>OX336393.1:346092021-347350578 GCA_946902985.2 Meconema thalassinum
TCATGTCACAACCACAATACTTCTGGAATCAGGGAATCCTGTGGCTAGTGAAGCAATGGTACACGTGTGCACAGGCCTGTGGTGATTACGTTAGAATAACGAATAAATTGTACCCACAGTATCGTTTCGTACCTTTTCATTTGAACATCCCTTATATAAAGCACCCTAATATAGAAAAATAACCTCAAATTATAAAACGAATTTTTGATGAAGAAATTTACAACACCAGAAGGGACAGTAACAATAATAGGCGAGTTCTTTTGTCCTAACTGGAGCGCAATTAGTGAAGACGTAATGGCTGACTTAGCAATGGTAGTATCCTTCTGACAGCGTGACGCGTAACACATTTTCTCGACAGCACTGTGTTACATGTGAATGTAAAACGAGTGAAAAGTGAGCACGACAGTGTGCAGAACGTTATAATTAGAATCGAGAATAAATCAGGAGTGTATTAAATCATCGGAGGCGTAAGCAACGCCGGATACACGTATAATTGTCCTACATTTCTCTAGGTGTGAACATTTAAGGACCAATCCTTATTTGGCCAATTTTTGGAATTTTCGTAAATGGGCACTTAACAGTGTCAGGTGGATTGAACCATAAAAGTCTTTGATTGACCTTGTGAGTGGTCATATCGTGAATTTTGGGTACAAGAGTGTACACCGGGCTAACATTTCTTTTTGTGTTTCTTTAGTGGTGTATGATCACATAATTTTAAAAGTTGTGGACATACTTAAACAGTTCTTACAGCCACTTAGATGTTTAATTTACCTGCTTTGGTAGTGCAGTTCAACACGAAGTAATCTTATGACACCACTTAACCTCCTCAGATCCACTACATACGAACAACATGTTTTCTGCACACTATCTATTTACTATGCCGGGTATATGACACACAAAATGAATATACAATTAAGGCCTATACCTACCAGTTTTAAGGAATGGCATTCATACAAATATAGAAATGCATGAGGTTTATTTTTCAAGTTTCCTTGCAATATACAGCAAGAAAAATACTGTGTAATTATAATTCCAGTTGTTTTATACGATTTTAGTTATTCTATGTGTAAATTAACGCAATAATACTAGTATAATTGATGTAAAGACACATATTAATTTCAGTATTTAGACATTTTCATGAATTTCCAAAAAAGTTATTTTTGCAAATTGGACGTGATGAAACGAAACTGCGTATGGGCTTTGTAATTGCCCATAGGGGGAACTAAAAATGTAAACGGTTTCTCTGTAGCAAAATGGTTTATATCATTGAATCAACAATGGGTGTCTGGAGCAAGTCAGACTTCATACACTACGTGTACACAGTCTTGGAATCCATTGCCATTGTTGTCTCCGATCTGTAATCTGAAATTTTTGACCCAATACCAACTTAATATAGAGTGATGACCTGTGAGGTCGGTGCAGCCTCCACAAGACGAGTTGAACACAATAAATTGTTGTGAGAGTAAGCGATATTACGAGCAGTCAGACTCTTCGTGATATGCTACGAGTATGTTTGGAGAATACGTTCCGCGATTTATCGTTCACTTGCCATGGATCATCTTTTGAAATTACTACTCTAGGGTGTCTCCTTGTTTTATCGATCTTCTGGCTGTTTCTTTGTGTTTCCCTAAAGCATATACACACATCAAAAAAAGTTTTGCATCACCTCGATTCCAAGAGTTCCGGAACCGTTAAATACAAAGGGAATAGAGATCAACACAAACAACATTTCAGCTCGTTTTATTGCTCATGAGACCCACACATTGCATGTTGTACCATCATACAGCTAGACTTTCAGCATTTGTGGTCCAGATTGCAGTACACACCACTACCTCTAATACCCAGTAGCACGTCCTCTTGCATTGATGCATGCCTGTATTCGCCGTGGCATACTATCCACAAGTTCATCAAGACACTGTTGGTCCAAATTGTCCCACTCCTCAACGACAATTCGGCGTAAATCTCTCAGAGTGGTTGGTGGGTCAAGACGTCCATAAACAGCCCTTTTCAACATATCCCAGGCATGTTCGATAGGGTTCATGTCTGGCGAACATGCTGGCCACTGTAGTCGAGCGATGTCGTTATCTTGAAGGAACGCATTCACAAGATGTGCACGATGAGGTCGAGAATTGTCGTCCATGAAGATAAATGCCTCTCCAATATTCTGCCGATATGGTTGCACTATGGGTCGGAGGATGTCATTCAGGTATCGTAAAGCCGTTTTGGAGCCTTCCATGACCACCAGTGGCGTACGTCGGCCCCACATAATGCCACCCCAAAACATCAGGGAACCACCACCTTGCTGCACTCGCTGGACAGTGTGTCTAAGACGTTCAGCCTGACCAGGGTGCCTCCAAACACGTCTCCGACGATTGGCTGGTTGAAGGCATATGCGACACTCATCGGTGAAGAGAACGTGATGCCAATTCCGTGGGGTCCATTCAGCATGTTGTTGGGCCCATCTGTACCGCGCTGCATGGTGTCGGGGTTGCAAAGCTGGACCTCGCCATGGACGTCGGGAGTGAAGTTGCGCATCATGCAGCCTATTGCGCACAGTTTGAGTTGAAACACGACGTCCTGTGGCTGAACGAAACGCATTATTCAACATGGTGGCATTGCTGTCAGGGTTCCTCCGAGCGGCAATCCGTAAGTAGCGGTCATCCACTACAGTAGTAGCCCTTGGGCGGCCTGAGCGAGGCCTGTCATCGACAGTTCCTGTATCTCTGTACCTCCTCCATGTCCGAACAACATCGCTTTGGTTCACTCTGAGACGCCTGGAAACTTCCCTTGTTGAGAGCCCTTCTTGACACAAAGTAACAATGCGGACGCGATCGAACTGCGGTATTGACCTTCTAGGCATGGTAGAACTACAGACAACATGAGCAGCGTACCTTAGTCCTGGTGGAATGACTGGAACTGATCGGCTGTCGTACCCCCTCCGTCTAATAGGCCCTGCTCATGCATGGTTGTTTACATCTTTGAGCAGTTTTAGTGACATCTATGAACAGTCAAAGGGACTGTATCTTGGATACAATATACACAGTCAACGTCTATATGCCGGAGATCTGGGAACCGAGGTGATGCAAAACTTTTTTTGATGTGTGTATATAGGCCTGTCTCTTTCACGCTGTGGTGCTGTGTAGATTGTCTTGTACTACGTCAGAGCAAATTCATTGATCAGCCTTCAAAGTTAATTCTCTGGAGTTCTGCAGGCGAGATGGGGAGAGTAAGGAACATGATCTCAACTCTTCCAACATTCGACAAACTCCCCAGAGCTCCCAACTGGTGAGACGTTGAAGACAAACAATGGGCCAGACAGTTCCTCCACTTCACCGGCGGCTGGTGGCAATTAGACTAGAGTGCTGCACTTTCTCTCAGAGTGGTAACATTTAAGGGAAACACATTGCCTGGATTTGTTACTCTGCAGCTTGAATATCTGCGAGGCGCAGCGGTAAGTTCTCGCCTGCTGATCCCAAGATAGCGGCGCAGTTAGTTGGCATTTGAGGGTGCTTAAATGCGAGGAAGCTATGTCAGTAAATTTCTGGAATGTTAAAGATCCCCGTCGGGGCAAAATACCGGCACCCTGGTGTCTCTAACAGTCACAGTAGTTAAAAGAGACGTAGGGGAAGACCGGGCAAAGTGAATAAACTAATTTTATATGAGTGTATCTATGTAATTACGTACGACAATGACATGCAATTTACTCTAGTTGTTCATTGTTATCTTCCCATTTAATTGCCGTATAAAACAGAATCAGTTGTGAAACTATTCTTAATTAGAATTCAGTATTAAGTAATTATGTCAAATTATTCACTTTGCCCGTATGGCCGGGCAAAGTGAATATCCATATGCGGGCAAAGTGAATAACGGAATGCATTGTTTAAGACATGAGAATATTAATACTAAGCAAGTGTACATTTTAGATAAACTCAACATTGCATAGCCTATAAATGGGATCCACTTTTGTTTTTCAATAGGTTTTATAACGTTCACAGTTCACCTGATATAACTAAAGCAACAGAGTTAATAGGATTTGTCCTACAATCCTCCAGAGCTTGCTTCATTGTTTCTTCGCACCAGCTGCCCTGATTACTGCTTCGTTTGAAATTGTAAACCATCTGTAAGCAAATATTACAATATTCTGATTATTATTGATATACTTCAGTACTTAATTCAGGGTATTTAACCCTCAACTAGTGACGTGGTCTCTGACAGACACTGGGAGAGAGAGATAATTGTACACCCCTATGGACTCATTGCGAAACGAGACTTGTTTGCAATACAGGCCGGACGTTTGTTTTAGACGATTGCCCTTGACCTTGAAGCCTGTGGGTGAGCCTACACACACTCACTCTCTCATCCTATCGCATCACACTTGTCACCACCGATCTGATGTAATGGAATTCCAGACTTGAGCAGACAGTACAGTCCACATCGAAGTATTGTATGTCGCGGAAGTACACGTTACATAGTTACGAACAGAATGACATTATATTTGCCAATGACTGTACTCCTAGCAGAAGTGTGAAACAGATTTGTCAATCATCGGATCGCTTGGGGCAGCTGATAACAACAACCTTCTCATCTCTGTCTAAACATCTGTTCAGCCTCATTTCGTCACCTTCAGTCTTATCGTTCTCTTCTCACGAGGTAGACACATTCTTAAGTGGCTTTGTAGACACCACGTCACCAACTGTTTAACATTTTAACATGTGGGAACGCATAATGTTTGATAAGTATTCCCCACAAGATAATAAATTATTAGTCACCATTAAGTAATTAGTGAACGAAGTATTCAACAACATTAACCCAAACGGGCAAAGTGAATAAATATCCACTTTGCCCTATTCACTTTGCCCAGCTGTGCGCCATTATGGAAATCGTGACTGATCGGTTAAAAGTAGTGTAGCAAGAAAGCAAACTAATTGTGTAAATAAGAGTGTTGGAACAACACTAAAACACAATGTAATCACTTTCAAAATAGTTATACCAATCTTTGAATAATATTGTGTTTCTTACCTTGATAAAATGTTAAGAAATGCTATAAAAATCTGCAAACGCTTCTAGTCTCACACTGTCAACCACAGTAGTCTTTGTACTACTGATTATTATATCTCCAGTAGATGGCAGCGCTTCCTGCAGAAGCAACTCGGTGACATTTGTCATGATTTTCCTTAACTTGTACATATTCGCATTGCCCGGGTTATTCGCTTTGCCCGGTCTTCCCTAAAACCCAAAACATATTCTTATCGTTACTAGACTATTATTATTATTATTATTATTATTATTTTATTATCACGTTCATTTCACCGCATAAGTGGGACAAATCAACATATCGTCGGCTTGTTTGCAAGACGGTATGACAACTTATTTTAGGGTGGCACATTAATAAACGAGCGAACAATGGAGCAGGTCTCCAAGAAGACGGCCTTCTGCATGTTGATATGTAGACCAGGATGTATTCCCAATGTTTACAGATTGCGAGCCAATGATTCAGGGATGATGCCGGTACAAGAAATTACCACGGGCAGAACCACTAAACTTTCCTGTCTCCACATTTGCCGTATTTCCTCAGCCAAGGGCAGATATTTGGTGATCCTCTCGCAGCAGGTTTGTTGCAGATTATGGGAATCGGGTACTGCGATATCTATGATAAAGGTTCTCTTTCGCACTTTGTCCACAAGAACGATTACTATTATTATTGATTTGTAACATCTTTCCGCTCGGTTGCTGGATAGTTTTGTGGGAGTGATTTTGAAAATTGGGGACGGAAGTGGATCGGACGGAAGTGAAGACGCACTGTCAGAAAAATGGGATGGAAGTGAATCGGGCGGAAGTGGATCGAACGGAAGTGGATCGGATGGAAGTGAAGACGCACTGCCAGCTGGACGTACAATTGAAAATGTGTGTATTGGAAAAAAGGCAGTGTGTGCTCTGTAGCGCGAGAATGTTACGGCAATACAGTAGGCAGTGCATTTAGCAGGCACTGGTTTGACGAGCACAGTGGCAAATGTATCACCGACTTTCATTTGTCATTGAGCAGTTTATGAAGCTTCACGTTGTACCCGATACCCAGTTGAGGCTATCGGCTACGCCAGCTGACATTAAGCCGTAGTTGAGATTTATGGGAAAAGTTGTAAAGATAGCGCTCATATCGAGTCGAGAAGAATGTTAGGAAATGACGTAGAAGGCCCAGGATTAAGAAGGCACTGCCAGTAAAGCAGATGGAATTAAGGGAGGAAATATGAAGTTTTATTAAGATCTAAATGGAACATAGTATTTAATCATCTCAGAAGAGAAGAAATGTCAAGCAATATATATGGTGACAACTTGAAGAAAGACAGATAATCCCTTAAGTTATTGTATAACTTAATAGCAGAGATGATGGTGGTCGAGATTATACTTGTGACGCATGACCACAGAAGGTGGGGGAGCATCACGTGACAGCGCCACGTAGGAGCTCCTCAACGCAGTCTAGAGACAGCAGTCGAGTTCTGTCAGCAGGGCTGAGTAGAACACATGCGCAGAGAGTACGGCAAGTAGAGCGGTGCACAGCACTTGTTACGTGGCGTGAAAGCGACAGTATTACTTCACCAAGCGGAGAGCGGAAAATAGGTCAGTGAGTCAAGGCAAGCAACGCACGGTAGGCGGCATGAGGACCGGTTACGAGGCAAGCTGTACGGGCCGTGTAAGCAGGAGAAAAGCCGGGGTTAGAACAGCATTATAATACGAGATAGAGAACTTTATTTCGAGCTGCATTTTGTAACGCAGAACAGTACAGCAAAGCGGTATGGCGAGGCCGGCTTTAAGCGTAGATCATTCTGGAACAGTGCAGTAGAGCCGAGCGTGCTAGTTCCGACTTTTATATGCAGGCAACATTAAAGAAGCTGAACTTCATTTCAACATTCAGTTACAACATTGAGTTGGGACTTGTATTCAGTAATCGAATTGCGCAGGCAGATAGTTATAATATACTGCAATTGTGAACTTCAAATGAACTTAGATATTCAAATGACATTACGACTATGCATTTCATAACGGAATATTTGGAGCGACCATGGGGTCAAACCAACATTAACGCTTTTAAAGCAAACGAAATGTTACAAGTATATGCACTTATGAACATTGGCACGTGCATTAATACAATTCCTTTTCATGAATTATTATAAAATATCGAGTACGAACACAGCTACAGGGTGTTTCAAAAACTTATACACTCTCATAAATAAAATTTATTTTCTGCAAGTGAAACTTAACCGCTGTGGAGATTGAACTTTTAACAAGCAAACCGAACATTGTATGGGACAGTGGCGTAACTTAGAAGAAGAATATGGGGTACGCTGCTTTTATGAACTTTTACGTAAGGATTTGGACAGTATCCGCTATGGGTAACATGCAGTTCATCATGTCGGAGTAAACGAAGACAGAGACGCGATGGCACCACGGAGCGATGGATTCGGTTCCTGAAGAAGAGGAGGTCTAACAGCTGATTCACTTGGGATATGAAGGCGATCGTTATTGCGTGGGTGATACGATATTCACGTCGATCTTTCGAGAAATTTATTACACACGAGGATAATCGACGATCTTTGAAATATATTAACAGCTGATATGAGAAGGTACTGTAAGAGTTATGACTTTCTGATATGATTATTTTCATGAGCACTGGGCATACTTGTATATATTTCTAGTAGGAGTTCTACAATTATTTAGACATGGCTTCAACATTATTTGCTCCAAATTTTGCTAGAATATGGCGTTACCATATGATATGGCAAGCACCATTATACGACATTCTCACCATTGGTTGGCTTTAGTAAGCAGATGTTTGGTCTTTTAGACATTTTCCAGTAAGGATAGTTTTTCTTGGATAGTTATTTTTTTGTGGCGAGTATTTCGAACTCGTGATCTGCAATTGGATTATTTAAATTACTTCGTCAGTTCATTGCATACTAGCGAGTGTGTATTATTCATCAGTAGGGATTTTTTTCATTGGATTGTTTGGAGATATTAAGATGTTATTCACTCAAGTGAATGAATATCGCTTTTATGTGACAACTAGAGACTTGTTGATTCCAATCTGGTACATTCACTCATTAGACGACGAGATGGGGCCTTTCGCTTTAGGCGATTGCGTGGTGGTACACATCTTTACCCATCGTTCAGGGCATTATCATGATAGACAACGGGGCAAGGCCTTTCGTATTTATACGATTGCGTGGTGGTACTCATCTTTACTTGCCATTGAGGAACTCATTTTTATCATCCGAGTGTACTTGAGATTGTAAGAGGATCAAACAAGAAACTACTAGTCACATATCAGTCGAATTTTGTTAAATAAATTAAAAATAAATGTCAGCAGGGTTACATTTTGTAATTCTTGTTTGCCAATCCAATATTTTGTTGCTATACTCTTTTGAGAGTACTTTCATTTAACAGCTGATACAGTTGATGCTTTTGATAATTTTTATGATTGAATTTGATACCTTTGAGAAGGATTTAAAGTAATTGAATCTTGTAAGATGAATCATTAATGGTCAGATTTATTTTGAGGCAGATCAGTATTGCATATTTTGATGTGAGAGATTATAGCACATTGGTGTTTTTCTGTGAAGTGAATTATGAAAATTTTAAGAGAATTTATGCTATATGAAAGCAGATCTTGAATTTGATTTCGATTACTAAGGTAATATTTTTCCTAATTGTTTAAGAAGTTGTCTAGATGTGATGAGACTAATTACAGTTATTTAAGATTGTGTGCGTTGATAATTTGAAGCCAGTTATATATTTTTTTTGTAGATCATGCAACGTGATTGTTGAAATATGTGGCCATGGTTTGTGTTGGTCACACTGTTAATTATAAACCTGGTCCATAGAGATATGTTTCTCTTTTGTTTTTGTTTTGGTGTGTATAAAAAGAATGTTGTATCACCTTGTTCGTTCAATTCTGTTGTAGTAAATGTCAAGTACATTAAACGTGTGTTCCATTTCAATTGCCTGTGTGCCTCGTATTCCTACAGGTTATGGGCCCAGCCACGAATCCACCGTGCGAATATAAAGTGCGTATGATAGACTGATTGTTTTATGAACTGTGAATTCGGCTACGTAGCGAAATTCAACATGTCTGCAACCAGCACCTCGTTACCGGCTATACATAAGCTGCGAGGTAGTCTAAATTACGTGGATTGGCGATTCGAGATGGAAAACGTCCTAAGACTCGAAGATCTGTGGAGCTGTATAGTAGGCTACCCGGATGGAGATTCTACAACATCTGCGAAGAAAGCAAAAGACGAAAGTCGGGCTAGGGCCAGACTTAACCTCATGGTGGATAAATCAATTTTCCCAATCGTCATGCCTTGTAAGACCGCGAAGGAAGTCTGGGAAGCTCTTGAAAAGGTCTACTCAGATAAAGGAGTGAATCGGCGGATCGTCATCTTGAAGAAATTGTGCAAAGTTAAATTAAAGCACTACAAGACGATGGAAGAGTATGTTAGTGAGGTTATGGGACTTGCTCAGCAACTTGCGTCTATGAATAAGGCACTGGACGACGAGTTTGTGGCAGCTCTTATGCTGAAAGGTCTACCAGATGAGTTTCAGCCTATGATTAGGGCTCTGGAAAGTTCCGGAACAGACCTTACTGCAGACACAGTTCGAACCAAGTTGCTACAAGCTACTACTTGGAGTGGGAAAAGTACTTCCAAGCCATCCAAGGATTCTGTTCTGTTTTCACGAGAAGACAAGACGAAGAAGAAGCCCTTCTGCTGGAAATGCAAGAAGCCAGGACACTGGAAGCGGGATTGCAGGAAAGAGGAGATGCAGAGCTCAACTCAACAGAAGTCGAAGAAAGACAAGATGATGCTGGCGACCGATGGACAGGCATTAAGTGCAAGGGCCTCTACAGGGGCCTGGTTCGTTGACTCTGGTGCTACTAAGCATATGAGTTCAAGCAAGACTGCGATGGTGAACTTCACTGCTGGTCCTAATCTGGAGATCAGTACAGCAAACAATCAAAAATTGTATGGCCAAGGATCTGGTAATGTAACTGTTCAATTAGAAAATGGTATTTCACAAACCTTGTCCAATGTAGAATATGTTCCTGGTCTCACTGCTAATCTTTTATCTGTGTCTGCTGCTACTCAAAAGGGTTATGCTGTGGTATTCACCGACAATACTTGTGAAGTTTATGATAGTGAAAATTTTGTTGCTACAGGTAATGTAGCACTGACTGCGAGTAATGTGGGGGGTGTTAACCAAGTCAATGCTCTCAGTGGACAAGCTAATATTTGTTCAGAGGACTCAGAATATTTATGGCATAAACGACTAGGCCATCTTAACAACCACAGTATGAAGTTGTTAAGAGATAGTCTCACTCGTGGAATTAATTTCTCAGATAATGGTTTTAAAAACTGTTTTTCATGTGCTGAAGGTAAACAAGCTAGACAACCATTTAAGTCAAGTAAGAGTAAAACTGTATGTAAAAATAAGCTAGATCTTATTCATTCAGACTTATGTGGGCCTATGCCAGTTCCATCTTGGAGCAATGCTCGCTATTTCTTGACCTTCATTGATGATCATTCTAGAAAGGTTTTTGTGTATTTCCTTGCTAAGAAAAGTGATGATTTGGATTGCTTTATTGATTTCAAGGCACAGGTTGAGAATCAGTGTGAAAGATCTATTAAGGTCCTACGCACTGATAATGGTGGTGAATTTTGTAGCAAAGCTTTTGAGAGGCTACTTAAATCAGAAGGTATTCAGCATCAAACTACAACTAGCTATTCTCCACAGCAGAATGGTGTAGCTGAACGCATGAATAGAACATTGCTTGATAAATGTAGAGCCATGATGAGCGAGTCTAAAGTAGATAAACGCATGTGGGCTGAAGCAATAAATACAGCAGCCTATCTTGTAAACAGGTCCCCAACCAGAAAAATTCCAGGTAAAGTTCCAGAGGTGATCTGGACTGGTAACAAGGTCAATATGGAGCATCTAAGAATTTTTGGTTGTGTAGCACAAGTTCATGTCCCTGATCAAAGGAGAAACAAGTTGGATCCTAAAGGTGAAAAACACACTTTCTGTGGTTATTGTGAGGACAGTAAAGCCTATAGATTCATGCATCCTGTTACTCATCAACTTGGTAAGTCCAGGGATGCACAGTTCTTTGAAGATGTGTTCCAGGAGGTGTCTGATGTGTCTCCAGGTAATGTTGGTCCATCCTTGCAGATTAATGAACCTGCAATGTTGCAGATCTCAGTTCCCACTGACAGTGAGGCAGAACCCGACAACTCAGGGGATGGGGCAGAGTGCATTTCGGAACTTGAAAGCGTATCGCCCATTAGCAGTGCTGGTGCTGAGACTGTTGACTCAGCTGATTTAAGCTATGTCCCTAGTGGAACAGATTCAGACTGCAGTGATTCTGTGGGCTCTGCCACCATCGTCAATGAGCCAATGGAGGGGGATGCCGAAGGTAATCAAAGGTATCCTAGGCGCCAACAAAAGCCTGTAGACATGTCAGACTATGTGACATACTTGACTCTCACTGATGACTCTGAACCTAGTACAGTTAAGGAGGCACTGTCCATGCCTGATAGGGTTAAGTGGGAGAAGGCTATGAAAAGAGAAATGGAGATACTTCAGTTAAATGACACATGGGATCTAGTTGATAAACCCCAGGGCAAGAATGTTGTCAGTAGTAAGTGGGTTTTCAAAGTAAAAAGAGACTCTAATGGTAACATTCAAAGGTATAAAGCCAGACTTGTGGCCAGGGGCTTCACCCAAAGGTACGGAGTAGATTTTACAGAAACTTTCTCTCCTGTTGTTCGACACAGCACGTTAAGGATGCTGCTTGCCTTGGCTGTCCAAACAGATCTGAAGGTGGTACATTGGGATGCTGAATCTGCTTTTCTCAATGGAAAGTTAGATGAAGAGATCTACATGTATCAGCCAGAAAGTTTTGTCAAGAGAGGTTCAGAGCATAAAGTTTGCAAGTTAAAGAAATCTATTTATGGCTTAAAACAATCTTCTCGTTTGTGGAATGAGCGAGCTCACTCTGTTCTTGTCAAATTGGGATACAAAAATTGTGCTGATGAACCCTGTGTGTACTTTAAGAAACAAGCCAAAGGTATGGTAATTATTGCATTATATGTGGATGATTTCATTGTGGCTTATAATGATGAGTCTGAGATCAAGTCATTGAAGACCTGTATTGATAAAGAATTTAAGGTACGAGATCTTGGGCCAATTTCTTATATTTTAGGTATAAAAGTAAGGCAAGATAAGAAGAATGGTACAATGTATCTTAGCCAAGAGCAGTACATCAGTGAGATTGCAAAGAAATATGGTATGCACGATGCACGTCCCATTGGTACTCCCTTGGAAACCAAACCAAATCTTGGTGTTTCTGATACAGAAACTAGTGATCTTCCTTATAGAGAACTCATAGGTTCGCTCATGTATTTAAGTGTTTGCACGCGTCCAGATATAAGCTATGCGATATCATATCTCAGTCAATTTAATCATTGTTACAATGAATCTCACTGGTCTGCTGCAAAGCGAGTGCTGCGTTATTTAAATTGCACAAAAGACTTGTCACTTAAGTATGTCAGGAATGGAGGTCAATTCATGGGATTTTTTGATGCTGACTGGGCTAATGATAGCAATGACCGAAAATCATACAGTGATTTTGTGTTCAAAATGGCAGGTGGTGCTGTATCATGGGGGGCTCAAAAGCAAAAATGCATTTCCTTATCATCTACTGAAGCAGAATATGTTGCACTGAGTGAAGGTGTAAGAGAAGCTGTTTGGTTGAAACGTGTTTTGTCTAACTTTATAGATCTCAAGTCACCCATCATATTATTGAATGATAGTCAATCAGCTCAAAAACTGGCAAAAAATCCAGTCCACCATAATAGGACCAAACATATTGACACTAAATATCACTATGTTAGAGATGCTTTGGATTCTAAAGCCATATGCATCAAATATGAGGAGACTTCAAAAATGTGTGCAGACATCCTAACAAAGCCTCTTCCTAAGCCTAAGCATATTTATTTTTGTAAAGACTTGGGTCTTAAATCATGTCCTCTACTCCCACAGGTTTAAGGAGGTGTGTTGAAATATGTGGCCATGGTTTGTGTTGGTCACACTGTTAATTATAAACCTGGTCCATAGAGATATGTTTCTCTTTTGTTTTTGTTTTGGTGTGTATAAAAAGAATGTTGTATCACCTTGTTCGTTCAGTTCTGTTGTAGTAAATGTCAAGTACATTAAACGTGTGTTCCATTTCAATTGCCTGTGTGCCTCGTAATCCTACAGTGATTAAGTGAAGTTTGTGATAGGCATTTTGTGGAAGTTGCCAAGTGGAAGTTGCAATATTGCTAATGTATTTTGAGGCAGACATGAGGTTGTCGAACCCAGTATAGCATAATTTTGAGATTCATGCTGTGCGCTGAATATTTATGGAGTTTTGTGGAATAATTGTGGTATTCTAATATGGTATTTGAGAAAGTGATAGTAGATGATGTAGTTGTGGATAGTGAGATCCAACGTGATTTTGTGAAGTCAATAATATTTTTTTGGCATGATAATTGAATACGAGATATAACTTGGAATTGATAAAACTGTAAGACAACGTTCTATAACCCATATTAAACAATTTGTTAGGAAATTAAACAAATAAATAATGTTGATAATACAAGATTTTCTGATAAATAATAATTAATGAAATAATAATCTGAAGTTTAAGCATATTAATGATCTGACCTAATGAAATAAAAATCAGAATGACTAGATGAAATAATAAAAATCTAAATAACCAGATGAATAAAATTTAAATAAATTGATAAATTAAATTTTGAAATAAATCAATGAATTAAATAAATGGATGAATTAATGATTGAATAAATAAGCTGATTTAAATAAATTAATAGATGATTTAATAGATGATGAATAACTGAATTAGAAGGTGATAATTAATTAAAGAAGCTGATGATTAATAAATTTAAATGGATTTAAATAAATTTAATTGAGAAATGATTTGAAGAATTGCAACTTGAGTTGATGAATTAAACAATTTATATTGATGATTTAAGATGATATAATCTGAAGGAGATGATGAAATGAGAGTGTGTGAATAATTAGAGAGTGTAAAGAATTGATGATTATAATATTCATTTAAATGATTTGATGATAATGAATTAATTATTCTGACTTGAATATAATGGATTCTGAGATGAGAACTAATGTGAGAAATATTTAATTTTGATGATGATGATGATGATTATAACCAATGAGTAGTGGATTTTCTGTGATTCACAAACAAGCAATTATTAATGACAGTGTAAATAGTGTAAATTAATTATTCGATGTTTAGGAGAATTTTACTAACATATTCAGTATTTGAATAATGCCATGCAAGCCATAAATTATGTGATATTTAAATATGTGATTATAATATGTGTGTTTATACAGATTAATAATATTTTTACATCCACATTCATGATGTTAATTTAAAGAGAAGTTAGGTCTCAGGTATCACGAATGTCAGTGACGCAAAGACATAGTGCTACGGTGATCCTGAGAACCCAAGAGAACTTTAGAAATTTTTCCTATTTTATGTGGATTAAATACACTTTGAGTAGAATAGAGATGGTTCGATTTTCTGGACAATGACAATTTAACGTTGGCATTCGACCATGCTCTCAGGTAGGATGAGTGTTTAATATGTCTGTCTGACTATCAAAGTTGAATAAATTTGTTTTTATCTTAGTTGTGATCGGATGATGATGTGATTTTCCTATTTCTTTCCTTGTCTTAATTAAGGCTTAACCAGGAAGGATGTGGTTTGCTAGGGATTCAGTTGATGGCGCCCATTTATATTTGCATTTTTTAAATTAAATTTAAACCCGTAACGACCCTGGAGATACTTTATCTCGTGTTACCCTCTGCTTTTGCGATATTTCAACTGAATTTCCGACACATTCCTTATTTGACTTCATGTTCATTTAACTCCGCTCTGTCCTGGAAATCCAGGAATGCGATGTAATAGCAGATGGGTCATCGCATCCCCAGGACGAACGGGTACAACGTTCAAGGTTGAATATCACATGGGGTAGGACAAAGACGACAAATGACATTTAAGTAAGCGGCATTATTGTCAAGCTGTGGGCGAGTAGTCAAATATTAAATGCATAACATAATGTTGTTAGATGAGTGGAATAAAAGCTGTATTTTCATCATATGTGAGACTAGGTCATTTCATGATTGTAGGAAGCCAGGTTTTGATTGTTTACGACGAATTGTATGAGAGCCTTGAGAATAATGAATGTTATAGTTACTGAGGAATGTGCTCACAATATTTGAGAGTACTGTTGACGTTGTGTGTCACTTTGTTATTATGAATTATTAATGTAAAAGGAAGGAAGGAAGCTTGTAGTGTTGCGTGTCCGTTAATTTCACGATCATGATCCACGGTACCTCCCTTTTACGTGGAATGCGAACCACAGGACATGGCATTTCAATTCGAAAATCTCACATGTATTGACCGGGAATCAAACCCGGTCTATCTTGGTGAGAGACTAACAGTTTGACCGCTGCGCCACAAATGTGACAGTAGCATATCTCCAATTCAATCTATACATTCATCATAGTACCAGTATGAAAATGGAGTGTAAATTAACATTTTAAGAATGTCCAAGCTGTGTAGTATACAAGTAGGATAACATGTCAGATGTTACACATCATATGCGACTACTGTAAGGCTCGTACCTTTTTTTATCTAATACGGGTATATTAAAATAATTGGGAAGAAATTTCGCCTTTTATTAAAACTGAAATATCTTGTCAAGTGATTGTGCTACGATAACGTTTGTTGGAAGAAAGGAAGCTTGTAGTTTTACCTGACCGGTGAAATATATAGCATGGACGCCATGTTGGATTGTTTTATACAGTATATAGGCGTTAGAATTATATGTCAACATATGAATATTACGTATTGTGATTAAGAGCCACGGCACCTCATTTTTACGTGGAATCCGAACCAAATGGCATGGCATTTAACTTCAAAAATCTTACATGCATTAATCGCGAATCGAACCCTATCTGCCTTGGTAAGAAGCAAATAGCTTGACCACTGCGCCACCACGCCCCGACAACGTTTGTTGGCTTGAGACAAAATGCACATTACGCATTATCCATTGAGCTCCGAGTTACTTGATTCTGTCACCTGTGTAATAAAATAATTGCGGCACGCATTCACTGCATTCATCACCAAGGGGATACAGCACCTTGGTGTACGGTTTAAATATTTGGGTTATTATGGAGATGGTACTTTGGCTATACCATGGACTAGGCTGAAGCTATGTGTATGAGTTGAATAATTCTACTAGGTACACAATGACTGACCTTGATGCATTATTTGCGTACTAGTCCTCGTATAAGACATAGGAACCAGAAGTTCCGTGACGAACTAAAGAGCCTACTTTTCTTAAACTTTACGATTCATGCCAATGATTAATCTAAATGTATCAATCTAGATTAAAAACGAAATTAAGTTGGTAATATCGAAATTTCTAATTAGTTCGAAATACAGTATACTGTACCTGGCATAATGTAGCCTAATAGAGCACTACAGTTGGCAGCCCTGGTGACTGAATATATTCTTAGTTCCATCTCTTAAGGTACAGAATACAAAATTTGGTTGAAGTCCAGTGGATAGCATGGACGTTACATGCAGTTAGACATTCGATCTAACAGCGCGCGTAAAATCATGCTGGCAACAATGTATGCATGTGTTGGTCAGAAATAATCTGAAATAATATAATCTATTGTTGTGCCAATTTTGAATGAAATCAATTAGTTAGTATAGAAGTTACATGTATTTAAAGTTGGACCTATCAGCAGGCTTAGAATCATGTTGGTAGCACTGACGTATATTAGTTACTCCAAATTAATATAGGATGTCAGGTATTATTCGTGTGCATAGTTTAAAGCTTTCGGCTAGCATACTTTCTGATATATTGGTATTTTGATAAAAGTAATTGAGAGCATTAATTAACAGTTGGCAGCCCTGGTGGCTCTTAAGAATACGCTCAGTCATATATTTTTATGTACATATAGTACATACGAAATTTGGTTGAATTCCAATTAATAGTGTAGAAGTTATATGCATTTAAAATTGGACCTATCGGAAGGCTTAGAATCATTTTGGAAACACTGTCATTTATGGCCTCTTGGAAAGTAAACTGAAATTTTATTATCTATACGTGCCAATTTTGAAATAGCTCCCATACATACCTTCCAAGATATCTAACATGGAGCTCAAATTTCACTTGCGATTTCTCAGCAGTTGGTAGCACTGACATCATTTTCAAATACGGCATTGAGGTATTCAGGTATATATCTTTTACTCATTCCAAATTTGGTTTCGATAGCTGCAGCCGTTTAGGAGTCGATAGGGGGGGGGGGGGGGACACACACACACAGCCAGTCAGACAGACAGACAGACAGACAGACACACATTTGCCCGCATCGATCTCATTTCTCCTCATTTTTGCAAAATGTGAAGAGTAGGCTAAAAAATTACCTGTACGTGGCAACTTGAAGAATAAGCTAATGTATTTTTTAAATGTTCTATCTGACATTCTTGTTTGGGTATCGTAGCAAAGCGATATCTTATTTGAGATTGTTGATAAAAAGAAATATTCGTGAATAAGATGCGTTAAGAGGCACTCTGGTGCCGTAGAGCTGTGTAGGAGGAACAAAGTCCCAGCGGGGTAATGAAATACCGCCAACTATTTCCATATCTCATCTCGCCGCCTCGCGCTTGTTCTGAATTCCTCACAGCCAATACCTCTCCAGAGATATCGTCCTCCTTCCTCTCGACATAACAGTAATTGATGGTTCTCAGGAATGCCCCAAGTGGTACAAATTGCGTGCCAGAGTAAGGCTCATCAAATGGAAAATCTATCCACATCAACATAGGCTAAGCGTTAAGATTACTTATTCATTTTTTAAACGGTTTTTGGAGAAATTTAATGATCTAAACGGTTTTGAGATTTACCTCTGTCTGCTTATTTGACAGTTTGACTCTTGTACGTTTAATAACTTTAACTCAAAATTAATGTTTCAAGGTGACAGAGAAATTATGCCGTTTCCGTTGATGAATAGTGTGCTAATTAGGAGAAGAGTCATCTCGTTGCGTTTTGGAGATCTAAGTAACTAAGTCAGTGTTGTAAATACACAACCTGATGGTCGTGACTGTTATTTCAAGGGATCGAACATTGAGGTCATCTGACGCGGGAAAGGTACAACTCTATTTGCCTCCGAAGCCCTAATATAGTCGGGGATAGAATAGAGCAAACGTTCCTCTAAATTAAAAAGAATCAACTAAAATATGTAAACCCACAAGCATATGACCTAGAGATTATAATTTAGAAGGGTGTAGAGGAGGTCCGTGTAATTTGGACCATTTAACTTTAAACGTCTATAAAAGCATTGACCGTAATGAAAAGTTTTCAAATTTGGTAGACAATACTGTACTTCGTACAATGTATCAAATGAAATGTTCATATTATTTTAATGAATGATCTAAAGGTAATGTTTATACTAAAATGTAATGTCGTGTAATTTGGACCGGGGAATCGTGTAATTTGGGTTGGTAAATAAAAAATACTTTAATAGTACATTATTCAACGAGCCTGTAATGGCAATAATTAAGAGACGAGTATGTTTATAAAACGAGCGTAGCGAGCCTTATAATTTCCATATGAGTGTCTTAATTACCATTATAGGCGAGTTGCATACGACTGTTTATGTTCGACGATAATTGTAACTTTATTATATGTTTTAACATAAATATTCATACATATCTGTGGGATTCAGTTACTTCAGTTAGTAAACAGGGCGCGCTGGCTTTGCTGACTGAACAGAGCGCTTGCGTGGGTCAAGGAACTTCGAAAGCAGAGACCATTTACTTTGCTTGGCAATGCTATTGTTTACAGCCTGCATGATGACTATTACCGTCCAGCTCAAGCATTCACTAATATTGTCACCGAAGTCGTTTGAAAGCAATGCGGTGTGTAGAAATTGGAGTTGGGGATATTAAGATGCAGTGCTATTTCTTGTCTCATATTCACCAGTTTATTTACGCGAACATATGGGACGGTAAACTTTCCATGTCGGTAATTTATGTAGAAGGATGCTGTGTTGCTAACTTCTGAACGTATATTCATAAATTTCCTGCATATGTCATAGTATTTTCTTGTTACCGTAAAGGTTCGTGCTGATTTTGTTTTTGTGTTTGGGATTGTAACTACAATGGTTGATCCGATATCCAATTTGAACTTTCAAATCATGTAATTCATGTCCGACATTTGGATTTTGAGCGCATGCGCGAAGGTATGCTTACCTAATTGGTCAATGAATTAGCTCTGATTGGCTGGAGAAACTGTCCCATAATGAAAAACAGTACTATAATAACCATCATTATCATACCTTTTTCTGACGTATAATATTTATATTTCGACGTCGTCGAAAATAAAGTTATTAAAGCTATATGGATTTGTCTTTAAGAAATGCCTTCCCACTATTATCTCAGATACTTAAAAGAAAGTTATTCAGCATTATTTCTCGATTAACATCCATTATCTTACACCATACATTCTTACATTCGATTCCATTTAGCCCAAGTGGGAATATCATTTTAGCATTGTCTTTTATTGAAAATCGTAAATAACTTTGAAGGAAATACGGAAATCCTCTCCTTGTAGTTCTTGCTCCGCTAGATAAGCTTAAATAACTCATAAAAAACTGCATCGAAGTGGCTGAACGATCGCAAAGAAATGCTCGTCCTTTTTACCGTCTCCTGGTAATCTACTTTTATGACATAATCTCACAAAGAGAGGACTGAACTTACTTCTATCAGCATAACAAACTACAGGATTCCTATCATGCATGTAACGGTATTACAAGGAGTATGTCCTCCTGGTTCAAGAGATAAAAATGATTATATCAGCACATCGCAAATTTCGCAAAGCAAAGAACGAGTCCGGAAATCAAATCATAATAGACGTTCTTACAATAGAATATTAAATTTAAACTGGACAATCACGATGCTTACTGGTCCTTAGGTTCACCAAGATTCCCTTATATTTTTAGAATGTACAAAAATTAAATTTATTCGAACATCATTGGACAAAATCACTTTATTGTTGTTGATTCACTTTAGGAGCTTGAACGATCTTAGTCATCAGCCCAGTATACTTGAGTGAGAGTTCAGTTTGTTTGATAACCTATTTTTCTGTAGTGATGTAGTAGTATGTGTATCTTTTTTTTGGTGGGAAATAGGATTGGGGCAGGTGCACCGGGCCTTGATTCAAGGTACTATTCCAGCATTTACCTGAAGGCAGTGTGGAAAATCCCGGGGAAAAAACACTCTGAGGTTGGCTACTGTTAGTGACACAACACTCCCGCCCTTGGAGTTATAATGCATGACTTAATGAGATCGGCTATACTGCGGGATTTGACTTTGTTGGTAACACCTGGAAGAAAGAAAGAAAGAAAGAAAGAAAGAAAGAAAGAAAGAAAGAAAACCTATTTGGAGGATATTACAATAAGAAAGTACTTAAAAGTGCCCCGAGGTTGACGTCTGATGATGATGTTAATTGTTGTTTTAAGGGGCCTAACATCTAGGTTATCGGCCCCTAATGGTCTGGGTGATAGCGAAAATGACAATGAAATGGAAACCAGAACGAAAATTAAGTGAGATTGAAAATACTTACAAAACGTAACTCTGATTGAAACGAACCTCAAAATGGAGAGTGGTAATACTTACAAGAGAATTTGAAGGAAAATACTCACACAAGGAATAGATTGAAAAATACGTACAAAATGTAGTTTACGTTCAAAATACGTACAAAATGCAATTGAAATTGAAAACATACAATGCAATTTAGATTGAAAAACTCCCATTTCAGATCCAAAATACCACAAAGGGCAATTGAAATTCAAAATGCTTACAAAATGTAGTCTATTGTAGATTCAAACTACTCATTTGGATGGACAATACTTACAAAATGCAATTTAGATTGAAAATACTTACAAATTGTAATTTAGATACAAAATACCCACAAAATGCAACTCAGGATCAAAATATTTGCAAAATACGCACCATACAAAATGCAATTTAGATTTAAATACTTGCAAAAAGTGGTTTAGGTTAAAAATACTTACAAAATGCAATTGAAATTCAGAATACTCACAAAAATCCCAGGCCTATATTAAAAGACTTACAAAACAGCAATTTGCATTGCCAATCCTTACAAAATGCAACTGAGGTTGAAAATACTTTAGATTAATTTAGATTCAAAATACCCACAAAATAGGCTACAATTCAGAATCAAAATACTTGCAAAATACCCACCATACAAAATGCAATTTAGATCGAAAAAACTTACAAAATACAACGTAGATTGAAAAAACCTACAAAATGGAATGTAGATGCAAAAGATTCGCTAAAGGGAATTTAGATACACGGAGAGCCAATTAACAAAAACAGTGCGGAAATCTTAAAGAGAAAAGGAAATATAATGAAAAGTAAACAAGAGGTCTGACCCCTCGAAGAAGGAGGGATCAGGAAAGATGAGACAAGGGCCAATTAAGGTGGGAAAGTGAAAGACTCCCTAGGCCTCGGAGGTCTGAAAAGAACAAGAGTTGACCAAGGGAGGTCGACCTGAAAGAAGACGGAGAGGAGTCTGGCACAAGTAAGTGGAAGCAATGCCGAACTCAGCTGGGGTCCCGTGGTCGCCAACCCACTAGATGTGAGGCCCTGGGGGAGGTTTACGTCTAAGGACAACGTTATAGATATTGTTGCTTATTTCAGGGGCTGCGATATTGTGGTTATATACTCCTAGATCCATGTATTTGGGTGTGTGTGTGTGTAATTTGTGTGATAACCTGTGCCCTTGTGATGGCTGTACTAGAGCGTGTATTTATAAATTGGAGAGATGGGATTGGGAAGGAGGCAGCCGTGGCCTTAAGTTAGGAACCAACCCTACATTTGCCGGTAGTAGAAGTGACGCGGCGGAGGGGGACGGGACTAGGGAAAACAATTTCCAGGATGGCTGAGGTGGGAATCTAACCCTCTCAGTTTTGCCTCACGAGGCTAATTGTACCCCGTTCCAATCCTCGCAAACGAATAAAAATTTCTTGGCAGAGCTGGGAATCGAACAGAGACCTCCTAGTTGACAGCCAAGAACGCTACATCACGTGGTGGTCCAACGTTATAGAGACGTGAAAGTACAATAAATTCAAAAGTATAATTATTGATATTAGATAACAAATTGATGATGATCAGGGTGACGAATATTTAAGGCGCCAGTAAATATGTTAAGACGGGTCTCACATTTAAGCACCCTCAAATGCCAACTGACTGCACAATTAACCAATCAGTTCATTTCACACGAAAATGATTATGACAAAGAATACCTTTATCAAGAAATAGTTGTATTCTCAGATCCTAATAGAAACTTGTTTATCAAAGTAAATAATTGACCAATAATTTTAATAGAAATGTTAAATTGGTGTTAATAAGAACAACACCTAACTACAGGGTGAAACATAAATGTAAGGCACGAAATCCAGGACACATTCCTCACACGTAGACGAGGAAATTATGTCTTATAAACATTGGTCCGGAAACGCCTTGTTTCCATGTTATATCTCAATGTTTCCAACTCATTAATCATGGGAAAAACACAAGAACAGAACGTACAAGCATACCACATGAAACTCTTTCTCACAGGAGATGTTCAATATGCCCTCCGTGCGAATTGATACATGCATCAACCCTCCGTCGTAGTGAATCTCGGATGCTCTGATGTATCCCTGGAGTACTGCGTATGGATTCGCAGCCTTCCATAATACGGGCACGAAAACTCTGAAGATCTTGTACTGGGGTTTGATACACAAGGGCTTTCAAATGCCCTCACAAATAAAAGTCCAATGATTTTAGGTCCAGGGAGCGTGGAGGCCAGGTAATTGGTCCACCTCTGCCTATCCATCTGTCACCAAATCTGTTGTTTAGATGCCAATGGATATTAATACTAAAATGAGGAGGTTCTCCATCGTGCATGAAGCACATGTTTTGTCGCACTGCTAAAGACACATCTGCTGAGCCGCATGACGACAGGGTTATGTAAAATAAAACACTGTCGGTGCAACTACGAAAATGACAACGTAACCAGACGTAACCAAGAGTGCAAGTTCCCCACGATTCTAAGGTTCTGTTCTTGTGTGTTTCCCATGCTTAATGAGTTGGAGACAATGAGGTGTAACATAGAAACAAAGCGTTTACGGACCCATGTTCATATAACATAATTTCTTCGTCTACGTGTGAGGAATGTGTCCAGCATTTTGTGCCATACATTTTTGTTACACCCTGTATATGCCATGTGAGAGGTTCAGCAAAGTTGTATTAAACACTTCAGCGCGTGGAGGGCCACTTCATTGAATAGAATCAGATATTATTCCTAACCGCTTTTTTGTATATTCAATTTGGAAAGTTCAAAACTCAAAAAGGTCTGAACAATTTTTTTGTGAATAATTAGCCTACTCTAATTCTTGGAACGTAATGCTGATCTAGTCATGCAGTTGAATAGGGAAACGTTTCACTGGCATAGTCACAATTTATTTTTAACGTAAATTCTTTTTCTTATTGGTGTTCTGCAACACGTAATACCATTCTCGATATGCCATACAACTTTTATAAAAGTAAGATAATTGTAGTACATAGATAGTTATCAATTATAAATTCTAACAAATAAATGAGGGCAGGTCGCAATAGTGAATTTTTGCAAAATGACATACACCTCAACGGGAGATGCAATACCATCTGTTTCATCAATAAAGACTAGAAATATTGCATGCTCTTACTCTAAACGGGCGAGTAGAAAATGTAAATTTTACAAACAAGGGACTGAATGGCACGCTAGGGAGTAATACATACGCCCAAGTGGAGTAAATAACTTTAGAGGAAGAACAGTAAGAAGATTGTAGACAACTTGTATAACAAATGCATGTATATGTACATATGTATATGAACTGCAAACAGGAAATTACGTGCTTCATCCAACTGTAAACACTTTCCCCTTCTGTAAGTTCAACAACGCTCACAAAGTTTCCCGCAGTATAACTTAAATGGAGAATTATTTACTTGAACTCAGACAGGAAGGAAGTGGTAAATTCATTGACAGAATTATGAGTTGCGAAATAATAGTTCCTTATACTAATAATAATAACAAACTCAACATATCACTGGAGGCTGTCAAGCAATCTCCTGCACTGATTACATGAAAAGGCACAACCAAGTGGCCAAAATAATGCACCTATACCTAGCTCAAAGGAACTTGTTATCTGAAAATACTTTGCCTGACGCAGTTTTGGAAAATCCTAGTCACAAGTTGTTATGGGTCCCATTAGTTATTACTGATAAAGCCATTCCAGATATCGTTCTTGTGGACAATGTGTAGAAGAGAACCTTCCTCATTGATATTGCAGTGCCCAATTCCCATAATCTGCAGCAAATCTGCTATGAGAAGATCACCAAATATCTGACCTTGGATGAGGAAATACGGCAAATGTGGAGACAAGAAAGTGTAGTGGTTCTGACCATAGTCATCTCTTCTACCAGCATCATCCCTAAATCATTGGCTCACAATCTTGAAATATTGGGAATACATCCTGGTCTACGTATCACCATGCAGAATAGAAGGCCGTCATCTTGGAGACCTGTTCCATTGTTCGCTCGTTTCTCAATGTGCCACCCTAATAGTACATTATGCAACGAGCCTACAATGGCAATAATTAAGAGTTTTATAATTTCCATACGAGTGTCTTAATTACCATTATAAGCGAGTTGCATACGACTGTTTAAGTTCGACGACGTTATTAAAACTATTTTATGTTCGAACATAAATATTCATAAATATCTGTCGAGATTTCACCAGTTTTATGTACTGAACACACCGCATGAGACGCAGAGAATGCCATGTATTTGACCATGGCCTCCTTGATTACCCTACTATGACACTAGGCCACGCAGTGATATTTAAATTAGAAGGCCGTGGAACTCAGCGCTGGTGCGATGCTATTCTTATCTAATTGGTCAAACGACTGTTTCTTGAGCTCTGATTGGTGGGAGAAACTGTTTCATAATGAAAAATAGTGTTATAATGAGCCTCATTATAGTACAGTTTTCTGACATACAATAATGTGCGAAGACGGGCAGGAATTTCGAGGTTTTGCCGCGAGTGATATAGAAGCCGCGCGGACATAGAGAAAACAGTGGCCATGGTCTTGATTGTTGTTGTTCTTTGGAGCTGGGAAGGCATCAACGTATTCTGTATTGATAATGTATCGGTAATCTATTTTATTTGCATTTGTTAAGTAAAATAATATTCTTTTTCAACAAATTAAACGGGAGTGTTTTTGACACCGGTTCCCACAATAGTCAGGGTCGAACATAAAAGAAGTTGTCATACCGTCTTGCAAACAAGCCGACAATATGTTGACTTGTCCCACTTATGTGGTGAAATGAATGTGATAACTATAATAATAATAATAATAATAATAATAATAATAATAATAATAATAATAATAATAACGTATTAATTTCATATCTTATGGGCAACATAGGATCAGTATAATCAATTACACAAAGAAAATTTTTCATTTCTATCCTTCCAATATTTCTTCATCCTCTCAGATGTCAAAATCCCTTGCCTTTATTTACTTTGATTTGGAGTCTCACGTGTGGTCGTGTAGAATCTTAATTTTATCTGTTCGGTTCTTGAGAACGTCTAATAATAATAATATTAATTTATTAATGTTCACCCAAAAGGGCATACAAGTAAACATAATTATTATTGTTCACTTCAGTCGTTGAGATATTTCAGCCTCCTTGTGCATTCTAATATGTGATATAATTCACATCTTTGATTACATAATTAACATGGGCCTACACATTTACATTATGATAGTGAAATGTAATTATCTCACAAATTGAATGGTGAAAATTATGAATGTAATATCTCGAAACGACATGTCTTTGGTCTTGATTTGCCTCAGTCCACTTTCTTTCGAGTATAGCACCTGAATTATAAAATTCCAGGTCTATCGCGCGATTCAAATTGATGAACTCGCCATATTTGCTGGGCCAGAGCGCACGCTGTTGGCCGCTGCAGCGTTTTAGGAAAGCTGCGTGTAGTGTATGATAGAGGGAGACAGAGAAAAATACTCGGCGCAATTGTACAAGTGTCCTCGTTTGAGTCACGTAGTTGCTGCCTAGTCCCAGTAGGCACTGTGCAGTTTGTTCTACACATAATGGCCAATAAGTTTGCGACAGAAATTGTTAATAGTGGCTCCGTTTCGGTACACCAATGAAGAAATGGCTGATTTGCACGCAGCCTAGTATGTATTGCATGTGCAATTACGGATGCTTAATAAACTAGTTTTTTTTTCTGTGCCGAGTATTTGTCTGTTTCCCCCTATCATACTTCACACGTAGCTTCCCTGAAACACTGCATGCGCTCTGGCTCACCAAATACGGCGAGTCCATATATTTGAATGGCGCGCCCAGAAGTAACAAAGTAATCTCATTTACCGAAAAGGAAACTTTCCTCCGCCAATTGCGGCATCGGTCAATACTTAACACTAGGAGCATCCCTGATATATTTATCGGTATAATTGAGAAACATCCTGTATATAAAGTCATGAAGAAATTATTCTCAAAACTATTTTAAAAGTATTAATACACCTGGAGTGTCTTCAAGCCAATAATACAATAATTTAACCTGTTAATACTCGAGTGTTCATTTACAGTCATTTTTAAATTTCAAGTGGTTATTTAATTTCATAATTGAATTCATATGGTCGGCACAATATATATATAATTGGTGTTCAGTTAACGTGTTAAATGACAAAAGAGCAGCCTACATGTAGGATTAACAAAACATCTAAGAATTACACAGGCCTACAAAAAAAAAAAAAAATGCGGCAAAAACGGAAACATGTGTGTTTAATTAATTTCACTGTGCCAAATTCGAAAATACATTCTACTTTTAGCCTACTTTTCACATTTTGCAAAAATGAGGAAAAAGTAGTCTTATGAGATCGATCCGGGAAAATGTCTGTCTGTCTGTCTGTCTGTCCTTCTGTCTGTCTGGCTGGCTGTGTGTCTGACCCCCCCTATCAACTCCTAAACGGCTTCAGCAATCAAAACCAAATTTAGTATGAGTAAAGATGTGCACCGGAATAGCTCACGCCCATATTTGAAAATGATATCAGTGCTACCAACTGCTGAAAAAACGCACTAGAAATTTGAGCTCCATGTTGGATATCTTGCAAGGTATGCATGGGAGCTATTCCAAAATTGGCACACATATAGATAATACTATTTCAGTTTAATTTCCAGGAGGCCAACCATGACAGTGTTGCCAAAATAATTTTAAGCCTTCTGATAGGTCCAATGTTTAAATGCATATAACTTCTACACTATCAACTGGATTTCAACTAAATTTTGTATGTAATATCTGTACATAAACAGATATGACTGAGCGTATTCTTAAGAGCCACCAGGGCTGCCAACTGTTAATAATTGCTCTCTCTATTGTTTTAAATCCAAATACCAATATATCAGAAAGTATGCAAGCCAACAGCTTTAAACTATGCACACGTATATTCTGACATTTTAGATTAATTTGGAGTAACTTATAACCGTCAGTTCTACCAACATGATTATAAGCCTGCTGATAGTACCAATTTTTAAATACATGTAACTTCTATACTATCAGTTGGATTTCAACCAAATTTCGTATGTGCAATGTGTACCATAACAGATATGACTATAAGTATTGTTAAGAGCAATCAGGGCTGCCAACTGTTAATAAATGCTGTCTATATTATTTTTACCCTAATATCAATATATCAGAAAGTATGCAAGCCAACAGCTCTATACCTTGAACACGTATAGCACCTGACATTCTAGATTAATTTGGAGTAATAAATACAAGGCGGTGCTGCCAACATGATTTTATGCCTGCTGATATGTCAAATTTTAAAATACATGTAACTTCTATACTAACAAATGGATTTCATCCAAAATTGGCACAACAAGATATCATAAAAATTCAGATTATTTCTGATCAGCACACGCATGGTATTGTTGGCAACATGCTTTTACGCGTGCTGATAGATCCAGTGTCTAACTGCATGTAACGTCCATTGGACTTCAACAAATTTTGTATTCTGTACCTTAAAAGGTGGAACTAAGAATATATTCAGTCACCAGGGCTGCCAACTGTAGTGCTCTATTAGGCTACATTATACCAGGTATATTTTGAACTAATTAGATATTTCGATATTATCAACTTAATTTCGTCATTATTCTAGATAGGTTCATATACTGTAGAATAATCATTGGCATGAAAAGTAGGCTGTATAGTTCTTCACGGAACTTCTTGTTCCCTATCACATCTGGTTAATTGGCAATATTGAAAAATGTTATTTTGATTATAACAATAAAAATGGAATTGAGTCTAAACAAGATGTGATATTACAAAACTGACATAATTTTCGGATTCAGAACATCATTTTCTCTGTCAACAAAGCTTATTTTCTAATTTACCGCCAAATCATGCAAGCCTAGGCTGAAAAACAGAAAATAAATTTCTGCGACACAAAAGTAAAATAGGTGTGTTTGATTATGATGTGCTGAATTCGAAAATTCAGTTTGATATTTCCCTGTCACATCTGGTTAATTAGCAATAGAGAAACAAGAAGTTTCGTGAAGAACTAATTAGCCTATTTTCATATATCCCACTGGTCTTTTCCCTTAAAATTCTCCTGCCTATTACAAGGATTTTCCGAAAAACGTCGATTTAGTGTATATTTAAATTTCGCATGGCCGCCATGTTGGATTTGTGTTCATCAGGTTATTGAAAAGCCCATGGTGAACGTATGTTAATAGCCTCTATCAACATAAAAATTCCAGTTTGATAGCTGCAATAAATTCGGAGATACTGAGAACCGTCAAAATACTTCAGATGATCACCATGTTGGATTAATCTATATGTAGACCATAGAGTTATGTACCATTAGATGATAAATATTACATAGGTTACTTATTCAAACGTTCAATTAAATTGCATAATTCGGAAACAAAAAATAAAAATAATAATTTTATAATTTCGCACAGCAGCCATCTTTTTATTATGAGAAAAAAATGAATTTAAACAGATGCCAGTAGATTAAATCTTTTATAAGCATTTATCCTACTATGTTTCACTGCACTCGTTTGATTAATTCTCGAGAAAATGCAATTTAGATATTCTAACTGCGCTTGTCCTCCAAGTTCGTGCTGTACTTAACAGGATTTTGGAAGTCACATAGGAGAACTTCTAGTAGTGCCCATATGACCCTACTGAATTTCAGGGTGATATCAGTAATAGTTTTGGAGATATTGAATGCCGGTGAAATATTTCACACAGCAGCCTTGTTGGATTGGTGAGACGTATTAAAATTTCAAGGGCACGGTCGGTGTCAGACAAAATTGTATTATGACCTTACTGAGTTTCATTGAAGTGCTCAAGCCGTTTAGATTTTATTTGGGACATACACATACACTCACACGGACAAAAGGTGATCTCATGCGCCTATTTGTAGCCTACTTTCGAATTTTTCAAAATCACAGTAGATTTATGAGAACTACACAGGGCCAAAAATTGTGTCTGTCTGTGTATATGTCTGCCTCCCCCCTCTATCAATTGAAACATGACGAAACCGAATTGAACGAAATTTGGAACAGAGGTAGCACTAGCAAAGGAAACCTCAGTGTTATGTTTTATATCGCAGCCATCTTTACCAAAACTTAATGGCGGCCACCCAAATGTTCAAAATTTAAAATCAAATTACGACTAAACTAATAATCGTAGCTACTGTACACGAAATTTGGTCAAAACGTACCTTCATTATAGGACTGATCTTACGCCCAAACTACAAGGCCATCAGCCGTATCATTTCAGGATGGCGGCCGTGTGAATTATGCAAGCATTAAGGAGTTGAATGTCGACCATCCGACAAAATTTCAGAACGTCGCCTGCACGCCATGAAATGAGAATGCTCCGTTGGACAATGGGCATCTCCCTTATTGACCATGTCAGAAACGACACAATTCGGGAGCAAATGGGTGTCGCCTCAATTCTGGACAAAATGAGAGAAAAACCGCTCCGATAGTATGGCCGTGCCCTGCGTGCAGCGCCTGATACTGTTACTAACTCTGTCCTTCATTTTGAGGTTGAAGGCCTACGCCCCAGAGGACGACCGAAGCAGCGTTGGTAAGACACAATAAATGGTGACTTAAAAATTACCGGCCTAAATCCAGCTGACGCACGAAACCGGACAAAATGGAGGTCAATTACCAAAAAAGCAGACCCTGCACCAGCAGGACAACGCTAGGAAGAAGAAGAAGAAGAAGATGATGATGATGATTATAATACATAACTTAGGAATCACCAGTTCCGATTATTGAACGATGAATGGTTTAAACTGTCCTGGAAGTTCGATATTTTAAGTTCATATTAAGTTCACACTGTAGCCGTGACTTTAAAAGGCTGAGCCGTCTCGGTTACAAGTTAAGATGGCAGCTGATATCTTGTGCCTGACCTATATTTCACTAGTTTCAGTATTGCATGTAATATAGCCTACTGATAGTAATAATATAAACTTTGTATGAAATGCTTTATAATATAAATATACTCCTCAGAAGAAATCGTTTAGTCCAAATCAATATTTGCTAAGACATTGTATGTACAGTAAATCAATTCACAACAATGTAATTTGGTGGACATGTTTGGCTCTGTGGTAAAGCGTTAGTCTTTTACCCGTTTGGCCGGAGTTCAAAACCTATCAAAGTTGTTTTTCTATTGCTTGATTATGTATACTGTATATATTGATTTCTAATTGCTCAGACGTAATAAAATTAAGAGTTATATTGTGCACAAAAAACACGACACAAACCTAGAAAAAGTGCTGAGTTTTAATTCACTGGCCGTGAATGCCAATATACCATCGTTTTGGAAGCCTTCATAGGGAGGCTATGGCTGCTTGAGCTTTTAGTTCTCGCACTAAAGAACACAGGTGCACTTCATAAAAGGGAGGTAGCGCGCAGTTCACTACACCGGTGGGGATCCGGGCGTGGACACCAAGAGCCCGCTGATGAGCCAGCTTGGTGACCTAAGCGAAACCCCACACAAGACACGCCACAAACCTAGAAAAAATGCTGAGTATTACTTCACTGGCCGTGAAAGCCAATATACCAACTTTTTGGAAGTCTTCATAGGGAGGTTATGGCTGCTTGAGCTTTTAGTTCTCGCAGTAAAGATAAGCAGGTGCGCTTCATAAAAAGGGAGGTAGCGTGCAGGTCGCTACTCCTGTGAGGGCCCGGGCGGGGACACCCAGAGCCCGCTGATGAGGCACCTTGGTGACCTAGGCGAAACCCCTCAAAAGATACGGCACAAACCTAGAAAAATTGCTGAGTTTTAATTCACTGGCTTTGGAAGCTAATATACCATCTTTTTGGAGAGGTTATGGCTGCTTGAGCTTTAGGTTCTCGCAGTAAAGAGGTCCAGGTGCGCTTCATATAAAGGGAGGTTGCGCGTAGTTCGCTACTCCTGTGGGGGTCCAAGGGCCCGCTGATGAGCCCGCTTAGTGTCCTAGGCAAAAACCCACAGAAGACACGGAACATGCCTGGAAAAATTGCTGATTTATATTGTACATTTTGCAATGGAACAACGTTCTTCGGTGGATCTGCTTGAGAGAAATCTAACAGTAACCAGTTGAACTATGCGTTGCCAACTACGGCCGATTAGATGCGATCTAATGCGAGACCTTTCCGCCAGATGACATGACTTTTCTATGTGGCACTCCATTAGTTTATCTTCCGTTGGCATTCTATACGCATCGAACTTAAAGGATGACATAATGAAGTTCATAATAGGATAATTTTTTATCTTAATGCGTTTGTAACAGCCTATTTTGTGTTATTTACAAATGCTATTTAAACTAAAGAGTAAGACGATCCCACATAGTACCTGTACGCTATCTGTTGGTGCTGGTTCAGGATATTCCTATTCTGTGAAAGTGAAACTCTGTATGGTACTTTATCAAAGCACATTGATAAGGACAAAGAGTTATACAGTAGAGTCTCGCAAACTCGGCACTCGGTAACCCGGTACTTCGGATTTCTCGGCCACCCTGACAGGAGAAAAAAATCTTGTTAGCCTACTTTTCACATTTTGCAAAAATGAGGAAAAAGTAGACTTATGAGATCGATCCGGGAAAATGTGTGTCTGTCTGGCTGGCTGGGTGTGTGTCCCCCCCTATCAACTCCTAAACGGCTTCAGCAATCAAAACCAAATTTAGTATGAGTAAAGATGTGCACCGGAATAGCTCACGTCCATATTTGAAAATGATGTCAGTGCTACCAACTGCTGAAAAAACGCACTAGAAATTTGGGCTCCATGTTGGATATCTCGCAAGGTATGAATGGGAGCTATTCCAAAATTGGTACACATGCAGATAATACCATTTCAGTTTAATTTCCAGGAGGCTAACAATGACAGTGTTTCCAAAATACTTTTAAGCCTTCTGATAGGTCCAATGTTTAAATGCATATAACTTCTACACTATCAATTGGATTTCAACCAAATTTTGTATGTAATATCTGTACATATACAGATATGATTGAGCGTATTCTTAAGAGCCACCAGGGCTGCCAACTGTTAATAATTGCTCTCTCTCTATTTTTTTTATCCAAGTACCAATATATCAGAAAGTATGCAAGCCAACAGCTTTAAACTATGCACACGTATATTCTGACATTTTAGATTAATTTTGAGTAACTTATATACGTCAGTTCTACCAACATGATTATAAGCCTGCTGATAGTACCAATTTTTAAATACATGTAACTTCTATACTATCAGTTGGATTTCAACCAAATTTCGTATGTGCTATGTGTACCATAACAGATATGACTGAAAGTATTGTTAAGATCAATCAGGGCTGCCAACTGTTAATAAATGCTGTCCATATTTTTTACCCTAATATCAATATATCAGAAAGTATGCAAGCCAACAGCTCTATACTTTGCACACGTATTACACCTGACATTGTAGATTAATTTGGAGTAATTAATACAAGGCAGTGCTGCCAACATGATTCTATGCCTGCTGATATGTCCAATTTTAAAATACATGTAACTTCTATACTAACAAATGGATTTCATCCAAAATTGGCACAACAAGATAACATAATATTTCAGATTATTTCTGACCAGCACACGCATGACATTGTTGGCAACATGCTTTTACGCGTGCTGATAGATCCAGTGTCTAACTGCATGTAACGTCCATTGGACTTCAACCTAATTTTGTATTCTGTACCTTAAGAGATGGAACTAAGAATATATTCAGTCACCAGGGCTGCTAACTGTAGTGCTCTATTAGGCTACATTATACCAGGTATATTTTGAACTAATTTGATATTTCGATATTACCAACTTAATTTTGTCATTATTCTAGATAGGTAGAATAATCATCGGCATGAATAGTAGGCTGTATAGTTCTTCACGGAACTTCTTCTTGTTTTTTGTTTGTTTTTGTGTTTTCGCACAGAGCGTTATTATGTTTTCATTCGTCTTCTCCGTCAATGGAATTAACGACAGTTAAATACGACCCGAAACAAGTTGACCTACAGTACATAGTAAGAGGAGTAACGACGACCTGTTAAATACAGGTAGCTGTACAGTACAGGACTGTAAATGGACAAACTGTTGGCAGTAAGAAGTAAACAAACGGTTCTCGCGCAGTGCTTTGTATTCATTATTGCGCATTCTCGGTGACACGCAGCAAGACATTCTGTCGGATGCAGATATTGTAGCGCCTGTGACAAGATGTGATGAAATCGACGATCATGATGAAGTTGAAGATTGCGGAGTAGTGCAACCAAAAATCACTCATACCGAGGAACTTCATGCCACTGAAACTACCCTTCGGTACTTTGAACAACAAGGTGCATACGCTATGGACATTCTGTTTCTTCGCCGTCTTCGTGACGAGGCTTCAAGAAACAGGTATCAAAGCGAAAAGCATAAGAATATTACTTATTTTTTTTGCAAAAAAGTAAATGGTATTTTTCATTAAGTGAAAAAACTAGTTGCCTACAGGAATTGTTTTGTACATATGCTGCACAGTGTACATATTATAAAAATAATTCGTACGCCTAGCTTTTCTAAGTTTTCTTCTATAATTTACAGTAATTGTTTTCCTTGATTTTTATGCAGTACAGTATTACAGTTCTGAACTATATATTCTAGTGGGCCTACTGAAATTGTAGTGGCTTGATCGTTTTAAAACTTGTGTTTCTGTTAAAAACAAATAAATGTACTGCATTGCATTACTTTTAAACCAATACAAACAGCTTATTTCTTCTTTATAACACATTTCCCGATAACCCGGCATTTTCGCGAACTCGGACACCCTTCGGTCCACATTAGGCCGAGTTTGCGAGACTCTACTGTAACTATACCCATACATTTAGGAGAAAGTAGGCTATATGTTCTTTGCTGAACATGTTGTTTTATAAATGAAAAATAGGCTAAAAAGGAAAATGAACGAAAACATGATGTGATATTAAATAAAACACTGACACCACATTTGGATTCAGATCATTAATATCTATGGTTATTGCTTATTTTCTAATTCACCGCCAAATCATGCAGGCCTGTGTATTGCTTCAAAACGTGCAACGAAATGCATGTGCACAACCATGTTCTGAAATGGATCTCCCTCATTCATTACGTGTTAGTAAGAGGGGTGCAGAATATCCACAGGAGCTTGTTAGTCTCAAGTTTATGTGTTTGGTTTCTTTGAGGTGAACATTACGTAGTGTTTATGAACCCCATAAACAAACAAGCAGCGCTGAGAAAATGTAACATGGAAACCAGCTGACGCAAGGCAGTGTAATGCTGTACCATCTTGCTTAATGCACACACACATGCATGTTGTTTCTGTTGAGTGCACTTGACCTCCCGTAGTCTCATTATTTTACCTCGCCTTACACTCGTAGAGCGGAGCAAATGATATTAAAATATTCGTCTAGCCGTCTGAAATATTTTTAAAAAATATTTAAAAATAAAAGCGTTGGAGAAGACTGCATTGCCTATTCAAATACTGTGCCATTACTGACCTATCTGAATTATTCACTGGATATGGGAGCTATAGTCCGGGTCATCTTACTTTATTCATTCCTTGGAGATTATTATTATTATTATTATTATTATTATTATTATTATTATTATTATTATTATTATTATTATATTCGTTCAACCCCCTAAGGAGCACGTGGAACCATTAAATAGCACTGGAATTGATCTTTTTGAAATTCTTATTCGACCAAAATTTCTTCATTCTTTCATAATAATATCCAGCGAGAACTCTCGCATGTGTAAGACCACCCGTCCGGCTTTAGTGCTATGTGGGCTGTACGCGAAACAGTTTTGCCAGGGGTATCATCTTGTTTATTTGTTTAAACACACTTTTTAAACAAATGCATATATTTCCATTGACTTACCAAGAAATGCAAGATTTTCCCTGTACTATTGAGACGCTTTGGAAGATTTTGGTTCAAACCACACCTTCTAACTCCCTCTGGTTTAGGAGCTTGAGTTTTGTCAAACATACACCTTAGCGTATTATATATAAAGATAATGTTATAGGTTTTACGTCCCCTCAAACTACTATGGCTTTTAGAGACTCCAGGGTGCCGGAATTTTGCCCCGAAATGTATCTTTATCGTGCCAGTAAATCTACCTCACATTTTGTTCAGCTCTCATCAGTCACTCTTTATTAGTTCCATAGTTCACCACTAGATGGTATGTATTCACTTTGTGAACTAGTCTTTTATGTTTGACCTGTTTGCCACGGTGGGTGAGTGGTTATCGTGTCGGTCTACCAACCCCCAAGCTTGCAGGTTCGCTCCTGGCCATGGTAAGTAATTTTTGAAAGGCGACAAATATCACGACACGTATGTCATACGTTGTTGGCATGTTAAAGAACCCATTTGAATTCAGTAGGCTGTGTTCATAATGGCAAAATTAATCTCGGGATTTTCCGCCAACCCAAAAGTTCCTCCTTTCTCTACTAGAAAGCGGTATAGTATCAAGGAGCTTAGATATCTAACCTCCTTGACTTTCATAGCGCTCCAAGGAACAACAAAATTCGACAAGCAAGCTGCCTTCTGGGCATCAAATGACAAAGCTTGCACCCGGCACCCGAGGCCATACGATATTATTATTATTATTATTATTATTATTATTATTATTATTATTATTATTATTATTATTATTATTATTATTATTATTAGACTATTATCTTTGACTTGTTTTGTATTCTCTGTGTCTAAGTAACCGTGTGCATCCATTATGTCGTGTGTGTTTGTTTTCCTCTAATTAATCCACTAGAAGGTACATCTTCAAACCATAACACATTTACTTATAGGTTTGGTTGGAACATCTTAAAATTCTTAATCCGTCACTAACAAGAAATGAACTGTTTTTATACGTTTCCAATGCGGCTTCGGTGGCGTAGTCGGTAGCAAGCTGAGCTTCTATGCCGAAGATCGCGGGTTCAAATCCAGCCGAAGTCGTCGGATTTTTTAAGAGCTTTAAAAATCCCTCAGTACGCCTTCCTTCGGAGGGGAAGTAAAGCCGGCGGTCCCATGTCATAGATTTATGGCATGTTAAAGAACCTTCCACTAATTACACCTGTGTGAAGCTAAATTGTATAGGTTAAGAATGTAAACAACGCTCTTAGGTTCCTACGTTCAATGCCAAGAGCCGACTGCAATGACGTCTGGTAGCTAAGTTCTAAACTAGTAATCGTTGACGGTGGCGTTTAGCGGCAAAAGTAGGAACTAATTGAAAATGTATCGTCTGCAGTCCTTACTTGAATTAAAACAGATACACACACTAATACAGTCATCACTCATCACAATTAACACCGGTTATCAGACAGATTCTACACACACCCAAAGTACACGGGGCTACATGAACACGTTGTCGCAGCCCCTAAACTTAAGAACCAACCAACCAACTACGTTTCCAAGGATTCATTGCCCATAGACACAGGAGTGTTATACTCCTTTTCAGGATTTTTAAGTTGTACTATTTTCAGTAATTAATATTCGGTCTGTTAAATAAATTTAAAATTAGCTTTGGTAAGGAAATCCATTCAATATTTTACTGATATTAATGTTCGCAGAACTATCAGGGTGTCTGTCAGCAGTTTCATACGCAATTAACAATGTTATTGGACTTTATATGTTTCCCTACGTTAATTTTGACTTGTGTTCTACAGCATGTTCGCTGAAGATGGTACCAGTTAGTGGTGATACCAATACGATAAAGATGGATATTAACTGTCATGATTTTATTCTTTAGTATTGACTAGCAACCCGCCCCGACTTCGCCCGGTATCTTTAATGGTTTACCCAGCGTAAGCTTAAAAGGCGCACGGACCGCAGGTCACAGACGCAATTCAGAAAAACTGAGGTGAACAGCGAAACTTCAAAAAATATACTCTCCTCTGAGGTCTTAACTCGACATTCGACTCGACAGTTTGATGCTGGCCGAAGCTGGGGTGATAGGCTCGCTCGCTAGGTCATAAACTCCAATTTGATGTCCATAGAGGATTCTGATTTATTTCCCCTGTATTCCAATATTTTTGTTTTACATTTATTAATTTCCATCATGAATTTTTCAAGTAGTTCCTACTTTTGCCGCCAAACGCCACCATCAACGACTACTAGTTTAGATCGTGGCTACTAGACGCTACCAAAGTCGGCTCGTGACGACGAACGTAGGAACCTGAGCATTGTTTACATTTTTAACCTAATCTAGCTTCACTTCTTTAACGTGCCATAAATCTATGACATGGGACCGCCGGCTTTACTTCCCCTCCGAAAGAAGGCATACTGAGGGATTTTTAACGCTCTTAAAATATCCGACGACTTCGGCCGGGTTTGAACCCCCTAAACTGAGGAACCAACCAACCAAGTTCTCTATGGCCTGTGAAAGTAATTGCCACGTGCACACAGATACAAAGGATCTCATGATTCACTCTTCTTTCTTTTTCAAGGTGTGAAGTAGGTTAAAAAGCACTGCTTTCTGTTCCCAAAGCGAATAAATATGTTCTAGTGCCGGCACGCTAGAACAAGGCGGTGACATGCAATAAACCAATCAGTCTCGTCACGTGATATCTGAAGTACAAAGTTCGGGAGGGCGTTGGCTCTCATGACCTGACAGCTCTACCATCTAAACCTCACTTCGATTAATGTTCGAAATTAATTAATAGCGCTAGGGAGAAAGGTGAATTGGTTTCAGAGTTCAAAGCAGGCACATTACGGTTCTTTGAAAAGTTTCGGTGGTAGAAGCAATCTAGTGTCGTTTACATATATTTTACCAATAAAATATTATGATTCATAATGTTCTAATTTATTCATAACTTTTTCTAACTCCTTTAGCGAAAGTAAAATGAAGACGAAGCTTGTAGGTTTGGTTGGTTCCTTAGTTTAGGGGCTGCGACAACGTGGTCATGTAGACCCTGTTCTTTGGGTGTGTGTAGAAACTGTCTGATAACCGGTGTTAATTGTGAGAGTTGTATTAGTGTGTGTTATCTGTTTTAATTCAAGTAAGGACTGCAGACATTCAATTTTCAAGTAGGTCCTACTTTTGCCACCAAACGCCACCGTTAACGACAAAATAGTTCTGAACTTGGTTACTAGATGCCACCGCAGTCGGCTCCTGGCGACGAACGTTGGGCCCTAAGAGCGTTAGTCAAATCTAACCTATAATTTAGCTTCACACATGTGTAATTAGTGGAATGTTCTTTTACATGCCATAATTCTGTGACATGGGACCGCCGGCTTTATTTGCCCTCCGAAGGAAGGCATACTGAGTTCGTTGGTTTAGCGACTGTTAATCGCTCGATTATTAAGTCATGGGACGTACTTTTACGTGGAATCTGAACTACTGGACGTGACATTTCGTATGCATCAACCGGGAATCCAGTCCAGTCCGCCTTGGTGAAAGGCAAGCATCTTGACCGCGGGGCTATCACGCCCCACAGACCTTTTAACTAGAGCAATACTGTATCTTCTCTCTCACACCTCTCAGTGCAGTGGCAAGCATTTTTGGTTGTCACTTCTAAGTTGCGGTTTCAATTCTCCGCTCTGGTAAGAAATTTACTGTAATTCTAGTCTGAGAGCCGAAAGGGGGTACATTCAATCTCGGGGATCAAAGTTGAGAAGAGATGGGTTAGATTCCCACCACAAGCACCCTAAAAGTGGTTTCTCGTTCCAACGAACAACAAATTTCGACATGCAAGCTGCCGTTTGGTTGTCAAATAACAAAGCTTGCACCCGGCATCCGAGGCCATACGATATTATTATTATTATTATTATTACAATTCTACTCCAAGAAAACGCCGGGTTGGTTCCTAATTTAAAGATCACGGCTGCCATCTTTCCCATCCTAGCCCCAGCTACTAATGTATACATTATTACGGACACCACAATAATGCAGATTATCAGACAAATCCCATTTATGTCACCCCCTTATTACAGTAGGCTATTCACCTTTTAAACGTGGTTGGGGAAGAGATGCGATGAAAATCTATGTGACTGGTGTTGTTTTACTACCGGATGCCCTCCCTGACGCCAACATCATGAGAGGAGTTAAAGAGAGAAGAAATGAATGCAACTGGCAGAGAGATGGAAGTAAGCGATAGTGGCCTATTAGAAGGTACCATCCCGGCATTTGCCTGGAGTTGAAAATTGGAAAGCATTTCAAGGACGGTCGACGTGACGGTGGGGTTCGAACCCAGTTCTACCGAGTCCGCATCACAACATAGCTTCTGAATGACATTGTTCCTAGTGTTAAATTTCTTCGATAAATTCATGAGGTGTTGCTTAGAGGTTACACTAAGATATTTTTGGAACTTGTGTTTAAGTACACTGTCGGAGAACCTGATGTACAGTTTGTTTGTGGGGCGGTTATTCAGACGGAAACAAGATATTAGCCTTTCGAGTTACGAGGACTGGTGTTCTTGGCTGTGCCAGCGTTTGTTATTTTATGGCAGCCGGTGTCTCGCGGGGCGAGGAGGGGGACACAGTGATGAGGGAGTGCTGCCTGCCCATAAGTCAAGCACCATTGGGCGCGCTACTTGTGTTATTATAGACAGAAGCTATATTGTGAATTGTGAACGGAAAAAATAAATGGTTGGTTGGTTCCTCAGTTTAGGGGCTGCGACAACGTGGTCATGTAGCCCCGTGTACTTTGAGTGTGTGTAAGATCTGTCTGATAACCGGTGTTAATTGTGATGACTGTAATAGTGTGTGTTTCTGTTTCTTAATTCAAGTATATATAATAATAATATCGTATGGCCTCGGGTGCCTGGTGCAAGCTTTATAATTTGACACCCAGAGGGTAGCTTGCATGTCGAATTTCGTTGTTCCTTGAATCACTATGAAAGTCAAGGAGGTTAGATAAGCTCCTTGAACATTATAGCGCTTTCTAGTAGAGAAATGAGGAACTTTGTGTTGGCGGAAACTCCCGAGATTAATTTTGCCATTATGAACTCGGCCTACTGAATTCAAATGGGTTCTTTGACATGCCAACATCGTATGACATGCGTATCGCATTTTTGCCGCCTTTCAAAAATCACTTACCACGGCCAGGGGCGAACCTGCAATCTTGGGGTTAGTAGACCGATACGCTATCCTCTCACCCACCGTGGCAAGCTCTTAATTCAAGTAAGGACTGCATACTTTGAATATTTCAAGTAGTTCCTACTTTTGCCACCCAACGCCACCGTCAACAACTACTAGTTCAGAACTTGGCTATTAGACGCCACCGCAGTCGGCTCATGGCGACGAACGTAGAAACCTGAGCGTTGTTAACATTTTTAACCTAATTTCACACAGGTGCAACTAGTGGAAGTTTTTTTAACATGTCATAAATCTATGACATGGGACCGCCGGCTTTACTTCCCCTCCGAAGGAAGGCATACTGAGGGATTTTTAAGGCTCTTAAAAAATCCGACGACTTCGGCCAGGTTTGAAACCGCGATCTTGGGCATAGAAGCTCAGCAGGCTACCAACTACGCCACCGAAGCCACTATAGAGAACTTAGAAGCTATTGTTTACAGTGTTCGTTACCTTATTAGAATCAAAGAAAAGGTTTGCTTTTCAGTCAAATACGTAGATGGACTAAATTAACTATTAAGATAGGTGGTCACCTCGTGGTGTAGCGGCTAGCATTCTTGGCTGTCGCCCCGGAGGTCCGTGTTCGATTCCCGGCTCTGCCAAGAGATTTTAACTCTGGTCAGAGGGCAATAACGGTCACTCGGCCTCATGAGGTAAAGCTGAGAAGATGAGGGGTCGATTCTCACCTCAGCCATCCATGAAGTGGTTTTCTGTGGTTTCTCCACTTCTACTTCAGGCAACTGCACGGATGGGTCCTAACTGAGGCCACAACCGCCTCCTTCCTAATCCTATTCCCAATGTACAAATACTCACACTAGTACAGCCAACATAATAACACAGGTTATCACGCAAATTCCACACACAACCAAATACACGGAGCTATATGACCACGATGTCGCAGCTCCTAAGATAAGCAACAACAACTACTATTAAAATATTCGTATTACGAACGTATCACGTTATTTCCTCAATCATTGTACAGTAGTGAAATTATTAATGCATTTAGGTTGCTGTTCCTGTTGTTTCATGTGAGTGGTTTTAGCCCCGTGTACTTGGGTGAGTGTGTAATTTTGTTTAATAACCTGTATTATTGTGATGGCCGTATTGTTGTGTGTATTTGTAATTCTGATGAAGATTGGGTAGGAGATGGCCTTGGCATTAAATTAGGAACCATCCTGGCATTTGTCTGGAAATCTACTCCCTGGGTTGCTGAGGTGAGTACCCCGTTCTAAACCCTTACATCAACATTACAGTACATGTGTTGGTCAAACCAGGAATCGAACCCCGATCGCCGGAGTGGCAGAAATAACATAATGCTGAGAAGAGGTGGGTTTAGTTCCAAATTCATATTTTCTAGAAGTGGTTTTTCATAGTCTCCTAATTATTCTCCTAATTTTAAAATTCGCACAGCCGCCATCTTGAGGTTATGTAAACAATTGAACTAAATTAGATACCAGTGCATTACAATGTGTATTAACATTTCCTGTATCAGATTGCATTGCGTTTGGAACATTAAATCGCGAGAAAGGTCTATTTTAAATTTCCAAATTCTATTGGCCGCCATATTCGTTTTGTAGTTAACCGATTTTTTGAAAGTCTTATAGATGAAATTCCAGTAGTGCCCTTTATCTCTGTACGAAATTTCAGGGTGATATCGCTAATAGTTTCAGAGATATAGAATGCCGGTGAAATATTTCGCACATCCGCCATCTTATGGTTATGTAAACAATTGCTAAGGCCGAACCAGGCTGTAACATAAAATGTAGCCGGTATTTGCCGTGATAATGTTGTCAAACAATAAATAATAGTAATAATAATAATAATGCTAACACACCAACTTTCTCTCCACAATCATGATACCAATTCCAAAGAAGAATAATTCCAAGAAATGCGAGGACTACAGGACAATTAGCCTAATATCCAATGCTGCCAAAGTATTACTTAGAATAATGGCTAGAAGATTGTATGGAAAGTTAGACACATATATTGCGGAACAGCAGTATGGTTTTGGAAGAGGTAAGGGGATGCAATTGGTGTGTTGAGAACTGTAGGTGAACGATACATAGAGAAAGGAAGAGAAGTTATGCTGTCTTTATTGATCTAAGAAAGGCTTTTGACAAAGTACAATGGAAGAAGCTGATGGACATACTAATGAGGAAAGGAGTGGTTTGGAAGGACAGAAGGCTGATCAAGGGACTGTACTTACAACAAAAGGTTAGAATACAGATAGGAAATGAGATGACACAGGAAAGCAGGATAGAAAGGATGTTCGACAAGGATGTTGTCTATCTCCCATACTACAGTATTCAACATTTACCTGGAAGATACCGTTGGGAAATGACTCGATGGGAGAAGAGGAGTGCACATTGGTGGCAGGAGAATAGAGTGTATTCGATTTGCAGATGACATGGTGTTGCTAGCAGAGAATGAAAGGATACAGAATGGAATGATAGCAGAACTGATTGCAACCTGTGAGCAATATGGAATGCGCATTAATAAGAGTATGGTGATAAGCGCAAGAGGGAACAAAGTAATAAACATCAGGATAGGCCAGGACGATATTGAACAAGTGTCAGTTTTTAAATATCTAGGAAGCATAATAACGGATGATATGAGAAGCAGTAATGAGGCAAGCACCTGCACTGCCGTTGCTAAAGAAGCCTTCAACAGAAAGAAGAGACTATTGTGTGGACGTTTGGACTTGAGGTTAAGGAAGAGACTGGCAAAATACTTTGTTTGTAGTGTGGCACTATACAGAGCCGAGACCTGGACGCTAAGGAAGGAAGACTAGAAGCGTTTGAAATGTGGTTATGGTGGAGAATAGAAAGGATATCCTGGGTGGAAAGGGTCCGGAATGAGGAGGTATTGGAGCGAGTTGGAGAAAATAGGAGGCTGTTACATACCATCCATACAAGGAAGAGGACCTGGCTTGGAGGCCCTGGCTGTGAAGAAAGTATTTGCTGAGGGATGCTCTCGAAGGATCAGTAAACGGAAAAGACAGGAAGTGGACGGAGAAGGTACCAGCTGGTGGGCAATGTCAAGATAGCAGGAAATTACCACCAAACAAAGAGAACAGCTGAAGACAGGACTGCATGGAGAGCTGCTGTGTGAAGACCTGCCTAAGGGCAGAACAATTTATATATATATACATCAACAGACATCGAAGATAGAATGAAATTCAGACATAAGATACACAGTTGGGAAGTTACACCTGAAGATCGACTCAGGAGATCGGGAAAAGGATGGACGGAGGAACGTAGAGTTCGCCACAGCGAAACGATGAAGGAGCTTTGGAAGACCAAAAAAAAACAGCAGCAGTTCATAATTTGTTTTATGTAATCCTATGGGTCTAAACACCTTAAATAAATAACTGAATAATAATGCTATTACTAAACATTCCGTTCAAGAAGTATAGCTTAGGAACGCCGGGTTGTTGTAATTGGGTCCCGGAGGGGTTTTAAATGGGCAATACACAAGGCCGTCGCATTTATACACCCTTAAATGTCATCGGACTGAGCTCCAATCGAATACACTATCCTAGGTTTTAATGGCCATCGCTAATCTAGCTGTGCAACATATCCAGACACAGAGGAAGGACTGTTCTTGGATGGTGCGTGGAATATTGTAACGAGATGCATCAAATGGCCCCTAACTCCCCCGATCTTTTTCAGCAGACAATGTATTCTCCTTGGCAGGTTGTGGAACGGGCTCTTCGTCTCTTCGAATCGACCGACTAGCACCGACCTCCACCGACTCCCCATGGAATGTCACCACCAATATCTATGGTGTCAGATCCCCGTGGATTCATATCAGCATCTTCTGTAATCCTTGACATGTGACGTGTCTTGATCAACCGAGCTCCATGCCACAAGAAATTAATTTTATGTTTTAAAATTGCCTCGTGCCTGCTAAGTGAATGGTTTTTCAGGAGGGTTAAAGTGTGGTGAGGGGAAATGGCCTCATACCAAGCATGCCTCCCTGGATGGCAGAGCATTATTCAGTGTAAATCATCAATGTTGGAGACGGTTTCGAACTCGAGATTACCCCTAGACCACGCACGGTGGCAATGAATTTTTTTAAAAATTGTAAAACCGTCCACTTCAAATTCTACACAAAGAAAAACAATATCAATTACTGGACACGAGCCTAGTTCATCGAGGAATTTTAGCAGTCTTGTGTCTTCAAACAGAATCCTTCCCTCGCCTGCGGGAGAAGAGATTTTTAGGGAAATCAGAACTTAATATAAGCAGCTTTTATACAAAATTTTAATATATATTCTTCCGTATGTTAATATATTTAATTAAAGTATTGAAATATTTAACGTCGAGGTATTCCTACTTGAGCAGACCGTAGATATTATTTCTGTGGTTTTGTTTTAAAATTACCTCGTGCCTGCTAAGTGAATGGTTTTGTACGAGGGTTAAAGTGTGGTGAGGGGAAATGGCCTCATACCAAGCATACCTCCCTGGATGGCAGAGCATTATTGAATTTGCAGAGAAACGGAGATAAAAAAAAAGAGGGGCTGAGATGAGGCATCTAACGGGAGATGAGAAACACGCATGCAGGAATTTAGCGTGCTAAAAAAGAAGAACCTGGAATTGACCGCGTTGTACGTTGCAGAGCTTTTTATTCCGCTCATATAGTCAACCATAAAAAGACAGTTGTTTTACGGTGAAACACTCCGTACGAGAGAAAATATTTTTATGAACACACAATTTAAAACGTGAAGTATACCATCAACTTCATTACATATCTCATCTTATTCTCTAAACTAGCTATGAGTACCCGCCGTTGTCCGGGTCATAGAGTAAAGGAAGGCTTTTTATGAGGCCAACCTCCAGCTCACTGAAGAAAAATACGAGAAATCTTATGACATAAAAAATATATGAGAGATGCAGTTGACAGGAAAAATAAGGAATGTGGTGTAGTGTTTGACCCGCCTGATGATGATGATGGTGAACAGCTATGTAAAGTGGATTCAGAGCAGGGGCGTATATAAGGGGGGTGCTGAGGGGGCTCCAGCCCCCCCCCCCCGAAAAAGCCAACTTGGGTACAAAATACAATGTATTTCACTGAACTTTTAAGAAATGCTTATCAATTTGTAAAATTTGCAGAATAAATTAACAAGTAATCCATTTAGATACTTGCCATTCATACTCCACAGGCTATAATAGAACATTCATTAAGTACTCACAATTTTCCAGGATAGTCAGCCCCCCCCCCCCCGAAAAAATTGTATATACGCCCCTGATTCAGAGAATAAAGGAATCTGCGAGCCCACCCGAAAGAAGGGTACATCAGTAGAAATATCGTGGTTGTAGGGCTAATGATAGGCGCAAGAGGCACCTTTTCAAAATTATTAGTGGAGACATATAAGTAGCATAAAGTCAATCTCAATTTACTGCCCGATATAGGCTAGTTACCACAACAATGAAAGGTTCAATAGCCACAATGAGGATTCACCTATACCGTCTAGGAGTTCATATTATATTTCATTTTGATAAATTTACCTGTATGTTTTAAATACTTGGAGTGAAATCATACCTTGTCATCTGCCAACCTCTTATGAGAGGAAGTTAAAAATAAGACACCATCTCCCCCACCCTTGGCGTAAATCACACTAACTCGTTGTTCTGCAAAGGTTATAGTAATTACAAACATTGGAATTCACAGAAATAAATCAATGTTAGCACATCCTTCATGGAAAAATACTAGTGGAGTTAGACAGCAATAAACATACAATAGTTCTGAAGCAAATCGATTAGCAAGACTCCTGACGGTATACGGAGTTGTATAAGCGTACGAATGGACTCACTCCACGGTTCGAGCGAAGTGAATAATATGTATCCGGCGACTTCTTGCGTATGTTTGATTGAAATACATTCATTAGAACTCTATTGTGTCATATCTAAGCCAAGAAGACAGTGGCGTACCAAGGCTACTTGGCGCCCGGGGCTAACTAGATGGTAGTCGCCCCCGAACACGAAAAGGTTCAAGGATCAATGAGTTTAATTTAAATATTTATTTTTAATAAGTAGTACCGTATGAAGCCTCCGTGGCTCAGGCGGCAGCACGCCGGCCTCTCACCGCTGAGTCCGTGGTTCAAATCCCGGTCACTCCATGTGAGATCTGTGCTGGACAGAACGGAGGCAGACAGGTTTTTCTCCGGGTACTCCGGTTTTCCCTGTCAAAATTTCATTCCAGCAACACTCTCCACTATCATTTCATTTCATCTGTCATTCATTTAATCATTGCCCCAGAGGAGTGCGTCAGGCCTCGGCAGCCGGCACAGTTCATATCCTCGCCGCTAGATAGGGGCTTCATTCATTCCATTCCTGACCCGGTCGGAGACTGGAAGCAGGCTGTGGATTTTCATTCATTTCAAGTAGTACCGTATGTCACTTTAACACATAATAGAGAGAAAAATATGAATCAAATAAAACGGTAAGTATTAAAAGGTTAGTTTGTAAAATAATAAAAAATAAAAAATAAGAGAAAATACGTTTCAAGAGCCACAACAAAAATTTTAAAATGTGCCCTCCTAGCCTTGATGGTTTCAAGCTTATTTATAATAGAGTTGAAGTCTATAGTAGCAGCCACATCACGTTCAATTGATAACATTGATAAATTACTTAGTCTTTCTTGCGTCAAGGTGGATCTTAATTTTTTTTTTTTTTTTTTGTAAAAAGGATCGTTCACAAGATACCACAGACACTGGAATCCTTGAAATTGGTTTGAAGCGATGATCAAGTTACTGTGTGCCTCTAACCCCAAACAAGATAAATATAACAAAATATCTTTTGGTTTCTTCAAGTCGATCTTTTCATTATTTTCCGTTGATCTTCGTAATAAAACTAAGACATCTTTAATATCTGCAACGAGTTCTTCTACGTTCAAATCTACAGGGTACTTCTCTGCAAGTTCGAAACATTTCCTCTTTAGTGTGTACAAAACGCTTTCATTTAGGGTTTCATTATGAATGTATTCATCAAAAAATTACAGAGGAAGTCAAAGTCTTTATCCAGTTCCTTGATATTGGCGAACCATTCACTTAACTCACGAATAAGTTTATTCAAGATCTATATTGTGCTCCGCTTTACTTCATCTTTCCAGGAAAGTCCAACATCATCAATGGCTTCCCCTGGCATTTTCCGCTTCACTCTTTGTCTTCGTTCCGTGGGTTATCCCCATACCTCCCACTTTTTAGTAGCTTTTGATATATCATCAACTGGAAGGGGTTCTCTCCACAAATTAAGCTGATCTTGGAGAGCTTGTAGACAAGTTATTACATAAGTGAACGAAATTCCTTCGATTTGCTAAGTTTTCTGCGTTCGGTCAATTTTTGGAAATTCTTCAGCCCAGAAAAGATGGCAGAGTTACAAAGTCAAATCTTTCTATTGCATTAATTAACAGCGCTGCACTTTGTCTGGTATCGACGGTTTCAGTCGTAGTGTCTCTCAATGTTTCTAGAGCATGAAGCACTCCACTTAACTGAGATGATAAGGCTTGTACGGCTTCTGCTTTAGAACTCCATCTTGTATCTGAGTGGCCCTTGACCAATAAGCTGACATGTTCCTTGAGGACACTCCACCTCTGAGTCGAACTAGAGACAAATGCATACACTTGTTGAACTGTTCCAAAAAAACGTCACTGCACAAACGTTGACATGAGCAGCATGAACGCCAACCAAATTGAGTGAGTGGTTGTCACAGGGAACAAACACGGCTTGATGGTTCAATTCTTTTAAACGTTGTTGGACACCATTGTGAATTCCATCCATTGTCGCCTGATTGTCGTAGGACTGACCTCTACAGTCTGCAAAGTTCAAGCCATCTTCCTCCAGTTTCTTTTTATTACCTCAGCAATTCCATTGGCAGTTTTGTCTTTAGTTGAAATAAAATCTATAAAACATTCCTTGATTTAAACTGAACTTTCCTTTATTTCCACAAATCGTATTACCTCTGACATTCGTTCATCATGTGACGTGTCAGGAGTGCTATCAAATATAATACTGAAGTACTTAGCACGCTTGCAGGAAGTAATAATATTGCTATGAACGTGGTCCCCTAAAAGGTTTATAATTTAATTATGTATTCTACGTGAAAGATATGATAAATGTCGAGGGTTATTGGACACTGATTGAAAATATGCCCACATAGCAGGATCAAATTTAGCCAAATATTGCAATAGAGCAAAATAGTTCCCTCAACTGCATGTAGTTTCTTCTAAAACTGATTTTCTGTGGCCTCTTAGGGCCAAGTTATGTTGAGCCAATGTCTGTATGGTAGCAATTATGCGTTCCAGAACTTCTCTCCAAATTCTGCTGTGTTCTAATATTTGTTGCTGATGAGTGTCGTCAATTACTGAGCCTTGTTTTAACCTTCGTTCTAAGCTGTTCCACTCCATAAAGGCAATCCTATGGGCAGCTCTGTTTTATGATCTTGAATGCGCGGATTAAATTTTCTCCACACTGCAAATCCTGACTCATTGTTAAAGCTAGATTTCATGTTTCTTTGAGGAAATAACACACAACAAAAATAAAACACAGCTTTATTGGACGGAGAAAAACACACCCATGATCTGTTAACCGTTTCACCGTTCTTCAAAGTTTTCTCAAACCAGTTTTTATGCAGAGAACGCCCTGACTCATACGCAGGAAAAGTATAATCTTTATTTTGTAACCAATAAGAGCCCTGTATTACCGGTACAACTATATCACGAAATGTTTGTGAAATCTCAAAAGGCCACTTAATCACATTTTATCAGAATTGCCATTGTCATGTTGAATCAAAATTTCCTTGGGCTAATTTTCGTTATTTGAACTCTATGAAGGTACTTGATTCCAAGAGTTGGAATGAGAGATTTATATTGTCTGTTAAGACAGTTACCATCAAGTTCATCGTGTTTAGCCAATGTATTAACTACTGTAATATTTGATTCATTAATCTCAAGGCTTAAGTTGATACTGTCAAATTCACATTTTTTCTGAGTTTCATTGTTTTCAGAGTTCAGTGATCCTTTTATAAAAGCTGTCATAAACGATTTCGAACTCTCAAGTACTGTTACAGTAATCTAGGCAACGCCGCGCTATTGTATTGGCTGGCGCGGACGAGCGAGTGAATCTGGTTCCTCCCTCATGTTCACAGTTGTTCTGTGTTTGTATAATGCTTACTGGTCTTATAATTATCCAACAAATTGTATCGAAGATTTAATTAAATTTGGTCATTAACACATCCCACCTGTAAAAATGGTTTTCGTGGTTTCCCATTTTCACTACCAGGCAAATGCCGGGACGGTTCCGTCAATAGGTCCACGGCGGATTTCCTTTCATAATCCCTTCCCTGACCCGTCCTGAAAAGAAAAGTACATGTCCATTGGCTGCATTAATAAAATTATTAATAAAAACATTGTGATATGACTTTCAGTATTTTAATTTTAATTCTTTTATACACTTGGAGTACCTGATAAATCGCAGATTAATTTGTGGACACTAAATTAATAAGCTTGTCTTATTAATGATTATTTTATTGAGTTTTATAGAAGGCATAGAAATGTTTTGGTATATGAAAGCAAAATCCAAAAACTTTCCTTACCATTTGGTACTTTTTTTTTTTTTTTTAGCGTATGGCTTTTAGTGCCGGGAGTGTCCGAGGACATGTTCGGCTCGCCAGTTTTGTAGCTGCTTCGAGACGGACACCCAATGGGTGAGCTACAAGTACCGTTGGGGAGGGAAGGAGGGAAGTTGGATTGTAAGGACGAGGAGTTGGAAGGTAGCGGCTGTGCCCTATAGTTAGGGACCAACCCCGGCATTTGCCTGGAAGGAAGATGGGAAACCACAGAAGACCATCTTCAAGGTTGCCGGCGGGGGGATTCGAACCTCCTCGCCTCCCGGATGTGAGCGACTGCCATCAGTCATGCCGTAACCACCACGGCTAACTCACCCGGTATTTGGTACTGATGGTTTGTTTGTGTAAATTGTAACAAATTCAATTAAGACTGATAAGCGTACGCTAGTTAATAGCTTCAGTGTGGATTGAGATAGTGCAGACTGATCTCTCACCAGGCTGTAGCACAGCATTTTGCCAACACATGGCCTGCACTAGCTCAATGCTCACAGAATGTATTAATCGATGAACGCTTATCAGTCTTAGCTTTAGTTTGTTACCATCTACAAAAATAAAAAATAAACAACTACCAAATGGCTAAAGAGATTTTATTTTCATGTACTTATATGTTTATATACCTTCTTAAAAAATGAAAAAAGCATTACTATGATGATTGGTTTACTGTCCACAAATTAACCTGTGGTTAGAAATGGCCATTTCTCCGATACTCAAACTGTATTAAACAAGTCAAAAACTGAAAGTCATTTCACAATGTTTTGGTACAGGGGGGATGTCTACGTGACCAACTATTTCAATAAAATATTTGGTAAAATTCGTAACAAAATTATACAGTAAGATCAGGAAGCTTTTGTTGAAAATAAGCGAGTGGTATCATGCTATTGATAGGCATTGTAATTACGAAGTATTTATATGTATATATGTGGTTCTCTTAGATTAAATAACTGTAGCTACATATGTTTTACAATATTTTGTAAAATTTATCAATTTTCTAACAAAGAGTGCAATTATAAAGTAGTAAGTTACTTACAGCTGCCTGAACAATATAATGGGACACGAACTCACCTGAAAAAGAGAGAAAGAGACACATAATTTAGATATGAGTAACTATAAACTGAAGAAGTTGAACAAAATGGGTAAGCGGGGAACTAGAAATATTCGATACGGGACGGGGGGGACTACTATATGGACATACTCTGTCTTCTCAGAATGCGTGATTTTGTACGTAATATAGCCTATAGCTGTGTTTCAACACCTTTGAATTGAATTTCTTTTCTAGCTACCAAAACCAAGGTCAAAACTTCACTTAGTTGTCTATTATTGATGATATACTGTATGAATCGCACCCAATGGCCATAAGCTGGACTTTTTGAAGAAAAGGAAGGAAGATTTAAGTCTTACGTGACCATTAATCTCGAGATCATAAGCCACGGGACCTCCTTTTTACATGGAATCCGAACCACAGGACATGCCATTTCACATTGAAAATATCACATGCATTGACCGGGAATCGAACCCGGTCCGTCGTGGTGAGAGGCCAACAGCTTGACCGCTGAACCACCACGCCCGCCCTCCCCCCCCCCCCCCCTTCCCCGAGGCATTTTGATTGAACGCCTGAGTGCTCCCAACAAGTTCAATTTCAAGTAGTTCCAACTTTGGCTTCCAGATGCTACTATCACTAACACTTGAAGCTAACGTTGGAACTTGATAGATAGAATATAGAATAAAACCTACAAATTTTGCTACACGCCACCAATTACAGTGATAGGTTCTTTTACATGCCATGAATCTATGACATAGGCCCGCCGGCATTACTTTCTCTCCGAACGAAGACATAGCCTACTGAAGGATTTAACGCTCTTAAAATATTCGACAACTTCGGCCGGGTTTGAACCCGCCATCTTCAGTTCAGCATGCTACCGACTACGCCACCGAATCCTCTTAGTTGCCTATTATTAAGACTGGCTGCGTGGTTCAGCGGAAACGTTCTCTCATTTGTGGCCAAGGTTGCAGGATCGAATCCTGGTGCAGTCAGCTGGCTTTTGAGGGTGCGCAAATGTGAGGGAGCCGTGTCAGTAGATTTACTGGCATATTGAAGATCCCCTTCGGGGCAAGATTCCGCAGCCCAGCGTCTCTAAAAGCTGCAGTAGTTAAAAGGGACGTAAAACCGATAACATTATATTGTCTATTATTAAGTTGCTGTTAATTCATTTGAGGAGATTGGGATATCATGGTTATCAGCCCCATGTACTCGGGTGTGTACCGACAGCAGTGGCTCAGCTGGCTAAAGCGCAGCGTTAGGTCATGGGACCAAGCTCTCTGCCGACTCGGTAGACGCGAGGGTTCGAGCCCCAACGTCGGCCGTCCTTGAAATGCTTTTCCGTGGTTTCCCATTTTCAACACCAGGCAAATGCTGGGACGGTACCTTCTGATAGGCCACGGCCGATGCCTTCCACATCCTTGCCCAGTTTCATTCATCGTCATCATTCCATCTCTCATCCCGACACGCAGGTCGCCCACGGGCGTCGAATAGAAAGACCTGCACTCGGCCTCTGAGGAGGCCACACGAAAAAAAAAAAAACTTGGGTGTGTGTTGAATTTGTCTGACAACCTGTTTTTCTGTAATGTCTGTAGTAGTATGTGTCCCAGGATTTTGCCTGGAGGGAGTGTGCAAAACCCTGGGGAAAACCTCATTTAGGATAACCACCGTCAGCGCTTGCCACGCTGTGTGAGTGGTTATCGTGTCGGACTACCAAACCCTAGCTTGCAGATAACTTCCTGGCTGTGCTAAGTGAATTTTAGAAATGCGACAAAATTTACGGCACGCATGTTATACGTTGTTGGCATGATAAAGAACCCATTTGTATTCAGTAGGCCGTGTTCATGATGGCAAAATAAATCTCGGGATTTACCGCCAACACAAAGTTCCTCCTTTCTCTACTAGAAAGCGCTATAATGTCAAGGAGCTTAGATATCTAACCTCATTGACTTTCATAGCGTTCAAATGAACGACAAAATTTGACATGCAAGCAGCCCTCTGGGCGTTAAATAACAAAGCTTGCACCCGGCTCCTGAGGCCATATGATATTATTATTATAATTATAATTATTATTATTACCACCGTTAGCGCCAGAATTCGAACCAACGCTCTCCAGAACTGTTGAAGCTTCCCGTTGTGGTCTGGTGCGCGATTTAACGTTGGCGACCAATCTGGAACAGTTGTCTTTAACAAGTACTTTTCGTCGTACACAGCAACCATTCTCCGATGAATCTCCACTTGCTTGTATAAGATCTGATTTCAAACGCCATATCGGTAATGTGCACAATAATATCCTGTACACCACGGCTTATAGTTTCAATTACACATCGAAGGTTTTACCACCGTGTAGCAGCCTCTTCAGGGCGACGATGAGAAGAAGAGCGTGTCGCGGAACGCATTTGTAAACGTTCACCTGACGAAGCTGCCATGCGCTGGTGAAATTAGAAGGAAAGAAGCTTGTGATTTTACGTATCCATTAATCTTGCTATCACGTGCCACGGAATCTCCTTTTCACGTAGAATCTGAATCACTCGTTTCACCTCGAAACTCTCGCATGCATTAACCGAAAATCAAACTTGCAGAGAGGCTATAATAACATGTGGTGTGTCGAATATTATAGGCCTAGTCTACATGAACTTTATCGCCACGAAAGTGTTAAAATATACACATCATTGAAAGTTTTGCATTACTCTTGTTTGTCATGATGCAAAGCGTATGTGGGATTGTAAGCGAGGTTATTACAAAAGAGACGGCATTCAGACAAATCCTGCACACTTTCATGCGTGAAAAGGAAATTACAATCAGGAAGACATTTGACTTGTTAAGCAGGGACTGATATGTGTTGTTATCTTGCCATTCTGTGACGTATCAATAAGGAACATGGCCACCACGGGCGTCCAGCAGGGACCTTACTCTCCGTGGTATAATAGGTCAAGTTGTCCAGGTCCTCTTGAGACAGGCGATCCCACTCTTCGACGGGGGTCTCAATTATCTCTTGGTGGGTTATGGGTGTGCGTGGACACTGAGCAATAGCACGCTTCAGCATATTCCAGTTTATGTCCGGCTACATCCCAGGCCATTCCATTCGTGCAATGGCAGACTCTTAGCGGAAGGTTTGTACTACCGCCGCTCGATGTGGTAAGTATATGCAAAACTTTTTTTTTTGATGTGTATTCAATAAATAAACTCGTGCAGTCTACTGGTCTGGTGAAAGTCTTCGAAATTGACACAGCATGGGTAACTTGCATATCAGCGATACCATTCCAGCTTTTCAAACCTTGAATTAATTACACGGTAGAGTGGGGAATGGAAGGCGGGCTTCCAACCACAACATCATGAGAAGTACAGATATACATTAATATCGATCACTTCAATGGTTCATGAGATATTTCCAATGGATGTTGATGACAACTTTCAGGTTATCAGCCCGTTGATTTTGATATTGATTTACCCTATATAGCGTGGTGTAGCGGCTAGCGTTCTCTGTCGCCCGGGAGGTCCGGGTTCAATTTCAGACTCTTAAACGGGGTACACGCAGCCTCAGCCTCGTGATACAAAACTTAGAAGAGAGGGGTTCGATTCCCACCTCAACCATCCTAGAATTGGTTTTCCTTGGTTTCCCCATCATATAATCCAGGCAAATGCGGGTTTGATTCCTGACTTAAGGCCACGGCTGCCTCCTTCCCTATCCTAACCCCCAATTTACAAAATAAATACACACACACCCAAATGCAAGGGGCTATATGACCACTATGTCACAGCCACTAAAATAAACAACAACAACAACCCTATATAATACGCATCGCCACTTGTAGCCTATGCTTTCATTATGCGCGCTCTGTTAGAAAATATAGTCTATTTATTTATTTTTAATGTCGGACAAAGATGTGGGTGTATTCCTATTTAAAGAATAATATCCCTGAAATATGTGTGCAGTGAGTGCACGTTTCCTTATCTAATGGTACCCAAATGTGAAGTAATTATCATCTTTAATTAATAACGTCTAGTTTGAGCTATTTTGGTACCCTAATGTCTTTAGTGCTAATTGTACAGTACAACTTAGCATGCATATCCACACATGAGAAGCATTTTAAATAATCCAACATCAGAGCATTAGTGTCAGTCGCAAATTAAAAATTCCACATCAAACAGCAACGTTCTTTCTGACGTCACGTTAGTTCTGTTAGCATTACGTGATGGCTGGTAACAAGTCGGCCATAATCCGCATATAAATTGCCACAATCAAACTGTCAGAGAAGATGGTACCAGTAGGAGACAAAAACAACATTATTGATTGCCAAGCTGCGTAGTGTTCACAGTGTTCACGTCTCTCCAACTCGTGTCTATTGCGCCAGGGTGCACGGTGTGAGCTCATTGTTCGGCTCCGAGCTCTGTGTTCTGAGGTGGCTGATTGTGAGGAGGGAATCGAAACAATATTTTGTCAGTGAGAAGTCGTCCGGCTCCCTGTATAATGATTAGCGCGCTAGGCTTTGGCCCGACGTGTCCCGGGTTCAATTCCCGGCCGGGCCATCAGGGATTCTAATCTCCTAGGACTAATTCCCATGGCTCGGGGACTGGGTGTATGCGACGACTTCATCATCACTTCATCCTCATTACGGTGCGCAGGTCGCCCACGGGCGTCAACTAGAAAGACCTGCAGTCGGCCTCTCAGGAGGCCACACGATCATTATTATTAATGAGAAGTCACGTATAGTGGTTCGAATTCTTCGTAAAATGAGTCCCATGAGTCTTATGATCCAGCGGTTAAGAGCAACGTTAAACCACAAGCCATCTTGCTTCTCTTTTCGTCCCGCCACGTTATTGATCGATTGATTGATTTAATTTAATTTGATTTGATTTGGATTTATTCATTTATTTGGTTTTATCGTGCTTCTAACTTGCATATGCCTATTAATATGAAACACATGTACATTTGGTTACACAATTCTAAAAAATTATAATATAATTGACAGGTATAATTTTGAGATTGTAAACCGATAGAGCAAGCAGGATTCAGAAAGAGTTTCAGTACATCAGACCACCTGCAAACAATAAATCAACTCATGGAGAAAGTTCAGGAATTTAATCTAGAGGTGTATATAGCATTTGTGGATTACAACAAAGCATTTGACTCCGTAGAACAGGAAAGCGTCTTAAAAGCACTGGAAAACCAAGGCATCCCAAACAAGTTCGTTAGACTCCTCGGCAAACTCTACGACGGTAACCAAGCCAGAATAAAGACAGAAAGAGAAGGATCTAGCATCATGATAGAAAGGGGAGTAAAACAGGGAGACCCCCTCTCACCAAAATTATTCACCTGTTTGCTGGAAAATCAGTTTAGAAAACTAGACTGGGAAGGAAAATATGGCATCAGAATCAATGGAACAAGACTAACACATTTACGGTTCGCAGACGACATTGTTCTGGTGGCTGAATCAGCGAAAGAGCTGGAACAAATGATAAAGGAATTGGACAAAACGAGTAAAGAAGTGAATGAACCCGACGAAAACGAAGCTGATGACCAATGCGTTAGAAGCCCCAATTAATGTGAACGGAGAAACACTGGAATATGTTGAAGAATATGCATATCTCGGTCAGAACATGTCATTTTCAAGTCGTTCAGAGAAAGAGGTCAAACGAAGAATAGGACAAGCATGGAAGAGCTTTTGGTCCCTAAAGTTTATACTGGCTGACAAGACCCAAAAACTCACCATAAAAGCTGAAGTTCTGGAAAAATGCGTGATACCGGTGTTACTATATGGTTGACAAACTTGGGCATTAACATCGAAACAAAGACAAATGATCCAAATATGTCAACGGAAAATGGAAAGGAAGATACTTCATGTCTCACTGAGAGACAGAATACGGAACGAAGATATAAGAAGGAGAACCGGCATGAAAGACGCTTTAACATTAGCAGACCAGCTTAAATGGAAATGGGGTGGACATATAGCGAGATTAGATCCCAACCGATGGACGTACAAAATGACGATACAAAATGACGATGTGGGACCCAAGAGCAGGAAGACGAAACGTTGGGAGACAAAGAATCAGATGGGCAGACATGTTCGTAAAATGGGTAGGAAAACAATGGACGAGAACAGCAAAGATGAGGCAGGAGTGGAAAGACCTAGGGAAATTCACATGCAGTGACCAATAAAACAATGAATCAATTAGACAGACACCGTTCGGTGCACATGCAGCAAAAACGGTACATATGTCCGGTGTACAATAAAGGCTTCTCACAGAGCAGTGACCTCAAGAAGCACAGCGTTGTTCATACTGGAATGAAGGAATACACTTGTAGCAATTGTGGGAAGTCATTTGCACGGCGAACAGAGCTCATGGAACGATATCACCAGACTCAATGAACGAATATGTTTCTATATAACAGATTGTTGTAGCGAATGTTATACCAGCTGGTGGCTCAGCGGTCTAGCTGTATGCCTCTCGCCAAGGCGGTCCGGGTTCGATTCCCGGTCAATGCATGTGAGATTTTTCGAAGTGAAATGCCATGTCCTGTGGTTCGGATTCCACGTAAAAAGGAGGTCCCGTGGCTCATGATCTCAAGATTAACGGTCACGTTAAACTACAAGCTTCCTTTTTTGCAATATAATTTACTTAATTTTTAATCAGCTACACATCTATAGCCTATAGTAGGCCCAATCAGAAAGAATGACCCCGAATGCTCCTCAGGACTTGCTCACCTGATGAGTTAAAACTGAGCAATTCCCTGCAAATTGCAGGAGGCCATAGCCCTTATGGGATTGGTAAGGCTATTTATTATTATTATTATTATTATTATTATATTATAATCTAAATTAATTCTACAACTGGTTGGTTCCTCAGTTTAGGGGCTGTGGCAACGCAATAATGCTAGAAACGGTCATGTAGCCCCGTGTACTTTGGGTGTATGTAGAATCTGTCTGATAACCGGTGTTAATTGTGTGACTGTATTAGTGTGAGTTACCTGTTTTTAAATTCAAGTAAGGGCTGCAGACATTCAATTTTCAAGTAGTTCCTACTTTTGCTACCCAACGCCACAGTCAACGACAACTACTTCTGAACTTGGTTATTAGATGCCACCGCAGTTGGCTCCTGGCGACGAACGTTGGAACCTACGAGCGTTAGTCAAATCTAGCCTATAATTTAGCTTCACACAAGTGTAATTAGTGGAAGGTTCTTTTACATGCCTTAAATCTATGACATGGGACCACCAGCTTTACTTCCCATCCGAAGGAAGACATACTGAGGGATAACGCTCTTAAAAAACCCGTGACTTCGGCCGGGTTTGAACCCGCGACTTTGGACATAGAAGCTCAGCATGCTACCAACTACGCCACCGAAGCCGCCAATCCTACAACTAAATACGAAATTAAAATAAGTATGTACAGGAAATTGGTGGGTAGAATGTACGAGTTCATGTGATCGCACAGCAGGCAGAAACAAAGGAACTACAGTATATGTGTAACTGAATAAATCAAGGTTGGCTGCTATCGAATGTTCATTGTATAATTGCATGGTACTTAGGCTATTATTGGGGAATGTTTATGCTGTTTAGTTCTAGTTCTTGGGCAGTAAAAAGTAAGAAACTTACGCCCAGTTGAGGGAGGTGGGACACGTAAATTAAACTGTGATATTAAATACGGGCTATGCTGCCTCTGCGACATTTCTCATCGACGCTTGCACCTTCATGTAGAAAATTTCTCATCATATTATGTTGGCACAACACAAATCATAGTGGTTTCGAAGCAGAAAGCACAAGCTTAAGAAGTACATTATATTGCCATGTAAGGAATGAATAAGATGTTCTAGTTAAGGCTATTTCTCTGTGTGTAAATTGTGGTGTGCACTATCCAATGAGAGCGATAACTCAAAATCAGACATTTTTGACTCGCGATAGTTTTCATGCCGGTCTGTAAATTATTTGCTGGCCACACACAGTATAATTATTATGTGAAACAAAAGACTTGTAACTCCCCCTTTGTCAGTGGTTACATTTGTATTGTACTTGCCGTCTAGAAATAATAATGTCTAATATAGAGCTGTATTATTAAGTAATATAATATGAAATAATAAACACCAGCAATATAGAAACCTATTTACAGTGTGTAACACAATGCTACACACATACTCCTCTGCAACGCAATAAAACACGATACGTGTCATTTAGTTGAAACGTGACCTTAGTGAACCCTACCATAAGCATGACATCGTGTTGAAACGTAATGCTAGAGGATTTTATGAAGGGATTCATATAGGGAATACGGGAGCTCATAAGGGCAGCTGGAGTTTGAGGCACTATTTTGTGGGCTTACGAACACGGTAACATGGTTGGTGCTGCGAGTCAGACGGCCCTTCGTGGATATTGAAATATCCGTCAAGATTTCCCATGCTAGTTTAACCAGACATAAAGTGGAATATATACCTAGGTAGACTTTTATAGACTTCATCAACCTGGAATCTCTGGAATAAAATGTACATCCTTCATATTCCAATCTGATTTTTTTGCTTCTGTTGTTTCATTTCAAGGCTTAAAATATTGCGGTCACCAGCACCGTGTATTGTGTATGAAATTTGTCCAATAACCGTGTTATTATGATGACTATGACAGTCATATAATTATTTCAGTGTCCTCCTTGTTAACTACAAGAGTCGCAGGTTGGATCTTCAAGAGATGGTGGAGATCAACAGGATTGCAAGAATTCTTCATTATTTTTAAGCGACCAAGCTAATTTAAAAATTCCTCTCGGCATGCCGGAAGGCGGAGGTAGATTTCACCGGGCAAACTAGGGGATAGGCTATAATAGGCAAAATATGCAGGTTTTCGTAGGAGGATGAGACCTCATTTATTGCGAGAAAGTATTTTACAATTGGAGGTTAGTTAACATTTTGTCGTCTTTCTATGCATATTTTTAACATTTTACTCTCTTATGGGGATGGTAACCTTCTTGTCATTTGGGGTTCATTTTTATACTTGTGATCACACTGTCCTTATGCAAGGTTTGGAACTAATGTGTAACTATCTAACAGTCTGTTACTTCTTCACGCAAAATTTTATCTCCCGCAGAGATGTTGGTTAGTTCCTCAGTTTAGGGACTGCGACAAGGTGGTCATGTAACCCCGTGTACATTGGGTGTGTGTAGAATCAGTCTGATAAACGGTGTTATTTGTGATGACTGTATTAGTCTGTAATTCAGCTAAGGTCTGCAGACGGTCGGTCAATTTTAAGTAGTAGTAGCTAATTTTGTACCAAATACTAACGTCAACGACACCTAGCTGTGAACTTGGCTGCTAGATGCCACCGCAACCAGCAACTTGCAACGAACGTTGTAACTTCCCCTCCGAAGGAAAGCATGCTGACGGATTTTTAGCACTCTTAGAAAATACGGCGACTTTGGCCGGCTTTGAACCAGCGACCTTAGGCATAGAAGTTCAGCATGCTACCAGTTAGCCGCTTCCCTAATAGTCAGATGGAACAAGAAGTTCCGTGACGAACTACAGAGCCTACTTTTCTTAAAATTAAGATTCATGCCATAGATTAATCTACAGTATATGAAACTATCTAGAATAATGACGAAATTAAGTGGGTAATATCGAAATGTCTTAATTAGTTCGAAATAAGGTATACTAGGCATAATGTAGCCTAATAGAGCAATACAGTTGGCAGCTCTGGTGACTGAATATATTCTCACTTCCATCTCCTAAGGTACAGAATACAAAATGTGGTTGACGTTCAAAGGACGTTACATGGATTTAGACATTGGATCTATTAGTACACGTAAAAGCATGTTGGAAACAATGCCATGCGAGTGCTGGTCAGAAATAATCTGAAATATTATTTCTTTTTGTACCAATTTTGGATGAAATCCATTTGTTGGTATAGAAGATACATGTATTTAAAAATTGGTCCTATCAGCAGGCTTAGAATCATGTTGGTAGAACTGACGTATATAAGTTACTCCAAATTAATGTAAAATGTCAGGTAATTTACGTGTGCATAGTTTAAACCTGTCGGCTTGCATACTTTCAGATATATTCGTATTTAGATAAAATAATAGAGATAACATTTATTGACAGTTGGCAGCCCTGGTGGCTCTTAAGAATACACTGAGTCATACCTATTTATGTACACATATTACATACAAAATTTGATTGACATCCAATTGTTAGTGTAGAAGTTATATGCATTTAAATATTGGACTTATCAGAAGGCTTAAAAATATTTCGGCATCGCTGTCATGTATGGCCACCTGGAAATTAAACTGAAATAGTATTATCTACATGTGTGCCAATTTTATAATAGCTCCCACGTATACCTTCCAAGATATCCAACATGGAGCTCAAATTTCTAGTGCGTTTTTTAGCAGTTGGTAGCACTGGCATCTTTTTCAAATATGGACCTGAGATATTCCGGTATACAACTTTACTCATACTAAATTTGGTTTCGATTTCTGCAGCCGTTTAGGAGTTGATAGGAGGGGGGGACACACACACACAGCCAGACAGACAGAAGGACTGACAGACACATTTCCCGGATCGATCTCATAAGTCTACTTTTTCCTCATTTTTGAAAAGTGTGAATAGTAGGCTAAAAATGAATGTGATCTCGTCAAAGGCGTTGTCTTGGCAACCTCTGATAGATCATCCCTTATCAATTTAAAAGCGTTGTTATGGTAACCTCTGATGGCACTTGGCATTTTTTAAAATTCCGAAATCATTTTTCTCATCCCTTGGCGTAATAGTGGGTCATATCAAAAATTCCTTCAGACAAAAGTTTTAGGTAATTATTAGGGGAATATTTTCCATTTTGTACGGTTTTGATATTGTGCCTATTGAGAGAGATATGATTAATGTTTCCCGAAAAACCCACTTTTTTCCACCCCTTTGGTCAATGGTTGGTGCTATCAAAAAACTTATTTGACATAAATGTTTGGCATTTATCCGACACATAATGAACTTTGAATGGATTTGATATTTCACGTATTAAGAGAGTTATAGCGAAATTTCACTTTTTCGAAAAAAGCCCCCCATTTTCACCCCCTTCGACCGATTTTGCCCATTAACGAACTCGACCGAGATTTTATAGGGATACATATTATGTAAAACATTCAAAGTGATTGGTACAAAATTACGGCAGTTATCGTGTCCACAAGAAACTGATATATATATAGATAGATAGATAGATAGATAGATAGATAGATAGATATATACATAAATTATATATAAACTTTTGAACTGACGGTGGTTTTGGGGTCTGGGGGATGTGAAACGCGAAGATATGTCGAAATTTTCCGGAAGTCGAAACATGGTACCCATTGCAATAGTTAGCTTTCTAATGAAATCTACCTAAAACGTACCCATTACTCTTATGAAATATATCTTATCTACGGGGGCGTGGTGGAGAAGCGGTCAAGCTATTTGGCTCTCACCAAGGTAGACCGGGTTCGATTTCCGGTCAAGACATGTGAGATTTTCGATGTGAATTGCCATGTCCTGTGGTTCGGATTCCACGTTAAAAGGAGGTCCCGTGGCTCATGATCGCGAGATTAACGGTCACGTAAAACTCCAAACATTCTTCCTTCCTTACTTAACATAAGCGGAAGCAAAAACGTTATGAATTTGCACATAATAATGCAAACCCACCGAGTACCTTCCGTCATTACTATTAACAGTACTGGATAATAAATATTTTTTGGTTTTGGGATTGCGACAAGTGCCCCGGGACTTGAATTAAGGTACCATATTGGAATTTTCACGAAGTGAATGAGGAAGAAACCAGGGGAAAACTACACTAGTTTGACTGCTAACTATAGACTACCGTGATTCAAACTTCGAAAATCCAAACACCATCGATCAAGTTCAATCGTGGCGTATGCCTTAGACCGTCATTCCAACCCCCACCCCAATACTAGCATCAAGTCAATACACAGAACCAAGTGGAGCTCATTAGCTAAATAGGGTTATTTGGGCTAAAACAGAACTCTGTTGTATGGTAACTTGCAATAGTACAAAGTGCCGTCATACGAGGTCGAGTAGCAATGTTCTCCCAACGTCTAGGAAGATCGATACATTGCATGTTGGAGTCATGGGAAAGACATACATCTGGAACAAGTGCTCAGCTATCCAGCAATCTAGACTCTAGCTAAAGGATGCATGAGAGAGCTGATCAATGATTTAAACTTCAGTGCACTAATGGCATCAGAAGACTGACGGGAAGTTCGTACAACACCAGCTCACTTACTTCGTTCAATTCCTTTTAGTGTAGACACACAGATACGGTTGTTGTTATTTTAAGTGGCGGAACAGCAAGGTTATATGCCCCTTAGATAGCTCAGGTTGTTTATTTAGGCTAACTATTTTTGGATAAAATAATAAGGTTATGTGAAAGCATTTACCGTAATGTTCGGACCAAAACACGTGCCCTGATATTTTGATGAAAATTTAATATAGATCGATATATTTTCTAAAAAAGAAATTCAGAAATAACTCCTTCCTTGAAGATTATCTATTAGGGAAGTACATATCATTCGAATATTCCATTAATTCGACTACTTCAAATAAACTATATGAATGTTCAAGCAATACTGTTGTCCGAAAGAAATTCGACCTGACCCTGACCGTTTGAAGCCATTGTTGGACATGCCTCTGCCGGAAAATACTCGCTCTTTAAAGCGCGCCCTTGGACTCTTTGCTCATTATGCTAAATGAATACCACACTTCTCTGACAAAATAAGGCAACTGACAGATAGCTTCACCTTTCCACTAAGTCATCAAGCTGCTGGAGATTTCAAATTGCTGAAGACTGATATAGCTAAATCCCTAGTCACTACTGTAACAGACCAATCGCATCTAATAGTTGGAACAGATGCCTCTGATGTAGCGTTGGCTGCCACGTTGAGTCAAGACGGGCGACCCGTTGCATTATTTTCAAGAACACTGTCACAAGCAGAAAAATCTAATTCGTCCTACGAGAAAGAAGCAGCCGCTATCGTAGAATCTATAAAGAAATGGAAGTGCTACCTAGTAGGAGACATTTCAAACTATTAACGGATCAGGAGGCGTTATCTTTTGTCTTCAACAATAAACAAAACCGTTCGATTAAAAATGATAAAATCCTACGATGGCGCCTTGAACTATAAACCATTGAAGTTTGACATAATATACCGGCCGGGGAAATAAAATTTAAAAGCAGATACATTGTCGAGAATGTGCTGTTCTAGTAGTTCAAGCAGGTTGCTTGAACTTCACAATTCACTTTGCCATCCTGGCATATCAAGGATGTATCATTGGGTAAAAAGTAAAAGTCTAACATACTCAATCGAAGAAATCAAGAGTCTGCTTGTCGTATATGTGCAGAAGGCGGACCTCCAAGAAATGGATATCACAAACGACATCATAGACAATCGAGGAGTTTTTAAGACAAAAGTAGCCAACCATAAATTTAGGGAGAAACCCATAAAGAAAACTGGTAGGAAGTGGTCCACAGAGCGCAAGATGCAACACAGTGCATTCATGCAGAGATTTTGGGAGGATAAGAAGGCGAAAACCATCAGGCCAACTAACAAGTTCAAACGCGCTCTTTGAAAGAATAATAACAATAATAATATCGTATGGCCTCGGGTGCTTTGTTATTTGACGAGGAGGTTACATATCTACTGTAAGCTCCTTCGCACTATAGCACTTTCTAGTAGAGAAATGAGGACCTTGGTGTTGGCGGAAAATCCAGAGATTATATTTTGCCATTACGAACACGGCTTACCGAATTCAAAAGGGGTTCTTTAACATGCCAACAACGAATGACATGCATGCCGTGATTTTGTCGCCTTTCCAAAGAAAATAACTTACCACGGCCAGGAGTGAACCTGCAAGCTTGGGGTTGGTAGTCCGACACGATAACGACTCACCCACCGTGGCAAGCTGAACATTTGAATGATTCGTCGTATCATTCGATTATTGACCGAGTAATAGAGTTATTACACTAATGGAAATAGCTTGCCACGGTGGGTGAGTCGTTAACGTGTTGGTCTACTAAGCACAAACTTACAGGTTCGCTCCTGGCCGTGGTATGTGATTTTGGAAAGGCGGCAAAAATTAACGACACGCATGTCATACGATGTTGTCATGTCAAAGAACCCATTTGAATTCAGTAGGCCGTGTTCATAATGGCAAAATTAATCTCGGGAGTTTCCGCCAACACAAAAGTTCCTGATATCTCTATTAGAAAGCGCTATAGTGTTCAAGGAGCTTAGATATCTAACCTCCTTGACTTTCATAGTGCTTCAAGGAACACCGATATTCGACATGCAAGCTACCCTCTGGGTGTCAAATATCAAAGCTTGTACCCGGCACCCAAGGCCATACGATATTATTATTATTATTATTATTATTATTATTATTATTATTATTATTACTAAAGGAAATATTTCGAAATTCGAATAATTCGAATAGTCGAACTATACGTACGTTCGAATCTAACATTCCTTTTTGAAATTATTCTGACAATTCAAATAATTGGAATAGACCGAATATGTATAGTCCTATAATTAGGTACAACCATAGTCAAGAAACTCTGACGCTACAGCTACAATGTTCGCTGGTATTTATTGCTTCCTGGCATTGTTAAGGGCATGCTCGCACCATTTACCGTAGTAGCTAACAGTGCATTGTCAGTATGTCAACAGTAGACTCAGTTTGGTTGGAGGTTGGTTCCTCAGTTTAGGGGCTGCGACAACGCGGTCATGTAGCCCCATGTACTTTGGGTGTGTGTAGAATATATCTGATAACCGGGTGATGACTGTATTAGTGTGTGTTTCTGTTTCTTAATTCAAGTAAGGACTGGAGACTTTGAATTTTTCAAGTAGTTCCTACTTTTGCCGCCAAACGCCACCGTCAACAACTACTAGTTCAGAACTTGACTATTAGAAGCCACCGCAGTCGGCTCCTGGCGACGAATGTAGGAACCTGAGCGTTGTTTACATTTGAACCTAATTTAGCTTCACACAGGTGTAATTAGTGGAAGGTTCTTTAACATGCCAAAAATCTATGACATGGGACCACTGGCTTTACTTCCCCTCCGAAGGAAGGCATACTGAGGGATTTTTAACGCTCTTAAAAAATCCGACGACTTCGTCCGGGTTTGAACCCGCGATCTTGGGCATAGAAGCTCAGCATGCTACCAACTACGCCACCGAAGCCGCTAGACACAGTTTATTGGTTCGTGTAGTTAGTTAATCAGCGTTTGCATGTGGGATACAAGAGAGAAGTGAAAATCGACATCCTGCTTCCAGTCGACCGACCGGGTCAGGGAATGGAATGAATGAATGAAGCCCCCTTCTAGCGGCGAGGATATGAACTGTGCCGGCTGCCGAAGCCCGTCGCACTCCCCTGGAGCAATGATTTATTTAATGACAGATGAAATGAAATGATAGTGGAGAGGGTTGCTGGAATGAAATGTTGACAGGGAAAACTGGAGTACCCGAAGAAAAACCTGTCTGCGTCCGGTTTGTCCAGCACAAATCTCACATGGAGTGACCGGGATTTGAACCACGGAGCCAGCGGTGAGAGACCGGTGTGCTGCCGCCTAAGCCACGGAGGACAAGAGAAAAGTTCTGACCCAAATATTCAGTTCACCTTGGAAGTCTTCGTGTTTGCCTAGCACGTCACCAAGGCGGGTGAGGAAGGGATTGCGAGGGTTTCGAGTCGTCTTCTTAGGAGTTCCCACTGATCGATAGATGACATTGCACTTCACTTCCTGTACTTCCTTAGGACACACTGACTCGGGCACAGGTGCTGCTTATTTACGTGTTGCTGGTGACGGACGAGAATGCAAAAGAATATTATAATTTGGGTCTGCGCATGCGTCAACCATATCAGATAGACCCAGGCATAAATATCACTGTGGGGGAAGATGGAATAATGTTCATAGTCTACGGACGGAATGTTTCAAGTACTAAGTAATTAGAAATTAATTAGACATATAAACTGTAGGCGTTCGACAATAATTCATTCAGGATTATGAATAGTTTCCTTCTCTCTTAGAGGGTAGTGCCATGGCGCGGTGGCACTAGAACCACCCCTGTGTAGACTACTCTCAGTGGTATACCGACAGGGGTGAGTTTTAGGGTTCTAAACCCCCCAGAGACATGTTGTTTACCTAAAACATAATATTGTCCCATCTATCACCTGTTAAATGTTTTACAGCATCGCCAAAGAGGCTTCTGTACTCAGAAGGAGCCTGCTTCGTTTGCCGTGTAACATTTATTTAGTTAATTGTAAGGAGTGTAAGCAGATAAAGCCACCAAGAGAGTCAAAAGTAATGGCAGTAAGAATATGGAGAGCAAATCTTTATTTATCTCACACATAATATCAATACTATAAGTAGTCCCTTATGGACATGTTGGTACCACTGCATCATTTTGCTTTATTTAGTTACTGTTTTTCATTTCATATCTGTTTATTAATTTTGCATATTTTCAATAGTGTTTGCAATTTTTCTTATTGTGCTGGAAAGTATAATTAAAATAGTTATCATGCAAAGATAATGCTTTTTTTGAATAATAATCGAAATATCATTTTTAATAATATACACATCAATGAATGACTCCCACCCCCACCCCCAGAAAGAAATCCTGCGTACGCCACTGGATTTTCTGCAAGAAAGAAGTTAGTATAGCGACGAAACTCTCTCTACATAGCTCAGTATTTAGACCGACCTAGCCGTATGGAGGGATCTGGGTGGATTCAGATTATCTCATACAAAAACTACAGGCAACTGATATGGGAGTAGTACGAATGATTGTAGGGCCAAATGTCATGGGAATAATAGTAGGAGGGTACTCGAAATGAAGAAGGCTAAGTTAGAAATTAATACGTTAGATGAAGCTTTTCATATGAGCTGACGCAAATGGTGGGGTCATGTAATGAGGAAAGGGGAGGAGAGATTAACTCCGAGTTTACTGAAGTCGACTATAGAGGGTAAGAGAAACATCGGTGGACCTAGTGTTCAACAATTTCCGGGTGAAGAAGTAGAGGAGACGGTGGTGCTAACTGCTAATAGGAGGTCATGTAGGCGATTCATTCGCAAACAGAGGCTTGTAGCATAGACTGGACACTCAAAGGCAAAACAGTCTCAAATGAATGAATGCGAAAGCCACAGAAGATTAGGCTAGTAGCCTGCTTATTTATTTATCGTATGGCTTTTATGCCGGGAGTGTCCAATGAAATGTTCGGCTCGCCTGAGTCTGTAGCTGCTTTCAGCGGACACACTTAGGGTGAGCTACACGTTCCGTTCAATTTCAAGTAGTTCCAACTTTCGCTACCAGATATCAATGATACCTAGTGGTGAACGTTGGAATTTTGATAGATCGTTCCGACGAAATCCCACCTAACAATTTAGCTTAACACACGTTTAGTCTGTGGAAGGATCTTTTACATGCCATATATCTATGACATGGGACCGCCGGCTTTACTTCCCCTCCGAAGGAAGGCATACTGAAGGATTTAGAACGCTCTTAAGAAAATCTGACGACTTCGGCCGGGTTTGAACCCGCTATACAGCACTTCAGCATGCTACCAACTACGCCACCGAAGCCGCTTAGGCTAGTACTGATCTGCGGTCACGAATATCCATACGATATCTTGTCCGAGTATGTTCTTCCTTTGTATAATATCCTGTGAACTATCCCGCCTACACATCACTGAGCTCATGCGATTGTATTAATGTTTCTGTCACTATCGCACTACTAGCATCACATGAGGTCAGTGATGTGTAGGCGAGAGAGATCACAGGATACACGGCTAGAATATGCTCGCCCAAGGTATCAATATCAGTGACCGTAGGTAATGTAGAATATTGACACACAGTACGGTGAGAGCTACACAGTGGACGTCAAGCCTTAAGCGTTTTGAGCAACAACCAATAGCTACCTACCTGTATTGCGTACAGAGTTCTAAAGGTTATTTCATTACTACACACCGTACATGATACGTGTGGGGGATAAATCATAGTGCCCAGTGGCATAACTACGGGGCATATCAGGGATATCATTCTCCCCGCCGACCCGAGCCAATTAGTAAAAGTCATGAAATTGCTTTAAGTTTTTAATTTTGAGTAAAACCAATTTTCAGATCGATAACAAATGATTGGATTATGTAGGCCTAAGTTTATACACAGTAATTTGAAAACATTTATTTTCACTCGTGTAATATTTAACACTTACTGAATGAGCAAACTAGTCAGCTATTCAGTTAGCCAGAGAGGTGACAGTGAGATGGGTGTGGCACTAGCTTTCCTCATTGCGTTTCAAAAATACACCACTTGTTAGTTGACATTCTGTTAGTATCCGAGTGTTAGTGTTACTTTGGAAAGTAAGTTGGCTAATATTGTGTTAAATTGTATTACTGTTTTAATTACACTTCAGCTGGAAACTATAGATTAATAATATTTATACAATGTCGGGGAATATAAAGAGCTAGATGATTTCGCGAAGAAAACTGGATTTCATCATCATCTTCATTTCCCCTTTTCCAGTTGACACTGGGTGGGGGCAAATATGGTTCCTCTCCACTTTGTTCTGTCGTTCCACCATTCCTCTTCCGACACAGTGTTCCAATCCAGATTCCGTTTTCTAATACTATTCTCCACCGAGTCCATCCAACGCATTCTTGGTCTACCTCGTTCTCTCTTCCCTGTTATCCGTCGTTCTAGTGCTCGTCTTGGTAGCCTTACTTCATTCATCCGTTTGACATGTCCAAACCATCTCAATCTGTTTTGCTCCAGTTTGTCATTTAGTTTCTGTACTCCCAGATCTTTCCGTATATCTTCATTTCTCACTCTGTCCCTCCTCGTTTTCTGGACCATACATCTCAGGAATCTCATCTCTGCTGCTTGTACTCGGCTCTCATCCCTCTTAGTCATTGTCCAAGTTTCTGCTGCATATGTCATTATAGGAACATAATATGCTTTGTACATAACTTCTTTAGCCTTAATTGGTATATCCTTGTTACATACTAGTCCCCGTACCTGTTGGTAGAAAGCACTCCCGAGTTGTATTCTTCTGCTAATTTCCAAATCTAGTCTTCCATCCTCAGTCAGTTCGCTTCCCAAGTATTTGAAGTGTTTCACCACTTCCAATTCCTTATCTCCTACTTTGATTACTGCATTTCCTTCTTTCTTATCTCTGCTCATCACCACTGTTTTAATCTTCTCCACATTTTTCTTCAATCCCCATTGCTCAATCTTTTCATTTATTACGTATGGATTTATAATTTTTAATTAAGTTAAAACAAATTGGCAAATGCTCATGAAATCGAATATGAAAAACAATTAGATAGATTTTTGATAATTCGATATACAGTAGTATACATGTTTTCATTGATTATGTCCCATTATATCCGAGCCCTCACCACTCCTGTGTAATTTTGACTCAGCTCATCCCCCTCCGGAAGCCAACCCTAGTTACGCCACTGATAGTGCCACAGGTTAACTCAGGAGGAACATAATGCACAGTAACTTAGTAAAAACCACTAACCGAACTCGAATCTTTAAGGGTGATAGACAACAGTCGAGATGTTCCTGGGAACCTATTCTCAATCTAAGTACAAATAATATTGCAATGGTACACCCTTCTAAAGACACCTACACTGAGAATCAAAAACGCTGTATGCACCAAAAGGGAAGCAACAAAAATAAAACTCTGAAGCTTCACAATTTATGGGAATACCACGATGCTAATAAAATAACACTCTCACACACAACGCTCAACTTACAGTAGGCTATATTACCGGTACTGCTATATGGTAGAAGCAGCCTTGCAGTGTATTTTTAACGTTGCCTACGTTATAATACATTATCGCGTAGACAACGATTTTTACCCCGATTGAGAAATATTTTGGAGGGAGTGCAAGTGCCAACACTCGCGTTACCTCCATAATTAAGTCAGAAAGTTACGTCAGAAGTGAGAAAGTATAAGCCTAAAATATTAGTAACGGTTGCTCTATAGATAGATCTCATAATTCTGACTCTAAAATGTAGGCTACTTGGCCTAATGGATCATAAGGTTTCTTACCTTCACGGGTAGTTAGTTATGTCTTGACTTGACAAGCTATGAATTGAAAACAATGGGAATTTTACCGGTACGGTACTTCCCTAAAAATGTTCACCATATCGACAAATCACTGACGTTCTTATATTACCACTAACCAGTGTGAGCAGCGATAATATTCCAAATTTTGCTTTAATGCGAGGTGCCTGTAGGCTCAATATGACAATACAAAGCTTGATGTCTACTATCATGTAACGTAGTTCGACTGCCTAGCGTGAATTGGAACTGAATGGAAAGAGTAGGTTTGACTCTTAATAGGAGGCAGGAGTAGCATGGTCTTGGTTAGTATAGTTTTAAGGGGCGAAACAGCGAGGTCACGATACAAGCGGCACGCTCAGCTCCGTGTATGCCTCTTCTGCCATTAGTTATGTTGGTTGGTTCCTTAGTTAAGGACTGCGACAACGCAGTCATGTAGCTCCGTGTACTTTGGGTGTGTGTAGAATTTGTCTGATAGCCGGTGTTAATTCTGATAGCTGTATTAGTGTGTGTTATCAGTGATTCATGTAAGGATGCCATTAAATAGGAGGCATCATCAACGGTGAATCATCAGTTTGTTCTTTGATCGTGGACAGATCATGGATGTTCCCCACCTTCTGGAAATTGTCACAAAACTAAATCTCAATCTTGGCATATATTGTATCTTTCCTGATTTCGCTTATGACAAAGTGAACATCTCTAGGTTGTTAGACAAACTATTATACTCAATTTTCAGGTGGAATTGAATTTCTTTCACATCAGACGGGGGATTAGAAGGTTATCCGTTTTATTCATGAATTCTGAAACTGCGGAATGACAGTTTTGTCTTACAAATAATGCTTCTGACGATTATCAGCTTGGATCAGTAAAGAACAGTGATACAGAACACTGATACTGTATTTATGTAGCCTACGGTAATGTTTGGCTTACAGGTAATCGTAATTTATCCTGCATATGATTAATTATTATTAGGTCATTACATTGTTGCTTTCCATGGTATAATTTATAAGTAGGGACCAGATTCTTACTTTTTACCCACATTTTTCCTTACTTCTAAATACAAAAAAACTTCAATACGTTTCCGAATCACACTCAAGTAGTAGAACCTAAAAAAAACTAAATGATATGAGAGTACCAAAAAATACCAAATTGCAGTTTTGGTTGGTTCCTCAGTTTAGGGGCTGTGGCAACGCGGTCATATAGCCCTGTGTACTTCGGGTGTGTGTAGAATCTGGCTGATAACCGGTGTCAATTGTGATGGCTGTATTAGTGTGTGTTATCTGTAATTCAGGTAACGACTGCAGACGATCAATTTCAAGTAGTTCCTACTTTTGATACCAAATGCTACCGTCAACGACACCTAGCTGTGAATTTGGCTACTAGATGCCACATGCAACCGGCACCTGGTGACGAACGTTGGAACTTAAATAGAGTGTTAATCAAATCTAACTTAAAAATTTAGCTTCACAAAATTGTAGTTAGTAGAAGGTTCTTTTACATGCCATAAATCTATGAAATGGGCCCACCGGCTTTACTTCCCCTCCGAAGGAAGGCATACTGAGGGATTTTTTACGCTCTTAAAATATCCGACGACTTTGGACGGGTTTGAACCCGCGATCTTGGGCATAGAAGCTTGGAATGCTACCAACTACGCCATCGAAGACCACCAATTGCAGTTTTGTTCCATTTATTGTATTAAAAATAGTATATTTGAATTTTAGTCCATATTTTAAAAATAATAAACCTGAAGATTGTCTTTATTCCTAGCTCTAGTTGATTGAAAGAAATCCTGCCAGAAAATGCAAATGTTTTCATCACTTTTCAGCTTGTATTTTATTCATTATTTAGCTTTGGGGCTATTAGGTCGAGAGGAATTTTAAAAACCGACGTTTCGAGACAACTGCTTGTCCCTTTATCAAGGTTTGTCGAGGAAGAAAGAAGTGTAACGTGCCACCCTTTGTGGCACTTTCGTTAACTGGATTACGGTGGGTAGAAGCACAAAACAATGGTCATTTTAGAGAAATAGTAATTTTATTGCAGGTCTTAGCAAGTTACAGTACACCGCACAATAAACAGATACAAGCAATTAGTATCTCACTCTAGTTCCTCTCTGACTGGGAACACTTCCCTTTCACTCTCTGGAGCAGCTGTCCGTTCACAGCTGACCTGTGTCTAGCCAGTCTGTCACTCACCGAAATACCTGTACACTCCCTTGAGTACACAAACTACCGTTAGGCTACTTACGAGTCTGCTACACACTGCTCCGCAGGCTCGGAAAGAATCTCACTGGGTTTCGCAATTCACACAGCACTTCACTGCATGCAATAGCCTCACTTGGGTTTCGCAAGTCACGTCGCCACACTATTGTCGCTCAGGTAAAAACACGCACTAGCTCAAAAACACTGTTTCTCCCTAGCTGGTGAGACCGCTTATATAGCAGGCTGGTGACTCAATGAATGCTTCTAGAACCGTCCAGGATTCACAGCTTCTCGAGATTTCCCTCACTGGCTGGGTCACGAATATTCTAGACGGTCTCTTTTGTCCTCGCAGTCCCGTTGCGTAAGGCGCAGGTAACACACAGAGGCAGAACATAGCCCGGGGCGGCTGTGACTCACGCGGCGAGGCGACGAAACAAACTCACAGCCGTAACAGAAGGAATGAGTAAACAATGCCATATAGTCTTCATATATAAATGGTATAAGATACGAAGCCATGTCGAAACAAATAGTTACTCCATGACCTCTCGAGACCAAGAATATGTTGGTAATGAAACCAAAACACTTATAAAGATAACTAGAGCGGCTTCGGTGGCGTAGTTGGTAGCATGCTGAGCATCTATGGCCAAGATCGCGGGTTCAAACCCGGCCGAAGTCGTCGGATTGTTTAAGAGCGTTGAAAAAAATCCCTCAGCGTGCCTTCCTTCGGAGGGGAAGTAAAGCCGGCGGTCCCATGTCATAGATTTAGGGCATGTTAAAGAACCTTCCACTACTTACACCTGTGTGAAGCTAAATTATATAGGTTTATGATAGGTGGATGCTTGAGCTACATCTGACTCGTACTCTCGTCTACAGATAGCGCACCACTCACGTCTACAAAGAATAAAATTTGAGGTAGCTGCAGAATGTCAGAAGAGCATTTATCACTTAAGCAGTTCCAGAGACATACGCATGTTTAAGGTAATATTCAACTCCATTTTCACCGCTAAAAATAGGCCTACAACAAATCGAAAATTTCTCAAACACATATCCATTCGAATTTGTCAAAGAGCGTACATTTCATGTTTCACGTTTGTGCTGTAAACTGTTTTATCGCTTGCCTATAAATTTAAAGCAACCCCCGTGAAAAAATTAATGCTACGTCCATAGTTACCAAGATATGGTGACAAGTGCGTTGCCTTTTATAAGCACTTTGTATACGCACCTGTTCTATGTCAGTGTGCTGTACTGTATTAACTTATATCAAAACAACAAAAATGGATTGTAATCCTACTTGGCTCTTAAGCCTAACGAATATAAGGAATAAGACCTCATTTCTACGTGGATTCCGAACCTCTGGACGTAATTTCTTACTTCAATGAACTAACATAACCTGAAATCAACATCAGCTGCTTCCTCTCGTTCTCTGTAAACGCGAGTGGCGCGCTATCTGTAGACGAGGGTCTGAATCAGATCTAGCTCATTCTTCCACCAATCATAATCCCGCTATTTTAGGGCCTATGCTATACGAAGTGGGATCGGTGAACATGCTACATGTCTGACCAATAGGCCTATATAATCTACGTTACCACAGGAACTTTGAATCTTATATACTCCAGCACAGTTAAGACCAACTGAAGCCTTGACTGATCGCAAGGATTTGCTACGGTGACATTAGGCTTGAATATGGTTTTGATATTGTGTCTCCTTAGAATATTGCTAATCCTGTCCGTGACATATTGCACGTATGGCAGATAGGCCGATTTCGCAGGAAGAGGATTCGGCGATAATCTGTTTTTCGGTTTTGGATGTAACAGTAGGTTATATCTTATTGTCTGGTTATTTTCTGTCAGGAACGTGGGAATAAATCTCTTATTATTTCCAAGAATCATTTATATTCTAAATAAAAAGTGAATTAAACCGGCTAGAGTGTAAGAATCACCACTGGCATCCTTGGTTTTATTGAATTTCCATAATTTATTAACATATTAAAAATAGCAAATATTGCCTAAAAGTGTGAAGTTCTCGGTGATAATTTGATGTATCCTATGTAAAATATTTCCATTCTCGTTGCAATCAGATTTTCTACTAACAATTAGGCATTAATTAGATCTTTGCTCAGTTTCTATTTCCTACACTTTAAACATGAAACCTATTTATAAACCGTTCCTACCTATTAAAAACCTTAAAGAAAACTATTTTATGTTTTTGAAAACCTAAATATCCGATCCCTATTTATAAGTAATGCAGTTTGTATCAGACAGCCATGTGACCTACGTTTTCAGAAATGCTTATTGTAGATAATGAGTTAGTTCTATTACAGTAAGCATAGTAGGCCTACTAAGAATATTTTATACTTAATTCCCTGAGTTATTTGGTATTTTCTTGATTCCTTTGAATAGGTCGCAAGACACTGATAAAGACATATTAAATTATGGGAGACTGTTTTTGCTTAACAGGCTTAAAATAACGCTGAAAAATTGAATCTTCTTAATACTACAAGCCGCCACGGGTCCGAACCTCAAGTTATAAAGATTATCGATAGTAAGGCCTACTCTAAATTACAAAGCAATTTGAACCTGTTCACAGCAAATATTTTAGAGATAGATGCTATAACTCACCAACTTCTGAGTTTGGTTCAATAGACTGCATATCATTACTCAATGTGGTTTTAAGTAATTATATATGTTCAACAGTTTGTGGACCATTTGTAATGGCACGATAACGTTGTATTATTCTATTTCGAATTGTAATTTTGTTGTTGACATTATACTTAAGACCTGACTTGAAGTATGCAGTTAACTACCGCATAGGAACAAAAAAAAACTCGCTTTGCGTAGGCCTTCAACGTACAATCCACACATCAAGCAAGGCCCATGTGAATTTTATGAAGGAGAAAAGTGGAATGGATTTTCAATACATTCCTTACTGTCATTTACTACACCCTACGTAACGAAAGTCTATAAAGACCAGCACATTCGGTAAATTTACCCACAGCGAGGAACAATAAACCTTACACATACATATATATATATATATATAACGTTTTACCTTAAAAGAATGTATGGAATTCGTAATTTAATAATAACATTGGGAGAATGAATGGAGAATAATTTTATTAGCTAGGAAGAGAAGAAAATATTGGAATTCTGAGAACTTGGAGTTTTAAACCCAGGATATTACTTTACAGAAAGTTCTGGAATCCAACCAAACTTTAGCTGTATGTATTGGAAATTCAAATATAGTGATATTCTGTGAATCATTTACAGGGTATGTGGGAAGAGGAATTTCATTTAGATAAACACATATTTCATCTCTGTACGAACATATACTAACGTGTGTTTATTTAATCTCTTTGTTACCGGGTGAGTTAGCCGTGGTCTTTACGGCATGACTGCTGGCAGTCGCTCACATTCGGGAGGCGAGGAGGCTCGAGTCGCCCCGCCGGCAACCTTGAAGATGGACTTCTGTGGTTTCCCATCTTCCTTCCAGGCAAATACCGGGGTTGGTCCCTAACTATAGGCCACAGCCGCTACCTTCCAACTCCTCGTCCTTACATTCCCACTTTCCTCCCCAACGGTACTTGTAGCTCACCCATTGGGTGTCCGTCTCGAAGTAGCTACAAAACTGGCGAGCCGAACATGTCTCGGACACTCCCGGCACTAAAAAAGCCATATGCTAGAAAAAAAAATATATCTTTGTTAAGTTAAGTACAGACTGATTGGCGATTAGTAAACGCATTTCAGGAAATTTGATTAACTTGTGTAATTATTATTTATTTGGAATACAAAGAATCAGATGTATGACATTCGGCAAGGAGAAGGAAGGAATTGACCGCAGCCCATTAAAATGTACCTTCCCGTCATTTGCTTAGTTAGAAAGAAAAATAAACAACGTAAAAACCAAAGCAAGGATGGTCAACAGTGGAATTCAAACCTACTCGTCTCCCGAGCTCAAAGATAGCCACACCCTACACCTTAAACCCACTGATCTGACCGATCGGTGTTCCCATGACGTCACAGTCAGAACATCATGGCTTCGATCACCGCATGGTAGCGGTGAAAGCCGACGCGTTACTATCGGTTACGAAGTGAGAAGCGCGCTTCAAAGTAGAGAAGTTGAATTTATTTTTCACGATATAAAAGACTCACAACAGTTTGTGTGTTTAGAGTGTAAGAAGGAATATGCCAATAATAAAAATCTAAAGCAACACGCTGCTAAAGCATAATGTTAAACAGCTGGATGCTAACGCACCTCTGCATATAGGCTAAGTCCTAAACCGTCCTAGCAATGTGAAATCTGCAACAAATATTTCAGTTATGAACAGAACCTGAAACGCCACCAACGAGATGATCATTGAGAGGGATCAGCTGGGTAGGAAACATGGGAGTGCAGCTGAGTAATCATCGAGCTCAGCTGTTCTTCACGAAATCCAATCGACAAACCATGACAAACCTCTCCATTCGCAGCATTCAGGCCTTTTGGTACAAATCTACACCGTTACACCGATCTGAACCAAATTCGATATACATACCCTTTGCGACCCTGCGAGTAAAACCGTCTACTTGAAACTTCGGACAGACCTCTCCATTCCCTGTATTTAGGCCCTTAGGCACAAATCTAAATCGTTTCACCCATCTGAACCAAATGTTATACAGGCATACTTACCCTTTTGAACCCAACGATTAAAACTTCCCACTTGAAATTTCGGATAGCCCTATCCATTCCCTTCGTTTCGGTCCTTTGGCACAATTCTACACCGTTTCACCGATCTGAACCAAATTTTATGTAGGCCTACATACCCTTTCGAACCCGACGACTAACACTGTCCATTTGAAATTTCACCAGTCCCCTCCATTCCCTACATTTAGGCGCTTTGTCACATAAACTAAAGATTGAGTTTGTAGTAGAAGGACCAATCTAGCCCCATTTTAAGCCTCGCAAAGCAAGAAACAAAGCTCGGGCCGTAAACTTTGGTCCAGTTTGGTTAAATGGTGCAGATCTGTATAAATAACAGACAACTGAACCGAAAACCACATTTTAAGACCCTAGGACCAATAATGTCCTAAATGGTGTAACTGTAAGATCATTTAAATAAGTCTATTAAATATGCACGTGGCATAACTCTGCTCGTACCAGTGTTCTGGTAAGAAAGAAAAAAAGAATGCGAAAATACTTACAATATCTTGCGCTGCTTACAAATTACTGTCACGGGGAGTAATTAATGAAAAAAATATTTAAGCCCCTAATGACAGTGTCATCATCATCATCATGCATAACTGAAGGCCACACTAAATATTAGGCCTCTGTTATTTATACAAATCTACACCGTTTCACCGATCTGAACCAAATTTTATGTTCTTACCGTTTGGAATATTGAGGGTTATGCTGTCTACTAGAAATTTGGATAGCCCTCTTTTTCCCTACATTTAGGTCGTTTGGCACTTGGGAGAAATATCGAATTCGTCGTAGAAGGACCAATCTAGGCTCATTTTAAGCCTCGCAATGCATGTAATAAAACTCGCGACTTAAAATTTGACTCAGTTCGGTGAAACGGTGTAGATTTGTAAAAATTAGGCTCATTTTAAGCCACGCAATGCCATAAACAAATTCTGGACATAAAAACGATGTAGATTTGTATAAATAACAAACCGACAAAGGGACCCGAAAAGTATTCCGGAAGTATTCCGGTGTTGTAGTAGGGGTCCAGAGATGCTGGGAATTGAGGTGTAACTGTACGATTTTTTAAATGAGTGTATTGTTGGTTGGCAATGCGGGCTGCATCTCGCCGCCTCTACCCGTGTCCTGGTGCAGACTTACGAAAATTGTTATATCTTGCGCTGCTTACAAATTGTAGTCATGGAGATTAATTAGTGGAAAATGATTTCCTAAGCCCCTTAAAACAGTTACCGTCATGAATTAGGTCTCTGCATAAGTGCGATGGTATTAGAGCAATACAGTGAGATTATCAGTTGCAATAAGTGTTGATGCTTTCAAATTTTCTTTGATGTACTCCTTACCTGAATTACAGATAACACACACTAATACAGTCACCACAATTAACACCGGTTATCAGACAGATTCTACACACACCCAAAGTACACGGGGCTTCATGACCGCATTGCCGCAGTCCCTAAACTATGGAACCAACCAACCAACCAACCAACCAACCTAACTAGTCAGTTATTTATTTCTATGAAGATAGTGGTAAAATATTACTTCCCTGTAAAATCTTGCTTATTTTTATTTAGTACGTTTTAGAATCCATATCTTCAATTGTGATCAACAGTAAAGAAAAAGCTTGACTGTACTGAGGTTATCGGTTATGCAGATCAGAGAGTTGCAGTGTCTAGCATGGAGCAGTTAGTTCTAAAGTTGTGAGAGTTTGGTGGACATAAAACACGCTGGAGCCAAGTCACACAATAGAAGCAGCGGATATTAGAACTAGGCTCCGTGGCGCTGTCAAACAAACAGGTCACTCTAATATATATCGGCAATAACAGTAAATTTCATTGTAAAGCCTCCAGGGGACGGAGAACACGGTCGCTCTATATCGAGAAATGAAAGCCTGTTCCTCTGAGAGAAGAAAGGAATTATCATTTCAAATAAACTCATAAAATGATTTCAAGGTGGAGCTCCGTAAATTCTGAAGTTCGCTTGTAAATGAATATACCATGAGGATCCAGCGATGTTGTTTCTTTGTATTCTTTCTTTGACTTTCACCCCTCTTGGTAAGTTTGCCTTAGACTTTACTTGCAATGTTCACCGAACATTGATTCTTCCAGAAACTCGTACTAAAGATTACTTGTTTGCTATTTGTAGGACTAGAATGTTTATGGCCTAAATTGTTATAATAACAAGAAGTTCCGTGTAGAACTATACAGCCTACCTTTCATGCAAGAGCCGACTGCGGTGGCGTCTAGTAGCTAGTTCTGAACTAGGCCTAGTAGTCGTTGACGGTGGCGTTTGGCGGCAAAAGTAGGAACTATTTGAAAATTCAAAGTTGCAGTCCCTACTTGAATTAATAGAAACAGATACACACACTAATACAGTCATCACAATTAACACCGGTTATCAGACAAATTCTACACACACCCAAAGTACACGGGGCTACATGACCGCGTTGTCGCAGCCCCTAAACTAAGGAACCAACCAACCATACCTTTCATGCCAATGATTATTCTACAGAATATGAACCTATCTAGAATAATGACGAAATTAAGTTGGTAATATCGAAATATCTAATTAGTTCAAAATATACCTGGTATAATGTAGCCTAATAGAGCACTACAGTTGGCAGCCCTGGTGACTGAATATATTCTTAGTTCCATCTCTTAAGGTACAGAATACAAAATTTGGTTGAAGTCCAATGGACGTTACATGCAGTTAGACATTGGATCTATCAGCACGCGTAAAAGCATGTTGCCAACAATGTCATGCGTGTGCTGGTCAGAAATAATCTGAAATATTATGTTATCTTGTTGTGCCAATTTTGGATGAAATCCATTTGTTAGTATAGAAGTTACATGTATTTTAAAATTGGACATATCAGCAGGCATAGAATCATGTTGGCAGCACTGCCTTGTATTAATTACTTCAAATTAATCTAGAATGTCAGGTACTATACGTGTGCAAAGTATAGAGCCGTTGGCTTGCATACTTTCTGATATATTGATATTAGGGTAAAAAAATATAGACAGCATTTATTAACAGTTGGCAGCCCTGATTGCTCTTAACAATACTAATAGTAATATCTGCTATGGTACACATAGCACATACGAAATTTGGTTGAAATCCAACTGATAGTATAGAAGTTACATGTATTTAAAAATTGGTACTATCAGCAGGTTTATAATCATGTTGGTAGAACAGACGTATATAAGTTACTCCAAATTAATCTAAAATGTCAGAATATACGTGTGCACAGTTTAAAGCTGTTGGCTTGCACACTTTCTGATATATAGGTATTTGGATGAAAAAAATAGAGAGAGCAATTATTAACAGTTGGCAGCCCTGGTGGCCTTAAGATTACGCTCAGTCATATCTGTTTATGTACAGATATTACACACAAAATTTGGTTGAAATCCAATTGATAGTGTAGAAGTTATATGCATTTAAACATTGGACCTATCAGAAGGCTTAACATTATTTTGGCAACACTGTCATGATTGGCCTCCTGGAAATTAAACTGAAAAAATCTTATCTACATGTGTGCCAATTTTGTAATAGCTCCCATGCATACCTTACATGATATCCAACATGGAGCTCAAATTTCTAGTGCGTTTTTTCAGCAGTTGGTAGCACTGACATCATTTTCAAATATGGACGTGAGATATTCCGATGCACATCTTTACTCATACTAAATTTGGTTTTGATTGCTGCAGCCGTTTAGGAGTTGATGAGGGGGGTGGGGGGGGGGGGAGACACACACACTGCCAGACAGACAGACAGACAGACAGACAGACAGACAGAAGACAGACAGACAGACAGACAGACGGACAGACACACATTTTCCCGGATCGATCTCATAAGTCTACTTTTTCCTTATTTTTGCAAAATGTGAAAAGTAGGCGAAAAATGATTGTCGTTTTAAGGGGTTGAACAGTGAGGTTGTCTTCCTCAAATAACACAAGTCATTTCCGTCACAAAACACTTGTAAATTTAGAAATGTGTGAAATATACAATCAAACATGTCCTTACAAATAGCTAAATATGATTTAGTGACAAAATATGACCTAACATATGCATATGCAAGGTGAACGAAAAAAAAATGCTCAAAATTCAGGAGGTGATTCCTGAAAGGAAAACGAATAAAGCATGAATAGGTGGGTTGAAAAAGGTACACATTACAAAATCCTTACATTTCAGTAGAATTTTTAGGATGGCAGATGGTTGTGTTTGAACTCACTGAACTCCCAAGTCCGGATATAGCATTCCCTCGTGGTGTGTAGCGTTAACGCGTTGAGCTACACCAAGAAATCTACAAGAGAAGCATTGCAGTTGGAAATGTGCCAATGGAATGATGGTGGTTATCTTCATCGTGAAATTGAAGTGCGTATTTCCATGCCACAGAAGTAGACTAGTAGTGAACATGTCTAGGTGTACATACTGTATATAAAGCCACATGTACACATCATAATGAGGATCAAAATTCTAACGGTATTCCCGAACATGTAGAAAGTTGAAATTTCCCATGATGGTGGAAAGCAGGTAGCAAGCGAAGGGAAAAATCCGAAATGTCAAAATTTCGCATTTGGGAATATATCAAGGTGGCTCAATATAGAAAAAAAAAGTTACATTTTAAGACCTACGATCTTGATATTCATTATATACATGCATTGTAAGGCTCTGGTTAACAATCAGTTGACAGAATGGAGCTATTGTAATGCATAAGGGAGATATTTACGATTTTAGATTTCTGGCCGTATTTTTTCTATGTTCTCGAGCTGTTTGAGCCGAATAAATTTTCAAAATTTGTGAATTTAGGTATACTTTTATTCGATTTATTAGGTCTTTTTGGGTCGAGAACCGTAATGTTATTTTGCATCTTTTCCGACTATTTTTATTTTAGTTTTCGGGTGAAAGAATTTTTCCAGTATGATCTCAAGCCTCCTTCTATATAAAGCCACATGTACACATCATAATGAGAATCAAAATTCTAATGGTATTCCCGAACACGTAGAAAGCTGAAATTCGCCATCATGGTGGAAGTTAGGTAGTAACCGAAGGGAAAAATCCGAAATGTCAAAATGTTGCATATGGGAATATATTAAGGGGACTCAATATAGCAACAACAAAAAATTATTTTTTAGGACCTACGATCTCTATTTTCATTATATACATGCATTGTAAAGCTCTGGTTAATAATCAGTTGACAGAATGGAGCTCTTGTAATGCATAAGAGAGATATTTACGATTTTAGATTTCTGGCCGTAATTCAAACTTTTTCGACTTTTTTATTTTGGTTTTCTGGTGATAGAATTTTTCCAGTATGATCTGAAGCCTCCTTCTATATACTACACTACATAACAAAAAAAAACGACGCACCGGGACGGCGTTGTCCGATTGTAAGGAAATTACGTATGCAGACATTCGGACCGAACATGCAACTGATTGATGCTTCGTGTCCAATGAATGAATAGCGGGAGCTCCCGCGCATCCGAACTGGGCATGCATCAGGTGTATATAAGGCGCGATTCTGAAGCGTATGCTCAAAGTAGCTGTTGCATTTGACTGCGATATCTGAACGTCGGCTGTAAGAATGCCACGCCGAAGGATTCGTGCTCATTACGAGCAGATGTCAGAGTTTGAAAGAGGTCGTGCGATCGGATTGAAAGATGCTGGTTGGTCGAATCGAGCTGTCGCTGGACATTTGGGTCAAAGTGTTGCTATGGACAGTCTTCAAGCTCGTCAGCTCGGTCGTCTGATATCTCCCCCATAGAGCATATTCGGGACGTCATGGGAAGGCGATTGCCAACATCCCGAAATGTCGCCGATTTAGCTCAACAGTTGGAGACCATTTGGCACGAAATTCCGCAGGACACCATCCGGGTACTTTATCAGTCCATGCCACGTCCAGTGACAGCTTGCATCCAGGACAGGGGTGGACGAACACCTTATTGACGTCCTCGCTTTGTAAAGCTCCAACTCTGCAATAAATCATTCGATTGTTGTTCTGCACTTATGATCGTTTGTTTTTCTATGTCTGTTCCTCACATCAACCGATTTTTATCGCCATCGGACAATTCCTTCCTTGTGCGTCGTTTTTGTTGTTGTTATACAGTGTATATAAAATAAAATTTGTATTTTACTGTAAATGTGAAATTTACCTATTTTAAATACTTAGTGTGATACCATACTTTATCCTTTGGTAACCTCTGATGCGAGGAAGTTGAATCAAGGTTTCATTCCCCTGGTCGGAGTCAGCAGAAATTGTATAGCTAGGCTACATGAGTACTGGTTGACACTCATATTTTAATCCATTGATGGTCATTGTATATAAAATCATAAATATTAGAGAACTGGGGAATAAAATGTTGTCAATGGAACTCGAGAGAAATTATTACGTTTGCAATACATCTGAAGCCATTTGTGTTGTCAGAAGCAAGTGAAAACAAGTATGCTTTTATAACAAAACAGATTTAGCATAAACTCATATAAACATAAAGCGAACAACGGCGAGCCTTTAACAGTAGAACAAGCTATAACCCAAGTCACTAAAATACTAAGTGGCAAATGTGATATAATTAAATAGCGAGCATAGTCCTCTCTCTCGAGCGCATTTTATCTCATTATTCGAACAGAAATGGTAGACCATGCTTTCATTTAAAAGCACAGCAGGACCAACTGGATCACTATGCTGCAGTTTGGAAACTAATTGACAACTCTAAATTTAGCTAACTTTTCTAAACAAACTGAATGGCTTAATTGACACATCTCTTTCATACAAAGAGACAGAGCCATTACGCAGTGGAGATATGGTAACATCAGTCATGCCTTAGCTCTTGGCTGTTGCCCCGGAGGTTCGAGTTTCAATTCCCGGCTCTGACAAGAAATTTTAATTCTGGTGTGAAAAGGGCTACACAGCCTCGTGAGGCAAAACTGAGAATAGGAGGATTCAATTCTCACCTCACTCAATCCTGCAAGTGTTTTCCATGATTTGCCCACTTCTACTCCGAGAAAATGCTGGGATGGTTCCTAAATTAAGATCACCGCCGCCTCCTCCCCAATTTACAAGTACACACACTAATACAGCCATCACGATAACACAGGTTATCACACACATTTCACACACACACATACACAAATACACGGGGTTATATGACCGAGATGATGCTGCCTCTAAAATAAGCAACAACAATAATCTTAGTAATAGAAACGCTGCTCTTATGCCTGAGGGGGAAAGCTTTAGTTCGAGCACAATATAAACTGTTTTAGCGGGTGAAAACCGTGCCCTTTGCCGTACATCTTTTCATCTTATATTGTGGTTAAGGCCTCGGGACATCCCGATCATCATCCCAGTGTGCTTTGGTGTGTTGCATTTCTCCAACTATTCCTCGCATAAGAAGCCCACACGAAAAGAACGGATAAGTCCATTTTTTTCGGAAATGAGTTTATGGCGCATTCTGGTGGCCAACCATCGTCACTACAGATCAGTTTAAATTTTTCAAATAAAGCGGAATGTCACCGACATACAGAGGTTTTTATTTTTAGTGGAAACGGAAAGAATGTCCCATATCCTCTCACTTTTATTTTCAAAATGTAACGTTAGTTGTTATTTGTTTTACAAGTAGGCCTACTTCCTTTATCAGAAATAAATATGGCAAAAAAACTATATTGCTTACCCTCAATTAGGGTGTTAAATGTATTTCTTTTTAATGTTGGAAGTTTAAATTCACTCTCCTGAAAAATTTACAGAATGTGAGTGACTTACCCCGTTTTTCTCGTGGAGTCTTCATATGTGAATGTCTCTACAGTATTTGGATCAATAACGTGTACAATACGATTAAAATCAATTAATTATAGTGTTCCATTTCGGTAGCAAAATGTATGAGCGCATAAGCACACCTTGGCTGGCTACGTAGCACATCGGTAATGTTCTCACCAGCTGTTGCCAAGATTGTAGGATCGAATCCCGGCGCAGTCAGTTGTCATTTGTGGGTGCTTAATTCCGAGGAAGCCGTGTCGTTAGATTCACTGCCACGTTTGAGATTCCCTTCGGGGTAAAATTTCTGCACTTCGGTGTCTCTAAAACCCGCAGTAGAACCAATAACATTATTATTGAAAGTCAAATAATAATAAAAATCTATCAACTCTTCTAGGTTTTTGCCATGTCTTCTGAAGGGTTTCGCCTAAGTGATCCCTGAAGACAACCTCCTAGTTTCAATTTACCGAGAAAGGTATGGAACTCATTGAAGAGGATTCACACTAATCACTCGAGTGCCCAAGGAGAAGATTCGAAGAAACCATCCAAGACCTACACAGTGCTACAGATGATGCTGTCAACTGGTTCAATACCCCGGACATTGTGTTCAAATGCCTAAACTGTCACCGACAATCTACTTTGTAAATTATTTAATTATTATTTTATTTAACGTATGATGCATACACGACAGTAATTAATATTGAACCCTTAATATGATTGCCACATATTAATGTTTCATATTTCTGGTCTGTGTGAGGACGAAAGATGACATTTGAAGGAGACTTGCTAGATGTTGAAAATTTAGAAGCTACCTGGCAATAAGAAGGGAGCCTGACATCCTGTTCAAACAATGGGCCGGGGAGAGTTTGGAATGCAACCCGGACTGAAGAAAGGGACAACCCGTTAGCTGAAGTTCAAGAACCTAGTTGGCGCGTTGGACAATGAGTCGCACCTAAGCGTCTGTTCCTTGTAAGACAAGGGAAAATACATGGGCGGGGTCCGCATTTTACCGCGAGTTCAGAAACAGCACCCCAACCAATAAGAAATGAGGACGCGAGGCCTTTCGCGCTATTTCGAAGATACGGCGTCCGATGAAATTAAGGAGGGAAATTGATTACGGTTAATTGCTCGATCAAAATAAAACCCGCATGCCATAGGTGTTCGATTCACATCAAGACAAGCTCCCTGATATGTGTTGTGTGTATGTAGGACTACTGGTTGAATAATTAGATATTTTATTCAGTCCCGCCCCCACTTTCGGACTAAAATATATAAATACTGAGTGGAGTGTTCACGGGAGGAGAGTATTATTTCATTCGTTGACAGATTGCGAAGGCTGACTACGCTCGTTATACGTTACTATTTTGGGAAGTGACAATACTTAAACTTTCATAAAATCATTGCTCTTAGGAGATGAAATTCTACCGCATCTCAAGTGTATAAATTAATGTGTTCTGCGTGTGAAACGTTCTAGATAGCTTTTTGGCTATAAGTGAGGGACAGTCATCGCTAAATATTGCTATCAGGACTTGTGGGTGGATACAGCAATCCACGCTAGCAATCTATTAGGGATATTGTGTGAGGCACTATTTTAAAACGAACTGACATTCTATTTTGAAGCAGCCAGCCAGAAATGGAGACCGTGGTATCAGCAGCAGAAGGAAGAATGGTGCTACTGAAATCGAACACGGGAATGATTGGGTGCTAGGCACACATGTTTGGGGTCATGCCCAGGAAACGTCAACGATGGAGGAGACTAAAAAGGATGAGTACAGAATGATTTATTTCATTATGTAGCCTAGTTTTGGTAATCGGGAAATCCTTGTATATTGTATAGTTGTGATGTTTTCTTTTGTGTGATTAGAGTGTTTTGTTGACCGACCACTATTTTAATTTGTGAAGAGCATCGTGGTCATTCTTTTGTAGTTGAGCACTTAGTAACTTCTTGTGTGTTGGAGCACTATATATATATATTTTGAGGTTTATCTGTGATCTGGAGCAAATTGAGGGTGATGTGTGTTGTACCATGGCATGGGTCTATTATTATTATTATTATCCTGCGCGGGGTCTGGCCGAGGTCAGTTACCTGTCAGCTGCATGGCGTCGAAGACAGGACTCATATGGATGATGTCACTGTTAAGTATTCTACAGATCCCAAATTGCATGGTGCAGTTTTGAGGACAGATCTACGAGTTGATATGTGTTTTATTCCAGAGTGTGATTGTTAATTCTTTTCTTCGGATCTCTAGCGTGTGGCTGAGAGACAATTTGAGACCTGCCTGGTGTTGACACAATGACGAGAGCTGGATATTCCAGACTGCAAGGCTCAGATCTCAGATAAGGACAGAGGGGCCATTAGGGCCGAGGCGCGTGCTCCCGTGATAACGATCAGTTAAAAGCCTGGATGATTGGAAGCGAATTAGATTAATTTTGATGCAAGTTCTTCACATCAGAAATGCAGTTCGTGATTATGCTGATTCGTATTTTGCTGCCATGTTGGCTACTGTCTCGTAATTATTGTAAATATTTTATCGCATTTTTTGATGCGCCCCTGTAACTTTGGTGTGTTCGGGAAACGATCGGTTTATCCATGAGTTAGTTACGGATGACCACGATTGTATTTTCACCCTGTTTCTGTAAGACCTTTTTAGGCAGCTTGATTTTGTGTGCTTTTGGCACTGATATAAATACTTCTCGCGGAAGTAATGTGTATTTTTAGTAAAGGGTAGTGTGGTCGATTGTCATGTCATTTTGTGTTAGCCATTAAGTGTGGATCCCGATGCCAAGGCGTGGTGAAAAATGTTCATGGATATGCGTCCTGCGATCTGGTTCTATGGAAGCATATCTCATGGAAACATGTACTCATTCTAACTGTAGTCTTGCCAGTAACAACCGTCAAACACAATACACGCAACAATAAGAGGAGTAAAGACGAGATCCATGATTTGGTTTATTTGCTGCTGTAATGTTGATTCAGAATAACTTATTATTTGATTGTTTGATGTTGAGTTGATAAATAAGGGTGTCATAAGGGAATTTTGTGTTATTGTTGTGTCATTCTTATCGGGATATTAAAATATTTGTTTTGTTGAAGTTGAGTCATCTTTTGTTAATTGGATACCTATCAGTAGAAAGGTGCTAAGTGCCATTTTTTGAAAAAAGCCGTTTTATTGCTCGAATGGTGCTATGTGCGATGTAGCATTACATATCAAAAGGGCTAACTCCTCAGTGGTTTCGAAGGACCTTTCAAGAGCATCACAAGATGGCACTAGTGGTATGTCCTGCAGCTCTTTCAGAAGAAAGGTGCAATGTGCCAATCATTTGTTCTCATTTCCCTCCTTTCCCTCCAATATGGGCATCGTTGACAGAATTGTTCAAGGAACTTAGAATACTCAATTATTAGCAGTTCGTACTGGTGGGAACCTGTGTACGGATAGCACAGTTTGTTTCCTGTTGGAAACGCGATTTTGCCGTGCATTAGTCTCGCAAAATCTCGTAAACTACTGCTCCGATTTCAGTGAACATTTTGCAATTTGTTCTCATTATGGTAGACAGTGTTTAGAAAGTGGTTTGAGCAAAAATCGAATTGGCAGTATTTTTAAATTAATTTACATTAAAAAGCCATGCCAATATTGATTCTAATAACTTGACTGACAGATGGTGACACAGTGCATCCACTTCAAAATCTTCTATGAGCAAAATTAACATCCCGTACCATACCCTTTGATCATTACGTGCAATAAAATAATACGTAACGTAACAGAATCTTACTGTATAATCTAATTACAGCATATTAAAGTATGTTATAATAATATTACATTTCACGTTAATGTGTTTCGACCAACATATCTAATGTGAGAATGTACTACTAACGGAAAGGATGTCAATATTGTCAAGTTCTCAAAGTAAGTTCAATAGATTTGAGTTACTATGAAAACAATTCCGTGTCGTTTTACAGTGTACATTACATTACTAAAATTCCATGTCGTTTTAGTGCCCATTACAATGCCAAGGAGAGGAAGAGCTGACAGAGGTCGTCGAAGCCAGTTAAATGCGCGGCGAGCTACTTCACGTGCAAACAGCACTGATGACCAAAGAGCGACGGATAATGAAAATAGTCGTATGGGCATGTCTGACTTACGTTCGAGAGAGACTGAACATGAACGAACAGCGAATAGATTCAGAATGCAATGAGGTCGTGAATATCAAACACAACGCCAGCGAGCACGACACAATGGACATGACTGATTGCGCCGACGCGATGCTCCTATGAACCTGGAAGATCAGTTGACCGAATCAAAAGAGGTGCTCATTCGGCTTGTTTTTCCGAACGTAGCGCAGAACTTCAAAAACCATAATTGGCTGAGCGAACGAACCATATTGGCAGCGAAAAATAAAGATCCCAACGAGACCATTCAAAATTTCATTCCGGGACAGTTGTTTTCCTTCAAATCGGTTGACACAGTTATCAACCAAGATGAGGTAGTCAGCCATCTCACAGAATTTTTGAATTCGCTGGAATTGCTTGGATTACCACCTCACAATTTGCAATTGAAAGTAGGCTCAGTCATCATCATGTTGCGTAACATCAATCAACTTCGACTATGCAATGGAACACGACTGGCTGTGGAAAAGCAAATGAACAACGTCATCGATGGAGAAGTTGTTATGATTCCACGCATCCCAATGATTCCTCCGAACGTGCTATTCGATTTTAAACGGTTGCAATTTCCCATGTTTCTGGCCTTCGCAATGACCATCAACAAATCACAAGGTGAGTCGTTGGAAGTTTGTGGAATTAACTTGGAATTTCAGTGTTTCGTGCATGGACAACCGTATGTTACGTGTTTGCGTGTCGGAAAGCCGTCATCTTTGTTTAATTAGCACGTAGCACATTCGTAAAGACTAGTGGACTTTGCACCTTTCACAAGTTTTAACATTTCACTCAAACAGAATTCCACAATTTTCATAGTATGAACCTATATCTGCCACTGGATAACAAGGAATACTATATCTGTATGTTATTCAAATTAGAAGAATAAATACTCACAAATAAACTGACTAAACACTTTTTACTGTAATACTCAATGTTCATAAAAATGGCACTTAGCACCTTTCTACTGATAGGTATCCAATTATATTCTCCTTGTGTCACCTTGAAATTATGGAAGCAAAGTACAAAATATCCAGCTTCACGACGATGAACTGTACACCCCCGAAAAAAGTCTCGTGTACGCTTCCTCAAGGGGACAATATATATATACATTTACAAAATAAACAATTTCCAGCTTTAGGACCCTTCATATATGGGATGGCTGGTCTTGAATCCATTCAAGAGCTTGTGGAGTGGCTGCATGGAACTCTGCTAAGGTCCCAGAGTACATGTATAGAGGGCATTCCTGCTCGATGTGCTTGATGGTTTGCACTTCATATCCACATTCACAACGAGGCGAGTCTATCCAACCCCACTGATGTAAGGCTGCTCTAGTTCGAGCTGTGCCACTTCGAATTCTGTTGAGACGGGACCAGACAGCTCGAGGAAGATGGAATCCAGGTAGTTTGATGGTATCAAGTACTTCAATTAGGCCACGAGGTGCAGAGGTAGACAATTCAACTTTCCATGTGTTTCGGGGGTCGCACGGAGCTGAAGTAAGTTCCATAGCCGTCTTGTAGGATGGATTCCGTGATTTCAACCTGGATGTAGAAGGATGACTTTGTAAATATTGTATATACAGCATTTTAAACATATTGTTATCTATTTTCAGTTCTGTACCGCAATGTATTCCCATTTTGCCATACGATATAAATAAAATCAAACCCGTTTTTTATGGCTAGGTACAAGTTGTCGGGGCTTGTAGGCCGAGGTCCAGGCAGGATATCTCCGGACGTTTCGCTGTAACGTCCGGTGAAACGTCGGAAGATATCCTACCTGGATCACGGTCTACAAGCCCGGTCTACAAGTACCTAGTTACGAACGCCGGCCGTGAAAGCCTAAGCTTTTTTTACAGCTTTGTATAATACACCATACTTCATTTTATATCATGCTACGTTCAAGGACTGAACCTATGAAGGCTTTATTTTGGGGCTTGATAATATTTTATTTATATTTGAATTGCAGCCAATGGCCATAACAGGGCATTTCAATTGAACGCCCGTAGGCTCCCCAACAAATTGAAGTAAGTAGTTCCAACTTTGGCTACCAGACGCCACTGTCACTGACACCCAGTGTCGAACGTTGGAACTTGATAGAGCGTTTCTCACCAAATAACCCACAAATTTAACTACACACTACCAATTGTAGTGATAGATTCTTTTGCATGCCGTAAATCTGATAAATGGGCCCACCGGCTTTACTTCTCCTCCGAAGGAAGGCATACTGAAGGAATTTAACGCTCTTAAAAATCCGAGGAATTCGGCCGCGTATGAACCCGCGATCTTGGGCATTGCAGTTCAGCATGCTATCGACTACGCTACCGAAGCCGTTGAATTGTAATATTTATTGCATGTGACAGGTATTCCTGTTAGCAACAATGAAAGTTCTGTTCACGCGCAATTTTGTCATCATTAGTTGGTAGGAATGTTAGGTAGTGAGTGATATTCAATGGTTATTTGTTAAACATGAGTTATTAAATTTACAGCTATTTTATGAATTTTACATTCTTAAAATTGTTTTCCGTGCAACTGACTATTTACGTATCAATTGCACATGCCCGAGGCTCGCCGACTGTCCTCAGTACGACTGCGCAACCGAAGCTGACCGGCCAAAAACTGTGGCGTTAACTGTAATAATTGTTGACTACTAAGTTCATGCACTAGCCGCGATGGTGTGAATTTCAAAAGGCACAGTATTCTCTTTAGGAAGATGGATTTGATCTTCTCTATTTCTATCAAATCCTTAGTTCCCTGATGCCTTTTGTTATAAAATATTGTTACAATTTTTTTAAAATAATAATCCTCTCGTTATTTAATAAGAGGATCTTTCAAATGCTATTTACAGCTGTTGCTCAACTTCAGGATAATACTTGTCTCTCTCTCTGACACGTTTAAATTAACGTTCTCACCAAAGTCGCCACGTATTTGCTCACTACATGCCGTTCCGTAAATCAATCTTATTGAAGTCGCCCAGCGTGGTGTACAAACAGCTTGCTTGGTTTTCATTTAGTTGGTGTGCCACGTGATGTAATTTGCTGACTGCCAGTCAACACCCTTTCCTCTCTTATCAACATATCTCCCATATCCGTGCCTACGTAGGTCTACATTCTATTGGCAACATATTTAATTTGTTACATGTAATATTACACTGCGACTCTACCTATATGAAGTATATTATTAAAAAAGAAACTTTTTTTTTCTCATTTCCAACTCAATTCCCTCACCCCACAGCGCTTTTCAACACACGTCGTTTAATTTCCGCTAGCAGAATTGAAGACCGGATATTATTGTACTGTCAGTTCCTTTGTTCTTCATTCGTTGCTCTTATGCATTGTTGATAGATCGTTGGTAGGTTCCTCAGTTTAGGGGCTGCGACAACGCGGTCATGTAGCCCCGTGTACTTTGGGTGTGTGTAGAATCTGTCTGATAACCGGCGTTAATTGTGACGGCTGTATTAGTGTGTGTTACAAGGCCGGACGTTTGTTTTAGACGATTGCCCTTAGCCTTGAAGCTTGCGAGTGAGCCTGTACACAGTCACTCTCTCATCCTATCGCTTCAAACTTGTCACCACCGATCTGATGTAATGGAATTTCAGACTCGAGCACGTGGTAACACCGTCCCGCTGACAGTACAGTCCACGTCGAACTATTGTGTGACACGGAAGTACACGTTACATAGTTACGAACAGAACGCCATTATATTTGCCAATGACTGTACTTCAGCATAGTGTGAGACAGCTTGGTCAATCATAGGACCGCTTGGGGCAGCTGATAACAACACACGTACTGTTGTAACTCGCCTCCAGGCTTCCATTAACCCTAGAGAGGTAGCGTACGTAATTTTTACGTATAGGTTGGCTATACTGTTTCCCCCTCCCTCAATGAAACGAGCGCCTCCCTCTACCGTCCAGCAGTTCTCTCCCCAGTCAGTGCTTGTGCAGCAGTTGCAGTGAGAAGACGATTGTAGCGGTGAGTTCCCTGCTAATCACAATTTTCTGTCAAGTGGGACGTAAAATTTACGTATCGCTACCCTTTGATGAATATAACACACGTCAATTTTACGTATCACTACCTTAAACTAGCGAGTGGAATATTTATTTTTGGAGATGTTTGTTTGATTTTTAAGCGGAATGTCATCCATTGTTGGTGCCAAGATCTTAATTGTTGGGTTTTATTTATATTTCACAGATTACTATGTCTGAAATATTAAAAAGTGATGAAGAAATATTACAACTAATTTGTCAATCATCTGACGAAGAAGAAGAAGAAGAAGATGAAGTAGAAGCTGACATTCACGAAGACGATTACGACAGCGATAAGGATCCGGAATTCTTGCCAAATGAATCGGATATTGGAGATGAAGATGATGCTATTCTCCAGCGCGTCAAAATGTTCGAGTTGGTTCAAACACAGAATCAAGAAGATGATACAGTTGCAGCGGCGGATAATACAAGGAAAACGTGAAGAGGCCGGAAAGTGGCGCAAGTGACAAGGCCTGTAAGCAGGAAGAGGAAAATGAGTGAGAATCATCAAGAATTGTTAAGGGAAGAGAGAATAGACAATGCCATAAGAGATCCAGAGAATGACCCAATCTTGAAGCCACAAGCAGATATTTTATTCGGAAAGAATGGTTTTGTATGGCACACAAAGGCGTCTGATAAACGATTAGGGAAAGATCCCGCAAGAAATATAATACATGTACGACCAGGTCCGACACCAAATGCAAAGCAACAGTTAACTGCGTCAAGTTGCTTCAAACTTTTCTTCACTCCAAACATAATGGAATCAATCTTGATTAATTCCAATAAGGAAATAGCCGTGCGGAGAGCACAATATAAAAACAGTTCTGACGGAACACTTCAAGACCTATGTATGGCAGAACTTGATGCAGTTTTGGGATTGCTTTCATTATCTGCTGTATTGAAGGACAACCACTTATCTACAGAGATAATGTTCGATACATCGTACAGTGGAGACAGGTATCGTGGAACTATGTCAGAAAGGAGATTTAAATTTGTTGTCAACTGCCAAAGATTTGATGACAAGGAGACCAGGGCTACTCGAAGGGAAACTGATAAACTTGCACCCATAACTGAGATCTGGGAAATGTTTCTTCGTAATTGCAGAAATAATTACAAACCAGGAAGCTATGTAACGATCGATGAACAGCTCGTCGGATTTAGAGGAAAATGCCCGTTTCGTATGTACATTCCCTCTAAACCTAACAAGTATGGGATAAAGATTGTGATACTTTGTGACAATAGAACAAAATATATGCTAGATGCTAGAGTGTACAAGGAAAAGGGGACAGTGCCAAATGGAATGACGGCCGCTGATTATTTTGTTTTGGATCTAGTGAAGGAAATTGATGGAAGCAATCGAAACATAACATTCGATAACTGGTTTACCAGCGTCCCTCTAATTCAACGTCTTCTGAAGGACCATAAATTGACAGTTGTGGCCACAATGAAGACAAACGTGAACTGCCACCGGAAGCCACTGACATCAAATATTAGGCTAGAGAGGTTGGATCGTCAATGTTTTTATTTCATGAAGACATGACAATAGTGTCATACAAACCCAAACAAAATAAGTTGGTGATATTAGCATCGAGCATGCACCGCTCTTTTTGTGTTGATAGTGAATCAAAGAAACCTGAAATTGGGAAAGTATATAATCAGACGAAAGGCGGAGTCGACAGCTTAGACCAGATGTGCCAAAATATGAATCATTGTAGAAAAACAAGGGGATGGCCGTTGTGTTTCTTCTACAACATGATGAATATCGGCACAGTAAATGCCTATGTTGTTTACGCACACAACCTCTTCAGCCGAAATAGGAAACCAGAATCAAGGCAAAATTTTATGCTCTCGCTCCACAAAGAGTTGACAAGAGAATGGCAACAACAAAGACTCCAAAACACTTCACGCATGTCGAAAGAGCTGAGAACATCCATCCTAAAAATTTTAGACAGGAGAGAAGACCGTCCAGTCGAAGCTAATAACAAGCAGCAAGGTCCTAGGAAATACTGTAGCTTCTGCCACTATACGAAGAAGAGGATGACCACTACTTACTGCAGCTGCGGTCGTCCAATTTGCGGAGGGCATCAGAAGAAAGTATGCCCAGAATGTATATAAGAAGTTTGTGCAGTTTATGTTAAGATTATTTCATTTAACTTTTGTAGTTCTAAGACATTTTATTACTTGTAATCAAGGAATTGACTTACTATGTTGCAAGAGATTTGTTTTACTTCTGAAAGTAAGTAATCTCATTACTGATATTTTATTATGGAATCTATCTATTCTGGAAATCAAGTGATATTATAAGAGAGATAAAATATGGAAGTATATTTTCTTACTTCAAATGTATATATATAAATGTATGACTTGAGTGCAAATCCTTTGCTTTGATCGCATTAATAATTTCTATGTAAATGTATAATTGAATGTAAAGAGAAATTAATTACAAATAAAACAAATAATCTAGCATGTTTTCAAACAAAAAATTAAAATAAAAAAGCATTTGTTCAGAATACGTAAAATTTACGTATCGCTACCTTTTAAGCACGGATTACGTACGCTACCTCTCTAGGGTTAAGATTTTTCACTCGTCTAAAACAAACGTCCGACCTATATCTGTGATTCAGGTAAGGACTGCACTCACTGCAGACGATTAATTTCAAGTACCGGTAGTTCCTACTTTTGCTAACAAATGATGCCTTCAACGACACCTAGAAGTGAACATGGGTACTAGATGACACGGTAATCGGCACCTGGCGACGAACGTTGGAACTTAAGAGAGCATCAATCAAATCTATCCTACAAATTTAGCTTCACACAAGTGTAGTTAGAGGAAGGTTCTTTTACATGCCATAAATCCATGACATGGGTCCACTGGCTTTACTTCCCTTCCGAAGGAAGGCATACTGAGGGATTTTAACGCTTTTAAAAATCCGACGACTTCGGCCCGGTTTGAACCCGCGATCTTGGGCATAGAAGCTCAGAATGCTACCAACTACGCCACCGATGCCGCCTATTGTTGAGATATTCCTTTGAAGTGTTGACCATAGCGGATTCATTTTACTACATTACGTTTATTACACAACATTCAAAGGTAATCTATACCGAACGCCTTCATGAAAAAAAAAAGCGAATCATTCATAGAAACGAGTCAATCAGTATTTCAGTTCAAATATTGCAGTCGCTACTTTTTCTCTTGAGATATGGCCAAAATGTTAAGTCTCTAAAACAGGAATATCACCATCGTTATGATGATTATTATCATATTATTCTGAAATTTGAATTGTTTTTGTTACTTCATTTTGAGAATGGAAACGTGACTGATTATCAGCAATGGCGATTCGTCAAATTGTGTCTAGCGGTTCAAATCGATGTTAGGCAAAACAAAACTGACAAGAGGAGGGTTTGATTCGCACCTTAGCCAACCTAGAAGTGGTCTTCCGCCGTTTCCCCACTTCTACTCCAGGTAAATGGCACCTAAATTAAAACCAGTGCCAACTTCTTCCCCAATCCTAAGATGAATTAAAAATAGCCTACACCCACACAAATGCAGCCATAATAATGACAGGTTTTCAGACAAATTTCACATATACACAAGTACACGGGACAACATTACCACAATGCCGCAAAGCCCTAAAATGAATCAATAGCAACGCAATATAAATCAGTGTAACTGGAAACTTCCATGATATTTATTTGTTTTCTTCGTTAAAATCGGGTTCCACAATAACAAAATGAGCATATTCAATCATATGTGTTATTATATTACTGTATATGTGTTGTTATACTTTAGTTAAAGGAACGTTCTAAGCGTGCAGTAGGAATGTTTTTGTCTCTGTTTTACAAACAATAAGTTGTTTTTAGTTTCTCTTCAGTTGTTTGACTCGATCAAGAGATATTTAATTTCTTGGTTTGAATCGGTTTCATCTCTTACTGTATTTACATTTCCTTCCTCGATATACTTTTCAATGTTTTGCTGAATATCCCTGAATATCAAATTAGTGAACTTGTAATAATGCCTCTTAAAGTACAATAAACATGTTACGCAAATTCTCATTTGTCATCGGTACTCGCTACTTTTGTTGAATGATCTTTTCCATATCTGCCCATTAACAGCCACGCCACGTCGAGCCGACAACGCCAAGTAGTACACGTGGAGTCCTGGTTCACTACGCATTTCACCGTTACAAGGCACGGTGCTTTGCTCACGTATAATTTCTATCGTTCGTGAAGCTCTAGTCTGAAGAGGACTATTCATTGTTGATTACATGAATCGTTCGTGACGCAGTTAAAAAATGCGCCTTCCCGGATTGCAGAAGACTCGGTACGAGCCCAAACGGTAGTCTCGTTTTCACATCTTACTCTACAAATAGTAATGTTTAAAGTGGACCCATTCAATCAAGTCATATGAATTATTATTATTTGGGGTTATTACTTTTCGCTGAGCCTAGTCCATATAGAATGTTTCATTAAAACACGGCAATACACATATTCAAAGGGTCAAAAGGCGCGGAATATAAACATGGGTGCGAAGTAAACATTTTTATTGAGATATCAGATATCACATGCTCCAGTTTTATTTTAACACTGATGCACCATGTTCAGTATCTTACTCGAGGTGTTGAAAATTCCCCACATTCTGCCTTAATTCAAGCTTGTACTCGTCGTCCCAATGATGTTGGAATACGCTCAGAAATGTCTGGGGTTGTACGTAATTTTGAACAATCCTATACAATTCGTATATGAAGTGTTGCTTCATCCTCGTCAGCAGTTGAGTACCACATCAAACTTTAAATGAATCCACACAAAACAATGCAATGAGTTTAAATCCGGTGAGCGTGGAGGCCAAGTAATTGGCCCATATCTATCTACCCAGCGATTTTGATACCACTCATTCAGATGTGCACGAACCATACGAATAAATTGGCAAAGGCACCATGTCTGCTATCTCAATAAATGAGTGGATTAATCGAGTTCTGCACCTGGACTTTGCTTCACGTTTCTCATGAAAATGGTCCTTATTTACATGTGGATTAAACGAGTTATGCAACTGGACGACTCAAATATGGGTTTGCGAACCCATGCTTGTATACTAATATTAGACCCTGTACATGTGTGTATTCTAACCGTGAAATATTGCCGTATTAATACAAAACCCGGTATTACTCGATATTAAGGAAAGAAGACAAAAGTGACGAACTTTTTGGCTTACAAGGACAATAATAATTCCCTAAACCTGCCATTCGTGAAACTAGGGAATTCCTTTTATACAGGTAGGTATATTAAAAATAATATCATATATATGACTTTTTTCCCTTCTGACAACTTTTCATATCTCTAAATCCCCTGTGTGTGGCGCTCTCTTGAGCCCGAAGCTTTAATTACGGGTATTCAGACACCTCAAAGCGGTAACATCTACAAATACAGACCATTATTTCGCGAGGGGATACACTTTAATTTCCGGTGGCACGGAGTTTTTCGCTTGGTCCACCAACTTCATTACCTAGCAGAAAAAGGTTAGTTGAGAGACTTCGCTCCACATGCGAATAATTGACGGCTACATCTCTTTTTCTCTACAAGCAGACATTTGTTCTAACGTAACATTGCACTTTTATGAGGGAAGGATTATTCTGTGTGCACTCTTGCTTTGAGAACCAACTCAGAGGCCTGGGTTCGCTTCCCAACTCAGAGGTTGTTTTCCGTGGTTTTCCACTTTTACTGCAGACGAATGACGGAAAGGTTCCTAACTACGGCCACGGCCACCTCGTACCCAATTCTAACCCCAGTTCCAAATACTCAAACAAGTACAGCGATAGGTTACAGGCAGATCACACACATACTCAAGTACTATACATGGGGCAAAATTCCTACGATTTCTCAAATCCCTAAACGAATCTATTGCAAAATCAGTCTTTATATTTGCTTGGCTAGGACATTCTCGCTCACGCGCTCCGCCAGTGACGCCTCAGTTGCCGGCTGCCGCGTACGCGTATGTACGGCAGAATACCGTGCTTAAGATCAGTATCATGAATTTTTATTCACCATGCTTACGGCAGATGCTGAAAATGTTTCCCATCCGCTGCCAAACATAATGGGCATCCACTTATGAAGTTTCCGGCTATTCCGGTTAATTTAGCTTCACTAAGGAAATAACGGCGTTTACGTCTATTTTTATCTTTTACTGAACATGTACGTTTGAATATCTTAGCCAGTTGTTTTATTGTGATTGTGTATAGTGCTGTAATGCCTTAGGCCCTATGTGAAATATTCGTTACTTGAACGTATAGGCCTACATCTGCATAGTACGTACATAAAGTGCAGGAAATCGTACGCTAGAACAAGACAAAAGTTTCGAGTGAAATATCCAGGATCAATATTCCTATAAATCGGACAATAAAACAACTGGCCCATTTGAGATTCAAACGTACAGGTTCAGTAAACAATAAAAATAGACGTTAAGGTCGTTATTTCCTTACTGCAGCTAAATTAACCGGATTAATCAGAAACTTCATAAGAAGATGCCGATTATGTTTGGCAGTGGATGGGGAACATTTTCAGCATCTACTGTAAATATAGTGAGTATAATTGTAAGATACTGATTTTAAGCACCATATTCTGCCGCACATACGCGCGCGCGGCAGCCGGCAACTGAGCCGTCACTGGCGGAGCGCGTGAGCGAGAATGTCCTAGCCAAGCTAATATAAGGTGCGTTCAAAAAGTAACGAGCCGGAGGCTGTAATGCTCAAACCAGTGACGACATCGGCTAATCGTGGCGTGTGTAACGAGGTGTGGTTCCGACCAGAGCGTGGAAGGTCACAGTCCGTCGCTAGAGGACACGCGCGCACGTCATGTGACGATACAAAGCGAACAGCAGCATGAAATTACAGTGGAGCAGTGAACATCTATTTCTCAATGCTCTCCTGATATCCTCCCGACTATTAAATCAGGTAATTTCAGTTTGTAAAAATTTTTAAACAAAGGATGGTCTAATATGAACTCTTACCCAGTGCCTGTGGATGCTGTGAAAGGTTCTACTCATAGGGTTAGTACTGCTGTTCTGACTCAGTGAGGAAAGCAATGGCAAACTGCCTCACTCCTCATCTTGACTGTGCCCTGGATGTCATTACTACCCATACCTCAGTAGCTTCCATATAATCACAGCCATGAATGGGACTGAGATATCGGTGAAAAGCCACATTTTAATCTAGCCTGTGCAAACAGACAAATGCAAATGTACTGCATTCATCTAGAGATGATAAATAATTCCTGCTTATTGCATGGTGAGTGTTAACATATTAATCAGAATACTTTGTAATGTAAAATTCTGATTTTCATAGCACGTTTCCTAAGTTTCTGTTAAAGTTGTAACAAGTTGGCTCGTAAGCTTTCGAACCTGATGACATACATTATTAATGGAATTTGTATTTCCCTTGTAACAGGGTGCATCGATGGTGCAGTAGTCAAGCTGCTTGCCTCTCACCAAGGTGGGCAGAGTTTGATTGCCGGCCAGTGCATATGAGTTTTGCGAAGTGAAATATCACGTCCTGTGATTCAGATTCCACGCATATATAGTGGTCCCGTGGCTCATGATCGCGAAATTAACGGTCACGTAAAACTAAAATATTCCTCCCGTTTTGTTCCCTTTCAACAGCAATGTGTTGACCGACTGAAAAACTTTCTATATAAACCTTTCTACAGAAGGCAGAATCTTGCCCAAAATCTAGTAAATTCCCATTTGTTTGAATACCCATGCCGACGGAATGTGGCCGGTTTCAATCGCGCAACTTTAAGCACACACTGTACGCGAATGTGTCCCACAACCAACCTGTATGCATGTAGCCTACTATATGTACATTTAAAAAATTATATTTATATTACCCTAATTAGTTCATTAAAACATCAAGCTGGTGTATCTCTATAACTCGCACTCCGATATAATTAAATTCATTACTCGGGGCCCAGAACACCTATGGGCATCTGAATACATGGTCATATTACCATGAAACATTTTTCATTAATTACACAGCTGTTGTGTGGATGACATCCGGCGCACAGCACAAGAAAAAATAATGCTTTTCGCCACATGTTATGAATGACTTAAGTCAATTGCTAAAGCCTTTAACATGTGTTTCAAAATAAATTTGATTTCTACGAAGGCCTATACAGAATACATTTATTTTTACACTACAAAGGTTATTTAACTTTGCACGAGCATTTCATCAAACAGAAACGCTCGTTAACATACCACTAACAAGCAATTACGGTACGTTAAATAGCGAAATCTGACCACTCGAGACTCTAAATCCAGAAAATCTCAAAGAAAAATCGCAAACAACGCTCAGTGCTGCACAATATTCTTAACCTATCCATCATGTTTCTACAGGGTGAAACCGAGCCTACGCATGCTCGAATGTCGTAAAGCGCATTTCGCAGTGCTTTTTTTTTTCTAAACAAGATTTAAGGGGTACTCTCAGTAATAGAAGTAGACAAAACATCATGGTCATGTTCGTTTTGTAGTTAACAGGTTTTTGAAAGTCTCGTAGATGAACTGCCGGTAATGCCCTTACCACCGTACAAAATTTCAGGCGGATATCAGTAATAGTTTCGGAGATATAGAATGCCGGTGAAATATTTCGCACCGCCGCCATCTTGAGATTATGTAAACAATTGAACGAAGTTAAATGTCGGTGCATTACAATGTGTATAAACATATAGTCTATTGTACCAAGTTGCATTGCGTTTGGTCGGTTAGATCGCGAGAAACGTCTATTTAATAGCCGCAACTTCGCTTGACCGCCATGTTGGTTTTGTAGTTACCAGGTTTTCGAAAGTCACATAGGTGAACTTCTAGTAGGCCTAGTTGCCTTTATCACCGTACAAACCTTCAGGGTATATTATATTTTCGTATCCAGGACAGTACAGCTATTTACAATTCAAAACATATTTACAATATACACACAATTTGTGACCACATCAAATCGATTTTGAGGCCCAGAACTCGGCAGCCTTGATTCACGAGCATTTGCTGAAACCAGATCATCCAGCGTGCAGGCTTCAGGCAAGTTCGGGCAGACCAAGAGGTGTTCAAAATCTTGAATATCTCCACATTCGCAGGTTGCATCTTCAGTAATGTAGCCCCACCGCTTCAAATTTTGTTTGCACCGCGTCACTCCAGTTCGCAGTCTGTTCAACGTCTTCCACGTCTGGTAAGGTAGTTGAATATCGGTAGGGTGATATCGGTAACAGTTTCAGAGATATTGAATGCTGGTGAAATATTTCGCACAGCCACCATGTTGGATTGGTGAGACGTAAAAAAAATGGAGGGCACGGTTGGGGCCGGCCAAAATGGTGCTATGACATTACCGAGTTTCATTGAAATCGCTCCAGCCGCTCCACATCTCACAGATACACACACACACTCGGACAAAAGGTGATCTCATAAGCCTATTTTTTCATAAAATGAAATTAGGCTAAAAAGGAGGTTAGCCCAGCCAGGAAAGTATTTCTACAGAAAAGGAATCTGTTGACATCGAATATAGATTTAGGTATTAGGAAGTCATTTTTGAAGGCCTTATCTGGAGCGTGGCACTCTATGGAAGTGAAACTTGGACTGTTGGAGTAACAGAAAAGAGGAGAAATGAAGCGTTTGCAATGTGGAGTTACAGGTGAATGATGAAGATCAGATGGGTGGATAGCGTTACGAATAAAGAGGTATTAAGACGAGTGGGAGAGGAGAGATGTTTCTGGCAACTGCTAATGAATAGAAGAGATAGGTTGGTAGGACACATACTAAGATACCCAGAAATAGCAAACTTAGTTATAGAAGGAAGGATTGAGGATATGAACTGTAGGGGCAGATCAAGGTTAGAATATTTTAAACAGATTGCCTCGGATGTAGGGTGTGGTAGCTATGTAGAGATGAAACGATTAGCTCAGTACAGGGAAGCATGGACAGCAGCATCAAACCAGTCGAAAGACTAAGACTCAAACACACACAGATAACTTATGCTGTCAATGACTTTTGTAGAACTTTTCATGCTGAACAATTCTTACACTCATAGTATCTAGATAATTTTAACGGTTTACCCAGCCTAAGCTTAAAAGACGCACGAACGTCAGGTTTTTCTTCGACTCGATTCACTGAAATCGTTACTGGTCGAATTACATCGGTTATAAATGAATGTTTTTGTACAGAAATCTTTCTAGAGAAATCCTTTATAGAATGGTGAAAACCATATCTAAATCATTCAAGTGGTTCACGAGATTACCCGTTACATCCAAGAATCGGGGACATTGTTTTATACTATGTAAAGAGCGGGTATGTGATTGGGAAGGAGGCGGTCGTGGTCTTAAGTTAGGAACCTTCCCAACATTTGCCGGGAGTAGAAGTGGGGGAAACCACGGAAAACCACATCCAGGATGGTTAAGGTGGGTATTTAACCCCCCATCCCCAACTCTTCTAATTTTTCCTCACGAGTCTAAGTGTACCCCGTTCCAGTCCTCATATCACTCCGGACTCGCCCCGACAGCCAAGAACGTAAGCCGCTACACCACAAGTTGGTCCTCTTTGAATCTTAAAAAATGGAAGCGTGTAGTTTACGTGACCGTTAATCGTGCGATCATGAGCCTCCTTTTTATGTGGAATCCGAACCTCAGGTAATGGCATTTCACATCGAAAATCTCACATGCATTGACCGGGAATCGAACCTGGTCCATCTTGGTGAGAGGCCAACAGCTTGACCACTGCGAAACCACGCCCCTTCTCTTTGAGTCTAATAGGCGTAATGTAGGCCTACTTAAGGGTGCGTTAATTCACGCGCAGTCATAAGTATTAAATGTGGATATTTAGATTACTTCGGTCATTCATACAACATAAAAACTATCTACGACCTGTATGAGTGAGGATAATTATATTGTCTCGCCTACCCCTTCCCCACCTCTACCACTCACCATCGCAATCCGCAAATTGGTCTTCAACAAACCAGAGCATTACTGCTGATTCCCGCGATGCAACCATCTGAGAAATTAGCAGAATGTTAATGAAGTCTGCATTTGTGTGGCTGGAAGCTGGCTCAAAACTTTGCAAACTATGACAATGTACAATACGAGTAATATGGTATGGAACCAGGGAAGTAGTGTTTGCTGTTATTTCACGTAAATAGAAATTGTAACGATGTACCGGATAGGTTATTAACGAAATAGCGTACACATATTTTCGTTTCGATATAGCCTATAGATTAATCGATAACAAAATTTTGATTCAATATATCGTATCATGCATCGGATTTTCCGAAATATACATTTTGTTGCCTGTATGCCTATGATATTGATTTTACGTCCATTTTACTACTGAGGCGTTTGGAGACGCCGGGGTGTCGAAATTTCGCCCCAAAAGGGATCTTTAACGTACCAGTAAATCTTTCTGACACGCCTCCCTAGCATTTTCGCACTCCAAATGCCAACTGACTGTGCCAGGATTTTGTAGAGCTATTTGTCTTGTATATTTGATACACGCTTGACGAGTGAAACATGTCATCCCTTAGTTTTCTTCTTCTTCCACATCTTCAATAGTCCGTAACTATCATCATCATCATCATATATATTATTTCAGTAATATAGATCCCTCCTGCGGCGCTCACAAGCGACCGATCGTGACAAATGAGCATTCAAATGAAAGAGAATATACATTACCAATGACGCATTGCACTCTAATTTCATAAATATCTAGAATTTATTTAAAAAATTACTTAAAAAAAACTGTACGAAGTGAGCGATTTGCAGATACTGTTGCTGCAGGAAGATACGCTCCATAATTGCTGTCCACTTCACATTTTGGCCTCTGTGACGCCTGTTTCGTCATTTTAATATTCTGAGGTATTTCCTTTATCATCTTGCATGGATTTCAGAAACAGTAATTTAAAAGAATGAGTACTCAAATCGTATAATTTTATAAATATCTAATAACCGGTGAGTGATACGGCTAAGTTGTCAATCAATGGACTCAGCACACAAATGACATTAGCAGTGACGAATTGCATTCTAATTTCATAATAGTACATTATGCAACGAGCCTATAATGGCTATAATTAAGACACGAGTATTTTTTATAAAACGAGCGTATGCGAGTTTTATAATTTCCATACGAGTGTCTTAATTACCATTATAGGCGAGTTGCATACGACTGTTTATGTTCGACGATAATTATAACTTTATTATATGTTTTAACATAAATATTCATAAATATCTGTTGAGAGTCAGCTACTGGAATTTTGTGATCGCAGAGCGAGCGTTGGGTGTTATACCTTCGTCTTTCAAGAGCTTTGAACGGCCGACGCATGCGCTCTGTGGGCTCTCAATGCCATATGCAGCCATATGTTTACATCAGCCGTCCCTCAGTAATATTGTCACCGCAGTCATTTGAAGACAATGCTCTGTGTAGAAATTAGTGTTAGTGATTTTAAGGTACTGTGCTATTTCTTGTCTCATATTCGCCAGTTTATTTACGCGAACATATGGACGGTGGGTATTCCATGTCGGTAATTTATTATAGTTCGATGTTGTGTTTATGTCCGACATGTTGGATTTTGAGCGCATGCGCGAAATTATCGTTTCCTAATTGGTCAATGAACGAGCTCTGATTGGCTGGAGAAACTGTATCGTAATGAAAAACGGTGTTATAATGACCATCATTATGATACAGTTTTCAAACACATAATAGTGAGGGTCGAACATAAATATCAATTTGTGTAAGAAGTGTGCGATTTGTAAATAATGTTGCTGTAGGACATCATTGCTGTTCAGTTCGCATTTTGGCCGTAGGGATGCCTGAAACGTAAATAGTGTTTTATAATCATTTGGTTTAAATAAAAACATAACAACCTTTCTACTTATAAACCTATTGGGAATTTTGTTTACATGGGTTGGTTTTTTAGTTTTGGCACCTTAGTTATAACTGGATTAATAACTCCCTTAGATGGTTCCAAGTTTCACAGGCCCTCGATGTAGTCCCCACCGTTGCGTACAACGTGTTCCCAGCGATGCGGAAATCGTTGGATGCCGTTGGCAGTGCCCAATCTATTGACGGTACGAAGAGAGCGCTCGGCTGCCTGCTTAACGTCATTGTCATCTTCATCTTCGGGATGAGATCATAGTCGCAGGGACTGATGTCGGGAGAATATGAGGGGTGATAGAGGATCTCCCAGCCCCAGCGATCCAACAATGCCGACACAACGCCTGCTGTGTGTGCCCTAGCATTGTCATGCGGAACGATGGGCGGTGTAACCATGTGGTGGCGCCGTTTCCTTCTCAGAGCTCCTCGGAGATGGTCTTGCAGAAACGAACAATAGTACGCCGCATTAACGGTTTGCCCTCGGGGAACAGTATGGCAGCGCTTCCGTACCATTGAAAACGTTAATCAGGCTGCCAAGCACTCTCTTTGTACCATCAATAGATTGGGCAGTGCCAACGGGATCCAACGACTTCCGCATCGCTGCTAACACGTTGTACGCAACGGTGGGGACTACATCGAGGACCTGTGAAACTTGGAACCATCTAAGTGAGTTATTAATCCAGTTATAACTAAGGTGCCAAAACTAAAAAAACAACCCATGTATTTATTTATCGTATGGCTTTTAGTGCCGGGTGTGTCCGAGGACATGTTCGGCTCGCTTGGGTCTGTAACTGCTTCCAGCGGACACCCAGAGGGTGAGCTACACGTTCCGTTCAATTTCAAGTAGTTCCAACTTTCGCTACCAGATGTCACTGATACCTAGTGGTGAACGTTGGAACTTTGATAGAGCGTTCCAACGAAATCTAACCTAGAAATTTAGCTCCACACAAGTTTAGTCTGTGGAAGGATCTTTTACATGCCATAAATCTATTACATGGGACCGCCGGCTTTACTTCCCCTACGAAGGAAGGCATACTGAAGAATTTTTAACGCTCTTAAAAAATCCGACGACTTCGGCCGCGTTTGAACCCACTATCTTGGGGAAATGTGGCTTATGAACATGCGAGATTTCTCGCAAGGGGTCCGCTAATATAAATAAATCTTAATTACATTTTTTTTTTCAGGTAAGTTTTCACATATTTCAATAATTGGTATGACATTTGTGTTGACCGATTGAAAGCTACAATATTGATAGTTAATAAGGCAACACTTAACGATGGCTTCAAACCTATATTTACTCTGCTACTATCTCTTTCTGCACAGAAATGCGCGAATATGTTGGCATGCCAAAGTTCTTGTAGGTGGTGACTGATGAAGAAGGCGGAATGAGGATTGAGGCAGATGGTTCCCTACTTTTCTGGCAGTATATTTTAAAAAGGGGCATATTTGCCTGTTTTCTGCTCCAATAGAAGCATTTCTCCGCTGGTTTCCTGCATTGTATTGCTACAGTAGGGTGTAACCGGGTGAGTTAGCCGTGGTGGTTACGGCATGACTGATGGCAGTCGCTCACATCCGGGAGGCGAGGAGGTTCGAATCCCCCCGCCGGCAACCTTGAAGATGGTCTTCTGTGGTTTCCCATCTTCCTTCCAGGCAAATGCCGGGGTTGGTCCCTAACTATAGGCCACAGCCGCTACCTTCCAACTCCTCGTCCTTACACTCCAACTTCCCTCCTTCCCTCCCCAACGGTACTTGTAGCTCACCCATTGGGTGTCCGTCTCGAAGCAGCTACAACACTGGCGAGCCGAACATGTCCTCGGACACTCCCGGCACTAAAAGCCATACGCTAAAAAAAAAGTAGGGTGTAGGGAGTAACAACTAGGCAAATCTGAGGATGAATCCCAACATATATCAGGAATTGAGCAAATTGTTTTGGATTACTACGGAGGTCGAGTCATAAGTCATGGCAACTATTTTTGTTCTCGCGAACAGGAGGCAACACGGAAAATCTACGATATGCATTTAGAAACGTACGGTATGTACTTGCGTAGGATGCCACTAGATGGTGTATGTAAACAACAGTGTGGGTCTCAGCATGCCCCCAAGTTCAGTGTGTGAGTGAGAGCGTCACACAATGGAAGTCAACAAGCAGGAGCAACGATCGTATATTAAAATCGCAGTCCTTCCGTCTTATTCGCCTGATCTGAGCCCATGTGACTATTATCTAATCCCCAAAGTCAAGAAGCCACTACGTGGACGACGGTTTGCAAACAAAGAAGACATCGTAACACCATTTTGGAGGGATACACTTAAAAGCGAAGGGCATTCAGCGCTTGCCCCACGCACAGTAGACACTTTGGGTGAATATTTTGAAGGTCTGTAACCAGCGGAGACCTGTCCTTTGTACGTAGTCTTGTGTATTTGCTGTCTATACCATAATAAAACAATGTTTACCAATGGCCTGTGTTCTGTCCCTTACCTACGAGCATCTCCTGATGTTAGAATTTATCTTTAGGCACTATGCATACGTACATGCCCTATGTTTCCAAATTCATATCGTATTTATTTATTTATTTATTTATTTATTTATCGTATGGCTTTTAGTGCCGGGAGTGTCCGAGGACATGTTCGGCTCGCCTGCGTCTGTAGCTGCTTCCAGCGGACACCGTAAAGGGTAAGCTACAAGTTCCGTTCAATTTCAAGTAGTTCCAACTTTCGCCACCAGATATCAGTGATACCTAGTTGTGAACGTTGGAACTTTGATAGAGCGTTCTGACGAAATCTAACCTAACAATTATTTTGCTTTACACAAGTTTAGTCTGTGAAAGGATCTTTTACATGCCATAAATCTATGACATGGGACCACCGGCTTTACTTCCCCTCCGAAGGAAGGCATACTGAAGGATTTTAACGCTCTTAAAAGATCCGACGACTTCGGCCGGGTTTGAACCCGCTATCTTGGGCACAGCAGTTCAGCATGCTACCGACTACGCCACCGAAGTCGTAGATTTACCGTGTTGTCTCCTGTTCGCGAGAAAAAAGTAGTTGCCATGTCTTATGACTCGACCCTCGTATCCGACTTCCAACCGTGAACCCAAAAGCACTAATTTCTTTTATATTACTGGCTTATAAGAAGAAACATATGCTGTAGTCGGTTCATAGTTTCTCCTTAGATCAAGGTCGATTGTTGCGGGCTGATCTTCCTCTCATCAAAGCGCACCGCAGGATCTATTTTCCCTCTTCCACGTACCTTGTACAGTGCAATTCTTCGGGTGCTCCCTCCGTCTGCGATGCAATGGACATCGTCATGTACTTCAAAATTCATATCTGCAAGTGAAAAAGTTTTCGCAAGGAAGGATTTATCGTTCGCCTCAAATTCGTACACGAAATGCTCTGGAGAAACGTAACAACACATTTTCAGGCCATCTATCCAATCTATACTTGGGAGTCCAGTTTCAATCATAAGCCATCTATTGGCTAGAGGATATTATGTGTATAGACTAAAACTACGCCAACCCCATGAGTTTTTAAACAGCACCCTTTCTGATACGAGGCCTGCGTGGCGCAGTCGGTAGAGGGACTGCGCTTCTAACTGAAAGGGAGTGGGTCCGATCCCCACCCAGGTAGTGGATTTTAGAAACAAAACTACCACTTTCGGAAACGCAAATAGCCCAGGGTTCACTCAGCCTACACCAGAAGAGTGAAAATCCACAGCCTGCTTCCAGTCGACCGACCGGGTCAGGGAATGGAATGAATGAAGCCCCCATCTAGCGGCGAGGATATGAACTCTGCCGGCTGCCGAAGCCTGTCGCACTCCTTTGAGGCAATGAGTAAATGACTGACAGTTGAAATTAAATGAAAGTGGAGAGTGTTGTTGGAATGAAATTTTGACAGGAAAAACCGGAGTACCCGGAGAAAAATCTGTCTGCCTCTGTTTTGTCCAGCACAGATCTCACATGGAGTGACCGGGATATGAACCACAGACTCAGTTGTGAGAGGCCAGCGTGCTGCCGCCTACCCTAAGCCACGGAGGCGCACCAGAAATGAGTACCAGGGTAATTCCGGGGGCAAAGACGGCCGGGCGTGGAGCTGACAACTCTATCCCATATAGTGCCGATGTCACAAAAAGTGGAAGCCTCTACCTTCCACTACTCCCAGGGCCTCCATGGCCTGTACGGAGTTGGCTTTGCACCCTTTCTGATGCACTCTATTCGGTAACAGTTCACGTGGGGTGAACCTTCTACTAAACCACTTAAATTAGCCAAAATACCTTTTGTAGTGATGAATAATAATAGTGAAAATGCTGTGGCAATAGATGTTTCCCCCTCCGCTTTCTATAACCCACCCCCCGTCACCATTTAGATTATGACTCATATCAACCATTGTTGTTGTTTGAGTCTTCAGTCTTTTGACTCGTTTGATGCAGCCATCCATGCTTCCCTTTCCTGAGCTGATCGTTTCATCTCTACACAGCTACCACACCCTACAACCGAGGCAAACTGTTTAACATATTCTAACCCTACAGTTCTTATCCTCGACCCTGCCTTCCATAACTTAGTTTGCTAGTCCTGGGTGTCTTAGTATGTGTCCTACCAACCTATCTCTTCTCTTCATTAGCAGTCGCCACAAATATCTCTCCTCTCCCAGTCGTCTTAATACCTCTTCATTTTAGGGGCAGATAACCTCGTAGTTCCGCCCCATAAACTAATTACCTCTTCATTTATAACCCTATCTACCCATCTGATAATCATTCTCCTGTAACACCACATTTCAAACGCTTCAATTCTCTTCTTTTCTGCTGCACCAACTATCCAAGTTTCACTTCCATAGCGTGTCACGCTCGTAGTAGTGGCAAATTAATAAATTGACTGGAGTACAATGTACATAGTTAGGGTAAAATGTTAGTATGTCTTTGTCATTCAATGCAGAATTATGTAAGAGACACCGTTCTCTTCGAGAAGATTGGTAATGACGCCCAGATTATGAAATAATGTATGACAATCATATGTTCCATTGCAAGTGTAAAATCCTAGGTCGGATTTCTTATAGGTTTAATAATTCTTCTACAGTCGCATCAAAGGGCTCAGTTTAGAGAACTTAAAAGATAGGTATTTCCGTAATTGGATTTCAAATGAATTTTCATGTTTTGTGGACTGATTTTGGAACGAGCATTCAACTTTATTAGAATTATCGGGGACAGGATTTGCTCAAGTGAATATTTTTGAACGATATAATACTCCACAAACGGGGCATGAAGAGCCTCGTAAAGAAATTTGAGATTCTTGAGATTGGAATTCTTGCGAAGCGAATATTAGTTACTCAGACCAAGACTGAACTTTAAGTAATGAGCCTACTTGGTTTGTCATTTCGGGCCACGGAAACTTGAAAAATTGCGATTACTATATACAGCCAAGGGGTTCATTGAAAGATGTTGTGATACCTGAATCAAAGTGTACAAGAATGGCACAAAAGTTTATTTTTCTTTAAATAAATCTGCTGACGTTGACTGTGATACACATTGATCATCCTCTCTTTGAGGATCAATGGATCATCCAACTAGTGATGGATTACTACTGAAGTGGAAGGTACATCTGGTAAGTTGCTTTCAATATCATAGGACTGGCAATATTAAAGGGATGATATGTCAGAGCATAAAGTCGTCTCTCTTCTCTTTCAGTAGATCTGTCCGCAGACAGGTTTCAACTGGATGTCCTCCATTTCTCTCTGCCCTGAGCATCTTCTTTCATTTGCTTGTAACTTCTTCCTCTCTTCACATCTGTTAACATTCCAAACCTCCTTCTTCCTATCCCTTTTTTTGCATCAACTTTTCCTTCCGTGATTCTTTGTAGTAGACAATTCCTACGTAGTAGCCTATGTGACCCTTCCAAGATTTTTCCTCTTATTTTTTCTTCTTCTTCTTCTTCTTCTTCTTCTTCTTATTATTATTATTATTATTATTATTATTATTATTATTATTATTCTCCTTCTAGTCTTTGTCCCGCAGAGCAGGATCGGCTCTTTTGCACAATTGCCTCTATCTTGCACGGTCTGCAGCGCCTGTCTTCTCAACATTGGCTGCTCTCATGTCCTCCTTTACTTGGACAAGCCACCGCTTCTTGGGCCTTCCTTGTGGTCGCTTGCCTGCTACATCTAGTTGTAGTGCTCTTTTGCCACTGTGTCCTCGCAACTCCGTAGTACATGTCCGTACCAACGCAGGCGAGCTTCCAGCATCTTGTCAGGGATCGGTGCGACACCAAGGGTGCCTCTTACATGGACATTGGTGACATGATACAGTCTTGTTAGGCCAATGGACCAGCGCAGCATTCTCATCTCCATGGAGTGCAGCACTTGCACACATCTGTTGGTCACTGGCCAACACTCAGTTCCATACAACGCTACAGGTCCGATCACAGTGCGATATACTTTAGGCTTCAGCTGTACAGGAATCTTACGATCACATTAAACGCCAGTCACATGTCGTCATTTAGCCTCTTCTGTCTCATCCTCATGAAACTCCTCTCCTCTCCTTCTTAGCACCTCCGCATTTCTCATTCTATTGGTCCATTTCACTTTCTCCATTCTTCTCCATAACCACATTTCAAAACTTTCTAAATATGTTTGTTCTTTCTCTCTTACTGCCCTTTTTTTTCGAACCATAAGACACCACACTCCACACAAAACATTTTGTAAACCTCTTCCTAAGTTTGATCGGTATGCTTCTGACTGTTGATAAACCTTTCACTCTCCCGCAAGCTCTCTTCCCCATCACTAATTTGACATTGCAACTTTTCAGATACCGTATCTATAACCACAGTTATGTATACATGCGATGTCTAACTCATATCGTTTACTGTAAATATATTAAATATTAACAACTCAAAATGGTATTGGAGTTTTATTTTCAAAAAAATAATGTACAGTAGGCTATGTGGAATTAAAAACCAATAATGGCCATCAATGAAAGCATAACCTAATTCAAAGGTTGAGTGTACATAGAGAATACATGGCATTCCTATAAGTGAGCGACTTTCTTGTGATATTTCGAGGCAGCACCGCCTAGATAGTGCTCACTTTCGTTCGTATTCTTCTTTGAGAATGGTTATCTTTGTGATGTTAAATCAATGCCAACAATAAGTAATGTAATTAGGCAAGATGGCTGCCGTCTTCGAAAAACAATCTGCTTAATTTAAGGTAAAGATCTGCAATAATTAAAACACATACACGATAGATAAGATCATCTCGCAATAAAACTCGATACAATCAACAAGCAAGCACTCACAGATGCGCAATGCATTAAGTCGCATTTTGAATGTTTGTACGGGTGAAACATCACCAAGCTAAACCACAGTCACCTGTATTATAATTTGTGTAATTTTCTAGTTATTGTCGTTTAAGGGGTGGAATACCAAGGTCATCTGCCACTCCAAAATCATGAATGAACAATTCATTTTACGAAAAGACATGAATATAACCATGTCTGCCTAATTCCTTATTGGCAAAGTTACATGTATTATGACTTAAGGTTTTAATTCTCATATTAATTCATTTAATAATAACTTTATTTAACACAAATTGTGCACTTTAACAAAATAATGAATACTCCCATTGTGCATTAGTTAATAATGGAGCATGGTCGCAGTGTGCATTTTTCCTTTGAACATGGTACCGTTCACAATGCTGATCACACAGCTGACAAACACAACCAGCTGAAGGCTCATGATAGGACTTGAGCTTGCAAACTCTATGATGATAGCCATGCACGGCCATGGAGTTAACGACGTGTCGAAGGTCCTGGTTTTCATCTGACCGTGTCCTGTTGATTATGGCTTCAGTCGAGTAGAACTGTAGCCAGATGTCCTTTCGTTTTATGTCCCTATCTTCCAATAATTTCTTCTAGCCATCCGTAGAAGGGCAAGGAAAACTTGAACTTCAAATCTTCTATGAGGAACGTTTCCCCGTCAAGCTCATAGACTAGCCGTGATCGTGTATATCGAGATAAGCCAGTGGTGACCTTAAAACAATTTGCCTTGACTTTTTCCAAAGTGAAGAGGTCACTTTTAGTTAGTTTATGTTTAGTTTGCATTGAGTGTAACATTCCTATTACAGTATTCTGTATTGCCATCCTTATAGGGGCAGATGACCTTATCTATAAGTTTTATATCTGCAAAAAATAGATTCACGCTAAAATATCGTATTTGTGAAAATTGGGCCATGTATTAATTATTTATGGCTTTTATTTTTACATCATCATAAAGAGCGGAACATTCTCTATAAGACCACGCAAATATTTTCTTACATCGCCGGGGTGGAAGAGGACGAAGCGAATTGCAGGACATAGGAGTGCGAGTGAGAGGCAAATACTACATTTAACTCCATACTGTCTTTTAAGGCAGAGACGCACTATAGATAAATTCGTTTCTTATTTGTTGGTACGCTCCCTAAAGTGACGTCCGTCGTTCGCTGCTGGGTCTGTTCCTTATGGAAAGACGTCATTTAAATCTGGGTGGTTATTTCACACAAGAGTTGTTCCGGAATATACGAGTTCCTTCAGCATTATATTCTGCCGACTAGTTTCATTTCTAGAAGGCTTGGGACACAGCAACAGTGCATTTCATTTTCCACACCGTTCGCTTTCATGACAGAACGTTGAAAACTACTGCCTTTTAACAATATACGTGTGCTGCGGTGGCAAACTTGATAAATAACAGGCAGTGAGTCTTAAGAAACGGTAGAGATAGTAGCTTTTGCCGGGTTAATGAAGTGGGGAATGATAAATGTAGAAGGCGCGGTACGTTATCAGGTCGGTGCAGGATCCAACAGAATAACAGACGAGTCTTCACACGCACCGTGTGTGACGTCAGATGGGAACACAAGAACGTAGCAACAACACAGATAGCAGCAAAACTATACAGCAGCTGCCTGTATTTTCAATGTAGCCAACTCCACAAACAATTCAGACTCAGGCTGGCGGATTCGGTGGCGTAATTGGTAGCATGCTGAGCTTCTATGCCCAAGGTTGCGGGTTCAAACCCGGCCAAAGTCGTCGGATTTTTAAGAGCGTTAAAAAACCCTCATTATGCCATCCTTCGGAGGGGAAGTAAAGCCGGCGGTCCCATGGCATAGCTTTATGGCATGATAAAGAACCTTCCATAAATTACACTTGTGTGAAGTGAAATTATAGGTTATATTTGACTAACGCTCTTTGGTTCCAACGTTTGTAGCCAGGAGCCGACTGCGGTGGAATCTAGTAAGAAAGTTCAGAACTAGTTGCTCGTTGACAGTGGCGTTTGGTAGCAGAATGTCAAATGTCTGCAGTCCTTAGTTGAATTAAAAACAGATAACACACACTAATACAGCCATCACAATTAACATCGGTTATGAGACAAATTCTACACACACCCAAAGTACACGGGGCTACATGACCACGTTGTCGCAGCCCCTAAACTGAGGAACCAACCAACCAGACTCAGGCTACACAAATGTGCACCTTCTCTTTTTTAATATTTTTTTCCGTCATTTATAACCCGTGGGCTATTTCTAACCCCTTATTTGTATGGGGTCGGGGATGAAGTGAGATGTGGTATCTATGCGATGGATGGTTCTTACAACCAGATGCCCTTTCCAACGCCTCACTCAGAGATGTGATGTTATTAAGAAATTAATGAAAATGGGCAAGAAGCTTGAAGGAGGCGGCCGTGGCCTATTAAAGGTTACCACCCGGATTTTATCTGGAGCTGAAAATATGAAACCACGGAAAACCATTACAAGGACGGATGGCACTGGAGCACGAACCCACATGTCGTCTCAATCCGAAGATAGCCCATACCTATCCAATTGTGACCTAGTGCTTTAACTACCCTGGTTGGTATTTGTAACCTGAAATATTAATATTTTATTACGATTATGTCTTTTGTCATTTAAAAAATGTGTTGTTTCTGCCAGTAGGCTATATGAAATACAGAAAAGGAAAATCTCAGCTAATGTTACCTTGGTCCTAAAGAGGTTAAATTAGCGGGTGTAATACAGAGACGGATTGAACACATTGACATGGAAGAGTATTGGGAATTTCAGAATGGCATGAAAATAGGCTCTTCTCACCCGGATTTTTTATTAGTATGGATATGTTTTTGATCTGGGCGTCTATGTGTGTCCGCCTTGTTGCGTAGTGGCTAGCATTCTTGGCTGTCACCGCGGAGGCCCGGGTTCGATTCCCGGCACTGCCACTGGTCTGAGGGCTGGAATGGGGAGTACACTCAACCTCCTTAGGTAAAATTGAGAAGAGGGGGATTCGATTCCCACCTCAACCATCTTGGAAGTGATTTTCTGTGGTATCCCACTTACACTCAAGGCATATGCCACAGAAAATGCTGGGATGGTTCCTTGAAGCACCTACCCTGATCCTAGCATAATTAAAATTACACACATTGCTAGGCACCACAATAACACAGACTATTACACAAATTCGACACACATCCAAGTACTCGAGACGGATGACCATGATGTCCTTAGTTCCTAAAAATTAACTAGGAAGAACAATTCATATTCTAGTATTTCTTGTTCATGGTTTTGAACAGAAAGGATACACTCCGTATTGAAATTCGAAGGAAAGAAGAGAACAAATACCTACCAATGATTGTTTATCATTTAAATGAATTAAGGATAGAAAATTTGGGGTTCGTGGTGTGAAGGATATTATAAAACAACAATTATAAGAAATTAAAAATAAAAAACTATTAAGCATTGGACCCGAGACCTTACGCTCCCTGAGCTAAAGAGATACCACTCGTCTGCTATTCCCTCGCGAAGCTATTTGTCATTGTTATAATAAATAACCTCTGCGTTCTGTCGAGAACTGAAATCCTAAGATACTACTTGGAACACATTCTTTCGGTGTCTGGTAAGTTTTGTATTTTACTTAACCCGTGTTCCATGACCTCTTTTCGTTAATGTGAAACAGAAGTCCAGCCCTCCATTGCTGATCGCTAACCCAATGGTGTTGCTTCGTCCGCTTCGTCAAACATCGGTTCGTGGTGACGTCTTACTATCTTCTCTCGAATCTTAGATCTCCCACTAACTAGCCAGGTCCCATATGTTGTAAAGGATGTTTCCAACTTGGCAATTTTGTCACTAGATATCGGGAATTTAAAAATATTGTACAGATTTAACAGTTCTCCTATTTTAATATAAACATTTAGTGATACGGATTTGGTGCAGCGATTTTTCGTGTAGGCTATGTGTGTTGTCAGCACTGATGAGCGCGTTGCAGTGAGTTGACCAAGCTGAGGTACTTTTGTGTGAACACTACATTCTTCCTATTCAAACTCAACAATGTGTTATAAATGTGATGGACGAAATTTTCAATCTTACATCTTAGCTCTTTGAATGCAAGGACGATTTCATTCTCAACTGAAGAACACAGAGGTGAGAGCTCTTTTCAGAATATGCTGTGAGTCATGGGTACTCGCTAATAAGGTTACCATAACTTTTCCTTTATCCTTTTGCAAGTTAAAATGGGCAAGAATCACAAGAAAGCGAACTGTAATTTACACTGCTATGGATTTCCTTCGACAACACAAACATTTGGGATAGCATTTTTAAAACTACACTGAATAACAATGTAGGCCTATATCCATAATATGGATCATATGATTCTGTTCACTGTAGGCGATAGTACCTAATAAGTGTAGCTACATTTGCAAGTTAAAAGGGGTAAGAAGCACAAGAAAGCCATCTGTATTTCATACTGCAATGAATTTCCTTCGACAACTCAGCATACACAACCTGATATAATCTTGAGTCTATTGGTAGTTAGATGTTAGTTTTGTAACGTATACCCAACAATGTTCGTAAAAAACAAGCTATCGGAAAGTATCGATAGTTTATAGCCATCGATAGTAATAAATAGTATCGAATAAATAGCGATAGTTTCCCAACTGTTTTTATGTAGGCCTACTAGTCCAAATAGTCTTGCTTCTGTTTTCCTTAGCCTTTCTAAAAGCTGTATATTATAGTGGGATTTACAAGATGAGAAAATACATTCATTCATTCATTCATTCATTCATTCATTCAAATGGCTGATACCGGTCCCGTTTCATGAATGTAAGATAGAAATCGTACCTGTACTACATGCTAATAAGCTTCTTGAACTAGATAGGTTATAATACCATAGCCTAATACTGCATATTTCACCAGCCGCGGTGGCCCAGAGCGCTAAAGTGCTATCTCGTGCCTCGCTGGCATCGAGACAGCGTGGGTTCGAATCCCACCTCCGCCATCCTGAAAATGTTTTTCATGCTTTCCCATTTTCACCACCAGGCAAATGCCGGGACGGTTTCTTCAATAGGTCCACGGCCGATCTCCTTCCAATATCCCTTCCCTGACCCGTCCCGAAAAGAAAAGTACATGGCCATTGGCTGCATTAATCAAATTATTAATACTGTATATTTCTACGAAGTCTTGGGAAGGACTAGCATTGTTGGTTGTCCCCCCTGAGGTCCTGGTTCTATTACCAGCTCTGTAAGACAACTAATTTTGATCTGAGGCCTAAAACTGGGTGCTTTTAACCCTGTGAAGAAGAACTGATTAAAGGTGAGTTGAATTTTTCGTGGTTTCACCATTTCCACTTCGGGCAAATGCCAGGATGGTACATGAATAAAGGCCACGGCCGTCTTCCACCCAATCCTAGTCCCATTTCCAAATAACACACCGTAGCCTACCTAAACAGCACAGGTCAAACAAATTCCATACACCCATCCAAGTGCCTCCCCACACAAACAACTGTACATTTAAAATAAATCACAGCGAAAATAATTGCCAATATTGCAGGTATCTCGTTGGCTTGTTAAACTTTGTAATAGGCCTAGTTACTGTACTGATACGTTCAGAACAATTATTATCAGCACCATGGCATTTAATAAACTCTTGTTGTTGATTCATTTAGGGACTTTGTGGCATCCTGGTAATGTAGCACCGTGTACTTTGGTGTGCGTGCAATTTGTCTGATAACCTGTGTTATTGTGAAGGCTGTATTAGTGTGTGTAGTTGTAATTCAGATGAGGATTGGGAAGGAGGCGGCCGTGGCCTTAATTTGAGAACCATGCCGGGATTCGCCTGGAGTAGAAATGGGAAACTACGGAAATAAACTTCCAGGATGGCAGTGGTGGAAATTAAACCCACCTCTTCTCAGTTTGGCTTCATGAGGCTGAGTGTACCCCGTTCCAGCCCTCAGACCAGAATTAAATTTCTCGAGAATCGAACCCAGGCCTCCTCGCGGACTGCCAAGAGTGCTAGCCACTACGCTACGAGGTGGAATTAACTCTTCTGTCGGCACTCTTGTAATATAGTTACATGTTAAATTTCAACGTTCTTTTCAAAACAGACCAGCCCGTGATGTAGTGGCTTTTCACCCTTGACGTCCGGGTTTGATTCTAGCCTCGTGAGAAGAGGTGCAGTTGCGTTACTGGGAGAACCCCCTCCCTTTACGAATAAAAATAAACAGGAAATTAATAACAAACAATTAGCTAAATAAACATTTCGTGATTTAAATAATAAACGTTTTTCATGGCAATGTATAACTCCGTCCTCTCAGGGTTGCCAATCAACCCTTTTCACCGCTATATGTAGCTTATTTCAAACTGAGACTAGAGAAAAATAATTTTAAATTCCACCTATCGGGACAATTATATTTTATCTTTTTTAGCGGGAGGAAAATTGTTCTAACTTAATCTAGTTTTAATTAAAAATTAAAATATTTAATAAAGATCTAGAAAATGTTATGGGTCCATTGCATTGACATTAAATGGAAGGAAGGAAGGTTGTAGGTTTACCTAACCGTTAATCTCGTGATCATGAGCCACATGACCTCCATTTTTACGTGGAATCCGAACCACAGGACGTGATAATTCACTTCGAAATCTCACATTCTTTGACCGGATATCGAACCCGCTCCGCCTTGGTAAGAGGCAAGCAGCTTGACCACTGCACCACCATGCCCCACCCCCCCCCAACCCATTGTCACTAATTTAGCGGCTTCGGTGGCGTAGTTGGTAGCATGCTGAGCTTCAATGCCCAAAATAGCGGGTTCACCCGGTCGAAATCTTCGGATTTTTTTAGATCGTTAAAAATCCCTGAGTACGCATTCTTTTCGAGGGGAAGTAAAGCCGGAGGGCCCATGTCATACTTTTATGACCTTCCACTACAATTGTGTGAAGATAAAATTTGTATGTTAGATTTGATTCAAGCTCTAAGTTTCAACGTTCGCCACCAGGAGCATTGCGGTGGCATCTAGCAGCCAAGTTCGCGGTTAGGTGTTGTTGACGATAGCATTTCGTAGCAAAAGTAGGAACTACTTGAAATTGATTGTCTGCAGTCCTTACCTGAATTAGCCTACAGATAACACACCGGTTATCAGTCAGATTCTACACACACCTAAAGTACAGGGGCTATATGACTGCGTTGTCGTAGCCCCTAAACTGAGCAACCAACCAACTAATTTGGAGATAGTTTTTGATTGTGAGATAGTCCAGTTGCTTCATGTTACATACCGGTAAATATAATTTCCAACAATTCTCCGACTTACGGTCCCCCCCCCCCCTAATTGGCCGATCTTGGCTACCGTAGAAGTGGTTTTTCGTGTTTTCACACTTCTACCCCAGTCAAATGCCAGGATGGTTCTTAACTTTAGGACACGGCCGCCTTCTTTCTAATCCTAATCTGAATTGCAAATACTGTACACACAATACTACAGACATAACAATAATACAGGTTATCAGACAACTACACGGGGATGATGGACGACATTATCGCAAGCCCCCAATATGAATCAAAAACCCTTTGTATTGCGCCCAGCCCCCATTTAACGAGTATGGCCGAGAGGTGTATGTTCTTCGCAACTTACACCTCGGGTATCTTCTAGCTTGAGATTTAGGTAACTTGTTACATTGTAGGGGTCTGAACAACGTGGCCATCCGTCCCGTGTACTTGAGCAAGTGTTGGTAAATTTTCTGATAAGCTGTTATTGGGGTCCCTTTAGTAGTGTAGGCCTATGTATTTGATGGTACTGGTAGGATTGGGAATGAGGCGGACGTGGCATTAAGTTATGATCTATTCCAGCATTTGCCTGGAGTAGAAGTGGGAGACCACGGGAAAGGGTATTTTTGAATTGCTAAGGTGGGAATCGTACTCATCTCTAAGTATTGCCTCTCGAGGCTAAGTGTACTCCGCTCCAGCCCTCAGAAAAAAAATTGAATTCCATGACAGAGCCGGGAATCGAACCCGGTCCTCAGGGGTTACAGCTTCTGCGCCACGAAGTGGTCTCGCAAATATGTCTGCCCCAATTGCTAAGTTATCATAGTAAGGGCGTACAAATCCGGACGTCACAGGTTCTAGTTCCGCTCGGTTCAGGCTTTGTAAATTTCTACCACTCATCTAACTCAATTGTACTTTCTGTACAATACATGACCTCTAATCATTCCCTTTCTTATCTGTATTTTATTAGCGTTCTTCCTCAGCCCTCATTCTTTGAGAGTTGAAGGCATTTCTATTCCCTCCGGGCCGTAACCTTGCAGTAATTCCCTAATAATAATAATATCGTATGGTCTCGGTGCCGGGTGCTAGCTTTGAAGTTTGACACCACAGGGTAGTTTTCATGTCGAATTTCGTTGTTCCTTGAATCACTATGAAAGTCAAGGAGGTTAGATATCTAAGCTCCTTGAACACTATAGCGCTCTCTAGTAGAGAAATGAGGAACTTTGTTTTGGCGGAAACTCCCGAGATTAATTTTGCCATTATGAACACGGCCTACTGAATTCAAATGGGTTATATGACATGCCAACATCGTATGACATGCGTGTCGTATTTTTTCCGCCTTTCAAAAATCACTTACCACGGCCAGGAGCGAACCTGCAATCTTGGGGTTAGTAAACCGACACGCTATCCACTCACCCACCGTGGCAAGCTACTAATTCCCTTATAACAACACCCATCATCAATTCCCTGCTTTTAAGCTCCGCATTCTATTTTGTTTTGACCATTTTTCTTGTTAATTCGTTTGAGGGGATTGGGGCATCTTGGTCATCAGGCCCGAGTAGTTGGGTGTGTGTTGAACTTGTCTGATAACCTGTATGTATGTGATGACTGCAGTAGTGTGTGTAACTGTATTCGGGACAAGTATGAGGGTGGGTGCCCCGGGACTTGAAGTAAGGTACTATCCTGGCATTTGCCTACAGGGAGTGTGGAGAAAACCCACTCAGATTACCCTTACTCAGCGCCGGTATTCGAACCTGTGACCGCCGGACTTCCTGCAGCTACCCTCGTGGCCGTGGTGTACGAACCATTTCTCCTCTAGTACAGGGTGGGCGTAACGCCCTTTACATGTTAATAGCATAATACAGAATATGAATAATCATATTAACATTGTTACAAAGGATCAGAGTTCATTTAGGCTATCAACAGCGTTGGATCACCTCGTGGTGTAGCGGTTAGCGTTCTTGGCTGTCGTCCCGGAGTTCCGGGTTCGATTCCCGGATCTGCCAGGAAATTTAATTCTGGTGTGAGGGCTGGTACGGGGTACACTCAGCCTCGTGAGGTAAAACTGAAAAGAATTGAGTTCGATTCCAACCTCAGCCATCCTGAAAGTGGCTTTCCTTTGTCCCCCCACTCCTACGCCAGGAAAATGTTGGGATGGGTTTTAACTACAGGCCACGGTCGCCTCCTTCCCAATCATATCCCCAATTTGCAAATGCCCACGCCTGTACAGCCATCACAATAACACAGGTCATCACACAAGCCTATATGACCACGATGTCTCAGCCCCTACAATAAGCAAGAACAACAATAAGAACGTTGGAGTGCACTTCTCCATGTTCGATGCAAATGTTGATGCGTCGCCATGTTCTTGTGTGCATCCACTGCAACATAGCAGGGGTGATCCGGCCAAATGCCATGCGAAATTTGTCTTTCAGTTGATCATCGTTCATGAACGTCTTCTTTCATTATGCCCCTTGGTACTTTGCCCGGTGTGGTGAGGTCTGGGCTTAATGAAGGTCATGGCAACGGAGCTGGAAGGTCCTGTGATCCACGTTCAATCCAGTGGTTTGGAAACAGTTCATTTAGCCGGTTGCTCGAACACACTCACAGTAAAATGTGGTTGAGCACTGTCTACTTGGTTGGTTCCTTAGTTTAGGGGCTGCGACAACGGGGTCATGTAGCCCCGTGTACTTTGGATGTGCGTAGATTCTGTCTGATAACCGGTGTTAATTGTGATGACTGTATTAGTGTGTGTATCTGTTTTTTAAAATTCAAGTAAGGACTGCAACTTTGAATTTTTCAAATAGTTCCTACTTAGGCCACCAAACGCCACCGTCAACGACTACTAGGCCTAGTTCAGAACTTAGCTACTAGACGCCACCGCAGTCGGCTCTTGGCAACGAACGTAGCAACCTAAGAGCGTTGTTTACATTCTTAACCTATACAATTTAGTTTCACACAGGTGTAATTAATGGAAAGTTCTTTAACATGCCATAAATCTATGACATGGGACCGCCGGCTTTACTTCCCCTCCGAAGGAAGGCGTACTGAGGGATTTTTAACTGTCAACTTGAAGTGTAACGTTGTCAGTTATTTCTCTTGCAACCACATGTTGATTATGTGAAAATAGCTGTGCTGGTTCACAGGACCATCAAATAAATAAGGTCCAAGCAGATGGTCTGCCGTTAACCCTGCCCTGTCCGAAGAATAACATGCGGTGGGTGGCACACGAATTCCTCATAACTGCGAATTGTTTTTTGCCCCCAAAAAAAGACGTTATGATTCCGTGAGCTACAATAAATCTCACATTTTTCAGAGAACAAAACGTTTTTCTGATAATGTGCATGCAGGAATTGTACATGCAGCATTTCACAGGCATGCACACGTTGCTCCAATTCACGATCATTCAGGTCAATCACTGAGGATGGCCAAATCTTTCCACATGTGTGTGAGGCAGACGACCTCGTAGTTCTGGCCCTTAACCCTCCGTCGGGCGCACCTCCGCGACTCCCGAGTTCGGGCGCAGTGCGCCTGACAGGCCCTTGCTGTATAGACGTCATTAACACTCAATTAACGCAATTACTTTTTAAGTGATAAGTGGCATTCATTAGGATATACATAGGGAGTTTATTCAACATCAGGGTTTTAAAAACATACAATAATTTATTGCTCACAATCAAACTTTAAAATAATAGCTCGCATTTACAACCCACCACCAAATTGCGTTCAGTTTTCATGTGAAAAATTAAAATAAATATTAAAATTACGAAGCCTCCGTGGCTTAGGCGGCAGCACGCCGGCCTCTCACCGCTGGGTCCGTGGTTCAAATCCCGGTCACTCCATGTGAGATCTGTGCTGGACAAAACGGAGGCAGACAGGTTTTTCTCCGGGTACTCCGGTTTTCCCTGTCAAAATTTCATTCCAGCAACACTCTCCACTATCATTTCATTTCATCTGTCATTCATTTAATCATTGCCCCAGAGGAGTGCGTCAGGCCTCGGCAGCCGGCACAGTTCATATCCTCGCCGCTAGATGGGGGCTTCATTCATTCCATTCCTGACCCGGTCGGAGACTGGAAGCAGGCTGTGGATTTTCATTTTCATTAAAATTACGAACAAAACTTAAATATTGTTCTTATTACAAAATAAGATACAGCACAGCAACAGTCTTAACAAAAAATTGGTGCTTTTCAGTCGGTCAACACAATAGTGTTTACTAAGGCAACACTGGAAACTGGCTTCAAACGCCATAAAGAGTCAGTCTTACTTGGAATCACTGTTGGAATGCTCAGCAGTAAAGGTACATTGCCTCCAGTAAAGTGCAAGGTTGGTAAGTCTTACTGTATCTGTATGGGGCAGACAGATTGCTTTGTGACATTCATAGCATTCATAATTCGACATCCTTTGACCCGTTTAATTCATTAATAACCACAATCTATGTAGGCAATTTATTATTCATAAAATGAGGAAAAGAAGCAATTATGCGATGGAACAATAAGGAAATACGAACCTTCCAAAGTCGAACGAGTTCGGGCGCAATGCGCCTCACAGGCCTGGAGGGTAATTACTGCGCTTTACGGAGGAGGCGGGAAAATTAACAGGGATCATTCGGAAAGGGACCTAGAGATAGGAAAATACAAAAAGGGGCAAGTGCATTGGAGGCCTCCGGGAAGATGGGGGAGCAAGAATAGATTTTCGGGGCCTGTCAGGCCAGCTGCGCCCGACGGAGGGTTAAAACAACAGTAACTAATAACTTCCCACAATCATATGGTCTAGCATAGTCGATCGCGAGATGCCTAATTCTGCAGACCGCTTAAGGGTTAACTTCATCGGCGTTCGTTCAATTGATTTCACCACATTAGCACAAGTTTCGGTGCGAGTCGTAGGCTACGTAGTGCATTGAGAACACCTCCCGTCGCAAAGGTTTTCTTCTCTCATGCAAATAGCGTTGATCGTGAAGGCAGCGATTTTCCAAACTGCACAGCGAAGTCCTTCAAAATGTCTGCCATTATCTTCTGGATCTTCTGTGTGCGTGAAGCCAATCAGAAATTATTAAACGCTCCTCAATTGAATTTCTTATCTCAACAATCTGTAACATCACAACAACATTGTTAATAATAACAACATAACATTGTTTTTCAATGGTACAATGCTATTTACATGTAAAGAGACTTTTCGACTACTCTGTATGAAAGCTAGGTGTAAGTCAGTAGTATATGTAGGAAATGTAATATTTTTAAATATTAATTCATTTTCATTATTATCGGTATCACTAGAGGCAGATGCCCTTGATATTAACCCCTCCAAATTGCAATTACCACCTCTATCACAACTTCTTCTCTACTTCATCTCTTACTCTCTAATGAAAATGAAAATCCACAGCCTGCTTCCAGTCACCGACCGGGTCAGGAATGGAATGAATGAAGCCCCCATCTAGCGGCGAGGATATGAAATATGCCGGCAGCCGAAGCCTGTCGCACTCCTCTGGGGCAATGATTAAATGAATGACAGATGAAATGAAATTATAGTGGAGAGTGTTGCTGGAATGATATTTCGACAGGGAAAACCGGAGTACCCGAAGAAAACCCTGTCTGCCTCCATTTTGTCCAGCACAGATCTCACATGGAGTGACCGGGATTTGTACCACGGACCCAGCGGTGAGAGGCCGGCGTGCTGCCTTCTAAGCCACGGAGGCTTCCTCTTACCCTCTATTGCCGAATTAAATTGAATTCTAGGTAGGGTTCCACATCACATGGCATCACTATCGGAGCTGGTTCATACGAACAACCTCATCTTCCATGCAAATTCCTATCTCAGCCTTTATATCTTCATTGCAATAATCCTCCTGTCATTGCTCCCATGCATTTATCCCAGGATTCATACACACTACGCTCATATCTGTTACCTCTGGCTTGTGTATGAGATATTCTGAATATTCGGTCCAAATACAGATGGATGTAAGGATGGATAGATAGGCAATAGGAACTATTTCTTTTATTTTCCAATACTGAGAAGGTATTGTTTTCTTCATTACGTACCACATTCCACTATTTATTTATGAACTAAGTCATTTATTCATGTACTTATGTATTCGCTCAGGATGGTAATATGGCAAAGGAAACAGAGTGGGGTGTAGAAAAGTCAATGCAGTGAGTTCACAATTGCGATCTACAGTATAGCGGCTTCGGTGGCGTAGTTGGAAGCATGCTGAGCTTATATATCTAAGATCTCGGGTTCAAACCCGGCCGAAGTCGTCGGATTTTTAAGAGCGTTAAAATCCCTCAGTATGCCTTCTTTCGGAGGGGAAGTAAAGCCGGCGGGCCCATGTCATATATTTATAGCATGCACAAGAACCTTCCACTAACTACAATTGTGTGAAGCTAAATTTGTAGGTTAGATTTTATTAACGCTCCGTAACATCCAACGTTCGCGGTGGTTGCGGTGGCAAAATATGTAACTACTTGAAATTGATCGTCTGCAGTCCTTAAATGAATCGCAGATAACACACAATAATACAGCCATCACAATTAACACCGGTTATCAGACAGATTCTACACACACCTAAAGTACACGGGGCTACATGACCGCGTTGTCGCAGCCCCTAAATTAAAGAGCCAACCGATCTACAGTATTCTGCAAGAAAGAAGTTATTGTAGCGACGAAACTCTCCCTACATCGCTCAGTATTTAGACCGACCTTGCTTTATGGAAGTGAGAGCTGGGTAGAATCAAGATATCTGATACATAAGCTAGAGGTACCTTATATGAGGGTAGCACGAATGATTGATGGAACAAATAGATGAGAAGGTACTCATAATGAAGAGATGAAGGTCAAGTTAGAAATTAACACGCTAGATGATGCTGTTCGTATGATCCGACTGAAATGGTGGGAATGGGGGAGGAGAGATCACCAAAGAGGCTAATGAGTTCGGTTGTAAAAGGTAAGAGAAGCAGAGGTAGACCTAGGAGGCGATGATTAGATTCAGTGTTGAACGATTTCAAAGTGAAGCAGAGGAGGCTGCAGTGCCAACTGCTAATAGAGAATCAAGGAGGCGACTGGTTCGCAAACAGAGGCTTGCAGACTTGACTGGACACCGAATGGTAAATCAGTCTCGAATGGAAATGCATGTAAAAATGTGTGCATTTATTTTAGTTGATTTAAAAAGAAGTGTAGGGAAAAAAAGATTCTGATCATCTCGAAACTGGATTGGGATGGGAGGTTAAAAGGGCTGACTGAAAGAATTTGTTCCAAGAATTGAATAAGCAATGTAAATATGGTGAAATTTATTTAAGCATTAGGCTGCCATGATGTATGAATCATCTTCCAACAACCCAGGCATAGGGAATAAGTTTCGCTTCGATGGAGGTCTTTTCAATCTGGCAAAACTTCGTTCACAGAGACATACCCAAGTTGCCCGGGTGACAGAACTGCAGTATGCCGATAACACATCATCTCCTGCTCCGACACCTGCAGAGCTTCAACAATCGGTCAATCGCTTTAGCACTGCGTGTGATCTCTTTGGTATTACCATCAATGCAAAGAAAACAAAGGTACTTGCACAACCTGCCCCAGGATTACCTCTTCCTGAGTTCAATATCTCCATCTTAGACTCAACACTGGAACAGGTTGATCTTTTTTCATATCTTGGTAACATCTTGTCTAAACGGTGCACTTGCGAACAGGATGTTGACAAAAGAATTGGGGCTGCCCATGTAGCATTTGGCCGTTTAATGCACAGAGTCTTTATTAATAAAGACCAAAAGATGCATACCAAACTCAAGGTGTACAACGCTGTCGTCATCTCAACGCTACTGTATGGCTGTGAAACTTGGACACTCTATCGCCGTGATATCAAGAAACTTGAGCTCTTCCACCAACAAAAGATGAGATACATCTTGAATATCAAGTGGGAGGACTACGTGACTAACACTGCAGTTCTCGAGAGAGCGCATCTCGATATCAATGAGACAACTATCATCGCTCATCAACTGAGATGGTTAGGCCATGTTCACCGTATGAGTGATACCAGGCTTCCACGTCAATTCCTTTATGGTGAACTTTGCTCCGGCACTAGACCTCATGGGGCCCCTCTGAAGCGTTTTAAAGACCAGTTAAAACACATCATGACGACGACTGGTATAGATATCCACTCATGGGAGACATCTGCTGCGGACCGTTTACTGTGGCGGAACACTACATCGACCGCTGTCAACTTTCTTGAAGAAGAACGTCGCAGACATGAAGAGGCCAAGCGACAAGCAAGAATGCTTAGTCAATTACAACCCCGCCCTCCCGCGACCATTGAGTGCAATTTATGTGGGTGCATGTTTCATGCCAGGATTGGCCTGTTTAGTCATTGGAAACACATCCACAAGCTAGTCTGAAAAGCTCTATGCTGGAAGAAGCATGTGTACTCGGAATCGAGTTACAGCCGACGACGACTATATCGCTTTCCTTTCTCCCTTTTTTTCTTCAGCGGTAACGTTCTCGCCTGCTGATACCAAGATAGTGGGATCGAATCCAGACGCAGTCAGTTGGCATTTGAGTTTTTGCAAATGCAAATGAGTCATGCTAGTAGATTTACGTCCAAGATCCCCTTCAGAGCAAAATTCCGGCACCCCGGCGTCTCTAAAAGCCGCAGTACCGTAGTTAAAAGGGACGTAAAACCAATAATATTATTACAGGGATCGAGCGGGAAATGTCCGGGATTTTTAGTGACCCGGGAAATATACGGGAGTTTCACATTTGATCCGGGAAATCTTGAAAAGTGTCATAATGTTCGACTTCTTAAGGCTCCCACACACCGGTGCGATCGCGGTGGCGGTGCCGGGCGCGATGGCGCTGGCGATCATGATGCCGATCAGGTCTTTTCACACCCAGACGCGTGGTGGTAGCGATCAGTTTGGAAAATAGTGTACGTCAAGGATGCATCGGTTATCTCAACTGGAGGAAGAAGCGTTATACTGTTGGCATCGGTAGTTGATGATGTGGAGCAGCAGTGAGAAAGGCAATTATTCCTTTCATTGTGTGCAATAAATTAGAGAAATGTGAGAAGTATTTACAAATTATACCAATCACAAATAATATATCGTAATAAAATAATATATTTTTCAAAAAGAAAACGTAAGAGAACGTGGATTTACGACCTGCATCTGCTTCGTGAGCATCAAGGAGAAATTCATACTTTAGCCGATATCGGCAACTGCGACAACATGAAGAACGATTCTACATTTACTTTCGGATGCCAACGAAATGCTTTGATGATCTACTGGACTGTATATTTATAGTCAGGATGCGATAAATCAAATACTGTAATACTTCACTTCTTCAATGAATTGCACTGCTGTCGCAAGCTTGCCACGGTGGGTGAGTAGACAGCGTGTCGGTCTACTAACCCCAAGATTGCAGGTTCGCTCCTGGCCGTGGTAAGTGATTTTTGAAAGGCGGCAAAAATACGACACGCATGTCATACGATGTTGACATGTCAAAGAACCCATTTGAATTCAGTAGGCCGTGATCATAATAGCAAAATTAATCTCGGGAGTTTCCGCCAACACAATGTTCCTCATTTCTCTACTAGAAAGCGCTATAGTGTTCAAGGAGCTTAGATATCTAACCTCCTTGACTTTCATAGTGATTCAAGGAACAACGAAGCTACCCTCTGGGTGTCAAATTACAAAGCTTGCACCCGGCACCCGAGGCCATACGATATTATTATTATTATACTCTTGCTTGCCACGGTGGGTGAGTGGATAGCGTGTCGGTCTACTAACCCCAAGATTGCAGGTTCGCTTCTGGACGTGCTAAGTGATTTTTTTTGAAAGGCGGCAAAAATACGACACGCATGTCATACGATGTTGGCATGTCAAAGAACCCATTTGAATTCAGTAGGCCGTGTTCATAATGGCAAAATTAATCTCGGGAGTTTCCGCCAACACAAAGTTCCTCATTTCTCTACTAGAAAGCGGTATACTGCTCAGGGAGCTTAGATATCTAACCTCCTTGACTTCCATAGTGATTCAAGGAACTACGAAATTCGACATGCAAGCTACCCTATGGGTGTCAAATTACAAAGCTTGCACCCGGCACCCGAGGCCATAAGATATTATTATTATTATTATAGTGTTGTCGCACTCGTCTTGCCAACACACAGTGACGCAGGCAGCGGTCAAACTCGATAAGCTGCTTCTGACCGTCACCGCGTTGTAGAACGCTGCCTGTCTGAAAGCATCTATTTAAGGAAGTATTTGACCGCCACCAACATCGTTCCCGCCACCGCAATCGCTATGGTGTGTGGGAGCCTTCAGTCTCCGAACGCTCGGTCGAGTCCTGCCGCTCGGCCTTCTATTTCGCCTGATGACCGCGCCGCCATGCCATCCGCATTTTTCACCACGCACCGCTTAGAGCACTAATGTTGCAACATTTGATTCGCGCTTTAAGATTAATTTTTCAGCCATTCGGTATGTGAACTCTAGTCTCCGAGAGTTCTAAAATAGAGTACAGGGGAATTTGGCAGATATTCGTTCGTAAAATACGGGAATTAAAAACAGGTCAATACTCGAAAACATATTATCATTATTTTTTCTTTAATTAGTCCTTTATATGAAGCGGCTTTGGTGGCGTAGTTGGTAGCATGCTGAGCTTCTATGCCCAAGATAGCAGGTTCAAACCCGGCCGAAGCCGTCGGATTTTTTAAGAGCGTTGAAAATCCCTCAGTATGCCTTCCTTCGGAGGGGAAGTAAAGCCTGCGGTCCCATGTCATAGATTTATGGCATATTAAAGAACCTTCCACTAATTACACCTGTGTGAAGCTAAATTGTATAGGTTAAGAATGTAAACAACGCTCTTAGGTTTCTACGTTCGTTGCCAAGAGCCGATTGCGGTGGCGTCTAGTAGCTAAGTTCTGAACTAGGCCTAGTAGTCGTTGACGGTGGCGTTTGGCGGCAAAAGTAGGAACTATTTGAAAAATTCAAAGTTGCAGTCCTTACTTGAATTTAATAAAAAGATACACACACTAATACAGCCATCACAATTAACACCGGTTATCAGACAGATTCTACACACACCCAAAGTACACGGGGCTACATGACCGCGTTGTCGCAGCCCCTAAACTGAGGAACCAACCAACCAGTCCTTTATATGCCTTTCTTTATCTTCATTTTGACGTTATTTTTTACATTTTTAAAACAATTTAATTATAATACTTTCTTCATGCTGCACTACATTCCTAGTAGGCCTACTACATGATCTAATTTCATATCATTGCTGTATAGTATTTGCTGAGTGTGTCCCTGAAGATATCCCAGGCGGGATCCGCTGGATCGTACTCTTCAGGGTTGTGTTTGCGGTTAGAGTTCATGTTAGCAAGTGGTGAGTCGTAAAGTGTGTGTAATAATGAGTGTGAATGATTGGTCAAATGCTTTAGCAGACCTTAGGGAACGTAGATTTTGGCTTCGCCCAAGAGAGAAAAATACCAGTCGTCAAAGGTTTCCAGTTTTTAAAGCAGAGGGGCTGCGACAATTGACGAGCTGGTTAGATTAATAATTAATTAATGAGTATTAATTAATTATGTGGCTGCAGGGGGGAAGAAGGAAATAAGTTTTCCTTGGCGGCAACTCAGGAAGATGGGATTTTCTTGACTTGGAATGGTCTGAGGGTGGGTTTGAGACTTGAATGTAGGCAACAATGGGTAACGGCTTGGAGAGGGTATTGTTGCTTGAATGCAGGGCGGGAAGGGAATCTGCTAATAGCTGGGTAGGTAAAAGTGGGTTAGAGGAAGGCTGTTGACTCGGTGGCAGCGATGATGAAGCGGCGTGGAAGGTGGATCATCAGTTGGCATCAGTTAGGTCGGAGCTCGGCGCAGAGACGTCCGTTCCGCTCGGGAGCTGGTCTCGGAATGTGGTGATGTTCTTGATTCTCTTTCATTGATGTTAAGTCCAAAGAGTTCACGTTCTGATTAGAACAGACTTATGGATCAGCCAGTAGCCTTCTATGAAAACACTGTTCATTAATATTCCTCTCTCGATTTTCACTGCACTGCACCCAAATATTAGGTGGTTAAAGATTATTATTATTACCGTACTGTTACTGTTTCTTTATGGTTACCCCCAGGGGCCCACAGCTAGTGGGACGTGGGTTGGCGACCACGGGACCCCAGCTGAGTTCGGCATTGCCTCCACTTACTTGTGCTGGGCTCCTCTCTGTCATCTTTCCTATCGACCACCCTTGGTCAACTCCTGTTCCTTTCCGACCCCGACAGTATTAGGGTATCCGAAGCCTAGGGAGTATTTTACTATCCCGCCTTAATTGGCCCTTGTCTCATCTTTCCTGATCCCTCATTCTTCGAGGGGTCAGACCTCTTCTGTTCTCTTCCTATCTCCTGCCTTCTGTTCAAGGCCAATAAGAAGGCAGGGTGTGTGTAGCCCCACCACTTCTGGTGCACCCTGTGTAGTGCTACACCCTCAAGGACTCACGGCTGGTGAGTTCGGGAGTTGGCAACCCCGAGGGTTTCTGAGCTGGGTCCGGCTTTTCCTTTTTTTCCAGGGCCTCTGGGGCGGACCCTCTCCGTTTTCCCTTTCCTATCTGCCTTTCATGGCTCTCCTTCCTTCCAAGTCCCCCAATACTCATTCTTCGAGGGTCGAGGGCATTTAGCCTATTGTCCCCCTGTCCATTGTTTGCCTTATTCCTTATTTGTTTACCATTTCTTCTTCTAGTTTGTAAGACAGTAGTTAGTATTAGTTATAGTTTTCATTTTCATCTCATCTTTCACTATCACCCAAACCATTAGGGGCCGATAACCTATAAGTTAGGCCCCATAAAACTACAATTATCATCATCATCTTTGTGGTTATTTTTTCATCTGTCTCTCTGGTTACTATGGCTCTGGATTCTAGGATAAAAGAATTCGTAACAAGAATATCACAAGGTAGCCTATGTTTTGGAAATCATGTTTTTGAGTAGAGCGATCCAGTTGAAGGCATTATGTAAAAGCATGAAAGGAGACACACACAACATTTGTTTAATATTCTTGATGTTCCATTTAACGGGTTTTGACATCGTGGTTCTTCAGCCCCCTGTACTTGGATGTGTGTATAATTTGTCTGACAACCTGTCTTATTGTGGTGTGTGTATTTTTAATTCAAAGCGGCGGCCGTGGCCTTAGATTAGGAACCATCCCGGCATATGTCTGGAGTAGTAGTGGGAAACAATGTAAAACCACTTCTAGAATGGTATTTTCAGTTTTTCCTCACGAGGCTGATTGTACCCCGTTCCAGCCCGAGACCAGAATTGAATTTCTTAGCACAGCCGAAAATCTAACCTGGACCTCAGATTTGACAGCCAAGAATGCCAGCCAGTGCACAAAGAGACGGATCTCCGAAATAAATCCAAATGTTAGGGACTAGCAAGTAGAGTAAAGAAAATGAAAACAAATAATTTATAGGCCTAACATCCATCTAGGTTTTCTTATTCTTCCTCTTCTTCTTCTTCTTCTTCTTCTTCTCCTCCACCTCGTCTTCTTCTTCTTCTTCTTCTTCTTCTTATCTGCCTCTTCTTCTTCTTCTTCTTCTTCAACATCTTGTTTTTTAAATTAATTTTAGGGTTAGGGCACCTTGGTCATCATCTCCGTGTACTTTGGTGTGTGCTGAACTGGTTTGATGTCCGTAGTAGTGTGTAGCTGCATCAGGGACAGAAATGGGGAGGTGCCCAGGGACTTAAAATAAATAATGATAATAATAATAATATTGGTTTTACGTCTATTTCAACTACTACGGCTTTTAGAGACGCCGGGGTGCCCGAATTGTGCCACGAACGGGATCTTTAAAGTGCCAGTAAATCTACTGACACGACTCCATCATATTTGCGTGCCCTCAAATACCAACTGACTGCGTCAGGATTCGATCCTGCAAATCAAACCATACCAAACCCATGGTGCTACAGCCCATGAAGGGCCTAGGCGTAACAAGCGACCGCTGCCTAGCCATTTGGCCTGCAGATTATGGGGTGAAGTGTGGTCAGCTCGTTGGGTCCCCTCGGCTTGGTCTCCGTGACCGAATCCTGCAACTTTTGGCGAAATAATGCACTATCCAGGCATTCGCCTGGAGGAAGTGTGGAAAACACGGGGAAGAATTCACAGGATACCCATTGTCTGCGCTCGGATTCGAACCTCAGATATCCGAAATCTGAACATCTCGTGGTGTAGCGGCTGGCATTCTTGGCTGTCGCCCAGAGGTCTGGGTTCGATTCCTGGTTCTGCCAATACATTTAATTTGGTCTGATGGCTGGAACGGGGTACACTCAACCTCGTGAGGCTAGACTGACGTGAGAAGAGGTGGGCTCCATTCCAAGCACAGCCATCTTGGAAGTGGTTTTCCGTGGTTTGCCCACTTATACTCCAGACAAAGGCCGGGCTGGTATCTTATTTCAGGTCACGGCCACCTCCTTCCCAATCCTCACCTGAATTACAAATTCTGTACACACACTAACACAGGTTATCGGACAAATTTAAACACACACCCAAGTACACGATTTCCAAACCCCTCAAATGAAACAACATTAATAAACAACTCTCCGGAATTGTGTTTGTGGTGAGCGATTGAACGAGCAGGGCTACTCCGCTAAGTTTTCCTGGAAGATTAAGAATTATAATATCTGATGATTGTAGGAGTTGAACCCGCAACCTTCCGCTTTGGCCGCCACTGTGCTCTACTAAGTGAGCTAATTGGACAGATGCTTTAATTGTCATAGCAATGGTAAATCTGTGAAGTCATCCTATGTTAATACAATCGCATTGCAATCCTAATAGTCCATCAAGGGTTTTGATTACCATATTTAATGTTTATAACCACGCTGATTACAAGGAAATTTTCAATTATTTATCCGTATATTTAACTATGAGTACATGCTAATTCGATGGTGGCGGGTTTGAATCCCGCATTCATTAGACATTTGATTCCCTCTCTCTATTTCCTCTGTATGGTTTATTTTGCTTTTAACAATACATGACTTCACGACCTATTAACTTAAAGCCTCTTTGATCATCGTTGTTGTCCATTCATTTAAGGCGCTTCGTACATCGTAGCCTTCAGCCCCGTGTAATTTGGTGTGTGTTGAGCTTGTCTGATAACCTGTATTTATGCGATGACTGTAGTAGTGAGTGTAGCTGTGGTAGTGACAGGGACTTGAAGTAAGGTTCAATCTGAGCAATTACTAAAAGGAGTATGGGAAAACCCGAGAAGAAACATACTTAGGATAGCCGTTTTCAGCGCTGGGATTCGAAGCTCCATCTCTGGGCTTACCTCCGCTGCCCTCGTAGCTGTGGTGCACGATTTGCACTGCAACGCCACAGGGTCGTTTTGGTCATCAATGAAATTAAAGATTTCCTGTATTGAAATAACTAAACTTAACATTCTAACAGGATTAAACACAATTTGTCACTCAGGCTATGGTCAGATCTGTTAAACAAATCTTATGATGGAAGCCATGAATGGCAAGTCCAGTTATTATATGCATTTGATCTTGTTTCTTGTTGGTCCACGTTTTGTCCATCATGGCGTCAGTGATATAGAAGTCTGGGTCGATCTCTCTTCTCTTTGATTTTATACAGTTAAATAGATCTGTAGAAGGTCCTGTAGCTGGCAATGTTATTTTATGGCCGAGTTCCACTAAGTAGAAAGTTTCCTTCTAGCTCTTCTACCAATCTTGTAGGGGCCATCCTTCCAACTCGCTGCACATATTTTAACAAGTAGTTACGTGAAGAACTAAAGGCTATCTTCATATATCCTACTTATGTTAATTGCCTCTATCAACATACACAATTTCAGTTTGATTGCTGTAATAGATATTGCTATACTGTGTTGAGAACCTGAGAACCAACTAATATTACGGATGGTTGCCATGTTGGATTTTTATATATGTAGGTCTTATAGTTATGTAGATCTACTGTTACATGAAGATTATTGTAAACGTGTAGTATTCAAACTTCAATCGCATGCTTAGGACACAAGAAGTAAAAGCGAGATTTTAAAATTTCGCACAGCTGCTATCTTGTGGTTATGAAAACAATTGAAATAAATTAGATGCCAGTGGATTAACATTTGTATAAGCATTTACCTTACCAAGTTTCACTGCACTCGGATGGTTAAATCGCGAAAAAAGTCCATTGAAATATTTATATTTCGCGTCGCCGCCATGTTGGATTTGTGATCACCAGGTTATTGAAAGTCCTATAGGTGAACTTATGTTCATAGCCCCTATGAACTTAAAAAAGTCAGTTTGATTGCTGTAATAGATTCGTAGATATTGAGAACCGTCTAAATATTTCGGATGGTCGCCATGTTGGATTGTTATATGTATAGGCCATAGAGTCATGTACCATTAAAGGAAAATTACTGCGTAGGTTCATTAATAAAACTTTCATTTCGATCGCATGATTACGACACAAGAAATAAAAACTTAATTTTAAAATTCGCCCATCCACCATCTTGAGGTTATGCAAACAATGGAACTAAATGATGAGGATGATGCTTATTGTTGTTTTAAAGGGCCTAACATCTGGGTTATCGGCCCCGGGATATATGAAAGTAGGCTTTAGTTATTCACGGAACTACTTGTTTTAGGTTAATTTCAAGGTGGTTTTCATTTACCCATCTTTCTAGTTCTATCAGTTCTCTTTGTAAAAAGTCTAGTTTGTTTAAGGACCCCAATACCATCTCATCTGCGTAGTGTGTCGTACTGGGGGTGTCCATTATTAAGCTGGTAATGTCTGCCGTGGCGATATTGAATAGAAGCGGGCTTAAAGGGTCACCCTGCAAAACTCTGTTCGTCTGCCTGAAGGATTTTGATGTGGTCGATTTCTATTAGGTTATGTTCCAGTAGGGTTTTTATCGGGCAAAATTCTTTGGTCAAACCTTTTATCTTCTGTATAAGTAGTTCCCGATGTATCGAGTCAAAAGCCTTCGTGTAATCCACAAATATCGTATAATATTTTCCTTTTGGTTTTCTTATAGCTTCTTGGACTTCATTAAGTAGGTAAGTCACCGCCTGTGTTGTGCTTTTTTGGGCGTAAAGCCAAATTGAGATTCTGCAATTTCTGCTATGGGCGTAAGTTTCGTTGTGAGAAGCGTCTTGAATATCTTGAAGTTGTTGTTCTCCAGTACAATCCTTCTATATGAGTTGGGGACACTGGTGTCACCTTTTGCCTTGTAGAGGATTTGTATGGTGAACGTTCTCCCGGTTCGTATGCAGGTGATAAAATGATTTGTCCGCAATGTTAGGAGTACGTCTTGTGTCTGCTTTAGGAGTTCTGTACAAATGTAGTCCGGGGCAGGGGTCTTTATTTTTGTTTGTTTTTGTTTTTTTCAGCGTGGTACGGCGTCTTTGATTTCTTCCATGGATAAATGTATTGTGTTATCCTCTGGAGGAGGTCCCTCTGAAGATAAGTTGCATCTCTTGGTTTCTTGGATCAGAAAAACCTGAAAGTGTTTTTCCCATGTTTTGTGCATGGTGTTTTCATTGGGTCTGAGAGTTACGTTTCTTGGCAATGCAATAAAAGGGTCGGCTTTGGCTTTCCTTGCTAGATTTTTGATGTGTAACATCTTTCCACTCGGTATCTGGATATTTTTGTGGCACTCGGTAGCTGGACATTTTAGTGGGAGTGATTTTGGAAAAGGGTCGGAAATGGATGGAACGGAAGTGCATGGGATGAAAACAATGAGCGCTCCTGATGGCGGAGATCGATACGACGACGTCCTGTAGGCCATTTGTCTATGGGGAATGTATATCGCATACAGTTTAGTTCAAGGTTTGGAGACCCCATTTAAGATATTTCTACAATAAATCATCTTCAAGTTGTCGTTCTTTGGTGTGAAAATATTCATTCTATCATATTTGCTGAAAACAATTACGATTTATTAAATCTTCATACTTTTGCTGTATTCTTATTTAATATAAGCACTCGATGTACTGTCGGCCATGTGGCTATGTGGAATCTATATCGCATGAACAAACACTCAAAACAACGTAGGGATTCAGTATATTAACACCGACTACTAACAATAATTGAAACTTCGTTGGTCTAAACGTTTCACTGGGAGAAACACATTTAATAACCCTTCTGCACACCTAATTTTCAATCGCGCCTATACTTGGCAGTACCCTCGATCGGCAAAAAGAGGCAATTTTCAATAACATTGTTGGCATGGGTTCACTAACTGGTCGGTATATAGCGCAGCTCGCATCCAGTAGGCAGTGGATTGCTTCCGCCACGGCCGACTGGATGCGAGCTACGCTAATTTTCCAATGCAAAATGCACAATATGTTATCAATCGATTAAGATACAACGACTTAGCAAATAACCATTATGATTTATTACGGTCAGGATTTGGCACTGGGGTTTTACAAGTAGTTATTTCAATGACCAACAGAGTTCACTGTCAACAAGGGATTTGCGCTCCCGGGACTCACATAGTAGGATAACATGTCACATGTTACACATCATATGCGACTACTGTAAGGCTCGTATATTTTTTTTTTTTTGCTTCTCTTTCAATGTGTTCTTTGCAGACATCCGCAGTGATAGTCAATAATGCTAATTACTACGCCACGGGATGGACAGGGAATGATTTCAATATGTGCATAATAGACCAAGGGTGTTATTATTTAAGGAAGTGGAACTCTTCGCCTTCTACAATTTTGGACATTTTTTCGCCGTTTACTCAGAACTTAAAGTTGCCATAAATGGTGTGAAATATTTTTCAGTTATGCAAGTAAACATTTAGACTCTCAATGACATCCGAGTGGTTGTTGTTCATACATTTCAGGGTCTTGGTTTTCAGCCACGTGTCTTTTAGTGGGTGCTGAATTTGTTTCTGAGGTGACTGCCGTTATTTGTGTAACTGTAATTTTTATAATCAAGGATTAGAATTGGTACCCCAGGACTTTAAACAAGGTACCATCCTGACATTTCCCTGGAGGAGGTGTGGATATACTTGGCAGGTAAACACAGTTATGATGGCCGTTGTCATGTGTCGGGATCCGAACCTTTGATCTCCGGATATCCAGCTTCCATTGCAACTTAGTGAGCGGCTATGTTGTGGTGTAATGTAATCTGAAATCTTGAACGTTCTCATGAAGTGCACTATTCTGCTACACTTGCATTCGTGAAAGCCTGTGTGGCTTTGTCAAGAGTTTTGGTGATTGCCTGAGACCTACTTGGCTCTTGAACTTTTCAGCGGGGTTTTCCTGTTTAATCTGTACCTGCAAGCAGTTTTCTAAACTGTTACTCTGCATCATGTGCCTTATTTCGCTTTATTGTTTTGAAAAGAAACTTCACATTTACTGGCTCATACGCATTCTCACCGGATCATTAAAGATTTTGGTTGTACATAACAACGTGCTTGTTCATTCCAGTTTCCTGAGTAATGTTCTTTGCTTGAAATATATTTTCTGCACGCGTTATTTTCTTGTCCACGACCACGCTTCGTATTTAAAATAACACAACTTTGCAGCAAAGAGTGGGACATTTCTTCCTCATGCACACATTATATTTGGACAAGTTGTAAAATGTACAATTGCTTCAAATAATCATGTGATGATTTGAGAAGAGTTTTATATTTGCAACTTTGTTAGTGTTAACAGTGTATATTAGTTTTATATTTTCTCGACTGGAAAGTTTCTGATTGTGGTTTTAGTAAATTGTTTCTTAATTTTCTTTCCTTAATAGTGTTTTATTCTTTATATCACGCACTATTATACATAACATAAATATTAAAACAAATTTAATTTACTTTTCTAGGTCGACCTGAAGGAACTAGCTGCCTATTACTATACTACTCTTGGGAGCAATGTCATTCAAGCAAGAGCGTGATCCATTTCAAGAAATGAGTGATGTCTCACCCCTTTCAATTTACTGTAGAATCTGTGGAACACCACATTGTGGTAATATGATGTCTATATTTGATGAACATGGGAACAACCTGCAACTGAGTGAAAAAATCAACAGTTACTTGCCTATAACAGTGTCCGTAGATGATGAGCTCCCCTTAGAGGTTTGCATGCAATGTGTTAGGAAACTGAATGTAATTCATGAATTAATAGTAACTTCCTTGGAAGTTAATCAAAGATTCACTGGTGTTTTTTCAGCAGAGAAAGATGCTGATACAGTTGTTGTGTCTGAACAATTTGGTGAGAATATAGAGGACTATGCTCATGACCAGAATATGAGTTCTGACACTATTGTACAAGATGAACCGCACTACGAAGATAGCTTAATTACCAGTGGGAACAGAAGTTTTGATAACGAAATAAAAACTGAATCAGAGAACAAAAATGTCATGATGACCATGGGGAATCCGAGTTATGAAACTGTTGATAAAGATAGACCAAAGGATGGAGGTGAATTAGTGGATAATAGTAAAGAAGTAGACATAGATTTTCAGGGGGTCAGGCCTGCAGAATTTCATTTCATTACACCATCAGGTGAAGAGGAGAGAAATACATACTCAGACTCACCAGTGTTAGAACCTCCAAATTCAGTAGTAATGGGTACACTTGATAATGACACAGAGCTCAGAAATGTAGAAACCGTGCTAAGTTTTGAGTCCAACAGCAATGACAATCACGAGGATTGCTCTGAAACTTCTCAAGCTGTTCAATGTAATTCTTGTGAATATGTTGCATCGAGTGTTAATGAGATAACAGCCCATGATTGTCCAAATTTTTTCAAAGATAAAGCAGTTTACATTCACTGTAAGACCTGCAATGAAGAATTTGAGGATATGTACAAATACACTATTCACAAACAACGTCACACCAGAGGCTTGCGTTTTGCATGTTCACAGTGTGATAAAGTGTTTTCCCGCAATGAATCACTGGTTCTCCATCAGATGGTCCATGTAGGAGTTAGTCCTCACCAATGTAAGCACTGTGATAAGAACTTTATACTTAGGAGCAGCTTAGACATACATTTAGCAAATGACCATCAAGACACTCCACCTTGGCTATGCGATCAGTGCGGCAAGCACTTTTCAAACAGGAACAATTTGCGTAGACACATTCGTAGGCATCTGTGTGATCGAAATTACAAATGCGATATCTGCAATAAAACCTTCAGGACCGAATTTCTCCTGCAAGAACACATGAAGTTCCATGATGCAAACCGACCGTTCAAATGTTTGCTATGTATGAAGAGTTTCAGTTCGGAGGACAGACTGAAACAGCACGAAGATAATTATCTTCATGTTGCAAGATTTCAGTGTAATGTATGTTCTGTTAGCTTCCTTAGGAAGGAGGACCTATCTGACCATTATAAAACTCACGTTGAAGACAAAGTTCTTACATGTAATTTCTGTGAAGCGATATTTCCGTCCGTTCCAAGTTTTCTCAGGCATCGAAACTCTCACCTGGAAAAAGATCGGATTCAAAGCAAAAATGAACAAATGAGTTTACAGTGCAACGTTTGCAAAAAAGTTCTTTCAACTAAAATGTCCTTGTATCTGCACATGAGAGTACACACAGGTGAGAAGCCACATCAATGCGAAGTGTGTAATAAGACATTCGCCCAAAAGGGGGCGCTTAGTTACCATATGCGCCTACATACTGGAGAACGGCCACATGCTTGTAAATTTTGTGGTAAGGGTTTTAATTGTAAAGCTAGTAGAGAGGGTCACGAACGAATTCACACTGGTGAGCGACCTTACAAGTGCGGGAAATGTGGCTTGGGATTTCGTTGCAGTGCCAATTTGAATCAGCACATTAGAATACATTCAGATAATTGGCCTTACATCTGTGAAGTGTGCAATAAGCTGTTCCGCCGGAGAGAGGCCCTACAGGTCCACCTACGTGTTCATACCGGCGAGAGACCCTATTCCTGTCCTGTATGTGAACGCAGATTCACTCAAAAGGGTGACATGGTGAAGCACACTCGTAATCATTCAAAGGATAGCAAACGTTCAGCAAATTTTGAATGCCTATATTGTGGACAGCTATTTACTCAGAAAAGATATTATACAATGCACTACGATAAGTGTTCCTTCATCAAAAATAATTTTAGCACCTTGAACAATGTTAATGAACAGAGGGAACACAATGAAATGTTAGTCCAAGGTGATGAGACTTATCCCAGAAAAGATGTGTTTGCCCATGGTGAAGAGAGAGGGTTAGAGCATGAACAGCAAGAGTTTATTGAAGTCGAAAAGGTTGAGCAGAGTAAACATGGACAATTATTGGTCCAGGACGATGGGGTATTAATCAATGAACAAGGTGAGCAAGGTGTTATTTATGGTGATGACATGATGGTTGATGGAGAAGAAGTGTTGGAGGAACACCCTCATCAAGTTATGAGTCTTCAACGATTTGTTAAGTTGGCTGATGGTGAAATATTCTATCAATTATAGTATATGTTTACGCACAAAAACTAAATACGTCGCATGCAGCCATATAGATTTTGTAGAGAAGTGCCCGAGAACTCGAAGAAAAACAGGGCTGTGAGAAATTTGTTTGAGTTGACTACCAAAAAGTTGCACATTGTCTTATTAACAAAGCAGTTGCTTAAAGCTTTAATGAAATATCCGTAGCATTGATTCAGTGGCAACTGAAAATCCCGTAACAAATCCCACCGAAGCATCGGCGTGTCGTGATTTCAGTATATCTGTCTATCTAATTACGGATCTATAGAACGCACGCATGGCATTTATAAAATGTTGATCATGTACATTCATTATCTATCTACGTTTATCTTGTATAATATTAATTGTCCAATAGTTTATTATTGTTGTACCTTTACTAGTTAGTGCTACTTTAATGATATCAGGACCTCAGGGAAAGGTGCCTCAGGTCTTAGAGATAATGTACCACCCTAATTAATATTTGTAGGGAATTTCTGTCTCAGAATTGACTCTCAAAGTCACCAAGCCCTCTTGGCTTAGGTTTATTGGTGCGATGTCCAAGAGCACATGGCTATATAGTCAGCTGTATGACACTTTATTTGTTTGGTAATTTACGAAACAAAACTAAAATTGGGGAGGACAAAAAGAAGGTTTCAGCTTTATGTCTTGCTATCTCAGTGATATAGCTAATGCCAAACACTTGACTCATCATGCAAATCCACACAAGTTACAGCAACAAATATTTAAGATTAATGTTGTTATTGTTATTACTATTATTGTATTTTTGTATTTATCTGTAAATACTGTACAAAGGCCAGATGGCACGTTTTACAACTATGCATTCCATTTCAGCAAAACACTGTCGGGAGCCAATTACAATCAAAGGTTTTTGTCTGTAAAGAACACCACTTTTGTAGATTTGTCTGGGATCTGCCAACTTCACAGTCCTTAACATGTAGAGGAACTTGACACCATCCAGTTTGACAGATGGTTGGAATTTCTTTGCACTTGGTGATTCTGTTTTCTCTAATTTCACAGCAAGGTGTATTCATGGTCTTGCGAAGTTTTGCCTTGATTGATTTTAATCATAACTCTGTAGCTTGATATCCAAAAAGTGGATGTGAAAGCTCTTTGAAGGATTGATTGATTGATTGATTGATTGATTGATGAATTGATTCTCCGATTGGCTTGCCACGGTGGGTGAGTGGTTAACGTGTCGGACTACCAACCCCAAGCTTGCAGGTTCGCCCCTGGCCGTGGTAAGTGATTTTTGAAAGGCGACAAAAATCACGACATGGATGTCATACGTTGTTGGCATGTTAAATAACCCACTTGAATTCAGTAGGCCGTGTTCAATGGCAAAATTAATATCGGGATTTTCCGCCAACACAAAGTTCCTCCATTCTCTACTAGAAAGCGCTGTAGTGTCAGGGAGCTTAGATATCTAACCTCCTTGACTTTCATAGTGTTCAAAGGAACGACGAAATTCGACATGCAAGCTGCCCCCTCTAGGTGTCAATTAACAAAGCTTGCACCCGGCACCCGAGGCCATACAATATTATTATTATTCTCCGATTGATGCAACTCATTCTCGGATACCACATGCAGCAAATGCAAGTTGCGCAGCTACTTGGTTGAAGTATAGAATGGTGCAACATACCGTATTTTGTATGTGAGCCCCTAAATTGAGCAGAACGCTAGGTGGCTTTGTCCCCTGATAGGGAAGAAAGACGGTTTCGATTTCCAATGTTTCATACTTGAAATGCTTTCGGTACCGGTGTTAACCCATTTCAACCTTTGGTAACTGCCAGGATGTTGGCTCCCTTAACACATTTCTTCCAATCTAGGTCCCAATTAATGGCAATTACACACACCAACATAGGAATTACAGTAAAACCTATTTGTTACAGCTTCATGTGCACAGCTAAAACCGATGCTGATGGACGTAAGGATCACAAGTCCTCAAAGGAATGACAGTAATGTATCCTAAATGCATCACCAGTATACCACTTGTCCTCCTTATAGGCTATTTTAACCTATATGTTTCAATTATCGTTTGTTGATAAAACGCGAAATGTATTAAAAACTCTAATTATTACTGTTTTGTAAAAGATTGGTTACTAGAAACAACTCTCTCATAAATATTTATTTCTTATTTTAGGCTTGACCCCCTCGTGGTAGAGCGGGTAGCATTGTTGGCTGTCGTATCGGAGGTCCGGGTTCGATTCCCGGCTCAGCCAAGAAATGTAATTCTGGTCGTAGAGCTGGAACGGGATGCACTCGACCTCGTGATGCAAAACTGAGAACAGATGTGTTCGATTCCCACCTGATACATCCTGGAAGGGGTTTTCCGAGGTTTCCCACTTCTAATCCAAGCTAATACCGGGATGGTTCAGAATTTAAGACTACAGCCATCTCGTTCTCAATCCACACCCGAATTACCAATATATACTACTACAGTCTCTATAATAACACAGGTTATAAGACAAATTCTTTATATATATATATACTCAAATACTCAGCACTAAATGATCACGATGTCCTAGCCCTGCAATGAAACAACAAATATCTTATATTTGCAGGATACATAGAACCTCCAATGCAAATTCAACATAACTCAAAATTTCGAATTCCAGCTATACTAGGATAACCCAAAAAGTTAATCGTCTAACGAGGCAATAAGGCATTGTTTCCGGCAGTGCCTAGGAAAAGAGGTTGTTGCTGATTGATTTAGGGTCTTAAGGACAGCGTGATCATGTTGCCCCGTGTAGTTGGGTGTGTGTAATTTGTCTTTACAGCCTTTGTTATTGTGATAGCTCTATACAGTACAGTAGTGTGTATTAATAATTCAGATGAGGATTGGGAAGGAGGCGGCTGTGGCCTTAAGTTATGAACGATCCCGGCATTTGTCTGGAGAAGAAGGTAGAAACCACGGCAAACAACTTTTCAAAATGGCAGAGATGGGACCAAACCTTCTTTTTCTCAGTTTTTCCTCGCGAAGCTGAGTATTCCCCGTTCCAGCCCTCAGACCAGATATTAAATTTTCTTGAAAGAGTCTGGAATTGAACCCGGACCTCGTGGGTCGCAGTCAAGAATGCTACCCGCTACATCTAGGAAAAGAGGGTGCAACGCGTCTGTGTGACATGCTGCAAATATTGATTTTGTTCTTGTTTGGCATGTTTAGATAGAGTCAGGTTTAGAGTTGGTCAATGATAATGCCCAAGCAACATATTTTTAGCCTACTCTTGATTTTTTGCAAAATTGATAGTAGACTTATGAGATCCACACAGGCCAAATGTCTGTATGCATGTGTGTATGTACCAATTCAAACCCGATGAAACCAAATTGAACCAAATGTGGTACAGAGGTAGCACAGGACGTGCATTCAAAGTCAGGGGTATATTCTATAACGTGCCAAGACGCAGGGTGTCAAGCAAGTTACATTGTCTAAAGTGGTAGAAGAATGGACACGCGATACAACGAGTACAGAAATGCGATAAAATGCAGGACGCATTCGGTCGTATGCAAACACATGTTCGTCGCGGGACACAGCTTTACTAACGTTGAAACCGACTTACAAATCATACATCACGAACCGAAAGGAAGAGCTATTGACATAAAGGAACAATCGAGATACATTTAGCTAAAATGAAAAACATAATGACTTAAACAAACACACATTCAAGGAGAATGTGCCGCTCTTTACACTACTAGGACACATCCCCTGTTAGAAACGAGAAATAACATAACGTTGTAGCCAAGCTACAGGGTCATTATCTATGTGCGCACCGATAAACACGGCAAGCTAAGCCGGCTGTGACATTCATATGGACGCGTATCTGCAAAGCTGAGACGTCAGTGTTGCACGTTTAGTATTGTGATTGTTGGTCATGCCTAGACACCGATTCACATTGCGCGAACGTGTGTATATCCATAATTCGTATATGAAGAGCAGAAAATCTTGTTCTGAAACGAGACGAAAATTTCGAATCGAGTTTCCAGGTAGACCTGTGCCTAATGCCAGTACAATTAGGAGGCTCGATAAACGATTCAAGGAAACAGGCTCCGTACATAATAAATGAGTTGACAGACATTCTTTCATCAGAATATGGCAGGTGCGTGTTACAAGAGAGGGAGGACATTTTCAGCATCGCCTATGAGCACTGTAAGTACACATTATTGAACATGTTCGGTAAAAGTGAAAGTGCACGCCACCACTGGCTGAACCGGATACGCGTGCCGGCGATCTGCGCTAGTCACAGCCGGCTTAGCTTGCCGTGTTTATCGGGGCACACATAGATACTAACCCTGTAGATAAGGGATCTACAAGAGAAACATGATATTGGATCAGGATGTACGTTGTAACATATCTTCAACAAACCATGGCTGGTTCAGGGACATTTTCATTAGATCGGGAAGTGCTTATAGGGCTGATTAGCTTACGCGTGGCCAGAATGAAAACTGGCCTTTAATAGTTGAAGATGTCGAGTATACAGTAACATACACCATATCACGAGGCTCAGCACTTGGCAGCACACATGTTACAATTATTATTATTATTATTATTATTAGCGTATGGCTTTTAGTGCCGGGAGTGTCCGAGGACATGTTCGGCTCGCCAGTATTGTAGCTGCTTCGAGACGGACACCCAATGGGTGAGCTACAAGTACCGTTGGGGAGGAAAGTTGGAATGTAAGGCCTCTCGTCCATTGGGAGCGGAAAGCTCAGAAAAGGTGCGAAATCGAATTCGTCTAAAGTCGCACGAAAACGCACGAACGATCCAAAGACGTGGCTTGGTGGGAGACCGCATCCACAGAGCCCGTATCGTTCGTCAGTTTTTGTCCGAACAGCTGCGAAGTGCGAACCGATCCCGTTCTGTTGGGATTTTAGTTGCGAACGAGTGCGAAGAGCGCTGTGAAAAATGGATTGTGAAATGTTAATTTTGCTTGTTCAGGAAAGGAAATAACTAAAATAATGAATTTCTTGAGCTTAGAAGAAATTTTGCCAAGAATGTAGCAAAATGTGTCCTTTCTCATTCGAAAATAGGAAAAGTGGTGGTATTCGTCGGCTTGGAGATCATGCCACAAATGAGAAAATTCTCCGAACTCCTTTCTTTTTGCGTAAATGTGATTCACCCACATTTCCCGTCTTCGTCGATATCGCCTGTGCGTGATACGTCGAATCCAAGGTGATAATTCCAAAGTGAAAAATTCTTCATCAGAATCAGAATCATAATATGGAAAACCGTCCAGGAGAGCCATCTCGTCTCTGAATCTGGACGAATACTGAGGCAATGGACGATAGGCATTCGCACGATTTCGTAAGAACGGTGTTCGCCCGAATTCGTTGCTTCGCAGTTCGCAGCTTTCCGCTCCCAATGGACGACAGGCCTATAAGGACGAGGAGTTGGAAGGTAGCGGCTGTGGCCTATAGATAGGGACCAACCCCGGCATTTGCCTGGGAGGAAGATGGGAAACCACAGAAGACCATCTTCAAGGTTGCTGGCGGGGGGATTCGAACCTCCTCGCCTCCCGGATGTGAGCGACTGCCAGCAGTCATGCCATAACGACCACGGCTAACTCACCCGGTCATGTTACACTATTCCATGGACACAACAGTTAGGAATGCGGAGAGGAAACGCCCAGGAAGATAAGAGATACGTGCTAACAGGAAATTCCTCCCAGTTCAGTGCTGGTACTCAAGAGAGTAGCTGCTCACAACCGAACCGCAAAACCACTCAAGCAGCTCAGTTCACAATCCACTCTAACCTGACTATTTAACAACAATCACATAATCACACTGAGCAAGCAAATTTGAAGGTCAATCACCACTTTCAGTATCTTAACAAAACATCACATATAACTAACAACTATTGACTAATTGTGTTGGTTTAGATATTTTAAATACTATCACCCATAAAAATAGCTTGCCACGGTGGGTGAGTGGATAGCGTGTCGGTCTACCAACCCCAAGATTGCAGGTTTGCTCCTGTCCGTGGTAAGTGATTTTTGAAAGGCGGCAAAAATACGACACGCATGTCATACGATGTTGGCATGTGAAAGAACCCATTTGATTTCAGTAGGCCGTGTTCATAATGGCAAAATTAATTTTGGGAGTTTCTGCCAAAACAAAGTTCCTCATTTCTCTACTAGAAAGCGCTATATTGTTCAAGGAGTTTAGATATCTAACCTACTTGACTTTCATAGTGATTCAAGGAACAACGAAATTCGACATGCAAGCTACCCTCTGGGTGTCAAATAACAAAGTTTGCACCCGTCACCCGAGGCCATAAGATAGTATTATTACCCATAAAGATGGTAGGCCTATATTGGCTTTCACAGCCAGTAAATTAAAACTCAGCAATTCTTCTAGGTTTGTGCCGTGTCTTGTGTGGGGATTCGCCTAGGACACCAAGCTGGCTCATCAGCGGGCTCTTGATGTCCCCGCCCGGACCCCCACTGGAGTAACAAACTGCGCGCTACCTCCCTTTATATCAAGTACAACTTCACCTTTTTACTGCGAGAACTAAAAGCTCAAGCAGCCTCAACCTCCCTATGAAGGCTTCCAAAAAGATGGTATATTGGCTTTCACGGCCAGTGAATTAAAACTCAGCAATTCTTCTAGGTTTGTTTCGTGTCACCCATTCTTGTAAACATAGATTCAATAGTCTAAGTGTAATGGATCTGACGATCATAACGGGTCATCCAAGAGTATTTAATATTCTGATGTACTTTTTCCTGATTAGGGAACCACCCAATATAATTGGGTACAATCATGTTGACAGACTAATAAATATTAAATTTCGATTACTATGGCTTCTAACAAGATAATATCATAATATGTTTCTATACATGTGGGACAGAGTAATTAACAGCTGTTCTTAAAATTCTTAAGTAAAACATTTAGTCACCGCTCTGTTCACGTATCAAACAAGAATGACTAACTTAGTGTACTTTGCAAAATAATGAACAAATAAGAACAATAAGTTAAATTGTGATATGGTTCTTAGAATATTCAAAAGATACGAAAATTCTGCCCAGCAAGATGTAGCCTACAAGGAGGACATTGCTTTTAAATTTATTGTAAAAAATAAAGTTATTTCCTCGTTGCAAAAATGAAGGTTTTACAATTCGTTTAGTCATAATTGATAGGGACAATTTCCCTTTATTTGCAATTCTAAATTCGACGTTTCGTTTTATTTTTTATATTTTTTTATTAAGACTAGCAAGCTACATGCTCTTAATAAAAGCATACACATTCTGTTTCACAGTGGTATGAGTATAATAATAATAATAATAATAATAATAATAATAATAATAATAATAATAATAACAGTAATAATAATGATAATGAAATGGTCGTGAGAATATTCAAATATTATTCATATGATACGAAACTTCTACTCGGGAAGACGCAAAATGATGAATTCTAATGGATTATTATTATTATTATTATTATTATTATTACATCATGTCCGCCGGCCCCGTGGTGTTGGGGTAGCGCACCTGCCTCTCACCCGGAGGCCCCGGGTTCGAACCCCGGCTCCGTCAGGGATTTTAAAACTGACGTGAGGGTTGGAACGGGGTGCACTCAGCCTCGTGAGGACAATCGAGTAGCTGTCTGACAGTGAGACAGTGCCCCGGTCACGAAAACCAAGATTAACGGCCGAGGGGACCCGACGAGCTGACCACACGTCACCCCAAAATCTGCAGGCCAATTGGCTGGGCAGCGGTCGCTTGGTAGGCCTAGGCCCTTCAAGGGCTGTAGTGCCACGAAAAAAAAACCATCATGTCCACCAATGGAGCGCGATAGAACTTATTTTGTTAATGATGTTATTTTTCTTCTCCCAAAATCTCTTCATCTGGGCACTGAAAATCTTACTCCGTTCTCTCGTCCATGATTTCTTAATCCTGGTAGTGATTTTCTCAGAGAATTATTAATTTTCTGAACTGGAGTAGATCTTGTAAATTAATTATTATTATTATTATATCACCGTTATTCATAGACCGGGGGCTGCGTGGCGCAGTCGGTAAAGGCGCTGAGCTTAACTGAAAGGGAGTGGGTTCGATCCCCACCCAGGTAGGCTAGTGGATTATAGAAACAAAACTACCGCTTTCGGAAACGCAAATAGCCCTGGGGTTCACTCAGCCTACACCAGAAATGAGTACCAGGGTAATTCCTGGGAGCAAAGACGGCCGGGCGTGGAGCTGACAACTTCATCCCATCTAGTGCTTGCACCCGGCATCCGAGGCCATACGATAATAATTAATAATAATAATAATAATTATTATTATGGTTATTTTTAAATCGTTAAGCCCAAATACGGAGTGCGCTTGAACTTATTTTGCACCATGTTCCTTCTTCATTTCTTCCCAATATCTCTTCATTCGTTCACTGTGTTCCTTTCTGCGTGCTTCTGTCCAGACTGTATTTTTCCTTTTAGATTTCTCTGCAAATTTATGTTTGTTTACTAGGCTTCTAAATTTTACTCTATCTGGAATGGTTTCCTCAGCAATACCCATTTCGTGTAGATCTTCATGTATTTCTGTTAACCAATTGTTGCGGATGTTCAGGGTTAGCGCTAGATTTAGAATTCTCTTTGTCAGCCTGTCGTTATCCATTCTGTGAAGGTGTCTGTAGAATTTTAATCGTCGTTTTCTGATAGTATCAGTGATTTTTTCTGCAGATTGAAAATATTCATGTGGTTTCTTTTTCATCCAAATTCCATTTTTGAACTAAGTTATGGTCCTAGGATTTTTCTGAGAATTTTTCTCTCTTGTATCTCGATGCTTTTCATTTGTGACCTGCCCCCAATTATCAGTGTTTTGGATGCATACAATGCCTCTGGTTTGATGACTGTGTTGTAGTGTCGTAATTTTGCATTCTTTGAGATACATCTTTTGTTGTATCTGTTCCATGTGATTTTGTAAGCCCTTTGCAATTTAGCAGTTCTTTCTTTGTTAGCTTCCTAATTTAACCCTGCTGGCTGAATAATTTCGCCTACATACTTGAATTTGTCTACTTGGGAAATTACTCCATATTTGGTGATTAGTGGATGATTGTCAAATCTTGAATTAGTGACTTCCATAGACTGCGTCTTTTCAAATGATATTTGGAGTCCGGTTCTTGTGGCTATCGCATGCAATTTTTCTATGGAGTGGATTGCTTCTTGTCTGTTGTTTGAAAGGATTGCAAGGTCATCTGCGGAAGCTAAGCAATGAAGCTGAATTCTGTCTTTAAGACGTCTGCCAATGGTTATACCTTTAGTTTCTTTTCTCCATTCACGAATCACTTTTTCCAAAACTAAATTGAAAAGTAATGGGGATAGTCCATCTCCCTGTCGGACAACAGTTCTGATATCGAACGATTCAGAAATTTCTCCCAAGAACTTAACTTTTGATGTTGTGTTGGTCAGAGTTTGTTTAATCAGTTCCCTCGTTTTGTGGTCGACTTGGAATTCCTCTAATATGTTGAACATTATTATTAATATTACTCGCAGTAGTACTAGGGTGACCAAATCCAGTACTGTGAAATAGAGGACAACACAGGAAAAATTTGAGGACATTAAGGGAAAAAAGAGGACAAATCTAAAAGTAATAAAACCATACAAGATACAATAAAAATTGTTATGAACTTCAAAATGTATTAATTACATTAGTAAACTTAGAACATTGCCACTGAAAATGTATATTATTCTGAAATTAAAAACATGAAATTTCACTTAATTTGTAGACTATTTATATTTATCTGAGGATGATATTCCTGCTAACAGTTTAGGTTTGTCCAACATATATTTATAGAAGTCCTGACAAGAGTGTTCCTTAAAATTGTACTGCACCATTAATAGACCTTTCACAGATTCTATTTGCAATCTATTTCTTTCATCTGTCCATTGAGATGAAATCAATGAGAAAACCCTCTCCACATTAGCATTATGACCTGGGATACAAAAGAAATATTCTGCAATTTTAAGAAGCTCTGATTAGCATTCAATATTTTTACTATCATTGAAATATTTTGCCAATTTTTGACTAGAAGTTAATTTAAGATATTCGCTGTTATTTGAAAACTTCTCTGTAAATTTACTCAGATTACAAAACTGATCAAAACATTTTGCATCTTCAGTGTGAATACCTTTCCCTTGTAAATTCATAATACTTTTTTCAACATCAGTGTATTCCATCTTCTGTAAAGTTAAACTCATCCACATGAAACAACTGAAATCATCAAAATATGTTACCCATTTTGTCAAATATTCCAAAGATTCTTTATATAACATCAATGCTTCATTCATAAATAAATCTGCTTCCTTATCATACCCCTCTTTTCGAACATTTTCTACTACATCTTTCACCTTCAATGAAATGGAAGAACCTTCATATTTATTTTGAAGCATAGCCTTGACACATTCCAACACATTCATGATTTCTAACACAGAACTCTCTTCTTTCTCTATTATCAAAGTCTTTGAGTGAAATATTGACATTAGAGAATGCAGGTGCCACAAATAAGCTTCACTCAAGTTATTTCCAAAAACATTAATGAGAAGTTTTGGAGGATTTGGCACTGACAAGAAGTAAGACTTCAAGGGAAGAAACATTTCCAATAATCTCTCAACAGCAGGGAACTGAGATAGCCATCTTGTCTTGCAGTGGGAGAGTAATTGTTTGTAATTGGTATCAACAAATTCACAATATGACTTCAACTGTTCAGTTCTTACAGTGTAAATTGAGAAATAATTATACAACTTAACAATAAGACAATCTATGTCCACAGATAAAACATCAGTTCCATATTGAATTGTATTATTCAATATATGAGCTGGGCAACCTATACCTACCATATTCCTATTGACAACATCCTTTAAGTTAGTAAATACATTCTTGCCTTCTCTACGAATTAAACCACCAAAGTTAGTGTTCGTGTTGTCACCAGCAAAGGCCACACATTTCTCTACAATACCTAAACTAGACAAGGTATCCTTAATATACCGGTACCCTGCAATATATTCAGCCTTCTCATTAGGAGTTGTCATTAGTTCTACAACCTTAGTTTTAATACCACCTTGTTTATAATCGAAATATTGAATGAGAATAAGAAACATTTTCAGACTTCCATGATTACTTCCATCCGTACACACTCCATAACAAGATATAACTTTCATACATTCTAATGTAACATCAACAGCATGTGGACCTATGACTGTTTATTATACTTTCAGTTTTGGTTCTAGCTGAAGAAATTCTTTTGGCCACACCCGAATCATAATAAATTGTCTGGTTCAATTTGGGTGTGCAGTCCATTGATCTGTAGGAGGAATGATGACGAACGGTACGGAATGCTAATGCTCCTTCCGCAGCTAAAACGCGATTCGTTAATGCTGTAGTTGATGTGGAAAAAAGCTTGTCTATAGTTTGGGAACTGCCACCGCCTTGTACACTTTTTTGTGTTTATTTGAAGAAACGTGACTATCCAAATCTTGAGAACCTACGAAATTAAATGAGAATTTTATATAAATAACGCTGTTTTAAGATTTTTAATTTATTAAACAATAAATTATAGAACTTACCATGATTTGCTACCGAGACGAAAGTTGCAATTGGGCAAATTTTACATTCTGCCTCAAAATCATTACGCCCAAGCTTGAAAGTAGGATATTTGGTTTTCAAAGCATCTGTAAACTTGCACTTTCTTTTAGGCATCTTGAATGCGAGCAAATTTTAAACTGGCAAACACACAGCAACGCCACAAGACTGCCAATCAACGGAGCACAAACACAGAAACACATTCCCAACCCCAGCGTGGACCGGAAACAAAAATTGTAGCGCTGCACATCGGTAAAAAAATTAACTATTGGCATGGCGCCAATATAAACTGCGAAAAACTAAAACATACATACATACCGGTACATTCATACGATAATATAGTAAATTAATAAAAAGGAGGACATTCAGACAATTTTAAAAATTGTTCGCGGACAGAGGACAGAGACGTAAATTGGAGGACATGTCCGCGAAAAAGAGGACGTCTGGTCACCCTAAGTAGTACCCAGATTTGCCCAGTGGATTTATTTATTTGTTTAATGGATGATATTGATGAATGCTACTACCGAACTGACACATTTAACTTACAAACAATTAGAAAAAACTCATTTTAAAAATAACAGTCGCGGAAGATGTTTTGTGGTGGTGTAAGTGGTACAATGGTCGTAACATCCAGATCATTTTCCTCTACTGATAATGACAATAATGAATATGAAAACGGCTATTTAATAACTACTTACACATGTAACTTACTAACGAATTTTAAAAAATGATTAGAAACAGGAGTAAGTGAAATAAAAGACGCAGCTTATATCTCATTGGCTGTTAGAAAAGTAGAGCGCAATAGTGTCGTCTTTTGCCTCACAACGCTGTATAGGAAAATAATCAGAGCACTTCGGAAAACTTTGGCAGTCTCGAGCTCCTGAGGGAGCAATAGTGTCATTTGTCTCCACATAGCGCTGTTCGATATTTCGTGCATGTGCCAAACGGCCTAAATATAGGCAATGGAGTTACCGCAGTGTTTCAAAAGGTAAGTACGTAACATTTGGTTCAGTTCAATGAAACTGTGTAGATTTGTGCAAAATGGCCTAAATCTGGAATGGAGACGGTTGTCCGAAATTTCGGTTGGTTGGTTGGTTGGTTCGTTCCTTAGTTTAGGGCCTGCGACAACGCGGTCATGTAGCCCCGTGTACTTTGGGTGTGTGTAGAATCTGTCTGATAACCGGTGTTAATTGTGATGACTGTATTCGTGCGTGTTATCTGTTCTCAATTCAAGTGAGGACTGGAGACTTTTAATATCACGTAGTTCCTACTTTTGCCACCTACGCCACCGTCAACGACTAATAGTTCAGAACTTAGCTACCAGACGCCATCGCAGTCAGCTCTTGGCAACGAACGTAGGAACCTAAGAGCGTTGTTTGCATTCTTAACCTATGCAATTTAGCTTCACACAGGTGTAATTAGTGGAAGTTTCTTTAACATGCCATAAATCTATGACATGGGACCGCCGGATTTACTTCCCCTCCGAAGGAAGGCATACTGAAATTTCAAGCAGACAGTGTTACACTCAGAGATCGAAAATGATAACTGTTTTAAGGGGTTAAATCTATTTTCAGTAATTATCCCCGTGACTGCAACTTGTAACAAGCGCAATATGTAACTATTTTATTAATTCCGCACTAGAACACTGGTAGGGGCGGCGTGATGCGGCCCGCTTTGCCTGCCAACATTATACTTATTTAAATATTCTTACAGTTACACCTCAATTCCCAGCATCTCTGGACCCCAGTACAACAATGAAATACTTCCGACTCGATTGGTTCTAGGTTCTTAAAACGTGTCCCTTTGTCTTGTTATTTATACAAATCTACACCGTCTCACCACACTGAACCAACGTTTACGTTTGTTTCTTGCTTTGCGAGGCTTAAAATGAGCCTAGATTGGTCCTTCTCCGACAAATTTGATATTTTGGATATGTGCCAAACGGCCTAAATCTAGGAAATGGAATGGAGAGGGTTGTCCAAATTTCAAGTAGACAATGTTACCAGCAGGGTTCCTATAGGCCTACTCTGTATTTCAAAAGAAATAACGTGATGGAAATGCCGGGAGCTGAGCTGTGTTGCCAAGTTTTTTATGGTTGATGTAGATCAGCTGATTGAAACAATTCACAGGGCTACACTTCGGACATTATTTCGGTACTATTATGCGCATTATAATGTAAATGTCGATCCTGAGTCAACACCGAGGACTTTCAAATAGAGAAATACGGTACTTAAACAAATTAATAACACACCGAAGCTATGCTACTTTTATCACCGTTATTAAATAAATACGAGAAAGAGGAAAAACCGCTATACAAATTTAAGACTACCGGTAATACAAAACACAAAGTAATCTGATGATGAATATATCAACACTCGCCATGCAATGATCCTTCAAGATGAAACAACATTCTGGGTGGAGGTCATTCACAGTTTACAGCAGTTGAACACAGAAAGAACATCATGATAACACCAAGCTCACTCACTCCCTGTATCCCGACTCAGTACGGTCAATACCAAATAGCTTTTGCCATTCCACAAACGTAATGTTAAGGCAAAGGAGTAATTATAGCCCAGGAATTTTAGTCTAAAAATGGTCAAAACCTTGAAAATTTTTTAGTAAAGCTGAAAATTGGTACAGTTGTCCTATTTGATGTTCTTAACAACATATTAAAAGTCCCCGGTCTTCCTGTGTCGGCTTCCTGGATTTCCAGCCGTTTGAACTCCTGGATTGCTGGAGAAGTTGGTGGTGTCGCTGGAATGCGCATTGTAAGCGAACGATTTGGCTTACAGTGCTCTAACATGGCTTAAATTAAAGGAGGAAAAATAAGCTATAAGTTAATTCATTGGTTGGCATGTTAGCGATACTTCCGGTCTAACAGGAAACGAAAAAAATGTCGCGAAATTAATAAAAAAAAAAGTATCACTTTTTTTTTTGACGTTTGGTGGCAAACTATTACGAATATCGCAGACAAGTCTTCTATAAAAGTTGTTGGCGACAAAATAAGCTTTCATTTGTTGTACTTATAATTGATGTGCAACTAATAGTTGCCGAACTACAGAGATTTTAAAAAATGCCACGCGACCTTAATCAGCCAGTGTTTGCGTTGTTTCTCAGCGGCCAACTGACGCGTTCGCCCGCAGCATTGATGCGTCGAATTTTGTTTCTAAATTTTAAAGAGTTGGTCGTTGGCCGATGTGTGTTATGCCGTATAAGTGTTATTTATTGTGTTGTCATAAAAATGAGTTTTGAAGACTGCATTTTGTGTAAGAAGCCACTCGACGATCCGATGGGCGTTGTTTGTGTTTTAAAAGGTTTTAGAAGGGAAGCTAACACCGCAAGAAGTATGCGAAGATCAAGTTGTAACTCGGGTCATGGAGTACATGGAAGACAGGATGAAGAGACTGTCAGAAGCTAGCCGGACAGCGAAGCAGTGGGCGGAGTACTACAGGCAAGTGGAAATCGTTCGGCTGTTTATTCGGGCAGGAAGAACATCAAATTGGAACCTCCATTTGTACTGCGTATCGAAGATGTTGCCATACCTACACGCTGCAGGGCATATTCACTACGCTAAGTCAGCCTACTTGCACCTGCATCAAATGCTTAAGTTTGATCAGAAGATGCCCGTGGACGAGTACATCAACTTCTCGAAGAACGGGTACTTTTCCATCCGACGCTCGCTTGATTTTTGGGCTGGAATATGTTCAGATATGGCCCTAGAACAGGATCTTATGCGGCCTATGAAATCACGTGAAGGTTTAACAAGAGGACGAGGAGTGGACGATAGCGCGCTGGCTCACTTTGTCTCGGCGTTTCCACTGTACAACCCGATCTGTGAAGCTGTAGAAAATGTGTCTGGTATAGAGACAAAATCCTCGAAACAGCACGTTGAGTTGAGAGACTCGCGGCGGAAGCTGGAGAACCGCCACGCAGAAGTGTTTCGCTCGAGGGTAGAAGATCGCTCTCCGTGGGATTTAAATAAAGAAAGTCTGCAATTGTTTTTCACTGACGTAGTTGCAGACAACAGCATCAACTGCGACAAGGCTTGAGAAGTTGGTGAAGAAGCAATACAACAAATGGTGGAGAAAAGTTTTGAGGGTCTCACGCTCGCAAGAAAAAGCCGCGTAGTCCCTTTGTCCGTTGTTGGGTACCAACTAAAATTTCGTGATGACATCGTCCCGTTCAACCCGCACTAACTTTTCATGCGAATCATATGTGTGATGAAATCGGAAGCGGATATCGTGGAGTTCTTAAAGTACGAGCTTGCACCGACGCCTCCAGCTCTCTTCCATTCATCCTTATTGAGAAAAACAGCCAAGTCAGCACTTCAACACCTTCTTAAATCTTCAGAAGCCCCCAAAGATCGTGAAGAACAACGCAACGTAGTCGTTGATGGAGGTCTACTTTTGCATACCGTTGTATGGCCAAAACCTGCAACTTTTGGTGACATAATCCAGTCCTACAAGTTGTACATAAGCAAGCACTATCCTTCAAACGTTACCATTGTGTTTGGTAACTACGATCAGACTCCAAGCACGAAGAACCAGGAGCAGGCACGCCGTGCGGGGAAGCGGACGTCCATATACATCGTCTTCGATTCCAACACAGTGGTTTCCACTTCTCAGGCAGACTTTCTAAGTAACACCAAAAACAAGGGACGGTTCATCTCTACGTTGACAAAGGAGCTTAGAAATGCTGGAGTTGCTGTTCGTCAGGCGACAGGGGACGCAGACACACTAATTGTCGACGTAGCGTTGTCTCTAGATGCCGAAGATCCTGCTGTTACTGTTATAGCGTCAGGCATTGATGTCCTATGCATGTTGTTGGCAAAAGCAAGAGAGAACAACAACATCCATTTTTACAGTCCTGGAAACTCAAAATCTCTTGGAAAGATTTTCCCTATCACAAACATTCAGGAAGATATCGGCGAGATGAAAAGTTGTGTGCTATTTGCACATGCCGTGAGCGGATGTGACACAACGTCGGCTCTTGTTAGCAAAGGGAAGAAGCGTCAATGGGGCATTCTCAAAAACAACGAAGATCTTCGGAAAACTGTCGAAGGTTTGAATCAGCCTGGCGCATCCAAAGAAGATATCAAGATAGCTGGAGAAAATTTTTTTCTGGAGTTGTTCAACGGAAAGGGCTCCAATTCTCTAAACGAGCTTAGTGTGCATCTGTATGTAAGGACTATATCAAGACAGACAGTCACTCCTTCGTTCGATTTGGCCACTTTGCCGCCAACGTCCGACGCATTCAGGCAGCATTCACTGCGTACATATTTGCAGGTATATATTATTTTCAGTATGTTGTTACACCATTTTACTTTGCTGTGATAAAATTAACATTCTCTTTTGTTTACAAATTCGTTTCTAACAAAAATTATTTGAATTATTTGATAAATAATACATTATAAACTGTATTAATTTTAAGCAGAAATATCTACACCGGTATTCGCACTACTTTTTACTTAAGATATTTGCTCTCCTAAAAATGGCATTAAAATAATAATTTATGATCGCCAAGTCACAAATGGTTACATATTTTACATATTAAAACATTAATTTTGTTTACCTAGCTCAATAAAGCACGTAAAAAAACGCACCGAGATTACCTTATAGAATGAAGAGATGTCGATGGGTGGGGGAAGGGACTCAAAATGCGAAATTGAATTATTTTCACTATTAGGAGCAGATGTACAAAAAGGGTGCTTTTCATTAAAAACACTCAAAAAAATGAAACAAAAAATCATTTGGGGGGGGGGGGGGGGGGGAGGATTTTTTGAGAGGGGGTGGGTTTAAGCGTGAAATATTTTGAAAAGAGGGGAAGCACTTCATTTATCATAGAGAAAGGAAGCTCCTGCCGGATGTAAGAATGCAAAACCAGAGCGCGTCCCGGTCGCAGTGAGTGTGTAGGGCTGACGGAGAAGAGAATGACGTAACAATCTTTTGTTTACACCGCTATAGCTCGGCAACTATTATTTGGACATCGGTTATAAATACATCAATTGAAAGCTTATTTTGTCGCCAACAAATTTTATACAAGACTTGTCTGCGATATTCGTCATAGTTTGCCAACAAACGTCAAAAAAAGAAAAACGTGGCACTTTTTTTTAATTTCGCTGCATTTTTTCGTTTCCTTTTAGACCGGAACTATCGCTAACATGACAACTCATGAATTAACTTATAGCTTATTTTTTATCCTTTAATTTAATCCATGTTAGTGCACTGTAAGCCAAATCGTTCGCTTACAATGCGCATTCCAGCGACACCACCTACTTCTCCCGCATTCCAGGAGTTCAAACGGCTGGAAATCCAGGAAGCCGACACGGGAAGACTTTTAATATGTTGTTAAGAATATCAAATAGGACAACTGTACCAATTTTCAGCTTTACTAAATTTTTTCAAGGTTAAAACCTAAAATCCCTGGGCTATTAGCCGAGCACACAAACAAGCCGCTTTGTAGCGTCATTATTGCCGTGGTTTTACATTGTCGATTTGTAGACTATTGAAAGACGGTAATTTGAACACTACGGTATGACAGGAAACAGTAACTTGTGCTGTACTCGTAAGTTAGTATCGACTGCCGCGAACTGACACCAATAATCCTCAGTCACTTGGCAAGGTTTCCACACCTTCCATCCCGTCACTGTCCCTATCATCATCATCATCGTATTCAGAGCTTGATGAAATGCCAAGGTTAATGATCATCTCATCCACCGCGATATCCAGAACTCCTTCTCGTTCAGTAGCCTTAAGAATTTCTTTCTGTACATGCTGTACAGCATGTGTCCAGTCCTCTGGTCGAACCTCGGTGAAACCCTCCCTCGCCAGCCTCTCCACCTCCGTCAAATTAAGCTTTGTTGTTTCTTGCAACGTACCCTTTTACTTGAGCCCATATCATTTCTATTGTGTTCAAGTGGCGGTGATATGGAGGCGGTTAGTAAGGTTTACTACAGTGCGAGACGAGTCCGTCGCAGATGTGGTTGCAGTTATAGTCTTGAAGTCCTGACATAGCTCAAATTTCATAAGTCTACTTTTTCCTCATTTTTGCATCTGTGGTAAAGACTGCTGACTACTTCTAGATGCACAGCCTTAGTTGCAAAACAAACAAATAATATAATGTATGCTTTAAGGGGGGACGTATGCAAAATTGCACTTCAGTAAAATAATTGGTGTAACTCCCAGAGTTTTAAAGATAATGTTGTAGAATGGAGCGCATAGAATAGTGCGTGATGTGGTCGATGTTGTCCCAATCCTCGCTTGAGAGCGTAGACGTGAGTCGGAGATGTACTGATATGAGGTCCCGGTCAGTCGTAGCCAAGTCCCTGCGTGTAGTAGACGATCCAGCTGGAATGGGAAGAGAAACCTCGGCTCACCATGCTAAATTGAAGATCCAAAACTACCTTCCAGCCGTTAGTTCATCGCCAAGATCCACCCAGCCAACAGTCATATTCAAACAACGTTACCCATTATATCAAGCCGCTTCCTCACTCCACTGCTGACCAAGGAAAGGGGCGGAAACCTTGAAAATGCCGGATGCAGTTTCCGGTGAAACGTCTTTAGATATCCTGTCTGGACCACGGCCTACAAGCCCGAAAAACTTGTACTTAATTATCAAACAGAAATAACTACAGTACTTATCTACCTATAACCTACCTATAATAATTAACAAATTAACTAGCTAACTAAAAACACGACGAAAATAATAATAACAATAATAAAGCCAGAGAGTCTTTCTGATAACATAAGGAAAAGAAGGATTGATTTCTATGGACACATCTACCGGATGAATCCTGCTCGAATAACCAAGAAAATCTTTGACTTATTTTCCAAAAAGAAGAACAAACCTAATTGGTTTACGGAAGTAGAAAAGGACTTGCGAGAGCTCCATATTACTGAAATCATGTTGATAAATGGTACTGCCAAAACCGTGACCAAAGACAACACCAAGAAGTTCCAAGCCAGAGCCGTCTCCAGAAAACCGATGCAGATATCACAAGAGGAAAGAAAGAGGAGATCAGATAGAATGAAGAAGTATTGGGAGAAAAGGAGAGTGCAAGCATCTAAGAAGTGATTGATCTGACGTACCCCAAAGTGGGTGATTCGAAAAGAGGAAGAAGAAGAATAAAAAAAGAAATAACGAAGTAAAAATGGAAACAAAAATATTAAAACTTGATGCTAAAAGAAAACGAAACGATGACAATGAAACTAACTCAGACACAGACAAGCGACTGAATCGTGAGCAATGCGCTGGCAACGTGTGGTGCTAATTGTCAAAATCCAGCCAATACGAGCCCGCGGCGGCCATTTTACTATCGTTCCCGCCAATTATGCCAGATTCTTACTCTGGAAATACAGATTATAAAGGTAAGTACGTAACATTTGTTTCAGTGTGGTGAAACGGTGTATATTTGTGCCCAAGGCCCCAAATGTACGAAATGGAGAGGGCTGTCCAAATTACCCGCGGAGTTTCGAGAGGTAAGTCGTCTTGTGTAAAATTTGGGTCAGTTTGGTGGAACATATAGACGATACTTGTATGCAATAACAAAGGTAATCAATTGGCAGATAATTGTAGGAAGCTATTATGACGAAAAATATATATAATTCAGAGTTCCTTCATGATAAAAGGTAAGGTAACAAAACCAGTGTAGGGGGGCAGGTTCCGTTAAAAGTAAAAGCCCGTAAGACCCACAGTCTTTTCTAAACGCTGGATTTAATGATGCATTACCACTTGGATTTTGCGTTCTACTTGAATACAACCATGTGGCTGTAGTCGTTTGGTCAGGAGCCGTCGGCACTTTTGATATAACCGGAGACCTAAATCCGTCCCCTTTGCGTTTCTCAAATTTAATTCTAGTCTGATAGCTGGGACGGGGTACGCAAAGCCTCTTGAGGCAAAATTGAGAAGAGGCATATTATCTTATCACCTCACTCATCCTGGAAATGGTTTTCCGTGGTATTTGCGATTTTTGTCTGGATGGGTAACTTGAGTGTAAAATTGTAGGAACATATTACTTACATCGCAATACATTTATTGTTAGAGATCTTAAGACTGTTAGAATAAATCTATATAAAAATCAATGTAACGTGATAGTTTGTCTGTCTGTGGGTATGTATGTCTCCTATGCGTTCATATACCATTCGTCCGATAGCGATGAAACTTGGGTGAGGTGTTGTGTACACTTACGTGAAGGTTTCAAAATTAGTGAATACATTTCACAGTAGATAGCGCACGAGTAGATTCAACAAATGACCGACGACACGCAAAGCGTTTCAACAAAGTCCCGTATGCATTCATATACCATTCGTCCGATAGCTATGAAACTTGCGTAAAATGTTGTGTACACTGCAGGGACATTTTCTGGCTTAGTACATCCACTTTACAATAGGCAGCGCACGAGTGATTCAACAAATGAGCTACGACGCGCGAAGCATTTCAACAAAGTCAAGTTTGCGTTCATATACCATTCGTCCGATAGCGATGAAACTAGGCTGAGATTTTGTGTGCACTCCAGGGAAGGTTTCTAGCTTAGTAAATCCCTTTAAAAATAGGTAGAGCACGAGTAGAATCAACAAATGAGCGACGACGCGCGAAGCGTTTCAACAAAGTCCCATATGTGTTCATATACCATTCGTTCGATAGCGATGAAACGTGGGTGATATATTGTGTACACTTACGTGAAGGTTTCAAAATTAGTGAATACATTTCACAGTAGATAGCGCACGAGTAGATTCAACAAATGAGCGACAACACGCAAAGCGTTTCAACAAAGTCCCGTATGCATTCATATACCATTCGTCCGATAGCTATGAAACTTGCGTAAAATGTTGTGTACACTGCAGGGAAATTTTCTGACTTAGTACATCCACTTTACAATAGGCAGCGCACGAGTAGATTCAACAAATGAGCTACGACGCGCGAAGCATTTCAACAAAGTCACGTTTGCGTTCATATACCATTCGTCCGATAGCGATGAAACTAGGCTGAGATTTTGTGTGCACTCCAGGGAAGGTTTCTAGCTTAGTAAATCCCTTTAAAAATAGGTAGAGCACGAGTAGAATCAACAAATGAGCGACGACGCGCGAAGCGTTTCAACAAAGTCCCATATAATTTCATATACCATTCATCCGATAGCGATGAAACTTGGGTGAGATGTTGTGTACACTCCAGGGAAGGTTTCTGGCTTAGTACATACATTTTACAATAGGTAGCGCACCAGTAGATTCAACAAATGAGCGATGACACGCGAAGCGTTTCAACAAAGTCCCGTATAAAGTCATATACCATTCGTCTGATAGTGATAAATGTTTGGTGAATTGTTGTGTACGCTCCAGGAAAGGTTTCTGGCTAAGTAAATCCATTTTACAATACGAAGCGCACGTTTACGTTCAACAAATGAGTGACTACGCGCGAAGCGTTTCGACAACGTCCCGTATACGTTCACATACCATTCATCCCATTGCGATGAAACTTGGGTGAGAGGTTATGTACACTCCAGGGAAGGTTTCTGGCTGAGTACATCCATATTACAATATGTAGCGCAAGAGTAGAATCAACAAATGAGCGACGACACGCGAAGCGTTTCAACCGAGTCCCGTATGCATACATGTACCATTCGTCCGTAGCTATGAAACTTGGGTGAGATGTTGTGTACACGTCATGGAAAATTTCTGGCTTAGTAAATCTCCTATAAAATATGCAGCGCACAAGTTGATTCAACAAATGAGGGACGACGCGCGAAGCGTTTCAAAAGGTCATATACCATTCTGCCGTTAGCGATGAAACTTGGGTGAAATATGGTGGACACTCCAAGGAAGGTTTCTGGCTTAGTAAATACATTTCACAGTAGGTAGCACACGAGTAGATTCGACAAATGAACGACGACACGCGGAGCGTTTCAATACAGTCCCCTATGTCTTCATATCCCATTAGTCCGATAGCGATGAAACTTGGGTGAGATGTTGTGGACACTTACGTGACGGTTTCTAACTTAGTAAATACATTTTACAGTAGGTAGCGCACGAGTAGATTCAACAAATGAGTGACAGAGCGCGAATCGTTTAAACAAAATCAGGTATGCGTTCATATACTATTCATCCGATTGCGATGAAACATTGATCAGTTATTGTGTACCCGCCAGGGAAGGGGACTTAGTAAATCCATTTCACAATAAGTAGCGTAAGAATAGATGCAACAAATGGGTGACGACGCGCGAAGCGTTTCAACAAAATCCCCTATTGCGTTCATATAACATTCTTCGATTGCGATGAAACCTTGATGAGTTATTGTGTACACGCCAGGGAAGGGCTTCGACTTAGTAATACATTTCTCAATAGGTAGCGCACGAGTAGATTCAACAAATGAGTGACAGCGCACGAATCGTTTAAACAAAAACCCCTATACGTGCTTATACCATTCATCCGATTGCGATGAATCATTGATGAGTTATTGTGTACACGCCAGGGAAGGGTTTCGACTTAGTAAATCCATTTCACAATAGGTAGCGTACGAGTAGATTCAACAAATGAGTGACAGCGATGAAACTTTTGAAAGTTGTTGTGCACGCTCCCACGAATGGTTCTAAATTAGAAAATCCATTTTACGATAGCTTAGAGGCAGTTAACATGTTGTGTATCCAAAAGCACTTCAAGAAACAGAATTTCAACGCCAACACTTTCTTTGATTGGCATTGCAACGCATGCCGGGTACAGCTTGTTTCCTATAAATTAAATGAATAGATAATAATTGGATAGGGTAGACGAAATTAGGATACCTTATTTGGAAAATGTGCGTTCGTTTGATTATTTATTGTTTTTGGTTAGGAAATATTTATTTAGTAGAATCACACCATAAACATTATTAGGTATGGTATTGAGTTATTTAAGTCAGGTTTTTTATTATTATTTCTAACTCAAAACAATGCAGAATTGAAGAATTTGCTTAGGGGGATGGCAATTGGGCACTTTACCTTACTGTTCAGTACCTTTCCTAGAAGGTCTCCCCACTACAATTACCGTGAAATATTACATCAATAACCATTAGCGAGTCAGTGGTTTACCAAAGAGTTAACCTGGATTACAACTGTACTCCACGCGACTATTCATGGACCTACAGTACGCTTGGACTGCGTTGGTTTGCTTGTATAGATATAGCATTGGGAAACTGAATACATTATGAACACTTAATTGTAAAAAAAAATCTCGTTTGCAAAATGTTTAATGTTTTTACTCAATACGGGAAATATTACCAAATTTCTTTGGAGTTCAAATTCAATACGTTTTTCGTGCTGTCTCAAAATATTTGGTAGGTTGTTTGGTTCTTAAGTTTAGGGGCTGCAATAACGCGGTCATGTAGCCCCGTGTACTTTGGGTGTGTGTAGAATCTGTCTGATAATCGGTGTTAATTGTGATTGCTGAATTAGTGTGTGTTATCTGTTTTTTAATTCAAGTAACGACTGCAGAATTTTTTTTTGAATTTTTCATAGTTCCTACTTTTGCCGCCAAATGCCACCATCAACGACTACTAGTACAGAACTTAGCTACCAGACGCCACCGCAGTCGGCTCTTGGCAACGAACGTAGGAACCTAAGAGCGTTGTTTACATTCTTAACCTATACAATTTAGCTTCACCCAGGTGTAATTAGTGGAAGGTTCTTTAACATGCCATAAATCTATGACATGGGACCGTCAGCTTTACTTCCCCTCCGAAGGAAGGCATACTGAGGGATTTTTAACGCTCTTAAAAATCCGACGACTTCGGCCGCATTTGAACCCGCGATCTTGGGCAAAGAAACTCAGCATGCTACCGACTACGCCACCGAAGCCGCCTTCAAAATTTTTAGTGTTTAATTTATATGTCTAGATTAGTAAATTTATCACACTTCTTCCTTCTTATAAAATCGGAAATCAAAATTTTAAAATGAAAAATAGCTAATCAAACACTCATTATAAATGACCTAGGAATGTAATCCACGCGACTACTGGAGTTTTATTTTCGAGTGCGACCAGAGATACTTGATCATTTAACAATCCGGCATCGTACGAGTGCCATGAATTCTTTCCACTCATCATAAGTCCCACTTCCTCGACGGGGAAACGAGCCAGCGATCTTGGGATAATGATGCGGTCACTCTACCACTGTTCAGAAACTAGAAAAAATTGAATACTATAAATATGAGCGCTATTTTCCTCCCCAACATACAACAATCACCACCACTGTCACAGTTGTACTTCTGTCTCGGGACAGTCGGATGAGGAGCCGCAAAGATGCGCGCGCACCCGGCAGCGAGGAGCATTTGAATAGCGCCGACTTGAAATGCTCCTCGCTGTCTCATTGTGTGATTGTTACCTACTAGAATTATCCCACCTGCGTACTTGTCTTTCATTCCTGTATGATTCTGTTCATCCTCGTCGAACACCAGCTTTTATGACTGAAGTGTATCACACGCTAGCATTTCGTGCGCCAAGTTGTAAGAAATAAAACATGGAGGGCGGTTGTCGTTTCGGGGTAACATTTACAGTCGATTTGCATTATTAACGCAAAGCGGTCGTGAAACTAGCTTTAAGTACATTTCAAAATATGCCTGGTACAGAATGAATGCATTCCAATCAATATTTAAGATCTAACTGTAATAATTGGATATTTAACCATACGCACTATTAAAGGAGCGTAACAAAACACTAGTAAGTCTGTTGGGAAAGTGTGCAAGAGGTAACGCGCTCGCTTGTTGTTTTTAAGATCGCGGGTTCAAGGCTATACAAGGGCGAAACTTTTTACTTCTTTTTAATTATTTTATTATATCCTCCTCACGTCGTACAACAATATTGCAACTTAGTTTTGTCTACATGATCTACGAGGATGATAGTAAACATGTTTTCTCTCATTTAAAATGCTATTTTCCCTAAATACTGTTTAAAACCATGGACGGATACTATTTAAATAGTTCTAAATTTATCCCAGAATAATAATATTAGCCTATGACACGTTCGGTATTTGGTTGGTTGGTTCCTCAGTTTAGGGGCTGCGACAACGCGGTCATGAAGCCCCGTGTACTTTGGGTGTGTGTAGAATCTGTCTGATAACTGGTGTTAATTGTGATGGCTGTATTAATGTGTGTATCTGTTTTTTAACTCAGGTAAGGACTGCAACTTTGAATTTTTCAAATAGTTCCTACTTTTGCCGCCAAACGCCACCGTCAACGACTACTAGGCCTAGTTCAGAACTTAGCTACTAGACGCCACCACAGTCGGCTCTTGGCAACGAACATAGAAACCTAAGAGCGTTGTTTACATTCGTAACCTATACAATTTAGCTTCACACAGGTGTAATTAGTGGAAGGTTGTCATTTAGACTTTCACGGCCCGTGTTACTATTCATAATGTTGAATTTTGGGCTTATGCCGTGTTTATTATATTAAAATTCGACGCGTTTCGAAAGAAACCATGCCTTTCTTCGTCAGGAATAATAATTATTCCAGATTATTCAACATTATGAATAGTGGAAGGTTCTTTAAGGGGCTACCTAAATAATTTTTTTGCTCCCAGTGATCCAAACTGCACCAAATTTTATTTCCATACGACCAACATCTTTCATAAAGCAAAAAGTGAAAAATTATTCCTTTCAGTTGATCAGTATGGGCAGAAATTACTAAAAGATAGTATTTTCCTAAAAAAAAAATGATACCAACTATTTACCACTAAAAATTACTGAAACTTTACAATCTTTTTACACTATGTACTCATTGCACAGACTAATAATTCTGTGCATGGGTTTGGAAAAATATGAAACAATTCCTGAAATAAAAAATTGTTTCGCAAAAATAATTTTTATTTCCAAAAATTGAAGTTAAAAATTATTTAAAAATTAACGATAACTATTTTAACTAATATGGATGCACAGCATTATGGGAGATAGATATATTCACATGCTACAAAAATATTATTGAGATTGGTTAATATTTGCTACTGAATAGTTGGTGTAAAGTCCAAAAAAATGAATTGTGCAGCAAAACAATTTTAAAACATTAGAATGTTTTTCTTCTTCACCCACTCTCTAAAAGTCCCCAGAACCATATGTTTCCCTTCCTTTCCTCTTATGGCGTCTTCACCAAATTTCATCTCCTTGGACTGTTTTCTCATGAATTTCATTTGCTCCAGGCTGCGTCTAACACTCGGCTGAATTCGCCGTTGATCCCGTCCTTTGCAGAAATGTTGCTATGTGGATATATTACAAGGAATGGGAATCTTAAAACTCAGCAATTTTTCTAGGTTTATGCGCTGTCTTGTGTGGGGTTTTGCCTAGGAACACCAAGCTGGCTCATCCGTGCATGGACCCCGACCGAGTTATCTACTTCAATAAGTGGTGTGGAAATGATACCGACGAATGTATCAATTTTTTATCGTTAAATAGTTGTTTTTTTGGTTCACTTTTTTCACTGTCGTTGATTTGTTGTTGTAGGTAACAATCACACAATGAGACAGCGAGGAGCATTTCAAGTCGGCGCTATTCAAATGCTCCTCGCTGCCGGGTGCGCGCGCATCGTTACGGCTCCTCATCCGACTGTCCCGAGACAGAAGTTCACAGTTGTGGTCTGGTTATTGTACAGCAGTGATCTGGAATATCTGGGGGACTTATTAATAAACCTACGGTAGTCTAAACCAGAGTTTCTCAAAGTCCTGGACACAACGGACCCCAAACAAAAGAAACACATGAATGATACATACCACTCATAATTTTTGTTCATAGCGAAGGCACATACGAAATATTTATCCTGTAATAATTTTAAATACTGTAATTATTCTTCGCTAACTGTTATAAACCTCAATAACTGTGTACATGATTTTGAACAATGCAAACTATTCATACACACACTCAACCCTCGATTCAGTTGATATATACACTGATTGTAATTATGAGTAATCCAACAATGTTTAGCTCTGGTATAAGAAAACAAGATACATTGCAGATTGTTAGAATCACATATACGGTATTTTATCAAATTAAAAAAATACAAAAGTTAACGTATGATAATGGTCTTAATTGGTAGAATGTAAACAAAAGTACTTTAGACCTTTTCATTTGAGAGTATTTCTCGTAGGCCTAGTTGTATTAGAATTGGAAATAAAGAATTCGGAAAATATGCATATAGGTTTAATATATGAATACTTATAACACTTATAAACATATTTGAAATACTTAATAGTACATTATGCAACGAGCCTATAATGGCAATTAATTACCATTATAGGCGAGTTGCATACAACTGTTTATGTTCGACGATAATTATTAAAACTTTATTATATGTTTTAACATACTTACTTAATTCCTGCCGCTCCTTCCGGAGCATAGGGCCTTGGCGAAATTTCTCCACGCAGTACGGTTCCTGGCCATTCTATTCACTTGACTCCAGTTCTTGTCCACCTCTGCAATTTCATTTTCGATTGTCCTCTTCCAGGTCTTCTTAGGCCGACCTCGCTTCCTGGCGCCTTGAGGATTCCAGTCTAGCGCCGCCCTCTCAATAGATCCGTCCGGCTTCCTTGGTGTGTGACCAATCCAGCGCCATTTCCTCTCCTTGATCTGGATGCTAATCGGTTGTTGATTGGTGATGGTCCAAAGATCTTCATTTGAGATTATGTCCGGCCACCTCACATTCATGATGCGACGCAGACATCTGTTAATGAACACCTGTAGCTGGTTGTTGATCGGTTTTGTGACTTTCCATGTTTCACAGCCGTAGAGAAGAATCGACTTGACGTTGCTATTGAAAAGGCGGAGCTTGGTCTTCCTGGAAATGTTTCTATTTCTCCAGATGGGGTAGAGCTGGACAAAGGCACCATTTGCCTTCCTGATACGGCTTCGAACATCTTCCTCTGCTCCCCCATCATTTGTGACTATACTTCCAAGGTAGAGGAAGGACTCAACTCGCTCAATGTCCTTTCCGTTGACTGTCAAACTAGTCGTGATGTCAGAATTTATCCTCATCTCTTTGGTCTTGTTGGTGTTGATCATCAGTCCTGCACGTTCTGCTTCTCTCTGCAACCTCCCCAGCTTACCTTCTATGTCTCGGTACCGTTGTGCCATAAGACAAATGTCGTCTGCGAAATCCAGAACTTCAAGCCTGTCATTTATACCCCATTGAATACCCCTCTTCCGTCCTCCCATTACCTTCTTCATCACACTATCCAGGACCAACAGGAACAGAGTGGGGGAACTGACCTTTATCTTTTCTGTTAATTTGCCTTCGTGAAGAACCTGGCACTCATACCCTTCGTACATCTCTTCCATGATTCTGATGAGCTTTGTTGGAATTTTATATTCCTCGAGGGTCTTCCACATGATTCTTTGATTTACGGAGTCGAAGGCTTTCTCGAAGTCAACAAATGTGAGGTAAAGGGTATTCCGCCACTTCACACTCTGCTCCAGGATGATTCGGAGGGTGTTGATGAGATCCACACAGCTGCGATGTTGTCGAAATCCAGCCTGTTCCTTCCGAAGCCTTTTTTCTACGCAGTCTTTTATACGATTCAGGATGACTCTCGCCAGCACTTTGCTTGGAATGGACAGCAAGGTGATACCCCTCCAGTTGTTACAGTTTGTGGTGTCCCCTTCCTTCGGCAACTTGACTATTAACCCCTTCGTCCAGTCGGTTGGTATTTTCTCCTCCTTCCAGATCTTCTCCAACAGCGGGTGCAGCAGATCGATCGTAATATCCAGGTCTGCTTTCAGTACTTCCGCTGGGATATTATCCAGACCTGGTGCCTTCCCGCACTTCATCTGCTTCAACGCTGTCCGTATTTCGACCCGAGTTGGGGAGTCGAGGCTGATGCTTGGGTCACTTTCTGCTTCCTCTTCATCTTCTCCTCGCTGCTTACTTTCTGGCCCTCTATCTCTATTAAGAACCTCCGCAAAGTGTTCTCTCCATCTTGTCAGCTGATGTTCACACGTCGTGAGGATCTCGCCCGTCTTGCTCTTCTAACATAAATATTCATAAATATCTGTGGGATTCAGTTAGTGAACAGGGCGCGCTGGTTTTGCTGACTGAACAGAGCGCATTCGTGGGTCAAGGCACTCCGAAAGCAGAGACCATTCACTTTGCCTGCCAACATAGAACACCTCCGTCACCGAAGTCGTTTGAAAGCAATGCGCTGTGTAGATATTGGATTTGGGGATATTAAGGTACAGTGCTATTTCTTGTCTCATATTCGCCAGTTTATTTACGCGAACATATGGACGGTGCACTTTTCATGTCGGCAATTTATATAGACATCTTGGATTTTGAGCGCATGCGCGAAGGTATCCTTACCTAATTGGTCACACAACTGTTTCTTGAGCTCTGATTGGTGGGAGAAACTGTTTCATAATGAAAAATAGTGTTATAATGAGCCTCATTATGATACATTTTTCTGACACAAAATGTTTACATTTCGACATCGTCGAACATAAAAAGAAATTATGGTAGACGTTCTTTCAAAAAACATCGATGATGGAGAAAGTTCAACATGCAGCCTAGCAATGGGAGGGATGAAGATAGTTCTTTGATTTAATCATATAGGTTTTGGGAAGGATCGTCGAAATTCTCAATCTGATGGCTGCTTGAACAGTCTCAAACCAATTTTTTCTTACAAAACTTATGTTGCAAAGCGTTAAATGCCTGCTTACACAAATAAGTAGTGGAAGAGGTATAATATGTGTTAGTGCTTAGTTTGCTAAATCAACGTACTTGGCTTGTTAATCATAAACAAATATTTAGGGCCATTTTTAAAAAAATATTTTGAACTTGTTTAGGCAAGTCGCGGACCACACTTTGAGAAACTCTGGTCTAGATGCTGATACCGAGAGTGAACAAGAGCGTGAATAAGTAAACGCTCTGTTCTAACTTGAGTTGAGTAATCCTCGCTCCAGAAGAGCTAACAATGTAAATATTCAGGTCGACGAATGTAGGAAGGCAATAGTTTCCTGGGAAATCACGATTCTCTAGAATAGTGAGAAGTTTTAGGATAATAGCTAGTGTTACTACCTCATCCACATTCAGGAAGTGGATACCGGTCTTTATAGGAGGACGTGACGAGAACTTCGACGCCATTAGACTAGAGGCATCACGAGTAAAGAGACTTTTTTTTACTACATCTCACATCACAGGAGCGTCTGCTTTCTATTCAAGCGATAGATGTGCAATGAGCTCGTTTCTTCTTGAATTATTGGTTCTTCTCCTGCTTTAGAAGTGTCAATACGGTACTCTTGTCTCAAACGTTTTGACTTTACCAGAATTCACAAGAAGGTGTCAAAACGACATTCACCAATATATTTTCCTTGGAGGTGAAGTGTAAATAAACGTATTTATCCAATTCCTTTGGGGCAGTTACACAAAGTTAATAGAAGGTATTTTATCAGCTGTTATTATAATTGTGTAGACATTTTACGGCGTGTTTTAGTCGTCAAAGGGATTAATTGTTTTCCAGTTCAGAGCATACACATCAAAGAAGTTTCACGTTAATATTTGACTGATACTTTCTGTTGTTGCTTATTTTAGGGGCTGCAACATAGTGGTCATACCTAGGTAAATATCCTCTTGTATTAGGGTGCGTGTGTGTGTGTGTGATTTGTGTGATAACCTGAGTTATTGTAATGGCTGTACTAGTATGTTTATTTGTAAAGAGGATAGGATTGGGGAGGAGGCGGTCGTGGCCTTAAGTTAGGAACCATCCCAGCATTTTCCTGAAGTATGTGGGTCAAACCACATCCAGGATGGCTGAGGTGGGAATCGAATCCTCCTCTTCTCAGGTTAGCCTCACGAGGCACGTTCCAGCCCTCACATCAGAATAATGTTCATTTATTTCTTAATTCATATTAGGTGATTTTGATTTACAGCAGGTTTCTAATCACCGTTTCCTAAATTGTTAACAATTATGGCAGGTATAGTTAAGACAATTTTTCACTATTTTTGTGATTTTATATTTTATTTCTCGTTTATTCATTATTTTGAATAAGTAATCTCGCATAACTTTCACAAAAAAAAAATGATAATGAAACTGCCACAACTAAGAAGTAGCTGTGTTTTACCTTCCATTCCAGGAAAATCTTTGCAACACCCACTTTGCCATGGCACCAAGAATTCTTCCATCCATCACAGCAACGACTGCAATCTAGAAGACCAGTAAGTGTCACTGCGGGGCAACTCACTGGTAATGGATGTGACCTAAATTAAAGCTGGAAGCATGAGTGGTCAACTAAAACATTAGGAACAAGTGCGCACCATCTTGATCCCACAAAGAAACCAAACGGTTTGACTTACCGAGGAACTTCTGGTGCCGCATCAACAGGCTGAGGACTGGACATGGTTGCTGCAATTATTTCAGGTACAAGTGGGGCTGGATCAGCTCACCAATGTGTGAGTGTAACCTGGAAGAACAGACGATCGAACATCTGGTCCAACGCCGTCCTCTTTATTCGTACCCTGCCATTCCTGACGATTTGTTCGCTCTCATACCCGATTTAACTGAATTGTTGAGAAGGATATACTTTAAAGTTTGATTATACCTTGTTGTGTACAATTGTATATTGTATAAATTACCATACGATTAAATAAATACCTTCCATTCCATAATATAGTAAAGACCAGGCCTGTCCAACTTGGGGGCCAAAATATTTAGAGGGCCATGGACTACAGTACACTAAAACGTTTCACTCAGATAAATGTTTTGTTTAGGGGCTTTGCGACATGGTAGTCATGTAGCCCTGTGTTTTTGGGTGTGGGTGTGAAATTTGTCTGATAACCTGGGTTGTTGTGATGGATGTAGTAGTGTGTATTTGTAATTCAGATGAGGATGGGGAATGAGGCGGCCGTGGTCTTAAGTTAGGTACCATCCCGACGGGAAGCCACTTCGAGAATGGCTGAGGTGGGAATCGAACACACCTCTTCTCAGTTTTGCCTCACGAGGCTGAGTCAACCCCGTTCCAGCCCTCACACCAGAATTAAATTTCTTGGCAGAGCTGGGAATCGAACCCGGACATCCGTGGTGATAGCCAAGTGTGCATTCACCACGCAACGAGGCGTACTCAGAAAAAGAATCAGTTAAGTACAGCAGATCTGTCTGTTAGGTAGTTAGCCCGAAGGCTGGTTAGACCCTCAATAAGTATAGTCGTTAGGTTATGTGGGTAGACTTTTTTTTTTCGAATTTCGCGGCAGTTTTTCGTTTCCTGTTAGACCGGAAGTATCGCTAACATGCCAACCCATGAATTAACTTATCGCTTATTTTTTCTCCTTTAATTTAAGCCATGTTAGAGCACTGTAAGCCAAATCGTTCGCTTACAATGCGCATTCCAGCGACACCACCTACTTCTCCGGCATTCCAGTAGTTCAAACGGCTGGAAATCCAGGAAGCCGACAAGGGAAGACCGGGGACATTTAATATGTTGTTAAGAACATCAAATAGGACAACTCTACCAATTTTCCGCTTTACTAAAAAATTTTCAAGGTTTTGACCGTTTTTAGACTAAAATTCCTGGGATAATTGTTCGTAGCATGACTAACAACACTTGATTTGAGAAATTGAAAATACTGGTAGACAACTAGCAACTGTTAAAACAGAAAGTTTCATTAATTGTACTAATATTTTTACATTGATGAATAAATGGACCTCTGCAGTGACAGTCAACCATACTAAGATACTACGTCAGAAAGTGGATTGACGGAAGCAAGAGTAATGTTTAGGAGTGGTAAACCTGTATTCTATACTTACACTTAGATTATGTCATTTTCATGATTTTAATTACCTTATTTCATATTCTGGGAGTCATTATCAATTGAAATTACTGTCCATTATCACTAGTGCACTGGAAATATGGGCTAAATTATGTAAATAGCCTATGTGTTTTTGTTTCCCGCTCATTCAACGACAATATTTGCCATGTTTGTTTGGCACATAAAGTCTCTTCAACTGTTACACGCACATTGATGTCACATTACTGTTACCAACATATGGGATACAAAATACACCTTGTAATTACTGTATGTGAGAAAGCATTAATTGGCACAACAATTCGTCTGGAAAAAGATTATGCGTGAGTACTCCCACTGTGCGTGACAAAAGTCAGGATTGTATTATACAGGGTCTTTCATATAAAATAAGAGCGCCAAGCGGCGGCTTTGTTAACCGCGGCTGCGGTCACTTTGGCCGAGCTTTTGGCGCGTCAAGGCCCCCTGCTTTAAGCGTGTGTACAATCCTATATGATGCAGCGGCCTTACTAGCGTGTGTACAATGCTGAAATCTTACTTTAGTTAGTTAGTTAGTTAGTTAGTTATTGTTGATGAAACCGAAACCCCTACTTGTGCTAATTTTGTGAGTGATTTATTCGGAGACCGTTCAAGATTCTCGCCAATGTCATCTAGCTCATCCTCTGTTAAAACTGTTCGTGTGCGGGCATGTTTTTTATTGAGCACCGAGCCGGTAGTGCCAAACTTATTTGCAATTACGTGAATCTGTGCTAGTGAAGGTGGCTCTTCATCAGGAAATTGCTGATCAAATGCATCACGTACCCGCCGAGCCGACTCGTACTTAAAATACGTTTTACATTAAAAAAAATACGATGTTGCAATGATAAATGTCTCACCATGTTAGCACTTGAGGTTTAGACTGGCGACTGAACGCCTGCACGCTTATTGCAAGGTCAAGTTTGGTAATGTCAATCTGTTATTTTTATACAGTCCATCGGAACTTGAAAAAAAAAAACCAGCCATCGTATGTACTAGGCGCGCGCTTTCAATTCTATAGGGGTTTCGGTTTCATCAACAATAACTAACTAATTAACTAACTAACTCAAGTAAGATTTCAGCATTGTACACTCGCTAGCAAGGCCGCTGCATCATATAGGATTGTACACACGCTTAAAGCAGGGCGCCAAAAGCTCGGCCAAGGTGACCGCAGCTACGGATAACAAAGCCGCCGCTTGGCGCTCTTATTTTATATGAAAGACCCTGTATTAGCTGGGTTCCAAGGGCCGAATTTAGATTGTATGCGCTCCTAGGCCCGTGGGTTTTTGCCGCCCCCTCTTCGTGAAGGAGGGAGAATTTAGACCTCAGAAAGGTCTTTGTGAAGGTAATTTTTATTTTATTCTAATGTATCGTGAAGTAAAATCAATTAAATATTAAAATAATGAGAAAATCAACTGTTTCTAAATTTGTATATATAGACTATAAATAGGCCAACGAGATATTGAAATAAGTTTAAACCATTTAAGACTCATTATACACTTACAGATATTCAGATATACATAATACATTGGGACAAGAGGCAACAAAGGCCATGCTGTTTGCAGATGATATAGTGATATGGGGCGAGGATGAAAAGGAAGTACAAAAACAACTAGATGTATGGAATCAAGAAATAGAGACATATGGGATGAAAGTAAGCACAGAGAAGAGCAAGACAATGGTAATGTCAAGAGGAAGGAAGGAAGGAAGAGGAAAGATAGAATTGAATGGGAAAATTCTAGAAGTGGTTAAAAGTTTCAAGTACTTGGGAAGTGTGATCACAGAAGATGGAAGGATAACTGAGGAAATTGGAAAGAGAATACAACAAGCGAACAGTTTTTACCAGAGCATAAGGGGTATTCTGTGGAACCGAGATGTCCCAAAGAAATGTAAAAATGTATTATATTCAACCTACTACAGACCCATACTAACATATGCAGCTGGAGCGTGGACTACTACAAAAAGAGAGGAGACTAGAATACAAGCCGCGGAGATGAAATTCCTAAGAGGTATAGAGGGCAAGACCAGAAGAGATAGAGTTAGAACTGAAGAGATTAGAAAAAGGGCAGGAATCTTGAAGCTGCAGGACAGGATAGAAACAACAAAGTTAAAGTGGTATGGACATATGATGAGAATGGGAGAGGAGAGAGTACCAAAGAAAACTTTCTGTGAAAAGATGACAGGGAAGAGACCACGAGGAAGGCCCCGAAAGAGATGGGCAGATACAGTGTGGGAGTGTGTAGAGAGGAGAGGAGGAAAACCTGAAGAAGTACTAAAAACAGGAGAGGAGTGGTGGAGAGACAGGAAACGTTGGAGGTCCTTAATTCACAACCCGACCCAGGAAGCTGGAAACGGGAAATGAAGATGATGATGACATAATACACTACATTATACAACCTGCAACTATGCATAATGAATTATTCAAAATGTAACTGATATTAATATTTAAGACATAAATGTTCTCCTTATAAATCACAAAACATTCCCTATTCTATAGCTGAAGTCGAAAGAACTGCTGTTGCAAAACATTTGTTGGACGTAGACATGTATTGTAGTATATAACATGTTATGGACATTTTCGGTCAACCGACAGTAGTGGCTACGCTGGCTAAAGCACAGCATTAGGTCATGGGACCAAGCTCTGTGCTGACTCGGTAGATACGTGGGTTCGAGCCCCACCGTCGGCCGTCCTTGAAATGGTTTTCCGTGGTTTCCCCATTTTCAACACCAGGCAAATGCTGGGACGGGTCCTTCTGACAGGCCACGGCCGCTTCCTTCCACATCCTTGCCCTGTTTCATTCACCATCATTCATTTCATCTCTCATTAACTCCTCGCATGAGGTTGGCGTCAGGAAGGGCATCCGGCCGTAAAAACCATCGCCACAAAGACTTCCATCGCATCTCATCCCCGACCCCGTTGGAAAAACGGGAAAAATAAGGGGTAGTCATACATACAATGGACATTTTCGGTCAAAAAAAAATTGTGGATTTATTTTGCGCCCCTCAACATGATGCGCCCCTAGGCCGGGGCCTATTGGTAATTCCAGCCCTGTGGGTTCCGCTGCCTTGTAAATATTGGTCTAGGCAAAAACCATTGGTCTGGTTAAAGATTATTGATGAGTAGTACCGTATGCGCTAGGTCGGCAATATTGTATTTGTCCCATAATTCACGCGTATGGACATAACTGGAATTTTATTATGTAAGTCGTGATCTAATAATATGGGACGGTGGAAGGGTTATAGACAGCGGAGGAGAAAAAACATCTATTACCACAGCATTTTCACAATATTATTATTTATCATTATATAAGGTAAACTTATCTCGGCTAATTTAACTAGTTACATGTAAGGTTCACCTCTCTTACCACCACTGTTACCGGAAGAAAGTTCCTATGCATATTAACCCAACATCGGTCGAACCTACTAACGTTACGTCATCGGTCGAGGTGTTAGTGCGGCGCTCACGCTTAAGATCAAGACGTTTCCGTCTCTCTCACGTACTATCACAGGTTTTCGCGCTAAACAGTGTCAATTTGTATTCGTTTGTCGCCTTATGGAACATTCCCATGGAAAACTCCCAGGGTCTCCATGGAGTGAACGGGGTTGGCTTTGCATTTTGCTTTTACCGTAATATGCAAATCAAGGATGGCCTTGAGGGAACTAAATAATTACATTTTCTGAATATCGTCTTTTATATCGTGGCGGTTCATTCTCAAATAGCAGTCTAGTTCCCTCCGATGCTAGCGCGAAAGACGTTGCCATCATTATTCATTACATATCCACGGCCGACTGAATGCGCAGCTCGCATTCAGTCGACCGTGACATATCATATCTAAGGTCAGTTAGATGGCAGCACATGCCATAAGAACAAAAGAAAAGCAAGTGGCGGCTAGAGAAAATCTTTTGTTAGCGCTGCGCTCCCCACTCGACCGATCTTAATATAAATAGATAAAGATTTGTCAGTAGATTTGAAACCCGTCTTATTCACCCGAACGAAGGTTAGTATTAAATAAATCCTTCTTTTCTCTTTTCCATAAAAATGAGTATCTTTTTGTGTTATTTAAAAGTCGTCTGCAGCACATTATCTGATTTATTATCATCGGTTGGACACACGTTGGAAACTTTGTTACCAAAAAAGAGAGCCTTCCCGTGTTCCACTTGTGACCATCGAGTGGAAGAAAATGAAGTTATTAATACTCAAAGGGGATTATTTATTTAAACATGGTAATAGCCGAGCGTATGATAGGACAATTAAAAAGTCATTCGCTCGCTTGCGCTGTGGACAAACATCCGCATGAATGAATAATAAGTGTCGCAAAGTCCACAAATACTGTACTCTAGAAGCCCAATGAATATATTATTAAAGATCGCTATTGAATTCTCTGACATTGTCACTTATTTACAGGGCATATTCCAAAATATTACACAACAAATGCAATTAGAAAAGCGGCGAACGAATACGAGTTTTATAGCTACAAAGTTCAATGTTTTCAAACTCCCTTTATGCCTGAAATACTAAGCCCTAGGAAGGAAGGAGGCTTGTTGTTTAACGTGACCGTTAATCCTGAGATCATGAGCCACGGGACCTCCTTTTTACGTGGAATCCGAACCACAGGACATGGCATTTCACATCGAAAATCTCACATGCATTGACCGGGAATCGAACCCGGACCGCCCTAGGAAGTGTTAGTGTTTTAATATTGTAATAGGCTACCTGTTGTCCAGAAATAGTCATTTGGGTTCATAACCACTGTTGCAGAAGCCCAAGAACACTGAGATGTTCAAGTGGCAAACAAAGCTAAACAAGGAGATTATGCGAACAACTCGCGGAACAACCTAGCCTAGCCAATCACTCAATCCAAAGATGTCATAACGATTCTACAGCTTTATCAGCTATTCCAAAGATGTGATAACGATACCACAACTCTATCATTCATTCCCGAGAAATCGTAACTATACTAAGCTCTATCACTCATTCCAAGGTAGTTATAACGATACTACATGGCTATCATTCATTCCAAAAATGTCATAACGATACTAAAGCTCTATCACTCATTCCAAAGAAGTTATAACGAGAATCTATCACTCATGCCAAAGATATCATAACGACATTGCAGTTCTCCCTAGCGGGAAGTTAAGAAGTTCTAGAATGCCAAAATGCCAAAATAGTGGAAGTACTCTTCTACTTCCAATTTCTCTCCGTCAAGCATCATAAGTTACTTGTTCGTGCCCTTTGTCTACTGGCTGTCATAACCACTGTTTTGTGCGGCTTACGTTTAATCAGAAATGTTGAATTGGTAATTCCTCACATTTAATTCTTTTTGTTTTTAATTCATTTAGGAGCTTTGCGACATTGTGGTTATTTGACCCCGTATGCTGTATGCTCTGAATGCTATATATACTGCACATATATGACTTGTCTGATAACGTGAGTTATTGTGGTGTGTGTAGTAGTGCGGTGTATTTGTAATTGAGACTAGGCCTCAAGTTAGGAACCATCCCAGCATTATCCTGGAGTGGAAGTGGGAAACCAGGGGAAACAATTACTACTTGGCTGAAGTGGGTTTCGAACCCACCTCTTCTCAGTGGATGGGAGGCTGAATGTAAACCGTTCCAGCCTTCAGATCAGAAGTAAACTTATTGTTGGCGTTTTTTTTGTTTTGTTTTTTGTTTTTTTTTGTTGGCGGCATCGAACCCGGATCTCAGAAATGACAACCAAGAAGGCTGAGTCTCGCGGTGTTCCCAATAAAAGTGTTAAAATGTAACAGCCCGGTGTCGGTAGACTTACTAGCACATTCAAGAACCCTTCCAGGACAAAATTCCAGTCTCTACGTTCCTAAACCAGAGAAGCTGATATCCCCAGGATCCCTAGAAAAATCTAAATATCTAAAATTTTTGTTAGGGGGCCGAGCTGATGAGCGTATACATTGGGGTTCAGGAGCAGTTCGGCGTAAGTGTGCAAGCGTATTTTCACCCATAGATTAACTTGTTTTCCAAAGCGATGACCTATAGTTTTCGTGAGTTTCAACGTTTGCTGAAAGTCCAAACTATCTTTTATTATCAACAAACCCAGTTAGATATAGGCTAATTTAATTCCAAATGCACAATTATTACCCTTTCACGAATTGATTGCCGGCGGTCGAGATGGGAATTATTCTTTGATGACTTGTGTCACACGTAGACACGTACAGTTGTGCGAGTAGGATATGACTCAGCTACAGTAGACTCAGTCATCGTTTAACTGTCCGTGGTAACATGAGCTCCTGTGACGCTTATCTGACACAATGCTGCTTGACTTTTGTGCGGATTGCATCCTGTCGTCGCTGTGCCCTTCGCTTTGCCCCGCAGGGCTCATGTGGCTTCGGTGACGTAGTTGGTTGCATGCTGAACTGCTGTGCCCAAGATAGCGGGTTCTACCCGGCCGAAGTGGTCAGATTTTTTAAGAGCGTTAAAAATCCTTCAGTATGCCTTCCTTCGGAGGGGAAGTAAAGCCGGCGGTCCCATGTCATAGATTTATGGCATGTAAAAGAACGTTCCACGGACTTATCTTGTGTGAAGCTAAATTGTTAGGTTAGATTTCATCGGAACGCTCTATCAAAGTTCCAACGTTCACCACTAGGTATCACTGATATCCGGTAGCGAAAGTTGGAACTACTTGAAATTGAACGGAACTTGTAGCTCACTCTAAGGGTGTCCGCTGGAAGCAGCTACAGACTCAGGCGAGCCGAACATGTCCTTGGACACTCCCGGCACGAAAAGCCATACGATAAATAAATATGCTACAATAAACAACAAACGCTCGTGCAGCCACACTCAGCGGCAATCAAATGTTGAATGGGTTTAACAGCAGTTGAAAGAGACATTATCATCATTGAAAATGATAGAATGATTCCTCCAAAATGCCTCATCGAAGTCAGTAATTCACATACCACATTTAAAAAAAAAAACTATAACAGAGGTGTCCATACAGCACGTCGGCTATCACCACGGAGGCCCGGGTTCGATTCTCGGCTCATCCAAGGAATTTAATTCTGGTCTGAGGGCTGGAACGGAGTATAGTCAGCCCCGTGAGGCAAAAATGAGTAGAGACGGGTTCGATTCCTACCTCAACCATCCTGAAAGTGGTTTTCCGTGGTTTCTCCAATTCTACTCCACGCAAATGCCGGGATGGTACCTAATTTAAGGCTAAGGCCGCTTCCTTCCTAAACCCTACCTCAATTACAACTTCACACATTAATACAGCCATCTTAATGACACAGGTTATCAGAAATTCTACACACACCCAAGTACATGGGGCTACATGTCCACGATGTCGCGAAGCCCCTAAACAATCAACAAGCACGAAGGCTGCACGCTCATGGCGCGGATGACCTTGCAGCGATGGTGGGGGAAGACTATATGTTGTCTCTCTCGCACTCTTTCCCATCTCACTCCCTCCCGTACTGCCTTCACTGATCGGTCGAATGTCAAACAGTGTTCTGTATATTTTGAATATGTCAAAATTGAAACATTACGAAAAGGGGGGGGGGGGGGGGGGGAACAAAAAAACACCAATAATGTGACGAAAATTGCAATATCTTAAATGAGTTTCATGATATCTTATCAATATTTCTGCCTGTTTAATGCTAAGCACGTAATCTTCAAGTACCGGTACGCAGAGGAACACGCAAAATACAATGTAGATGTGTCGGACAACCAACGCATTGAACGAACAGTTTGCTTATTTACATTATGTTCGGGACGCTAGTGATCCCAACTTGGCTCGGTCAAACGCGCTGTCATTCAGGGCAGGAGCCAGCCTGCCGGCGTGCAGTGCAGTATAGCTAGCACGCTGAGCGTACAAATGCTGGACGCCGCTGGTCTATAACATCCGTATAAATTGAGTTCCACATTATGATCATTTTTTTAATGAAGGAACACTCTTTTAAACCTTCCTCTCCAAATAATATTTTGGAAAACAGTATTCGAAATAAACTTTCAGAGAAATAGGTAAATATGTGGTGTGTGACTGACCTCGGTATAACATTTTCGTGGAAACATTCAATACTGTACTCTTATTTTGCGCTCTTTCTTCACAGTGTAATGTCTACAATATAATGATTAACTTGCTTTGTTACATTGCGGCATTGTCATTTATCTCCTTGCGGTGATAATTTGAGACAAAAAGCAAGACATTGGGAGGGCTAATTGATAGCCTGCCTGGTATGGAACAATAGCGGACCCAAGAGACGCGGCTCGACGTGGTGGTGGCGTCCTCCCTAGCGTCTATTGTGTACCGTCTCCAATTAGACATACAGTAGGATCCAACTTGCACCACCATTTCATTTGACTCTTATGAGCCACTACAGTATTATAGGGACATGTGGACTGGAGCATGCCTAACTGTGCATTAAGGATGTTCAGTAATACACAATAATTAGTCTTGGCTCTGTCCGAAGTTTCCACAACGAGATACAAGCTCATGAAACACGAGGGATATGTTGTTGTTGCTTAGTTTAACTGGGTATGTGGGGTGCTGAGAACACCCCACGTGTAATATCCGCTTGTTTTTTCTTTCTGACAGAAGTTGGCTACACTGTTGAGGAACTCAGTACCTTCTTGAATAAGCTTGGAGTTTAATATAACGTCATTTGCAATCCTCCCTATATTATTCTGTTAAGGTCCCTTTCCGGTTTTGTAACGAAAATAAGGTCCTGTTAACACCAACCTACACATATGGGGTACCTACAGGTTCCGCATAACCCAATGTGTGCCCGAAACTCACTCACTTCCTCTTTAAATGCCTCCCAATTAAATAAATACCTTAAAAATGTACAGTTACAATGGGAGCACCGCAACCTAGTGAGCCTGCCGCTAGAGCGCAGGGCAGCGCGGCGGCGGTAGCACGGCGTACTGCTAGGCGAGCCTGCCGCTAGAGTGCAGGGCAGCGCATTCACGTTGAGAAAGCTCGCACGGGCCCACTAGTGTTTAAAGTTGTGTCTATTATTGCCGACAATAGCATTTTTAGGCTGGGATGTCGTTAGCACCCCGCATACCCAGTTACGTTACACATCGAGTCTAGTTGGTTTCTATTTCGCAAATTGAGCTGTCGCTTCTGTGTGGTGTTGGGAGTGTGTGAAATGAATACTTCTTTAGATGTAGTGCAGGAACGGTTGTAAATAATTGTCTGGAAGTAATGCAGAATTGAGCTTAAAATTCTATATGCAGTACGAAACCAAAATATTAAGACTTCGGGATTGGAAATCAGGAAGGTATTTATTTTTATAACTGTGGTGCCAATTATCTTATGACAATATTTTTGGGTAGTAATAAAGATTGAATTTGGTATATTTGGTCCTTGTAAAAGAATAGTGCAAGTTTTAGTTGGGGTGTTGTGAGCGCCCAACCTACCCGCATACCTAATTAAAGGTTAAGAGTCTTGGAAAACGTGGTCATTCAGCCCCGTGTATTTCGGTGTGTGTGAACTTTTGTCTGATGACACTAATACTGCCATTTGTGTATTAAAATAATTATATTAGTGTGTATATTTGTTATTCAGGTAAGGATTGGGAAAGAGACGGCCGTGGCTTTAAGTTAGGAACCATCCCTGAATTTGCCTGGAGTACTGTAGAAGTCGGAACCCACGGAAACTCACTTCCAAGATGTCTGAAGTGGGAATTAAACCCACCTGTTCTGAGTTTTGCCTCGCGAGCTAGGTGTACCCTGTTCTAGCCCTCAGATCAGAAATTAATATCCTGACGGAGCGGAGAATCGAACCCGGACCTCTGGGGAGACAGCCAAGAGTTCCAGTCACCAGACGACGAGGTGTTAGTTATTGTAGTTTTAAGGGGCGGTACAGCGAGGTCATCTCCCCTAGACCACGAGGTGGTCCGTTGTGTAGAACCACATAATGCTGTGTACTTGTGACATTGGTCAATATTGCGATAATACAGTACTTTTATCAAAAATTCAAGGAATGATTTCAGTCAAGTACCGTAGTCATTTGTTCCTCATCCTTAGAGGTATTCTGTGTTTGCTGAAAGATTATGGGGTTTTACAGCCACAAGAAAAATGTCGCTAGATGGTTTGAGATGAAGACTCTTAAATTGAGAACACAAGCAGTTCCATGTAAATAGGTTCTATAATTCTCGAAAATAAGGAAAACCATTGAAATTATTCTAATAGTACCGGTAGACCCGAGGTGCTCCGCAGAATTCATTTCAACAATCAGTAAGTTCGTGAGATATAACAGTTAGTATTGTTTGCATTACGATTGTCTCTCGGCTACAAGATGGCCAGCAAATCATTTCTATTGTTGCCCAGGAATGAATGAATGTTCGTGAAACAATGTATTTTATCTCGGTATTTACTTGGACTAGATTGTGCATTGACGCGTAGTTAACACGTCGGATCCCCTTCTTGGTTTCAGACAAATATACAATTTATTGTGTTGTTGTAGCTTGTAGCCCCGTGTATTTGTGTGTGTTTAATTTGTGTGCTAACCTGTGTTATTGTGATGTCTGTACTTGTGTGTGTATTCGTAAATTGGGGAGGCAGCCGTGGCCTTAAGTTAGGAACCATCCCAGCATTTGCATGGAGTAGAAGTGGGGAAAGGATGGCTGAGGTGGGAACCAAACCCTCCTCTTCATAGTTTTGCCTTAAGAAGTTGAGTGTATCCTGTTCCAGCCCTCCTACCGGAATTTCTTGGCAGAGCCGGGATTCGAACTCCTATAAAACAAACTTAACTTATATAACGAGATTCAAACTACGAATCGTAATACACTGACTGCTCAACAAAAGTTTGGAATATATATATTTTTCTACAATGACTTCTTATAGTAAACCCATTGAGGTGTATACAACAACTTATTAACAAACTAAACATCAGCCCTTCTGGAAACAATAACAATCGTGGTTACATAACAATGAAACGGTACAAAAACAAAGTAAACTCGCTTCTAAGTGTCCCTTTTGAAAACAAAAACAATGAATATCTGTGTCTCATGATGATCAGTATCAGTCTTTAGTAGTCCTCCCCGCACACGGAGGAAGCTCTGCTCTGAATGAGACCATCAAGTTCATCTTGGGGTAAGAGGTCCCACTCATCTATGGCAGCGTCAGCATACAATTGATGCCGGTAGTCCAAACTTTTGTTGAGAAGTGTATAAACACCAACTTTACGCACTACACTTATTAAACAGTAGTTAGATATATTGTTTATATATTTTAAACCGCAACACGGTGTTCTTGATCTGAAGATGGCTGCGTGAAGGTCGAAACGTGTAATCCTAAAATTGTCCCATTATAATAGTGATTATGACTAATAAAAGAAATTCTTTCCAGGATTTTTTAAACTTATTATTTCATGTACTCCGTCTTGAGGAAAGAATTCATGATGAAAATTAATACATTTAAAACAAAAAATATTGGAATGCAGCCGAAATAAATCAGAAACCTCTATGGACATCATATTGGCAGGTGAAAAACTAAAGGAAGTAGGAGACTTCTGTTACTTAGGAAGCAAAATAACCAGTGATGGACAAAGCAAAGAGGATATAAAAAGTAGGTTAGCTCAGGCAAGGAAAGCATTTCTGCAGAAAAGAAATCTGTTGACATCAAATATAGATTTAGGTATTAGGAAGTCATTTTTGAAGGCCTTTGTCTGGAGCGTGGCGCTCTATGGAAGTGAAACTTGGACTATTGGTGCAGCAGAAAAGAGGAGAATTGAAGCGTTTGAAATGTGGTGTTACAGGAGAATGATGAAGATCAGGGTAGGGTTACAAACGAAAAGGTATTAAGACTAGTGGGAAAGGAGAGACGTTTCTGGCGACTGCTAATGAAGAGAAGAGATAGGTTGGTAGGACACGTACTAAGACACCCAGGAATAGCAAGCTTAGTTATGGAAGAAAGGGTCAAGGACAAGAACTGTAGGGGTACACCAAGGTTAGAATATGTTAAACAGATTGCCTCGGATGTAGGGTGTGGTAGCTATGTAGAGATGAAACGATTAGCTCAGGACAGGGAGGAATGGAGTGCTGCATCAAACCAGTCAAAAGACTGAAGACTCAAACAACTATTATATATATTGTACCCCACCCTTCATTGGGCAAATTCGTGTTGACCGCCTGAAGAGTTATAAATGACAGTGTGATATAACTACGGTGTTAAGTCTTCTCTAACTGAAACATCAATCAATCAGTCAATTGACAGGGCCATTCGTAGCAAATGTTTGAGTCATGAGGGTGTCAATCATAGTCAGCACATTCCTGTTTATAAACTGTTAGAAAATTCTTTTTTAAGGTTTGGATCTCAGTCTTTTTTTAACTTTTTTCATCACAGACGCCTTGATATCAATGCCCTAGTTAAAATGTAACATTCACTTGTCAAACTTACACAGGGGTTGACTTGGCTCTTCAGGAGAGGGATGAATAAAGAGCAAAGTTTAGCCGAAAGTTTCACTAAATCTCAAGAAGAGCTTCTGAAAGTTATAAAATGATTGAAAGCCTCTGATCGATTAAGTAATAAATATTCGCTCAATGAAATGCAGCGCACTCTTGGTGAAATGGAGGACGCTATTCAGAATGATGCTATTCTCTGGTGAGGAAACTGTCTAAGACCGGCAATCAATCTAATATTACGAAAGCATTAGAATTCTTACAATACTAAAGCGAACGAAGCTATCACCCAACTCACATTATACCCTCTACACATTGATTACCCACTAATAATAATAATAATAATAATAATAATAATAATAATAATAATAATAATAATATTAATAATATCGTATGGCCTCGGGTGCCTGGTGCAAGCTTTGTTAATTGACACCCAGAGGGTAGCATGCATGTCGAATTTCGTCGTTCCTTTGAACGCTATTAAAGTCAAGGAGGTTAGATATCTAAACTCCTTGACACTACAGCGCTTTCAAGTAGAGAATGGAGGAACTTTGTGTTGGCGGAAAATTCCGAGATTAATTTTGCCATTGAACACGGCCTACTGAATTCAAATGGGTTCTTTAACATGCCAACAACGTATGACATGAGTGTCGTGATTTTTGTCGCCTTACAAAAATCACTTACCATGGCCAGGAGTGAACCTGCAATCTTGGGGTTGGTAGTCCGACACTATAACCACTCACCCACCGTGGCAATGCATATCCGTTTCGACAGGGTGTGGGACGAGACGAGGTATGTGGCGGATGATTTTACGACTGGATGTCCTCCCTGACGTCAACCTCAGAAGAGAAATTAGTGAGAAATAAAATGAATTAAGATGAATGAAATTCGGCAAGGAGCTGAAAGAAAGCGGGCGGCCGTGGCCCCGTCATTTACCTGGAGCCGAAAATAGGAAACTATGGAAAATCATCAATTAAGAACGACTGACGATTGGGTTCGAACCCATTCATATTCAGAGTTCGCAGATTGATTAGATGGACCTTGCACCTCAGCACGCGTAACTATTCAGCTCGATATTATTATTTTTATTATTATTATTAGACCATTATAATCTGTTGAGTAAGCGTGGAGCGGAGCATGGAAAATCATCAATTAAGAACGACTGACGATGTGGTTCGAACCCATTCATATTGGTGTGAGTGGCTAAACGTACCTGCCCGGACAGCAGGAGATTCGCGTTCGAATCCCAACTGAGGCCTCTTAAGATATGACCGTTTCAAGGAGATCGATGTCCTAAAGCCATTTCTGTGTTTCATTAATATCAATAATAATAATAATAATATTAATAATAATGAATTAAGACATTATAACACAGTCATCAAACCTGAAGCATTATACGCATCGGAAACCTTGCTCATTGGAGGCAGATCTCTTATTAAAGACATACAGAAGCAAGAGAGGAAAATATTGAGGAAAATCTTTGGTCCAGTCTGCGCAGAGGTAATCTGGATGAAACGTAAGTCTCAGTAGTTATATCATCACTCTGAAAGGACCACCGACACATTCAGGAAGATACGATTAAAGTTCTATTACCACATTCTTCGCATGATCGATGACATACTGACAAAGAGGATTCCAAACCTTGCTCTCTCAATGATAGTCAAGACCAACAGGCTTAAGGAAATAGAGGAAGATCTTCAGGAAGTTGGCATCGTGGAAGAAATCATACAAGACAGATCCAAATTCAGAACAGTTGTCATCAACTATCATTTTGCGGAGAAAATCAGTACCAGTATCAGGAAACCATGGACTCAATAACGGGAGATTTTGGGAGAAGAAAAGATCAACATCATTTGCTAAATGAGTTCACTCGCCCTCCTTAGATGGCATAACGATGTGAAAGAAAAAAATGTTTCTACTCTTTATTATTATTTCCGTTCGAACGAGGACGGAAATAAGATTCGATTATTTTTATGATAATAATATGTGAAAGTAATAATAATATTATTGGTTTTACGTCTCTTTAAACTACTGTGGCTTTTAGAGACGCCGGGGTACTGGAGTTTAGCCTCGAAGTGAATCTTAAACGTGCCAATAAATCTACTGACATGACTCCCTCACATTTGCTCACCCTCAAACGCCAGCTACTGTGCCAGGATTCGATCCTGCAAACTTGGACACAGCAAGCGAGAAAGTTACCACTGCGTCACGCAGCGGTTGATGGTTTTTAAGACCGGAAGTCGTTCCTGCCGCCAATCTCGTGAGAGATATGAATGAATGGTAAAATTAACAGGCTAAAGATGGATAAAATTGGGCAGGGTTTTGGAAGGAAGCAGGCGTGGCCTATGTGAAAGTACCACCCTGGCATTTGCCAGTTGTTAAAAATGGAGAAACTCGGAAATCCATTGCAAGGACGACCGGCGGGGCGGTGGGTTACAAAACCACTCGTCAACTGAGCCTGTGGCCTAGCGCTGCCTCTTAGCAGGCTCTCTACCACAGTTGGCTAATAGTAATAACAAAGTCAAGATCTTATGGGATTCCACTACATAATTGATCGGTTTGTAGAATCCAACAAGCTAGACCGTGTGATATTGGATAAGCTAACGCAGAAGGCTACCAATGTCGATGTTGCTGTTCCACCTACCGAATACGGTGGCTGAGAAAAGGCGCAAATACCAGCCACTTGCCACTGAGCTCAGTCACATATATGGCTTAAAAGAAGTTTTCGTCATCTCATTTGTTGTGTCTGTGAATGGTTTAGTTACGAAGGACTGGGAAAATCCAAAGGAAAAACTTGGCTTGAAATGAAACCATATGTAGTTAATGCAAAAGGCTGCCATCCATGGTACTGCAAGTATAGTTTTGTCCCTTGAGTGACTTTCTCTGAACATCTTGAGATCCAGTGCTATCATCAGTGTCTTTGGCTCGCAAGGAGTCCAACGGTGATCGTTTTGTAATTCTATGTAAATTTCATATACTGGATAATCTTTCTTCTTTATTAGGAATATTCTACAATACAGTAGTTTTCCTTCAACCCAAAAATACTCTACTCCTCCACAAATTTCGGTCTTCAGTATCTTCCTCGGTTAAGCCTCTGGTAGCCATGCTTCTCTTTACACCATCCATCCATCCATTGTTCTCTTGGTTTACCCCGTTTCCATTTGCCTTCAGCTTGCCAATGTAATAATAAATTTGGAATTCTACTATTCTGCATCCTTTCCACATGTTCAAACCATTGTAATCTTCTTTCTTCAACCACTTCTAGTACATTTTTTTTACTTGCATAATTTATCTGATTCTCGTATTTCTAATGTTATCCAATGTTGATTTTCTTGCCGCCCTCCTCCAATAATCCATCTCTGTTACTAATAATTTGTTTGCTTGCGGAATGTTTAACGTCCATGTTTCTGTTTCATATAACAAAATACTTTTTACCATTGAACTGTAAATAAGTTCCTTAGTGATCTTTAAAATATTTCTGCTCCATAAAGTGAAATTTAATGCTCCAATGCCTCACTTATTATTTTCTCAATTTCAAACGAACTTGTTCCCCCAGCTTCTATTATTGAACACAAATATTTAAATTTAGTGACTGTTTGAATTTGTGCATTTCCGATCTGTACTTTCTCACTACCATTATTCTCTAATGCAGGGGTTCCCAACCTGGTGGGCGCGCCCTCCTAGGGGGGCGTGGGGCTTTATTAAGGGGGGCGTGAAGTGATTTCCGAATTAAGTTTTTTTTACTCGAATATTACAATTTTGTCAAATAAACATTTTTCTAAATCTCTCCAAGTGATCGTCGCACCAAGTTAATCGTTCAAAAGCACTGGTAATTGCCAACTGACGGCACAAACCTCTGCGGAGCCGCGAGGTTGGAGGTGAAATAAGGAATTTACTGTGTTGTAAGAAGCAAAATCATGCCAATTTTATCATCTCGTTGGCATATCTTTGTGATTTCTTTGAACCTTTGAACAGTTTGAACTTAAAGCTATAAGGCAAAAACCCCAATATTATGCATTCATGAAAAAGAAAATATAGTTATGGAAACGCCGGCTTCAGTTGAACAACTTCTCATCCTTTCACCGCCTTAATGAAATTTTGCCGGAAAATGAACGTGATCATAATAAACGTAGGTGCAAATTCAGTCACATTTGGATTACCTGGCACAAGAATTCAACTTCTACTTTTCTGTATGTTAAAGAAATTCGTTTGCCATTGGCATTGAAGCACTGCCAGCACAGCTTCAAGAAGAAGCCATAGATTTGAAGTGTGAATCAAAGCTAAAAGATGATTCTAAAATATTAGGACTGGGTGACTTTTGGGTAAACTGTCTTGCAGTGTATCCTGTAAGAGCCAAATTTGCATTGCGTGTCATTGTCCCATTTTCAAAGACATATTTATGCGAGTCAGGATTTTCAACGCTGAGTGTCATGGAAACAAAACAGCGCTGTCGGCTTGGTGTTGCAAGTGATCTTCGCTGTACTCTGTCAAATATCAAACCAAACATACCGAATCTTACCCAGAGAAAACAGTGTTAACCCTCTTACTGACATTTGTTGACTAACTTAAGTATTTGTTGTAAAAGTGTGTTATTTGTATTGTGCTAAAATGAAGTTAGTATGTAATAGATAGGCCTATTCCATTATGTAGTGTTATCCGCCGCGTCAATCGAAGAAGTTATAGAACGATGAGTGGAGGGGTCGGGGGGGGGGGGGGATAGGGGGGCGTGATGAACTCCCGCATCTGAAAAGGGGGGCGTCAGTTGACAAAGGTTGGGAAACACTGCTCTAATGTAAGGAATTCCGTTTTGTTGTAATTGTTATTTAGTCCCCACATTTGATATTCCTCAATTAATTTCCTCATCATATAAGAGGCATCGTCTGTATCTCAGTATAATAATGATATTAATAATAACAATAATAATAATAATAATTCACTGGTAAAATTTCTTATAAAGTCATTTGAATAAGTAATTTTAATTTTCAGAATAAAATTTTAAATCTACAAACTAGTGTGTTTAAAAGTGGACTAAAAGGGTAAGAGTCAGAGAGAGATCGAAATTGATTGCTTGTAATCAGGACTGGGCAGTGATGAACAGCGCAACAGCTAGAAGTACTCTGGTCGTAGATCTTGTAATCTGTTCACGTCCATTGTTCTACATCGAGAGTTGGAAGAGGTTACAGATCGATCTTCATAGCATGCTAATGACTCCACCCCTCGGAACACCGGACGTAACGTTTCTCGTGCAAAATGAAGAATTAGTGAAGAACAAAGTCTTATCCCACACGAATACTAAGCGTTTGCAATCAGTCTTATAGTAGACGGCTAACATTAATTCTGGAACCAGAGAAGAGAAATCGGACATTTCCGTTGCACTCGGAGAATCTATTACGCTTCATCTCATCTGCGAGCAAACCAGAATAACTCATTAGATTGAAGGTCTTCCTCCTGAATCAAGAATAATGGGCCCCGTTCTTGTGGTGGAAAAACATTTCTTTATTATTCCGGTTCTCTCAGAGATTACAAATAAAATGTTAAAAATATGGGGTTCTTCAGAATCTGTTCCTAAATAAAAGGTTATGAACACAATAGTACTCACAATGAGGACAACATTAATGGAATTATACCTCGCGGAATATCCGTGGGCGTTAAATCACTCCCCACGAGCCCGATTGGGCGCTGCAGCAAGTTCGAAAGTAGGAGGTTCGAATCCTAGCACTGGCAGCGGCTATGTGTAGTGTGTTTTATCCCTTTTTTTCCCACATTCCCTCCATACAAACGCCGTGATAGTACATGGTTTCAAGTACGGGGCACGTAGCCTACTAATTACACACATTATTACAGTCACCACACAAACACAGGTTTCAGCCAATGGGCTGATGTCCATAATATCCAAAGACCATCCCCAAAATAATTAACAGAATTATGGGAGGAAGCCAATTTATATGGCAGTGAAAACATGATTAGGCAATAAGAACGTCTACAACAAATACGTCTTGCATCGTTGGAGTATCGATATATTGATAGACATGTATTAATATGAATAGCTCCCCTTTGAATGTTCGTACTTGTTGAGCAAGACATAAAAATGAGATCACGCAGACGCCCTAAACCACTTAGCATCGCCACTACTCACGCCACAATCGGACTCATTTCCAAGTCTTAGATGAGAACGGATTGAAGTCAGACACTAAGAAAAAAATGTGAAGGAGTTTTCAAGTAGGAAGAAGTTTGGAGGGGGCATATTTTTTTTTGCAGGTCGAACGTCCTCAACGTACTTTGAATAGAAGCCGTTAAATGTGAGTGTTCGCAGACAGTAACTGAACCTTCCTCTTTGGGAAGAGGGAGGCTCGGATCCCATCCTCTGTCTACGACATTGCAAGGAACATGTATGGAAACACGACCATGGCAGACAGCGGATGGTACGTAACTTAACCAAATAGTTCGGCAGATGCCTATTTCTACTGTCTACTGAGTAGCATACAAAACACTTTAAAAGTGCTAAGTAGTTGAATTGGAAACAATAACTTCGTCTCAAGAAATCCTTTTAAATGAAGATATCATATTTCACCAAAATGATCAACATATTGGCTGTTTTTTTAGACTAGCAAACCAGAAAAAAATCAACCTGCCACGCAAAACCAGTTTCAGCTTGAAAGTACCTTTACGAATACAACAAATATTTTTCAAAATTCGATGTCCGAAGTCGTACCGTCTGCGTACCCTCGTTTGATAAAGAGCATTTGAGTGTCGTAGAGAAGACCGTGTTCTCATTGGCACATTAGCGACTTCGGTGGCGTAGTTGGTAGCATGCTGAGCTTCTATGCCCAAGGTTATGCGTTCAAACATGGCCGACGTCGTCGGATTTTTTAAGAGCATTAAAAATCTCTCAGTATGGCTTCCTTCGGAGGGGAAGTAAAGCCGGCGGTCCCATGTAAGAGATTTATGGCATTTAAAAGAACCTTCCACTAATTACACTTCTGTGAAGCTAAATTAAAGGTTAGATTTGACTAACGCTCTTAGGTTCCAAAGTTCGTTGCCAAGAGCCGACTGCGGTGGCATCTATAACCAAGTTCAGAACTAGTTGTCGATGACGGTGGCGTTTGGTAGCAAAAGTAGGAACTACTTGAAAATTGAATGTCTGCAGTCCTTACTTGAATTGAAAAACATATAACACACATTAATACAACCATCACAATTGACACCGGTTTTCAGACATATTCTACACACACCCAAAGTACACGGGGCTATATGACCGCGTAGTCGCAACCCCTAAACTGAGGAACCAACCAACCACCTCTTTGGCACACTGATGACTACGGAAACAGGGTCTTCTTTACGACATTCTGCAAGTCACCGATAGGCATTCTCCATCAAAGATTTAGAAATGATCCATTCGTGGTACGAGCCGAGATAGTGAAAGTGACTTAGAGTGTCTTCCCGAACAGCGGAAGATTCGGGTTCGAATCCTGACTGAGGTCAAATTTCCACATCTTCCTCAACGGACATCCATACCTTGTTTTCACTCTGATTGATGGGAATAAAAACCAAACCATACCCCATGAAGGGCCTAGGCCTACCAAGCAGATTATGGGGCGAAGTGTGATGAGCGCGTAGGGTCCCCTCAGCCGTTAATCTTGGTCTCCGTGACCAGGGCGCTGGCCGAGGGCTGAGTGCACCCCGTTCCAGCCCTCACGTCAGTTTCTAAAATTCCTGAGAGAGCCGGGATCCGAACCCGGGGCCCCGGGTGTGAGGCAGACGCGCTACCCCAACACCATGGGACCGTCCCAATTGATGGGAATAAAGGGAACATCAAACAACGCTTAGTGTTATCAGTGGTGGGTCGTCCAAATGCAACAGCCTCTCCCTTCCCCAATCCCCCCCGCAATCCACTCCCCCTCTCTCAGGGAATCACCCCTAGTGAGACGTTCCTTGCCGAACACGGGATATGATCTGAGCCCGGTATTGCTTTTACTTATTTGCGCCGAGCTCCTCTCCTTCATCGTTCCTGTCCACCACTCTTGGTCACGTTCTATATAAAATTCGCGAGAGCATATTTCTATCTTTAATACATCGCCCACTATAAGTGATTTTCATTTCTTCCAAAGATCTCCATTCATTGGAAATTTAAATTACTAGCCTCGGAGTGAGTTTACGAGCTAGCGAGTGAGCCTATCACCCCAGCTTCGGCCAGCATCAAACTGTCGAGTTAAGACTTTGGAGAAGAGTATATGTGTTTGAAGTTTCGCTGTTCACCTCGGCTTTTCTGAATTGCGTCTGGGACCTGCCATCCGTGCGCCTTTTTAGCTTACGCTGGGTAAACCGTTTAAGATACCGGGCGAAGCCGGGGTGGGTTGCTAGTTACGTATAAGTTCGTGCAGTAGTAGTAATAGTATCCATTTCATACGAATTTCACTACCATTAAGGTACTGTACTCCGGAATGCGCTAACTTATATTGCCCATGCTAATTTCAAAGATTTCATTTACTCTTTTCTCAGAAACTATTGACAGGAATTAATCGAACTTTTACAGGGATGTCCATCGAGACCCTCTCCTTTCTTTGCACAGGCATTTTGAAAATAAATGTATTCTGAATTTTCACGAATCTCTTAAAATTTGCGTAATTTTAACAGCACTTTCATGAACATTCCCATCTGGAAAAATTAAACTTAAGTACATTTTGAAAACGATTGTGCTAAAATAATTACATCACATCATTTCAGTTCTGTATGTTGAAAAGTTTTGAAAAAAAAAAATATCTGGAAAAAACATTTCAGTGAAAAATTGGAATCAAAGACTTCCAGTTTTTATTAGATCATGCTATTACAATGGGATTCCCCTTCTTCCATTTGAAGCATACATTTTGCTGTTGTCCCTTTGCCCTTGTTTCTAACGCAACCACTTTCTTTAAAAGAGCCGCAGTAGTTAAAAGGGACGTAAAACCAATAACATTACCGTACTATTATATATTTATTTAAGAGTTTTATTTTGTATCTATCGTCTAACTTATTAGAAAAAAATAAAAATGTTCTTTGGTAAGTTTACTAATGGGACGAAATATTGTGGAAATGTAAAACGAAAATATGACTGGAACCATGACAAAAAGGGCAGCAAAAGATAGAACGGGAATGTTGCAGATAATCACACAAAACACGGGGATACATTTGAAATCATTAATATAATTACATTTCCGTAATAACTATAGATCACACTTTCCAACCCCAGAGACCACTAAAACGGACACGTTAAGCAGATAGCATTTGTATAGGTTTTCCACAAAATAAAATTTATTGTTTCGGTCTAACCTGTTTGTATGAAAATACTGTGCAGTGGCTATGTGTTTTGTGGTATTACAGATAGTGATCTGCCACAGAGTCATTGCCGGCTATTTCCCAGCTTAGTGCGATCCTTATCGGCTGAACAAATTCTGGATTAAAAAATTCCTCTCGCCACGCCGGAAGGCGGAGGTAGATTTCACCGGGCAAACTAGGGGATAGGCTATAATAGGCAAAATATGCAGGTTTTCGTAGCAGAATCAGACCTAATTTATTGCAAGAAAGTATTTTATATTTGGAGGTTAATTAACTTTTTTTTCGTTTTTGTATGCATATTTTTATCATTTTATTGTCTTATGGGGATGGTAACCTTCCTGTCATTTGGGGTTCATTTTTAGCCTACTTTTCACATTTTGCAAAAATGAGGAAAAAGTAGACTTATGAGATCGGGCAAATGTCTGTCTGTCTGTCTGTCTGTCTGTCGGTCTGTCTGTCCTTCTGTCTGTCTGTCTGGCTGTGTGTGTGTCCCCCCCTATCAACTCCTAAACGGCTGCAGCAATCGAAACAAAATTTGGTAGGAGTAAAGATCTATACCTGAATATCTCACGACCATATTTGAAAATGATGTCAGTGCTACCAACTGCTAAAAAAACGCAATTGAAATTTGAGCTCCATGTTGGATATCTTGGAAAGTATGAATGGCAGCTATTTCAAAATTGGCACACGTACAGATCATAATATTTCAGTTTAATTTCCAGGAGGCCAACCATGGCAGTGTTGCCAAAATGATTATAAGCCTCCTGATAGGTCCAATTTTTAAATGCATATAACTTCTACACTATCAATTGGAATTCAACCAAATTTCGTATGTTGTATGTGTACATAACCAGATATGACTGAGCGTATTCTTAAGACCTACCAGGGCTGCCAACTATTAATAAATGCTCCTAATTTATTTTATCCAAATACCAATATATCAGAAAGTATGCAAGCCGACAGCTTTAAACTATGCACACGTATAGTACCTGATATTCTATATTAATTTGGAGTAACTTATATACGTCAGTGCTACCAACATGATTCTAAGCCTGCTGATAGGTCCAATTTTAAAATGCATGTAACTTCTATACTAACTAATGGATTTCATTCAAAATTGGCACAACAATAGATCATATTATTTCAGATTATTTCTGACCAATACATGCATGACATTGTTGCCAACATGATTTTACGCGCGCTGTTAGATCCAATGTTTAACAGCATGTAACGTCCATGCTATTCATTGGACTTCAACCAAATTTTGTATTTTGTACCTTAAGAGATGGAACTAAGAATATATTCAGTCATCAGGGCTGCCAACTGTAGTGCTCTATTAGGATACATTATGCCAGGTATTCAGTATTTCGAACTAATTGGAAATTTCGATATTAGCAACTTAATTTCGTCATTATTCTAGATAGGTTCATATTCTGTAGAATAATCATTGGCATGAAAAGTAGGCTGTATAGTTCTTAACGGAACTTCTTGTTATACTTGTGATCACACTGTCCTTATGCAAGGTTTGGAACTGATGAGTAACTATCTGACAGTCTGTTACTTCTTCACGCAAAATTTTATCTCCCGCAGAGATTTTTGTTGGTTCCTCAGTTTAGGGGCTGCGACAACGTGGTCATGTAACCCCTTGTACACTGGGTGTGTGTAGAATGTGATAAACGGTGTTCATTGTGATGACAGTATTAGTCTGTAATTCAGGTAAGGTCTGCAGACGGTCTATTTTAAGTAGTAGTTCCTAATTTTGTACCATATACTAACGTCAACGACACCTAGCTGTGAACTTGGCTACTAGATGCCACCAAACCAGCAACTTGCAACGAACGTTGGAACTTCCCCTCCAAAGGAAAGCATGCTGAGGGATTTTTAGCGCTCTTAGAAAATCCGACGACTTTGGCCGGCTTTGAACCAGCAACCTTGGGCATAAGAGTTCAGCATGCTACCAGTTAGCCGCTTCCCACAGAGTCAGATGGAAAAATGAATGTGATCTCGTGCAATGGCGTTGTCTTGGCAACCTCTGATAGCTCATCCCTCATCAATTTAGAAGCGTTGTCATGGTAACCTCTGATGGCACTTGGCATTTTCTTTAATTCCAAAATCATTTTTCTCATCCCTTGGCGTAATGATAGGTCAGATCAAAAATTCTTTCAGACAAAGTTTTAGGTAATTATTAGGGGAATATTTTCCATTTTGTACGGTTTTGATATTGTGCCTATTAAGAGAGATATGATTAATGTATCCCGAAAAACCCACTTTTTTCACCCCTTTGGTCAATATATGGTGCTATCAAAAACTTTTCAAACATAATTTTTTGGAACTTATCCGACACATATTATGAACTTTGAATGGATTCGATATTTCACGTATTAAGAGAGTTATAGCGATATTTCACTTTTTCAAAAAAAAAAGCCCCCCATTTTCACCCCCTTCAACCGATTTTGCCCATTAACGAAGTCGACCGATATTTAAAGGGGATACATATTATGTAAAACATTCAAAGTGATTGGTACAAAATTACGGCAGTTATAGTGTCCACAAGAAACTGATATATATGCATATATTTACACACACTTATATATAAACTTTTGAACTGACGGTGGTTTGGGAGTCTGGGGGATGTGAAACGCGAAGATATGTCGAAATTTTCCGGAAGTCGAAACATGGCACCCATTGCAATAGTTAGCTTTCTGATGAAATCTACCTAAAATAAAAAAAGTCCTCTCGGCACGCCGGAAGGCGGAGGTAGATTTCACCGGACAAACTTGGAGATAGGCGAAAATAGGCAGAATATGCAGGTTTTCGTAGAAGGATCAGACCTCATTTATCGCGTGAAAGTATTTTATAATTGGAGATTAATTAACTTTGTTTTTCTTCATTTTAAACATATTTTAAACATTTTATTGTCTTACGGGGACGGTAACCTTCTTGTCATTTGGAGTCCATTTTTAGCCTATTTTCAATTTTGAAAAAAAAAAAAAAAAGGCTTATGAGATCACCTTTTGTCCGTGTGTGTGTGTGTGTGTGTGTGAGAGAGGTGTGTGTGTGTGTCCCCCCTAATAAAATCTAAACGGCTGGAGCGATTTCAGTGAAACTCGGTAAGTTCATAGCACTATTCCCGGCGATGTCGACCGTGCCCATCGAATTTTGTTACGTCTCACCAATCCAACATGGCGGCTGTGCGAAATATTTCACTAGCATTCAGTATCTCCGAAACTATAACGGATATCGCCCTGAAATTGTGTACGGTGATAAAGGGTACTACTAGAAGTTCACCTATGGAACTTTCAAAAACCTGGTTACTACATAACCAACATGGCGGCCAAGCGAAGTGGAGACTTTTAAATAGACTTTTCTCGCGATTTAACTATCCAAACGTAATGAAACTTGTTACAGCAAATATTTATACATATTGCAATGCACTGGAGTCTAATTTAGTTCAATTGTTTACATAACCTCAAAATGGCGGCTGTGCGAAATATTTCACTGACATTCTATATCCCCGAAACTGTTACAGATATCACCCTGCAATTTTGTACGGTGATAAAGGTTACTGATACAAGTTTACCTATGTATAATTCATAAACCTGTAAAGTACAAAACGAACATGGCGACCAAGCGAATTTGAAATATTTTAATAGACTTTTCTCGTGAGTTAACTCTCTGAGCGCAGTGAAATGTGGTACAGTAAATGATTTTGCAGATTGTAATGTACTGCCATCTAATTTAATTCAATTGTTTACATAACCTCAAAATGGCGGCTGTGCGAAATTTTAAAATTAAGTTCTTATTTCTTGTGTCGTAATCATGCGATCGAAGTGAAAGTTTGAATAATGAACCTAGGCAATAAGTGACCTTGAATGGTACATAACTCTATGCCCTATACATATAACAATCCTAAATGGCAAGCTTCCGTAATATTTAGACGGTTCTCAATATATATGAATCTTTTACAGCAACCAAACTGAAATTTTTATGTTCATAGAGACTATGAACATATGTTCACCTATAGGACTTTCAGTAACCTGGTGAGCACGAATCCAACATGGCGGCGACGCGAAGTATAAATATTTAAATGGACGTTTCTCGCGAATTAACTATCCGAGTGCCGTGAAACGTTGCACGTTTTAAATTCTTGCACAAATGTTGATCCACTGGCATCTAATTTATTTCAATTGTTTGCATAATCACAAGATGGCTGCTGTGCGTAATTTTAATATCTCGTTTTTACTTCTTGTGTTCTAATCATGCGATTGAAGTTTGAATACCACACTTACACAATAATCTTAATATAATAGTACAAAAATAAAAATCCAACCTGGCGACCATCTGAAATATTTAGACGGTTCTCAATATCTACGAATCTGATACAGCAATTAAACTGAAATTTTGTATGTTGATAGAGGCAATTAACATGAGCAGGATATATGAAAATAGGCTGTACAGTTCTTCACGGAACTACGTGTTATACTTGTGGTCACACTGTCCTTATGCAAGGTTTCGACACTGATGTGTAACTATGTAACGGTCTGTTACTTCTTCACGCAAAATTATATCTCCCGCAGAGATGTTGGTTGGTTCCTCAGTTTAGGGGCTGCGACAACGCGGTCATATAACCCCGTGTACTTTGGGTGAGTGTAGAATCTGTCTGATAAACGGTGTGAATTGTGATGGCGGTATTAGTCTGTAATTCAGGTAAGGAATGCAGACGCTAAATTTCAAGCAGTAGTTCCTAATGTTGCTACCAGATACTAACGTCAACCCCACCCAGCTGTGAACTTGGCTACTAGATGCCACCTCAATCAGCAACTCGCAACGAACGTTGGAACTTCCCCTCCAAAGGAAAGCTTACTGAGGGATTTTTAGCGCTCTTAGAAAATCCGACGACTTTGGCCGGCTTTGAACCCGCGACCTTGGGCATAGAAGTTCAGCATGCTACCAGTTAAGTCACCGAAGCCGCTTCACACTTAGTCAGATGGACATCTGAATCTGATCTCGCGCAAGTGCGTTGTCATGGCAACGTCTGATGGCTCATCCCTCATCAATTTAGTAGTGTTGCCATGTCAACCACTGATAGCTCTTGGCATTTTCTTATAATTCCGAAATCATTTTTCTCATCCCTTGGCGCAATGGTGGCTCATATCAAAAATTCTTTCAGACAAACGTTTTAGGTAATTATTAGGGGAATATTGTCCATTTTGTACGGTTTTGATATTGTGCCTATTAACAGAGATATGATTAATGTTTCCCGAAAACAACACTTTTTCCCACCCCTTTGGTCAATGGTTGGTGCTATCAAAAAAAACGTTTCAAACATAAATTTCTGAACTTTATCCGACACATAGTATGAACTTTGAACGGATTCGATATTTCACATATTAAGAGAGTTATAGCAATATTTCATTTTTTCGAAAAAAAAAGTCCCCCATTTTCATCCCCTTCGACCGATTTAGCCCAGTAAAGAACTCGTCCGAGATTTTATGGGTATACATATTCGGTAAAAAATTCAAAGTGATTGGTGCAAAATTACGGCAGTTATCGTGTCCACAAGAAACTGATATACATATATATATATACATATATTTCATAAATTATATATAAACTTTTGAACTGACGGTGGTTTTGGGGTCTGGGGGATGTGAAACGCGAAGATATGTCGAAATTTTCCGGAAATCGAAACATGGTACCCATTGCAATAGTTAGCTTTCTAATGAAATCTACCTAAAATACTGCCGTCAACGACACCTAGCTGTGAACTTGGCTACTAGATGCCACCTCAATCAGCAACTCGCAACGAACGTTGGAACTTCCCCTCCGAAGGAAAGCAAACTCAGGTTTTTTAGCGCTCTTAGTAAATCCGACGACTTCAGCCGGGTTTGAACCCGCGACCTTGGGCATAGAAGTTCAGCATGCTACCAGTTCCGATACCGAAGTCGCTTCCCACTGACATATGAAAACTGAATGTGATCTCGTGCAGTGGCGTTGTCATAGCAACTGCTGATGGTCATCCCTTATCAATTAAAAGTAAAGTTGTCATGGCAACCTCTCTTGGCACTTGGCATTTTCTTATAATTTAAATCATTTTGTTCACCCCGTGGCGTAATGGTGGGTCATATCAAAAATTATTTCAGACAAAAGTTTTAGGTAATTATTGGAGGAATATTGTCCATTTTGTGCGGTTTTGATATTGTGCCTATTAACAGAGATATGATTAATGTTTCCCGAAAAACCCACTTTTTCCCACCCCTTTGGTCAATGGTTGGTGCTATCAAAAAACTTATTTGACATAAATTTTTGGCACTTATCCGACACATATTATGAACTTTGAAGGGATTCGATATTTCATGTATTAAGAGAGTTATAGCGATATTTCACTTTTTCGAAAAAAGCCCCCCATTGTTACCCCCATTGACCGATTTTGCCCATTAACGAACTCGATCGAGATTTTATAGGGATACATATTATGTAAAAAATTCTAAGTGATTGGTGCAAAATTACGGCAGTTATCGTGTCCACAAGAAACTGATATATATATATATATATATATATATATAGATACATATATACATAAATTATATATAAACTTTTGAACTGACGGTGGTTTTGGGGTCTGGGGGATGTGAAACGCGAAGATATGTCGAAATTTTCCGGAAGTCGAAACATGGGACCCATTGCAATAGTTAGCTTTCTATAGAAATCTACCTAATACTACCATCAACGACATCTAGCTGTGAACTTGGCTACTAGATGCCACCGGAACCATCAACTCGCAACGAACATTGGAACTTCCCCTCCGAAGGAAAGCATACTCAGGGTCTTTTAGCGCTCTTAGTAAATCCGACGACTTCAGCCGGGTTTGAACCCGCGACCTTGGGCATAGAAGTTCGGCATGCTACCAGTTCCGATACCGAAGTCGCTTCCCACAGACAGATGGAAAACTGAATGTGATCTCGTGCAGTGGCGTTGTCATAGCAACTGCTGATGGCTCATCCCTTATCAATTAAAAGTAAAGTTGTCATGGCAACCTCTCTTGGCACTTGGCATTTTCTTATAATTTAAATCATTTTGCTCACCCCGTGGCGTAATGGTGGGTCATATCAAAAATTCTTTCAGACAAAAGTTTTAGGTAATTATTGGAGGAATATTGTCCATTTCGTACGGTTTTGATATTGTGCCTATTAACAGAGATTTGATTAATGTTTCCCGAAAAAAAAACTTTTTCCCACCCCTTTGGTCAATGGTTGGTGCTATCAAAAAACTTCTCAAACATCTCATCCGACACATAGTATGAACTTTGAATGGACTCAATATCTCAGATATTAAGAGAGTTATAGCGACATTTCAATGTTTCGAAAAAAGCCTCCCATTTTCACCCCCTTTGACCGATTTTGCCCATTAACGAACTCGACCGAGATTTTAAGGGGATACATATTATGTAAAAAATTCAAAGTGATTGGTGCAAAATTACTGCAGTTATCGTGTCCACAAGAAACTGATATCTATACATATATACATATATACATACATAAATTATATATAAACTTTTGAACTGACGGTGGTTTTGGGGTCTGGGGGATGTGAAACGCGAAGATATGTCGAAATTTTCCGGAAGTCGAAACATGGGACCCATTGCAATAGTTAGCTTTCTAATGAAATCTACCTAAAACCTAGCCTACATAAAATTCTACATAGGTAACTTCCATTACATTATTTTGTATTTCTTAGAATTTGAGTGATATAGAAGGGTCTCCAGCCTTTCGGATCAAAGTTATGCAGCTGATAGAGGACTCTAAACTGAGTATTTTGATAAAATGCGTAGATGTTTACCATATTGATCTGGTAAAGTTTGATCCGTATTGACTGTTGGTAATTATAAAATGCGTAAACATTAACCATTATGGCAGTGGTAAACTATACTATAATATAATAATGCTGAAGAGTTTGTTTGTGTGTTTGTGTGTTAAAACACGCTAATCTCTGGAACTACCATTTGGATTCGAAAAATTATTTGTGTATACGATAGCCAGATTCAAGAGGAATAGTTTAGGCTATGTAGCATTAGTCTACACTTCTCAGGTAACGATAATGATTCATTTTTGTTCAGTAAGTCGGAAGAACAAGCTCTCCCGAACAGCTTCAATAATACCTAAGTCTACTGTTGCCTGGCAATGCGGGTAGCATGGGCAGATGACCTCGTAGTTCCGCCCCTTAAAACAACAATAACTAACTAACTAACACGTCACCCCTACCAGTGTTCTGGTGCAGAATTGCGAGCTGCTTATAAATTGCAGTCACGGCGACTAATTATTGCAAAAAGATTTCTTAGGCCCCTTAAAACAGTTATCATCATGACAATAGTATGTCTCTGTATAAGGGCGATGGTGTTGGTGCAGTATACTGAGGTTATCAGCTGCAATAAGCGTTGGTGCTTTCCGATCCTTATGCTTGAGCGCTCCAGTTCTGTAGTAGTATTCATTATCATCCATAAAACAAATAAATCCACCGGGCGAAGCCAGGCACTACTGCTAGTGATTAATATCCGTGTTGACTGATAGTATTATGTAATTCAAAACGACCTTGTCAAGCACTAAATAATGTAGTTTAAATTACTGCTTATACGTACTGTACATGTTTCGGTGTTCAAAGACACTCTTGTCAGCGTAGATTGAATATTAAAATAATCTTAAAACTAAGTTTACAAAGACAAAAGAGAAAATGGATATCCCTATAAATCACTATTAGAAATTTTAATAAAAAGAAAGCTCACAAAATGTATTAGAAAACATATGAATAAATAAGAAAAGAATGAATATAAATGTACCTTAAAGGATTGCTTGTCTTTGTAAACTTAGTTTTAAGATTATTTTAATATTCAATCTACGTTGACAAGGGTGTCATTGAACACCGAAACATGTAGGCTACGTATAAGCAGTAATTAAACTAAATTTTTTAGTGTTTGACAAGGTGGTTTTGAATCACGAAGTATTCGTAATTATTTATTGCCGTCCCCTTGGTGTTGCGGTAGCGCGCCTGCCTTTCACCTAGAGGTCCCGGGTTCGATTCCCGGCTCCGTCAGGGAGTTTAGAAACTGACGTGAGGGCTGTAACGGGGTGCACTCAGCTTCGTGAGGACAATTAAGTAGATGTCTGACAGTGAGGCAGCGTCCCGGTCACGAAAACCGAGATTGACGGCTGAGGTGGCCCGATGCGCTGACCACGCGTCACCCCAATATCTGCAGGCCAAATGGCTGGGCAGCTGTCGCTTGGTTGGCCTTGGCCCTTCATGGGCTGTAGTACCAAAGGTTATTTTATTATTTATAGTATATATAGAGTTTATTGTTATTATTATTTTACTTACATGTGTTAGTATAATGTGACACCTTCTTCAGCGTTTAACATGAATAAAATAGATATCCTTAGAATATATTTTTAATTAAAATAAAAAGTTCCAAATACGGAAATAAAACAACTTTTCAAACACTTAGAAGATGTTGTTTCTAGACTGGAGTTTAGAAAGGATATCCATTTTATTAATGTTAAATGTTAATGACAAGGCGGATTCAATAAAATAAATAATTAGAGCATTTGAGATGAGCGGAAATGTATATTTCTAGTTTAGGCTAGGGGCAGATGATCTAGTAGTTCCGCCCCTTAAAACAACAATAACTTTAATTCGAAGAAATACTCTGAGGTGTACGTATGTTGTAACTATGAGATGTAAGGTATTTAGGGAAAATAAGACAATCAATATGCATTTAAAACTATAGGGTTATCTTATGCCAAACTTTTACCGCTAGATGACATGACTGTTCTATGTCGGACTCCATTGATTTGCCTTCTGTTGGCATTCCATACGCATCGAATTTCAAGAATGACAAGTTGATAATACGATAAATTTTCATTCTAAATACACTGCCGGAAAAAAAAATGTCACCTGAAAGGACGACGTCGATTTTGATCCGATGACGGCAGATACCACCTGGGGTATAGTAAATGTACTGATAAGGGTTTCAACGTTGTCCGCCAACAGATAGCGTAGTGACATAGCCAACAGAGCGCAATCTGTGTCTACCATTTAATAAGGAAAGCACACAACCATACGGCTCGTTGTGGTGCAAACGTGTGAAGCAAGCCGGTACAATGCCACGGAGACGCACTCGTGCTTCCTATAGCCAGGTGAGCGAGTTTGAAAAGGGTCAAATTGTGGTCTTCCGAGTGGCGGAATGGTCCTTTCGGAGAATTGCCACACAAGTTGGACGTGCTGTGTCCGTTGTGCAACGATGCTGGTATCAGTGGTCACGTAAACATTCTCACACCCGTAGACGAGGTTCTAGACGTCCACGCAGCACAGACGTCCTCCAGGATCATCGTATTGTAAGGGCAGCAGTAGCAGATCGTACAGTTACCACAGTACAGATACGAGGGTTTGTGAGCCCAGAAGTGTCAACACGAACTGTTGCGAACTGGTTACTAGCAGTGTGACTATGGTCTGGGGTGCGATAAGCTACAACTATTGTTCACCTTTGGTGTTTGTGGAGGGAACGCTAACCAGCGCTCGGTACTTGCAGGATGTTGTTAGACCCGTTCTTTTGCCGTTCTTGCAACAGGAAGGGGATGCGTTTTTCCAACAGGATAATGATCGTCCACACACTGTCCGTGCAACTCAACGTGCACTGCAAGACGTGCAGCAACTTCCCTGCCAGCACGATCGCCGGACTTGTCGCCAATCGAGCACGTGTGGGACATGATGAGCCGACGAGTGACTCGTGCGATTCGTCCACCTACAAATCTTACAGAACGGTGTGAACGGTTCGAGCAGACGTGGAATAACGTATCCCAAGACGGTATTCGCCATCCGTATAATCGACTGGATGCAAGAGTCAGTGCCTGCATTACCGCCCGTGGAGGCTACACCTGGTTCGAATATGGGTGTTTCAGCATGGGTCGATACCTGGTATCTCTGAACCGCTTGACATATTGATCTGCATATTTTATCATTTCATGTACTCCTTATGCACTGTTGCCACAATACATCTTGAGAGAATTGGTAACCTCTAAAAGGATAACCTTTTTTTTTCTGGCAGTGTATGTTTGCAACAGCCGCTTCTTACCCAAATCCTACCTCAATTACAAATATACACATTGGTACAGAACACGTTATCAGACAAATTCGACATATACACAAGTACACGGGACTACATGACCACGATGTTGCAAAGCCCCTAAGGAATCAACAACTAGTTCTGAACTACTGAGGGATCTCATATAATAGCGGTATACCAGTACGCTTAACCAGCTGGCCTTCTCTGTAGAGCCGCGCCTGTACTTCCATGTTACACCTCATTGTTTCCAACTCATTTATCATGGAAAACACACAAGAACAGAACGTACCAGCATACCACAAGCAACGCATGCTCACAGGAGATGTTCAATGTGCCCTACGTGCGCATTGATAAATTCATCAACCCACTGTCGTAGTGAATCTCGGATGCGCTGATGTATCCCTGGAGTACAGCGTATGGTTTCGTAAACATGGAGACTCTGAACATCTTGTACCAGGGTTCGATACACAATTACTTTTAAATGCTCTCACAAATAAAGTTCAGTGATTTTAGGTCCGGAGAGCGTGGAGGCCAGGCAATTGGTCCACCTCTATCTATCCATTTGTCACCATATCTGTTATTTAGAAGCCGACGGACATTGGCACTAAAATGAGGAGATGTTCCATCGTGCATGAAGTAGGCTACATGTTTTGTCGCACAGCTTAAGGCACATCTGCTAAGTCGCATGGCAATAGGGCCATGTAAAACAAACCACTGGCGGTGCGCCAACGATAATGACAACGTAACCAGACGTAACCAAGAGTGCATGTTCCCCACGATTCTAACGTTCTGTTCTTGTGTGATTCCCATGCTTAATGAGTTGGAGACAATGAGGTATAACATGGAAACAAAGCGTTTCCGGACCCATGTTCATATAACATAATTTCTTCGTCTACGTGTGAGGAATGTGTCCTGCAATTTGTGCCGTACATTTTTGTTACACCCTGTATATAGCTGAATAAATCCCCAAACCTTCATTACTTTTATTAATCTGTGGCATAGTCGTCTTAAGGAGAAAGGAAATGTTTTTCCTTCTGTGTTATTGATGCGTTCCTCGTGACGGATAGGCCTATTCTAATAACATCAAATTTCTGAAAACTAAAATACATTGAAGTTACGCGATTTTAGTAAAAAAAAAACACCAATCTGTGATAAGAGTGGTCATTTTTGCTTTTAAAACAAACTCAAAGTAGGCTATATGTGTTAGGGCATACGATGAGAAATAACACGATACGACTACAGCTACTCACGATATTTCTCCTAGTCTGAAAGCAATCATCCGCTTACCTGTAAAAGAAAGAAAGGCACAGTAAAGCATATTGAATATCACAAATAAATTACATACCTACACTCGTAAACAATACTACACAAATTAACACAGCCATCAGCAATGGATATTCCGATCATCGGAAAGTAAATGTATGAACTACTGTACAAGTCTGGGATGATCTCTCTTCTCTTTGCTTTCCTTTACTCTAATAGGTCTGCTGATTGTCCTGTAGCTGGCAATGGCATTTTCAGCCTGAGTTCCTCTATGTAGAAGGTTTCCTTCGCTAGCTCGTATACCAATCTTGTAGGGGCCATCTTTTCAACTCTCAACACACATTATGAAAAATGATAAATAACGGTTCATTGCCGATTTAAAGAATCTGTGTTGGGTTCTTCGTAAACAAATTTTCGTTCAAATACGTTCACTATAAACTATCCTGAATGATAGTTTATACATACTGACGTAAAAATCTAAGATCATACTCATAAATCAATGTAAAATAAAAAGGAGACGGAAACCTGTTTAACATAATATGAACTGTCTCGTTTAGCAAACATGACCAGTGGTCATAAAAGTAAGTTATGTGCAGCACTCACAACATAAAGCATTATATTTTTAAATTAAATATGATTAATGGTTTCTACATGATAAATATTCATTTCGTTGCGAATATACATGTGGGGATTTCGTGCATGGACAGTATTATTATGCAGCAGCTGGTCTGTTTGTCATGTTCACGTTCAGCTTGCTATAATCGTAGCTCTTCATCTAGTGATTGACATTAAATATCAAATGTTTGAAACATTGGAGTAGGCTATCTCTAGATTTTACAGTAATGGCAAGTCTACTGTGAAGAAAAACAAGAAGTTCCGTGACGAAATAAAGAGCATACTTTTCTTAAAATTTAAGATCTATGCCAATGATTAATCTATATGGATCTATCTAGAATAATGCCGAAATTAAGTTGGTAATATCGAAATTTCTAATTAGTTCGAAATACTGTAAACCTGACATAATGTAGCCTGATAGAGAACTACAGTTGGCAGCCCTGGTGACTGAAAATATTCTTAGTGCCATCTCTTAAGGTACAGAATACAAAATTTGGTTGAAGTCCAATGGATAGCATGGACGTTACATGCAGTCAAACATTGGATTTAACAGCGCGCGTAAAATCATGTTGGCAACAATTAGCCTACATACATGTGAAAATGAAAATCCACAGCCTGCTTCCAGTCTCCGACCGGGTCAGGAATGGAATGAATGGAGCCCCTATCTAGCGGCGAGGATATGAACTGTGCCGGCTGCCGAGACCTGACGCACTCCTCTGGGGCAATGATTAAATGAATGACAGATGAAATGAAATGATAGTGGAGAGTGTTGCTGGAATGAAATTTTGACAGGGAAAACCGGAGTACCCGGAGAAAAACCTGTCTGCCTCCGTTTTGTCCAGCACAGATCTCACATGGAGTGACCGGGATTTGAACCACGAAACCAGCGGTGAGAGGCCGGCGTGCTGCCGCCTAAGCCACGGAGGCTTATGTATTGGTCAGAAATAATCTGAAATAATATGATCTATTTTTGTGTCAATTTTGAATGAAATCCATTAGTTAGTATAGAAGTTACATGCATTTTAAAATTGGACCTATCAGCAGGCTTAGAATCATGTTGGCAGCACTGGCGTAGGCCTATATTAGTTACTCCAAATTAATCTAGAATGCCAGGTACTATACGTGTGCAAAGTTTAGAGCTATTGGCTTGCATACTTTCTGAAATATTGATATTAGGGTAACAAAAATAAAGACAGTATTTATTAACAGTTGGCAGCCCTAGCAACTCTTAAGAATCGGCATAGTCATATCTGTTATGGTACACATAGCACACACGAAATTTGGTTGAAATCCAAATAATAGTATAAAAGTTACATGTATTTAAATTTGGACTTCTCAGCAGGCTTAGAATCATGTTGGTAGCACTGACGTATATAAGTTACTCCAAATTAATTTAGAATGTCAGGTACTATACGTGTGCATAGTTTAAAGCTGTCGGCTTGCATACTTTCTGATATATGGGTATTTTGATAAAATAAATTGAGAGCACTTATTAACAGTTGGCAGCCCTGTTGGATCTTAAGAATACGTTCAGTCATGTCTGTTTATGTACACATAGCACATACGAAATTTGGTTGAAATCCAATTGATAGTGTAGAAGTTATATGCATTTAAAATTTGGACTTATCAGCAGGCGTATATTCATTTTGGCAACACTGCGATGTATGGCCTCCTGGAACTTAAACTGCAATATTATTATCTATCCGTGTGCCAATTTTGAAATAGCTCCCATTCCTACCTTCCAAGATATCCAACATGGAGCTGAAATTTCAATTGAGATTTATCAGCAGTTGGTAGCACTGACATCATTTTCAAATATGGGCGTGAGATATTCAGATATAGATCTTTACTCCTACCAAATTTTGTTTCGATTGCTGCAGCCGTTTAGGAGTTTATAGGGTGACACACACACACACACAGACAGACAGACAGACAGACAGAAGGACTGACAGACAGACAGACAGAAGGATAGATAGACAGACATACACACATTTGCCTGATCTCATAAGTCTACTTTTTCCTCATTTTTGCAAAATGTGAAAAGTAGGCTAACAAGAAGTTCCGTAACGAACTAAAGAGCCTACTTTTCTTAAAATTTAAGATTCATGCCAATGATTAATCTGTATGGATCTATCTAGAATAATGACGAAATTAAGTTGGTAATATCGAAATTTCTAATTAGTTCGAAATACTGTATACCTGGCATAACGTAGCCTAATAGTAGTCTACAGTTGGCAGCCCTGGTGACTGAATATATTCTTAGTTCCATCTCTTAAGGTACAGAATACAAGATTTGGTTGAAGTCCAATGGATAGCATGGACGTTACATGCAGTTAAACATTGGATCTAACAGCGCACGTAAAATCATGTTGGCAACAATGACATACATGTATTTGTCAGAAATAATCTGAAATAATATGATCTATTGTTGTGTCAATTTTGAATGAAATCCATTAATTAGTATAGAAGTTACATGCATTTTAAAATTGGACCTATCAGCAGGCTTAGAATCATGTTGGCAGCACTGGCGTAGGCCTATATTAGTTACTCCAAATTAATCTAGAATGCCAGGTACTATACGTGTGCAAAGTTTAGAGCTATTGGCTTGCATACTTTCTGAAATATTGATATTAGGGTAACAAAAATAAAGACAGTATTTATTAACAGTTGGCAGCCCTAGCAACTCTTAAGAATCGGCATAGTCATATCTGTTATGGTACACATAGCACACACGAAATTTGGTTGAAATCCAAATAATAGTATAAAAGTTACATGTATTTAAATTTGGACTTCTCAGCAGGCTTAGAATCATGTTGGTAGCACTGACGTATATAAGTTACTCCAAATTAATTTAGAATGTCAGGTACTATACGTGTGCATAGTTTAAAGCTGTCGGCTTGCATACTTTCTGATATATGGGTATTTTGATAAAATAAATTGAGAGCACTTATTAACAGTTGGCAGCCCTGTTGGATCTTAAGAATACGTTCAGTCATGTCTGTTTATGTACACATAGCACATACGAAATTTGGTTGAAATCCAATTGATAGTGTAGAAGTTATATGCATTTAAAATTTGGACTTATCAGCAGGCGTATATTCATTTTGGCAACACTGCGATGTATGGCCTCCTGGAACTTAAACTGCAATATTATTATCTATCCGTGTGCCAATTTTGAAATAGCTCCCATTCCTACCTTCCAAGATATCCAACATGGAGCTGAAATTTCAATTGAGATTTATCAGCAGTTGGTAGCACTGACATCATTTTCAAATATGGGCGTGCGATATTCAGATATAGATCTTTACTCCTACCAAATTTTGTTTCGATTGCTGCGGCCGTTTAGGAGTTGATAGGGGGACACACACACACAGACAGACAGACAGACAGACAGACAGAAGGACTGACAGACAGACAGACAGAAGGATAGATAGACAGACAGACACACATTTGCCTGATCTCATAAGTCTACTTTTTCCTCATTTTTGCAAAATGTGAAAAGTAGGCTAACAAGAAGTTCCGTAACGAACTAAAGAGCCTACTTTTCTTAAAATTTAAGATTCATGCCAATGATTAATCTGTATGGATCTATCTAGAATAATGACGAAATTAAGTTGGTAATATCGAAATTTCTAATTAGTTCGAAATACTGTATACCTGGCATAACGTAGCCTAATAGAGATCTACAGTTGGCAGCCCTGGTGACTGAATATATTCTTAGTTCCATCTCTTAAGGTACAGAATACAAGATTTGGTTGAAGTCCAATGGATAGCATGGACGTTACATGCAGTTAAACATTGGATCTAACAGCGCACGTAAAATCATGTTGGCAACAATGACATACATGTATTTGTCAGAAATAATCTGAAATAATATGATCTATTGTTGTGTCAATTTTGAATGAAATCCATTAATTAGTATAGAAGTTACATGCATTTTAAAATTGGACCTATCAGCAGGCTTATAATCATTTTGGCAACACTGCTATGTATGGCCTCCTGGAAATTAAACTGCAATATTATTATCTATAAGTGTGCCTATTTTGAAATAGCTCCCATTCATACCTTCCAAGATATCAAACATGGAGCTCAAATTTCAATTACGTTTTTTCAACAGTTGGTAGCACTGACATAATTTTCAAATATGGCCGTGAGATATTCAGGTACAGATCTTTACTCCTACCAAATTTTGTTTCGATTGCTGCAGCCGTTTAGGAGGGACACACACACAGCCAGACAGACAGACAGACAGAAGGACAGACAGACACACATTTGCCCGATCTCATAAGTCTACTTTTTCCTCATTTTTGCGAAATGTGAAAAGTAGGCTAAAAAATCATCATCTTCTATTACATAAAGCAGAAAGTCATTATGTCAGTATATTAAAGAAAGCTTTCATCACCTCACAGGTTAACATACTTAAACTACAGTACATTAATAATAACGCAACGACTATTAGAAGTGAACAATGCTATCTGTTTAATAAGTTTGACACGTTTCACAATTCTTTTGTAATCTTAACATTGCATATATATTTGTGCATACGTGAAATTCATAAACATCGTACCTCAACAAAACCTATAAGCAGGATCTGATGATGATCGCTTGATGATCGAAATTTGTCATCCAATTAAGTACCTCCCATTTTTGTACATTGGTTGGTTGGTTGGTTCCTTAGTTTAGGGGCTGCGACAACGCGGACCTTTATCACATGAACATAGAATAACATAGGCCAAAGATAAGCTAATTCGAAGCCCCACGATGCGAGAAGCAAAACTCCGAGAACCACAGTTTAAGGCCCTAGAAACCAACCGTTTTTGAGATATTTTGGAAATATTATATATATCCCACTCAGGGAAATTGTCTGATAACCGGTGTTAATTGTGATGGCTGAATTAGTGTGTGTTATCTGTGATTTAGGTAGAAGGACTGCAGACGATTAATTTTTTCAAGTAGTTCCTACTTTTGCTACCAAATGCTACCGTCCACGACACCTAGTTGCGCACGTGGCTTCTAAATGCCATCGCAGTCAGCACCTGTCGGCAAACGTTGGAACTAATGTAGCTTTATCAAACTAACCCACAAATTTTAGCTTCCACAAATGTAGTTAGTGGGAGGTTCTTTTTCATGCCTTAAATCGATGACATGGGACCGCCAGCTTTACTTCCCCTCCAAAGGAAGGCATAGGCTACGCTCTTAAAATATCCGAAGACTTCGGTCGGGTTTGAACCCACGATCTTGGGCATAGAAGCTCAGCATGCTTAAAGAGTGTTATTTTGTGGTGAATATCTCACGTAATATTTCTTTCAGGTTAGGTCTTATAAATACTTAATATGTATTGTGTAATTCAGGCTGTTCGAGCCGAGCAACTCGCCAGTGAGCAGCAGAGTACTCGCCGCCTTGCGTGAGTAAACCTGCAACAGGCAATACATCTCTATTGTTGGGGCTGCCGTCACTGCGCGGTGAATACATCGAGACTGGTAGGAAGCGCATGGACTTGTGTTATGACCTTCGCCCAGTGACGCGTTGGCTATCACCCCGAGCCCCTTTCCAACCGTGCTCCGAGCATCACTGCTGAGTACTCGCATGTACGCATACTCAAACTCGTGGATTTGAAATAGCCTGGTGTAATCCGTCTTGTCACTACTATGGAATGATGTTTAAAAAATAATTATACAATAATTTTAACAAAAGTTTATAAACCAAATATGGTACTGTTTTATCAATAAACAAATGTATTTTAATTAAGAGTATCTCAGTATTTTCTAGCATTGTATGAATTTGGCCAGTCACATTCTGAGTGGTTCAGGCAGGAGGCATGTGCATATACTGTATATGCTTGGATGTTGGGTTCAAGAACTGATCCATACATTGTGATACCCCGTGAACAGCTGATGCAGCAAGAGTGAGCCGACATGTGGGGCATTGCTGACAGATATCGAGGTTGGAAGGCTCAATAGTCATTAAAGATTTACGTTTTTTACCTCATTATCCGCCTGGAAGTGGCGTCTTCTACTACTACGTTAATAAATAAAATTAAAGGAGTGTGACTTAGGCACTTTTATAAGGTAGATTTCCTAAATTTTTTATTTTTTACATTTCGCCAGTATTATTCGTAACTTTATATTTAGTGACAACTTCCTTCTAGTGTGTAAAATTTAATATTTATGTGAACTTTCCGTTTTATTTAAAATCAAAATTTTGTAAGAATATCCATTTCACTTTTTCGTCTTAAACTATTAAACTATCAACGCTGATGAAGATACCATTGTCATATCGAAACATGTACGTTTAAAATATATTATTAAACAACATTTGAGTCGACCAGTTGTAAAACTCGTTTAATCCACTTGTGAATAAGGATCATGTCATAAAATTATTTATTTAATTAGTGCAACTTATTTTATTTTATATTGATTTAATTTGTTTTGTTTAATTTTGTTTAATTTTGTTTTGTTTTCTTTGATTTTGTTTTGTTTTATTTTATTTTGTTTTATTTTGTTTTAAATTGTTTTGTTTTTTGTTTTGTTTTATTTTATTTTGTTTTGTTTTATTTTGTTTTTCAAAAATTCAAAATTCAGAAACAAAAGCAAAAGCAGAAAATAAGAAACACAAAGCAAAAAAAAAGTTCAATAAAAGCAAAAGCAGAAAACAAAAACAAAACCAAAACCAAGAAAGAAAAGCAAAAAGTAAAATTCAATAGCAAAAGCACAAAGCAAACACAAAACCAAAAAACAAAAACACAAAGCAAAAAGAAAAAAGTTGAAAACAACAAACACAAAAGGTAAGTGAGGGAAAGTCTAGAGAAACGTTTCTCATGAAAATGATTCTTATTCACAAATGGATTCAACGAGTTTTGCAACTGGACGTCTCATTTTTCATAGTATTGCCAGGGCGGATTACACAATACATATTACCATTAGTCGATACGGATAAAACTCTTTCCAATTTAACATGGTTAACGTATACGCATATACATATTCGTTTTCCCGCCTAATGTAATTGGGCACACTTTGTGTTGACCGACTGGAAAGTATTCTTTAATAGAACTAGGCAACACAGAAAAATGGCTTCTATTACTTCAATGTCTGTATGTTTGTATGTACCTTGTACAAACCCATACCGTTCCACCAATCTAAATCAAATTTAGTATAGTTACCTTTCAAGACCCTGCGGTTAACACTGTCTACTTCGAATTTAGACAGTCCTGTCCATTCCCTAGATTTAGAACCTTAATCACATGAACATAGGCTAACATAGGTCAAATATAAGCTAATTCTAAGCCTCACGATGCGAGAAGCAAAACTCCGAGAGCAACAGTTTAACACCCTAGAAACCAACCGTTTTTTGAGATATTTTGAAAATATTATTCCTACTCAAGGAAATCTCAAGAAACTCTGATATTATTGTTTCATTTGAGGAACTTGGACATCGTGGTCATACAGCCCCATGTACTTGGGTGTGTGTGAAAATTTTGTCTGATAACCTGTGTTATTGCGATGGCTGTATTAATGTGTGTTTTTGTAATTTAGATTAACTGTAAATTTAATAGGCCTAACTTGTATTTAATAAATTCAAAATCACTCACTTATCACCAGACGCCAAGTAACATCGAGGAACTGTGATAATAATGCTAGCTGGCACAAAGTATTGCCAATAAGACAACACGTTCCGCGTGAAAGTTAGAAGTGTGTTAAAATATACAGGATATTATTAATATATAACCATTTCATAGATCCATTTCTTCAATGTAACAATAATAAGGGGTTACATGCACTATTTCACAAAATACTCACTGTGGATTGCACTATTTGAGGGATATCCTTGAAATTTTGCCCGTATGTATATATCTCGTGGGCGTTTTGTGTAGCATGATTATAACATGATTTTGTGTGGCTGCGATTGGTTTTTATTAGCTTTTCAAAATGTTGTTGCCATATTTACCAAAATAATTAATACCCTCAAAAATATATCACAAACGGGAAACTCTTTCACACCTCATGAAGCCAGTGGCTTCATTTTAGGGGGATGGACCGTTATTATGTTGTAGATGTAGATTTTAGGGGCTGCGACATAATGGTCATATAGCCACGTGTATTTTTGGGTGTGTGTGGAATTTGTGTGATAACGTGTGTTATTAGGATGGCTGTTCTAGTGTGTGTATTTGTAAATTAGGGAAAGGATTGCGAAGAAGGTGGCCGTGGCTTCACGTTAGGAACCATCCCAGCATTTGCCTAGAATAGAAGTGGGGGAATCACTTCCAGGATGGCTGGGGTGGGAATCAAACCCTCCTCTTCTCAGTTTTACCTCACGAGGTTGTGTACCCTGTTCCAGCCCTCACACCAGAATGAAAATTTCAGGGACCCGTAACTTAACGAAATAAGCGTTATTAACTCTGAGTTTTACGTTACGTTGCACGTAATGTAACGTGGAACCGATGTGGTTGGGTAACGTAACTCTTGCGTGTACCGCAACTAACGTTCTAACCAAGTGTAACGTTACAGTAGTAACGTAACAGTGGTACCGCAGGCATTGATCGGTACAGTAGAGATGGTTCAGGCTGTTACGTTACATTTCATATAACGTCAGTTCCGGAACAGACATTAGTAACGTTACAGCTATGTCGGGTGTGTTGTACCGTCAGCATTGGCCAGCTGAGTAGAGAAGGTACAGGCAGTAACGTTACGTTTGGATACAGCAGGTGTTCCGGTACAGCCATGAGTAACGTTACATGTAGCTGTACCGCGTGTTTCCATCGGTACAGCACCCGGCCCGGGTGAAAGAAATCAAACATGGCGGAGTAGAGTTTGGAAGTAAAAGTGTGTTCATTTACGGTTAGTATAAAACAATAAGATTTAAGAAATAAAATTACACTACGTCGCCTTCCGTCAACAGAGTGTGTACTGAGACTACAGTTTTAATGGTCTTGGGTTCGATTCCCATCTCTTCCAGCAAAGATGATTCTAGCCTCAGTGCTAGAAACTGTACACTAAGCATAGTCTGTTAGTTAATTATTTAGTTAGTTAGTTATTGGGGTTAAAAGGGGACGAACTACGAGGCCATCGGCCCGAAACACTACACTAAGACTCGTGAGGATATTTTAGAAGAGGTAGGTTACATTCCCACCTAGGTATCCTGGAGGTGGAATGGCGTGGTTCCCTACTTCAAAGCCAAGCAACTGCCCGAATGGTACCTAAGTGAAGGCTACGGTCATTTCCTTCCCAAACCTAGCCACAATTACAAATACGCACATTACCACAGCCAACACAATGCCACGGGTTAACACACTGATTCCAAACACACCTAAGATAATAATAATAATAATAATAATAATAATAATAATAATGCCAGCGGTGGCATGCTGTACTGTACAGTCCTTGATTTTGAGCTCCTCGCATTTCCGCTTTTTATGTAAGTTTTACACGTTTATATGGTTAGTTTATGATTTCTATGGTGACTTTTAAGGACTCTTGTCGAAAACAAGTGTGAGTTATAGTGCTTGTGGATATATCAACGTCATAATCATCAAAATACAGCTGCAATATGTTTGTTTACATTCATGTTGTGGTTGCTACATCGTTAGTTACAGTGCCTTATAACCCCAAATGCCTTCTCGAAATGGGTTATGTACGGTGTTGTGTGTGAAATTGGGATGTTTAAAGCCCATTTATTATATACTTCATATCATTTGTGCAGATAATCGGACTGTTTACGTGTTAATATTACGAAAGGTGAAGTGTACATCTGCTTAACCTACAAAATTAGGTTACACGTATTGCTGCATAGATTCTTGTAAGTACGGCATTCCTTCTCTGCTGATCGTTTGCAGTTAAATGACGTCCACTGTTGTAATATAAGCAATATCCCTGCAAGATAGTTATACCGTATAACCTATCTAATGTGAGTTGTGAGAAATCTGCAATGATAAGGTATGTACTAACCAGAAATGACGAGATATACTAAATGGGGTAGGCAGGACTCCGCAGCCGTGGTGAAGGCAACCTGCCTAGGGGAGGGAAAACCCTGATAACAAACCTTAACTGCAGTGTCTGATCCGTAGCGGGCGGCTGCAAACAGCGTCTGTTCTCCATGTTAGGAGCGGCTGAAGATGAACACCTGGCTGTAGGTTAAAAACGCACCCACCCATAATATGGAGAAAATAAATTTAAAAATTAATGAAAGGTCGCTGCCTGAGGTTCGTCAGGGCATGTCTAGAGCTGGCGATGGACATGACAGCAAGCGAATCGTCGGTGGCAGGATGCTGATGAGGCGGGCTCCTGTCGCACAAGAAGATACAGCCCAACAACTACAACAAAGCCAACCAACGTCAAGTGCTTTGCCTGCTGAAAGTGCTGTGCCAGAACCACTTCCGGCACTCACCCAAGCAGGCCTGCCAAGAAAGCGCTTAAAATGGTCAATCGCAATGAACGAGACCATAATGCGCATTTATTATAAGGTGACTCGCATTGGAACAGAACTAACTGGATATAGGCAGAAATTATTCAATGAGTTCCATGAAGCATACCCCGAACTCCGTGTGACTGAACAGAGAGTGGCGGACCAATATAGGGCGATAGTCCGTAATAATTTAGTGCCAGAAGCAAGACTTAATACAATCAAGCAGGAGGTCAGAAGAGTGTTTGATTGTGATCAAGGAACTAATCTGGAGAGTGAATTAGCACAAGAGCTCCATGAGCAGGAACAACATCAAGAAGAACACAATGAGCCAGTCAGTGGCATACAGCCGGATACGCATCATGAAGATGAGTCACATACCAAGATCCTAGCAGATGAAATGATGACGGCTATGACTCAGTTCAATGGAACAGACCCAATGCTTAGACCTGCCTTGCCTCGAGTAAATTCGTCTAGGAAGGTATCAAAAATTTTAAATATCATGAATCAATCTATCCTACCCAAACACTTGATAGATGTGAATAACTTAGAATCTCTTCACACTGTTCTGTACTGTGGAGCCGTCACAGTTATCAGAACTATTGGCATCCAACTGAGAGAAAGGAATACTTCCTGCAGTAGGAAATGTGCTCCTGTTACTCCTAAGTGGGAGAGACGTCTGATAGGCAATATCGACAAATTGCGAACAGATGTTGGCCGTTTGACTGAGTTTATTAGAGGAACGCACACAAGAAGACTGGTGAGACTCTGTAAGGCAATAATGAGGCGGTCCAAAATCCACACCGACCGAGATGACCCAAACACAAAAGCCGAACAGTGTTTAGATACACTCAAACAGAAACTTACGTTGATAGCGAACATACTTTCCAGATACAGAGCCAGTAGGAAACGGAGACAGGACAACAACTTATTTGTCAAAGGCGAGAAGAAATTCAACAGAGCACTGAGTGAAAACTATGTATCCTTAAATGCTCCTTATCCAACAAGAGAAGAAATTGAAGAGTTTTGGAGCAATCAACTATCCAAAGCCACCAATTTTAACTCAGACTCTCATTGGGTTCAGGAAGTAACAAACAAATCTAAAGAATTTAATCCGATGCAATATGATCCAATAACATCCACTGAAATTTCTTCCATCATTAAAGGTCTTCCGAACTGGAAAGCACCTGGTTTAGATCAGATACAGAATTACTGGTATAAGAAATTCTGGTGCGTATACGATCTTCTGTCTACTCTGGTGAATGAAGTTGTTGCTCATCCACAGAAGATGCCAAATTTCCTTACACAAGGTGTAACACATCTACTTCCGAAAGACCCACAAAATATGCAAGATCCTGGAAAATACCGTCCAATTACATGCCTTCCCACGATGTATAAGATCATCACGTCCTGTCTTAGTAGGAGGATATATGCTCACTGTGAAAAAAATAACATCATAGCAACACAACAAAAAGGATGCACGAAAGGGTCCAAATGGTGTAAAGAAATACTTATCATTGACTCAGTGGTTTCTAACCAGGCCTTTACCAATAACAGAAATTTATTCACGGCATATATTGACTACAAGAAGGCCTATGATTCCGTGCCCCATGATTGGTTGATCCATATTTTGTCAGTGTATAAGATTGATCCTCAGATTATATATTTCTTGGAACACGCCATGACATCGTGGCGTACAGTGATGAGCCTTAGTACTACAAATGGCAGTATTGCAACAAGTATGATCCCAATCCACAAGGGAATATTCCAAGGAGACTCCTTGAGCCCATTATGGTTCTGTCTTGCGATGAACCCACTATCAAACCAACTTAATTCAACAAAATATGGATTCAGTATCAAGAAGAACTCCAGGGAGCTTGCAAAGCTCAACCATCTCCTGTATATGGATGACCTAAAGCTATATGCTGCCACCAGAGCACAACTAGAGTTTCTGTTGAAGATAGTGGAAACCTTTTCACAGGATGTGAAAATGGAATTCGGGCTGGAGAAATGTAAGACGCTGAACATTATGAAAGGCAAGCTGCAGGAAGGTGTATATGAAACAGCTCAGGGCCATCAGATTGCAACAATGCTCACTAGCGAGACCTACAAGTATCTGGGAATGAAGCAAGCCAGACACATAGAACACTCAGTAGTGAAACAAGATCTGACGAAGGAATTTGTCAGAAGAATTAAGCTTGTTTCTAACACCAGCCTCAACAGTAAAAACTTGGTTAAGGCAATCAACGCTTATGCTGTCCCTATTCTTAGTTACTCGTTTGGGGTCATCAAGTGGAGTAAAACTGACATTGCAAGCTTAGAACAGAAAATTAGAACATCACTGACCAAGTCACGAAAACACCATCCCAGGGCATCTGTGGAACGAGTCATGTTACCGAGACATATGGGTGGGAGAGGAATTGTTGATATAAACAACCAAGTAGCTCGACAGATCTATGAGCTAAGAAAATACTTCTGTTCTGTATCGAACCATTCGATGCTGCACAGGGCTGTCACAGAAGCAGATGATTCAACTCCACTACTCTTAAGTCAGCAAGAGACTCAAATTCAGGTGCGCAGTGATTTGGATAGATTCAATGCCTGGTTGTCCAAGCCACTACACGGAAGACATCCCAATGAAGTCATCCAAACTCACGTCGACAAGCTAGCGTCGAACTTTTGGTTGATTTCTGGGCAGATGTTTCCTGAAACAGAAGGCTTTATGATGGCTATTCAGGACCAGGTTGTCCCCACGAGGAACTACCTAAAGTTCATAACCAAGGATGCATCTGTGCAAGATGACCATTGCAGATACGGTTGCCCAACATCTGAGACTGTTCAGCATATTATATCGGGTTGTCGCCATTTTGAAGGGACAGAATATAGGAAGAGACATGATTTTGTTGCCAAGATAGTCCATCAAGAATTGGCTATACAACTTCAACTGCTGAGCCAAGAGAAAGTGCCGTACTACAAATATGCTCCTGAAAGTGTACTGGAAAATGACAGCTTTACGTTGTACTGGGATCGTACTGTATTGACAGACCAATCAGCTGTGCACAACAGACCTGATTTAGTTCTTGTTGACAAATGCATGAAGCACACCACCTTCATAGATGTGGCGATCCCAAACAGTGGCAACATACTAACAAAGCATGTTGAAAAGCTGTCAAAATACACAGAGCTTTCAGAACTGATAAGGAAGCAATGGCACATGGCACAAGTCAGGACAGTTCCTATTATTATCTCCAGCACTGGCGTGATTCCCAACAACTTAAAGGAATCGCTCACGGCGTTGAAATTAGACCCAGGCCTTTTCAAACTGATGCAGAAAACAGTCATACTTTCTACGTGTCGTGTAGTAAGGCTGTTCTTGGGCAATCAGGCCTGAAGCAATGAGGGGAATATGAAGCTACTACTCAATGCAGTCACCAAGAATTTGCTCCTTGTGATATGTACGGTATCTGGGATTGTAAATGTTTTCTTTCCAGCAAATGCTGAGAATGTGTAAGATAATAATGATAATTATAATGATAATGTTGTCGGTACGAATAACAACGAAATGAGCGTTATCAATGTTGGGTTTTACGTAACGCTACAAGAGATGGTAGAGGTTGTAACTTTGTACCGCCAGCATTGACCCTCAGAGAAGAAGCGGTACAGGCTGTAACGTTAAGATGGGGTGTAGCCGCGGTTTCGGTACAGGCTTGAGTAACGTTACTGGCATGTGTACCGCCTGTTTGATTGGCTCAGCAGGGCTAGGTGCAAGGAAGCAAACATGGTGGAAGGTTGTCAATTGAGATTATATCTGCTGTTGATGGCCATTATTTGAATACAAATCAGTCATTAAGATACGTAACTGTAAGTTGAAAACATGCCAGGCACTGATGAATGCATTCCTGCCGGTCTTAAAGATTGAACTGTAATCATTCGACCTTCAGCCATCCGGATTAAGTTACGTAAGCTACCTGTGAGCATGCCGATATAGTGACAAAGAGTGGGAGGGGTAAGACTGTAGCATCGTAATGGATGGGTCCTGGGTTCAAGACAGCCTAGTGACTAAAATTTTATTTCTTTTTAAATTATTATATTGTATCCATCCGACTTTGTGGTGTCTATTCTCTAAGTCGGGAACCATTAATATTCATCCTATTCGTGTAGAATAATATAATTTGATAGCACAATGATATTTTCACTCCACAATAAATCATAATTATAATTTTATATTGGATCGTCCCCGTTGTGTAGTGGGCAGCGTGCTTAGCTGTCACCCCAGAGGTCCAAGGTCCGATTCCTGGGTGTGCTACGAAATTTTAAAGTGGTATGAATGAAACGGGGTCTAGTCAGGCTCGGGTGGTCCAAATGTGTAGAGGTTGTTTGATTCCTACCTCAGCCATCCTCGAAGTGGTTTTCCGTGATTTCTTACATCGTCTTCGGACTAATGTCGGGATGGTATCTAACGTCAGGCCACGGCCGCATCCTTCCCTCTTCCATGTCTATCCCTCATATTCTTCCCATCCCGTCCCGACCCTCATGAGGCCCACTATTCGCTATGCAGGTGAGGCTGCCTGGGCGAGGCGCTAGTCCAGCCTTCCTTCCCAGTTGTATCACATAACTGGATGTCAAGCTCCAGGACACTGTCCATAGAGGCGGTAAAGGCGGGATCATTCTCTGAGTCCGAGGGAAAAGCCTACCTGGAGGGTAGAAAAAAAAAGGAAAAAACGAAACAAATAATTTTATATTACACCTATTGTAATTCATCACTCAAGTGTGTCAGATTTTTAGTACGATACTATTTGTATATTATATTGAAGACTGTTACGTAACTCAAATTGTCCAAGATAGTTTAGAGAAAGAAAATAATGCACAACAAGAAATCAAAGCAGTTGTGTAAGCTCAGTTTGGAAGTGGACGTGTGACTTTTGCGATTTGTGTAATCCGGAAATATTTCAGAAATAAAATTACACAAAACAACCATCCATGAGATGAGTGTGCAATGCGACTTCCTCTATTAAAAGATCTGGGTTCGATCCCCATATCTTCCAGCAAATATATTTCTAAACTCAGCGCTAGAAACTGTACACTAAACCTAGTCGGTTAGTTAATTAGATAGTTAGTTAGTTATTGGGGTTGAAAGGGGAGGAACTACGAGGTCATCGGCGCTAAACACTACACTAAGTCACGTGAGGATATTTTAGAAGAGATAGGTTAGATTCCCACCTAGCTATGCTGGAGGTGGAATGGCGTGATTCCCTACTTCAAAGCCAGGCAAATGCCCGGATGGTACCTAAGTGAAGGCCACGGCCGTTTCCTTCCCAAACCTAGCCACAATTACAAATACGCACATTACCACAGCCAACACAATGCCACGGGTTAACACACTGATTCCACACACACCTAAGATAATAATAATAATAATAATAATAATAATAATAATAACAATAACAATAACAATAACAATAACAATAATAACAATAATAATAGTAATTATAATGATAATGTTGTCGGTACGAGTAACACGAAATGAGCGTTTTCAATGCTGAGTTTTACGTAACGCTACAATAAATGGTTGAGGTTGTAACTTTGTACCGCCAGCATTGACCCTCAGAGAAGAAACGGTACAGGCTGTAACGTTAAGATGGGATGTAGCCGCATTTTCGGTACAGGCTTGAGTAACGTTACTGCCATGTGTACCGCCTGTTTGATTGGGTCAGCAGGGCTAGGTGCAAAGAATCAAACATGGTGGAAGGTTGTCAATTGAGGGTAATATCTGCTGTTGATGGGCATTATTGGAATGCAAATCAGTCATTAAGATACGTAACTGTAAGTTGAAAGCATGCCAGGCACTGATGAATGCATTTCTGCCGGTCTTAAAGATTAAACTGAAATCATTCGACCGTCAACCATTCTGATTAAGTTACGTGAGCTATCTGTGAGCTAGCCGGTATACTGGAAAAGTGTAGGAGGGTAAGGCTGAAGCTTCGTAACGGATGGGTCCTGGGTTCAAGACACCCTAGTGACCAATATTTTATTTCTTTTTAAATTATTTTATTGTATCCAACCGACTTTGTGCTGTATATTCTCTGAGTCAGAAACCATTAATATTCATCCTATTCTTGTAAAATAATACAATTTGATAGCACAATGGTATTTTCACTCCACAATAAATAATAATAATTATAATTTTATATTGGGTCGTCTCCGTTCTGTAGTGGGCAGCATGCTTAGCAGCCACCCCAGAGGCCCAAGGTCCGATTCCTGGGTCTGCTACGAAATTTGAAAAGCGCTATGATTGGAACGGGGTCTACTCAATCTCGGGTGGTCCAAATGAGTAGAGGTTGTTTGATTCCCACCTCAGCCATCCTCGAAGTGGTTTGCCGTGGTTTCCTACTTCGTCTTCGGGCTAATGTCGGGATGGTATCTAACGTCAGGCCACGGCCGCCTCTTTCCGTCTTCCATTTCTATCCCTCCCATTCTTCCCATCCCGTCCCGTCCCTCATGAGGCCCACTATTCGCTATGCAGGTGAGGCTTCCTGAGCGAGGCGCTAGTCCAGCCTTTCTTCCCAGTTGTATCCCATAACTGGATGTAAAGCTCCAGGACTCGGCCCGTAGAGGCGTTAAAGGTGGGATAATTCACTGAGTCCGTGGGAATAGACAACCTGGGGGGTAGAGAAAGAAAAGGAAAAAAACCGAAACAAATAATTTTATATTACTCCTATTGTAATTCATCACACAAGTGTGTCAGATTCTTAGTACGATACAATTTTTACATTATATTGAAGACTGTTACTTAACTCAAATCTCCAAGATAGTTGAGGGAAAGAAAATAAAGCACAACAAGAAATCAGAGCAGTTGTGTAAGCTCAGATTGAAAGTGGACGTGTGTCTTTTACGATTTGTGTAATCGGGAAATTTTTCAGAAATAAAATTACACAAAGCCACCTTCCATGAGATAAGTGTGCAATGTGACTCCTCTTTTAAAGGACTGGGTTCGATCCCGATCTCTTCCAGCAAAGATATTTCTAGCCTCAGCTATAGAAACTGTACACTAAGCCTAGTAAGTTAGTTAATTAGTTAGTTAGTTATTGGGGTCGAAGGGGGAGGAACTACGAGGTCATCGGCGCTAAACACTACACTAAGCCACGTGAGGATATTTTAGAAGAGATAGGTTAGATTCCCACCTAGCTATGCTGGAGGTGGAATGGCGTGGTCCCCTACTTCAAAGCCTGGCAAATGCCCGGATGGTACCGAAGTGAAGGCCATGGTCATTTCCTTCTCAAACCTAGCCACAATTACAATTAAACACATTACCAGAGCCAACACAATGTCACGGGTTAACACACTGATTCCACACACACCTAAGGTAATAATAATAATAATTATTATAATGATATTGTTGTCGGTAAAAATAACAACGAAATGAGAGTTACCAATGCCGTTTTTTTTTTTTTTTTTTACGTAGCGCTACATGATATGGTAGAGTTTGTAACTTTGTACCGCGAGCATTGACCCTCAGAGAAGAAACGGTACAGGCTGTAACGTTAAGATGGGATGTAGCCGCAGTTTCGGTACAGGCTTGAATAACGTTACTGGCATGTGTACCGCCGGTTTGATTGGCTCAGCAGGGCTAGGTGCAAGGAATCAAACACGGTGCAAGGTTGTCAATTGAGGGTAATATCTGCTGTTTATGGGCATTATTAGAGTGCAAATCAGTCATTAAGATACGTAACTGTAAGTTGAAAACATGCCAGGCACTGATGAATGCATTCCTGCCGGTCTTAAAGATTGAACTGAAATCATTCGACCTTCAACCATTCGGATTAAGTTACGTAAGCTACCTGTGAGCTAGCCGGTATACTGAAAAAGTGTAGGAGGGGTAAGGCTGTAGCTTCGTAACGGATAAGTCCTGGGTTCAAGACACCCTGGTGAACAACATTTTATTTCTTTTAAAATTATTTTATTGTATCCATCCGACTTTGTGCTGTCTGTTCTCTGAGTCGGAAACCATTAATATTCATCCTATTCGTGTAAAATAATACAATTTGATAGCACAATGGTATTTTCACTCCACAATAAATAATAATAATTATAATTTTATATTGGGTCGTCTCCGTTCTGTAGTGGGCAGCATGCTTAGCAGCCACCCCAGAGGCCCAAGGTCCGATTCCTGGGTCTGCTACGAAATTTGAAAAGCGCTATGATTGGAACGGGGTCTACTCAATCTCGGGTGGTCCAAATGAGTAGAGGTTGTTTGATTCCCACCTCAGCCATCCCCGAAGTGGTTTTCCGTGGTTTCCCACTTCGTCTTCGGGCTAATGTCGGGTTGCTATCTAACATCAGGCCACGGCCGCCTCCTTCCCTCTTCCATGTCTATCCCTCCCATTCTTCCCATCCCGTCCCGTCTCTCATGAGGCCCACTATTCGCTTTGCAGGTGAGGCCACCTGGGCGAGGTGCTAGTCCAGCCTCCCTCCCCAGTTGTATCCCCTAACTGGATGTCAACCTCCAGGACACTGTCCGTAGAGGCGGTAAATGCGGGATCATTCGCTGAGTCCGTGGGAAAAGCCTACCTGGAGGGTAGAAAAAGAAAAAAAAAACACACAAATAATTTTATATTACTCCTATTGTAATTCATCACTCAAGTGTGTCAAATTTTTAGTACGATACAATTTGTATATTATATTGAAGACTGTTACGTAACTCAAAATGTCCAAGATAGTCGAGAGAAAGAAAATAATGCACAACAAGAAGTCAAAGCAGTTGTGTAAGCTCAGTTTGGAAATGAACGTGTGTCTTTTACGATTTGTGTAATTCAGAAATATTTCAGTAATAAAATTACACAAAGCCACCTTCCAGGAGATGAGTGTGCAATGTGACTCCTTTAAAGGACCTGGGATCGATCCCCATCTCTTCCAGCAAAGATATTTCTAGCCTCAGTGCTAAAAACTGTACACTAAGCTTAGTCAGTTAGTTAAGTAGTTTGTTAGTTATTGAGGTTCAAAGGGGAGGAACTACGAGGTCATCGGTCCTAAACACTACACTCAGCCTCGTGATGATATTTTAGAAGAGGTCGGTTAGATTGCCACCTAGCTATCCTGGAGGTGGAATGGCGAGGTTTCCTACTTCAAAGCCAGGCAAAAGCCCGGATGGTACCTAAGTGAAGGTCATGGTCATTTCATTCCCAAACATAGCCACAATTACAAATACGCATATTACCACAGTCAACACAATGTCACGGGTTAACACACTGATTCCACACACACCTAAGATAATAATAATAATAATAATAATAATAATAATAATAATAGTAATTATAATGATAATGTTGTCGGTACAAATAACATCGAAAAGAGCGTGATCAATGCTGTTTTTTTTTACGTTACGCTACTAGAGATGGTAGAGGTTGTAACTTTGTACCGCCAGCATTGACCCTCAGAGAAAAAAACGGTACAGGCTGTGACGTTAAGATGGGATGTAGCCGCAGTTTCGGTACAGGCTTGAGTAACGTTACTGACAGGTGTACCGACTGTTTCGATTGGCTTAGCAGGGCTAGGTGCAAGGAAGCAAACATGATGGAAGGTTGTCAATTGAGGGTAATATCTCCTGTTGATGGGCATTATTAGAATGCAAATCAGTCATTAAGGTACGTAACTGTAAGTTGAAAACCTGCCAGGCACTGGTGAATGCATTCCTGCCGGTCTTAAAGATTGAATTGAAATCGTTCGACCTTGAGCCATTCGGATTAAGTTACGTAAGCTACCTGTGGGCTAGCCGATATACTGGAAAAGTGTATGAGGTGTAAGGCTGTAGCTTCGTAATGGGTGGGTCCTGGTTTCAAGACACCCTAGTGACCAATTTTTTTTTTCTTTAAAAATTATTTAATGTGTCCAACCGACTTTGTGCAGTCTATTTTCTGAGTCGGAAACCATTAATATTCATCCAATTCGTGTAAAATAATACAATTTGATAGCACAATGATATTTTCACTCCAAAATAAATAATAATAATTATAATTTTATATTGGGCCGTCTCCGTTTTGTAGTGGGCAGCATGCTTAGCTGCCACCCCATAGGCCCAAGGTCCGATTCATGGGTCTGCTACGAAATTTGAAAAGCGGTATGATTGGTACGGGTTCTACTCAGCCTCGGGTGGTCCAAACCAGTAGAGGGTGTTTGATTCCCACCTCAGTCATACTCGGAGTGGTTTTCCGTGGTTTCCCACTTCGTCTTCGGGATAATGCCGGGATGGTAGCTACCGTCAGGCCACGGCCGCCTCCTTCTCTCCCATACTTTCCATCCCGTCCCGTCCCTCATGAGGCCCACAGTTCGCTTTGCAGGTGAGGCTGCCCGGGCGAGGCGCTAGTCCCGCCTCCCCATTTGTATCCCCCAACAGGATGTCGAGCTCCTGGACACTGCTCATAGAGGCGGTATATGTGGGAACCCTCGTTGAGTCCGTGGGAAAAGCCTACCTCGAGGATAAACTGACTACGAATAAAAAATTTTAAAAAAATTAGGCGTTCTTTATTTTCTGTATATAGCAAGCACTTTTCGCACAGACGCCGTTTAGGGAAAATATAGTTTCGTTCTGATGTATTTATTCGAGGGCCTACACAGGGACCTGCACAGCGGCCCGACCCATGTGCTGCTTCCACACGACCGCACTGGGATTCACAAGTCTGGAGCCTAGCTACCCGTAACGTCGCCTCACATGTTTGGGTCGGACCATATTATGTTGCTTTTAACGCGGCGGATGAATGAGAGCGCTTTGCTAGTCCATGGGCTGGCAGCTTCAATACGTACTAAATGAATACAGAGTGACTTACGTGCGATGCCAATGCTAGAGTGACTGCTGCCAACTTCCATGGCCTCCTATTTTAAATGTCTCTGCGTGACTAGTGTCATAGTGGGGTATTAAAGGAGGCCGTGGTCGAATGCAAGGTATTATTTTCCTCCTTTTATGTAGCGGGGACAGCTACGTCATAGCATGACTGGGCCATGGCAGATACATGAGTGTTATTCTATTTTTGTGGACGACGTTATCACACCGTGAAAAATAAACTGTGCAATGTTCTATTATTAGGCTTGATATGGCCTTCTGTACGAACTGCTGGGGTTCATAAATGAAGAGAAAGAGCATGTGCTATGATTTGCCATCTCCTTTTCTGATCGTAATAAAATACAAGTAGTTCCGTGACGAACTATAGAGCCTACTTTTCTTAAAATTTCAGATTGATGCCAATCTACATAGACCTATCTAAAATAATGACGAAATCAAGTAATAGAGTAATAGAGTAACTTACTATAGTAGGCAGCCCTGGTGACTGAATATATTCTTAGTTCCATCTCTTCAGGTATAGAATGCACATACAAAATTTGGCTGCAGTCTAATGGATAGTATGGACGTTACATGTTGTTTGATATTGGATTTAGTCTATCAGTGTGCGTGAAATCATGTTGGGAACAATGTTATGTATGTGATGCTCTGAATTAATCTGAAATATTACGATCTATTATAGTGCCAGTTTAGGATAAAATCCATTTGTTAGTGTAGAAGTTACATGCAATTATAAATTGAAACTATCAGAAAGCTTAGAATCATGTTGGCAGCACCCAGGTATATTAGTTACTCCAAATTAATCCATTTGTTAGTATAGAAGTTAAATGTAATTAAAAATTGAAACTATCAGAAAGCTTAGAATCATGTTGGCAGCACTGAGGTATATTAGTTACTCGGAGTTAATCTAGAATGCCAGGTACCATACGAGTGCAAAGGTTAGAGATGATGACTTGCATACTTTCTGATATATTGAATTAGGATTAAACAAATAGAGAGAGCATTTATTAACAGTTGGCAGCCCTGCTTGTTCTTACGAATACACAAAGTCATAACTGTAATGGTACACAAAGCACATACGAAATTCCGTTGGAATCCATATTTTGTTAATATAGAAGTTATATGCGCTGTTGGCTTGCATACTTTCTGATATATTGGTATTTGGATAAAAACATAGAGATAGGCTAAAAACAGCAATACCCCCTCCCCCCTCCCCTTACACCCAAGTATTAACTAAACACGTTAAACACCGAGTTCTTGCTTTATATGAGAAATGTGCCTATAATTCGTCAATACATTGTTAGCCTACTTTCCACATTCTGCAAAGATGAGGAAAGGTAGACTTATGAGATCGATCCGGGAAAATGTGTGTCTGTCTGTCCTTCTGTCTATGAGGGGCAGATGACCTCGTAGTTCCGCCCCTTGAAACAACAATAACTAACTAACTAACTTCTGTATATCTGTCTGTCTTTCTTTGTGTTTCCACACCCCCCCCCCTATCAACTCCTAAACGGCTGCAGCTATCGAAACTGAATTTGGTATGAGTAAAGTTCTATTCCTGAATACCTCAAGGCGATATTTGATAATGATGTCAGTGCTACCAACTGCTGAACAAACTGCAATTGAAATTTGAGCTCCATGTTGGATATCTTGGAAGGTATGCATGGGAGCTATTCCAAGATTGGCACACATATAGATAATAATATTTCAGTTTAATTTTCAGGAGGTCATACATGAGAGTGTTGCCATAATGATTCAAAACCTGCTGATGGGTCCAATCCCTATATATAGGCTACATTATAATTGTGAAAATCTGTGTGTGTGTGTGTGTTTGTGTGTTAGTTTGTTACCTCTTGACACTAAAACGGCTGGACGGATTTGGATGAAATTTGAATTGGAGACAGCTTATACCCTGGGATAACATATATTTCATCCGGAAATAAATCATTGTTCCCGTGGAACGGGCAACATAACTGAAAATTCACCTAAAATACTCAACCGGGACAAAATATCGAAGGTGTCGCATAAAGACCGGACAAAGCTCGTTTTACGCCCCTCGATGCAAGAAACCACATTTTAAGGCCCTAAAACCAACAGTTTCAAAGATATTCGCAGAAAACTATCTTCACTCTGATAAACTGATGAACTAATGGAAAGTCCGTTTCCATGGCAACTGAACCTCAAGGTATGACATACGATTTTCTATATAACCCTGTAGGAGGCAATGCCAATCAATTATTGTCTTTTTCAAGATATTTATAAACACAAGAAGAACAGAGTCGCGCGCCTGCCTCCCATCTGGAGGCCCCGGGTTCGATTCCCGGCTCCGTCAGAGATTTTAGACACTGACGTGAGGGCTGCAACGGAGTGCACTCAGCTTCGTGAGGACAATAAATTGAGTAGCTGTCTGATAGAGAGACAGCGCCCAGGTCACGAAGAAGAAGATTAACGGCCGAGAGGACACGATGCACTGACCACGCGTCACCACAATATATGCAGGCCAAGTGGCTGGGAAGCGGTCGCATGATAGGCCTAGGCCCTTCAGGGTGTGTAGTGCCAAGGGTAAAAAAATTAGGGATAGCGCCTTCTAATATCACTTTTAATTTTTAAACACTACAGTAGCGGCTACTAAATAAAGGTAGCGATATAACTACGTTCAATTTCATAAACACTGGGCCTACAAATCCCGTATAGTAAGTACAAATATCAGTCAGGACGTTATTTCAGTAGCAACGAAGCTCTCTGGCGGCTATTGCCGTTTCAGTAACACTTAAGGCATCCCGCCATCACATACCTCAATGTGCACTTACAAAATTGTGAACCAGTCTATTTTACTGAAAAGAATTTCTACGAGCGAGTATCCACTCCGGCAAAAACCACACTCACCACCTTTTCCAAAATTTACACAAGACATGATTTTTAAAGCACTCTTCTGTATGTTGAGGTACAGAGATATACCACATGGAAAGACACAATTAAATGTTGACAAATCTGAGTTCAAGGAACTGGTGTCCAGAATAGTCCTTGTGTTAAATCTGCAGAAGCTTTCGGTACAGGTTATGCGGCCCATGTTTGTAACATGGAATGTTTTCCTTTGACAATGCAGCTACACCATGTGCGAGGGCAACGCATTTCAAAGATCTCTAAAAACACAATAATCAGGAAATTGGAGAAACATTTAAAGTGGGAGCGAAGATTCAAGGAGAAATAATTTCATCTTTGAGATTTGCTGATGACATCGTCATCTAGCCGATACGCCAGAGGATTTGAACGAGTTTTTGTATGGTATGGACTCCGTCTTGAGGAAAGAATTCATAATGAAAATCAATAAATGTAAAACAAAATTATTGGAATGCAGCCGAAATAAATCATAAACCTCTATGGACCTCAAATTGGCAGGTGAAACGCTACGGGAAGTAGGAGACTTCTGTTACTTAGGAAGCAAAATAACCAGAGATGGACGAAGCAAAGAGGATATAAAAAGCAGGTTGGCTCAGGCAAGGAAAGATTTTCTACAGAAAAGGAATCTGTTGACATCGAATATACATTTAGGTATTAGGAAGTCATTTTTGAAAGGTTTTGTCTGGAGCGTGACACTATAAGGAAGTGAAACTTGGACTAATGGTGCAGCAGAAAAGAGGACAATTGAAGCGTGTGAAATGTGGTGTTACAGGAGAATGATGAAGATCAGATGGGTAGATAGGGTAACAAATGAAGAGCTATTAAGACGAGTGGGAGAGGAGAAATGATTCTGGCGACTGCTAATGAAGAGAAGAGATAGGTTGGTACGACACATATTAAGACACTCAGGAATAGCAAGCTTATTTATAGATGGGAGGGTCGAGGAAAGAACTGTAGGGGAAGACCAGGGTTAAACAGATTGCCTCGGATGTAGGGTGTGGTAGCTATGTAGAGATGAAACGATTAGCTCAGGAGAGGGAGGCATAGAAGACTGCATCAAACCAGTCAAAAAACTGAAGACTCAAACAACAACAACCGGGAATTTTAATTACTTACAGAGGCACGTGAGGCAAAAGGGTTGTTGGAGAATTTCAATCCCTGGGATGTAACACTGGAAGAGACTGCATAATATACATCAGCGGCCAAGGTGAGAGATAGTTTAGGTCTATTAATAGCGACAGGTTGACGTTCATCAATAAGTGTGGCAAAATTACACCCAGAATAACTTAAAGAAAATACTCTTAATTCCCCATATTCCGATAGATTTGCCATTCCAGTGTGCAAGAGTGCAGTTCCCTCTTCAAACAATATTCGCAATCTCTATTAACAAAGCGCAATGACACACACTTAACAGCAGCAGGTGTACATTTGGACAAAACCATTTTTTCCCATTGGCAACTGTATGCGGCGTGCTCACTAGTATCTGGACAGCAAAATAGTTATGTCTCAGCAGAAGATGGCAAAACCAAGAACGTAATTCTAAAAAGTGTTCACATAATGTAACATCGTACCCTGGAGACTTTCACAACTCTATAAAATTCCCACTTTGCTGCTCATATCAATATACTGTATGAATCACAATTTTCGGAATTAGAATGGCCCCACCTGTATCCGCGATTGCTGTAATAGAATGACCAATTATCAGCAATAATGCATCGTCCTCATTGTCTTGATCGCGATCCGTTTTAAGGGGCCTAACATCTAGGTTATCGGCCCCTAATGGTCTGGGTGATAGCGAAAATGTAAATGAAGTGGAAACCAGAACGAAAATTATGAGAGAAGGAAAATACTTACAAAAAGGAACTCAGATTGAAACTACTCACAAAATGCAGAGCGATAATACTTACAAAAGGGAATTTAGAACGAAAATACTCACAAAAGGAAGATTGAAAAATACACACAAAATGCAGGTTAAGTTCAAAATACGTACAAAATGCAATGTATAGTCGAAATACCTACAAAATGCAAGGGAAATTCAAAATACTTAGAAAATGCAAATAAGATTGAAAATACGTACAAAATGCAATTGAAGTTCAAAATACTTACAAAATGTAATAGAATTTGAAAATACACAATGCAATTTGGATTGAAAAATGCACATTTCAGATTCCAAATAATCACAAACTGCAGTTGATATTCAAATACTTACAAAATGCAATTGAAATTGAAAATGCTTGCAAAATGTATGGTAGATTCAAACTACTTAATTGGATGGACAATACTTACGAAATGCAACTTAGATTGAAAATACTTACAAAATGTAATTTGTATTCAAAATACCCACAAAATGCAATTAAGAATCAAAATACTTGCAAAATGCTCGCAATACAAAATGCAATTTAGATTGAAAATACTTGCAGAAAGAGGTTTAGATTGAAAATACAAAATGCAATTGAAATTCAAAATACTCACAAAAGTCCCAGCCCCTATATTGAAAGACTTACTAAAAAGCAATTTAGATTGTCAATCCGTACAAAATGATATTGAGGTTGAAAACACTCACAAAATGCAATTTAGAGCGAAAAGACTTACAAAATGCAACGGAGATTGAAAACACCTACAAAATGGAGTGTAGATGAAAAAAAAATCGCTAAATGCAATTTAGATACACGGGGGTCCAATTAACAAAAACCGTGCGGGAATCTTCAAGAGCAAAGGAAATATAATGAAAAGAAAACAAGAGGTCTGACCCCTCGAAGAAGGAGGGATCAGGAAAGAACAGACAAGGGCCAATTAAGGCGGGAAAGTGAAAGACTCCCTAGGCCTTGGGTACCCTAATACCGTCGCGGTCGGAAGAGAACAAGAGTTGACCAAGGGAGGTAGACAGGAAAGAAGACGGAGAGGAGCCCGGCACAAGTAAGTGGAAACAATGCCGGACTCAGCTGGGGTCCCGTGGTCGCCAACCCACGTCCCACTAGATGTGAGTCCCTGGGGGAAGAAAAGCCGAACGAAATCATGTAACCGAATGATACTGTTACACCTCGAGTTTCGTTACGTTACCCGTTACGTTAAGTTACGGGTCCCTGAAAAATTTCCCGGCAGAACTCCGGGCGACAGCCAACTACGCTAGCCACTACACCACGAGGTGGTCTGTCCAATTTATAATGGGAGGCGTTTGACCCCGTTGCACTAATATCTTGCGTACGACGTGCTTGAAACTGGAAAAGAGTTGTGTGTTCAAAAGAGACTCAGTTAAGTCCTTAATATCATTTTTGATAAAGCCGGCGACGATGGTGATTCTAAAAAAACTACTACTGTGGCAGTGCAATAATATGAAGTAGAACATTCGTTGAGCTAAAGAACAAGATATCAAATTCATGGAAACTTCGCGAAGGATGTCTTTACAGCTTAAGTGAGTCATAATGTATTCACGGCCAATTAACCCAACTCAAAAATTCAATGAGCACTTAGGCACTTTATGCTTAACTTACACGTTTAATATTCACTCGACACTACCTAAGGATGACATTAATATAATGGTACATCATTAAACCTACCCATTAATGGTCATTTATTGACATGACACAGTTGAAACATCTAATAATGGGATATGTGCGCGACCAGAGTTATCGTTTGTTTTAATTTGTTACTAGCAGTTTAACACATGTTTGCTCGACTTGAACACTTACATTTGATTGATAAATGATAACATATTTTCCATCTACAACTCTTTTTGATATAGCACATGAAGGTTACGGGTGAAAAGAGATCAGGGTCTTCCGAAAGTGAGAAAAGAGATATTGCTGCCAGTAAGTAAGGGGTATGTGAACATTTGCTTAAGTAGAATAGCAAAATCACGGTAAACCATGTCTAGGATGGCTGGGGTTTGAATCGAATACACCTCTTTTCAGATTTGCCTCACAAATTCCAGCCTTCAGAACAGAATTAAATTTATTGATCGAGCCGGGAATCAAACTCGGACCTTAGGGATTACATGCTATCCACTACATAACAACAGTTTAAAAGGCAATCCTGGATCGATGAGGAAAACCATTTAAAACAAACTTTCATTTATGTAATTAATATTTAGGGGCTAGGAACATCATGCTTGTCAGCCCCTGTACTTTAGACGACGTGGCCTTAAGGTACAAATCTGGCATTGGTCAGAAATAGAAGTGGGGAAACTACGGAAAATCACTTCTAGGATGTCGGAGGTGGCAATTTAACACACTTCTTTCCACTTTTCCTCAAGACCTCACATGACAGAGATGATGCTGCTGATGATGCTGATGGCACTCAACTACTAGGTGTAGTTCTTAAAGATGGCGCTGTCTTTGTGATCTGGGCTTTTCAACAGAACCCTATTCCAGGCCTACAACCCCGTTTGTACCTCCATTTCACCGGATCTAAATAATCCATTACCATACTTCTCAACGTAATCTGGAATCAGTCTCCATTAATTAAGGGTAAGTTATTTTCTCGTTAAACATTATTGGAAATCTAGAGGGTGTATTCTCGTTTTTATCCTCTACAAGGACGACTTTGGAAACTCATTCAGCAGTGACTTGAAATAAACGATAAATTAAGGAGCGAAAACAGAAGTTACATAATTAGGTTGTTTTCAGCCACCAAACAATAGCCCACACGCTAATTGCTAAGAAACTCGCAACTCCACGAAGAAGAAGAAGAGATTCTGAAGTTGAGAATTCCTCACTAGTGTTCAACTGTCATTTGTCTCGCAGATTACATTATTGTTCAAGTTCCGCAACTGACTCAGTCACCTGCCTTGCTGCACACTTCTAACTAATGACTTTCCATTGAAGAGTGGATGATGGCGACAGTTACTTTTTACTTTCCTTCTTCAACACTTGGTTGAATGTTGAATGGAACACCGGATCCCGTGACATCTCCGAAGTTAAGCAGCATTGGGCGTTTTCAGAACTTGGATGTAGGACCATGTGCTGTTGGAGGGGGGAGGAAAGGAGGAGTGGAAAGGAAGTGGCCACCCTACCGCAAGTATAAACTTCGGCTTAGGATCGCCTCTTCGGAGGTAAAAACCAGCCTACGGGCTGAAAAACCCTTCTGTTTCAACTTCTTCGTCATCTTCTTTCTCTTGAAAGCTTTGAAGCTGTTAGGAACTGGACAAGGTATTTACAATTTCAGGTAGTTGAGCTTTGAACCGCATGTATGTTATTATTTCAATTTTATTAAACTCTTATACGCAGTTTGTGATATGACCCACGAATCTGAAGAAAACATCAGTACAGCCTATTTGGTAGACGTATTAATTAATATTTAATATATATTCGATTAATTTCTATACAAGAATACATACAAAAAGAAAATAATATTTGTTGATTATTTTGAGACACAAAAGAAAGACATAGCCTGATAAAGGGGATAGAATTTGATTTACACACGTATCCCTTTCCTTAGACCACGATGGTGCGATGGTGGCGCACTCCCTTGCGGCCTTGTTGCTAGGCTTCGTTTTGCTTTAATACTATCGCGGTGGTTCTCAATAAAACTGATTACATACAAGAGGAAAGTTTTGATTGCTCGGATACATAACTTTCAATATTAACAATTGTTGTTACATTGATTTATATTGTCTATTTTCTGTTATAAGTAGAAGTGATAACGATAATAATAATATTAATAACGATCCTAAGCACTGAATACTGTATAAGTTACTGAGTTAGTCATACACACTGACGAAGAAAATTAAAATGAATAAAACGCAACACCGTGATCTCTTGGAGATTTTTAAATTTTATTCATGCGATTTTTATAATTCTTTTGAACCATTATCATTTATTGGTGACGGGGGGGGGGGGTTCAAGAGTTGGTTTGCTGTAGATGTACTGTAGTACGTTCAGAAAGGCCTACATTAATGGATCATTCCTCACCTCTTTGTGGTATAGTCTTTTAAAGTTCATGAAGGGTTTACTTCAGAGATAATATGCATTATGTCACGGGTGTTGGTATTATCAAAGTTATATTGCAAAATATTTCTCAGATTTTAAAGGTGTAATTGATACAGTATAATACATGTATTTTCCTTAGTAATAGCGTCCGCATTTCTTATCCATGTCTTTAACCCAACTGTGGTGTGCGGCTACCGTTCTTGGCTGTCGGTCCCGATGTCCCAGCTGTGCCAAAATTCCTTGTCCATATATAGGTCTTCAATAAATTTATAGATGACCCATAAAAAGTATTATTTATCAAATAAAATGTATATATAAAAAATTAAAATTAAAATAATTTAGTTCTGATCTGAGGACTGGAACGGGGTACAATCAGCCTCGTGAGGTGGGTTCGATTCCCAACTCAGTCATGAGTTTCCACTTCCATTCCACACAAATGCCGGGTTGGTTCCTAACTTAAGTCTGTCTCCTATTACAGACGCCAAAATAACACCGATTATCAGACAAATTCTACACACACCAAAGAACATGAGGCTAATGATCACGATGTCTAAGTACCACAAATGAAACAACAACATTAACACAAGAAGCGATAACTGACTGCGATACATTTCGAGCGTTAAATTATATTAATACGAGGGGATGAGGGGCATGACTCTGTAACTTTCTGTGATGTAACTTGCCAACGATATTTCAATGTATTGTTTAAGTAATTCATAATTCAGTTTCAAATTTGTTAAATAATTGAGGGGACCGTAGAATTTTACGAACCCTTATGTGTTTACTTTGGCAAAGAGGAGCCTTCCATTCATTTTCAAGTAATTTTTTGTTGTTTGAGTCTTCAGTCTTTTGACTGGTTTGATGCAGATCTCCACACCTCCCTGTCCTGAGTTAATCGTTTCATCTCTACATAGCTACCACACCCTACATCCGAGGCAATCTGTTTGACATATTCTCACCTTGGTCTACCCATAGTGTTCTTGTCCTCGACCCTGCCTTCCATAAATAAGCTTGTTATTCCTGGGTGCCTTAGTGTGTGTCCTACCAACCTATCTCTTCTCTTCATTAGCAGTCGCCAGAAACATCTTTCCTCTCCCACTAGTCTTAGTACCTCTTCGTTTGTAAACATATCTACCCATCCGATCTTCATCATTCTCCTATAACACCACTTTTCAAACGCTTCAATTCTCCTCTTTTCTGCTGCACCAATAGTCCAAGTTTCACTTCCATAGAGTGCCACGCTCCAGACAAAGGCCTTCGAAAATGACTTCCTAATACCTAAATCTATATTCGATGTCAATAGATTTCTTATCTGTAGAAATGCTTTCCTTGCCTGAGCTAACCTACTTTTAGGTAGATTTCATTAGAAAGCTAACTATTGCAATGGGTTCCATGTTTCGACTTCCGGAAAATTTCGACATATCTTCGCGTTTCACATCCCCCAGACCCCAAAACCACCGTCAGTTAAAAAGTGTATATATAATGTATGTATGTATATGTATATATATATATATATATATATATATATATATATATATATATATATGTATATCAGTTTCTTGTGGACACGATAACTGCCGTAATTTTGTACCAATCACTTTGAATTTTTAACTGAATATGTATACCTATAAAATGTCGGTCGAGTTCGTTACTGGGCTAAATCGGTCGAAAGGGGTGAAAATGGGGGGCTTTTTTGAAAAACTGAAATATTGCTATAACTCTCTTAATATGTGAAATCGAATCCGTTCAATGTTCATACTATGCGTCGGATAAAGCCCAAAAAGTTATGTTTGAAAAGTTTTTTATAGCACCAACCATTGACCAAAGGGATGGGAAAAAGTGGGTTTTTCGGGAAACATTAATCATATCTCTCGTAATAGGCACAATATCAAAACCGTACAAAATGGACAATATTCCCCTAATGATTACCTAAAACGTTTGTCTGAAAGAATTTTTGATATGACCCACCATTACGCCAAGGGATGAGAAAAATTATTTCGGAATTATAAGAAAATACCAAGAGCTATCAGTGGTTGCCATGGCAACACTACTAAATTGATCAGGGATGAGCCATCAGACGTTGCCATGACAACGCACTTGCACGAGATCAGATTCAGATTTCCATCTGACTAAGTGTGAAGCGGTTTCGGTGACGTAACTGGTAGCATGCTGAACTTCTATGCCCAAGGTCGCGGGTTCAAAGCCGGCCAAAGTCGTCGGATTTTCTAAGAGCGCTAAAAATCCCTCAGTATGCTTTCCTTTTGGAGGGGAAGTTCCAACGTTCGTTTGCGAGTTGCTGGTTGCGGTGGCATCTAGTAGCCAAGTTCACAGCTAGGTGTCGTTGACGGTAGTATCTGGTAGCAACATTAGGAACTACTGCTTGAAATTGACCGTCTGCAGTCCTTACCTGAATTACAGACTAATACAGCCATCACAATTCACACCGTTTATCAGACAGATTCTTCACACACCCAAAGTACACGGGGTTATATGACTGCGTTGTTGCAGCCCCTAAACTGAGGAACCAACCAAAATCTCTGCGGGAGATAATATTTTGTGAGAAGAAGTAACAGACCGTTTCATAGTTACACATCAGTGTCGAAACCTTGCATAAGGACAGTGTGACCACAAGTATAAAAATGGACTCCAAATGACAAGAAGGTTACCGTCATCATAAGACAATACAATTTTTTAAATGTGCATAAAATGACGAAAAAAAAGTTAATTAATCTCCAATTATAAAATACTTTCTCGCAATAAATGAGGTCTGATCCTTCTGCGAAAACCTGCATATTCTGCCTATTTTCGCCTATCCCCAAGTTTGTCCGGTGAAATCTACCTCCGCCTTCCGGCGTGCCGAGAGGACTTTTTTATATCCTCTTTGCTTCGTCCATCGCTGGTTATTTTGCTTCCTAAGTAATTTATTAATGCAATGAACACCTCATCCGTGATAAATACTGGATTAATTACGGCGTGCAGTTAAGGCGATACGTTCGGGAAAATTGCGACAAAGGGTGCTGCTGATTCATGATAACACACGTCCCCACACCGCAAAGGGCATAACGCAGAAGGTACGCCAAATCAAGTGGGAGACACCCGAGCATCCGCATTATAAACTAATTCTCTCCCCATACAATTATAACGCCTTCGGTCCCTTATAAAAGACCTTGAAGGGTCGACGATTCCTGTCAGACGAGGATGTACAGCAGGTGGTTGCGGTCTTCTCCACGCAGCAGGACACGGTGTTTTACCACATGTGGATCTTCAACCTGGTGGGTTGAGTGCCTCAATGCTCACGGCGATTTGGCTCATTGGCATACCGATTCTGGACTGTACGGCTGTCAAACGAAACTTTTTGACCACGCCTTATAATTCATATTCATGTTATGAGGTTTGACGAGATTTTTCAGTGTTGCCTTAGTAAACAAAAGTTTCGTATTTATTTTAGTCGGTCAACACGAATGTACCCAAAACAGTTGTGTTATACCCTAATCCTGAAAAAAAAAACATTTATACATTTATTAATCTCATGCATTTTTTTTTCAGGATTAGGGTATAACCCAACTCTTTTGGGTAGACTACATTCGTGTTGATCGACTGAAAAGCACCAAACTTTTGTCATATTCATGTTTATTGTTGATTAATTGTGGGGCTTTGTGACATCGCGGTACTTGGGTGTGTTTGGAATTTGTCTGACAACCTGTGCTATGTGATGGCTGTATTAGTGTGTATTTGTAATTAAGATGAGGATTGGGGAGGAGGCAATCGTAGCTTTAAGTTAGGAACCATCCTAGCATTTTCCTGAAGTAGAAGTGGGGAATCCACAGAAAAACACTTCCAAAATGGCTGAAATGAGAAACCTCCTCTTCTCAGTTTTACCTCACGAGGCAGAGTGTGCCCCGTTCAAGCCCTCAGAACAGGATTAAAATGAGTTGGCAGAGCCTGAAATCGAACCCGGAACGACAGCCAATAATGCTAGCCACTACCCCACTAAGTGGTACCATACGATTTGTAGACAGCTGTCTGTAATTATGCAGTCTTTATCTCATATTTTCTCGGTTTTGTTAGTTTCTTCTGACGCAAAGCATAATAGCCGACGTTATAAGCTGCATGTTCTGCCGTTGGAAATGATGGTTCGTTGGTTCCTCAGTTTAGGGGCTGCGACAACGTGGTCATGTAGCTCCGTGTACTTTGGGTGTGTGTAGAATCTGTCTGATAGCCGATGTTAATTGTGATGACTGTATTAGAGTGTGTTATCTGTTTTTAATTCAATTAAGGACTGCCGACATTCAATTTTCAATTAGTTCCTGCTTTTGCTACCAAACGCCACCGTCAACAACTAGTTCTGAACTTGGTTACTAGATGCCACCGCAGTCGGCTCCTGGCGACGAACGTTGGAACCTAAGAGCGTTAGTCAAATCTTACCTATAATTTAACTTCACACAAGTGTAATTAGTGGAAGGTTCTTTTACATGCCATAAATCTATGACATGGGACCACCGGCGTTACTTCCTCTCCGAAGGAAGGCATACTGAGGGATTTCAAACGCTCTTAAAAAATCCGACGACTTCGGCCGGGTTTGACGTTGGAATTGTTAAGCTTAAATTTTTGTATATCTCATACATATACTGTAGTGGTGTTAGGAGCGAAGCAGAAGATTAGCCCAGAACAGTGTGTTTTGTTCCAGTTACATAAGCCTGTTTGTCAGAGTGGTCAGCACGTGTGCTAGTTCCCGAGCAGCTATTAACTATTCACAACAGGGCGCTCGATACAAGTGTTACCTCCAAACAACACCTGATGTACTGCATTCGCTTCAGTTTTAATATATTTTAAACAGAGTTGTTTTTTCCAACAAGAATTCTATTTTCACGACCGGAGATGGGAATAATGACAGGTAAAAATATAGCCTCCTGAAGGCCTTCAACTATATATTAGGTCATGTTGTTATATCGAGTCTGTCTGTTAGGTAGTCAGCCCGAAGGCTGGTTGGATCCTCAAAAAGTACCGCCGTTAGGCTATGTGGGTAGATACCCATACTCGGCATACTAGGAAAGATGAGGGCTGAGCTAGTTTGCCATTGCTTTCCTCACTGAGTCAGATCAGCAGTACTAAACCTATGAGTAGAACCTTTCACAGCATCCACAGGCACTGAATGTGCCCTGAATGGCATTACTAAGCACCACCCATACCTCAGTAGCTTCCTTATAATCACAGCCATGAGTAAGACTGAGACATCGGTGAAAAGCCACATTTTACTCTAGCCTGTGCCGACAGACAACTGCAAATGTCCTGCATTCATCAAGAGATGGCAAACAGGCCTATTATATCGAGTACAGACGCAAAATAGCGACTTCGGTGGCGTAGTTGGTAGCATGCTGAGCTTCTATGCCCAGTATTGCGGGTTCAAACCCGACCGAAGTCATCGGATTTGTTTAAGAGCGTTTAAAATCCCTCAGTATGCCTTCCTTCGGAGGGGAAGTAAATCCAGCGGTACCATGTCATAGATTTATGGCATGAAAAAGAACCTTCCACTAACTACACTTGTGGAAGATAAAATTTGTAGGTTAGTTTGATAACGCTATATTAGTTCCAACTTTCGCCGCCAGGTGCTGACTGCGATGACATTTAGTAGCCTCGTCCACAGATAGGTGTCGTGGATGGTAGCATTTGGTAGCAAAAGTAGGAACTACTTGAAAAAATTAATCGTTTGCAGTCCTTCTACCCGAATCACAGATAACACATACTAATACAGCCATCAAAATTAACACCAGTTATCAGACAATTTCTACACACACCCAAAGTGCACGGGGCTACGTGACCGCGTTGTCGCAGCCCCTAAACTAAGGAACCATCCAACATATGCAAAATAGGGAGTCAACATTAGGGCAGTGCATATCATTCAAATATTTGATTAATTCGACTACTACCAATATTTACCATTGCGAAATTCTAATGAATTATTCGAAGTAGACTTCGGTTGTTCGAATCATTCGAACAATCGACGTACTCGAGTATTTTGAATAGTCGATACTGGTACCGGTAGATAAAATGATTCTAACAATTCGAATATTTGTATTATTCGAAGGTCATAAGTACCCAAAATATGCAGCAATTTTTCTAAAGAAATATGTCCAGTGGACGAGTTGTTCGAAGCAGCGGTTGGGTGGGGCGGGCAGTTGCTGCAGTCGTGAGATCGTTAGGTTCAAATAACGGCACTGAAAGAGGTATTCAGAGTGTGGTTTTCCCCCATTTTTCGCCCACACTCCTTCCAGAAAAATGCCGGGATAGTGCCTTATTTCAAGCCCCGGGCCACGTGTCCCTAATGTAGTTACAGACTACCTAGACTACTGTACAATCATCACATAAATACAGGTTATCAAACAAGTTCAACAAACACCCAACTACATGAGGCTGATTACCAAAATATGATGATGATGATGAAGAATTTTTTTTAAGGGGCCTAACATCTAGGTTATCGGCACTTAATGGTTTTGGGTGATAGTAAAAATCAAAGATGATCAAATGAAACCTACAACTAAAACTAACTACTCTCTTACAAACTCGAAGAAGAAATGGGAAACAAAATGGAGAAGAATGTAAATAAAAGAGAGGACAAAGGAACTGCCCTCAACCCTCGAAGAATGAGAATTCAGGGACTTGGAAGGAAGGAGAAAGGAAGGAAGGAAGCTTGTAGTTTAACGTGACCGTTAATCTTGAGATCATGAGCCACGGGACCTCCTTTTTACGTGGAATCCGAACCACAGGACATGGCATTTCACTTCGAAAATCTCACATGCATTGACCGGGAATCGAACCCGGACCGCCTTGGTGAGAGGCATACTGCTAGACCGCTGAGCCACCACGCCCCGGAAGGAAGGAGAGCCAAGAAAGATAGAGAGGAAAGAGGAGAGTACCCGACACAAAGGCAATGGAAGAAGGAGAAAAACCAGACCAGTCTCCGGAAGCTCTCGGGGTCGCCAACGCCCGAACTCACCAGACGTCAGCCCTTGAGGATGTAGCACTATCCAGGATGGACCATAAGAGGTGCTTCACACACCCTGCCTCGTAGAGGGCCTTGAGCTGAAGGTAGGAGATACAATGAAAAGAAAACAAGAGTTCTGACCCCTCGAAGATTGAGGGATCAGGAAAGATGAGACAAGGGCCAATAAGGCGGGAAAGTGAAAGACTCCCTAGGCTTCGGATACCCTAATATCGTCGGGGTCGGAAAAGAATAAGAGTTGACCAAGGGAGGTGGAGAGGAAAGATAACAGAGAGGAGCCCAGCACAAGTAAGTGGAAGCAATACAGGACTCAGCTGGGGTCTCGTGGTCGCCAACCCACGTCCCAAAAGTTGTGAGCCCCTGGGGGTTTACCAAAATATCCCAAGCCAATACATGAATTAGCAACAATACTCGTAGCTTACAGCCAACGCTGGGCTTGCATTGGTGCAGTGCTCCTCCAATGTCGCCGCTAGCCTGAACAAATCGCAGAGTAGCATTGATCAAAGAGGAAATACAGTATCTGAAACGTGGCGCGACAACAGCAAACTCAATGTCATTCTCAGTCACAAGTCACACAAGTGCAATCAGAACGTGACAGTTTGTGTAAGGTAATCAAATATCAGAGGCAACATGCGGTATCCCATAATCGTAGGGCAATCTGTTGCCAAAATCTTACACATGATTTAGCATCCCATGGCCAACTCAAGTATAGTACCCTCAAAAACATGGCATATTGGCTTTCACGGCCGGCGAATTAAATCTCAGCAATTCTTCTAGGTTCGTGCCGTGTATTGTGTGGGGTTTCGCCTAGGACACCAAGCTGGCTCATCGGCGGGCTCTTGGTGTCCCCGCCCGGACTCCCACAGAAGTAACGAACTGCGCGCTACCTCCCTTTATATTGAGTGCAACTGCACTACTTTGCTGCGAGAACTAAAAGCTCAGCAGCCTCAACCTCCCTATGAAGGCTTCCAAAAAGATGGTAAATTGGCTTTCACGGCTGTTTGAGGTTTTAGAGAGTCTATCAGGAAACGACAAGTCTACAGTCATGTTGACAACAGACAATATGCTGCAATCTTTTCGTAATGTATTCGATTTCTTAAGTAGAAAGCTCAGTGCATAAAAGAATTGATAAACATATTTGGGAAGCATTATCTTCGTTTATTAAGTTGAAGAATAGAATTCTACAGCGCGGTAGCCTACTTGAAATTGAGTGAATCGCTTTAATATGAAGTTCACGTCACAATACATCCCTTTGTGTTACCTTGATTTCGAATAGAGAAGTACACAATTACCAGCAAATACAACTCGCGTTTTAAATAAGGTATGCCGGTTCATTACAATCTAATTTTCCTGAAAATTTGTATACGCATGCCAGGAATCTTGGTAAGTTCGACGGAAACATGGACCAAGCGTTAATGGCAGATCACCTTTAAGCTCGATTAACGGGTTTGTTTTTAAAGATAGGTGGAAGCGATTTGCAGTTTTAAAGTGTGGTTCATCGAGGTCTTCCAACACCTTTGACATACAGTACAATTACATAGGCCTCTTAATGTAGAGACTAGAATTCTTGGCTGACACCCCACAGGTCCGAGTTTAAAATTCAATTCTGGCCTGAGGACTGGAGCCAGATACATGCGGCCTAGTGAGACAAAAGCTGAGAATAGGTGTGTCCAATTCCGTTATTGTTTTTTATTACCCTCTTTTTGTGATTTATATTTAGTTGCATGAGCCACAAAAGGTTTTGTTACTTTAGGAAGCAGTTTAATCTACTGAATGTAATGAAAAAAATTATTTTACATAATTTACGGTAGTCTATCACTATAATAATTATTCAGGCACTTCATTTAAGTGCTTGGGACATCAGCCAAAAGCAATAGGTTGTGTGCTCAATTACCAGCAATTACGGGAAAATGTCATACATCCTCTGTTTCTGTGATGACTGTAGTAGTGTGTGTAACTATAATTGTTAGGTTTCCGAGATTTGATATGTATAGTATATAGAAGTACTATGCCAGTATTTCTCAGAAGGAAAAAACACCTGGAGAGAAAAGACAATCTTTTTGGAAGCCTTCATAGGGAGGTTAAGGCTGCTTGAAATTTTAGTTCTCGCAGTAAAGTGGTGCAGTGGCACTGCATATAAAGGGGGGTAGCGTGCAGTTCGCTACTCCTGTGGGGGTCCCGGCGGGGACACCAGGAGCTCGCTGATGAGCCAGCTTGGTGTCCTAGGCGAAACCCCACACAAGACATGGCACAAACCTAGAAGAATTGCTGAGTTTTAAGATAGCTTCTGTCTGCACCTGGATTTGAACTTCTTATCTTCGGACTTGCTGTAGCTCCCCAGCACGGTGGTGTACGATTTAAAGCACACGGCTACGCTGGAGGGTCCTGGAATAAAGAAGAACATCCCTACGCCTGAAAAATTCACTATGTGACAGTGTTGTTCTCCACGTTCAGCCACGTTTCAACCTGATGTAGATACGGTACTGTATACTGTATGATATAGCCTCATAACTTCGTCACGTTCATTTATGTCTGCCCATAGACAAACAAGAAGTTCCGTGACGAACTAAAGAGCCTACTTTTCTTAAAATTTAAGATTCATGCCAATGATTAATCTATATGGATCTATCTAGAATAACGAAATTAAGTTGGTAATATCGAAATTTCTAATCAGTTCGAAATACTGTATACCTGGCAAAATGTAGCCTAATAGAGCACTACAGTTGGCAGCCCTGGTGACTTAATATATTCTTAGTTCCATTTCTTAAGGTACAGAATACAAAATTTGGTTGAAGTCCAATGGATAGCATGGACGTTACATGCAGTTACACATTGGATCTAACAGCGCACGTAAAATCATGTTGGCAACAATGTCATGTCATGTTATTAGAAACCTGTGTATGTGTTTTTAACGCTTCCCGATGCTCGTTCCGGGGCCTTTAGATTTTGTAATAAACTCAGGAATGAGCATAGCATGAATTTAGTAACTAGGGCCAGTTGATGTAAGACATTAACTGCCTTTACGGTGCTCGTCATGGAACACGTTATGTTCATGTTGAGTTCATGCAACATCAAGGAACTTAAAGCGCTGAACTTTTCTCTTCAAATGGCACAACCTTTTACATTTTGTTTGGAATATTTAAAATATGATTTTTATATTTGAATACCCCTGTATTCATTACAAAATTCAGAAGTTATCCTGAGGTTCCTAGAAAGTAACAATGCAATGAAAAATTTATGTAATGATACCTTAAACTGTTTTCTTTCTCCTTACATGATAAATAGAAGGTAGGGAAAATTAATTTATAACGTCATAAATATTATAAAGCAAAAGGAGCTAGATGTTGAAATAGTATCTGTTGTAATACTACGTGTAATTAAAACCTCGTTAAAAACACATTGTCTTTAGATAACGGCAAGAAGTGAGAAAAAGAAAGATGATACATAACAACTTCCTTCTCACTAGCTTCGTGTTCTAAATACATCTGTATTAGTACTACCACTCGAGTTAGTGCAAGTACATTACGAGGAAGTTGGAGGATTATCAGGACCTTAAGCAGAACAGCGTAGAATATCATTAAGTATATAAAGTACAGAATTAATTTGCTTTACGGCTTTAAGAAAATATACGTAGCTTATATAAAATTGTTGGCGGATTTATAGAGCAAAGGAAGGTATTGTCCATCCAGAGTTAACGGGCTCTTATGGGCTTTTACATTTAGTGGACTCCCCCAGAACTAATGACTTTGAAGTCTTTAAAAACTATATTTTCCCCGGGCTTATGTAATAGCTTATTGGTCATAAGTGGATGTAAAACGTGATTTTGTACTGTAACTCTTCTGGCCAGCTGCGTGGCTCAGCGGTAACGCACTCGCTTGCTGTATCCAAGGTTGCAGGTTCGATTCCTGGCGCAGTCAGCTGGCATTTGAGAGTGCGCAAATGCGAGGGAGCCGTGTCAGTAGATTTACTGGCACGTTAAAGATCCCCTTCAAGGCAAAATTCCGGTACCCCGGCGCCTCTAAAACTGCAGTAGTTGAAAGGGACGTAAAACCAACAACATTATCATTGTAATTAATCTGACGGTAGTGTCAGCACGTTGGATGTAACAGCTCTCACACTGTTGTACTTGGTTTAGAGTTCCGCTCAACGTATGAGTGCAGAACTCTCCAAGATATTTCAAACAGTGTGTTCAAGAAGTACAAGAGTAGTGAGTTCTTTGCGTAATAAAACAACAACAATGACTTGCATTGAGGTAAGTAATAATAATATCGTATGGCCTCAGGTGCCGGGTGTAAGCTTTGTTATTTGACACCTAGAGGGTAGCTTGTATGTCGAATTTCGTTGTTCCTTGACTATGAAAGTCAAGGAGGTTAGATGTTAGATATCTATGATCCTTGAACACTAGTAGAGAATTGTGTTGGCGGAAACTCCCGAGATTAATTTTGCCATTTTGAATTCGGCCTATAGAATTCAAATGGGTTCTTTGACATGCCAACATCGTATGACATGCGTATCGTATTTTTGCCGCCTTTCAAAAATCACTTACCACGGCCTGGAGCGAACCTGCAATTTTGGGATTAGTAGACCGACACGCTATCCACTTACCCACCGTGGCAAGTTATAGAGGTAAGTGGTATCTATGAACACGACTGATGTTCCGTTTGCGTTTTCTATGTGTGTTATAATAACAATTTGAAGATGCATGTTGTGTTGTAACTAACAAGCTTCTCGTTATTGCTGTTGTCATCTGCGCCGCTACACGTGGCAACACTCGTACCATCAGAGCTCTAGAATACTCTTTACTCTGGCCGGACATTAGCTTACAAGGGAGCGGCTTCGGTGGCGCAGTTGGTAGCATGCTGAGCGTCTATGCTCAAGATCACGGGATCAAACCTAGCCGAAGTCGTCGGATTTTTTAAGAGCGTGTAATATCCCTAAGTATGCCTTCCTTCGGTCCCATGTCATAGATTTATGGCATGTTAAAGATCCTCCCACTAATTACACCTGTGTGAAGCTAAATTATATATAGGTTAAACATTCGACAAACGCTCTTAGGTTCCGACGTTCGTCGCCAGGAGCCGACTGCGGTGGCATCTGGTAATCAAGTTCTGAACTAGTAGTCGTTGACGGTGGCGATTGGCGGCTAAAGTAGGAACTACTTGAAAAAAATGAATGTCTGCAGTCCTCACTTGAATCGAAAACAGATAACACACACTAATACAGTCATCACAATTAACATCGGTTATCAGACAGATTCTACACACACCCAAAGTACACGGGGCTACATGGCCGCGTTATCGCAGCCCCTAAACTGAAGAACCAACCAACCACCAGCTTACAAGGACAACTACTATGTCATGTCCCCATCACTGAAGAAATGATCGAAAATTCCTCTGACAGAAAAGTATGGGGCAACCTTTTGAAGGACAGCGTAGTAGGGTAAATTACAATAACTCGATGTTCCATGAAGAATAAGATACTTACGAATACTGGAATTTACAGCAAGAAATCAATGTTCGTGGAGAATGACCAGAGGCGCTGAACAGTATCAAACATAAATAAGTTCTCAAGATAATAGGTTATCTCTGCTCCTGGTCGGAGGCAGACATAGGTGAGGATGGACTCACTTCATGATCCGTGAATGAGAGTATCTTGCAACTTCTTATACTGTATGCTTAATTGAGAAACATGCATTAGATCTGGGTTGTGAAATATTCACGTTAAAAGGCGTCCTCATCTTACGATATTCTCAGATTATCAGCAGTATTATCGTGTTGATAGCCATTTTCAGTTTTGCCTTAGTAAACGAAATTTATGCTTTTCAGTCGGTCAACACGGTTGTACCCAATTGTATTGGGTGTCATGCCCTAACCCTGAAAAAGAAATGCATGACATTATTAAATTCACTTGGATGTCCAGTTTTGATTAAATATTTATGATATATAATCCGCCTTGGCAATACTAAAATATGTAGCTTATTATTAACTAAACGAACATGTTTCGATAAACAATGATATTGAACGCTGAAAATCTTGGCCGGTCAGCCCCAGTTGCGCAGTCGTATTTCACGTCTGACAAATCCTTGCCGGCGGTATATGTATGAACTACTGCTCGGGTCTAAGCTGCGTGAAGTTGAGAGGAATGTGCATCGCGGACTATGAGAAGTAGTGGTGACGAGTGATGAGGTTTCTCGGTCCTTGCGTAGTAACAGAAGCAAATACATTAGTCGGTGACTCACTCACTCATTCGGAGCGCCACACTGGTTTCAGAAAAGACCCTATGTTAGCAGTATTGGAATAGACGAGAATGTCAGGTAACACGGCTGGCTGTCGACATGCTTCTCAATTCTCACCTGCTCCTTCCCTGCCTCTGCCCTTCATCCCGCAAGTTCACAGAGCTTAGACCCGAGCAGTACAAGTTATCAACAGTGTGACGCAATCTGTTCTCCTGGATATAGCGGTACAGTATGCACTGTATGTCGATGAAACATTGTCGACGAGATTTGTGTTTGGTAAGTTTGGTATCACAAGTCTGTTATATGAATAGTTTTGGGACATTCATACTGCTCATGAAGTGTATTATTACAGTAGTACTAATATTGTATTATAATTATATTAGCGCAAGCAGCAGAACTTAAAATCTCTTATAGTCAATAACGCCTGATGCGAAGTGTACATGCCTTCCCTCTTGCCTCACACTGGCCTTGACTCGCGCCGTTGTACGGATTTTAAAAGTTGACAGCGGACTCTCAACAGAAAGGCAGAGACTCGTCAGACGGGTAATGCTTAGGACAGTTGGCAAGCCTCGGGCATGTCCAATTGATACGTGAGCTCTCAGTTGAGCGAAAATCAACTCACGTATCAATTACACAGGCCCGAGGCTCGCCGACACGACTGCGCAACCGGGGTTGACCAGCCAAAAACGGTGGCGTAAACTGTAGGAGCCGATGTGAGCATTTCCTTAGCAACGGGCGAAATGAACGTTCCTCCCCTCCCGCTCCCGCTGCAGCATATGGACTCGCCCGCATACGAAACTCTTTCCGAACGCATGTATGATGGGCCGGTCGTAAGCGCGTGAGAATTCTTCCTAAAGCCCGAGTGGAACACTGAGACCACTGAATATGCACATGCGCTGTGGAGGATACATTGCTCACTTTATTTGCATTGATCACAAAGGTACGAAGGCTCACTGTGCGTGGAGACACTACTGCGCACGTAATATGTACCGGTCGAGAAGGAATGGCTCACTTATACAGTGAGATTCTTTTGCTGGAGCGGGACCGGCGGCCGACTGCCGGGCGCGCGCGCCTTCCGCCAGCCAACCAAGCTGGGGCCGCAGAGTTGCGGGAGGCGGAGGTGAGCTAACCAGGGTCATTAAATTCATTATGTCACTAAACTTTCAACAACTAGGGTGTGTAGTGTCAGCGCACAGATAAGAAGGTAACATAAACAACAGCTGAAAGATTTAATTAAACAAGCACACATGTTTTTTTATTTCTTGGGAATCTGGATGACCTCAAGTCACCAGTATCTTTTCACAGAATATACTAAAAATATTCTCCTTCAGCTGACAGACAGTAACTTTGGAAGTTACATCGGTAAATTATGTAGCTACTCCTGCACCCCCCTGCGAGTCTATTGGAATTAATCGAAGCACGGACCTAAGCCCGTTTGATGTTCAATTGTGGGTTAATTTAACATACAAAGTGTACAGATCAAGAACATGTACCCTAGTGGAGCTGGAGAACAATATACGGCAGCTAATTTATTTACACGGTACACCCCGCCTGCCTGTCAGCTGAAGGAGAACACTCTCAGCTTCTCCTGTGGATAGGTAAGTTCTTTAATCATGATTTGCTGGTGAATTTACCTTTAATTAAGGTACTTTGTTACGGTTTCCAACGGCGCGCAATCCGCGGCACGAGCTCGGTTGGCTGGCGGAAGACGCGCGCAGTCGCCGGCCCCACTCCGGCAAAAGAATCTCCCTGTATCATCCGTTAATAATTGCCTACAACTCTCCCTCTGTCCCCCACGTGCTCTCCGATAGCGCTAGTGGCTTTGGGTCATAGTTTGAGTTGCCGCGCTATAAAATAAAGTAATGGAAGTGAATCAATGTCCATTGAAGCCAGTCGATCATGTGTAAAACATATCTGTGATTAATCAAAAGTAAGTGATTTGGAGGAGAGAGAAGGAGACAAGGTGATGGATGAAGTAACCTAAAAAAAGTGTGTAAACTCAATCCTTGAAGAAGGATGAAGGCTTATCCAGCCAGATGTGATGTGAAGCTGCCGATCGCCATGAATCAATTTTGTCTGTGTGACAGGTTTACGTGTGTCAAGCTCGCCGCAGTGAATTATTACACGGTGAGCATGGACACATAAATATAACTCTCAAATATAACTCTCAATGACATATCGCTTTTTAATGTCACTGAACTCCACGAGATATTAAAAATATCTGTTAATGCTTATCTCACCTCAGAAAACTTTCATGGACGGCAGTAAATTACAATCAGTTTAAAACATTTGTGCTACGGATTTTGCAGACGAATACAGGCCCTACCGTAAGTACAGGGTCTTTCACTTGAAGTGGGGGCCGGCCGCACGGCTGACGCAGCGCTGCAGGTAGAAGGTCGAGCCAACGGTCAGACGAGCACATTGCAACATGGAGCTGAGACGGTTGCGACACAGGATTTGACGAGAAAAGTTGACTTCGTTATTTCGTTTATAGCCTATTTTAAGTTACACGTGTTATAGGTTTATAACGTGTTATTGCTAAGTGTTAAAGCCAATTGCTTCAAATTTTATTTATGGGGAAAATTGAAAAATAAGGTTTATGGAACAAACCCTCACACTCTAGATGACCTCAAACTAAATATCACGAGAGAAATTGAGGCTATCTCGGTAGATGAACTAATGCGAGTGATTGAAAATTTTCTTAGAATATGCCAGAAATGTGTAGATGCAGATGGAGGACATTTTCAACATCTTCTGTGACAATGATTTTACTTTGATTATGTGTTATGTGTGCTTGTTATTTACATACGATTCGTACAAGCGCTCTCTCGACCCCAAACTCAGTGAGTTGCCATGTGCTCGTCCGACCATCCTCGCGCCGCGCCGCAGTGCCGGCCAAACTTTGAGTGAAAGACCCTGTATAAGTACATACAGAGTGGGTTGCTATCAACATTCAGCTTGATGGAGAATAAATGTGCTGCTGATATTCACTTCGACACTCTGTCAACTGTTAGTAGAAACATTTGAAGAGGGCTGTAAAATATTGTAATGTGTTTTGTGATTGATTGGTTGATAGATTGATTGTGCGAGTGAAATAATATAATCATTTGTTATTTTCTAGATCTTCGTAGGTCACTATCGTGTATACATGTTTTTTTTCAGTTCATGAACCTTTTTTCCCTAGCTTTTCACGTCCGTAGGTACTACCTTAAATTGCCCTACACGTGACCCCTGGGTGGTGCTAAACGAGCAACAGCGTTAAAGGTGACTTACAATATGCCCAGAAACATATCAAGTAACGGTTCTTTTCAGGACCATCAAGCTATAGATGAGAAACACCTAGTCCGTACTATGCAACTTAATATTGAAGGCATAAGTTCTGCCAAATGTGAGTATCTACAGAAACAACTGAATGACCTTAACATTGATGTTGTTAACATTCAAGAAATCCATACCAAAGACGAACAGGATCTCCAGCGCAGAGGACGAATACCCGGTTACACACTGGTCAAAGCTATCCACCATCCACAATATGGAATAGCCACTTATGTGAAGTCAAGTTTAAACGGATTGCAAGTAATTGATTCAATAGAAGTTGACTACATCTATACAATAGCAATTCAGATAAATGATTTAAAAATTGTCAATCTGTACAAGCCTCCGTGTGTGAATTGGGCTCCTACAGTACTGCCAGCTTTTGACCACCCTTGTATATACACTGGAGACTTCAACAGCCATCACACAAACTGGCGGTATGACACCGTGGATGTGAATGGGGAGAAACTAGTTCAGTGGGCAGAAACTACAAATATGCACCTGGTCTTTGATGTAAAAGACAAGGGAACCTTCCACTCTGCACGCTGGGATAAGGATTACAACCCAGACTTGACATTCGTGTCTAAAGATCAGTTAGACCAACCACTCAACACCACTCGTACTGTTCTGTCCAACTTCCCAAACAGTCAACATCGACCTGTTATGGTGGAAATTGGTTTGAAAATTCCCCTTGTAAACTCAATGCCCTTACCCAGATGGAACTTTCGACGAGCTAATTGGGATGGATTCTCAAAAGACCTTGACTCCAGCTTAGTTGCGGAGAATCTACAGCCGACAGCAAACAACTACGATGAATTTGTGAAACTAGTTATCAAAGCTGCTAAGTCAAACATTCCTAGGGGTTACAGAAAGCAATATGTGCCTGGCTGGAATGAAGAAAGTGAGGCTTTATACCAAGAATACCAAAGTTCTGGAAATCAAACAGTGGGTTCACAGCTACTCCACTCTTTAAACAAGAATAGACGAGAGAAATGGGAAGCAACACTCGAAGAAATGAACTTCGCAAAGTCAAGTAGGAAAGCCTGGCGAGTCTTGAATGGGCTAACTGGCAAGCAACACCCCAAAAAGCCGCATACTAAACCGAGTCCTGACATTATTGCCAACAGGATTGTAGACCTCTCAAGGGCAAAGAGAGACAAGAATCATACCAGAGTGGTAAAATGTAACCTCTCTAACCTCAAGCACAGTGCCCCAAGAAACGAACCGCTTTCCAATCCCTTCTCCACAGCGGAAGTAGAAAGTGCAATCAAACAACTGAAAATCGGCAAGGTTGCTGGTCCCGACAACATCTATAATGAGTTCATTAAGAACATGGGTCCGTATTGTATATGCTGGCTCACTTCTCTCTTCACTTACATTCTCAAAGAGAACAGACTGCCCAGACAATTCAAACTGTCAAATGTTATAGCCATTCTCAAACCTGGCAAACCTGAAGACAGCCCCGAAAGCTATCGTCCAATAGCACTGCTCAGTTGCATATTAAAACTTTTTGAACGAATCCTTCTAACCAGAATAGCACCGCTCATTGAGGCTGTTATCCCTCCTGAACAAGCTGGCTTCAGACACGGACGCAGCTGCACTGATCAAGTTCTTGCCCTAACTACACACATTGAAGCAGATTTTCAAGGTAAACGGAAATCAACAGCTGTTTTCATCGACTTGACAGCTGCGTATGATACTGTTTGGCGACAAGGACTGATCTACAAACTATTGCAAGTTGTACCAAGCCGAGAAATTGTGGATCTAATATCTAGCATGCTTAGTGAAAGGCAATTTGAAGTGTTCCTAGGAAACACTAAAAGCCGCAAACGAAAACTTAATAACGGCCTACCACAGGGATCTGTTTTAGCCCCACTGCTATTCAATTTGTACATCCATGATTTACCAACTACAACATCAAGTAAGTTCATCTATGCTGATGATATCGCGCTGGTAGCTCAGAGCAATAACTTTGAAGATGGCGAACAAATCATTACGGAGGACCTGGAGAAGATGTCAACTTTCTTTAAAACCTGGAGATTGATCCCAAGCACAACAAAAACTGAAGTCTCTTGTTTCCATCTAGCGAATCGTGTCGCAAACTACAAACCTAGAGTCCTGTTCAATGGACAAGAGCTGAGGTACAATCCTTTCCCAAAATATCTCGGAGTCACTTTAGATAGAACCCTGAGCTACAAAGAGCACATCACCAAGCTCTCTCACAAAGTCGCCGCAAGAAACAACATACTGCATAAGCTCAGTGGTACCTCCTGGGGAGCCTCTGCTGACTGTCTACGTTTAACTGGCATCAGTCTTGTTTACTCAGCTGCTGAGTACTGTGCGCCTGTCTGGTTGGGAAGCGTACATGTGAAGAAGATAGACACGAAACTGAACGATACAATGCGTTGCATTACTGGTACCATCAAATCAACTCCATGTCACTAGTTACCCGTGCTGAGCCACATCCCTCCACCTCACTTAAGGCGGAAGCAAGCTCTACTGAGGGAGGCTAAGAAAATCTTTGCATCACCCTCTTTGCCACTGCATCAGGAATTCTGCCATCCGTCACAACAACGATTGCAATCCAGAAGACCGGCAAGTGTCACTGCAAGGCAACTCATCGCGGATGGATTTGACATAAAGGAAAGCTGGAAGCATGAGTGGTCAACAAAAACATTGGGAACAAATGTCCACCATCTTGATCCCACAAAGAAGCCAAATGGTTTTGACCTACCAAGGAACCTCTGGTGCCGTATCAACAGGTTGAGGACTGGACATGGGTGTTGTAATTATTTCAGGTACAAGTGGGGCTGGATCAGTTCACCAATGTGTGAATGTAACTTAGAAGAACAGACGATTGAACACCTGGTCCTACGCTGTCCTCTTCATTCATACCCTGGAATTCCTGACGACTTGTTTGATCTCACACCTAGTCTAACCGAATGGTTGAAAAGGAAGGACTTTAAAGTTTAATTTTGTCTTATTTGTATTCTGTATTGTATCACCATACGATATAAATAAATAAATAAATTTATGTTTTTTGCCTTTTTATATATATTTTCTAGTGGCTTCGTTGGCGTAGACGGTAGCATGCTGAACTGCTATTCCCAAGATCGCGGGTTCAAACCCGTCCGAAGGCGTCGGATTTTTAAGAGCGTTAAAATCCTTCAGTATGCCTTCCTTCGGAGGGGAAGAAAAGCCGGCGGATCCATGTCATAGATTTATAGCAAGTAATAGTACATTATGCAACGAGCCTATAATGCCAATAATTAAGACACGAGTATGTTTATAAAACGACCGTATGCGAGTTTTATAATTTCCATACGAATGTCTTAATTACCATTATAGGCGAGTTGCATACGACTGTTTATGTTCGACGATAATTATTATAACTATTTTATGTTCGAACATACATATTCATAAATATCTGTCGAGATTTCGCCAGTTTTATGTACTGAACAGAGCGCATGGGACGCAGAGAAAACCTTGTATTTGACCATGGCCTCCTCGATTGCCTCACTATGACACTAGGTCAGGCAGTGGAATTTAAATTAGAAGGCCTTGAAACTAAGCGCAGGTGCGTTGCTATCCTCACCTGATTGGTCAAACAATACTGTTTATTAAGCTCTGATTGGTGGGAGAAACTGTTTCATAATGAAAAATAGTAATGACCATCATTATGATACAGTTTTCTGACATATAATAGTCAATGGTGTAAGGCGGTCGGGTCAGTTTGTGCTCCGTGTAAATAGAGTTGTTTCTGGTGAATTTTTAAGTGGAACGACTTAAACATGTGTCTACGAGTGCAGTAAGTTACTCAGGAATATTTAATATATAATGAAAACCGGTAGATATTCACATAATTGCCAAATTGAGCAGTTTTTATAGTCGTTATGTGCATGTAAACACTAGAACACCAGTATTACCAACCTAATTGAACTGAAGTATAGGGGTATCCCATGGAGGAAAGAAAGGAAGGAGATGCCTTCGCTGCCCTGCCTAGCGCAAGCTGCTGAAGCCGTACGGCTCGCCCACTTTGGTTGCAAGAAAATGGCTGTCCCTGTGCTTAAAGCCGTAAACCACCCCAACTAGTAATGGATTTTAGTGACATAAAACTGCAATGACAAGTCAAGATTTTTTCTTGGATAGGCAGAATACACTCTGTACATCACGGTACTTGGCACAAATAAGCTGCGTTATCGTTTTAAAAGCCAATTTAAATATAAATATGAGAGCACCTTTGCGAGGCTAGTTTTGTAAAGAAGACACGGCAAAACGTAATAATACGCTGAAACACTGATTAAATTGAATACAGGTGTCTGAAGATGCGAGAAACATCTTGGGAATTAATAATGCCGAACTAATTACGGTATTTACATCAAATTGAGTTTTATGTTCTTATTGGTGTGGAGGCATTCATCAGTTTTTAGGCCTAATTTCGAGCACAGCCACTTTCACTCATTGGTCGTACACATTTTGATATTCAAGAATACGAAACTCAAAATTAATAAACAGAACAATTAAAAAAGGACGCATATTTGCACAAAAATACGGTATAGCCTATACGTTTCGGTACCGTACGGTATTATCTTTGTGGGGGTAGAAACTTGACGATTAGCCTCGAATTGATTAATTACCTAGGCCTACCGTAATTATTGACCGACAGCCGTTTGATAATTTGGGATTTCCAGAGGAATGATTTTTATTTTCTTGGTATATAGGGTAGGCCTACACATGCTGAGATTAGAATTGAAGAGTTTTTTTTAAATAACTTATCACTACTGTTATTACGTTTCCAAAGTTGCATAACCGGAGCACGATAAAAACCAGGGCCAAAATAAGGTTTAGCCATGCACAATGCCTCATGCAAGTCACAGAACACCGAATACGAGTTAAGGTTACGCCCACTTTGGTTGCAGGGCTTGGCTTCACTCATACGAGCTCAGGGCATCTCCTCTTATTCTTTCCTCCATGGGGTATCCTCACTGTTACATCTTTGCCTTTCAAGTCGATACTGTATATCCAAAGAGTGTAGCGATGAGTACCTGCTTGGAATGTTCAAAGGCAGTGCCTAGACAAGACGTAACAGCCAAAATTCAGTGCAGTGAATGTAATAATTGGTTTCACAGTAAATCTGTGAATCTCAAAGAAGCGGATGTAGAGTATATGCTATCGCAGAGCCAATTATGGAGGTGTAAACAGTGCTATAGTAAGAGGCGTGAGAGTTTACATAGTGAAAACCAGCCAGCGTCCGTGGTGCCATCTGTTGGTGAAATATACAAACTATTACTATCTATGCAGGAGAAGTTGGACAGTGTAAACAAGTCTACTACTGACATTGAGAGGCAACTGGGGAAATCTATTGATGTCTGTCATGACAGATCGGATGAAAGTAGCAAACTTATCAGTAAACAGCAGGAAATTATTGATAGGCAACAAACAATCATAGACAATTTAGTATCAGAAAACAGACGTCTGACGAATGTAGCAAATAATCTTGCATCGAGGTGTGATGACCTTGAGCAATATTCGAGGTCAAACGCTGTGGAAATATTTGGTGTTCCAGAGTCCCCTAATGAAGATATCGTACAGACTGTCATTAATATAGGCAAGGCTTTAGAGTTAGATTTGAAGGAGGACATGATTGATGCCTGTCATCGTCTGAAAAAGCCTCACAATCGTCCTACTTCAGGAATTATTGTTAAACTTGTTAGAAGGACCCACAAGGAGCAATTTCTTGCCAAACGAAAGGTTAAGCGGACCCTTTCTATGATGATGATGATGATAATTGTTGTTTTAAGGGGCCTAACATCTAGGCTATCGACCCGGACCCTTTCTACAACACACCTTGGTATGTCAACTTCCAGCCCAATATATATTAATCAATCACTTGCCCCAGCTAGAAGAGTGTTATTTGCAAAGGCTAAGCAACTGCAGCGGGAAAAGAGCTATAAATACCTTTGGGTTAGTAGAAGTGGAAAGATCATGATTAGGAAATTAGAAGGGAGTTCAATTCATGTCATCAGTACTAACGAGGACCTGAGTAAGTTGTGATTTCGATGTACTGGCACAGAAATGTATTTAATTGTTCGTTGGCTCCTCTTAATACTTTGGTATGCATTATTGATTTATATTTAGTTATATCAGTTTTTTTATTCACTATATTTTTTATTGTATACTAATGTCTGTAAATGAATTGTCCATTTATTATCAAAATGTTCGGGGCCTTAGGACAAAAACTGACGTGTTTCTTAAAAATCTACTTTGTTGTGACTATGATATAATTGTATTAACAGAGAGTTTCTTGGGTCAGGATATTATGGATAGTGAGTTATGCGATGATCGTTATGTAATGTTCAGAAATGATAGGGATATGTTTATATCTGGGAAGTCTAGAGGTGGAGGAGTAGCCGTAGCAGTCAAAGAGGGGGTATACATCCAAATTATGTTCTATCTATAATGAACAACAATGCGAATCCTTAACTCTTTACATTCAGGGTCATACTCGTAAATTATTCATAAATGTTGTTTACATTACCCCCTCCTCTAAACTCTCTGTATATGAAGGATACTTTAATTACATTGAAAACGTTGATAGTCTTATAACATCTGACTGCCTGATTGTGGGCGATTTCAACGTACCTGAAATTAGCAACGCCGGTTATCATTTTAATGAAGGGTCCACGGTCTGTCGTCGTTTATTCCAGTTCATCTCGTATCTTGGATTAACATCGCACAACAATATTCAAAATTCTAATTTCAAGACATTGGATTTGGTTTTAGGTAATATTCAAATTGATTTAAAGCACGAAGGATTCCCGTTGGTACCTGAAGACTTTTATCACCCTGCACTTTATTTAGCAATAGCACCCAATAAAAAGGTTCCATTGCTTCCTAGAATTAATCGTGAATATTACAACTTCAAAAAGGCTGATTTTTTTAGACTCTTTTGCAACATACGAGATTTAGACTGGAGTTTACTGTACACATTTAAGGATGTTGATCATGCTGTTGATTTCTTTTATTCTTCATTCTACAAATGTTTTGAAAATTGTATACCTAAGCAGAAATTCATTCGAAAATCCAAATATCCAGTATGGTTCTCACGAGATATTATCCAAACCATAAAAATTAAGAGAAAGTGTGCTGCAAAAAGACGTTTTTCGAAATATTATGATGAAAGATTTAGACAGCTTAGATCGGAACTAAAAACAAAATTACGAATGGCTTATGCTGTTTACATTCATAGTCTGGAAAATGGAGTTAAGAATGACATTAATCAGCTTTGGACGTATGTTAAAAGCAAGCGGGAATCACGTACACGCGACTACACATTTATACTAAACGGAAATCATTATACAGCTGGAAGTATTGCAGATGGGTTTGCTGAGTATTTCTCTTCAGTATATATCAAAACGAATTTTACTTATAACGCGGATCATTTGTCCTTGAATGAATTTCCTGTTTTGCCCAGGGTTGATATGCTGAACGTGACTCACATAACGGTGGATGAAGTAAGAAGAACTATAAATAGAAAATTAAAGCCTAAGAAATCCTGTGGGCCTGATGGCATACCACCTTACATAATCAAGGGCTGTGTGGACTTATTGGTTTCTCAGTTGGCCTTCATCTTTAATCTTTCTTTAAAGACGTCAAGCTTTCCTGGAAAGTGGAAAATGTCTAGAATTATTCCAATCCTAAAGGGAGGCAACTCTGAAATGATCTGTTGTACAGTGTGTGCCGCCGAAGGCCCTAGCCGACATCTGCTCCAGTTGCATCATCAGGTGAGAATCAGCAAAGTGCTCAGAATCCTTTACTTTGTGTAAACACCCACTCATAATCTTGTACACTCTACTTGTATCATTGCTTACATTCCCCTACAAGGGACTTACAAATTCACACTCACTGACCAATAAACACATGGTCAGTAAATTACACTTGTCTTGATAATTACACGCCTCTTTACATCCTCATACCCTTCCTGACTCTCGTCACGATTGACCGTGACCATAGTAGCCAGTAATTGCTTGGTCAGGTTTCATTGTGCTTCCCGCATGCGACTCGACTAAATAACGTCGAGCCGCTGACGTAAGCACGCCTATTGTATTACTCATTCCATCCAGCTGGCAGGCCGGTATAGCAGCCTGCGTTTAGAGACCCATCTCCTAATCAACACTTACATCTTTGCAGGAACACCCCCTAGCGCTTAAGTACCAAACAACACACTACACAGGTAAGCTCTCCCAGCTACGGGAAGCTACTAACCCCTAGGAACTATCTTCCAAATCGTCACAGTAACACAAGTGTTTTATCCCTAACTACCCCCCCAACTAAGGGATCTAAAACATATTTGCCTAATATTCTATGTTACTCTGACTGTTTATTGTTTGCTGACGATGTAAAGCTATATAAGACCATATACAACTTGAGAGTCGAGAATGACCTTCAGAGGGATGTTAATAATATTGTAGCTTGGTGTGTTAGTAATAATTTAGTCCTTAATGTAAAAAATGTAAAGTCATGGTATTTACAAGGAAGAAGGAGTATATAAATCCTAAATATTGATAAATGATTTAGGAATTATTTATGACAGCAAATTAACCTTTAATAACCATATTGCAAATATAATTAGTTCGGCCAACAAGATGCTTGGTTTTGTCATTAGAAACTCCAGATTATTTACTAAAACTGGAGTAATTGTTAAGTTGTATGAAAGTTTAGTTCGATGCAAGTTAGAATATTCAGCAGTAATCTAGGATCCCTTTTATAAAGATCAAATTCATCACATTGAGATTGTGCAAAATAAATTTCTAAGATACATGTATTATAAGACGTTCAATGTATTTTGTCCATTTGATACTTCGACTCAGTTTTTACGAAATTTGTTCAATTTCAAGTCCTTGAAAAGTAGAAAGTCGTTAAGTTCTTTGCAACTGCTGAGGAAAATTTAACTGGAAAAGTTGACTGCCAAGAATTATTTCAATTCATCACTTTTCATGTACCACAAGTAAGATCTCGACAGCAAGCACTCTTTCACATCCCAAGATCTAAAAGTGATAAATGCTATAGCAAAAGTATATGAGCACATTTTATATTCTAAGATTTACAATCATATTAAGGTTGAGCTCTCACAATATCAGCATGGCTTTATGCCCGGCAGATCAGTTATTACAAATTTGCTGGGTTTTACTCAAAAGGTTTACAATGCATTAGATACCAATAGAAGAACTGACGTGATATACATGGATTTAGAAAATGCCTTCGACAAAGTAGACCATAAAATTCTGGTGACAAAGCTGTACCAGTTTGGAGTTGCTAAACCATTACTTCAATTGTTATGCTCCTACTTAAAATTTAGACAGCAATTTGTTTGTTTCAGAAGTGAAATTTCAGGTAATTTTGTTAGTTCTTCTGGTGTCCCACAAGGATCTAATCTTGGGCCTCTTCTATTTCTAATTTTGGTTAATGATTTGCCTAATATTCTATGTTACTCTGACTGCTTATTGTTTGCTGACGATGTAAAGCTATATAAGACCATATACAACTTGAGAGTCGAGAATGACCTTCAGAGGGATGTTAATAATATTGTAGCTTGGTGTGTTAGTAATAATTTAGTCCTTAATGTAAAAAAAAATGTAAAGTCATGGTATTTACAAGGAAGAAGGAGTATATAAATCCTAAATATTGTATTGGAGAAACAGCACTTGAAATTGTACCGTCGATAAATGATTTAGGAATTATTTATGACAGCAAATTAACCTTTAATAACCATATTGCAAATATAATTAGTTCGGCCAACAAGATGCTTGGTTTTGTCATTAGAAACTCCAAATTATTTACTAAATCTGGAGTAATTGTTAAGTTGTATGAAAGTTTAGTTCGATGCAAGTTAGAATATTCAGCAGTAATCTGGGATCCCTTTTATAAAGATCAAATTCATCACATTGAGATTGTGCAAAATAAATTTCTAAGATACATGTATTATAAGACGTTCAATGTATTTTGTCCATTTGATACTTCGACTCAGTTTTTACGAAATTTGTTCAATTTCAAGTCCTTGAAAAGTAGAAAGTCGTTAAGTTCTTTGAAACTGCTGAGGAAAATTTTAACTGGAAACGTTGACTGCCAAGAATTATTTCAATTCATCACTTTTCATGTACCACAAGTAAGATCTCGACAGCAAGCACTCTTTCTCATCCCAAGATCTAAAAGTGTTCACCATTCTAATTCGCCTTTAGTTAAAATATTATCATTTTATAATTCAATTGATGTTCAAGTAGATTTATTCGCTGGCGCTAACATATTCAATAAACAAGTAAAAGCAGCTGATCCTTGAATACTGGGTACTCTTTTCTCCTTTATTTTTGTATATTCTTTTTTCTACTTTGTACAGTTTTGTTTTCATTTTATGGTTTATATTTTCACGATCTCCTTTGTAGTATTTATGTCCTGTTCTTCATTTGTGTAATTTGTGTAATCTGTTTTCTCTATTTTCCACTGATACATGTTGTTGTTTAATCAGATAATGTCAAGAAGGAATGTATTTGGGCTGGTGCCTGTGTTCCTTCATATTGATAAATAAATAAATAAATAAATAAATAAATAAATAAATAAATAAATAAAAGAACATACCACAATAATTGGTAATGTGTAGCCAAGTTTGTAGGTAATTTGGTTAGAAACGCTCTATCAAGTTCAAACGTTCGCCGTTAGGTGTCAGTGACAGTGGTATATCGGGTAGCCAATGTTGGAACTACTGGACATTGAACTTGATGGGGAGCCTACGGGCGTTCAATTAAAATACCCTGCGGTGGCCATTGGCTGCAATTCTAATATAATACTATATATTTTCTGTGTCTCCAGTTTTTCGTTTACCGTAGATAGTTCTTAATTTTCTGTAAATAATTATTTTAATGTTTCTTCAACATTTGGGATAGTGTAAATGAATGGTAGCTTGACGTAATATTATTCCAGCATGTATGAGTGCGTGTCAGTAAGGTTGAGGTTGTTGATAGTATTGAAAATCCACAACCAGCATCCAGTCGACCGACCGGGTCCGGGAATGGAATTAATGAAGCCCCCATCCAGCGGCGAGGATATGAACTGTGCCGACTGCCGAAGCCTGTCGCCCTCCCCTGGGGCAATGATTAAATGAATGACGAATGAAATGATAGTGGAGAGTGTTGCTGGAATGAAATTGTGACAGGGAAAACCGGAGTATCCGGAGAAAAACCTGTCTGCCTCCGCTTTATCCAGCATAAACCTCACATAGAGTGACCGGGATTTAAACCACGGACCCAGCGGTGACAGGCCGGCGCGGCGTGCTGCCGCCTAAGTCACGGAGGTTCACTGTTGATAGTACAGTAGTAGCCTATTTATCTATTTGTGTTCGTGGTATTCGTGTTGCTTGTACTTTTAATTTTATGGTTAATTATTACAGTGAGGTCCTTCTGGATAGACGGAACCTCACCTAGGCCGCGTAGCGGATAGTTCGCGATGAGTCACGGCCAGATAACTAGCATGTGCCGATTACAAAACAGTGGTTCGGGAAGCACCGGATGCTGTCATTGCATTGATTACATACGGTGGGGGTAAGACACCTTAGTTGAGATAATTAAGACTTGTGGTGAAGTACTGCAGCCTATCTAGTATCCCGTGAACATGGTTAGGTATAGTACAAAACAACGAATTTTCCTAGCGGAATCTTAACTTCTCAATAAGAAGTCTTAAAATAAAATGTGTTCGTAATTTTCCATGCCGTGTGATTTAGGTAGATTTCATTAGAAAGCTAACTATTGCAATGGGTACCATGTTTCGACTTCCGGAAAATTTCGACATATCATCGCGTTTCACATCCCCCAGACCCCAAAAACCACCGTCAGTTCAACAGTTTATATATAATTTATGTATATATTGAACCCGAGGGGGTTATGCTGACTGATATCGAACGTGGATCTCAGAGACTGTGATCTCATAATAAAGGTTCCATCAGGGAACGAACCCGAGGTCTATTGAGGGAGTTTCATTGTAAAAACCCCTAGAGAAAAGTGTATATTTAATCACTGGTGTGAGTTCAGTTGATAATGACATTATTTATTAAAATAATGCAGGGAAATTGAGCGGATTACAGCATTATTGGACTGCTTGGAGTAGGCTATGCTGGACTTGGAGCACAGTAGTGCAGAGTTTGACGTTTTACTAATAGGCCCAGAATAGTAGGAGGAGACTCTTGGAGCCGTGTCAATCTTGCTGACCTAGTTATGTCGTCTGGAAGAGGTTGGGGGATTGAATAATGACCCAGTTTTTCCCCGACTGAGAATAGGACGAAGAAGAGTGGGGAGAGATCCCAAGGAAAATCATTGATTACTCGTGATTGGAGTAACGCAATGACATGAGAGTTGCACACAGGTGAATCTTTAGCCAGGAGGCTAATTTTAGAGCCTTTAATCTGCGAAATTGTCGCATATTTAATGGAGTGCGGAAGGACATAAGACTATGGATGTTCGCGGCTGGATTTGACGATGTCGCCAGGGATTCCCAGTGAAACCGCGTCCCCACGCTATGGAGAAAGGAATTAATATTAATTAATTGGCCGAGCGATCCTTCAGCACGCAGATAGTTCTGGGATCAGTGAAGAAAAAGGAACCCGATGAGCATGGTTTCGAGACCAGAATCATCCTAGGAGAGGAGCTGGTATAGCGCGGGAATTTTAGCTCTACTTTTTGTGTGAAACCAATATAAAGGGAGTCGACCCTTGGCAGAGGACAGTCGCTACACAGTTTTTGTCAGTTGTCAAGCAGTTGTTGAGGCGGAACGTATGTCGGTCCGGCTCAGGAAAGGACGCTCAAACAAATACTTGTACATTTGAGTGAACCATTCGATTCACCGCACATCGTAATGCACCAAGTGAGAAGATAATAATGTATAGTCAGGAATTAATAAGAAGTACGGTAATCAACGAACTTTATTGTGTGAAATGTGTATTACTGAAGGCAAGGAAGGAGGCCCGGACTTCGACTTGGGAAGCCGTGCAGTAAAACTTTTAGAAAGCTTTTATTAATAATAGTCGTGCTGCATGTGTAGTCAGCAGTACGAACAATGGTGTGTTCACATAGGAAGCACCGTGTGAGATAAGTTGCAGAACTATTGAATATAATAATCTGTGTAAGATTATGTACAATGTTAAGCGCAATGTATAATATATTGACTGATCATACATGTCTTATTACGCTGGAATGCGCTGGGAGAAACTTTACGAAGCATTTGGTAATGTCTTAAGAATACCAAATAGTACCGCTCAGGACGGAAATTAGCATATTTACGCAAAGCAGGAAGCTTACCGTAGGATTATGGATAGACTGTTGGTGATTTCCGGGGGCAGTTGAACCAGACTTTCAATCAGGAGTTGGTAGGAGCACGGAAGATGCCGTCGACACCTGCAATTTTGATATCTTTGGTAGGGAATTTCAACCAATGAAAAGTGTAAAAAGTGACGTGTGTTATGTATAAATCATATGTGAAATATCTTTTAAATTAATGGTTTAATAAGTGTTATAAAGTGTTATGTGTTTTGGAAGCAATAGCTTCTTTATAGAAATGCAAAGTGTCGTATGGTTAGCGGAAGAAATGTATCATAAAATGTGTGTATTCAAGATGCAAATGTCGCACTAAATCTGCATATGGCAGGCGACCCGGAAGGATATAAGTGGTTGGAGCCACCATGAGGAGCCTATATATATGTGAGTACCCCACAAATTATGTTGATGTAGAAGTATAGGCCACTGCATGTAATGTGATTTCAGAGTTATAAAGATGCCAGTAAGAATCAGTATTAGGAGATAGACACTCCAGGTTTAATAATTATTGTGTTGATTTTAATAGAGTTGAGATGTTATTTTGCATCAGTGAGTGGATTAATCGTTACCACTATTAATTATATAAAATGGCAAATCAGTTATGTAAACGTAACGTTACGAACACGGTTGTTCGGTTTTTAAGATGATTAAGTTGTGTCGGATATTGGTAATTTATGTCAGTGAGAATAATAATAATAATAATGAATAATAAAAGGTATGAATGAATGCATCAGGTAAATGTTGTAAGCAAGGAATATTTACGCTAAGGGCAAGACTTATCGATCTAAGCAGTAAGATTATACAGTAAGATTACGTTAAGGGATTAAGAAAGGAATTTAATATCAGAATATATTGTATTAATGGGAATGTAATTATGCCAGGAAATGGAAGATCTTTCTAGTGAATTGAATTTGCAGCTTATGCAAAAGCTCATAGAGTAATTGATAGATTTCTCTTAATAATTATAGGACGAAGGTCATAACATTCGGTCAGGAACCAGGTAGTCTATTCGACGTATGAAATCTCGTATGCCGTGGGCATACTGGGAGATGTGCTTTGTGCCAGAGTGTAATTAGTGATTGGACACTAACTCTGATGATGGATATGGAATGTTCCGGGTTCGAATCCCGTGATAGGTGAGAGGAAAACGATGGACATCTCTGCACTCTATCTGATTCCCCGAGAACTTGTTATTGAGTGATTTGGCTCTGTTAAAGCGAATCTTATGACGGCAGCATGTGTGGCTGACCGCAGCATTTATTTAAGATACCGGTTACCTACTAGACCAATGTTTCATGAACTTCGTGCCTTCATGTTGAAATGGGCCTATTTGGTGCCAGTTATTATATCCTCAGGGTAGGAATAAATGTTAAAGCTCATCCAGTACCTATTTGCATAATATTCAGTTTAAATCCATTGGGATATGTGTGTCATTGGGACCACGGTATTTGTCTTCTAGAATCTTATACTGCTTGGGGAGAAAGCCATGAGACAGGAAACGAGGGTCGAGGTAATGTTGGAACCTCACTCCACTTCTATTGTATACAGGCCGCTCGGAGGAGGGTCTGGAGCCGTCAAGCGAACCGTGAAAGAAGGTTTAAAAAGGGCAGATTTTAGACCCTAGTTGTAGTGTGAAATGAAACATTGTTATATTGAGTAATGAAGTCATGTGCTTTAAGAACACATTGATAATTATAGATCACCCTGATGGTTCATGATGTTAGCAATCTAACGAATGGTTAGACGTTGCATTTGTACTGTCACTGACAACTTTTTCAGAAGTTGGTTACTCGACGCCACAGGCTACGCGCGCAAGGGTAGTTTAATAGTACCATCCGACACAGCAATAACTTAACGTTTTTAAGATGAAATCACAACGGCATGCGGTGGAGCTATATAAATAGAGGAAGTGTAGGGGTAGCTTACATAATTATGGAGTTGCACGTAGACTGCTGTGCAACACCTGAATAGGCTAATGCATGTAAAGCATTTGGTGGGAAGAGAAAGATCAAACACACACGGTATACATAATTGTCAAATTAAGACGAGGTTTAAGGAATAAGTAATTTTGTGAAATTAAAGAAGTCACATTGGATGACAGAAGTATCAAAGTACAGTTTGTTTCTGAAGTTGTATGTGCATTAGCGCACTAGAGTATATTGTGAAGTTGATATAAGGGTAAAGGTTTGTGTTATGATATGATTTTATTATGATAATATTATGTTCATATCAGTGGATTGTGGAAGTAATTTTTATTTGCTTTTGTTTTATGGTTGTGGGGATTGTTGTGTTTGTTTGAAGCCATGATTTTATTACTGAATTAAAGTTTTAGAATAGAGTTGTGCCTTATCATTGTAGAGTTGATACCTTTTAGCCTCAAATCCAAAATATGCAACTGCTCAACGGGGGAACGGTACACGCTCGAGTCCTGACGCTAGCTGGAGGCGGAAGCATATTTTCCATCGAGATTACTCACATGGGTACAATATGTATATATATATATATATATATATATATATATATATATATATATATATATATATCAGTTTCTTGTGGACACGATAACTGCCGTAATTTTGCACCTATCACTTTGAATTTTTTACCGAATATGTATCCCTATAAAATCACGGTCGAGTTCGTTAATGGAAAAAATCGGTAGAAGGGGATAAAATGGGGGCTCTTTTCTAAAAAGTGAAATATCACTATAACTCTCTTAATATGTGAAATATCGAATCCCTTCAAAGTTCATATTATGTGTCGGATAAGTGCCAAACATTTATGTTTAAAAAGTTTTTTATAGCACCAACCATTGACCAATGGGGTGGAAAAAAGTGGGTTTTTCGGGAAACATTACTCATATCTCTCTTAATAGGCAAAATATCAAAACCGTACAAATTGGACGATATTCCCCTAATAATTACCCAAAACTTTTGTCTGAATTTTTTTTGGCACAACGCACCATTACGCCAAGGGATGAGAACATTATTTCGGAATTAGAAGAAAATGCCAAGAGCCATCAGAGGTTACCATGACAACGCTTCTAAATTGATGAGGGATGAGCTATCAGAGGTTGCCATGATAACGAGATCACATTCAGTTTTCTATCTGACTATGTGGGAAGCGGCTTCGGTGACGTAGCCTAGCTGGTAACATGCTGAACTTCTATGCCCAAGGTCGCGGGTACAAAGCCGGCCGAAGTCGTCGGATTTTCAAAGAGCGCTGAATATTCCTCAGTATGCTTTCCTTCAGAGGGGAAGTCCAACGTTCTTTGCAAGTTACTGGTTGCGGTGGCATCTAGTAGCTAAGTTCACAGCTAGGTGTCGTTGACGGTATATTTTTACCAACATTACGAACTACTACTTGAAATTGACCGTCTGCAGTCCTTACCTGAATTACAGACTAATACAGCCATCACAATTAACACCATTTATCAGACAGATTCTACACACACCCAAAGTACACGGGGTTACATGACCACGTTGTCGCAGCCCTAAACTGAGGAATCAACCAACAGCTCTGCGGGAGATAAAATTTGACGTGAAGAAGTAACAGACTGTTAGATAGTCACACATCAGTTCCAAACCTTGCATAAGGACGGTGTGACCACAAGTATAACAAGTAGTTCCGTGAAGAACTATACAGCCTATTTTCATATATCCTACTTATGTTAACTGCCACTATCAACATACAAAATTTCAGTTTGATTGCTGTAATAGATTCGTAGATATTGAGAACTGACTAAATATTTCGGATGGTCGCCATGTTGGATTTTATATATTTAGGTCCTAGAGTTATGTACTGTTACATGAAGATTATTGTGTACGTGTAGCATTCAAACTTCAATCGCATGATTAGGACACAAGAAGTAACAAGGAGATTTTAAAATTCGCACAGCTGCCATCTTGTGGTTATGGAAACAATTGAACAAAATTAGATGCCAGTGGATTAACATTCGTATAAGGATTTACTGTACCAAGTTTCACTGCACTCGGATGGTTAAATTGCGAGAAACGTCCATGTGAATATTTATACTTCGCGTCGCCGCCATGTTGGATTTGTGATCACCAGGTTATTTAAAGTCCTATAGGTGAACTTATGTTCATAGGCCCTATGAACATTAAAAAAATCAGTTTGATTGCTATAATATATTCGTAGATATTCAGAGCCGCCTAAATATTTCGGATGGTCGCTATGTTCGATTGTTAAATGTATAGGCCATAGAGTCGTGTACCATTAAAGGAAATTTATTGCGTAGGTTCATTATTCAAACTTTTACTTCGATCGCATGATTACGACACAAGAAATAAACACTTAATTTTAAAATTCGCACAGCCGCCATCTTGAGGTTATGTAAACAATTGAACTAAATTAGATACCAGTGCATTACAATGTGTATAAACATTTCCTGTACCAGATTTCATTGCGTTTGGAACATTAAATCACGAGAAAGGTCTATTTAAAATTTTCAAATTCGCTTGGCCACCATGTTCGTTTCGTAGTTAACCGGTTTTTGAAAGTCTTATAGATGAACGTCCAGTAGTGCCCTTTATCTCAGTACAAAATGTCAGGGTGATACCGCGGATAGTTTCAGAGATATAGAATGCCGGTGAAATATTACGCACATCCGCCATCATATGGTTATGTAAACAATTGAACGAAGTTAGATATCGGTGTATTACAATGTGTAGAAAACACATACTGTACCAAGTTTTATTGCGATTGGTTGGTTAAATCGCGAGAAACGTCTATTTAAAAGTCGCAAATTCGTGTGGCCGCCATGTTGGTTTTGTAGTTACCAGTTTTTCAAAAGACACGTAGGTAAACTTCTAGTAGTTCCCTTTATCACCGCAATAAATTCCAGGGTGATATCGGGAATACTTTTGGAGATATTGAATGCTGGTGAAATATTTCGCACAGCCGCCATGTTGGATTGGTGAGACGTAACAAAATATGAAAGACACGGTCGGGGTCGCCTGGAATAGTGCTATGAACTTTCCGAGTTTCATTGAAATCGCTCCAGCCGTTTTGAAGTTATTAGGGGGGGCACACACACCCCTCTCTCTCTCTCTCACACACACACACACGCATACACACATGGACAAAAGGTGATCTCATAAATCTATTTTTTTCAAAATTGAAAATAGGCCAAAAATGGACCTCAAATGACAAGAAGCTTACCGTCCCCCTAAGACAATAAAATGTTAAAAATATGCATAGTAAGATGAAAGAAAAGTTAATTGAGCTCCAATTACATTGTAAAATAATTTCTCGCAATAAATGAAGTCCGATCCTTCTACGAAAACCTGCATATTTTGCCTATTATAGCCTATCCCCTAGTTTGCCCGGTGAAATCTACCTCCGCCTTCCGGCGTGCCGAGAGGAATTTTTTACTTGTGGGGGAACCTCAAACAAAAGGTATACAGAAACAATCTCCGTACTTTGGAGGCTCTCGAGAACGAAATAACTCCACAGATGCGAAATATTAGTGAGGTTGAATTACAGCGAGTGTACCAAAACTTCCTACGATGGTGCAATGTGTATCTAGAGAATGAAGGCCAGCATTTCCTGCAACTACTCCGAAATTCATGTTAGTAATGATGATTAGTACTGTAAATACATTAAAAAAGTGTAAATGTGCTAAACTAGTTGGGCGCTACGCTGCTGCTACACACAGTACCCCCGCCGTCACACGGCCCCTGCGAGGCTCCGCTCTATAGAGAAAGACCTCGCTGCACAACGAAACATACACACAATGACATAACATTACAACTATATACAAAATAAACATTAATACTACAGATTTAAAAAAATAACTGGTCACATATAGAAATTTTAGCAGTCATTTTTTTCGGAGTTGCCTTCGTAATCTAGTAAGAGAAATATTTCTTTTCAAGCGGTCAACACGTTAATATGCCCCCAATTAAATTTGGTGGGGAATTTTATTTATTTATTTATTTATTTATTTATTTATTTATCGTTTGGCTTTTAGTACCGGGAGTGTCCGAGGACATGTTTGTCACGCCAGAGGCTGTAGCTGCTTCAAGCAGACACCCTTGGGGTGAGCTACAAGTTCCGTTCAATTCCATGTAGTTCCAACTTTCACAACCAGATGTCACTGACACCTAGTGGTGAACGTTGTAACTTTTCATAGAGCGTTACAATGAAATCCAACCTAGAAATTTAGCTTTGCCACAAGTTTAGTTAGTGGAAGGATCTTTTACATGCCATACATCTGTGACATGGGACCGCCCTCCAAATGAAGGCATACTGAAGCATTTTAACGACGACTACGGCCGGGTTTGAAACTTATCTATTCAAACTAGGGCTGGTACATTTAATCGATTAATTTCAGTAATCGAATAATTGATTAATCGACGAAGAAAATCAATTAATTTTTGTAAATAACGATTAGTGTCGCCTCCGTAGCGTAGCAGTCAGCGTGGTTAGCTGCCGCCCTGGAGGTCCTGGGTTCGATTCCAGGCCCTGTCACAAAATTTTGAAAAGTGGTATGAGGACTGGAACGGGGTCTACTCAGCCTCTCGTGGTCCAAATGAGTAGAGGGTGTTCGATTCCCACCTCAGCTATCCTCGAAGTGGTTTTCCGTGTTTTCCCACTTCATCTTCTGGCAAATGCCGGGATAGTCCCTACTGTAAGGCTACGGCAGCCTCCTTCCCTCTTCCTTGCCTATCCATCCCAATCTTCCCTTCCCTTCCCTTCTCATCCCTCATGAGGCCCCTGTTCACTTTGCAGATGAGGCCGCCTGGGCGATGTGCTGATCACATCTCCCCAGTTGTATCCAAACCGACCAAGTGTTCCAGCTATAGGACACTGCCTGGAAAGGCGGTAGTGATGAGTTCACTCGCTGAGTCCGTGGGAGCCACCAACCTGGAGGGTAAAATTCACTAAAAATTTGCATCATATATTTTTAAATAATGTACCTTTTTTGTGAGAACTAGGCTAAAACGAAACCCAACAAAAAATTCCTAAACAAATATTCTATGGTGTTATTTTATCTTATTTCGTTATTGTTAACATAAACAAGGAAGGACACTGTGTATATTTAGGCAAAAAGTAACTTTCTTAGAGATCTATTCTGTAGACTACATCATTCCGAAATTAAGCTTAACTCAAATAGCATAAAGGGCTGACCTCTTATTTAAACTTTTGTAATTTCGTATTTAATAATCAATTAATCGATTCCTCGGTTAGCCGATTAATAGATTTTTCTGTTAGTCGATTAATCGATTTAAAAGCTCAATTGATTAATCCTTCAAGATTAACTTCAAATTATTCGATTAACTGAACATCGCTTATTCTTCTTATTATTATTATTTTGCTTTCGCGTTTGCCCGCCTCGTGGCAGGGTCTGCTATGTGAATCCTCTGTCTCCACATTACCTGGTCACGGGCCATGTTCGGATGTAGGTTGACGCTTTTCAGATCCCTGTGCAGTGTATCGGCCCAACGTTGTCTCGGTCGACCCTTTGGTCTGTTCCCGGCGACCTCTAGTGTGTAGCCCTGTTTTGCAATGGTGTCCGCTCCTGGCCGTAGCACATGCCCAAACCATCGCAGACGACCCTCACGTATTTTGTTGTGAACATCGCTTATTACCAGTTCTAATTCAATACTAATTGAAGCGTTTGAAATGTGGTGTTACAGGAGAATGATGAAGATCAGTTGGGTAGATAGGGTTACAAACGAAGAGGTATTAAGACTAGTGAGAGAGGAGAGATGTTTCTGGCGATTGCTAATGAAGAGAAGAGATAGGTTGGTAAGACACACGCTAAGACACCCAGGAATAGCAATTTTAGTTATGGAAGGAAGGGTCGAGGACAAGAACTGTAGGGGTGGACCAAGTTTAGAATGTGTTAAACAGATTGCCTCGGCTGTAGGGTGTGGTAGCTATGTACAGATGAAACGATTAGCTCAGGACAGGGAGGCATGGAGATCTGCATCAAACCAGTCAAAAGACTGAAGACTCAAACAACAACAACTTGGAAAAATTTACATGGATTAATAAATAAATTATTTTAATTGTTTACAGTGACGCGTTGGTCGACTGAAAATCAGTTCTATTACCCACTTAGTTTAAAGTAATGTGATATAGGAATACATATAATGAGAAATGAAAGAACTGAGTTGTGCAGAAAGAAAATTGATATGGTGAAAGAGAGTGAGTAAGGAAATTAAAGACAACGGAGGGTTGACTAACTTATAAATATATCTCAGGTAGTCTTAGAAAAAATTGAAACTCCGATGTTGAGTTCTACAATGGAAAATACGTTAAAAGGGGCAGATTATTTCCTCACCGAAAATCTAGTTAAAAACCCGAACTACTCTGGCTGCTTGGCGCAGCGGTAACATTCTCGCATGCTGTCCCCAAGGTTGACATTTGAGGGTGCTTAAATACGAGGGAGCAGTATCAGATTTACTGGCACGTTAAAGAGCCCTTTTGGGACGAAATTCCGACACCCCAGCGTCTTTAAAAGCCACATTTATTATTATTATTATTGTATTGCTTCACTCTCAGAACATTATCTGGCAATTATGTGGCAACTATACAGCTTATAAGAAATCGGAGCATAATCACCACCTTTAAACAAGTAGTTCCGTGAAGAACCATACAGCCTATTTTCATATATCCTACTTATGTTAACTGCCACTATCTAGGCTACTTACAAAATTTCAGTTTGATTGCTGTAATAGATTCGTAGATATTGAGAACCGACTAAATATTTCGGATGGTCGCCATGTTGGATTTTACATATGTAGGTCCTAGAGTTATGTACTGTTACATGGAGATTATTGTGTACGTGTAGTATTCAAACTTCAATCGCATGATTAGGACACAAGAAGTAACAAGGAGATTTTAAAATTTCGCACAGCTGCCATCTAGTGGTTATAGAAACAATTGAAATAAATTAGATGCCAGTGGATTAACATTCGTATAAGGATTTTCTGTACCAAGTGTCACTGCACTCGGATGGTTAAATTGCGAGAAACGTCCATGTGAATATTTATACTTCGCGTCGCCGCCATGTTGGATTTGTGATCACAAGGTTATTTAAAGTCCTATAGGTGAACTTAAGGTCATAGCCCCTATGAACGTAAAAAATTCAGTTTGATTGCTATAATAGATTCGTAGATATTCAGAGCCGTCTAAATATTTCGGATGGTCGCTATTTTGGATTGTTAAATGTATAGGCCATAGAGTTATGTACCATTAAAGGATAATTATTGCGTAGGTTCATTATTCAAACTTTCTCTTCGATCGCATGATTACGACACAAGAAATAAAAATTTAATTTCAAAATTCGCACAGCCGCCATCTTGAGGTTATGTAAACAATTGAACTAAATTTGTTACCAGTGCATTTCAATGTGTACTAGATGAAACCCGTCAAAACATGACGGACAATGGAAAACAAAATTACTGAAGAAGCTTCTTATATAAGTTACATTCTTTGTACGATTACTTTTTAGCACTATTGCAACTTTAAGGGCGTCAAAAGATAGCACTCTCAGCATTGCAATATATTGCTGGTCATGACTGAAAACGTGATTAGGTCATCATCATCTTGCACAGTTTCCAGCCACTGGCCGGATCTGTTTGGAACACAAGTCTCTCCAACGTCTTCTGTCTTCCCACCATCTCTCAGCCTCCACCCTTGTCCAGTCTTCTCCTCTCTTCTTCACGATTTCTTCCTCCCCCTTCAGCCACCTGTCTGTCGGTCTCCCTCTTGGTCTCTTTCCTTCCCACTTCGTCTCGTGTATCCTGCTGGGTATCCTCTTCTCCTCCATTCGTTTTACATGTCCATACCATCTAAGTCTAGATTTCTCTATACCAGTCTGTAATGGTTCATCCTTCATTAATTCTCCGGTCCTCTCATTTCTTATTCTGTCCATCTTTGTAGCTCCAATACTGCTTCTCAAGAACCTCATCTCACTGGCCTGTATTTTGCTCTTCTCCCTTCCTTTCATAACCCAGGTCTCCGAGGCATACGTCAGGATAGGGACATTGTACGTCCGATATATGATCTTTTTGCTGTTCTGAGGGACATTCTTGCTCCATAACATGCTTCTCACACTCCTCCGGAATGCTTCTGCCTGTCTCCCCCGCTCATTTATTTCTCTATCGTTTCTTCCATTCTCTTGTATCAGGCTTCCCAGATACTTGAAACTCTCCAATTCCTTCGGCTGTTCCCCACCAATTGTTATTCCCGTTGTGGTTCTTTCCTTCTTCCTTGTTGTGATCACCATCTCACTCTTATTTATGCTAAATTTCATCCCATAACCTTGTATTATTCCTTCCCACATGTCCAACTGTTCCTGTACCTCCTCCTCCTTGTTTCCCCAAATCATCAAATCATCTGCAAGCACCATTGCTTTCATCTTTCCTTCCCCAATTACTTGTGCCACTCGGGTCATTATGTCATCCATCACCACAATGAAAAGTAACGGTGACAGTGCACTTCCTTGTTTCAGGCCGTTAATCTGTTCCAACCAGTCCGATCTCTCTCCTCCCACTTTCACACAGCTCACGCTTCCCTTGTACATCTCCTTTAACTTCCTTATAGTCCATTTTTATATTCCTCTATCCTCCAGGGACTTCCATACTTTGTTTCTGCATACACTGTCATATGCTTTCTCAATGTCCAGGAAGGCCATCAGTAGATCTGTTCCATACTCATAGTGCTGTTCTTGTAACTGCCTTACAGCAAAAATCAAATCCACTGTGGACCTTCCTGATCTGAAGCCATGTTGTTCTTCCCTCATCCCTCCTTCTATCCTTGTCCTAATTCTCCTTTCCAAAACTTTCTCAAACAACTTTGCACAATGACTCATCAGTGTTATTCCCCGATAGTTTCTGCATTCTGTTCTACTACCTTTGTTGAAGATCGGGACAATTATTCCCTTTTTCCAGTCCTCTGGGGTCTTCCTTTCCTTCCATGCTGTCTTCATCACTCGGTACAACCATTGTATCCCCACCTCTCCTGCTGCTCTCACCATCTCCACACTCAACTCATCCACACCCGGTGCCTTCCCTCCTTTCATCTTCCTCACTGCATCTTCCACTTCTTTCCATGTTAAGTCCTTTTCTGTTTGCAGTTCATCTACTGTACCTCTTCCCCGATTTCTTCCTCCTCGCCGTGGTTTCCATTTGGGTTCAGGAGTTCGTCAAAATATTATTTCCACATTTTCTTCAGTTCTTCCCTATTTTCTATCTCTTGTCCCCTTTTGTTCACCATTCTAACATAATCCGTAGGATCCTTCCGCCTCTTATTCTTTACCATCCCAAACAGGACCTTTTTTGCACCTTCACTATCCTGCTGGTCATGACTGAAAACGTGATGAGGTAAATAGCCCAATACGTTCAAGAGTTTCTCCTTGAGCTTGATTGATTTTAATAAAGTAGGCCGAGCGAATAGGACATTGTTGCCTATTAAAAGAAAATGTACTGTAGGCTACCTGTAAGTGTTTTATCGGAAGGTGTTAAATCAAGTCGTAGGATTTGAGCTCTCTGCCTAATATTACTGCACCTATTATATCCGAATCCAAGCGATTTCTTACAATTAATATATTACCATATATAAGTCATTGGGAAACGTTCAGATTTCTAAGAAGCATATCTACGGCTTAAACGTTCGAAGTATGTGGAGGCGAATCTCTTAATTCCAAGGAATTGAAAAATTCAATAATAGGGAAATGAAGTAGCTGGCTTTCATCTTCAGTATCCAATCTGTTAACGCTGATGTATGTGTTTGAACTGCTGGATATAAGTTCAATGACTTTTAAATTAATATCATTACATTGTTGCAGCTTGGCAAATATTTTATATTCCAGCAGATCAATTTTACCCTCACAACAGTAAAGACCAAAGTAACCACGCATAGATTTTACGCAAGAGAAATACAATGTAGAAAAATGTTTACATTTGATCGTCAAGGACCTTACAGTACACTGTATTGCATAATATCTGGAATTGTTTCTGAAATGGCCTATTTATATTGGATTTTAAATGTGGCTTCGTATTATTCGATAACACTATAGTGTCCTGCAATAACGGAGCCGCTAAATATTAAATGGCAAATAATACTTTCATTGCCGAAATCAACTACGTAGTTAGACTCAGTACTCTAAACAAATAATCATTAAACAATTGTCTTATACAATGAAGTTCAACATGACCGTCCAGAGACTTTCATACTCAAGTTGGTTGGTGAGGAGAATGCGATGAGACTGATCGCTTAAAATAAATTCCTTATAATTGTTCCTGCCAGCGAAATTTTTTGCGATAGCTTGAAAACGCAGCTCAGAATGACGTTCTTCATTTTGTTATAAACAGTACGAAACTGCTCTAAATAAGCAATTTCCATCACCTGTTATAGGTTATGGCAGTACATTTTGCAGGGGAACATAGAATCACTTCACCAACTACTGGAATGACCATAGGCCTATACTCAATACTCACTTCGATAGTCACCCTAATGGAGGCAGTTTTTGAATTCTATGTCCCGTGCATGTCAAAAATCGTATTAACACATGGAGGCCCACCTATTCTTGTCTATCGCCCCGGAGACCCGGGTTACATTTCCTGCTCTGCCAAGAAATTTAATTCTGGTCTCAGGGCAAAATCGGGGTACATTCAGTCTCTTGAGGTATAACTAAGGTTTAATTCCCACCTCGACAATCTTGGATGTGGTTTTCCGTGGTTTCCCACTTCCACTTAAGGCAAATACCGGGATGGTTCCTAACTTAAGGCCTTGGCCGTCTCCTTGCCATTTACCACCTTAATTACAAATACACACAGTAATGCAGCCATCACAATAACACAGGTTATCAGAAGAAAATTTCACACATACACACCCAAGTACACGGGGCTGAGTGACCAAGATGTCGGAGTCCTTCAAACGAATTATATTTGCCAAGTGTCTCTCATGGCGAAAGCAATTGTGGAGACGCGCGAGTGCCTGGAAAACTACTTTTTTCTTTAATATCGACCAGTGGCGGCGGGTGGTATTTAAAGCTGGGTGTGCACCAACATTTCTGATGTCGCAGTTTTATATGGGAAGTTTGCTCATGTAACAAAAATGAATTAACGTTAGATAAACTACATTTCTATAAAAACTGAAATACATGGGTTTTCCAAAATAACTGTACGTTCGACAAATAGTCAAATTGTAATGGCTCTTTTGGGCTTCTTCCTATAGGAATTCATCAATAATCAGATGTATGTATTTAAGCGTTGCCCTATGCCTGAGTTAGTGGGAAGAATTTTAAACACAGCAGGTTGTCTACGGTTGGGTCTCAATCTCCGGGATAATAAACATTCTCAACAAAAAAACGTGGCAACCGAAAAGTTTTTACGTTAACGAAAAATGTTATTACTAACAATGACGGGCACATATTATTCTGCATAAGGATAGGATTTTTTTTACTATAGCTTGAACCCCATCAGAGGAACCAGCCATGACGTGCTCTCTGTCATACGTCTGCGCAATTCATTTTTGCGGAGTTTCATTCAATTTCTGCTTCTTTAATTCATCCAGTAAACACGCTGCTAATGTGTGTGCATCATGTTTTGTTTGCCTCTTACTACGTATCGGTACACAACAGCCATCTGAAATATGTTTGAAATATCACTAGTTTCATCTGCTATAATGGCTAAAATTTCCGATTCCTTTATTTGCTTTGATACTTCTTGTTGGCAAACCTCCCAACATAATCTGTAAAAGTTCATTTTGAATTGTTTTGGACGTCCCTTAGAAAACAGTTGCCCTTACCAAATGACCGTTAACACAGCATCCAACTCAGCGCTAAAATTAATTAGTTCTCTGAAAACACCTGCATTTGTTGATATTACACTTTCATCATGATCACGCAAGGCCAGTTCGAAAGAGCCACAGAAACGAATACAGTTTATTACAATACTTAATACATACCTATTGTGCTTAACTTCTTCGTTATATTCCGCAATTTACCTTCTGTAGGCACTGTTCAATTGTGCAGCTACGTTAACAGTTCCAAAAGGTGTCAATTTCAAACAGCTGAAGATTGGTTGATTCCTCAGTTTAGGGGCTGCGCCAACGCGGTCATGTAGCCCCGTGTACTTTGGGTGTGTGGAGAATCTGTCTGATAACCGGTGTTAATTGTGATAGCTGTATTAGTGTGTGTTATCTGTTTTAATTCAAGCAAGGACTGCAGACAGTGAATTTCAAGCAGTTCCTACTTAAGCCGCCAAAGGCCACCGTCAAAGACTACTAGTTCAGAACTTGGTTACTAGACGCCACCGCAGTCGGCTCCTGGTGACGAACGTTGGAATGTAAGGCGTTGTTCAAAATTTTAACCTATAATTTAGCTTCACACAGGTGTAATTAGTGGAAGGTTCTTTAACCTGCCATAAATCTATGACATGGGACCGCAGGCTTTACTTCCCCTCCGAAGGAAGGCATACTGAGGGATTTTAACGCTCTTAAAAATCCGACGACTTCGGTCGGGTTAGAACCCGCGATCTTGGGCACAGAGGCTCAGCATGCTACCAACTACGGCACCGATGCCGCTCAGCTGAAGATTCATGTTTATTTATTTTAGGGATTAATTTCCGTAACTCCTATTTTGGTCCACGCGGATTCCCCACCAACAAACATGGAAAACAGAATAAAGCGTTTTAAATATCGCATTTACATAACCAATTATTATTGCCTTAAATATCTCCTTGAAACGACCTCGTATACTTATATTTTGGACAATAAGTTACTTATCCGGTAATGGTCTACCGAGTGTTTTTACTGTAAGTTTATTGTCATCAGGGAGCTGGGAAAACTGTCTAACTAGTAAATTACTGACTCTATTAATTTTCACTCACACTCCAATTAATGTTTCAAATTAAACATTCCGTTAAAATAAAATACTACGGTAACTTTCGAGATACACAGATGATTAATCTGGGTGCTATATCGGAAAGTGGCGCGAAAGGCAAACTAACTAAACACTGAATTTTGCTAGCCTAGAATTTTCGTACTGAATGCCTAATTCTACTCACTATCAATCAAATAATAATAATAATAATAATAATAATAATGCACAGTTAAGTATCTGCCTGGAACCAAGATACTCAATCAACTAAATAGTCTACAGAACTAATCACAACTCAAATCCCGCAAGAACAAGAGTGGTAAAAGCAAACATAAACCGCTTCAGTAACACCAACAATACGTCGCAAAATAGTTCAGTCAATTATCTACTGTACTTATAGCAATGGTGGCATTCTTAGGCTCGCTTCACAGAACAATTGACAAAAATATTAAATGAAGTTATGATGAGAAAACATCTAAAAATAATTGGGTGTGAGCCAACTAATGTCTCCCTATGAAATTCCGATATTTGTACTGTTGTGGGTGGTTTAGCATTCCCTAGTGGTGTGGGAAAGAAACTACCCTTCAGGGGCAGATGACCACGTAGTTCCGCCCCTTAAAGCAACAATAATTAACTAACTAAACTACCCTTCGCGGGGTAAGAGAAATCGAGGGTGTTGTCATTTCCAAAGAGTGGTGTAGTCTAACGGTGTCATTTGGAACTGAGTGTTGCCAGGGGGCTGGCAGCTCGTCTGCAACTCCCTACTACCCATGCTGGCCAGCAAGCTATGTACAAGCTTGGCCTCGTCTCTGCTAGCCACGCTGTCTACTTGGGAGTCGCCGCAAGAGAGCTAACCCCATGGAGTTTGATTTGAAGCCGGCAGCTTTTAAAGGTACAGTGTGAAGCATTAGGATAAATAATAACAAAATATCGATGATTTTAACACATTATTGAATGGATTAGATCTATAAAACTAAAATATTAAAGGAAAAGAAACGACGAATTAGGTGTAAAATTATTGGGAGTTGTGCAACGCTGCAACTATATCACCAGCCGCTACTGATATCGACGATGCATAATAATAACTTTTAGTCTAGGACGCTAATAACTTGACCACCGAAGCATTGGGAAGAAATTGCAATATTAAGGTACATAAACAACCTAGCCTACACATTCAACTGTCGGTTAATGTTCCTCAACATTTCCCTTCTTAAATATTCCCCTCCTTTATAATTTTCCATCACGTGAAAACATGCCATGTCTTGTGTTTTAAATATATCGACGCAATGGTGTTGCCATCTGCTGTCGGTTAATGGAACTATATGGGCGAATTACTGCCATCTGTTGTCAGTTATAGGAACTGATTGCAGATATTTAAACGGCGTACTGCGGACAACAGTTTGCTCTTTTGATCACATGCTGCAATGCAATGGTAAAACGAAAATAAAACGTATTTAGAGGGAATGTAGAAATAAGTATCTTTAACAGACATAAAACCTTACTATTACTCCTTGATTAAACCATTGAACATTGGTAAAAAAAAAAAAAATACTGGCGAGGGCTAGGATCGAACCGGCGCTTCTTGGAACCACAGTCAGTCGCCTTAACCACATGGCTAGTCACGCAATCATGTTTAGCAGCAGACGCAGCCATTCATTATATTCAAAAGCCGCTGTTTGAAGGAAATAATCAATTTCATTATCTAAATAAATCAATGTTGCACATTCGTATACGTTCATACTGTTATTATATTTTATGTCAGAACTTGGTTAATGTATGTTTTCAATTACATGGAAGTGGAGATGGGCAGCAGTCGACTGAAAACAGTCGAATTAGTCGATAGTTAAAACAATCGACTTATTCGACTGCTTTTAAAAAACAGTCGAATGAATTCAACGACTACTCACCGTATCATAAACAAGTCGTTTGCAAACGACTGATCCCAAAGCTATCGTTGGAAATCATTCGAATGAAACAAGTCGATGGCAAACGACTACTTCCAAGCGAATGGAATCATTCGAATAAAAGTAGTCGTTGTAAACGACTGATCCCAAAACAATCGTTGGAAATCATTCGAATGAAACAAGTCGTTGGCAAACGACTACTTCCAAGCGAATGGAATCATTCGAATAAAAGTAGTCGTTGTAAACGACTGATCCCAAAGCAATCGTTGGAAATCATTCGAATGAAACAAGTCGTTGGCAAACGACTAATTCCAAGCGAATGGAATCATTCGGATTTAAGTAGTCGTTCAAATCAAACGACTTCTTCAGGATAACTTCATGCTACAATTCACTGTGCTGTATGTTTATTGTAGAGCTTTAATTAATAAGTTAAGTATACCTGTAGGTGCCTATAGTTTTATACAGATCGTTGATTCTTTCAATGAAATAGCCTAAATCCAATTGTCCAAGTTATTGGACAATTCAATATTGTCATTCAATATTTAGGTTATATTTGAACTCCAGATACCGGTGTTGTGGCACATCATCCCAGGCAAGCCGGTAAATACCTTTGCCTCCCAGTCAGATGGATCATTTAGCCGTAATTTTGAATTAGAGTAAGGTTGTAGTATGCGTGGTCAGATTTAGACAATAGCCTACTCCATCAAGGGGTCATGGCTACGCCTTCTATGTTTGTTTAATGAATAGAGTAACTGAAATGAGGGATGTATACTGATTTTAAGATTTGTGGAATGAGTTTGATTTTTTAATAGAATTTAACGAAGTCTTCAGTAAAGTTGAAGGAGACATGATCGTGTTTAGACAATAGCCTACTCCATGAAGGGGTCATGACTATGCCTTCTATGTCTGTTTAAGGTGTAGTGTGGCTGAAATGAGGGAGGTTTACTGATTTTGGTGTTTGTGGAGTAGTCTTTTCGTGTATAATTTAGGTTTTTGTGAAGCTTGTTGCGGAATTGTTTTATGGATTTTATTGCTCTGCAAATGAATTGTATTAGGGGTTTCTGGGTTTGGTTTAGCTGTAGTTTACAGGGTTATGGCTGAGAGTTGTTGTAGCAGGCCTAGCAGTGGCGTGCCGTTTGGGAGGGGGGAAGGGGTTAGTGGCAAAGACATGAGGGCAGGGATGGAAGAGTTGTAGCGTTGTCTGTGGTTAAACTGCCGTTGCCTTATGGCTGATTTTATGTACTGACATCCATCATAAGATAGAGTGGTGATGTGAATCTCTACATCTATTGCAGCGGGTACTGTGAGGATAGCTTGACCGTACGCACAAATTGATTCTGGTCGTCAATTGTTTGGAGATGGGCAACACCGCAGCAGTCGACTGAAAAATGTTAAATCCATCGACTTGTTTGACTGCTTTTAAAAAACAGTCGAATGAATTCAACGACTACTCACCGTAACATAAACAAGTCGTTTGCAAACGACATATCCCAATTGTGTTTTAACTTTTAACATGTAGAACGCGCTCGGATAGTTTTACGTTCTGGTCGTCAATTGTTTCAGCACATGGTTAGCGCGCGCATTAAAAAAACTTAGTATTTACATTGTTGCCAACATCTCCACTGAAAGTTCGCCCTCGTTGCTGTTCTAAAGTGTTCTATTTTCGTGTGTATTTACTATGAAGTGTGATTATTTCAATGTTGGCTATGGAATTGTTCCCGGTACTTAAGAACTCCCTCTCAGTAATAGTGATTTAATTTACTCATAGGTTAATTAAGTATTGGTCTGTTACTTCACTTATCCACAGTACATACAGGTAATGTGCCCTGTATCAATACCGGTATCGGGGAACATTTACTGTACTCACACATTTTGCATTAAATGAAATGTGCAACATTGCAAATAATGACTCCACTCTACACGACGTAAACCACCATTTCGAAGCACAGTAAAAATAAATAAATAACTTTGACCATTTGCATGTTGCCGAGCGTCGAGTAGTCCAAACTTAAGTCTGAAAAAATAGGTGGGTTAAGGAGAAGTTTGATTTTCATCTGTTGGTACGACTCAACTCAGCCGGTAATGGCTTGCAGTGCTTTGAACGCTGCCTAGAAGCGACTACTTTCAGTCGAATACATGAAACAACACGCTTAGGAGCTATGCGAATTCAGGTAACCATTCGACTGAAAGTAGTCGACTATCTAGTCGATAGTTTCTTCCAATGAATGACTAGTCAGTCGATGGTTAAAAGTAGTCGATAGTCCCATCTCTGCATGGATGCTTATTAAATAACTTACATTTTAATGGACTTCTCACCGCCATTTTGTCATGACCCCAGGCGGATTGTGCGCATGCGTGAGGGCCTAGATTTCTGCTATTTTCTATATTAATTTAAAAATATACCGTAATATATTTGTTTATTTTAGAGACACTCTGCAAATCTGCATGCCAAGAGCTTTCGTTAGAATGTCTTACGAAGCCAATCGGTTAAGTCGTTTTCACAATCTCGTGTGTACAAAAAACAGCTTAGTGTTTTAAATATATAGATTAACGTTTCCTGTACCAGATTTCATTGCGTTTTGAACATTAAATCGCGAAAAGGTCTATTTAAAATTTTCAAATTTGCTTGGCCGCCATGTTCGTTTTGTAGTTAACCGGTTTTTGAAAGTCTTATAGATAAACTTCCAGTAGAGACCTTTATCTTCGTACAAAACTTCAAGGTGATATCGCTAATAGTTTCAGAAATATAGAATGCCGGGGAAGTATTTCGCACAACCGCCATCTTGTGGTTATGTAAACAATTGAACTAAGTTAGATGTCAGTGCATTACAATGTGCATACACATATACTGTACCAAGTTTTATTGCGTTTGGTTGGTTAAATCGCGAGAAACGTCTATTTAAATGTCGCAAATTTGCGTGGCCGCCATGTTGGTTTTGTAGTTATCAGTTATTCAGAAGTCACATAGGTGAACTTCTAGTAGTTCCCTTTATCACCGTAATAAATTCCAGGGTGATAACGGGAATAGTTTCGCAGATATTGAATGCTGGTGAAATATTTCGCACAGCCGCCATGTTGGATTGGTGAGACGTAACAAAATTTGAAGGGCACGGTCGGGGTCGCCCTGAATAGTGCTATGAACTTACCGAGTTTTATTGAAATCGCTCTAGCCGTTTAGAATTTATTAGGGGGACATACACACACCTCACACACACACACACACACACACACACGGACAAAAGGTGATCTCATAAGCCATTTTTTCAAAATTGAAAATAGGCTTAAAATATTTTCACTAGTCCATGAATATTTTTGAAATAATCTGCTTTTTTCATCGACTTCGGTAGCGTAGTTGGTAGCATGCTGAACTGCTGTGCCCAAGATAACGGGTTCAAACCCGGCCGAAGTTGTCAGATTTTTTAAGAGCTTTAAAATCCTTCAGTATGCCCTCCTTCGGAGGGGAAGCAGAGCCGGTGGTCCCATGACATAGATTTATGGCATGTAAAAGATCCTTCCACAGACTAAACTTGTGTGAAGCTAAATTGTTAGGTTAGATTTCGTTGGAACGCTCTATCAAAGTTCCAACGTTTACCACTAGGTATAGCTTGCCACGATGGGTGAGTGGATAGCGTGTCGGTCTACTAACCCCAAGATTGCAGGTTCGCTCCTGACCGTGGTAAGTGATTTTTGAAAGGCGGCAAAAATACGACACGCGTGTCATACGATGTTGGCATGGCAAAGAACCTATTTGAATTCAGTAGGCCGTGTTTATAATGGCAAAATTAATCTCGGGAGTTTCCGCCAACACAAAGTTCCTCATTTCTCTACTGAAAGCGCTATAGTGTTCAAGGAGCTTAGATATCTAACCTTCTTGACTTTCATAGTGATTCAAGGAACAACGAAATTCGACAAGCAAGCTACCCTCTGGGTGTCAAATTACAAAGCTTGCACCCAGCACCCGAGGCCATACGATATAAAAAAACACCACTAGGTATCATTGATATATGGTGGCGAAAGTTGGAACTACTTGAAATTGAACGGAACTTGTAGCTCACCCTAAGGGTGTCCGCTGGAAGCAGCTACAGACTCAGGCGAGCCGAACACAGCCGAACATGTCCTCGGACACTCCCGGCACTAAAAGCCATACCATATAACTGACTTGTATACATTGGTGTCAATATCAAGTTCCTTCAAACCATGCAGTAGACTCCTTGCTTGGTATATCAGTGCGTGATATGACAATTGGTATGACCTTCACCTTTCCAATGCTTCCTGATAGGCTCCACTAGGTATTTATATTTAGAGATCTTTTCGTCGTGCTTTGCCTCTAAGTTGTTGCTATTGGGAACTGCTACATCAACCAAGATGACTTCCTTAACCTTCTTATTTATGACTATAATAACTGGCCTATTAAGGCAGACTGTCGGCTCGGTTAATATAGTACGATCCCAAATATTATTATTATTAAGTTATTACTAAATCCGAACTAAATATTACGCCATTTAGTACAGCTGTTGGTCTTCATCCTGCAGAGTAGAAATGTCAAAATTAGTTCATTTGACTTCATTCTGGGACTGGTTGCTGAAGTGAAATTATATTTCATGAGAATGGGGATGTTGCTTTACGACGCTGGAACTCAAACACTTCTAATCATTTAAAGTAGCCGCTGGCTGCGCGAGCGGAGCGAGCGAGCCAGCGGCGTGTGGACCAGGTACGCGGTGCGTCTAAGCGCTCCTTAGCCTGGGTTATAACTTGACATGGGTTTTAATAATAGTTTGATAAATTGGATTAAGTCGCGACCGACGGCCTCCCCGGAGCCCCCTGGCGTAGTTTAAAGTTGTTAGCAATAAGCTTGAAGTATTTTAACGTTGGGGAATTTAAGTTGAAATTATACTGAACTGTTATTAATTAAATTGAGTTGACTAAACTTGTTATATTAGCGGAAAAAAAAAGTCTCGTTTACCTGACCGCCACACGCCCTCTCGTCCAAGGCACGACATCAGCAGTTGCTTCAGCTTGTTAATAATGATAATAGTAATAATAATAATAATAATAATGTAATAATGATGAGTTGAAGTTATGTCTTTAGCTTTAGGAAGGAAGACAGACCTCTAGTGGGTTAGCGTTTGATAGTATGAAAGATGGAAGACCTGTAGTAGGTTAGTTGGTTTAAAAAATAAAAATAATGATAATAATAATAATAATAATAATAATAATAATAATAATGATAATATAATAAGCCTCGCTGTTGGGAATGATGAGAAATTTAATGATTTTGTAAGCTGTGTGTGGGCTGTGTAGTGAATGTCTGTATTTGAATATGCCGGCTGAGCGGGCGTCTGTTCTGGGCTGTGATTGGTTGTTAGGTTTTGGTCTGTTTTGAGTATTCGGGATGGTGAAATTTATAGTTTTTGGTTCGAAAAATGTAATTTGGAGTCTTGACTATGCTGTAGAGTAATTTTGGTTTAAATGTATGGCTATTTGGGTGAAAAAGTTAGTCGGACGTTGTATCAAGGCTTGTGATTGGCTATCCGAGTTCTGCAGTCTCTATTCTGTTTTACAGTGAATATTATTGAGTAAACCCCTTAATAAATGAAAACGTATCCTCCAGCTGGACGGAATAAGTCATATTTTCCTGGCGACAGTAATTGCTAGAGAAACAAGACTCCATTGCCGCTTACTAATACACAGCTTTAGGCAAATTAATATAGCGAACATAAAGCAGAGCCGTCTGCTTCATATATATTACTCCAGAGTGGGAACGGCGGAGGGGGAGGGGGCAGTGTTGGAGATAAGGAATTGGTCTGTCTCGGGGAGTAAAACACGACCACGCCCTCTGTAGTTCACCGCAGAAAACATTAGTTACAATGCACGTCATGGGAAATGGACCGAATGCAATCTGCAATGTTTGAGCGTCTGAGATAGACGGGTTTTAAAGATAAAAGTTCGAACGTTGGTGTGAAATGAGACGAAATGTCGCTGGAAAAAAAATTAAATGCCAGAAGTTCCATCGTATGCTGACGTAAACGGGGTCAGGTCAGCAAAACTGAATCGTCAATAATCCAACATCCTGGCCTTCTGAATAGGCTACTCGTATATAATTAGGATGCATTTTATTTTCGAAATTTATAATTTAGGGATTTCTTTTTTCCAGATATCACCTATTCTACAGTAGTAGCCTATCAGACAGGGAAATATTAATTAAATTTGAAATTGGTACTCATAATGCCTTTAGTTGGTATGAATCATCATAGTAAAAGAGAACATGCTGAGTGGCCTATAGTGATGCCATCGTTACTTCCGACTTGACGTTTCAATGCTATGCTAGAGCTATCTAGCGGTCAGAAGTGAAACTACTTTAATCAGCCAATCTCAGGCAGCCATTCAATCGATATATCACTACAAATCGAGCTTCATGCGCACTGTTGCTATTTAGAAGGCCTATCCTAGTGCAAATTGCGATTGGTTTAAACTCGTGCTCGCCTGTAATAAAACCTTCTTAGAGAGCTTGTCAGAGAGGTTAACAGATATCCATCATCTAGATCTGAAAAACATATCCATAATTTGATGCTCCTCAGTGTAGCGTAGAAACTTGAACTTTCTTTTTTCCGCATTGTTCCGAAAATGTTTCTAATTGATTGTTTTTTCTTCTTAATTTGCAGGTCGTCATGGATGAACAACATTAAGGATTGGACCATAGCTCGAACAGCTGAGCAGTGAATATACTGATGTAGACTTTCAAGTCTGGTCGTCGAAAGAATCTCCACAGCGGCTTTGCGCTTTGTTAGACCGAGTGATTCTATAGAGAAAAGGAATGGAAATTTATATTAATATTATTTGATTTGCGCACAATGTGCATAAATAAAGTACCGCTACAGAGTTTAATATAAGTCTCACTTCCACAGAATTGCGTCAGATATATTTATTTACGTTTGCACACGCCTAGTTCATCTGGTTGATGATAGATGTCTCGTGCAGATCCGGTGGTGGAAACCATGGACCGCAAACTCGTTAAAATATGTCTCAGTTTATGGAATCCTTGCAAATTCATAAACTTCCACACAATTTCAATTGGAAAATGCAGACCCATCACGTGAATAGAATTTGGGAGAAAGTAGTCAATCACATCCAGCAGTGGCATTCTCCGTAGATGGACCTGGGGCAGACGAGTGTGCGCTCACTTCCCAACAACACAGAACTGGGCCACGCGCCAACGACAGCACATCACAATAGGTCAAAAGAATTCGTTTGATGATGATGATGATGATGATGATGATGATGATAATTATTGTTTTAAGGGGCCTAACATCTAGGTTATCGGCCCCTAATGGTTTGGGTGATCGTGAAGATGATAAAGAAATGTAAACTATAACTAAAACTAACTACTAACTTATATACTAGAAGAAGAAATGGAAAACAAAAGGAGAATAAGGCAAATAAAGGACAGGAGGAAAAGAAATGCCCTCAACCCTCGGAGAAGGCGGATTGAGGGACTTGGAAGGAAGGAGAGCCATAAAAGGCAATAGGAAAGGGAGAGAGGAGAGGGTCTGCCCCCACAGGTAATGGATAAAAGAGGAAAAACCGGACCCAGCTCAGGAATCCCTCGGGGTCACCAACTCCTGAACTCACCAGCCGTGAGCCCCTGAGGGTGTAGCAATATCTAGGGTGCACCAGAAGTGGTGGGGCTACATACACCCTGCCTCCTTAAGGGCCTTGAGCACAAGGCAGGAGGTAAAAGGAAATGAAAAAGAAGGCTGACCCCTCACAAAAGGAGGGTATCAGAAAAGATGAGACAAGGACCAATTAAGGCGGGAAAGGAAGAGACTCCCTAGGCCTCGGATACCCTAATACCGTCGGGGTGGGAAGAGAACAAGAGTTGACCAAGTGAGGTCGACAGGAAAGAAGACGGAGAGGAGCCCGGCACAAGTAAGTGGAAGCAATGCCGAACTCAGCTGGGGCCTCGTGGTCGCCAACCCACGACCCACTAAATGTGAGCCCCTGGGGGGGGGGGGGAATTCGTTTGAATTTTCATGATTCAAGTTTACTCCCGCTCATTTCAACAGCCTATATAACCTCACACGAGCGACACTTCAAATCATTCAGAAAAAAAAGTTTGAAAATGCCAGCCGTACTTGCTGGAGAAATGTCAGACGTCATTTAATTAAACAAGATGAAATGAAAAACCCGAAAAACCGTTCTGAAGAAAACTAAACGGTCCTCACAGGACTACAGAACATGACCGGCATGATGAGTCATCCATTCAGAATATCCCTCGTAATTAATTTGTTGCTATTCTGCACCCTCAGGGCTGGATTTACCAATAGGCCCCATAGGCCCCGGCCTAGGGGCGCACCATGCTGAGGGGCGTAAGTTCTTTTTACAGTTCAAAAATAGAGTTTTGCTACTTATAATTTTTTTAAAACGAATTTCGTACAATTTTATTATTTAAACTAAACTTTCCAAACTTTTGACGCTTTTCGAATTGATATTGTGGCCATCATTTTCCAGCAAATGTTTTGCAACAGCAGATTTTTCGACTTCAGCTTTAGAACAGGAATGCTTTATGATTTATTAGGAGAAAATTTAAGTCTTGAATATTAAAACAGTATCAGATTCATTTGAATAATTTATTATGCATAGTTGTAGGCTGTATGATGTAGTGTATATGTATATCTGTAAGTGTATAATGAGTCTTAAATGGTTTAATAGTACATTATGCAACTCGCCTATAATGGCTATAATTAAGACACGAGTATTTTTTATAAAACGAGCGTATGCGAGTTTTATAATTTCCATACGAGTGTCTTAATTACCATTATAGGCGAGTTGCATACGACTGTTTATGTTCGACGATAATTATAACTTTATTATATGTTTTAACATAAATATTCATAAATATCTGTTGAGAGTCAGCTACTGGAATTTTGTGATCGCAGAGCGAGCGTTGGGTGTTATACCTTCGTCTTTCAAGAGCTTTGAACGACCGACGCATGCGCTCTGTGGGCTTGCAATGCCATATGCAGCCATATGTTTACATCAGCCGTCCCTCAGTAATATTGTCACCGCAGTCATTTGAAGACAATGCGCTGTGTAGAAATTAGTGTTGGTGATTTTAAGGTACAGTGCTATTTCTTGTCTCATATTCGCCAGTTTATTTACGCGAACATATGGACGGTGGGTATTCCATGTCGGTAATTTATTATAGTTCGATGTTGTGTTTATGTCCGACATGTTGGATTTTGAGCGCATGCGCGAAATTATCGTTACCTAATTGGTCAATGAACGAGCTCTGATTGGCTGGAGAAACTGTATCGTAATGAAAAACGGTGTTATAATGACCATCATTATGATACAGTTTTCAAACACATAATAGTGAGGGTCGAACATAAACTTATTTTAATATCTCGTTGACCTATTTATTTATAGTCTATATATACAAATTTAGAAACAGTCGATTCTCTCATTATATTTTTTTCTTCTTAGTCGTTTACCCTCCAGGTTGGTGGAACCCACGGACTCAGCGAGGGAACTCACCACTACCGCCTCTATGGGCAGTGTCCTAGAGCGAGGATCATCTGGTCGGGTTGGATACAACTGGGGAGGTGTGATCAGCACTTCGCCCAGGTGGCCTCACCTGCAAAGCGAACAGGGGCCTCATGGGGGAAGGTAAGGGATGGTTAGGATGGAGAGACAAGGAAGAGGGAAGGAGGCGTCCGTGGCCTTGAAGAAGGTACCATCCCGGCATTTGCCCGAAGACGAAGTGGGAAACCACGGAAAACCACTTCGAGGATGGCTGAGGGGGAATCGAACCCCCTCTACTCATTAGGGCCACCCGAGGCTGAATACACCCCGTTCCAGTCCTCGTACCACTTTTCAAATTTCGTGGCAGAGCCGGAAATCGAACCCAGGACCTCCGGGGCGGCAGCTAACCATGCTGACTGCTACGCTACGGAGCCGACTCTCTCATTATTTTAATTTATTTAATTGGTTTAACTTCCCGATACATTAGAATAACATAAAAATACCTTCACAAAGGCCTTTCTGAGGTCTAAATTCTCCCTCTTTCACGAAGCGGGGGCGGCAAAAACCCACGGGTCTAGGGGCGCATAAAATCTAAATCCGGCCCTGTGCACCCTTGCAGTCTTCTATATCTACTTTCAGAAAAATACATTTGTTTATCGCTAGCGTCGTAAACAAATAAGGACTGCAATGCAACTACACCTTACATTTAAAAAGAGAACGACCCTTGCACTTCTCAAGCAATGTGTATTAAAAGAACGGACCAGTACAAATCCTCTCAGCTATGGTAGGCACTGTCAGCGCTTTAGCAACGATGATGTATCTTCTTAGAGGGAACGCACTTTCCTCTAAGTGCAGTTCCTACTCAGAAGATGTAATGCCACTCACTCTAAGCTCTCAAGATTTATTTGCCTGGCGCGTGTGTGGCTGTCAAGTGTTCTCTCTATACACATCCACGAACCACCGACCATACTTAAACACCTCTGGGAAATAACGTCCGAGTGGAATTGGACGTCAATGGAGCGTACTTAAGAAGTAACTATTGAGCACAAATATGGCCTCAGATGTATCATCATATATTATGTAATTTGAACACTGTCAAATAAATTGATATGTTGAGCCTTTTTTAAAACAATTTTACGCTTGATGATTTAGGACAGTCTAATTCTGGTTGGATGGTTCCGTAGTTTAGGGGCTGCGACAACTTGGTCATGTAGCCCCGTGTACTTTGGGTGTGTGTAGAATCTGTCTGATAACCGGTGTTAATTGTGATGGCTGTATTAGTGTGTATTATCTGTTTTAATTCAGGTAAGGACTGCAGACGATCAATTTCAAGTAGTTCCTACTTTTGCTACAAAATGCTACTGTCCACGACACCTAACTTGCGGACTTGGCTACTAGGTGGCATCGCAGTCAGCACCTAGCGGCGAACTTTGGAACTAATAGAGCGTTATCAATTCTAACCTACAAATTTTGGCTTCACACAAGTGTAGTTAGTGGAAAGTTCTTTTTCATGCCACAAATCTATGACATGGGACCGCCGGCCTTACTTCCCCTCCGAAGGAAGGCATATTGAGGGATTTTTAACGCTCTTAAATAATCCGACGACTTCGGCCGGGTTTGAACCCGCCACCTTGGGTATAGAAGCTCAGCATGCTACCAACTACGCCACCGAAGCTGCCAAAAGTCTAATTCAGCTATTTTCAAAAGAATACTGAAGTATATATTTAACTGACCCTTCCGTGAAGTAAAGAGTAACTTATTAATAGACTACTCGAATGTCATATTTGACAAATTTAATTTTCATCTTCAAAATTTGGTATTTTTTCGGGATTCACAGAAAAAAAGGAAGGACACTTTTAGTTTTACGTGACCGTCACACTGGCGACCACGAGCCACGGGACCTCAATTTTTACGTGAATCAGAAGCACAGGACGTGATATTTCACTTCAATAATGTCACATAGATTTACCGGGATACGAACCCTGTCTGCCTTGGTGAGAGGCAAGGGAGTCACAGAGCACGAAATGTATTAAGACCAGTAAAATATGACTGTCAAATATAAATTAAGTGTTATAAAATGCAAACAAAATAATAATAATAATAATAATAAAATACCTATTTTTCCTGGCTATATAATTCACAAATTTCAACATAGAGGCTATGTCCGTTTCACACTTCCTGGAACAGAATATGTGAATTTCATTTCACCTAAGAAAACCTAAATGAGGGGTTGACACCTAAAATAACCTAAATAGCTCTTTTGCCTTTTTCAAATAAATAATGTTATTTCCTCATTGAAATGCATCGTAAAATTATTTCCACCGTGATTACAAGCAGTAGGACGGAGATAGTTCAGGTTACTACCGTTAAATGCAATATGGTGATGATAATAATTGCTGTTTTAAGGGGACTAACATCTAGGTTATCGGCCCCAAATGGTATGGGTGAGAGTGAAAGATGAGATGAGAATGAAAACTATAACTAATACTAACTACAGACTTACATACTAGAAGAAGAAATGGTAAACAAATAAAGGGTAAGGCAAATAAAAGACAGGAAGAAATGAAATGTCCTCAACCCTCGAAGAATGAGGAATGAGGGACAAGGAGGGAAGGAGAGCCATGAAAGGCAGATGGGAAGAGGAGAGGGCCCGCCCCAAAGTCTGTGGAAAAAGGGGAAAAATCCGATCCAGCTCAGGAATCCCTCGGGATCGCCAACTCCCGAACTCACCAGCCGTGAGCCCCTGAGGGTGTAGCAATATCCAGGGTGCACCAGAAGTGATGGGGCTACATACACACTGCCTCCTTGAGGGCCTTGAGCAGAAGGCAGGAGATAACATGAAAAGAAAAAGACGGCTGACCCCTCGCAGAAGGAGGATATCAGGAAAGACGAGACAAGGGCCAATTAAGGCGGGAAAGGAAGACAGACCCTAGGCCTCGGATACCCTAATACCACCGGGGTCGGAAGAGAACAAGAGTTGACGAAGAGAGGCAGACAGGAAAGAAGATGGAGAGGAACCCGGCACAAGTGACAATAAACTTTTCTGAAATAAGTTAATAAATCAATTTCACAGAAATAAGAAAAACTGAAAAGTATTTGCTGCCTGTATTGATCCTGGAAGAAAAACCAAAAATAACCTATTTTTAGAATACAAGAAACCTAAAGTGAAGGTTTAAGTCACCTAAAAATCCGGGCCCTAGTGATAACAAATGATTCATCGGGTTTCGGATGAATGTATTTCACAAAGTATTATATACAAAATAGTGAATGATACATTGTATGAAAAAGCACATTTTCAAGTTTCCTACACATGATTACAAATTTTCTATGTGCTCCCCTTGTGTTACACGACACACAGTAGTCAAGCTCAGCCCGTACACGTTCGAGCGTGTCCCTGTCAATGTACACCAGTGCAGCAGTGATGCGATCCTGGAGTTCAGCGAATGTTGTCGGCAAATGTGGTACGTACATATTGTCTTTCACGTATACCCAAAGAAAAAAAATCACATACTGTAAGGTCAGGAGACCTTGGGGGCCACCTGCAGAGTGCCGAATCATCCTGAGAACATCGTCCAATCCACCTGTTTGGAAGTTCCTCGTTCAGATCGCATCGCTCTTCTCCATGCCAATGAGGTTATCTTGTTGGAATATGAAGAGTGGGTTATCAGCTAACAGTATTGTAACATATGTGGGTGCGTCATATCCGTCACTGTTTTCCCAGGGAAAAAGTAGGGCTCGTAAACGTTGCTATGTGACACAACACAGAAGTCCTTTGGAGATCCTCTTTCAATCTCCACTGTAACATTGGGATTTACCATGCCCCATATGTTGGGGTACTGTCTTCGGAACGCACGCTGCACGGTAGTGACAGATTTTGTCTTTTCATATTGCAGCACACAAAATGCTTTCTGTTGATTAGCCGCCATTTTGCAAACTGTTATCACCCTGCCACCTGGTGAGTCACAATGAAACCAGCAGTGATATAATCAAAACTTTAAAGCATGATCTTTCGATTGGTTATTGGTACAGATGGGTGGGCATTATATATTTGAAGCTATAAGACGTCAAAACCCGATGAATTATTTGTAATCACCCTGTATTATTGTTGTGTTGTTGGTTAATTAAGGGACTTAGTGACATCGTGGTCATGTTGCTCCGTGTACTTGGGTGTGTGGATTCTGTGTGATAGCCTGTGTCATTGTGATGCCTATACTTCTGTGTGTATTTGTAATTGAGGGTAGGATATGACCGTGACTTAAAGTTGGGAACTATCTTGGCATTTTCCTGGATTAGAAGTGGGAAACCACTGAAAACCACTTCACGAATGGTTGGGATTGAATTCACCTCTTCTCCGTTGTGTCTCACAAGGTTGAATGTGCCCCAGCCCTCAGTCCAGATTTGAATTCATTGTAGAGCCGGGAATCGAGTCCAAACCTCCACGATGACAGCCAAGAATGCTAGCCTCTATGCCACGGGGTGGGCGATATAATGCCGTAATAATATTATTTATGCTCGACCCTGACTATTATGTGTCAGAAAACTGTATCGTAATGATGGTCATTATAACACTATTTTTCATTATGAAACAGTTTCTCACACCAATCACAGCTCAAGAAACAGTTGTTTGACCAATTAGATAAGGTTAGCATCGCACCTGCGTGGAGTTCCAATGCCTTCTAAACTGCGTTGCCTAGTGTCATAGTGGGGTAATCGAAAAGGCCATGGTCAAATACAAGGCATTCTCTGCGTCTCATGCGCTCTGTTCAGTACATAAAACTGGCGAAATCTCGACAGTTATTTATGAATATTTATCTTCGAACATAAAATAGTTATAATAATTATAGTCGAACATAAACAGTCGTATGCAACTCGCCTATAATGGTAATTAAGACACTCGTATGGGAATTATAAAACTCGCATACGCTCATTTTATAAACATACTCGTGTCTTAATTATAGCCATTCTAGGCTCGTTGCATAATGTACTATTTTTATATATTTCCCTTTTAAATGCTGCGACTTTCGAGCCACCGAGGGCCGCTCTTTTGCCCTGAAGGGGATACTTAACGTGTAAGTAAATTTGCTGACATGAGTCTCTCGCATTTAACCAAATCTATTTACTACCTGACTACTCCGGGTTATAACTTCCGCAATCCTTGGTCTATGCAGGCGAGATCTAAATGGCTGCGCCACACAGCCAGCTGCTAATTAAATTGTAGGCTACTGTCATAACGAGGAGATTTCTGAGTATGTTATTTGCCTCGTTAAAGAACATACCGAGCGGCTTCGGTGGCGTAGTTTGTAGCATGCTGAGCTTCTATTGAAGATCGCGGGTTCAAACCCGGACGAAGATCTCGGATTTTAAGAGCGTTAAAAATCCCTCAGTATGCCTTCCTTCGGAGGGGAAGTAAAGCCGGCGGTCCCATCTCATAGATTAATGGCATGCTAAATAACCATCCACTAATTACACTATTTTTAAGAGCGTTAAAAATCCCTCAGTATGCCTTCCTTCGGAGGGGAAGTAAAGCCGGCGGTCCCATCTCATAGATTAATGGCATGTTAAATAACCATCCACTAATTACACCCGTGTGAAGCTATATTAACTTATAGGTTAAACAACGCTCTTAAGATTCCTACGTTCGTCGCCAGGAGCCGACTGCGGTGGCATCTAGTAGCCAAGTTCTGAACTAGTTGTCGTTGACGGTGGGGTTTGGCGGCAAAAGTAGGAACTACTTGAAATTCAATGTCTGCAGTCCTTACTTGAATTAAAAACAGATAACACACACTAATACAGACATCACAATTAACACCGGTTATCAGACAGATTCTACACACACCCAAAGTACACGGGGCTACAGGACCACTTTGTCGCAGCATCTAACTAAGGAACCAACCAACCAAAAGAACCTTCCAACCACAAATAATTCTATAGCATGTCATGAAACAAAAGTGCAAAACAAACTATTAACTGGAGTCAGAAAACTAACTGGCCATAGGCTAATTAACAAAGAAATGAAACACAGAAGGCGTACAAAATGATTATTCATGCCGATTTTAACAGAATTAAACTTCGCAAAGCGCAACTAATATCCGGTGGAACAACGGCAATTTTGCGCAGTCAAATGGTGCGGTGCAACTTTTTCCATTACTGGGCTTGTTGTTTTGTACATTTATTTTCTGGAGCGCTCCAGATTAAGATTGTACAGTAACACGCTCTTTACGTTCCAACGTTAATCAAATCTCACCTACAAATTTGACTTCAGACAATAGTAGTTAGTGGGTAGCCATTTCAGAAAAAGCACATCATTGTAGCGTTATGAAAGTGTTGAACATAACTGGTTCTGTAAACTGCTTACCAGAATAAGTAATGATATTACTAATTCACGTTCGCCGCCCGGTGCCGGTTGCGGTGGCATCTAGAAGCCAAGTTCACAGCCAGGTGTCGTTGACGGTAGCATTTGGTAGCAAAAGTAGGAACTACTTGAAATTGATCGTCTGTAGTCCTTACCTGAATTACAGATTATACACACTAATACAGTCATCACAATTAAAACCGGTTATCAGACAGATTCTACACACACCCAAAGTACACGGGGCTACATGACCGCGTTGTCGCAGCCCCTAAACTGAGGAACCAACCATCCATTCCCACTGTTGATAACAGCCATCTTAAGCGTTGCGTTATCGGGAATTTTGTACACTAATTCTAGAAAGCCTAATATTTACAGAGGAATACGTAAAATAAATATTTCATTTTCATTTGAAATTGTTTTGCCTTTTGCGTCCAATCTAGACTGCATGCCGCTGTTTCTACACCTCTCCCTTTGCAATCATTCAACACGTTCTATTCTAACCATCCCCCCCATTAGTTCTCCGTCGTTGTTCTTATCCTCTATAGGCGAACTCATTAACCTATTAGGTAATGTCTCCTCCCCCGTTCTCTTCAAATGATCCCACCATCTCAGTCAACTCATACGAATAGCTTGATCTAGCGTGTTCATGTCTAACTTAGGGCCATTCTACACGAGCGGGTAAAACGCCACGTTTCGCCCGCCTCCTACCGCGGCAACGTGGCGGTCAAAACGTGGCGTGTTAACAAAAGCGCCTACTATTCTATTCTTTCTACTGAGACAAGTAGTTTGCCCACATCTATTGAGTGCAGCAATGGACATGGATACAATGCAAGTCGGTTGCGTTGTAGGAATCGTATTGTTAAATGATATGTTTAATAATGAACATAATGGGAAAAAGAGGGGCTGGTGGATTCATCCCATATTAGCGAATCGTTTGTGGCGGTCGATTCTCGATCTCAATAATAAACTTATCCGTATCAAACATAGCGCAGCGCAACAAACGTGGATTCACAGTAAACAACAGGAGGTTACTGACGCGTGTAAACTGCTTGCAAAACGCCACGTGTAGTTAAGTTCGCGGGTCTCCCGCCAGGCGGCAGGACGCCTCCAGAGGCGTGCTTCCCGCCCGACGCGACTCGAACGCCTCCTCCCGCGACCGGCAAAACGCTCGTGTAGACAGTACAATTCATTACTGTAGGTTCTGTCCGATGCCGTGGTAGGAAGCAGGCGAAACGCGGCGTTTTACCCGCACGTGTAGAATGGCCCTTATTACGAGTACCTGCCTCCCATTGCTCCCATCTATTTGTCCCAACAATAATTCGTGCTACTCTCATATCATTTACCTCTAGCTTATATACTGTATCAGATATCCTGAATCCACCAAGCTCTCGGTTCCATATAGCAAGGTCTTTCTTGCAGAATACTGTAGATCTCAACTGAGAACTCACTGGATTGGCTTTCCTACACCTTGACACTATTTGTTCCCCCATACTAGACCTACCATCGAGAGAGATTTTTTTATTTTTTTATTTTTATTAATCAAGTTTACCCTCTAGGGTGGTGGCTCCCACGGACTCAGCGAGGGAACTCACCCCTACCGCCATTTTTCAGGTGCTGTCCTAGAGCTGGGAACATCTAATCGGAGTGGATACAACTGGTGAGGTGGGATTAGCACCTCGCCCAGGCGGCCTCACCTGCAATGCGAACTGGGGCCTAATGAGGGAAGGGAATGGAAGCTTAGGATGGATAGGCAAGGAAGAGCGAAGGAGGCGGCCGTGGCCTTACAGTAGGCACCATCCCGGCATTTCCCCAAAGACGAAGTGGGAAACCACGGAAAACCACTTCGAGGATGGCCGAGGTGGGAATCGAACCCCCCTACTCATTTGGACCACCCGAGGCTGAGTAGACCTCGTTCCAGTCCTCATACCACTTTTCAAATTTCGTGGCAGAGCCGGGACTCGAACCCAGGACCTCCGGGGCGGCAGCTAACCCTGCTGACCGCTACGCTACAGATGTTCCACCTACTCCAATTTAGTTCCTCTTACCAGGCTTGCGTTTCTTCTCTATCGACAAAACCTTAGTGCTAAGAAGAAGACAAGTGTGATTATGATTATTATTATTATGATTACCTTCATTTCCATGTTTTTGAAGAATTGGACGTTTTAAAAAACATTTATTACAATGTAATACTACTAATAATAATAATATCGTATGGCCTCGGGTGCTGGGTGCAAGTTTTGTTATTTGACACCCAGAGGGTAGCTTGCATTTCGAATTTCGTTGTTCCTTGAAGCACAATGAATGTCAAGGAGGTTAGATATCTAAGCTCCTTGAACACTATAGCTCTTTCTAGTAGAGAAACGAGGTACTTTGTTTTGGCGGAAACTCCCGAGATTAATTTTGCCATTATGAACACGGCCTACTGAATTCAAATGGGTTCTTTGTCATGCCAACATCGTATGACATGTGTGTCGTAATTTTTGCCGCCTTTCAAAAATCACTTACCATGGCCAGGAGTGAACCTGCAAGCTTGGGGGTTAGTAGACTGACACGATGACCACTCAGCCACCGTGACAAGCTATGATAATGATAATAATCGTCTCACTCAATAATAAGAATAAATATATTATTTTATCAGCTTCCTCAACTTACAAGGCTGCTAATATACAATGCTTAACAAATATCATAATAAGGCGGCAGAAGAAAAATTAGAAGGTGAAATACTAACTAAATTACTAACCTATGAAATGTATCTTATACATATTTAAAAAAACTGAAGGGTGGGCTAACCGCAACTAAAATAAATATTAAAATAGCTGTTCAGCCATAAAATGCACATAATTCACGAATATAAGTTATTTCTCAAAATACTAATAGATCCTTTAAAGGCTCTTACTGCTATGGTATTTATGGTGGTATTGGAAATCCGAAATTTTCTACATGTTGTAGCAAAAAGTGAAGGTATTTTTATCCGGGCCCCCACTAGTAACCAAATAACTTAATGTCTTGAAGGCGGTATTTCTCCTTGTAGGAAGGGACTGTAGGCTCAGAAATTTCCTTCTCTTCATTATTGACTTCGCCTGGCTGCTCGACATTAGTTTCAAATCGCACAGAAAGAATAGTTTTTCTTATTTTCTCACTGTTTCCATTTGAACGTTGTAAATTACCGTCTGGCTGCGTGGCACAGGGGTAACGTTCTCGCTTGCTGAGCCCAAGGTTGCAGGTTCGAAACCTGGCATAGTCAGCTGGCATTTGAGGGTGCGCAAATGCGAGGGAGCCGTGTCAGTACATTTACTGGCACGTTAAAGATCCCCTTCGGGGCAAAATTCCGGCACCCCGGCGTCTCTAAAAGCCAGGGTAGTTAAAAGGGACGTAAAACCAAAAACATTATTATTGTTGTAAATTACCCCCAAAAAAGTTTTCAATTATTTTTTTTCTACAGTTTTATGGTTGAGTCCGTTTCTTGTGCATGCATAAACTGAAGTGGCAAAATCAAAGTTGGGTATGTGTGTTTCAGTATAACATCATCGTTAGTTGCTCGAATACTTGCCACTCGATGAAATGTGTTTACAGGGGAACCACAATAGAAATAGGCCCCCGTAGATCAAAGGAACAGAACTGGTAGTAGTATATTTGGGGAATCGAATCACTAACAGAACTTCATTTCGTGGACCGTGGCAGTAGCGTGATCATTGCAATAGTTCGGAATGGAATTCGGATCCATTTGTGGCCAAGCTTGCGATTGACTGACCATTACTACCGTAAGCAATGCTGCAATTCAGTTGGAACATCAAAGCCAGCAGTTGTTTTATTGCATCCTGACCTAGAGCTTTATTAGGGTAGCCACTTCAGATAAAGATAACCCAACCATTCGGATCTCATACTCCAAGGCAGGATATTGTAGTTTATGTGTGTGTGTCGGGGACAGCTGTGGATGACAAACCTCGCAAAGCGCAACTAATATCCGGTCGAGCATAAGAACAGTGGAACAACGGAAAGTTTCCGCAGCCAAATGGTGCGGTGCAACTTTTTCCATTACTGGGCTTGTTGTTTTGTACATTTATTCTCTGGAGTGTTCCAGCTTAAGATTGTGCACTAACACGCTTTAGAAATGTGAATTAGTAATATCATTACTTATTCTGGTAAGCAGTTTACAGAACCTGTTATGTTCAACACTTTCATAATGTTACAATGATGTGCTTATAAACATATCTACAAGCTGGCTTCTCTATTCGAAGTAGTTGTTTTTGCTACCACAGAATTATATACAAATCACATTTACTCTTAATTTTCTTCTTGTGATGGAATATCGACCTCCGTGTCCGAGTAATAAAGTAATAAGTTAATGCACAACCATATAAGTGGCTTTGTAATACCAAGGCATAAGAACAGCCAATCCATGCATTCAATTGGCAGCAGAACGTACTACCAATAGAGCTTGGTCGGTTTGTGGTGATGCCTCAAGGTCAAGCTGATGCTCTGGAGGGGTAGGTTTCCAGCCACAGTTACCGGCAGTTAGCTCTGCACTTCCCGCATTCTCCCCTCATGGTATACTACTGCAGCGTAAAACATTTGCCCCACTGAGCGTGTCTGTGCCTGTGAGAACCTTCTGTCACGCGCGTCAAAGTTCTGAGATAGGGAAGTATTCGGCACGCTCCTCGCAACGCTCCACCCGTTTCCTACCACTGAGCTCTCAACGTCAAGTGCATAGCTAAACGCCGGTATTTGTACGATTCAGTGGTGGAGGAACAGCAACCGCCGTCACTCTTTGTCCGCCGTGCTGTCGAAATTTTGTTTAAAATCTATGCATGTAATCGTCTTGAGCTCGGCGCAGTTACATGGGGGAGGTGTCTTTTCCAGCGCCCCAGCTCCCCACCACTTCTACTGTACCGTGGAGCCTTCAACGCCAACCACCCTGACTTGGTCCTAAAATGCCAAGAACTGAAATTTGGCACCTCTATAGGGAGGAGATAATGTTGAGGGAACTCACAGTTTTTCCGCTAAAAAGTATGAACTGGTTCATATATGGGACGTTGTACAAAGTTAACTATCCTCGGCAGGGTCCAGACTTGATAGACTTAAGGGGAAGCTCACAGAAGACACAGCAACAACCTAGAAGATTTGCTGGAATATTGTTTTTCTTCATGAATTACAATGTAGCGCTGTAAATGTGGGTGCACTACTGTGTCCTGCGAGTATCTTGGACTGAACACCAAACAAAAGCTACGGTTCTTGAGGAAATCAAGGTCAAGGTGATACTCATGAAGCAAATTAGCCAAGCTCACATGAGATACTTCGGCTACATCTCAAGCTATACCTGTACTGAAGCCATGGACAAGCTGGTGATGAACACAAGGAAAACGACCCCAATGACGATCGCCATCAAGAAGAGGTGACCTATGGAAGTTACTGGTAGGGAAGTGTCTTCACGAGTCCTCTCAGCTGGCTCGAGACCGGAGACCGTGACAGAAACTCTCCAACTACACTTGACATGCCACGAAACCCTTTGAAGAATACAAGGACCGAGGGAAGATATTCGATTCTCTTGATTTTTTTAACTTTCTTTTTCTGGTGGGGAAGTTTGAAGGATGATACATTCAAAGGATTCCAGGAAGAACAAAAGTTAACAGGCCAAGCACCTAGGACAGGAAAGGCAAATTGCAGATGACCACGCTGTTCCGCCCCTTAAAACAACTATAACATACTGAAGCCAAACTCAAAAAGAATGACTAAATAAATACATAAATAAATAAATAAATATATAAATAAATAAAAATAAATAAACAATTAAAAATGACTATTAACTCGTGGTTTGGCATTAAGAATGATCCACAACTAAAATTCACTGTAGTTTCGCTATCTTTTTAACCCCACTCAGTGTGTTCCGTTCCTGGCAAGGCTTTAAGTAAGACTCGTTGCCTCCAACCAGGAATCTGCTAAGAATCTGCACAAAATATAGCACGCAGCGGCCATATTAAAATTATGAAATATACAATCAAGTTACTCCATATATTTTTAGCCTATTTTCATTTTATGACAAAAAAAGGCTTATGAGATCACCTTTTGTCCGTGTGTATGTGTGTGCGCATGTCCCCATAATAACTTCTAAACGTCTCAAGCGATTTCAATGAAACTCAGTAAGGTCATATTACTATTTGGGCCGACCCCGATCGTGCCCTTCAAATTTTATTACGTCTCACCAATCCAACATGGCGGCTGTGCGAATTATTTCACCAACATTCTATATCTCCGAAACTATTACTGATATCACCCTGAAATTTTGTACGGTGATAAATAATACTACTAGAAGTTCACCTATGATACCTTTTAACTGTTTGATTTATGCGGTTTTATAAAATAATGTTTTCTTTTCTGAATAAGTTTCAATGGACAGCTTACACTGAAATAAAAACAACTTTAAGCTCCCCGGACCACAACAAATGTACTGTCATTTTGTGAAGTATAATTTAATAATTACATTAAAAAAAATGAAAATAAAATTAAATAAAATGTTTATCATATAATTATAATTTATCCCAATTACTTTCCTTTGATATTTTTCCCATTACTGTAAATACCGCAGTACGATGCAGTCACGATGCATGACTCAATGCGTGCGATTACCCTGCTTGGTGGCATTTAGTGAAGTTATGATACTCGTGCGTCATGCTTGAATACAAATTTTGTGAATGATTTGTGTCTGCTTGAGAAAGAAGTATGTTCTTCTTTACTACAGTAATATATTATTCAGTTTTCTTATTCGTTATCTTGAATCCTGCTATCCATATTCTGTCGTCTAAATATAAATCGCCGAGCCTTGTATCCTGTCATATGCACATATGGGTTTCAGAGGAGTGACGGATTGCCAATTACATCCCTTGCACCGAACACATCCAGGGAGATGACTCAGGACGAAGATGAATTCTAACGTAGTTTATGGGAAAATTTCACATGAAAATACATTACATGTGCGTCAAGATTGCATCATTTCCGAACTCACCTACCACGGCTCCCACAGCGATTATAATTATGATGGTTAAGATGACCCACACGAAATGTTTGTAAAAAATTATTATTAGTCTATGTTATAGTCTATATCGATTATTCCCCTTTAGGAGAGCGATTGAACTTGAATTCACGATTTCATCTTCGGGCGTTTTACCTCTTTTAATTCCCAAATTCTCTTCATCCTCTCGGAATGCTCCTTCTTCTGCTCGGCTGTCCATTTTCTTTGCAGGTTGTCATGATGTTATGATATTCATTGTTATATTAAATTATTATTATTTTAATTATTATTACATTTGAATAGAGCCTCTATGGACTGGATAATAACAATCATTTTCATTTGTGTCTAGATCATATTCTTCTACCGGCCTTGACATGCTCCCAGTATTTCTTGAGTCCATTGATCAGTGCCTTCTTTCGTATTTCTGGTAGAGGCCCTCTCCTTCTCCTGGGCTCAGATTCCACTTTCAAATGTTGATAGTTTTTATCAATTTGTCTAAATTCAAATCTGTCGGAGAATTTCGTTTTTGGAATACCAATTTGTAACAACAGGTCTTTCTCACATTCTTGAAACTATCTCCATTAATGTAGCCAATGGCCAAATATTTATTTTCAGAACGGGTCAGGGAAGGGATTTATGGAAGGAAATCGGCTAAGAACTTATTGAAAGGAACCGTCCCGACATGTGCCTTGTGGTGAAAATGGGAATCAACGAAAACTATTTTATGGACGGCTTAAATGGGATTCAGACCCACGCTCTCCCGATGTCAGTGAGGCACGAGTTAGCACTCTCGGCCACCATGGCCAGAAAGTTGCTGCTGTAAGTTATTTATGGAGGAAAGAAGGAAGCATTCCTACCATTGGTTCCTTATCTCCAAATACTTAGTTTAGTATGCTCTACCAACTGTATAATGTTAAACCCAAAGTTTGGAGACACCCTGAAACACCTGGCAAGCCTATGTAGGAATATACATTTATCCAGCACGTATAAGTTATATCATAACTAATACCATAAGACTACAGACCTCCAGCCATATTAACACTCACACATCAAGCAGTTGGGTTTGTTAGTTAAATAATAAATATGCAGCGCCTTCCTTGTTCGAGGGCAAGATTTAATGGCCCACGGGAATGAAATAATGTCCCGTTACACTTGGTAGAATTAGCCCAACTCCTTTTCGCTACTTGGGAGTTATACGTATTTGATATTCACCATTTCCATTAAGTGGTAATGCCATTTCATCTCGCGACTCTCCAGCTTAATTGAAACAATTAACGATAATTATACAGTCCGCCAGTCTCGCCCTGGCATGGCGATTCGTAAAATCTAATTAAAATGGCGAGTGGTTCCTAAGATTGTAACGAAAGAGGCGCGAGCACACTACATACGCAATTAGGCCTATCAATATTATTATTATAATTATTATTACTTATTTATTTTAATCCTCACAGATTTTCTGCCAATGACCGGCTACAAATATCCAGGTGTACAGGCTTCATTTTCAATTGTCTGTGTGATTTTAATATTATTATTATTATTATTATTATTATTATTATTATTATTATTATTTTATTAATAATGAAATATAAATGCTTTTCAGTCAGTCAACACGATTGTTCCCAAATTGTGTTGTTCCCTAAACCTGAAAAGAAAATTGCATGAGATTAATCAAGACTGAAAAGCATTTAAAATGCACTCTTATTTATTTTGCGCATGCGCTTATACATTCTCAGCATACTTTCTGGAAATAAAACATTTACAATCCCAGATATACATCTTAAAGAGCAAATTCTTCAATCTCTCGGTAACTGTATTACTATTTTCGCTCGCTCCTTCAGGCAGTGGCGGATCCAGGCCTTGGGGGACCCTGGGCGATATGATAAGGTGGGGCCCACAGCAATAGGAAATAAAAAAAATACCAAATCAAATGGAAAATAGTTTTTTAATAATAATAAAATAAAGAATAGTTACAATATTCTGAATACACTACAGTACATATTATTAATAATATGTACGAAACCTTTAAGTCCCCATGAAGATGATTATGTAAACTATGCAATATTAAAATATTACTTTGCGACTTTTTCCCCGGCTAAAGTCTTCTGTTATTTCACTGAAATCTAAACTTGCTAAACGGTCACGGGAGGTCATAGCTGCTCTGAAAAGAAGGAATATGAATTATAAATTAGTTTGAAAATTATAATTATTTAATTACATTTAAAAAAATCCATGGTGCGAGGCTCCCCGGATCGCAGGATCCTGGGCGGTCGCCCTCCTCGCCCTCCCCTAGATCCACCCCAGTCGTCAGGTTTGATTACCTCACTAATCGACACGTCGAAAGTTTGGCTGTCTTTTGCACAAGCTTAATAAGGCCTGGGTCTAACTTCAACTCTGTGAGAGATTCCTTATGTTCATCGAAATCACGTCAGTGATGGAGTTTTATAGGAACTGTCTGACTTGTGCCATATGTCATTGCTTCCTTATTAGTTCTGGAAGCTCTCTGTATTTTGACAGTTTTTCAACATGCTTGGTTAGCATGTTGCCACTGTTTGGGATTGCCACATCTATGAAGGTGGTGTGCCTCATGCATTTGTCAACAAGAACTAAATCAGGTCTGCTGTGCACGACTGGCTGGTCTGTCAATACAGTACGATCTCAGTACAAGGTAAAGTTGTCCTCCCCCCCCCCCCTCCCCATAGGTCAATCTTGGCTACGCTACTGATATTGGTACGTGAGTAATTGTCAGTTACATGGAAAGTGTTTAGGATTGTTATATCTTTCGAGAGGATGAAGGACTTTGGTCACTACTCTTTGTTTTTCTTTTTATTCCAAGCGGGCACTGTATATTATTCTGTGGTCTGTTTTGAAGGACATGGCTGTCATTGTCTGCCTTGGTTTATTGAAAATAAAATAAGTAGGCCTACGGTATTATAAAAGAACCTATACGCCGGTTAGGCTTTCGGTAGTTAGAATTTCGTAACATTGTGGCGACCCTTGACAGGATAATTTAAGCAACTGCAGATCTGGAAAAGGAAATGACTTCTGCGGACGAATATGCAAGCAAGGCCAAACTATTGGAAGTGAAATATGAAAACTACATGAAAAGTAAGATAGCTGACATGTTAAATGCTTCATCTGACTTGACGCCTTCAAACGAAGCTCATGCAAAACGCAAGTTTAAATTACCCTTGTTAGAATTTATGAAGTTTGGAGGGGATATAAGGGAATGGTTGGCGTTCTGGGGACAGCTCCGAAAAATACACGAAGATCCTGATATAGCTAATGAAGATAAGTTTCAGTACTTATTACAATCAACATTACCTAACTCTCGCGTCCGCGAGATAGTTGAAAGTTTCCCACCAATTAGTGAAAACTATCGAAAGGCTCTCTCGATAGTTTGAAGTCTAGATTCGGGCGTGATGAATGACTTGTTGAAGTGTATGTTAGGGAGCTTCTGAAACTAACCCTCAATTTAACCACCAGTAGCGATCAACCTGATCTTTCGTCCATGCATGATCGCATAGAAACACAACTTCGTGCTTTAGAGACGCTAGGAGTGATATCACAGATGTATGCTGCAATGCTTTTACCATTTGTAAAATCGTGCCTGTCAGAGGATCTGTTACGTGCTTGGCAGAATCAGCACAACATTCAAAGCTGGGTAACTTGATGGCATTTTTGAAGCAGGAAGTGGAAAGTGAGGAAAGGATATCGATTGCTATAGAAGGATTTCATTTAGATTCAAAAGGCAAGAATGTTAGTGAAAGTAAGTTACCAACTGCGGCCTGTCTAATTAATGCTAAATCTTCCAAACCCGTGTATCTTCTGTGATGCAAATAATAACAGCATGGACTGTTACAAAGCTCGTAAGTTTACTTTGGAGGGGAAGAGGAAAGTTGACAGAGATAAAAGATGCTGTTTCGGCTGCTTGAAACCCAACCATACTAGTAAGAAATGTAAAACTTATTTAAAATGCATTGTTTGTGAGGGTAGTCACATACCTCTCATGTGTAACAAAGTCAGTCAAATCTAACAAAATTGATATTCCTTCAGTCGAGAACAATTTGTCAAATGTGAATTGTGGACAAGTTCTTTTGAAAACTTTTACTGCTGTAATTAAGGGTGTTGCTGAAAAACCAATACGTGTTTTGTTCGATGACGGTTCTCAGAGATCCTATCTTAGGAGTGACTTAGCCAAAACAGATGGAATACCAGTCTATAGACAGTGGTAGTGTGGTACATGCACTCTTTGGTGGTTCCCATTCTAAGCCATATGAACACCAGTGTTACAAAGTAAGGTTAGGTAGTATGGATGGGAAATATGTATGCAACTTTGATGCTTTGGATCAGGACGTTATTTGTTCAAATGTGACCACTGCTCGAGAAGGTCCATGGTTGAGCGAACTGGAAGACGAAGGAATAAAGCTTACGATTAATAATGGGGATCCTATCGATGTGTTAATTGGAGCAGATGTTTGTAGTAAGATGTTGACTGGTAAGAAGAAGAATCTTAATTGTGGTATTGTGGCTATTTAAACACATTTGGGATGGACAATCATGGGGAAGAACAAAAATGAAAGCTCAGAGAACATTAACCGTTCAATGATGGTTTTGTCAATGTTGTCCACTGAAGTCGTTATCTACCTTGTGGGACTTAGATGTATTAAGAATTGAGGATCCAATAACGAAAACCGGCAAGTCTGAGATGAAACGCCTGGCCAAAGACCATTTTGAGAAAACTGTTTGTGTAAACGAAGATGGAAGGTATGAGGTTCAGTTGCCCTGGTTAGAAGATCACACACCCCTTCCGGGGAATTTCAACCTGGAAAAGCGCAGATTGGACTCGACAGTGAAGAAGATGGCAGGCAGTAATTCTTTTGAGCGTTATGATGCTGTGTTGACTGAATGGTAAATTTATTTATTTATTTATTTATCGTATGACATACATGAAAATTATTTACAATTTGACATCAAGTTCCGAAACGTAATGAAGTGCCTGTGGTGACTCTAGCAAGAAGTCGCTGAATTCACCACTGTATGATGTTTGTGGGCATTCCTGAACTAGGTGCCGAACAGTCTGTCTTTCAGCCCCGCACTCGCAACATGGCGAAGACTTTTTCCTCCACTTGTACAGGAGATCGCCGCATACACCGTGATTGGTCCGGATTCTATTTAATTTTGACCAGTTCTTTCTAGGCTGAGTGAACCCTGGCACCTGCTCAGTTATGCATGACATTACTGTACACTCTGGAGGGGCAAACGAATTCCAATCAGAAGACCATCTCTCAGTCAGGTTGAATTTGTTAGTTGCAAGATTTTCCGCTGTGTAGATAGGTGGATGTCTTGAACGTAATCGTTTCACATGTAGATCACCAATGTCTCCATGGATTGGTAGTTGTTTGTTGGTCTGGATCTTTCTATATTCTCTTATCAAAATGTTGCATCGCCGCAAATGAGGTGGTGGGATGTGGCTGAGAATAGGAAGCCATTGTGTAGGAGTTGACATAATTGTTCCTGTTATCATGCGCATGGTGTTATTCAATTGTACACCTATTAATCTTACATGCGGACTATTTGTCCACACAGGAGCACAATACTCAGCAACAGAATAAACTAAACCTAGAGCTGAGCAACGGAGAGTAGTTGCATTGACAGCCCAAGTGGTGCCAAATAATTTCCGTAAGATGTTGTTTCTTGTCTTCGTTTTGGCAGAAGTCATTCGTAGGTGTTCTTTGAATGACAATGTTCTATCCAGTGTTATACCCAAATACTTGGGATGTCTGTTATGGCGAAGGAGGATGTTATTGAAGTAAACCGTAAGTTCCCTTGTTGCCATTTTATCGTTCAGGTGGAAGCAAGCAACTTCGGTTTTAGTTGTGCTTGGCTGAAGTATCCATTTGCGAAAATAATCTCCCAGTGCAGAAAGATCATTTGTCAGCGTCTCTTCTATACTTTCGAAACATGGATCTCTAGTAGCAATTGCCCAGTCATCAGCATATCCAAACTTCCTTGATTTTGTGGAGGGCAAATCTGATATATAGAGGCTGAACACGAGTGGGGCAAGCACTGATCCTTGAGGAAGTCCATTATTTTATGTACTTGGTTTGCTAATTTCACTGCCCATGATGACCTGGAAGCTTCTATCATTCAGCATGTTGCTTACAAGACGAGCCAGTGTTTTACAAGGGATAACTTGAAGTAATTTATAAATTACTGAATGGTAAAGGGATAAGTTATAGAAGAAATACCAAGAGAAGAGTGGAACAATGGACATTATCTTCCTAATAGGCCTGTTTTTAAAGAAAATAGTACAACCCGCATTCGGCCAATCTTCGATGCTTCAGCAAGAGAGCAACGGTGCCCATCTCTAAACCAAGGCATTGACAAAGGCATTAACTTGATTGAGTTAATTCCACCACTTTTGCTTCGCTTCCGACTTCGTGAGATAGGAGTGATAGCAGATATAAAAAGGCTTTCTTGTAGATCAGTCTTGCTAGAGAGGACAGAGACTTTCTAAGATTTTTGTGGTTTGACAAGTCGGGTAACTTGAGAATATTTCGACACACCCGAGTAGTGTTTGGTGTGACTTGCAGTCCCTTTCTGTTGTGTGCTGTTATAGAACACCATCTAAAGATCTGTTCGATGCCCAGGAAAGATGGAAGTCCTCCCTATTCCTCAACTACTATTACTACACAGCTGAAGTCTTTCTATGTGGATAATTGTGTAGGTAGTGTTCGTGATGAAAAGGAGCTAGATTGCTTCATAAAGGAATCCACTGATATATTTACTAAGGGCAAGTTTGATTTAAGAGGGAGGGAGTTTACCAATCCTGAACTTCCACTGAAAGGCATTAAGCCTACTGCAGTTTTAGGTCTTCTTTGGGACTAAAAAGAAGATGTCTTGTTTGTGAACACCGATTTCTGGGGAAGTGAAGACATGAACAGGATCACTAGAAGATCAGTATTATCTTTAGCTCAGAGGTTATTTGATCCCATTGTTTTTTATGTCCAGTGACACTTTTCCCCAAGATTCTCCTCCAAAAGTCTTGGATAACAAAAAGAGGTTGGGATGAAGAGCTGGAAGAGGATCTCAAACACTCTTTCATGGCTTGGATGGCAGACTTGCCACTGCTGAAAGATATCAAGATTCCAAGGTGGATAACAATGGTAGACAGTGATAATTGTTTTTGTGATGCCAGTCAGGAAGTCTATGCTGCTGCAGTGTTTATTAGATTAGAGAACAGTTCTGGGGTAATAATTCATCTCATTCAAGCAAAATCTTGCGTGGCACCGATAAAAGACACCAGTATACCTAGGCTTGAATTCCTTGCAGCAGTTATTGGTGCTCGACTGACCACTTCCATACTACAAGATATGGAGTTTAAAGGTCTTCATCTGTTCTTCTGGAGCGACTCATCTACCGTAATAGCATGGATCAAACGAGAGGAACAACGGAAAACCTTTGTGAGTAATCGAGTACATGAAATTAGGAAACTTACCCCAAAAGGAGCATGGAGACATACACCTGGAAAAGAAAATCCAGCTCATCTTCCTAGCAGAGGGTGTCCTATTAGGAAGTTTGTAACCTCAAAATGGTGGGAAGGACCGGAATGGTTACAACTTGCACGAGATATGTGGCCAGTACAAGAGAACCAGATGGATGAAGAAGAAGTCATTGTGGAAAAGAAAAGGGATATTATATCTTTGCTGTGCGAGAATGGTGATGGAGACTGGTACTACTCCTACTATTCAATATTTAACAGGATCGTGAGAACAATTGGGTGGATTCATCGATTTGCCTTAAATTGTCGTCTGAAAAGAGAAGGAGTTGAACTTGTGAAAGGTGAACTAGTTGCAAAAGAAATGGAAGAAGCGGAACTAAGGGTCATGAAACTAGTCCAGAAGGAATCGTTCATTGGACTTCAAGATAAGCGAATCGCAACACTCGCTCCTTACGAAGACCATGATGGAGTAATCCGCTTAACTACGAAGGTGACAGAAAGGAAAGATTTGATGGAATTTAGATTGCCTGTAGTGCTTCCCTCTAAACATGCAGTGGTTTGCCGATTGCTTTATGAAACACATGTGAAAATCTGTCATGTTAGTGTTCAAGGACTATTAAGTATCTTACGAGAGAAGTATTGGATTTTACAAGGAAGGAGGTCTGTGCGCGCTGTTATTTCAATATGTGTCATCTGCAAGAGACATGGTGGGAGGAAGATGGTTGTTAGCTCCCCACCTTTACCGGAGACACCTGTAAGAGATGCTGCAGTGTTTGAGATAATAGGTGATGATTTAATGGGAGCACTCACTATATACTCGTGAAAATAAGGTTGGGATTTGTCTCTTCACGTGTGCAGTCTACCGAGCGATTCATTTGGAGATAGTCTCTTCGTTACCTTCTGGAACTTTTTGCAAGCCTTTCGACGATTTGTGGCTTGTCGAGGAAGACCAGCCATTGTGTTATCAGATAACGGAACCAACTTTACAGGAACCTCCAATATGTTAAATGCTATTAACTGGGAGAAAATAGCAGAATACAGCAATGTGGAACGGATTGACTGGCGGTTCAATCCACCAACTGCTGCATGGTGGGGTGGCTGGTGGGAGCGGCTCATCGGTCTTCTGAAGCTGCTTCTGAAGATAACGCTTGGGAAATCTAGATTAACTGCGGAGGAGTTGTCAACAGTCCTGTGTGACTGCGAAGCAATATTGAAATCCCGACCCTTGACCTACGTCTCAGAGGACAATTCTGATTCTGTTCCCATCACTCCCTCTATGTGTATCCAAGGTGTAAAGGAGATTGGAGTACCCGATTGTGACACTGCTTATGCCACTGATTTAGGAAAAGGACTATGGTATCAACAACAATTAATCGAAAGCATGAGGCAACGGTTCAGAACTGAGTATCTTGGTCAACTCAAACTTACTTCCAAGAATCAGAAGCACAACCTGATGACTGGGGAAGTTGTTCTAATAGGCTCAGACAACAGCAAGAAAATTGATTGACCTATTGCTGTTGTACAGGAACTTATCCCAGGGAAGTATAGAGTGGAAAGGGTAGCACGGCTGAAGACATCATCCGGAACTCTGATTCGGCCAGTCCAAAGACTCTGTCCTTTAGAGATATCATCTGGAGTTTGGTGTAGTGGTAACCAGTCGACCCTACCTGTAGAAGACCAGCCACCGTTGGAACCAGTAGCTGAGGAGATACCTGTAGTTAGCTGTTACAAGGTGAAGACAAGATGTGGAAGAAAAGTAAAAGTGCCATCAAAGTTTTCGGAGTGAACTGTAAATAATGTGTGTTGAGACAAATGTCTCAAGGTGGGAGTGTGTTTAGGATTGTTATATCTTTCGAGAGGGTGAAGGACTTTGGTCACTACTCTTTGTTTTTCCTTTTATTCCAAGTGGGCTCTGTATATTATTCTGTGGTCTGTTTTGAAGGACACGGCTGATCATTGTCTGCTTTGGTTTATTGAAGATAAAATAAGTACGGTATTATAAAAGAACCTATACGCCGGTTATGCTTCCGATAGTTACAATTTCGTAACAGAAAGCAACTCACGTTTCAATTGCACATGCCGACTGTACTCTGTACGACAGCACAATCGGGGATGACCGGCCAAAAACGGTGGTGTAAACTCTACGTTTATATACAACTCAAGCATTTATTTCAAGTAATAGGAAATTAATAGTTAATCTCCACCCAATCTAACTAAATACACTCGTGTTTACCGACCGAAAAGCGATTCTACTAAAAGAGAGGAGCCTAAATGGAAGGAAAGTCGCGTTCATCTCGGTTCCTATGGTCGCCAACTCACGTCCCATTTGTTGTGAGTTGCTGGGGAATCCAGCATGGCAAATGTATATTAATTTCATAGATCTCTTTATTTTGCTTCAGTTAATGAGTATTATACAGTGTTATGGTCATAACATCACACGAATTACTTTGCTGGAAGTACTGACTAAACCGTTCACTTGTGCGTTTATTAAAACAAATTGATGTATTGCAGCTGTACGGACTATATATCTCATTAGGGGGTAATTGCTTTAGTCTATCGACTGGGAATCTAGAACAAACACAATTTATGGAAACAACACAGCAATACAAACGTAGGCTTGAGCGAACTATTTATCTTGCGTGTTAACTATAGACCTAACACAGTTGCGGGTGACTGCCAATCTAACTACACAGTTTCGAGAACACATGTGATGCAATAACGTTCGGGTGATGAATAGGTTTGTGAACTGGTCAATTTCGAGACTCAGAAATTAAATGAAATTCAGAAACTAAATTGCTAGGATTGTATGTGGTGAATTGAATTACCATAGCTTTAAGGGATGATATGTGCAAAAATACAGTACGAAAGATCTATGGTCATAATTCAACCAGTTTTATAGATGACAACACCAAACTTGTCAATTAATATGAAAAAAATGGTCCGGCCAGATCAAACATAAAATGCCAGCGTTTCGCCCCAGTGTGCCGTTGGTCTCGTCAGTTGGTACAGACACACCTCACCAATACGCATAGCTAGCACATACTGAGAAGGCCATCACTAGACACAAAATACAAGTACTATTGACGTCACGAGTGATGCCAATGTGCTACGGTAGTCAAGCTCCCTTTCATAAAACAAAAACCTTACCTTGGCAATCCAAATAGGTTATGAATATTCCCGAATGGGAATATGATGTTAATTTCCGTTTGATCAGATAAATTATGAATTAATATTATAAAATTGGTCCGGCCAGATCAAACTCGTGACTTTAATACTACTTGTATTTGTGTCTTGTGATGGTCTTCTCAGTATGTGCTAGCCATGCGTATTGGTGAGGTGTGTCTGTACCAACTGAGGAGCCCAACGGCACACTTGGGCGAAACGCTGGCATTTTATGTTTGATCTGGCCGGATCAATTTTATCATATTAATTGATAATTTATCTGATCAAACGGAAATTAACATCATATTCCCATTCGGGATTATTCATTACACCAAACTTGCCATGCACATACACGTGTTAAAAGAGTATGACATTCGACTAAAAAAGTAAAATATGCTTATTTTTTATTTTATGCAAATTGAAATTTTCAAACTTTTGTAATGATGTAAGGTACATTTCCTCATAGACTGATATGAACTATTTTACAATGACTATATGGAGACTATTAGATAACTTTGCGGAACAGAATATGTTTATAATAATAATGTTATTGGTTTTACGTCCCTTTTAACTACTCGGGCTTTTAGAGACGCCGGGATGCCAGAATTTTGCCCCGAAGGGGATCTTTAACGTACCAGTAAATCTACTGACACGGCTCCCTCCCATTTGCGCAACCTCAAATGCCAGCTGACTGCACCAGGATACGAACCTGCAACCTTGGGCTCAGCAAGCGAGAACGTTACCTCTGAGCCACGCAGCCAGCCAGAATATGTTTAGATGTACTAGTTTCTTTTTTAATATTTTAATTTGTGCAAAAAAACTCATGTTTTTACAATTTTTATGTATTCAACTATAACATAAATGTATGTAATCCGAGTAATTCATTATCTGCACACGGCCATGAATGCTATAACAATCCTATGAAAATTTGAAGTTTCTAGTTGCCATGGTTACCTAATAACGAAGGTTTTATTGCAGCCAAAACAGGCCATACAAAAAAAGGAAAATTTAATTACAATACAAATTATTCAAGTAATTTCAAGTTTGCGTTCTGATGCCTTGGTTTGCATATTCTGTAATTGATTGGGTTCTTTTTTGCACAATTCTATGTGGTAGCGTTCACATGTTTGTCCGCATAAGTTTCACTCACACGTCTCAGCAGGCTCATGGTATGATTTGTTCACACAGATGAGATGATGGAATCCGTGTACCGCCATTCTAGTAAACACGTGCCTCGTCTCAAAGCTGGGTGTGGTCCATGTCCGATCTATCGTGACCCCCGTTCCATAAAACCCTGGGGGTATTTCTTCTCTTCTTGCTTTTAATGTTGATAAAAGATTTTCCGAGGCTCGAGTGTAGGGTAAGAGTCAAAAGTGTCCTTAGGTCCTCGATAATGAATAATAATGAAGGTTTTAATAAGTGCCGGTAGGTGCATTGTTATTTAATCTGCATCACCCAGTTCCTTAAGGCCGTACGAAGGCAGAAAGATCACATTTAGTGTTGGATGCCTAAATATGAAAATAGAATTAAATTAAATCACAGGTCTACAAGATGTTTCCTTTATTGGTTTTGACTCTTATTGTACATGTACATTGTTATCTAAATGTGTCCTATCACATACCAATTTTTTATAATTGCAGTAATTTTGATTAACAAGATTTTGCAAAATTTCACAAGATCTTGAATGAAATAGGACCACAAACATTTATTTGGAAATAAAGATTCACTGTAAGGTGGTTCGTTTTGGATAATTCTGTTATAGGAGACACCAATATATTATCACATGGCAGAACTTTCCACTGTTGTAACGGCGGACATTGAGCAGACTTTACGGCAACCAGTACTGAACAAGATACTCTATTGCTTGTTTAGAAGAGTGTTTCAGTGGATTGTTTCTTCTGTTTGTATATTCGTGCTGCGATAACCATGCAAAGAAGGATGTGTTTGAATGATCCAATATGTTCTGTTATATTTTTGGACGTTTTATGATCACAACACAGATAACCTCATTCGTGAAAAGTGTTTATTTTGCTTATTTTGGAGAGAAACAGGGGGATCAGGATAAACCGTGGGCTCCTAATAAAGTGTGCAGTGTTTGTGTTGCAGAGTTACGAAATTGGTCAAAGGGAAAGACGAAGGCATTAATTTTGGGGTTCCAATGGTATGGCGTGACCCAAGGAACCATTTGGACGATTGTTATTTTTGTATTTGCAAAGTTAAAGGATTCAATACAAAACACAGAAAGGGAATGATTTATCCTGATTTGGAGTCTGCTAGAAGGCCTGTACCAATACCTCCAACAAATCTTGAGATGCTGCAAACTGAATCAAGTTCTTCGTCAGACAAGCCTTCTGAAGATTCTGATTGGCCAGGCACTGACATCACTCCCCAACCTTTCACACAATGTGAACTGTACGATTTGGTCAGAAATTTAAATCTCCCAAAAGATGCTTCAGAACTTCTAAATTCAAGGCTAAAAGAGAAAAATCTGCTGGCTCCAGGAACGTATGTAACAGTTTATAGACATAGAGAGAAAGATCTGGAACATCATTTTAAACAAAAAGACTATTTAGTATATTGCACTGACATTCCAAACCTAATATATGAGTTAGGAGCCGAGTATAAAACAGATGATTGGATACTGTCCACTGATTCAAGCAAGAGAAGTTTAAAAGGTGTGTTGCTGGTTAACGGTAACAATCTGGCATCAGTCCCAGTCTCTCATTCAGTCCACCTTCGGGAGACATATGGCAATCTTGAACTGCTACTCGAAAACGTAAATTACAAGGAACACCAACGGATGATCTGCGGTGATTTGTGCATGTTGTTAGGGCAACAACAGGGTTACACCAGTACCCATGTTACATTTGTGAATGGGACAGCCGGGATAGACAGAATCATTGGACAACACGAGAATTGACGAGAAGGAACACACTGATACCAAGTTCCAAGAACATTATAAGGAACAGTTTAGCAGGTTCCGACAAAATTCTGTTACCTCCCTTGCATATTAAATTGGGATAAATGAAGAAATTTACTAAGGCACTGGATAAAAATGGTAGTTGTTTTAAGTACTTACGCAAAAGTCATAGAAGGAATATTTGTAGGGCTTCAGATCAGCGAACTATTTAAAGATGAACATTTTGAAGCAAGTATGACTCCAGCAGTAAGGGAAGCATGGATTGGCTTCAAAGAAGTTGTTCATACGTTCTTGGGAAATAACAAAGATCCAAACTACGTGCAACTTGCAAACAATATGCTACAAAAATATGAAACCTTAGGATGAAACATGAGTCTGAAAGTACACTTTCTTCACTCATACTTGGTTCACTTTCCAGAAAACCTCGGAGCAGTGACTAAAGAACAGGGTGAGAGGTTTCACCAAAACATTAAGGATATTGAAAGGTAGTACCAGGGTCGATGGAACACAACTATGATGACCGACTACTTTTGGCTGATAAAACGTGATGATCCTACTAAAGTGAACAAGAGAAAAAGCAGTATGAGAAGCTTTTCATCCAAGTGGCGAAGGTTCCATTGACTTAATCATACAAGTGAACACAAACTGTGTTTTCTTTGATATGCATTTGTTACAATATGTCTTAAGTTAATGTTTTTATTTTGTTCATGTACTAAACTCTACCTACTACAATACAATGCAGATTTTGAAGTTCACGCTTCTTGTAATGATTTATTTAATATGTAGTTTTTTAAAAACGTGATGTGATACAGGAACTTAGAAGATATTTCCGTAATTCATACACTTTCAATATACAAAATCAGTTATTGAATTTTAAAAAAAAGTCTCCAAAAATTTTATTTTGTAGACCTGGATAATTATGCTGTAATAAACCAAAAAGCGGAAAGAAATTCGACATTCAAATAAAAAAATAACAAGATATTTGAGTCACGGAACACTTAATAAATAGCAAATAGTAACTGTTTATTGGAACAGAAATCATGTGATTTCTAAAGTCAAAGATGTTCAGGTTGAAGATAAATATTACTTCATGCTGAGTGTAAGTCCGCGTGAGACTAGTGTAAGGTTAACAAATTAATTTCTCCATAGGTGTACTGAAAGATAATTTTCTACAACATGAACCTCGAGCGCACAATATAAGTTTCAATGAATATGGATATGAGTTTTTCCGGCTTAAACTTTATGTATAACAATCTTTCGTGGAATAAAAATAGCATCACCATAATAGCATTACTACACGAAAATATCTCTAAATCTACCAACACAGTATACAAAAGTTGTCTCATCAATAACAGAAGCATTTCCAGTGACCAAGAATGTAATTACTTTTGCCGATACTGTGTCAGAACATTCATCACGCCAGCACTTGAGATAGACGAGGCAGTTTGAAATAATCGATGTAGCCTACTTAACGTGTGTGACAGCTAACAAATCGAGGCAACCAATTACACGAGGCATCACGTCATACGGCCCTTTAACCCGTACCACATCACTGACTGATTCAAATGGTAATGGTTGCCGGTCGTAAATCATTAAACAATCTGTTCTTCACATAACACCTTGTTGTTGTACGACACGGAAGAATTACTCACACCATACACTGATCAAATACAGTATGTAAAGAACCTTAAACAGTTAGCCTATAGTGGAAATGAGGAGAGGACACTCACCCATTGCTATTCATGCCCAACAGGATTATGCAATAATTTGGGGACGTCTCTCTTCAACAATAAGCATCAGTTTTCAACATCCATTCAGCTACTCGAACTTGTAATGTGCAGTGGTGGAAAAATCAAACAAATTCATCCCCCCCCCCCCCACACACACCCCTTGTACATGGTGATAAATGATCACTATGTCCAAGCTCCCCAAATGAAACAACAAATTCAATGTTAAGAAACCGTATTTAAACCAAGGTTGTGATGATGATTTAAATTGCTTAGCAAATCTTTAATGATTCATATGAGCATACTTTTTGAGGAAATTTGGATGCTCCCAACATATTTTACGAGGTTTCTTGTAGATTTGCCTGCGATGCCTTTACTGCCTAACAGCAAACCTACTACTTTTCATTCAACATCTGCGAGACGATCTCCTGTTGGTTGCCTTCGACGTGTATGTTTCGAAATGTAACCTTTTGAAAATACTGTAGGACGAACGTGCGGTGTACCCACTATGAAACTTGATATTCATGTCGGAAAATAAGTTGAGGAATTGGGTTTTGTTATGTTTATCAGATCAATGGACGAATCGAATAGTGCTCTTTTGTTTTAACTACTCTCATGTTACTTGAGGACATCTACAAGCAACACAGCCACATTTTTATATATCACGAATATGTTCGTATCGCAAAAAAGATTTATTTATTTATTTATTCGTAACAGAAGTAAACATTTTACATTTAAAAATACGGTACTTAATAATGCACATATCAAATAATGTCTGTCCAAAATGTTGCCAAGTCACAGGCATTAGGTATCGCAGCCATCAAGTCCACCATTGTGCAACTTAAAGGACGCTTAATGCAATTCAAGAAATGGACTGTGGTTTGGACTTCTCCACAATAGCATAGCTAGGATGTGCCAAGAAAACCCCACTTTAACATATTGGTTCTTGATCTACCAACACCAGTGCGAAGCCTGTTCAATGACTTCCACGTAGAGTGTTCCTCATGTCCTGGAGGGAGATATTCAATTGGTAGTATCCAGCCATCAAGTTGAGTATTTCTAGATCTCCATAATCTTAACCTTGTGGACTTAGCAGATTCAAAACATATCAATAAAGATTATGTTTTCTTCAGTTCTCTTAACAATCCTTCAGCAATTTTAGAGTAGTTTAAGAGTAGATTATAGTTTGTTAAATTCAATGATCGTTGATCTACCTGTATTTTTGTATGTATACATATATACATCAAATGGGAATTTTAAGTCCAACGAATGTAATCCTTAAATAATCAATCATTCAATCAATCAATCTTTTTCTGTCTCTTACATAACTATAGCACTTTATTTATAACGGAAGAAAAATCTTCAAATTATGTACAGTACAAATTAATCGAATAAACTTGTCAGACGATTGCAGAGCGCGGTGGTGCTTTGTTGGATATATAAAGTAATTAATTGTATGTTTACTTAAGCCTCCGTGGCTTAGGCGGCAGAACGCCGGCCTCTCACCGCTGGGTCCGTGGTTCAAATCCCGGTCACTCTATGTGAGATCTGTGCTGGACAGAACGGAGGCAGACAGGTTTTTCTCCGGGTAGTCCGGTTTTCCCTGTCAACATTTCATTCCAGCAACACTCTCCACTATCATTTTATTTCATCTGTCATTCATTTAATCATTGCCCCAGAGGAGTGCGTCAGGCCTCGGCAGCCGGTACAGTTCATATCCTCGCCGCTAGATGGGGGCTTCATTCATTCCATTCCGGTCGGAGACTGGAAGCAGGCTGTGGATTTTCATTTTCAATTGTATGTTTACTACTCTGGCAGTGAATATTACTATTTCACATACATACACTTGATGAGATGCAAGTAACCTTTTATTCCCTCGTCAACTTCTTGGATAAATAATTTATGTTAGCCATTTAACGAATACTTTACGGGAGAGTGAACTGCTCCGTTGGTTGGTAAACAAATGTTTGATACTACAAACTTGAATTGCTCAACAAATATTCCAAGCTTCTTTCGCCTGAAAGAATCTCCCCTTAAGTTTACACAGATTTTATTTCCATTAATTTACATAAAAGTAAGTTCAAGAGAAACGCAGAGCAAACATAATAAATGGTTGTTCATTTAAATAGCTCTCTTTCGTGATTTGCAAACATGCTTTGAAAACCCCGCAAGCAAAAGAAATGTTTGAGCTCTGTCTTAAAAAGGAATGCATAAGAGTAAAACACTATTCAATGTTTGATACAATCAAGGGATCGTAATTAGCAAGAAGTCACTGGAAATAATATAAAAATCCAAAGGGCAAGTAAACTCCCCAATTCTGTATGCTTTGTGTTAATGATAAGCTCTGAAAAAAAGGCCATGGTTTCGTATTGATTTACAATAGATCAATTCAAATAAATATATTTTCCACCTAGTCTAGTCGGCTGTTGATCATTCTTTCCTCAAAACCCATCCACACGCTCTAAGGGGATCGCTTCATGTTCAATTTTCAACGAGTTGAAAGAAAGAAACTCATTTTTTACACTTTCTTCAACTCTCAATGTTTTTTTTTATTCCTCGTACTTCACTATACAGTATCTTGACAAGGTATTGTTGACGCCTCATCTAACCATCTTCGTTCCGTATTGATGGCTACATGTTAAATAGAAGATATTTATACTACTATTTTAACCTAGTTTATTCTTCTACGGACTATAGTTCAACCAGTTTTTAACGAAGAATTATTTTAAGAATATAAGTTTTTAAAACAGGAAGAATGACTATCAACAAAATGTTCACTGGAGGTTGTGAAATTCCTATTTCCTTAAAATATTTCATGTTTTGTACAATTCATTTGGGCCAGAAAGTGTTTTACTATGCCACTATTTTGTGAAGAATATCACTCCAATGTTCCCCAATTTAGCAACGACAGCTCACTGATACAAATGCTTTTTCAAAATCCATCATGATACTAGGCATTAACGTTACCCTAAATAATAATGATAATAATACAAATAATAATAATAATAATATTAATAATAAAAATAATAAATATTACACTATAGCTCAGTATAGCGAGGAAAGCAATGACAAACTACCTCACTCCTCTTCTTGCCTAGAACGCCTCAAAATAGTGCTGCCTTGGGTTTTTGTGGGTATCTACTCACATAACGTAACGGCGGTACTTTTTGAGGATCCAACCAGCCTTCGGGCTGACTACCTAACAGACAGACAGCTCAGTATTAATTTACGAATATGGATCACTTAGTTCCTAATCAATGATGATAATAATAATAATAATAATAATAATAATAATAATAATGTTTTTGGCTTTACGTCCCTTTTAACTAGTTTTAGAGACGCCGGAGTGCTGGAATTTCGCCCCTAAGCAGATCATTAACGCGCCAGTAAATCAACTGACACGGCTCCCTCGCATTTGCGCACCCTCAAGTGCCACTTGCCAAACACGTGACTGCGGGCTGACCTTGGCTGCAGGGTAGGAAAACTACCTATTCTACAGCAGTCACATGTGCGCTGTGTAAGTTAAGTGCTAGAGGTAAGTTTCAAATAATGTTGCTTTAAGTTTAATGTTTCATGATGCTCAAATCTGCACTTTTCCCTTAAACTTTGGTTTTATATTGAAGGTTCGGTCATCAATAATTTTTGATAATCTGACATCTTCCCGATCACATACCTGTCAGATTATCATGAGTCCTCTGCATTATTATTATTATTATTATTATTATTATTATTATTATTATTTTACTTTTTACGTTTCTAAAATTTCTCATTATGTTTTTGCAGTAGGTTATTGTAGTTAGTAATCACATGTGTCCAGTGAAGGTTGCAATAAATAATAGTCTCTTCCCCATATCTGACAATCCAAGATTTGGAACGAAAGATATTCAACAAGTAGTTCCGTGGAGAACTGTACAGCCTATTTTCATATATCCTACTAATGTTAATTGGCAATATCAACAAACAAAATTTCAGTTTGATCGCTTAAATAGATTCGTAGATATTGAGAACCATCTAAATATTTTGGATGGTCGCCATGTTGGTTTTTTATATAGGTACGTTTTAGAGTCATGTACTATTGCTCGAAGATTATTGTGTAGGTGTAGTATTCAAACTTGAATGGCATGAATAGGACACAAGAAAAAAAAAAACGAGATTTTAAAATTTCGCACAGCTGCCATCTTGTGGTTATGAAAAGAATTTAAATAAATTAGATGCCAGTGGATTAAAATTTGTATAAGCATTTACCGTACCAAGTATCACTGAGCTCGGATGGTTAAATCGCGAGAAACGTCCATTCAAATATTTATATTTCGCGACGCCGCCAAGTTGGTTTTGTGCTCACCAGGTTATTGAAAGTCCCATAGGTGAACTTATGTTCATAGCCTCTATCAACAAACTAAGTTTCAGTTTGACTGCTGTCATAGATTAATAGATTTTGAGACCCGTCTAAATATTTTGGATGGTCACCATGTTGGATTTTTATAAATGTAGGCCATACAGCTATGCACTATTAGATGACGATTATTGCGTAGGTTCATTATTCAAACGTTCACTTCGATCGCATGATTAATACACAAGAAATAAAAACTTAATTTTAAAATTTCGCACAGGCGCCACATTGAGGTAATATAAACAATTGAACTAAATTAGATGCCAATGCATTAAAATGTGTATAAACATTTACTGTACCATATTTCACTCGATGGTTAAATCACGAGAAAAAACTATTAAAATGTTTCAACTTCGCTTGGCCGCCATGTTCGTTTTGTATTTTACAGGGTTTTGGAAGTCTCATAGCTGAACGTTTAGTACAATGTATATAAACATTTCCTGTTCCATATTTCACTGCGCTCAGATGGTTAAACCGCGAGAAAAGTCTATTAAAATGTTTCAACTTCGCTTGGCAGCCATGGTCGTTTTGTATTTTACAGGTTTTTGGAATTCGCATATCTGAACGTTTAGCAGTATCCTTTATCACCGTACAAAACTTTAGGTTGGTATCAATAATAGTTTCGGAGATATAGAAAGGCGGTGAATTAATTCGCACAGCCACCATCTTGAGGTTATGTGAACAAAATTAGATGCCAATGCATTACAATGTGTAAACATTTGCTGTACGAAGTTTCATTGCGTTCAGATGGTTAAATTGCGAGAAAAGTTTATTTAAAAGTTTCGACTTCGTTTGGCCGCCATGTTCGTTTTGTAGTTAACAGGTTTTTAAAAGTTACAAAGGTGAACGTCCAATAGTGCCCTTTTATCACCGTACAAAATTTCAGGGTGATATGAGTAATAGTTACGGAGTTATAGAATGCCGGTGAAATATTTCGCACATCCGCTATGTTGGATTGGTGAGACGAAATGTGTCTGTTTGTACACAAGGGATGCCGGACGTCTGTGCATATACGGGGTTGAAAAATATATTGGCTAAAGAACCTTATTCTAGATTCTAGAACATCCCTCATACAATCTTCTATGACGCCAAACTTTTTTTTAGCAATTGAGTGAAGATAAAGCAAGACAAATGTTTTTTTTTTCAAATACATGTGGCAGGTTTTGAATACAGTAATTTCATTGCAAATAACTAACGAACTGTAATAGGCTGGACGATATACGAGCTGTAGTTTCATTACGGAAGCAAACGCTGTATCAAGTGATTTAAACTCGATGGTGTTAGTCCCCATTTACATTCGAAACTTGTTAATAGTAGCGGCATTCACTCGAATTCTAAACTTCGTTTGCCAGCAACGTATGAAAATCAATGACACCACTCACAAACACACACAGATACCTGCAAACGGGAGAACCTCTTTTCAGCCAAACGAGCTCACGCATTGAAATGTGACGTCATCATGAGGCGACTGGTGGTGACATATGAAGAGCAATAATTGAAAATCGCCACGTTCCGATGAGTTAATAAAATTTAACTCTTCTCTCTGGAGGCAGGATCGTCAGTATTGTGATTTTAGAACAAAAAATTGGGTCCTGCACCTACACTATTCACTGGAGCTTATTCAATTCCACTTTCACAACCACCCAATAATATTTTTGTATGAATCAATTCGGATGATGTAGTGTTTAGACAACGAATGTACTAATATGTGATGACTTATGTCTGAAGTTTATTCTCTACAAATTTGATTTTACGTGCCAAATGGCCGGATTATGTGTGAAAGATTACAGCGCTGCTTTCTGACGTTTGCTGTCAGCGATTTGAGCTGCCATATCAAGTGTAAGATTGTATGCTATCAACCCACAATTGAATTTCAAACGGGCTTAAGTCCGTGCTTCAATTAATCACAGAAAACACGCAGGGGGGTACAGGAGTAGCTACATAATGTAACGATGTAAGTTCCAAAGTTACTGTCTGTCAGCTGAAGGAGAACATTTTTAGTATCTTCTGTAAAACAAGTAGTTCCGTGAAGAACGATACAGCCTATTTTCATATATCCTACTTATGTTAACTGCCACTATCAACATACTACATTTCAGTTTGATTGTTGTAATAGATTCGTAGATATTGAGAACCGACTAAATATTTCGGATGGTCGCCATGTTGGATTTTATATATGTAGGTCCTAGAGTTATGTACTGTTACATGAAGATTATTGTGTACGTGTAGCATTCAAACTTCAATCGCATGATTTGGACAAACGAAGTAACAAGGAGATTTTAAAATTTCGCACAGCTGCCATCTTGTGGTTATGGAAAGAATTGAAATAAATTAGATGCCAGTGGATTAACATTCGTATAAGAATTTACTGTACCAAGTTTCACTGCACTCGGACGGTCAAATCGCGAGAAACGTCCATGTGAATATTTATACTTCGTGCGTGTCGCCGCCATGTTGGATTTGTGATCACCAGGTTATTTAAAGTCCTATAGGTGAACTTAAGTTCATAGCCCCTATGAACATTAAAAAATTCAGTTTGATTGCTATAATAGATTCGTAGATATTCAGAGCCGTCTAAATATATCGGATGCTCGCCGTGTTGGATTGTTAAATGTATAGGTCATAGAGTCATGTACCATTCAAGGAGAATTATTGCGTAGGTTCATTATTCAAACTTTCACTTTGATCGCATGATTACGACACAAGAAATAAAAACTTAATTTTAAAATTCGCACAGCCGCCATCTTAAGGTTATGTAAACAATTGAACTAAATTAGATACCAGTGCATTACAATGTGTATAAACATCTCCTGTACCAGATTTCATAGCGTTTGGAACATGAAATCGCGAGAAAGGTCTATTTAAAATTTTCAAATTCGCTTGGCCGCCATGTTCGTTTTGTAGTTAACCAGTTTTTGGAAGTCTTAAATATGAACTTTCAGTTGTGCCCTTTATCTCTGTACAAAATTTCAGGATGATACCGCTAGTAGTTTCAGAGATATAGAATACCTGTGAAATATTTTGCACATTCGCCATCATGTGGTTATGTAAACGATTGAATGAAGTTAGATGTCGGTGCATTACAATATGTATAAACATATACTGTACCAGGTTTTATTGCGTTTGGTTGGTTAAATCGCGAGAAACGTCTATTTAAATGTCGCAAATTCGCGTGGCCACCATGTTGGTTTTGTAGTTACCAGTTTTTCAAAAGTCGCATATGTGAACTTCTAGTAGTTTCCTTTAACACCGTATTAAATTCCAGGGTGATATCGGGAATATTTTCGGAGATATTGAATGCTGGTGAAATATTTCGCACAGCCGCCATGTTGGATGGGTGAGACGTAACAAAATTGGAAGGCCATGGTCGGGGTCGCCCGGAATAGTGCAATGAACTTACCGAGTTTCATTGAAATCGATCCAACCGTTTAGATTTTATTAGGGGGGGGGGGGGGGAGCACACACACTCCTGACACACACACACGCACGCACGCATACACGGACAAAAGGTGATATCATAAGCCTATTTTTTTTTTCAAATTGAAAATAGGCTAAAAATAAGTTAGTCCTAATTTAATTGGATATATATTTTCGTTGACCGACTGAATGTCACCATTCAACTGTTAATAGGGCAACACTGAAAAATTGCTTCGGAATCTTCTTTATGTGAAGAATTGTGTATATTTTGTGTAATAAGGCCTAAACTGTACCTTTTAAAATTGTAACTTGGCAGAGAATTCAGATATTTGAATGTTTTATCTCCAACTGTTAGGTCCTTACGTGTTCTCTTTTAAAATTTCCGATTTATTCCCCAAAACGTAAAGACTATAGCATCATTATAGGCTATGGACATGGCAGGTGGTCTTAAACTTGAGTCTGAAACTGGCGTAGTAAGCTCCCAAGATGGAAGAACATGTGGATGGAAAAGGATTTTCTAGCGATGGCCGAGTTCAAACAATGGTTGTCCAAGGACCAAGGAGAGGATTTCTATTGTCAGGAAATTAAAACGTTTTTGTAATAACGAGACCCCAGTTTATGGAGACTGGGTGGCAATGTCGATAAATAGTGTGATGTATCTGTGTCACTTTGTATTGCAATTGATAATTCATGTTCTGGGTTTTACGTCCCTTCTAACTGCTGCAGCTTTTACAGATGCGCATTGTAATTGATCTGCCATAATAAATAATAATAATATCGTATGGCCTCGGTGCCGGGTGAAAGCTTTGTTACTTGACACCCAGAGGGTAGCTTGCATGTCGAATTTTGTTGTTCCTTGAAGCACTATGAAAGTCAAGGAGGTTAGATATCTATGCGAACTCTATAGCGTTTTCTAGTAGAGAAATGAGGAACTTTGTGTTGGCGGAAACTCCCGAGATTAATTTTGCCATTATGAACACGGTACTTAATTCAAATGGGTTATTTGACATGCCAACATCGTATGACATGCGTGTCTGTGATTTTTGCCGCCTTTCAAAAAAATCACTTACCGCGGCCAGGAGCGAACCTGCAAGCTTGGGGTTAGTGGACCGACACGTTGATCACTCACCCTCCGTGACAAGCGATCTGCCATAATAATATAGAACTTCCTTTTCTTACCCGTGAGGACTGGCGCGGGGGTATTCTATACCCGAGGCTTAAATAATATTCTTTATTTTCATTTTCATCAGCCCTTATTTCCTGTCGTCTACAATACCTTCTTGAACTTCAACCTCCAAAAATAATATATCCGTAGCTTTGTGAACACCCAAGTTACTTCTATCTTATTTGCCGTCTGGTCAGATTTACCTATCGTGCCAGTCCTCTCGTGACAATTCTCGGCATACATTAGTCGAGACGATATATAAATATAAGGGGAAAAATCCTCCTATTTTCGTGCAGCACAATAATATACCACAATGGTCACGTTCTGGTTGATCTATTTTAAGGGATAGGGACACCTTCGTCATCAGGTGACTAAAATTGAGAAGAATTGCTTTGCCGCCAATTTACTGTTGCCAAAATTATTGTCATTTTTCTGCATGTCAATTTTGAACAATACAACTAAACCTCATTTTATATTTCGGATTGGTTTATTGGAAGACACCCGGTGTAAATAACTTAATTACAATCCGTACGACTAGAAAAAGGTGGCTGTTACACTATGGGTCTAAATGACCCGGTGCCACTCTTCGTGTTATAATTTTTCTCGACAGTTCTAAGGGTTAAATTCTCTTTGTTTATACATATTTGAAGTAAACGTTACTTGTCTCATAATTAGGTGTTAAGACAGAATCTTGTTACTGGTGGTAAACCTAATCCCTAGAGATGTAGAATGTAGTCTTCGCGTAATGACCTCTTATGTAATGAGAAGGGAATCAAAATTAATCCTCGGATGAAGAATCTAATTACCTCAGTAAGGCGCGGCTTTGAGTAGAAAACAAGAGGACGAGGCGAGCATTTACAGTGAATACCTCAAGTGTTCTCATGTTGGGTACTAACATCACTTTGAAGCCTTAAAACACTCTTAACAAGAGATTAATTGTATAGGGCCTATGTAAACACATGCTTGTAATGGCATAACATATCTTATTAAAACTTTGGGGTGGTGGCGATTGTTAATTTAAGGTGAGGTATGACTGAATTTTTAAACTTTCACAGTTTCATCATAACATTACAAAACTTTAACCACTGGTATAGACAGTTTGCTGGTATCTATGGTTCTAATTTATAATAAGTAGACTAACTTCATTAGTACCGTATTTGAGTTATTAAACATGTTTTAATTACAAAAGTGGTCCCTTGCATTTTTAGCCTACTTTTCACATTTTGCAAATATGAGGGAAAAGTAGACTAATGAGATCGATCCGGAAAAATGTCTGTCTGACTGTCTGTGTGCCCCCCCCCCCCCTATCAACTCCTAAATGGCTGCAGCAATTGAAACCAAATTTGGTATGAGTAAAGATCTATACCGGGACATCTCAATGTCACACTTGAAAATGATGTCAGTGCTACCAACTGCTGAAAAATCGCAATTGAAATTTGAGGTCCATGTTGGATATCATGGAATATATCCATGGGAACGATTCCAAAATTGGCACACATATAGATAATAATACTTCAGTTTAATTTTCAGGAGGCCATACATGGCAGTGTTGCCAAAATGATTCTAAGCCTACTGATAGGTCCCATTTTAAATGCATATTTAAATGCATATAACTTCTAAACTATCAATTGGATTTCAACCAAATTTTGTATGTAATATGCGTACATAAACAGATATAACTGAGCGTATTCTTAAGAGCCACCAGGGCTGCCCACTGTCAATAAATGTTATCTCTATTCTTTTATCCAAATACCAATATATCTGAAAGTATGCAAGCCGACAGCTTTAAACTATGCACACGTATAGTATCTGACATTCTACATTAATTTGGAGTAACTTGAGTAACGTCAGTGCTACCAATATGATTCTAAGCCTGCTGATAGGTCCTATTTTAAAATATATGTAACTTCTATACTAACAAATGGATTTCATCCAAAATTGGCACAACGAGAGATCATAATATTTCAGATTATTTCTGACCAACGCATGCATAACATTGTTCCCAACATGATTTTAGGCGCGCTGATAAATCCAATGTCTAACTGCATGTAACGTCCATGCTATCCATTGGACTTCAACCAAATATTGTATTCTGTACCTTAAGAGATGGAACTAACAATATATTCAGTCACCAGGGCTGCCAACTGTAGTGCTCTATTAGGCTACAGGTAAATTTCGAAATAATTAGAAATTATTATATTATTATTTACTTAATTTCGCTATTTTTCTAAATAGGTCTATATAGAGTGGCAAAAATCTTAAATTTTAAGAAAAGTAGGCTCTTTAGTTCGTCACGGAACTTCTTGTTTTAATATCGTATGGACTCAGGTGCCGGGTGCAAAGTTTGTTATTTGACACCGAGAGGACAGACTGCATGTCAAATTTCGTCGTTCCTTGGAACGCTATGAAAGTCAAGGAGGTTAGATATCCAAGCTCCTTGACACTATAGCGCTTTCTAGTAGAGAATGGAGGAACTTTGTTTTGGTGGAAAATCCCGAGATTAATTTTGCCATTATGAACACGGCCTACTGAATTCAAATGGGTTCTTTAACATGCCAACAACGTATGACATGCATGTCGTGATTTTTGTAGCCTATAAAAATCACTTACCACGGCCAGGAGCGAACCTGCAAGCTTGGGGTTGTTAGTTCGACACGTAAACCACTCACCCACCGTGGCATGCTTTTAGAAACAATAATTGCTCTGGAGTTTCGTGTTAGATGGATACGGTTCTTTCAAAAATATGTTTAAACTCTCGTTTTAAATGTTCTTAGAATATTCAGCATTATTAATTTAATTCTACCTATCAACATTTACTCAAAGCAATTCAAAACCCAAAGCAAATTTACATTACTGTACCTTTAGCAACTAATGTACCAAGTTACAACAATACCTGATAATAATTGCACCACAAGGAACATTTTGTACACAGCAAAACATTGAAAGAGAGCTATGCGAGAAAGAGACAAGTTTTTTTTTTTTAGCGTATGGCTTTCAGTGCTGGGAGTGTCCGAGGACATGTTCGGCTCGCCAGAGTTTGTAGCTTCTTCTGAGCGGACACGCATGGGGTGAGTTACAAGTACCGTCGTGTGTGGAGTGTTGTCTGGGGAGGAAAGTGTGAATGTAAGGACGAGGAGTTGGAAGGTAGCGGCTGTGGCCTATAGTTAGGGACCAACCCCGGCATTTGCCTGGAAGGAAGATGGGAAACCACAGAAGACCATCATCAAGGTTGCCGGTGGGGAGATTCGAACCTCATCGCATCCCGGATGTGAGTGACTGCATGCAGCCACGCCGTACCGACCACTGCTAACTCACCCGGTAGAGGCAAGTTAATATTTACTCACTCAGAACTGCGCTCCTCCATAAAATGTTCACATCTCCTCGCTTTTTCTTCGTTAGATATTTTCTGCCATTTTACAGGTCTCCTAGTCATTTTCACCTGACCATGGTCCCCCTTCTCAATTATTATTATTATTATTATTATTTTCGTTTCGGTCGTCTAGGGACCACGAGCCAATTTCAATGCTTTGTACTTTGCTGTTCCTTCTTCTTCCTCCAGTATTCCTTCATCATCTCACTGTTTCCTCTTCCTTTCCTCGGACCATTTTGGGTCGGTTTTCTTTCCCGTCCTCACCTGGAATCCTTCCATTTTAGCACTTTTTGCCTAAAAATATCTCTCTGTGGTGTATCTTCTTCTCTGACATTGTTTCTTTCCAAACATCTAGGTCATCTGGTCCTAGCTGATATAAATTTTAGTGATATTGTGTCTTTTTTCGACTCTTTTAATAACTGTGGATTTTAGAAACGCCGGGGTGCCGGAATTTTGCTCCTAAGGGGATCTTTAACGTGCCAGTAAATTTGCGCACCTTCAAATGCCAACAGACTGGCTATCGGGGGCATGGTGGCGCAGCGGTCAAGCTGATGACCTCTCACCGCGGTGGACCAGGTTCGATTCCCGGTCAATGCAAGCGAGGTTTTCAAAATGAAATACAATGTCCTGTTGTTCGGATTCCACGTAAAAAAGAAGGTCTCGTGGCTTATGATCTCGAGATTAACGGTCACTTAAAACTTCAATCCTCCTTCCAACTAACTGCGCCGGGATTCGATTCTGCAACCTTGGGAACAGCATGCGAGAACGTTACCGCTGTGCAATGCAACCAGTCCACTAGCGATTTGTGTGATAGTGTGAATGAATATTTAAAATACAATTAAGACTAATCACTAACGTGAAACTAGATTAAGTACTAGAAGACGACAAGACCAAACTAGAAAATAAAGTGAAAACCGGGACCTCCTTTTTACGTGGAATCCAAACCACAGGACATAGCATTTCACTTCAAAAATCTCACATGCATCGACTGCGAATCGAACCCAGTCCATCTTGGTGAGAAGCCAACAGCTTGACCGCTGCGCCAACACGCCCTTCAAAAAAGGAATTATTTACAATATGCACGCATCTCTTAGCTAAACTATACTTAGTCTATTATGTAAAGTTTCACTTCGTTAGGATTATCAGATCACCAGAAGAGGCAACCCGTATCGAAGTCACACGGCCATCATGATGATTTCTTGCTCGTCACGATTTTCAATTTCATGTCAGTGAACGAATTTCCTTCGAGTTTTATCACAAGTAGCACAACTATAAGAAATGGTTGGTGGCTTCGGTGGCATAGTTAGTAACATGCTGAGCTTCTATGCCCAACATCGCGGATTCAAATACATTTATATCATGTAAAAGAACCTTCCCCTAACTACAATTGTGTGAAGCTAAATTTGTAGTTTAGATTCGATTAATTCTCTTTTACGTTCCAAGGTTCGCTGCCAGCTGTCGCTTGCGGTGGAATCTAGTAGCCAAGTTCGTGGCTAAGTGTCGTTGACGGTAGCATTTGGTAGCAAAAATAGGAACTACTTGAAATTGATCGTCAGCAGTCCTTACCTGAATCACAGATAACACACACTAATACAGCCATCACAATTAACACCGGTTATCAGACAGATTCCACACACACCCAAAGTACACGGGGCTATATGACCGCGTTGTTGCAGCCCCTAAACTGAGGAACCAACCAACCACCAACCAGAAAATAGGTTAATACCATTAAAACTTCTGCGATTTCTTATTAAGTTACAGTAGCCTTGATTTCGAAAGTTTATTTTCTAGTTCTCCCTTACATTACAAAGTTTCATGCTGTAAGCTGAAAAAGGTTCCGACATAGATGATATATAAGCGCCACCACCATGTTTGATTGGTTCCATGATCGAGTTCCCTGAAAACGGAACTAAATTACTACCAAATTGCATGAGCAACGTACTGCCAAGATATTGTATAACCGATAACGCGAGTATTTATCAGTATGAATAACCAATTTCTAACCCATCGTATCCTTTTAAATTGTTGTTTGAACACACACACATACGCACGCACGGACAAATTTAGCCTCCTGAACTTAAATGTTTTATGGTGATAATGGGCTAAAATATATTGTTAGATATTTGGATGGCCAATATCTTGGATTCGAAACACAATTAAATTACTTTATATGCCATATCATTTCACTTCACTAGAAAAATTAAAACACCAGAAAATAAGTTTTTTCTTAACGCGATCATCATGTTGGTTCGTTGCATTTTACGGTTTTGAAAGGCGTAACAGTCAACATGCTTGTAGTGCTCTATCACGACATTGAAATTCAATTTTTTTTCTCTAATAGGTTCCCAGAAAAGGTAGTTAAATTTTGTAGGCCATGTTTGATGCTTCTTGATTGTTTGTCACGATTGCAATAGTCTCATCTGTGGACTTGTTTCATAGTCCCCTTTCTTTGTACAAAAATTCAGGTTTCAAAGAAATGACAAATAAAATGTGAAATTCTGCGGGGCCTCCATGTTGGTTGGTAGGCTACATGTCACGGCTTTGAAAATCCCATAAGTGATTTTTCATATCAGTCCTCTATCTGAGTACGAAATATCAAACGCATATCCGTAATATGCCGAGATGAAGCAAAACATTTCTGCGGCTTTCACTTTGGTTTCGTGCTTTTCAAGGTTTCAAAACTCATCTCAGTGAAGTCGTTTTCCTGTCGTTTATCATGGTAAAGCGTTTCGGTCTAAACCTATAACTGTAATAGGTTCTGAGAAAAGGAAAAATGAGTTTGATATTTTGTACGGACGGCATCTTGGTTTTGTACTTGCCATGATTTAAGATTCATATCAATGACCTAATTGTATAGTCTTCGGTTATGGTATAAACGTTAAGCCTATTCTGCAATATTAACTCTGATTTAAATATTGGTGAAATATTTTGCGATTTTCCCTTGGCTGTGCTGTTGTTTCAATAGGAGTATTCAATTAATTATTTATTATCTTGAATCTGTCTTGAGTTATGATGTTTAATATTTTTATTTAACCGTACGAGTTTCGATAGCCGGCCCCGTGGTGTTGGGGTGGCGCACCTGCTCTCACGCTGAGGCTCCATCAGGGATTTTAGAAACTGACGTGAGGGCTGCAACGGGGTGCAATCAGCCTCGTGAGGACTATTGAGTAGCTGTCTGACAGTGAGGCAGCGCCCCGGTCACGAAAATCAAGATTAACTGCCGAGGGGACCCGATGCGCTGACCACGAGTCACACCAATATCTGCAGGCCAAATGGCTGGGCAGCAGTCGCTTGGTAGGCCTAGGCCCTTCATGGGCTGTAGTGCCAGAGGTTATGTTATTATTGTAACGTGCACCGGGTCTGCAAGATTCGTGCAATTGCCCAGAATTCGACATGTGTCTCGCAGTATTGGTGGGCGGGGTGTATGGAGAACGCTGGGCAGCCAATTAGGCCAAGGCTAATTAGGGTAGCCCCTCCCCAAGGCCACCACCAATACAATAGCGCTACGAATCAGGTAGACTATTGACGCAAGGCTTCCAGACTCTTCTGCTTCTGGAGACTACTGGGTTAGACAAGAAGGTCCCGAACCTTGGTGGGAGGGGCTGGATAATTCTGGAATCCAACCACGAGGACATACTCGACGCTACTGGAAGGGGCAACGCCGAGAACATTCGAGACCAGGAGCTGGATTGGTTATATACCAGTAAGGTGCGACGAGCAGTCAGTCCTGAGTGAGTCCGCGCTGTCGGTGTGTACCGTGCCGAGCGACCAGTGGAAATAAATGTGAAGTGCTGTAATATTGAGGACAGTGCTGTGAAGATTAATAACGTAGTCAGTAAGTCTGGAAGATAAATAGTGACTGTGGAAGATAAACAGTAACTGTGGAAAATAAATAGTAACTATAGGAGATACTTCCTTGCAGTGAACATTGTAAATAAATAGTGACTTGTAGCTGTGTAAAGTGCAACTCTGTGTGTGTGTGTGTGTGTGTGTGGAAGTAAGTAGGCTTAATATGATTTAGTGTAAATAACATTATTGTAAATAAAGTATTAGTGCATTATAAGCCTGACCTATTTTTACGAACCCTAAAACGTTACAATTGGTGTCAGATGTGAGGTCAGGTTATAGTGAGTGCTTCTGTATGAAACAGTGCGTACTTTTGAAAAGGCCTACATTAAGGAAGTGTGTACCATAGTGAATTCTTAGTGACTGTCTTGTGTGTACCATCTGGAAGCCTGGTTAATCGTGTGCGGACTGTCCGTGTGTCTCGAATTTTGAACTGTAAAATGAAGACAAGGAAAGTAAAACTTTCAGAACTGAAGGTGTCAGAATTGCGTGAAGAACTGGAAGAGAGGGATGCTGATGCAACAGGAACCAAGTCTACGCTACAAGTGCGGTTACGTCAGTTACTGCTGGACGCTGGTGAGGATCCAGACACATTTCTATTCGAGATTCCTTGTAGCATGTGGGAGGTGTTGGAAAATGTTGAAAAGAAAATGTCAGAACATTTCGAAACACTGGGAAAAAAATTGACAGAACATTTCGGAAACTTTGGAAAGAAAATTGCAGCATTTCCGAAAAATTTGGAAAAGAAAACTGGGGAAAATTCTGAAAATAAAGTGGAGCATTGTGAGCATGAAACTAGTCATAACGAGCATGGAGGCGGTATGGGAAGTGACACTACAAAGGGTGCTGATGACCAAGCCGAACGCATCGTGGAGTCCGGAGGTCGGAATGCTGAGCGAGATGGGGACGAGCCACTGGGAAGCATCACAGGCCTGGAAACCGGATTGAGGCTTAGCAGCTCTGACGACAGGAGCAGTGTCACAAGTGTGATGACCCCGCACGTCAATGAAGCTACGTCACGGCAGATCTGCGGGGCCGGGTTCGACACTGTTACGAACCATGCCGGGTGCTCGCTGGAGGACGGAACAGTTCAGCTCATCATGGGACTTCAGGAACGCATGGCGGAGGTGCTACACGACATCCAGTCGGGGACCGGCTACAACGGGATCGTCGCGACGCTGGAGGAGCATCATGTGGGCCACCAGCTACCGCCCATGTACCAGCTACGGCTAGAAGATAAGGACAGGTGCGCGAGTAAGTCACTTCAAGAACTCGCGCTAGCTGGCTTGCCTCCCGAGCTCGTACAACAAGAGGCGGCATACATCTTCGCGGAGGAGCATCGCGACGCCATGGTACCTCAGCGTTCGATGTTCAGTGGAAGGCGATACCCGTTGCAGGCAAAAACCATCACGTGGGGAATGGCGGCGGCGAAGAGGACAGTTTGGTTGACGCCACCGAAGAGGAGTTCAGCCGCAAGAGACGATGAGGCGGTGGAGGTTGGTTATCCTCCACCAAAGCGACGTAAACCACCACCGTGACGCCGTCGCAGTAGAAAGGTCACCTGTTTGCTACGGGCTGGACGGGGCCATATGTCGCGAAAATGGCAGCAAGGAGCTGTCGCCCACCTAGCGAAACGAGAGATCGTCAGCCAAAACAGGCGCTTGTCAGCGCCGTCAATGCCACCCCCTTGGACATTGGATAGCCTCACGATAAACAACTCGAGGCGAGTTGTTTTGAGAAGGGGGAGCAGTTTAACGTGCACCGGGTCTGCAAGATTCGTGCAATTGCCCAGAATTCGCCATGTGTCTCGCAGTGTTGGTGGGCGGGGTGTATGGAGAACGCTGGGCAGCCAATTAGACCAAGGCTAATTAGGGTAGCCCCTCCCCAAGGCCACCACCAATACAATAGCGCTACGAATCAGGTAGACTATTGACGCAAGGCTTCCAGACTCTTCTGCTTCTGGAGACTACTGGGATTGACAAGAAGGTCCCGAACCTTGGTGGGAGGGGCTGGATAATTCTGGAAGCCAACCACGAGGACATACTCGACGCTACTGGAAGGGGCAACGCCGAGAACATTCGAGACCAGGAGCTGGATTGGTTATATACCAGTAAGGTGCGACGAGCAGTCAGTCCTGAGTGAGTCCGCGCTGTCGGTGTGTACCGTGCCGAGCGACCAGTGGAAATAAATGTGAAATGCTGTAATATTGAGGACAGTGCTGTGAAGATTAATAACGTAGTCAGTAAGTCTGGAAGATAAATAGTGACTGTGGAAGATAAACAGTAACTGTGGAAAATAAATAGTAACTATAGGAGATACTTCCTTGCAGTGAACATTGTAAATAAATAGTGACTTGTAGCTGTGTAAAGTGCAACTCTGTGTGTGTGTGTGTATGTGTGTGGAAGTAAGTAGGCTTCATTTGATTTAGTGTAAATAACATTATTGTAAATAAAGTATTAGTGCATTATAAGCCTGACCTATTTTTACGAACCCTAATTATTATTCCATTTTATTAAGTTTAAACGCAGAAGAAGGTATCACTGAATATCGAAACATGTACGTTTAAATAATAATAATAATAATAATAATAATAATAATAATAATAATAATATCTTAACAAGGCGGACCAGGAAAATAAATAATTACCAAAATTCAATACGGATGAACCTTTGTCAGATTAATATGGTAACATATACGCATAGGAATATTCTCCAACTGAAAAGAAAAGCAGATGGCCTAGATTTTCCACCCCTTACAATAACGTTTCCTACCACTTCTTCAGCTCAAATGACAAAGCATACCTACAGCCACATAACGTAGCTTTACTTCGTAGACATTTTAATGAAACGGAAAAGTTCACATTATAAATTATAGCCACTGAAGATTACCAGCCCCTACATTATAAGTCACTAGCTGTCACTGCTGATGATAATAGTACATTATACAATTCGCCTATTATGGTAATTAAGAGTGTCTTAATTATTTATTATTTATTTATTATTTATCGTTTATGATCGACGATAATTATAACTTTATTATATGTTTTAACATAAATATCTGTTGAGAGTCAGCCACTTGAATTTTGTGATCGAAGTGCAAGCGCTGGGTATGATATCTCTGTTTTTCAAGTTCTCTGACCGACCGACGCATGTGCTCTGTGTGCTTGCAATGCCATATGCAGGCCATATGTTTACAGCCTGCCATCCAGCTCTAGAGCATTCACTAATATTGTCACCGAAGTCGTTTGAAAGCAATGCGCTGTGTAGAAATTGGTGTTGGGGTTATTAAGGTACAGCGCTATTTCTTGTCTCATATTCGCCAGTTTATTTACGCGAACATATGGACGCACCGTATTCCATGTCGGTAATTTATATAGAAACGTGATGTGTTTATGTTCCATATGTTGGATTTTGAGCGCATGTGCGAAGGTATCCTTACCTAATTGGTCAATGAATGAGCTCTGATTGGCGGGAGAAACTGTATCGTAATGAAAACAGTGTTATAATGACCATCATTATGATACAGTTTTCTGACACATAAGGTTTACATTCCGACATTGTCGAACATAAAATGCATTATTTGACAAGACAGCTAGCACACTCCTGAACCTAAAGCACTTGGCAGGCACCTGGGCACGCGCTAGCGAGCTCGGTTCGTTTGCCGGGAGTGTTATTAAGTGGGTTACGTCGTTCAGCCGGGCGCGAGAGACGGCACGAGTTAAATGAACCAGATCACCACGCGCATCCAGATAATCATATTATCCTGCTCCATAATAGACAGCCGTTCAAATGATTTCAAAAAGCGCGGGGATGAGGTAATTTCAAACATAAAACATTCCTGTAGAAACAGCAAATAAGTGAAAGTCAGGGACAGGAGAATTTCACGTTTTTTTTTGAGAAAAGCTAGATTTTAAACACCTATCTTGAGCACCTCGTGGTGCAGCGGCTAGAGTTCTTGCCTGACGCTCCGGAGGTCCGGGTTCGATTCCCGGCTCTGCCAAGAAATTTTAATTCGGTTGTTGGTTGGTTGGTTCTTAAGTTTAGGGGCTGCGACAACGCGGTCATGTAGCCCCGTGTACTTTGGGTGAGTGTAGAATCTGTCTGATAACCGGTGTTAATTGTGATGACTGTATTAGTGTGTGTTAGGCCTATCTGTTTTTTTAAATTTAAGTACAGACTGCAACTTAGAATTTTTCAATTAGTTCCTACATTTGCCGCCAAGCGCCACCGTCAACGACTACGAGGCCAAGTTCATAACTTAGCTACTAGACGCCACCGCAGTCAGCTCTTGGCAACGAACGTAGAAACCTAAGAGCGTTGTTTACATTCTTAACCTATCCAATTAAGCTTCACACAGGTGTAATTAGTGGAAGGTTCTTTAACATGCCATAAATCTATGACATGGGACCGCCGGCTTTACTTCCCCTCTGAAGGAAGGCATACTGAGGGATTTTAACGCTCTTAAAAAAGAGGGCTGGAGAGGAAATGAAAGTTTGAAATTCCTCAGCCTCGTGAGGCAAACCTCAGAAGAGGAGGGTTCAATTTCCACTTTAGCTATACTGGAAGTGGTTTCCCGTAGTTTCTACTGCATGGAAATGCTGGGATGGTTCCTAACAGGCCAATTTACAAATGCACACACTAGTACAGCCATCACAATACTATAGGTTAACACAAATTCCACCAAAATACAGTGGGCTATATGATCACGATACAACAGCTCCTAAAATAAGAAACAACAAACACCTATATTTATAACTTTTGCAATGGATTTGTTTGATACAAAGATTATAACCTACCAGCCTTAACATAAGAACTTGACGTAATTTGGTAAAACCTGACAACTCAAGAACAGTTCACGATAGAAATGTGAACACTTACTCTTTAAAATCAGCGTATCCAGGTTAACGCCTGCAAGACTTGTTTATGAACTGGCGAGAGTGACCTCCCTTATAGATGAGTAGGGTTCGGAAGTTTAAGACCTGAAGTATTACAAAATATGCAAGCAATTATGCCCTAAAAACTAGCTAAATATGACCTAAAAATATAAAATACTAGCTGTTACCCGCGGCTTCGCCCGCAATAACATTTGTAATCCTGTTATAACATTAGTTAAATAGATAGATAAGCATGGGTCCTAGTGGAAAATAATTCTATAATCTGAAACCAAAAATGCATGGGACGAAAAAAAAAACATTAAAAAAAACTATTTTTTGAAATTTCATTCGAATCAATTTTTATGTCATTCCTGGGACTTAGAAATTCCGGCCAAAAATACAAAATCATTAATAACTCCCTAAATATTCGTCGTATGATGAAATAGCAAGAGACAAAAAAGATGTAATGTGTTATTGTGTACATAGGCCATGTATAATTTTACATTTTACCTGTTTTTCCCCCCATAATTTCACCCCTCCCCATGGGCCACTTAAATAGGATTTATGAAAAAACGATGAAACACCTATTTATTTATTTTTTATGCTGATTTTTTCCCGCTGAGTTTCAAACTCCTCGCCTATGTCGCTTAAGAGATACACGCTCCGTTAGGATTCCTTCAACCCCCACTTTTCATCCCTTTCACCTCATAATATACACAACATCGAAAACCCCTCAGACATATGTCTTCTTATTTTCAATGATGAGTTTATATGCCGAGTATCACATTCCCCAATGAAACCAATCGGGAAATATTGTTATTCAATGAAATGCAGGTCTACCCCCTTAACACCCCTTTAGGACCTAAATTCTGGGAATCCTTTCCGGCCCTTGAGGAAGCTGCATACCAAATTTCATTCCAATCCGTTCGGTGGTTTCTGAGATTTCGTGATGAATGAATCAGTCAGTCAGTGGTATTTGAGCTTTATATCTATACTAGCAGGTACCCGCGGCTTCGCTCGCGTCATAGTCGTGTCATATTGTTCTTCAATGAAATGCAGGTTTAACCCCGTTCACACCCCTTTAGAACTTGAATATCCAAAAATCCCTCCTTGGTAGTGAACCCATGGGCCATAGGGTCCATGACGGTCGAACCAATGTCCTTAAGGAAGAAATGAAAGAAAAGTATAGTTTCTTAAAGGAACGGAGAGAGATTTTAAGCCAGGAATATAGCTTAACTTTGTGCAAGCGACTAGGGACAGATGCTCCTTAGATGAGATCACCCCACTCGACATGCCAGAGAGGGCTGGTCACGAGTATTAATAACTGAGTGGAATCTTCCACCGTGATAGAAAGAGAAGCCTGAATCGGAATTCAAGCTGACGTGGCTGGAAATTGACAACGTCGCATATGCACCAGAAGAGGAATAATTAAAATTAACACGTTTACGAGCATAATAATGAGTAAACAAGCACAGCACAGTGAATCATTTTGAATGAGAGATTTTTCAGTATAGAGAAACCATGTAATAATTGTGCAGAAATAAACTGCCGACGTAAGACTACGTCAGAGGGGAATTACCTAAGCCTCTGTGGAGGGGAGAGAGCAAAAAGAATGCAACACCCACACAATTGAGGACGAGAAATTAATTAATATCTCCGAATTGCACGATCGATTCTTAGGTGCAATAAGATCATTTGACATTGAAAAGACGAGCTTTCGGAAGGTATAATTTTTATATTTGTGGCATCATTATTTTAGAAGTTGACCACAGGAATGACTTGAGTCTTATTTTTTTTGTAGTAAAACAGTATAAAGCTTCGGGCGTTTCCAAGCCAATCATGCAGTATTCAGACAGCCAGAGGGCACGTCAATGTGTCACATCGCATACAGTCCTACGAGCATTCCGTGAGGGGAAGTGCTGCTCCACGACGTAGAAGTAATCATTCCGACAGTCCGTGAGGGGACGTAACTCTGCGTTACATCGATAACAGCTACCAGTACTCCTTGAGGGGAGAAAACGCTGTTTCACACCACCGAAGTAAGATCCAATAGCCACAGGCGTCACAGTAGTAACGACTTGCTTGCCTTCCATAAGGGGTGGTCAAGACGAAATCTTAAAGTATCGCCGCAGTGAAGTATTAGGAAAATCCTAATTATAGGATTTAGGCCCGACTGTATACAAGTTAAAGTGAAAATTCGCAAGTTATAGTCAGAGCAGGTTGCGTACGTCGGACTTAAAGGCGATAGGTCGTTAAATGTGCGAACGAACAGATCATAACGTACGGAAGTATCGTACCAGACAGATAAACTGTTATTTAAATTGAAACAACCTAAAAAGGAAGAACAGAATACGGTTCGAAACGTAGGAGTGTTAAAACAGTTCAAATAAAGAGGATAGGAGACTATAAACATTAGCTCCAGAAAGCAGGCGAACAATTCTAATAGTACTAGAATCGAGAAGTGCTAGCTGCTAGAAACTAAATCTATAGGTCTTAGAGGAGACCTCGAACCATATAAACTTTCGTTAGGATCGATAGACAGATCTACAGAGAAGCCGTTCAAGCTAGATCAATAGCCAGTTATCCAGGATAGGAATAGCAGAATTGAACTCCAGGGAACAGTAGATGTTTCGGGACCTTCGCATTCTTCAGAATAGGAAGCCGACATCGGATAAATCTCACCCTTGGAAACGGGAATTCAAGAAGATCACGTGTGATAGGCTCAGAAGTACGGCCTAGTGATCGAGTAATTGTGAAGTGTAAAATAATCAAGATTGTGTGTTAGATAATATTTTTAGTGTTATTATGTGTTCAAAAGGGACACACCAGTATATAAAAATGTCGTCAATATTAAGTGTTCTAGATATAGGTCAAAAAGTGTTTTTACGTAAGATGAATACCTTCAATATGGTATAAAAAGTTCGAAGTGGGCCCAAAAATGAAACACCACACCAGATTTAAGATCATGGGATGATCTGAAAATATGTGAGTACAAAATTCATTTTTATTTTGGTGTCAGAAATTGATTGTGTGCAACTCACCGGAGTTTTGAGTGAAAGGGATGTGTTTTAATGAATGAATAATGAATAATCAAGAATACGGTCTGAACAATAATAAATAAATAGAGAAATTATGAATAATTATGTAAAGAATAAATTCCGTAGAGGAAATAGGTGAATAAAGGGTTAATGTATTTAACAAATGTCATAAGAGCAAGCGAAATATCATTTAATTATCATAAAAGACATTGAAATAAAGTAAAGTTGAGATATGAAAGAAATAGCTTTTGAGCTTGTATAAAGAATAAAGATAAATAATAATAATTAAATATGGGAATGTTATATAAAAATCAAATAAATTGATATGAACATAAGAACGTTAAGCCTTAACGTATGTATAAAAAATGAGGTTCAATGGAATATTTTAAAACAGGGAGCGATTTATCGACCATGGAAAGATTAATATGTGAATTAAAATAATATGAATTGTTACTAAAGAGATTTACCAGTTCTTGGGAAGACATTTTCGGCTTAAAATAATGCATAGCGCATAATGAGCGCAAATATAATATTAAAGTGTCACGCTAGGAACGCGTAGTGGTTAAATACTTGGTATATTACTTATGGAGGGTAGTTGATTGCAGTGAATTGATAATTGTATAAGTCCTCTATTAGTGACATTAGTATCACGCGGCATTGTGTATGTATTTAAAAAGGGAGCTAATATATGGTATTATTGAGCGTATGTCATATGGGCCACGGCCGACTCTAAATCGCATTTTGGATAAGTCCTCTGTACGGGATTAGTTCCCGAGGCACCTGAAGAGATTCGAATGCAGGATCTTCTTATGATAAAAGCCCCTGAAATTCTCCGTCGTCGTATGTGTATTTAATCTTCCCAATCAATGAGGACCCTCTCATAATTAATAAATGCCAAGGATATGAAAATGGTCTGTGAACCAAAGAATAGTTGTTTGAATGTTACGGTACAATAAAGCCTGGTCTCCTCAGAACTGGATAGAATGGAAAGGTTTGTTTTGAAAGCCTTGAAAATAAGCTCCTAAATGTTGGGTCAGACGGGATGTCTCCACCACCCTAACAGGTCATAAATCGCACCCCAGTAGTAGAGACTAGCTCTTTTAAAGCGAGGGGAACAGAGACCGTCTCGTAAGCTGTTGTAAAAGAGAAATGAATACACCAGGAGTGTTTAAAGTTGTAAACGACCCGGGCGTTGAACCGAGGTCCTTAAAGATAGATATTTCGTTTGCCGGTTCAGATCGTAGTTTCGTATATGATAATGGTCTATTAAGACATAAGAGATAAATAACAATCCCTATTGTAATAATGTAAGGACGTGGGATTCCACGAGTTGATTGAAGGCAACTGAGTTCGGGAGTAACTATAGTTTTTTGACTGTGTCAAGTACCTTCACGCTCTGGAGTACACAATTGATTTTCTGATTACCTTAATATGTTTGTGAAATAAAGAGAGATGATAACAACTGAATGTGTGGACATGCCCAAAAAATATTGAGTTAGATAATTAACCTAGATTTTTAAATATAATTATATATTTGTTCTTGAGAAATAAGAAATATAAAAGCTAGTGTTTGAGGTGTACAAGAATGACACCGTCATAATGTAAATGCATGGAGCCAAAGAGCTCAGAATTATGTAAACTTAATGTTAGTGCTTTATGGAAGTGAGACTAAGTAAGAATTGATGGTTTATGTGGAAACCACAGGTTTTGAATACAATATTTGTTTATTTTATTTTGTGATCCCTTGTTCATTTGGAACAAGCAGTTGATATTTGGGTCAGTAATTAATTTGTTAAAATGTTTGTAGCGCCATTAATTTTATTAATTAAATGTGTTTAAATAGGAGTTGATTTTGTTGTTATTTTTGCAAGTGTATCCTCTAATTAATCCAAAATATGTGAGTCACAGAGTGGGGGAACTTACCGCTGCCCCGAAATCCCGAATTGAGCTACGCTGGTATACTGTGATTGGCATATTTCTTGCTAAATGGGCACAGGGGGATATATAAATACTGTGCTGGATTAATATCTAGAGGAACACTTAAGTCGGTCATATCATGTAAGATTAAAGTAATAATAGGAATAGCTACAACGTAAAATATTAACTGACCGCATGGGTCCCTGGAAACTCATACCGAGCAGCCCTGAATATATTATATTATCAAACCCCCTAGCAAAACTAAACATGGCGCCCAGCACGTAGGGATGAGTTTTCCTAGGGAAAACCCGAGTTTTCTCGAAAAATCAAAATTTTCATTTTTGAAAAAAAATGGTTTTTCGAAATTTTGAATTTTAAACACTTCCATAAAGGTTTATGAAAATGAACAAAAGTATCAAAAGGGTACGTTGTAAGTGAATACCCGTACTAAAGTAATATTTTAAAGAAATTGGGACACGGATTCAGAGTATCATCTCTCAAGCATGTACTAGTGTGGTGGCATTTGTGGCCCACTGTATTCTCATAAGATGGTATTGAGTGAGGAATTGCAGGGGCTTTTGGAGGCGATAAAAGCCGATAGTAATGAGAAGTTAGAGGCTATAAACAAGACATTGGGCCTCCAAAAGGATGAAAATAACGAAGTGTTCGAATCCATAAATAAGAGTTTAGAGTCACTAAAAACTAACAGTGATAATATGGGCACTAAATTAGAAGCTATCGAAGCCGACGGTATAAACATGAATAAGGAACTGAAGGCTGAGATAGAAAAGATGAAAACAGAAAGTGGGGAAACCATTAAACAACAGTGGGAAGTGATGAAAACGGAGACGTTAGAGTCTCTGAAAGCCAACAGTAAAGAAAACAATGGAGTACTGAAGGCTGAAATAGTAGAGACAATGGAGATAAAATTTAAAATTTTTGATGAAGGGTTTGACACTAAGTTGGAGACTAAGCTAAGTGAAATTAAAGAGGAAAGTAAAGGATTTTACTCAGGAATACAAGTCCAAATAGAGACTATGAACAAAAATAGTATAGAATCCAAAAAGGAGTGCCAAGATAATTTTAAAAGTATAGGGAATAAAATTGATACCATGGAAAATAAATTTGGTTCTATAGAAACTAAATTAATTAACATAGAAACAAAGGGTGATGAGTGTGAAAATAAACTTGTAACCCAGATCCAAGGTGTGCAGAAAGAATTGGAAGCTCAGATAAAATCTAACAGCGATATTTGTAAGGCATACCGGGATGAAATAAAACAAAGCGTGAATAAGTTAGGAGATAGATTTGAAGGGGTTGAAGAGAAAGTAGAAAAACTCGAGGGGAAAGTCGAGAAAGTACAGACAGAAATAACTGAGGTTAAGAAGCAAGCTGAGGCCGATGCCAACAAAAGGGAATTGCAATTTAACGTATTCACGGGACAGGTGGACGAATGGTTGAGAAAGCATGAGGGGGATATAACTACGAAGTTAAGCGAATACGAAGGGAATCTTAAGAAGGAAAGCACGCAACGAAAAAGGGATCGTGATGAACAACTTATAAAAATAGAGAAGATAGATAAAGGGGTTACTGGAATTCAGGAAACCGTAGTAGGATTAACAAAACAAATGGGAGACACAAAGGGAGAGATAGATAAGGTTATGACCGACATAACAATTATATTCGAGGAGCAAGGAAGGGCTCGAGAGGATATGAACAAGATCCAGGATAAAGTCTACAAAGGACAAAAAGAAGTGGAGAAGCAAATAAAGGAGATACGAGAGGGCCTGGAGACCATAGGTGACGTTAAGCCAGAAATTATAGACCAACAGGCTAAGATCATTAAGAAAGAGGTAGAAGACCAAATAAAGGAATTCAGGGATAGTTACAGGGATGAGAAATTCCAATCCAAAAAGGAAGAGGAAGAGATTAAAAGGAATCAAGAAAGAATTCAGAATGAATTAAGATCCCGATTGGAGAGGACGGAACATAAGAACAGTCAAATGGAAATCCAACTCATGGCAAATGAAGAAAGTGCCCGAAGAGAAAGGAAGCTAGAATTCGAAAATCAGGAGGAGTTTCCAAAAACAGGATGGGCAGATTCTCGTGAACAAGGCACAGATGCGGAGAGGGACTTAGGAGGGGAGAGCCCTTATAAGATCCCAGGATATCCAATGGCGATGTCAACCCCGTACACGAATCAGACAAATGGCCAAATAATAAACATTATAAAATCCAATGAGGACAGACCAGTAAAGTTTACGGGTAATAACATGTCTATTACTCCAAAATACTGGCTAAAAGAAGTGGCAGAGTATCTAAATGAAATGAAGGTTCCTCAGGATCGGAGACTGAGAGCTATTGAAAAGCTGTTGGCAGGTGATTGTCTCACCTGGTTCAGAAGCTTCAGATACACTTTTGATACGGTGGAAGGCTTTAGGGAAGCATTTTTAAAGCGATATTGGGCAGCAGATGTCCAAGAAAATTTAAGGCTAGATCTGTACTCTAGGAAGTACAGCACCAATGCACCCACTAAATACTCGGAATTTTTCACCGCTCAGCTGTGTAAATTCCGCGAACTGGATATTGCTCCGGCAGAAAACGACCTGTGTGCCGCCATTGCGAGACAGCTTCCATATGAGATTCAGAGGCTGTTAATCTCATCCAAAGCCAGAAGTGCTGTGGAAGTGGAAAGCGTATTACGTCAGTTAGATATGACGACTTCGCACGTAACACCTCGGCATCAGAGACAAACTGAGCAAGTACACATGGCCAGCAGTCAGGAAACTGGAGAAAAACCAGCGACCAGGAATCAGTCCACCAGTACGGATACTCAAGGACGAGATCGAGAGTATGGGCACCAGGAGCCTAGAAGGATACAGCCATATTATAGGGGAGGATATCGAGGAAGAAATCCTAGAACGACGGGTTATAGGCAACAGGAAAGCCGACCCTATAATAATAACCAGCAAAGGCCGGACAATAGAAAGAAATGGGAGAATTATCCCAGGAGAAATGTAAGGCCAGACGATAGGGATGATGAATATCGGGCCGAAATAGAAGAAAGATATCAGGAGAGTCTTCGTTATATGAACGAAAGACCAGATGAACCTGATAGGCAAAAAGTCCGTTGGAGTGAGGCAATCAAGAACCGGAAATCACCCGACCGACTAGACGGAGCTCAAAGCTTGGAACTACAAGCTCAGCTAAAGAATGAGGGAAAAGGGAGCCCTCAGGATAAAAAAAAACTCCAAATTTAAATTGTCAAAAGTGGAAACATACCAGGAGCTGGGAGGAAGTAGAAATTGTAAATTGGATAGCCAGACCAGATGAACTAATTAACGAGGATGTGGAAGGAATCCCACCTGTTAAAAGAGAACTACCTATAATTATGCTTAGGATAGAAGGATTACTGGTCAGAGCATTGATTGATACTGGATCCACAATAAGTTTAATTACACAAACCCTTTTAAATGAATTGGAAACAAGGGGTCGAGTACTAAAGATTCCCACATCAAGTGTAAAGATTAAGGGAATTATCCCTGAAAAATCTTTGACATGTAAATTTCAGGTATACATTGATTTAATCATGGGTAACGCTGAAATTTCGCAGTGCTTTTTGCTGGTAAATCAATTACCGTATAATGTCATATTAGGTATTGATTTTATCCGTGAGAACAAGGTCATTATAGACCTAGCGCAAAATTGCATTAGAATTCAAAGAGAGGATGTGGATGAGCAAAACATTAACCTACAGGAACAGGATGCGAAAATAGTAGAACAGGTATGGCATATGGAAGAAGTGATTGAGGAAGATTATAAGGACATAGAAAAAATATTTGAAGTCCTCAACATAGAACTCGAAGATAATGTGGAAAATGAGTTCGAGACCAACCTGTCAGGAAAAGTGGAGGAAGCTAAAGTCAGCCTCGAAATTAAGGAACAGTTAAAGAAATTATTATTGGATTATAGGGACGTATTTGATTCCAAGCCAGGGAAGATTGAAAATTTTAAATACGCGTTCCAAGTCAACGATTGGGCACCGTTCAAACAAAAACCATACCCGGTTGCGGAAAAACATTACCCACAAACCAAGAAAACACTGCAGGAGATGATGAATGCAGGTGTTATAGAAAAGATGGCGACACCATATGTTAGTCCATTAGTGATTGTGAGTAAACCGGATGGCTCAGTAAGGGTGTGTTTAGATGCCAGAAATCTAAATGCAAAAATCATACCTGAAAATGATTCGGCACCACCCATAAAAGAAATACTGAGGAAGTTTAAAGGCAAGAAGATTTTTACAAATATTGACATGACTTCTTCGTATCATCATCTCGAACTGGAAGAGAAAACCAGCTTGTTGACTGGATTTCAGTTCGATCAACAAACATACTGCTTTAGAAGATGTCCGTTTGGATTGAAAACTGCAGGATCCGCATTAATAAGAGCGCTGGATCGAAACCTGTCAGAGGAAGTGAAAGAGTGCACTATCCGATACGTAGATGACATTTTGCTTACCTCGGAGAACATTGAGGAACATTTAGAAAATTTGAAGAAATTATTAGAAGACCTAAGAAAGGCAAATTTTAAGATAAATTTAAAGAAGTCGAACTTCTGTCAAAGGCAAGTGACATTTTTAGGGCATGTGATTGACAAGGATGGTGTTAAACCAAATCCATGCAAATTGGAATCGATAAGGGATTTTCCAAGGCCTTTGAAAGTGAAGAACGTTCGCCAGTTTTTGGGATTGATTGGGTTCTTCTCAGGACATTGTCCATCATACACCAAAACTGTGGCACCACTACAGGACCTTCTGAAGAAGGGGGGCAAGTGGAAATGGACGGAGGAAGCAGAAAAAGCATTCGTGGAGGCCAAGGAAATGCTCTTAAATTATGTGAAGCTAGGATATCCTGATTTTAATCAGAGATTTATCATTCAGACAGACGCATCCCAGATTGGAATAGGGGCAATGCTATATCAGGAGAACCCGGAAAACCCTGATAAGAAGAACTATCTAGCTTTCACAAGTAGGAGACTGAAACCACACGAGAAAAATTATACGATCAGCGAGATCGAGTTGTTAGCGATATTGCACGCGTTGCAATATTGGCGGAGGATCGTATATGGGTTTCAGGTCATTCTAAGGACGGATCATAAAGCCTTAACCTTTTTGATGAAGACGGATTTATCCAGTCAAAGGTTGATGCGTTGGGCTTTATATATTCAACAATTTGATGTCAAGATAGAGTACTGCCCAGGAAAGGAAAACATAGTTCCAGACTACTTAAGTAGACAGCCAGAGTCCATAGAAGAGGAAGTAATGGCTATAGATTTGGAAGACAGGGATCAGCGTACTCTTAATGAGTTAAGAAGCATTAGTCAAAGGCAACGGGAGGATCCATGGATGAACATGCTCATATCATTCCTTGAGGGAAGCTTGATAAGAGGAACACCAGCGTACACGGAAGCTGAGAAGATAGCACAAGACTACACGTTTTATAATGGGTTATTATATAAGTTTGTGGACTCTGACCATACGAAATTAAGGATTGTTGTACCTGCAATTTTGCAGAGGAAAATAGTATGGTTAGCCCATAGATCGTTCGGACATATGGGAGTCGACAAAACAGTCTCGATGCTGAAAGAAGCATTTATATGGCCGAGACTGAGAGAAACTGTAAGGGACACGCTAAAGACATGTGATCTATGTCAAAGGATTAAACCTAATGCATTTCTGATGAGACAGAAGCCTATACCATTGTTGCCTGAAAGGCCCGGCCAAATCATATCTATCGATAATTTTGGACCTTTGCCAAAGGCAAGAAGAGGAAATCGACACATAATGGTGGCTATGGATGTCTTCACTAAAATGGTTGTCCTTGCTCCCATACAGAAGACTAGTACCAAACAGGTGTTAAAACGACTTAAAGAAAAAGTGATACCGATTCTGGGGAAACCTGAGAACTTGTTGTCGGATCACGGCAGTTGTTTCACTAGTGTAGAGTTCAGACGAGAATTAGAAAGACTTGGAATACGTCAAATTTTGTCAAGTATTCGCCATCCTGAGGCAAACCCTGTAGAGAGAGTTATGAGAGAAACGGCCAAGTATTGTAGAATATACTGTGCCGAAGAAAATTGGAAGTGGATAGATATTTTGGATATTATTGAATTTTGTATAAATAATACAATCCATGAATCCACAGGAGAGATACCCATAACGTTACATCGGAATGAGCAACCAGAAAGACCTTGGAATCTGGTAATTCCTAGGCCAGCAGACGCTCAGCCGGGAAGAGATGTACGAATTAGGAGAGCCTTTGAGCATCTAAAAGCTCAAGCCGACAGGAGGCAGAGAAGAAATAGGCATAAGAGGTATCATCGACCATTATTAGCAGGAGAAATGGTGTTAGTGAAAAGACCAGCCATTTCGGATCCAGGGAACCGTGTGTACAAGAAGTTCCAGAAAATGTACCACGGACCATATCAGATAATCAGAGATTTGAGGAATAACGCATATAGAATTCGGCACTGTGAAACGGATCACGAAGTGACCATGAATTCAGCAAATTTGAAATTATATTACCCTCCCGAAGATTTTGATGAAGAAAATGAACAAGCCCTGGTCATGGAAACATTTAGAGAGGAATCCACTTTTGACATAGATAAGAATGAGGAAGAAATAGAAAATAGAGCTCAAGCATTCGAGTGCGAATGCGAATTGGAAAAAGTATATTGGGAAATTAAAGAAATAATTGAATTTATTGAAGAAGAAAATTCCAAGTTAAGAAAAGAAAATGATGAAATAAGGAAACGGGTAGGGATAGACCAAACCCGTAAGGGAGAATGAGGTTCCGGGAACGTAAAGTCCAGACAATAAAAGAAAGAAAGAAAGGGTAGGGACAGAGCATACCCGACCTACACAATTACCGGATACGACTTAAAAGAAGTAAAAACAACAGTAAATACGGATGACGTTATGATGGATTCGACGGAAAGGAAATACAAATTAAATTGAAATAAATTTCCTCAAAATTTTCGAAAATTTATTTACCTAAGGAGGGGAGAGATGAACCCATGGGCCATAGGGTCCATGACGGTCGAACCAATGTCCTTAAGGAAGAAATGAAAGAAAAGTATAGTTTCTTAAAGGAACGGAGAGAGATTTTAAGCCAGGAATATAGCTTAACTTTGTGCAAGCGACTAGGGACAGATGCTCCTTAGATGAGATCACCCCACTCGACATGCCAGAGAGGGCTGGTCACGAGTATTAATAACTGAGTGGAATCTTCCACCGTGATAGAAAGAGAAGCCTGAATCGGAATTCAAGCTGACGTGGCTGGAAATTGACAACGTCGCATATGCACCAGAAGAGGAATAATTAAAATTAACACGTTTACGAGCATAATAATGAGTAAACAAGCACAGCACAGTGAATCATTTTGAATGAGAGATTTTTCAGTATAGAGAAACCATGTAATAATTGTGCAGAAATAAACTGCCGACGTAAGACTACGTCAGAGGGGAATTACCTAAGCCTCTGTGGAGGGGAGAGAGCAAAAAGAATGCAACACCCACACAATTGAGGACGAGAAATTAATTAATATCTCCGAATTGCACGATCGATTCTTAGGTGCAATAAGATCATTTGACATTGAAAAGACGAGCTTTCGGAAGGTATAATTTTTATATTTGTGGCATCATTATTTTAGAAGTTGACCACAGGAATGACTTGAGTCTTATTTTTTTTGTAGTAAAACAGTATAAAGCTTCGGGCGTTTCCAAGCCAATCATGCAGTATTCAGACAGCCAGAGGGCACGTCAATGTGTCACATCGCATACAGTCCTACGAGCATTCCGTGAGGGGAAGTGCTGCTCCACGACGTAGAAGTAATCATTCCGACAGTCCGTGAGGGGACGTAACTCTGCGTTACATCGATAACAGCTACCAGTACTCCTTGAGGGGAGAAAACGCTGTTTCACACCACCGAAGTAAGATCCAATAGCCACAGGCGTCACAGTAGTAACGACTTGCTTGCCTTCCATAAGGGGTGGTCAAGACGAAATCTTAAAGTATCGCCGCAGTGAAGTATTAGGAAAATCCTAATTATAGGATTTAGGCCCGACTGTATACAAGTTAAAGTGAAAATTCGCAAGTTATAGTCAGAGCAGGTTGCGTACGTCGGACTTAAAGGCGATAGGTCGTTAAATGTGCGAACGAACAGATCATAACGTACGGAAGTATCGTACCAGACAGATAAACTGTTATTTAAATTGAAACAACCTAAAAAGGAAGAACAGAATACGGTTCGAAACGTAGGAGTGTTAAAACAGTTCAAATAAAGAGGATAGGAGACTATAAACATTAGCTCCAGAAAGCAGGCGAACAATTCTAATAGTACTAGAATCGAGAAGTGCTAGCTGCTAGAAACTAAATCTATAGGTCTTAGAGGAGACCTCGAACCATATAAACTTTCGTTAGGATCGATAGACAGATCTACAGAGAAGCCGTTCAAGCTAGATCAATAGCCAGTTATCCAGGATAGGAATAGCAGAATTGAACTCCAGGGAACAGTAGATGTTTCGGGACCTTCGCATTCTTCAGAATAGGAAGCCGACATCGGATAAATCTCACCCTTGGAAACGGGAATTCAAGAAGATCACGTGTGATAGGCTCAGAAGTACGGCCTAGTGATCGAGTAATTGTGAAGTGTAAAATAATCAAGATTGTGTGTTAGATAATATTTTTAGTGTTATTATGTGTTCAAAAGGGACACACCAGTATATAAAAATGTCGTCAATATTAAGTGTTCTAGATATAGGTCAAAAAGTGTTTTTACGTAAGATGAATACCTTCAATATGGTATAAAAAGTTCGAAGTGGGCCCAAAAATGAAACACCACACCAGATTTAAGATCATGGGATGATCTGAAAATATGTGAGTACAAAATTCATTTTTATTTTGGTGTCAGAAATTGATTGTGTGCAACTCACCGGAGTTTTGAGTGAAAGGGATGTGTTTTAATGAATGAATAATGAATAATCAAGAATACGGTCTGAACAATAATAAATAAATAGAGAAATTATGAATAATTATGTAAAGAATAAATTCCGTAGAGGAAATAGGTGAATAAAGGGTTAATGTATTTAACAAATGTCATAAGAGCAAGCGAAATATCATTTAATTATCATAAAAGACATTGAAATAAAGTAAAGTTGAGATATGAAAGAAATAGCTTTTGAGCTTGTATAAAGAATAAAGATAAATAATAATAATTAAATATGGGAATGTTATATAAAAATCAAATAAATTGATATGAACATAAGAACGTTAAGCCTTAACGTATGTATAAAAAATGAGGTTCAATGGAATATTTTAAAACAGGGAGCGATTTATCGACCATGGAAAGATTAATATGTGAATTAAAATAATATGAATTGTTACTAAAGAGATTTACCAGTTCTTGGGAAGACATTTTCGGCTTAAAATAATGCATAGCGCATAATGAGCGCAAATATAATATTAAAGTGTCACGCTAGGAACGCGTAGTGGTTAAATACTTGGTATATTACTTATGGAGGGTAGTTGATTGCAGTGAATTGATAATTGTATAAGTCCTCTATTAGTGACATTAGTATCACGAGGCATTGTGTATGTATTTAAAAAGGGAGCTAATATATGGTATTATTGAGCGTATGTCATATGGGCCACGGCCGACTCTAAATCGCATTTTGGATAAGTCCTCTGTACGGGATTAGTTCCCGAGGCACCTGAAGAGATTCGAATGCAGGATCTTCTTATGATAAAAGCCCCTGAAATTCTCCGTCGTCGTATGTGTATTTAATCTTCCCAATCAATGAGGACCCTCTCATAATTAATAAATGCCAAGGATATGAAAATGGTCTGTGAACCAAAGAATAGTTGTTTGAATGTTACGGTACAATAAAGCCTGGTCTCCTCAGAACTGGATAGAATGGAAAGGTTTGTTTTGAAAGCCTTGAAAATAAGCTCCTAAATGTTGGGTCAGACGGGATGTCTCCACCACCCTAACAGGTCATAAATCGCACCCCAGTAGTAGAGACTAGCTCTTTTAAAGCGAGGGGAACAGAGACCGTCTCGTAAGCTGTTGTAAAAGAGAAATGAATACACCAGGAGTGTTTAAAGTTGTAAACGACCCGGGCGTTGAACCGAGGTCCTTAAAGATAGATATTTCGTTTGCCGGTTCAGATCGTAGTTTCGTATATGATAATGGTCTATTAAGACATAAGAGATAAATAACAATCCCTATTGTAATAATGTAAGGACGTGGGATTCCACGAGTTGATTGAAGGCAACTGAGTTCGGGAGTAACTATAGTTTTTTGACTGTGTCAAGTACCTTCACGCTCTGGAGTACACAATTGATTTTCTGATTACCTTAATATGTTTGTGAAATAAAGAGAGATGATAACAACTGAATGTGTGGACATGCCCAAAAAATATTGAGTTAGATAATTAACCTAGATTTTTAAATATAATTATATATTTGTTCTTGAGAAATAAGAAATATAAAAGCTAGTGTTTGAGGTGTACAAGAATGACACCGTCATAATGTAAATGCATGGAGCCAAAGAGCTCAGAATTATGTAAACTTAATGTTAGTGCTTTATGGAAGTGAGACTAAGTAAGAATTGATGGTTTATGTGGAAACCACAGGTTTTGAATACAATATTTGTTTATTTTATTTTGTGATCCCTTGTTCATTTGGAACAAGCAGTTGATATTTGGGTCAGTAATTAATTTGTTAAAATGTTTGTAGCGCCATTAATTTTATTAATTAAATGTGTTTAAATAGGAGTTGATTTTGTTGTTATTTTTGCAAGTGTATCCTCTAATTAATCCAAAATATGTGAGTCACAGAGTGGGGGAACTTACCGCTGCCCCGAAATCCCGAATTGAGCTACGCTGGTATACTGTGATTGGCATATTTCTTGCTAAATGGGCACAGTAGAAGTTTTCGACGCACAACAAACATAATCCCAAAATATCATTCTTCTAACTTTAATAGTTTTGGTTGGTCGATGGGAGTGAATATCCAAAATTCCTTCCTTAGTGGACGTTTTTCTTCCAGAATTTCACCCCTCCCCATGAGCCCCTTAAATTGGATTTATGAAAATACGGTCGAACACCTATGTATTAAATTATTTATTTGTGTATTTATTTATTTATTTATTTATTATTAAGCTGATTGTTTTCCTCTGAGTTTCAAACTCCTCGCCTATGTCGTTTAGGAGATCCATGCTCCGTTAGGAATCCTTCAACCCCCACTTTTCACCCCTTTACTCATAATATACATTACATCGAAAAATCATTAGACATGTGTCAGCTTATTTTTAATGATTGGTTTATATGCCAAGTATCACATCCCCAAATGAAACCACTCGTGAGATATTGTTATTCAATTAAATGCAGGTTTACCCCCTTAACACACATTTAGAAGCTGAATACCCAAAAATCTTTCCTTAGTGGACGTTTTCGACATACAATGAACATATCCCCAAAATTTCATGTTTCTAACTTCTATAATTTTGGCTGGGCGATGATGAGTGAGTGAGTCAATCAGGTCATTTTCTTTCAATTATTTTGACCAGAATTTTACCCCTCCCCATGGGCCCCTTAAATTGAATTTATGAAGAAACGCTCGAACACCTATTAACTTATTTTTTAAGCTGTCTTTTTCCCCTGAGTTTGATGAGTGAGTGAGTTAGTCAGTCAGTTAGGACACTTTCTCTCCTTTTTTCGCAGAATTTCACCCCACACCATCGGCCCCTTAAGTTGAATTTATGAAAAAACGTTCGAACACCGATTTACTTAATTTTTAAGCTGATTTTTTCCGCTGAGTTTCAAACTTCTCACCTATGTATTTTAAGAGATACACGCTCCGTTAGGAAACCTTCAACCCCCACTTTTCACCCCTTTCACCTTATAATATACACCACATCGAAAAACCCTTAGACACATGTCTGCTTATTTTTAATGATTAGTTTATGTGCCGAGTATCACATCCACAAATGAAACCACTCGTGATATATTGTTATTCAATAAAATGCAGGTTCAACCCCCTTAAGACCCCTCTAGAACCTGAATATCCGAAAATCCTCCCTTAGTGTACGGTTTTGACATACAACGAACATATCCCCAAAATGTCATGTTTCTAACTTCATTAATTTTGGCTGGGCGATGATGAGTGAGTGAGTGAGTGAGTGAGTCAGGACATTTTCTTTCATTTTTTTCTCCAGAATTTCAATTTCATCCCTCCCCATGAACCCCTTAAATTTGATTTATGAAAAAGAAACTGTCGAACACTTATTTACTTATTTTTAAGCAGTTTTCACTTCCTGAGATTGAAGAGTGAGTGAGTCAGTCAATCAGTTAGGACACTTTCTTTCCTGTCCCCCGCCCCCCCCCCCGAATTTCACCCCTTTCCATGGGCCCCTTAAATTGGATTTATGAAAAAAATAACGGTCAACACCTATTTACATATCTTTTAGGCTGATGTTTTTCCGCTGAGTTCAAACTCCTCGCCTATGTCGTTTAGGAGATACACGCTCCGTTAGGAATTCTTCAACCCCCACTTTTCACCCCTTTCACCTCTTAATATACACCACATCGAAAAACCCTCAGACACGTGTCTTCTTATTTTTAATGAACAGTTTATATGCCGAGTATCACATCCACAAATGAAACCAATCCGGAGTTATTGTTATTCAATGAAATGCAGGTTTTACCCCCTTAACACCCCTTTAGAACCTGAATATCCGAAAAACCTCCCTTGGTGGACGGTTTGGACATATAATGATCATATCCCCAAAATGTCTTGTTTCTAACTTCAATAATTTAGGCTGGGCGATGATGAGTGTGTCAGGACTTTGTATCTTTCAATTTTCTTTTTTCAGAATTTCACCCCTCCCCATGGGCCCCTTAAATTCGATTTATGAAAAAAACGGTCAAACACCTATTTACTTATTTTTTAAGCTGATTTTTTCCGCTGAGTTTCAAACTCCTCGCCTATGTCGTTTAAGAGATATACGCTCCGTTAGGAACCCTTCAACCCCCACTTTTCACCCCTTTCACCTCATAATATACACCACATCGAAAAACCCTCAGACACGTGTCTTCTTATTTTTAATGATACGTTTATATGCCAAGTATCACGTCCCTCAATGAAACCAAGCCGGAGATATTGCTATTCAATGAAATGCATGTGTACCCCCTTAAGACACCTTTAGAACCTGAATATCCAAAAATCCTTTCTTAGTGCGCATTTTCGACTTACCACGAACATATCCCCAAAATTTCATGTTTCTAACTTTAATAGTTTTGGCTGGGCGATGATGAGTCAGTCAGTCAGTCAGTCAGTCAGTCAGGACACTTGTTTTTATATAAGAGATGACCTAAAAATCTATGAAATATGACATGAATTTTTGGGATAGGTAGAGTATCACTAACATACAGTAAACGTCTTAAGTGCCAAAACAAATTTCCAGTGTATCGGACATGTGATATTTCAATTTTACAAGTGATTTTTTTTAATGAATTATGTGTATTTGCAATGCATTTTATGCCCATAAGTGTTTATAATGTGTATATCTGGCTGATGAAGAACAACATTATTGTTCGAAACATGTACCAGTGCTAAACAGTGCTAATAATATTACAAGTATTGAAAATACGGAGAGAGTAGGCCTAAGTCATTTAGTGGAATTTAAATTCAATACTGACCATTATGGATAAAAACAATTTCCTTATTTACTAATTGCTTCTGAGCTAAATATATCTACTGGAGTGACATCCTGTTGAAAGGCGGAAGCACACTATCGTCATGTTCCATGACCTCATGCGTATAGTGTCGCAATCCAACTTGTCCAGAAAGATGTGCTGAAAGACGTCCGTAGAGGAGCGCCTTCTTGGAATCAAATCTTCTAAACCTGCTATCTGCCTGTTCCGGTAAAAGAAAGAAAAACATCTACTACACTATTCGGAAATCCTGTGTTCGAAACTCGACACAGATAACACGTACCTTGTTAACGAAGCCTCAATTTAATCAAAAATGCTGAAATTATAACCAAATAGCCTATGACCTTATATCACTAAAATATGACCAAATATGACCAAAACAATAAAAATGGCCGAAATATGCATTTATAGGCAACATCAAATTGCTTTAAACGTGGTCAGTGACCCGTCATTCAATCTTATTTTTCAGATTTCGGGTAAAATGAGCTCAGGAAAAGAATATGACTTTTCCTTAACTTCCGAACCTTATAGATGACCTAACAGTTAACTGCTATCAGCAATACAGTTGGTTAGTTAGTTATTGTGTTTTTAAGGGGCGGAACTTATCTGCAATACACTGAGAAGACTGTAGGAGGAGAGGGAGAGAGAGATGAAGAAAGATAAATATGGCCAGACGTATTCTCTCCGGACGCACTGGGAGACATGATGGACGGGACCCAACGAGAAATTCCTCCATGTATTAACCCGGTTGTCAGTACCATCACAAAATCTGTAAAAACGTTCATTTTCATGAAGCAGGCGAATGTCCTTTATGTCTCTCAGTGTGTGAAAAATATCACAAAACTTGGTGCCAACAAAGAAAGACCTCCCTCCCAGAGGACAGTGAAATGTAAACCTTAAACAGTGATTAGTATTTTATCATTTGCTTTTTTGACTGCAATAAATCCATTATTATTATTATTATTATTATTTTCGGTTTATACAGAACATATAACACATTTCTGGTATATTACAACGTAACTATACGGGCTTCAGTGAACCAAAATATAGCTACGGAAACAGCAACTTCTAAGCTAGAATTTCGCTACCCATGAACTTCCGAACGATTCTGGTTGTCGATAGAACTACTGCCTTCTGCATTAGTTTGTAGAGCCCAGTATCCAGATCCAGTTCTTTAAGGCCTTGGAGCAAGGTACTTGGGATCACGCCCGTACTCGAGACAATGATAGGTATGGTCTTCACTCGCTCTACATGCCATTGTCTTTTGATAGGGTCGACCAACTCGCTGTATTTGCTGATCTTTTCAATGTGTTTTGACTGGAGATTCTTGTTGTTAGGAATCGCAACATCAATCAATGTAGTTTGCTTGGTTTTCTTGTTTACAACCACCAGGTCCGGCCTGTTGTGTGATACCGATTGATCAGTCAAAATAGTTCGGTCCCAATACAGTTTGTATTCATTGTTTTCAAGAACACACTCTGGCTGATATTGGTGGTACGGAACTTTCTTTCCTTTCAAAAGCTGAAACTTATCAGCCAACTCCTGATGCAAGATTTTAGCAACTGCATCATGCCTTTGTTTGTGCTCTGTTGCCAGGAAATATCTACATGCAGATGTAATATGCTGTATTGTTTCTGACTGTTGACATCCGTAGCGGCACTTATCATCTGGTACAGCGGGATCTTTTACAATGAACTTGAGGTAGTTCCTTGTAGGGATGACTTGGTCTTGAATTGCTAGCATAAAACCTTCAGTTTCTGGAAAGATCTGTCCTGAAGTGAGCCAGTAGTTTGACGCATTTATATCAACATTTGCTTGACTCACCTCATTTGGATGTCTTCCGTGCAAAGGTTTTGCTTTCCATGCTTCCATCTTCTGAATGTCAGTATGTAGGAGGTGTTGAATCTCTTGCTGACACAAGACCAGTGGCGTTGATCTGTCCGCCTCACTGATGGCTCTGTGAAGTACAGATGACCTCGCTTCTGCATAGAAGTACTCCCTAAGGCTGACTATCTGCCGTTTCATCTGATTATCAATGTCAACGAACCCACGTCCACCTAGGCTTCTGGGTAGAGTCAATCGCTCTATTGAAGATCGTGGGTGGTGTTTCCTTCCTTTTGTGAGCATCGTTCTCATTTTTCGTTCAAGTCCTTCGATGTCCGTTTTGCACCATTTGATTATGCCAAAGGAGTAGCTCAGCACAGGTACAGCATACGTGTTAACAGCTTTCACTAAGTTTTTGCTGTTCAAGTGCGTTTTTATAATTTGTTTTAATCTTTTGACAAATTCACAGGACAGATCTTTCTTTATTGACACATGGTCAATATGCTTAGCTTGTTTTACTCCTAAGTATCTGTAGGTGTCTTCTGCCAACATAGCCCTAATATGCTGTCCATCTTCCAGCTCATACCCGGACTTCTGTACTTTTCCTCTCACCACCTTTAGTGTCCGACACTTGTCCAAACCAAATCCCATTTGTATGTCTCGTGAGAATGCTTCAACTATTCTCAACAAGTTTTCCAGATGCGACTCTGTTTCGGCATAGAGTTTAAGGTCGTCCATGTATAGCAGATGATTTAGCCGAGTACCAATTCTCTTTCCAATCTTGATAGAAAAGCCGTAGTGAGTAGAGTTAAGCTGGGTAGATAACGGATTCATTGCCAGGACAAACCATAAGGGGCTAAGGGAGTCTCCTTGAAAGATGCCTCTCCGAATCGATATCTCATCTGTTCGTATATCTTCGCGTGGCGTACTGAGACACAGTCTAGTTTGCCATGCTGACATAACCCTTTCCAAGAAACTGACAAATACCTCATTGATCCTATACAATCGCAGCACTGCTACTAGCCAGTCATGGGGGACGGAATCAAAGGCCTTCTTATAATCGATGTACGCCATATGAAGGTTTCGGTGATTTAAGTGTGCCTGGCCACACACAACTGAGTCAATTATTAGTTGTTCTTTGCACCCTTTTGAACCCTTTTTACAACCTTTCTGTTGCACGGCAATTATATTGTTTCTTTCACAGTGTGCATATATCCTGTTAGCCAAGCATGATGTAATGATCTTATACAACGTGGGCAGACATGTGATGGGACGATATTTTGTAGGATCCCATGTATTCTGAAGATCTTTTGGAAGCAAATATGTGATGCCACGTGTGATGAATTCGGGTAAGCTATCAGGATGAAGGATGGAATCATTAATGAACTCACCTAGTCGATTGTGGATGCTCCAGAACTTCTTATACCAAAAATTCTGAATCTGGTCAGGGCCAGGGGCTTTCCAATTCGCTAAGTTGTTGATAACTTCCTTAATATCATTTGTGGTGAATTTCTCGTGCTGCATTTGCTCAAATCTTTGGGAAGCTTGCTGTTCTTCTCTTACCCAACTTGATTGAGTGTCGTGATGAGATGGTGTAGACAGATGTTTTCCCCAAAATTCTTGAACTTCTTCTTTAGTCGGATAGCTTTTGTCCGCAGAAACCTTTATCTTACCCAGAGTCTGATAGAATCTTCTCTCTGAGTTGGCGAAAAGGAAGTTATCCTTCTTCCTCTTCATACTCTCCCTATACTTTGCAAGTCTGGCGGATAAAACAGACAGCCTTTGTTTCAAGGTATCTAAGCACTCTTCAGGTGTTGAATTCGGTACATCTCGCTGTGTGTGGGCTGTGTTTTGTCTCATTATATGCTCAGCTTTCCTCAGTAATTTTCTTGTTCTTGTACCACGAACATATTGTGTCATTCTAGCAATATCTGCCCTGAGCTGTTCAATCCTTCCAACAAGTCTTCTTTCCCAGTTTGGCATCGATGGCATTTGCTTTTTCCGTTCATGTTGTCCAATACCCATAGCTTTCACAACAGTTACTGCACCACAGTAAATAATAGTATGAAGGGATTCCAGATTGGCAGATGCTTCAACATGTTCCGGCAAAACATCCCGATTCATGATACTCAGTATCTTTGTCAGCTTTCTTGAACCATTGACTTTCGGTATTTTCGGCCTGCAATTTGTATCAGTTCCATAAAACTCTATGACTGTAGACATCATTTCATTCTTCAACTTTTCAATTTGGTGTTGATCGATAATTTGCATGGAAACTGGATCTACTTCTTGAAGGTCCTGGCTATCAGCTTGTGCCGACTCCAGTTCTTCAGGAACACTGTTCTGAGTGACTCCATTCACACCTTCCTTCTCACGCCGTACCTCTTCATTAATGGTGTTCATTCTGGCTTCAGGGATAAGATTATTCCGGAGAATAGCCCTGTATTGATCAGATACTCTCTGTTCGGTCACAGTTAGTTCTGGGTAATGCAACAGATATTCAGAATGTAAGCGTTGCCTATAACCAACTGAATTCTGTCCGAAGTCAGTAACCCTAAAATAAGTGCGTATTATGGTTTCGTTCATGACATTTGTCCATTTAATACGCTGTCGTGGCAGTCCTGCCTGGGTGAGCACAGGTTGAGTTACCTGTGCAGCACCTTCAGCAGGTGAAGTACTAGATAATGATTCACTTCTCTGCTCAGGCTCATCATGCAAACGCTTGTCGGCTGTAATGATTTCGGGATCTTGCCCGGTAGGGGCCCGCCTGTTCAGCCCTCTACCACCGGCGGCTCGCATACTGTCACGTCCAGCACCGGCTCCAAACGTGCCCTGGCGCTCCCCAGGCAGCGGCATTTCATCCGAGGCATTACTCGTTAATTTCTCCATCATGCATTAAATGGGTTTGCCTTTTATACCTACAGCCAGGTTTTGTTATCAGCCGTCCCTAACATGGGATACAGACGCTGTTGGCAGCCGCCCGTTCCGGATCAGACGCTAGCATTGTAGGTTTAATTTTGGAGTTTTCCATCTCCTAGACAGGTTGCCTTCACTACGGCTCAGGAGTCCTGCCTACCCCATTTAGTATATCTCGTCATTCCTGGTTTGCACATACCTTGTCATTACAGATTTCTCACAACACACATTAGATATACGGTATAATTATCTTGCAGAGATAGTGTTTATATTACAATAGTAGACGTCATTTAAGTGCAAACGACCAGCAGAGAAGGAATATATGTAGCAAATACGTGTAACCTAATTTTGTAGGTTAAGCAGATGTAAACTTTACCATTCGTAATATTAACACGAAAACAGTCCGATTACCTCCACACATTATATGAAGTATGTGATAAATGGGCTTGAAACATCCCAATTACACACAAAACACCGTACATAACCCATTTCGAGAAGGCATTTGGGGTTATATGGCACTGTAACTAACGATGTAGCAACCATGACATGCTTATTATTATTATTATTATTATTATTATTATTATTATTATTATTATTATTATTATTATTTATGTATTTATTTATTTATTTATTTATTTATTTATTTATTTATCGTATGGCTTTTAGTGCCGGGAGTGTCCGAGGACATGTTCGGCTCGCCAGAGGCTGTAGCTGCTTCAAGCTGACACTCCTAAGGTGAGCTACAAGTTCCGTTCAAATTCAAGTAGTTCAAACTTTCACTACCAGATGTCACCTAGTGGTGAACGTTGGGACTTTGATAGAGCGTTCCAACGAAATCTAAACTAGAAATTTAGCTTCACCACAAGTTTAGTTAGTGAAAGGATATTTTACATGCCATACATTATGACATGGTACCGCCGGCTTTACTTTCCCTCCAAAGAAAGGCATACTGAAGGATTATAGCGCTCTTGAAAAATCCGACGACTTCGCCCGGGTTTGAACCCGCTATCTTGGGCACAGCAGTTCAGCATGCTACCAACTGCGCCACCGAAGCCACTATTATTATTATTATTATTATTATTAGTATTATTATTATTATTATATAACAAATACTATAGAACAAAACGAGCGAATCCAATGCAAAGCATTCACTAGCAATGTGATTTATGTAGCCTGTAAATTTAAATTCACTGGCTGTTCACTGTACGAAGTGTCAGAGAGAGAGATCATTTGGCGACGACTTAAAATAATTCATATCTTAGGATTTGACATGTGGGTCATCTATAATTTGTAGAGAGGAGCAATACATTAATGTACCTGGAAGTTTAGATTATAGTAGGGGTTCACTATGCTACATAATTCACCGTGACTGGATCATTCCGTACCGTACCGTATTCAGTGAAGAATTGACATGTGCGTCACCTATAATTTATGAAAAAGTAAGATACAGGTTTACAGGATCAGATCATAGTAGTGGTCCACTATACCAAGTTTCACAGAGATTGGATAATTCCGTAATGAGTTAGAGGAGTTCGCACCTGAATAGTCTAATATTGACATTGTATAGACCGTTGAATATAAGCCATAGATTTATGTATCAATAGATACAGACTATTGTAGTAGTAGTTCATTACACAATGTATCACTTCACTTGAATAGGATAAGAGAAATTAGAATGTTTTCAAAAATTTTAAGCAACCGCCATATTGAATTTTTGAAAATAATTGAACACTATTAGACGCCAATATATTTAATGTAAATAGAAATTCGCAGTGGAAAAACTCCATTATTCTTGTATGATGAGATAGTCATGCAATTCAATTAAAATATTATAATTTCACGTGGCCGCCATATTGCTTAAATATAGGGTTTTGAAAGTGGTATTTACTATATAATGAATGATGTATCCCCTAACAAAATTGCAGGTTGAACGCTGTAATAGTTTGTTAGATATTGAGTACTGGTGAAATATTTCGCACGACCGCCGTGTTAGATTTGTGTCCCTAGTGGAAATTTGAAGGGCATAGTTGAGGTATCAGTCCAGTCGATCAGACGTTATTTGGGGGTGAAGGGGGGGGGGGGGGCAAACATATGTACATATAGCATGGGCAACAGTCTACCTCATAAGACTTAATCACATAAGCGATGAAAATAAGCTAAACAAATACCATTTTTATGAAAGAATCGGGTAGGTCCAACCACCAAGATATTTTGGTACAGGAGAATGTAGTGGATGTAATTAATTAATGTACAGTATTAATTAAATTATTTCACAATGCACTAGTATAGAGTTAGCTGGTTATTTCCCTTAGCATTCCCTAAGAGATGATTCGTTTCCAGTACGAGAAAAGATTTTCTTTTCCCACAGAAGAACAATTGCACTCCGGTACGATGTTTTACTTTGAAAATATACGGGCTGCGTTTTCGCAAGACAGTTGTACGTTTTTATAAATCACACTGCAGCAGTCTCAAAGCGTTTGTTTCTGTAGCACTGTCTTGCTCGCTCCTAAATCGAGTGCTAGAGGAGAACGAAGCAAGCGAGGGACAGTCAGCGGGAGGTCAAAGCAAAAGGAATTGCTATTCTTTTTCCTCTCCTTCTCCTTGTCCGGCAATATAAATTCTGTCTTTGTCCGTTTCTCTACAGTGTACTGTGTCTTATCGCTAGACTGGAGGGAGAAATTTCCCTTTTAATGCATTTGGTTGAGCCAACATTGGCTATTACTTTGTCCAAGTATAGGACTCTGAGGAGCTGCCGAATGGGGAAAAGCACTTCGGTAAATTGTATTTGCTTTGCTTATTGTTGGAACAGGATTCCGATACTCTGAGAAGAAGGTCGCTGGCCATTAAAGACATGATATTAACTAGGAGAGTAGAGAGATACAGTGGCTCGTAAGAGTATAAGTATCGTCATAAACCCTGTCGAGATGGGTGAGATGTAACCACCGCAGACTGCATTTCAGTCCTTAAGTCCCAAAACCAGGTAGTTATATATATAGAAATTTAGAAAATGGCACCATTTTTTTTTTAAATAAATTTTAATGTTTCAGTCTACAAAATAAAATATTATTTAGCAACTAACAATAGGCCAGTTTCACAAATTCCATGAACATCCTCTTCTGCCGTCATTAAATTAACTGTTAGTGATAAGTTTATGCCAGAACATGAGGAGATGGTGCCCAGTTTAAAGAAAAATAATGGAAGTTGGTAGTGTTGCCTCCACTTTGGGCTGTGTATAATCTCTCTGACTATCAGTTAAGTAGTGTTTATTATTGTTATTATTATTATTAGCGGCTTCGGTGGCGTAGTTTGTAGCATGCTGAATTGCTGTGCCCAAGATAGCGGGTTCAAACCCGGCCGAAGACGTCGGATTTTTTAAGTGCGTTAAAATCCTTCAGTATGCCTTCCTTCCGAGGAGAAGTAAAGCCGACGGTCCCATGTCATAGATTTATGGCATGTAAAAGATCCTTCCACAGACTAAACTTGTGTGAAGGTAAATTGTTAGGTTAGATTTCGCAGGAACGCTCTATCAAAGTTCCAGCGTTCACCACTAGGTATCATTGATATCTGGTAGCGAAAGTTGGAACTATAAGTATTTGAAATTGAACAGAACTTGTAGCTCACCCTAAGGGTGTCCGCTGGATGCAGCTACAGACTCAGGCGAGCCAAACATGTCCTCGTACACTCCCGGCACTAAATTCCATATGATAAATAAATAAAATTATCATTATTATTATTATTATTATTAAGCAGTTAGATCTGGTGGTAACAAGAAACACAGTAATACAGTTTACGCCACAGTTTTTGGTCGGTGAGCCCCGATTCCGCAGTCGTACAGAGGACAGTTGGCGAAGCTCAGGCAAGTGCATTTGATATTTAAGTGATCAGTTGCGCGGAAAGCAACTCACGTAACACTTACACACGCCTGAGGTTAGCTGACTGTCCTCTGCCAAACACTGTGGCGTAAACTGTACAAATACTAACATACGTAGTCGTGATTAAGGTAAAGCGAATTTTAACTACATTACGTAAATGATGTTTTCTATAATCTAAACCTACTAAATTTTATACAATATTTACTTATTCTTTATTCACTTTACGTATCCATTTCTTCATTCAGGCACTCATTTATTCGCATGATCTTCCTTTTTAATATGGCCTATAGCCTATAAATATTTTTCAGAAAAAAACTCTATGACTACTTAAGGGAGACCAAGCCAATCAACAATCGTTCTAGGCCTATTTGGGAATACGTATTTATCGCGTTGGAAATAATTTTTCAATGTTGTCTTACTGAACAAATTTTAATATGCTTTTCAATCGGTGGACATATTTTAACTCAAACGTAATGGCTGTTTAAAAAAACTGAAAAAATAAATGAGGTTAATAAATTCTCTTTTCCAAGTAAGTATTTCATGTTTAGGGAAACACCCAATACAATCGGGTACAATCGTGTTGACAGACTGAAAAGCATTTTAAAATTTCGAATACTTATTTATCAAATACATTTTTGTTTCCTACGTTTAATTTTGTATAGGCAAAATGGTATTTTCTGCTATAATAATCTAGTTTCTGTAATCTTCCTGCGAGTTGCTTCTAGGCCGGTTTCCCTGAGCTCTATAAATAGTGCATAGACGTATTGGTCTTCTCCTTGATTGTAATAATCTCCAGCCCAGTCCTTGAAGCATGTTCATTACGATGGCATGTCTGTTATACCTATTATTACAAAGAAAATGAGTCGCCTTTCTTGGGACTTTCTGTAAATCATCCCACATCCCTATGTGGAAGGGGTCCCATATTAGTGTATGTCACGTTTACTTGCAATTTGGGCTAGAGGCGTGTGGACATAATTTTAAGGATAGTAACTTACCATTCCAGCATCTTCGTAACAGTTGAAGTGGGGAACTACGGAAGGGGTGAGGTGTGATCCAACCAGTGGCGGCCGTTAATAAGGTTGCATTGTTGCACAACGATCTTATTTTTAATAATAATAATAATACTGATAATAATAATAATAATAATAATAATAATAATAATAATAATAATAATAATAATTGCACTACAATTACCAGCCTGCCAACGTACTTGAAAATGAGCACCATAAAATGTATTGGGATATAACTATTTTAACCGACCAGAAAATCTTGGCCAATCGACTTGATATTGTCTATCTCAATAAAAGAAACCAAAAGGCCTACTTGATAGACGTTGCTGTCCCACTTAACCAAAATTTGCTATCTACCCAGGCTTAAAAAAAAACAAGTACGCACCGTTGGCCGAAGAAATACCGAAACTATGGGGGCTAAAATGCGTGAGAATTTTGCCAGTGGTGATCTCTCCCATCGGAGTTGTTCCAAAGACGTTGGTGAGGGTTCTGGAGGAACTGCAAATGAAACACCTGATTGCCAAAATAAAGAAGCCAGTGCTGCTGGATACGTGTCATATTATTAGACTATTCTTTTTATCTCAGTAAGGTTTACAGGATACTTGCTTGTGAAATCCGTATCTTGTAGAATGAGTTATACAAAATTTATAAGAAATTAAAGATAAAAATATCTATAATAAATTTAATATTGTAATGATAATTGTTAACCAATAAAAAGCTATGAGTTTCCTTTTACGTGCTCAGGAATTCAGAGTTGTTGTTCTTTAGTAATTTACGAAATCTTGTAGTACTTTGAACTGTTCAAGAAAGTGGGAGCGCGTCAACAGTAGCCTATATGAGCGCTCGCCGTGTGGTTGTTGCTAGGCTCGAGCACCGACCAGATCTCAATAGTGAAGGGTATGGCAGAGAGGGTAGACCGAGTAAGTCCTATCCCAACAGTTAACTCATCTGGTCGGTGCCCGCTGATTGCAACAAGGGAGAAGACGGGCGTGCGAACATATCCGAGAAGCTCCGTGTACTGCCGATATCATTGTAATTTTGCGCGTGAGTGGTTATTTCTTGACCTTGTGTATAGCATACGCTGTTTTTTTTTCTAATTCAGTTACTCAAATACAAACCATAAAATACCAAGGTAAATGTAATCTAATGTTTTGTCTGGACTGCGGCATTCACGACGAAAGAACTACATCAGTTTTACCGCGCACGTGTATATTGATTTCTCTGATATCAAGCAGTCTTTCATACTCTTCCCCTCCCCCTTAGTGAAAATAGTATAACACCCAAAACAATTACCGCCAGCCGCCACTGGATCCAACCCATCTTTTTATAGTACAGTAGTTGTCATTGCGCAAGTGCATCCAGTTCCAATCCTTGTACCAGGGTTTATTTTTTCATGGCAGAGATTGGATTAGAATTCAGCCGTCCGGACGGGAAACTACTTATCTTACCGTTAGCTAATGATGGGGGCAATAATGGAAAGGAGCAATATTTCTTATTGGCTGTGTTCCATTTTAGACCATCCAGCATTCCGAGTGCTGCGAGCTTACAACTATAAAATAGAAGACTCACCTTACCTGCATGTAATTAGACTGGCAACAGGAAGATATTTACCTGAAAGCAAATAAATAAAAAGCTTGAATTCAAACATATTTACTCTAAAAATGAAGGCTTTCAACTATTTATGGCGTGTAATGGACAAACAGAGACACACCCATGCACATTATCCCCTAATTGATATTATTATCGTATTTTCTACATTTTTTTTACAGTATATGAAGAAAGTAGGCTAACATTGTGGTGTTTTATCTTTTACATTCAGTATAGACTATTGTGGTATAATATCAAGAAGACAGCTTAAAGTACAATAGGCCTAATCATCACTGCAGTATTTTATCAGGAAGGATAGATTTATTGCCGGTGAAGAAAGGAAGTGGTATATTTAATTTTAAAGGGGATATCCTAGCCTTGGCTGCTGAGTCTTGTCTCCTCTCTCACCACTTAACCAGCAGGCGTGCGGCAGACTGAGTTTAACAGCAAATCTTGGCATAAGAAATTCGAACATTTATTGTTTTTACACAAGGGAAGAACATTCTGCAGGGTTTCTTTATCATTATCACGCCTCTCATTATCTTCTCATTATATAATACGCTAAGGTGTATGTTTCACCAAACTCATGCTCCTAAACAAGAGGGAGTTAGAAGGTGTGGTTTGTACCAAAATCGTTCAAATCGTCTCAATAGTGCAGATAATATCTTGAATTTCTTGATAAGTCAACGGAAATGTATGAATTAGTTTATAAAGTGCTCTTAAACAAATAAACAAGACGATAGCCACTGACAGAACTGTGTCGCGTACAGCCCGCATATCACTAGCACCGGGTGCGTAGTCTGTACACATGGGCCGCATACAACCCATTATGAGAGAGTTCTCGCAGGGGTCTGCTAGTTGCTCAAATTACTGCAACGCCCGAGATGGTTGTTGATGTTGTTGTTGATTATTTAGGGGCTTTGCGACTTAGTGGTCATGTAGCCCCGGGTACTTCGAATTCGACCTCAGGGGTGACAGTCGAGAACGCTAGCCGCTACACCACAAGGTGGTCTCTAGCCTGTAAGTAAAGTCCTGCTCCGGATGCGGATATCTGCAAAAATTTTCGCCTTGCGGATATAGTTTGCATGATTGTGAGGATAACGGATAAGCTGAGGTTAATGTTTAGAGTGAATATGCGGATAGTTTTTAGAATACAATGTTGAACTGGATTTATTAAAAATAATTTTAGTTTTTGCTAAGATCTGCGATTTTCACGTTTCTTGTTGTTCCCATGTTTGCTTTCGCTTGGATTTTATGGGAATAATAGAGGAGTGAGAACCGACAGTAGTGGCTACGCTGGCTAACGCGCAGCATTAGGTCATGGGGCCAAGCTCTCTGCTGACTCTGTAGACGCGTGGGTTCGAGCCCCACCGTCGGCCGTCCTTGAAATGGTTTTCCGTGGTTTCCCATTTTCAACACCAGGCAAATGCTGGGACGGTACCTTCTGACAGGCCACGGCCGCTTCCTTCCACATCCTTGCCCAGTTTCATTCACCATCATTCATTTCATCTCTCATTAACTCCTCTCATGAGGTTGGCGTCCGGAAGGGCATCCGGCCGTAAAAACCATCGCCACAAAGACTTCCATCGCATCTCATCCCCGACCCCGTTGGAACAACGGGAATAATAAAGGGTAGACATACATACAATAGAGGAGTGAGAGAAGCCACTCCATGGAAATACCCTCAATTAGTGTTGACTTTTGACAAAAAAAATGGTCCTTTATACCTGCACTTGTCTGCGTGGGTACATCCTATGACTAAGTAAGTGCTATAATTAGCCACTCACTATTTCACTTGCCTTTACTCAGAGGGACAAAGCTCAGTCAAAATATTTTTTCGATTCACACATAGACTAAGGGAACGAATTTCTCCTCAAATGTCTAAAGTTGTTGCTTAAATATTTAATAAATTTAAAATTGTATTGTAATGTCTAGAGACGCTACATGAAATCTCTGCCAAAACAGGGTTACAAATCTCATACGAAAAAACACAGTTCACGCACACAAAATCTACAGACAGCCACCCACTAGAAACCAAGTATGGAAAAATAACACAAGTGGAAAGTTTCAAATACCTAGGAGTGATTATACAGAAAACAGGACTGAACTTGCCATCCAATGAAGACTGGATCGCTAAATTGCAGAAAACATACCGACTTACATGGTACCACTACAATAAAAAAAAAGTATTTTCATCATTGACAAATTACGACACTATCGTACAGCAGTCTTACCAGAGGCCTTTTACGCTTCAGAAACGACAGCAATCAAGGGACGAACAAAAATCAAGGAATTAGAAAAACAAGAGAGAACAATTCTGAGAAAGATGTAGGCTACGGGCTAGTTCAGAAAGAGAGAATATGGATAAAGAGACCGACAATAGAACTGTACAAACAGTCAGAGACGATTAGAAACAACATAAGGAAAAAGGGGGCAAAATTTTGTGAACATATAGGATGACCGAAGACAGACTGACCAATAATTTTTTTAATATAGTTACGAATAGTGCACTAAAAACCAATTGGGTAAAGGAAGCCATGGAAGTCCTCAAGAAACTAAACTTCTCTACAGAGGACATGACAGACAGGTGAACAGGTGAAAAACTTAGACAACAGAAGTTTGAGCAAACTTCCAAAGAGAGACAACCGGGAAAGAACTGAGCGGAGGAGAGAAAGAGGAAGCATAGTGTGTATATGAGAGGTTTTTGGGAAAAAAGAAGAAAGGGCCAGAATAAAACATGAAAATTGATTGTGTTATAACGCTCTCCTTATGGGGAATTAACGAATAAATAAATGCCAGTGGATTTGGATGACAAACGTGCGGATACGGTTAAAAGTCGTGCGGTTGCGGGGCGGATGCGGATAACATTTTGTTTATCCGCGCAGGGCTCTACCTATAAGCACAGTCTCAGATGTACACTTTCCATCTCGGGCAGTCCGCCTCGTTGCGTAGTGGCTAATATTCTTGGCTGTCACCGCGGAGACCCGGTTTCGATTCCCGGCTCTGCCAAGGAATTTAATTCTGGTCTCAGGGCTGGAACTCAGTACACTCTATCCCGTGGGGCAGAACTGCGAAGAGACAGGTTCAATTCCTCCTTCAGCCATCCTGGAAGTGGTTTACCGTGGTTTCCCCACTTCTACTCCAGGCAGATGATACCCTACTTAAGGCCACGGCGGCTTCCTACACAATTCCTACCTCAATTCAAATTCACACACAAGTACAGACCCAAGTACACAGGGCTAAGTGAGCACGATGTCACAAGCTCCTAAATGAATCAACAACATCAATTAATAGCAGATTCGCTATTTCATTCATGAACTTATTACATCGTGCTCTTCATTCCAGTGTTCTTGGTTATGTGTAGAATCAGACTAATAACTTGTGTTATTGAGGTGTCTGTACAAGTACGTGTATTTCTAACGTATGTGAAGATTCAGAGTGAGTCGGCCAAGGCTTTAAATCAGATTCTAACCCGTAATTTACCTGAAGCAGATGCGGGAAACCAAGGAAAACAACTTCTAGGATGGCTGAGTTGGTAATCGAACTCACCTCTTCCCTCTTGTCCTCGTGAGTCTGAGATTGTACATGTTTCAGACCTGAATTTGATATCTTGGCAGAGCAGGGAATCGAACCCAGGAAGTTGTGCGTGGCAGTCAATGACACTGGCCACTACACCCAAAAGCTGATTGGAGAATAGGTTAGTTTGAATATTAATTGCCTTGGCTATACAGAGCTTTAAGTGTAGGTAAAATATGTCTGACTATTCAGCTCAGTGACAGGTTCTTGTTCGCGCTTCCAAGCGGCTTTCGCTTGAGCTTCTCGTCATGCGTCATGCCATTAAGGGGATGTTATTGATGAAGGAACGCAATACATTAACACACCAACAGAACTCCGTAGACTAATTGGTCGGTAATTGCTTTCAGTTTGATGGTTTGTGTAGCCTATGTTTACGAAGGAAATTCTGTAGTGCTGTCTAATACACACAGTAAGTTACATTCTTAAAACAGGATTTGAATATTATTTCTGTTTGGTTTTTAACTTCAGCAAATGACCTACATGTAGTACCCCTTAAGACAACAATCACCACCAAACAAGTAGTTCCGTGAAGAACTGTACAGCCTATTTTCATACATCCTGCTCATGTTAATTGTCTCTATCAATATACAAAATTTCAGTTTAATTGCTGTAACAGATTCGTAGATATTGAGAACCGTCCAAATATTTCATATGGTCGCCAGGATGGATTTTTATTTTTGTACTATTACATTAAGTTTATTGTGTACGTGTGGTATTCAAACTTCAATCGCATGATTAGAACACAAGAAGTAAAAACGAGATTTTAAAAGTACGCGCAACAGCCATCCTGTGATTATGCAAACAATTGAAATAAATTAGATGCCAGTGGATCAACATTTGTATAAGCATTTAACGTGCAACGTTTCACGGCACTCAGATAGTTCATTCGCGAGAAACGTCCATTTAAATATTTATACTTCGCGTCGCCGCCATGTTGGATTTGTGCTCACCAGGTTACTGAAAGTCCTATAGGTGAACATATGTTCATAGTCTCTATGAACATTAAAAAAATCAGTTTGGTTGCTGTAAAAGATATTCAGAGATATTGAGAACCGTCTAAATATTTCGGAAGCTCGCCATTTAGGATTGTTATATGTATAGGCCATAGAGTTATGTACCATTCAAGGACAATTATTGCCTAGCTTCATTATTCAAACTTTCACTTCGATCGCATGATTACGACACAAGAATAAAAACTTAATTTTAAAATTTCGCACAGCCGCCATCTTGAGGTTATGTAAACAATTGAATTAAATTAGATGGCAGTGCATTACTATCTGCAAAATCATTTACTGTACCACATTTCACTGCGCTCAGAGAGTTAAATCACGAGAAAAGTCTATTAAAATATTTCAAATTCGCTTGGTCGCCATGTTCGTTTTGTACTTTACAGGTTTATGAAATATACATAGATAAACTTGTATCAGTATCCTTTATCACCGTACAAAATTGCATGATGATATCAGTAATAGTTTCGGAGATATAGAATGTCAGTGAAATATTTCGCACAGCCGCCATTTTGAGGTTATGTAAACAATTGAACAAAATTAGACTCCAGTGCATTACAATGTGTATAAACATTAGCTGTACCAAGTTTCATTACGTTTGGATAGTTAAATCGCGAGAAAAGTCTATTTAAAAGTCTCAATTTCGCTTGACCGCCATGTTGGTTTTGTAGTCACCAGGTTTTTGAAAGTCTCATAGGTGAACTTTTAGTAGTGCCCTTTATCACCGTACACAATTTCAGGGCGATATCGGTAATAGTTTCGGAGATATTGAATGATAGTGAAATATTTCGCACAGCCGCCATGTTGGATTGGTGAGACGTAACAAAATTTGAAGGGCACCGTCGAGGTCGCCGGGAATAGTGCTATGAACTTACCGAGTTTCATTGAAATCGCTCCAGCCATTTAGATTTTATTAGGGGACACACACACACACACCTCTCTCTCACACACACACACACACACACGGACAAAAGGTGATCTCATAAGCCTATTTTGTCAAAATTGAAAATAGGCTAACAAGTTATTTTAGACTTAAAATTTCTTCCAGATATTTTTAACATGTATAATTCTTTTGAGCGAGGGGTCTATCTAGAATTAGCTTCATCAATTTTCTGATACCATGGCAACCAGTGTTCGTCATAGATGTATACTAGGTCAGTAACGCCATCAATGTGTAGCTGAAAAACCGCAGGCTGTTATTTACGCGTTGTTCGTTCATTTATGCATACCAGGTCTATAGTGTAACCTATACGTTGCTATTAAAACACAAGCTCTTAGTTACGTGTTGTTTGTTCATCTATGCACACTACAGTAGGTCAATATCGTCACCTATAGGCTTACGATCCTATATAAACACAAGGTCTTAATTACATGTCATAGTAACGAATTGTTTGTTTCGTTTCGTATTTATTTGTTTTTGTATAATGTTGAGCTGGAAAGTGTAAATATTATCGCGGAAGGAAATGTGCGGAGAAGGAAGAAAATGAGTTTTTAACATTTATCTTCGACACGCCATCTAAAGCTACGTTGCACTGAAGTAAAAAGCTTTTCAAGGATTCAATGAAGCTCCGAAATCAGAAAGCCATGCACAAATCAATGATTCCGCGAAATGGAGAAAGGGTAGGCTTCCTTTTTCTTTTACATTTCATGTAAAATGTCGATCTACTTTTCTGAATCCTGTTCTAAAAAAACACCTCATAAATAAGTTCAATAAGAAGGTATAGAATAATATTAACGTTGCACTTCAAAATCCACTAGGTAACATTGTTTTCCTCTGCCAGTTCTTCCCTTAAAATGGACCACGCCTCCAGCCATATGTGGGTATACAATCAAGTCCCGCATCACAATCAATAAATCTATCGATCGATTTTCTAGATTTAGACCCTTCGGCACCTAAGCATAGACTAATATAGGCGAAATATTGAATTTGTCATAATATGACCAGACTAAGCTCATTTTAATCCTCGTAATGCGAGGATCAGAACTTGGCATGAGCCACAGGGACCCTGAAAACCATGATTTTAAGGTCCTAGAACCAAACGTTTACGAGATATTTGCAAAATATAATTCCCGATCGGGAAAATCATAAGAAATGGTCAGCCGTTTCCATGGCAATCCCAGCTCACGACAGCTCATTAACTTTCTTTCCAAGGGAATGCTTATTCGTGGTTCCCAACTTTCACTCCAGTCAAATGCCAGGATGGTTCGTAACTTAAGGCCAAGGCCTTTCCAATCCTCACCTGAATTACAAATATACACAACTATAGATACTATAATTACACAGGTTATGAGACAAAATGTATACACACACCCACGTACACGAGGATAAAAATGACCACGATGTCCAATCCTCTCAAATGAAACAACAACAAAAATCCAAGTTGTCACCAATTAAACTTTTATTGACATAGAGTAGTTGTTGTTGTTGCTGCTGTTGAAGGGGCTTGGGCATCTTGGCCATTTAGTACCGAGTACATGGGAAAGTGTGGCATTTTGTTAGATAACTTGTGTTATTGTGACGGCTGTATTGAAAAGTATAAAAGTACCCATGATACCTATTAAAATTCAACAAAATACATATAGGCCATTAATTTAATATAATAAACATCAAGAAGCAAACACAAAAATTCAATTAATATAAGCGTTAGTCTGATAATATTAACATGTCTCTACTCTAGGACTTAAATACAAATAATATACTGAACTTACTTTCATCGGCTTCCCTAAACACTGACCATTCCCTAGTGTGCTCTCGAATTATGAAATATTATTTTATACGAAGGACCGCTGAATGAATATTATCATAGATCTACAGAAAAGGTAAGAGGGGAGACGATAAAAAAGATGTATACTTTCCTTCTAAATAAAGAGACGGTACGGTGGAGCCATTTTCAAGATAGCGCGTTACCCAAGTGTGGAAATAAAAGAATGAAAGCTGTAGTAGAAACAAAAGGAAATACAAGGCAGAAGAGACTCCCATCAATTTCTCTTCCTCTAAGCGGCCATATTACTGCACCACGGGAATGGCTGTGGTGGTTGTGGTCGGTTAAGTAGCCATCAAATTACATTCTTATCTACATTTACAAAGCAATGTCTTTCATGATACGATAAGTACGCTTTTTGTCTTGCCTAGAACTTCCCATCTCTTTGAATGCACGTTAATTTCCTTTCGTGTAGTCAGGGAAACACATTTAACTGTTCTAGGAAATTAAGTGAAAATGGATTTTGTTAAGTCGAGTGAGAAATTGGTTTAGCTTTGCTTTTGAAAACGACGCTTGTAGTGAATTGTCTTAAATATCTGATACCTACTGTATTTCGTTTGGAAAATTGTTTTGGACACTAATTCAATAACATTTGACCAAAAACAAGAAGTTCCGTGAAGAACTATACAGCCTACTTTTCATGCCAATGATTATTCTACAGAATATGAACCTATCTGGAATAATGACGAAATTAAGTTGCTAATATCGAAATTTCCAATTAGTTCGAAATACTGTATACCTGGCATAATGTATCCTAATAGAGCACTACAGTTGGCAGCCTTGATGACTGAATATATTCTTAGTTCCATCTCTTAAGGTACAAAATACAAAATTTGGTTGAAGTCCAATGAATAGCATGGACGTTACATGCAGTTAAACATTGGATCTAACAGCGCGCGTAAAATCATGTTGGCAACAATGTCATGCATGTATTGGTCAGAAATAATCTGAAATAATATGATCAATTGTTGTGCCAATTTTGAATGAAATCTATTAGTTAGTATAGAAGTTACATGCATTTTAAAATTGGACCTATCAGGAGGCTTAGAATCATGTTGGCAGCACTGACATATATTAGTTACTCCAAATTCGTCTAGAATGCCAGGTACTATACGTGTGCAAAGTTTAGAGCTATTGGCTTGCATACTTTCTGATATATTGATATTAGGGTAACAAAAATAGGGACAACACATATTAACAGTTGGCAGCCCTGGTTGCTCCTTAGAATACACATAGTCATATCTGTTATGGTACACATAGCACATACGAAATTTGGATGAAATCCAAATGATAGTATGGAAGTTACATGTATTTAAAGTTGTACCTGTCCGCAGGCTTAGAATCATGTTGGTAGCAGTGACGTATATAAATTACTCCAAATTAATATAGAATGTCAGGTACTATACGTGTGCATAGTTTAAAGCTGTCGGCTTGCATACTTTGTGATATATTGGTATTTGGATAAAATAAATTAGGAGCATTTATTAACAGTTGGCAGCTCTGGTAGGTCTTAAGAATACGCTCAGTCATATCTGGTTATGTACACATACAACATACGAAATTTGGTTGAATTCGAATTGATAGTGTAGAAGTTATATGCATTTAAAAATTGGACCTATCAGGAGGCTTATAATCATTTTGTCAACACTGCCATGTTTGGCCACCTGGAAATTAAACTGAAATATTATTATCTGTACGTGTGCCAATTTTGAAATAGCTCCCATTCATACTTTCCAAGATATCCAACATGGAGCTCAAATTTCAATTGCGATTTTTTAGCAGTTGGTAGCACTGACATCATTTTCAAATATGGCCGTGAGATATTCAGGTATAGATCTTTACTCCTACCAAATTTTGTTTCGATTGCTGCAGCCGTTTAGGAGTTGATAGGGGGGGGACACACGCACAGCCAGACAGACAGGCAGACAGACAGAAGGACAGACAGACAGACAGACAGACAGACATTTGCCCGATCTCATAAGTCTACTTTTTCCTCATTTTTTGCAAAATGTGAAAAGTAGGCTAAAAATCCATAGACGAAGAATGGTCTGGAGTAGTGAGCATTATGAGTAGATTGCGGGGTAGATATTGTACTGTAAGGTGAATATGATCCCTACGATGGTAACGTATGTAAAACTCTCTTCATTGGTAACATTGCATGTGTAAAACCAATTTTAATGTTCTGCTTTATTGTGAGGTGAAATTACTATAAATAATTTTCAGTTCTCATAATATTAAGCAGATTATACATGAAATCTAATTAAAATCGTTTGAAAACCTGTTAATACTTAATATGCTAAATTAAGTATTAACAAGAGTGTTCAATCGAATTCAATTAGATAATCGAAAATAGTATTTTCCAATATGGTTAATGTTTTTGCCTTAGCCTATACATGAAACCCAAAATTGTTATCTAAACCGATGTAGTATTCAGAGAGTCAAAATAAATAATCACGCCGGGTTTTGTGGCAGCTATATCATAGTATTCCTTCCCTATTTCACATTCACACGTGTGGAGGATCGGATGAGGAGGTCTAGTTTCATGGCCCACCCAGTCGCCCGATTTCAACCCTCTACATTTCTACCTGTGGTATTACCTGACCAATATCGTAGATATGGAGTCCAACCCTGTAGTGTGGATACAGGAACAAAACATTCATGGTGCCTGTGACGCCATTCGGATGAAATATGGCACATTGGACGTGTGAGACGTGAGCTTATGTCTTGAGACTCGAGGGGGACCATTTTGAACGCCTCATCAAACAGTGATCTCACGGCAGCATGTCGAGCATTGCATTGCATTGCATTGCACCGTACTGTACAGGAATTATGAATCAATAAATAAATAGTATAGAAACCACGCATTTCCGGACGTATGTCCGTATGACTCTATGGTTCCTGAGCTTTTCAGAATCGTCATTTGCAGCTACGGGGCTACGATTAGGTAAGAGTCGGCCGTGCCCTTAAGTCTGGTACTATCGCGGCATTCATTTTAATACAAGTGGGAAATCATGGGAAACCACTTCCAGGATGGCTGAGGTGGGAATCGAACCAATCTCTTCTTAGTTCTTCCTCACGAGGCTAAGTGTATCCCGTTCCAGCCTTCAAACCAGTATAGAATTTCTTGGTAGAGCTGGGAATCGAACTGGCCTCCACAAGTGACAACCAGGAATCCTAGTCACTGCACCTCGAGGTTGTCGCTGCTGTTGACGATTGTGGCGATTGTAGTTGTTGTTGTTGTAAGACACCTAAAATCCATGTTATCGACCCTCAACGATGCGATTGCGTTAACGATTACCACTTCTATTACTAACCTACTACAAGAACGAAATGGAAATAAAAAACTAACGAGCAAAGAACAAAGAAGAAGAGACTACCATCATTGTCTGTCTCCCGCTAAGCGGGGCATATTACCTCGCCAAGGGGATATCTGTGCTAGTTGTGATCGTTTAGGTAGCCATCAAATTACATTCTTATCTAAATTCACAAACCAATGTCTTTCATGATACGATAAGCACATTTTACTGCCAACTAGACCATCCCTTCACAAAGATTGCACATTAATGTCATATTCTACAGCCAAAGAAACACACTTAGGCTAACTGTTCTTGGAAATTGCGAGAACATGAATCCCCTAAGCGGAGAGTAAGAATAGTTGTGGCGTACAAACAAAGCTAGCTCTGATATGAATCAAGCGCTAGAGGTGAGTTGTCATTAAAACTCCTAATAGTAAGGACGACACAGATTACTACTTCTAGTATTATTACTTCCGAAAACGTACGATATAAAGTTATGGCGTTTATTAACCGTATTTTGTTTAACCTTGGGTGGCGTAGTCGGTAGCATGCTGAGCTTCTGTGCCCAAAATTGCGGGTTCAAACCCGACCGAAGTCGTCGGATTTTCCATGAGCGTTAAAATCCTCCAGTATGCATTACTTCGGAGGGGAAGTAAAGCCGGCGGTCCCATGTCATAGATTTATGGCATGTAAAAGAACCTTCCACTAATTAATCTACACACAACAAGGTAAACCGAAATATTATAAAATCAAATCATACAGCACTTACGAAAATGGCAACATGAAGCTGCTGCTTCGCAAAAGAAAAAAAGGGTTCACCCGAAGATAATTTTTTATAAAAAAAAGCACAAAAGAGCTAAATTATATTGGGAATAAATTAATATTTTTCACTCACATTAATATTCATTTCATCTGAAAATCTGTGGACATTTGTTTTGTTTGTAATCAATAATCATATGATGAATCTCAAAAGGACAGTAAACGTCAATACGGCGCAGATAGAGATTATTACTGAATATTGATTTTTGTTTTTATCTTCATCTGGATACATACCGTATGTTCTTCTTCCAGGTTTTTCTGCGCCCCCCTCCCCTGTAAATCATGTATGCCCCCCTATCCAGTTTGAAAACGACTCCTTGAGGCGTAGCCATCAAATTACGTTCTTATCTACATTTACAAAAGCAATGTCATCCATTACCTGATAAGTACTTTTTTCTCTCGACCAAAACTTCGTTCTCTTAGAATGGACGTTAATTTCCTTTTGCGTAGGCAGAGAAACACTTTTAACTGTGCCAGGAAATTACGAGAACATAGATTCTGCTAAGCGGAGTGTGAAAATAGTTGTGGCAGTGGAACAAAGCTTTGGTTTTAAATTAAGTCGTGGGTTGTCATTAAAAATCTTATAGTTCGTTTGACAAATTGCGCCACAGTGCTAATTGACAAGAACCATAGACGGAGAACAAAGTGTAGTAATGACAATTCTGAGTAGACTACGTTGTTAATTATTCTAACTTTCTTTAGTACAGTGGAGTGAAAAATTTAACAAACACAACACATAGAAGCCAGCCCCGTGATGTAGGGTTACCATGCTTGCATCTTATCTAGGAAATGCCGAGTTCGATTCCTGGCTTCGCATGGTATTTTAGAAATAACGTGAGGTCTGGAACAGGAGTAGCCTAATCAGCGTCGTGAGGACAATTTAGTAGCTGTCGTATCCGAGAGATAGTGGCCCTGATAAAGAAAGGCAAGAGACACGACCGAGGAGACAGAGGGGACACGTTGCGTGACCACGCGTCACTCCCTAATCCGCATGACATTATGGCTGTGCAGCGGCCGCTTGGTAGGTAAGGTATGGGAATGTAGAGCCACAGATTTTTACATCATATTATAGGAATAGTATTTGACTAATAATAAGCTTACAATTACATTAGCTTAAGTACGAGCACCAACAAGGTGGTTTGACCAGTTGAAGAAGCTCTCTTAGCTAGTTAGAAACCGCAGAGCATGGCGGGAACTCTCCAACTTCATTTGACATGTCACAAGGAAGGAAGGAAGGAAGGCAGGAAGGAAGAAAGGCAGGAAGGAAAGAAGGATGGGAGAAGGAAGGCAGGAAGGACGGAAGGAAGGCAGGAAGGAAGAAAGGCAGGAAGGAAAGAAGGATGGGAGGAAGGAAGGCAGGAAGGAAGGAAGGAAGGAGGAAGGAAGAAAGGAAGGCAGGAAGGAAGGAAGGCAGGAAGGAAGGAAGGAAGAAAGGCAGGAAGGAAAGAAGGATGGGAGGAAGGAAGGCAGGAAGGAAGGAAGGAAGTAAGGCAGGAAGGAAGAAAGGCAGGAAGGAAAGAAGGATGGGAGGAAGGAAGGCAGGAAGGAAGGAAGAAAGGAAGGCAGGAAGGAAGGAAGGAAGGAAGGAAAGAAGGATGGGAGGAAGGAAGGCAGGAAGGAAGGAAGAAAGGAAGGCAGGAAGGAAGGCAGGAGGCAGGAAGGAAGGAAGGAAGGAAGGAAGGAAGGCAGGAAGGAAAGGAGGAAGGAAGGCAGGAAGGAAGGAAGGACGGAAGGCAGGAAGGGAGGAAGGCAGGAAGGAAGGAAGGCAGGAAGGAAGGAAGGAAGGAAGGAAAGCAGGAAGGAAGGAAGGAAGGGAGGAAGGAAGGCAGGAAGGAAGGAAGGCACGAAGGAAGAAAGGAAGGAAAGCAGGAAGGAAGGTAGGAAGGCAGGAAGGAAGGAAGGAAGGAAATCAGGAAGGAAGGAAGGAAGGAAGGGAGGAAGGAAGGCAGGAAGGAAGGAAGGAAGGCAGGAAGGAAGGAAGGAAGGAAGGCAGGAAGGAAGGAAGGAAGGAAGGAACGGAGGAAGCTTTGTAGTTTTAAGTGAGCTTTAATCTCGCAATCATGAGCCAAAAGATCTCCATTTTACCTGGAATTCGAACCGCAAGACGTAGTACTCCACTTCTAAAACCTGATATGCAATGGCCGGGAATCGAGCCCGGTTCGTCTTAGTGAGAGGCAAGCAGCTTGTCTACTGCCCCCTCCCCTCTGCTGGCATTTGCCTTGAGAAGAATTGGGATAACACGGGAAAACACGGGAAAACACTTCTAGGATGGCTGAGATGAGAATCGTATCTACTGCTACTCAGTTCTGCCTCACGAGACTGTATGTACCCCGGCTTCAGCTATTAGACAAGATTACATTTCTTGACAGTGTCAGGAAGCGAACCTGGACTTCAGGGATGACAGCCATGAAAGTGAGCCACTACACCACGACCACGAGGTGGTCAAGGGACACAATTATCAACGGCATTTTACAGCAAACTGATAACCTTCTGTAATTCTAAGCGCCTGGCTTTACTGTTATGCGGGCTTCTAAATGTTTACTTGTTTAAACGCACGTTAAAAATAATAAATTGTGGGTTGCATGCGCCCAATGATTACAGACTACCCATCCGGCTCTAGTGCTATGCTGGCTGGGCGCGACGCAATTCAGGCAGGGGCTACCATCTTGTTTATTTGTTTAAAATCACTTTATAAACAAACAAATATATTTCCGTTGACTTTTCAAGAAATACAAGTTTTTTCCAGCACTATTGAGACGATTTGGAAGAATTTGGTACAAACCGCACCTTCTAACTCCCTATGGTTTAAGAGCTTGAGTTTTATGAAACATACAGCTTAGCGTAGGTATAATACAGTAGATTATATTGATAGGAGAATGTAAAGGCTACGTATTGAGGCACGGGTCCCAAAAATCCTGAATTTGTTTCTCGATTCTGTCAAGAATGGAATTCTGGTCTGAGAATTAAAATAGGGTAGGCCTACTCTTAAAAAGGATGGGAGTTTTTAGTTTTACGTGACCGTTAATCTCGCAATCATGAGCTATGGGACCTCCATATCACGCAGAGTCCAATTCACAGAACGTGATGCATTGACTGGGAATCAAGCCCGATCCACCCTGGTGAGAGGCAAGAAGCTAAACTACTGCACCATCTTAGGCAAAGTAGGGAAACGCTGGATTCAATTCTTATCAGTAAACCTAGAAATGTTTTTTTTTTCCCGTGGTTTCACCCCTTTTATTACCGACAGTAGTGGCTCAGCTGGCTAAAGCGCAGCGTTAGGTCATGGGACCAAGCTCTCTGCTGACTCGGTAGACGCGTGGGTTCGAGCCCCACCGTCGGCTGTCCTTGAAATGGTTTTCCGTGGTTTCCCATTTTCAACACCAGGCAAATGCTGGGACAGTACCTTCTGATAGGCCACGGCCGATTCCTTCCACATCCTTGCCCAGTTTCATTCATCTTCATCCATTCCATCTCTCATACCGACGCGCAGGTCGCCCACGGGCGTCGAATAGAAAGACCTGCACTCGGCCTCTCATGAGGCCACACGACAAAAAAAAAACCTTTTATTCCAGGCCACGGCCGTATCCTACCCAATCCAAGCCGTAATAGAAATACACGTACTACTACAGACACTACAATCTCACAGGTTTAAGTTATATTATATATGCACCCAAGTAAACGGGCACGATGCAAGGTGAGGAACACCTGGCTTGGGGTGGAAAAAAAAAATTTTGTTTTTGAATAATTACTATGTGGATAACTCAAATACGTTGAAAAAATTTAAAACGTCTTAAAAATGTGCATGTTATGACACTTTGTGTAATCATGTTACTCTTTGAAAATACATGCCCACATTAACCGGAGCTCAATCGTTTGCGGATAACTTCTGAACTACTGGAGAAAAATTTTTGAATGTGCTACCATTCCTCTTGATAAAGATCAATTTTCAATTTGGTAGCAGTGAAACAGCATTGTAAATAAAAATATTCACCGTGTTGTAATCCGGCTCAATTTTTAACATTTGTCCCAGCAGCTTTCCCCTTTCCTATAAGTTACATCTCATGGCATAAACGTACCTGATATTGACTTCATAACCATGATCAGTAGACTTCGATGTATTAAAGTTCATCGATGAAACTAGCATACTTGCTCTCGGACGGTTAAATTGCGAGAAACGTCCATTTAAATATTTAATATTAAAACTTCGCGTCGCCGCCATGTTGGATTTGTGCAGACCTGGCTCTAGAATTAGTGGTTGAAGACATGACTAAAGGGAAGTAGAATAAAGAGGAATCTTAAAAGGGCTAAGGAGGATGAAAATAATCCAGATTATGGGGCAGGAAAGTTCTGAGAACCTTCACAGGTAAGAAATTACACTGAAAATCTTTAGCTTCAATTTTCTCAGTTGTATATTTTTTTGTACTTTGGTAACATTTTTGAGAAAAGTTCTTATGCTCGGCCAGTCAAACTTTTTCTGTGGTTTAATAAGCCCTCTGCGAATGGTGATAGGAAGGGATTTTTCAGTATGTTACCTAAGAATAAAGTTATTATTTTTTTAAAGAAACTTTTTTTAAATAATGTATATTTTAATACTTCATTCTGAAAAGACTATCCTTTTCCGTAAATAATACTTCTTATTATTACAGAGAAAGATGCATATAAGAATCTCTGAAAATTTCATTGTAATAACCCAAATAGGTTTTGAGTAATCTGTACCAAAAAATTGAAAATTTAACATGGGCAAGATAGGAAGGTGGTTCTCACCTTAAGGACCCATAAAAGAAAGAAAAATCAGTTTGACTGATATCTTTACGGTTCAGACATCGTAATATTTAGAATTTAAGTTTTGTGAATACCCTAGTTATTTGTAAATCAATGAAGTTACGACAAGAATTTAATATATTCCTACAATCACAGGGAACCCAGTGTTGTTATCAATAGATGTTTTATAGGAAGAGTATGTTTTATCGGCCAGTGTAACTATGATGTAATGAGGCCTTTACGTCCGTATAGGGCGCGCATGTGTAAATGGAATTCCTAGTCTCATTCCAACCATTCTCTTCTACTCACGTTAGTGGGATAACTGTAATGCTGACATTCATGAAATGCTTGCTTGGACTGGAATCCGAGAGTTTTCTTTCTGTTTGAGTTACTGCACGCTCTACCAAATTGTTTTTTTGCACTGCGCTATGCATTAGAATGGACGTTCAATTAAGTCTGAAGTATACACCTAACATTTGTACACTCTACGAGTACTTCTGACGAGGTAATAGCATAAATAAACACATGATACTACTAATAATAACTAACAGGCCAGAAAATCTTGGCCGATCGCCCGATATTGTCAATCTAAATAAAAGAAACCTTAAGGCGTATTTCATAGACGTTGCTATCCTACTTAGCCAAAATATGAAAACTATCCAGACTCGAAAACTCCAGCAAGTTCGCACCTTTAACAGAGGAAATAAGAAAACTGGGGGGACTAAAAGGAAACTTGTAGTTTAACGCGACTGTTAATCTCACATTCATCAGCCACGGGACCTCCTTTATACGAGGAATCAGAAACACAGGCCATGCCATTTCACTTGGAAAATCTTTCATGCTTTGACCGAGAATCGAACCCGTCCACCTTGGTGAGAGACATGCAGCTTGACCGCTGCGTCAACACGCCCCTTCTGGGTGGACAGAAGAGCGAGAGAATTATTATACCAGTGATGATGCAATCCACAGTTATTCCAAAGGTGCTCCGGAAATTATGTATAGAGATGACTCCCTTTAGGATACATTCCGGGAAAAATGTGGAAAATAGTTCCAAAGTGAGCCTCAGTCAATCATAAGGACTCGTTTGATTTAATATACAGTCGTTGAATTTTAGAGGCCTTGCGACATCGTCGTGACGTAGTCCCGTGTACTTGGGGTTTGTGTAGAATTAATCTGGTAAATTTTGTCACTGTGATGTCTGTACTAGAGTGTGTATTGTAATTGAGGTCTGATTTGGGTAGGAAGCAGCCGTGGCCTGAAGATAGGTACCATCCCGGCAATGCCTGAAGTAGAGGTGGGAAACATTGAAAACCACTTCCAGGAGGGCAGAGAAAGGAATCGAACCAGTGGCGACTGGTGGTCACCGTTCTTGGTATACCGCACCATTTAGGCTACCCCTTACACCCTACCCCCCTCCTTTTTTTCCCATGCCTCAACCTCTTGTCAAATTTGAATTATTATTATTATTAGTCTATTATTATTATTATTATTATTATTATTATTATTATTATTATTATTATTATTATTATTATTATTATTATTATTATTATTATTATTATTATTATTATTATTATTATTATATGTATTAGAGAACTTTTACATAACTTCTAAGAAACACACTTTATCGCTATAATTTTGGAGAGGTTATCCCAATAAATTGAGGTCACTAGCCAATTGTTTTGGCCGGGGATATAAGGTCGGATTCCTTCCTAACGCCACGTGATCTTCAGTGTGAAATATTTAGCGTGCTGTCACCGGAATTCGAACCTCGACCGTCCGGGTAAAGCCAGTGCGTCATCCTCCCTCTGCAAGTACTATGTCCTTATACATTTAAAAAATCTTCGTTTAACGCCTAAACACTGCCTACTTGAAACTGCTTCTAGGTAAATGGCCTTCGAATCCCCTCGCCCTCCTAGTTCCTTTTGGCAACGTACAGAGTACATTTCAACTTTACGCTACCTTCTTTTTCTCCTCGTTCGTAACCAGGTCTTAAATTTTACGAAAACAAATAAACATTGATCCATTTCCGAATGATCTCAATTATACATTGCCACATCATTAGACACGTCCAAACATGAGAAGCGCATTCATTCATAACCAATGTATTAATGCAATTAAAGAAGAGCCAGTATCTCAAAGTGAAAATATCTTCTGGAAAGCGAACATTCAGCCTCAATCAATAAAATAATTATAGTGTAAACTACCCTGACATATTGTTTCCCAACCTTGGTCTGCCAGGAAGAATTTTACTTGAAAGTAAGTTCCATTCACTTAGATTTATCAAGGTCCACCTCGTGGTGTAGTGGCTAGTATTCTGGGGCTGTTACTGCGGAGGTCCGTGTTCGATTCTCTGCTCTACCAAGAAATGTAATTCTGGTCTGAGGGTTGGGATTCACTCAACTCCCAAGAGGCAGAAATGAGAACAGGTGGTTCGATTCCAACCCCAACCATCCTAGAAAGGGTATTTTGTGGTTTTCCACTTTCACTCGTACATATCTTAAGGCCACAGCCGCCTCCTACCAAAATCCTGGCAATGGTACAGCCATCATAACGACATATCTCATCAGTTTCCACACGCACCAAGCCAGGGGTGGATTTAAGGAGTGAACGATTCATCTTGCTGTTATACATTAAAAACATGACGAAAACAGTGGCTTTAGACAAATTCTTTCACACTTAAATACTCTAAATCAAAATGCACATTTTACGATAACCTACTATTTTGAGTGTTCGGCTGTAGAGAATAACATCAGCAGAGGTAGAGCTATGAGGTGATGGTTAGTTTCGGCGTTGAACGATTTCAAAGTCAGAGATGTAGAAGCAGAGGGTGCCGCAGTTCTAACTGCCAATAGGGAATCACGGAGGCGACGTGTTCGCAAACAGAGGCTTGCAGACTGGATTGGACGCTGAAAGGTAAACCAGTCTCAAATGAAGATGTCTGTATATTTGGAAGAATACTACACATTTTTGACAGTTCCCTAAAAAATGGTTTTAAACCACGCGTAGGCTATGACAGTAAATAGTAGGACTTCTAAAACCAAAATAATTTGGAATACAATAAATATTTGACTTAAAATGGCTAACATCACGCAAATTTTTCCCAACTCACAAAACGGACTCTGCGAGGGATCATTCCTCATCATCTTGCCACGGTGGGTGAGTGGATAGCGTGTCGGTCTACTAACCCCATGATTGCACGTTTGCCCCTGGCCGTGGTAAGTGATTTTTGAAAGGCGGCAAAAATACGATACGCATGTCATACGATGTTGGCATGTCAAAGAACCCATTTGAATTCAGTAGGCCGAGTTCTTAATGGCAAAATTAATCTCGGGAGTTTCAGCCAGCACAAAGTTCCTCATTTCTCTACTAGAAAGCGCTATTGTGTTCAAGGAGATTAGATATCTAACATCTAACCACCTTGACTTTCATAGTCAAGGAACTACGAAATTCGACATGCAAGCTACCCTCTGGGTGTCAAATAGCAAAGCTTGCACAAGGCACCCGAGGCCATACGATATTAAAAAAAAAATCCTCTACCGTCGCAAGGATGGTGTCTGGGAGCTGGATACACTTTGTCAGCAGATACAACTGGGGATGGTGACAGGCCAATCGCTAACTTGGGTCAAATTAAGGTAGGACCAGGGAAGGGATTTTGGAGGGAAGTCGGTCGGTCGTGGACCTATTGAAAGGAACTCTCACGGCACTTGCCTGGTGGTGAAAATAGGAAACCACGACAACCATTTTCCGGACGGCTGAAGTGGGATTCAAACCCATACTCTCCCGATGCCAGCGAGACTTGAGCTAGCGCGTTACTGCTCTCGGCCACCGTGACCGGTAACATTTATTTTTATTCCAAAATATCAAAAAAATAACCCAAATGTCCTATTACTCACTAATTTGGGCCTAGTTTTAGCAAAATTATCCTACCCCGGACTCCCCCCTCCCTTCCTCACTAAGCTAGGAGTATTCGGGGTATTCCATACTCTCTAGACTACCCGGTGTGTTCGTTTACCCCCATGACCTTGCCTTAAATCCGCCCCTGAACCAAGTTCACGGGGATACATGACCACGATGCTTCAAAGCCCCTAATTGAATCAACAACTGCAAAGCAACAAATATTCCAAGTGTAAAATTCTACCTGATTTCGGCAGAAACCAATGCCTTCATTTCCTTGCACAAAGAAAGTTTAGTAGCCTACATCCCATAGATCGCTTTAATTTCAACTTACTGAGGAAATCCAATGGAATAAAATCGTTTCAACAACGCTACTATCCACTTCCAGTGTTTCATTTAATCTAAACATGTCAATATTTCCGTGGGAAGTAATTCACGCCAAGACGAACTCACAACATAACTGAAGTGTATGAGGCGCTGCGCTGGTGTGTCTTCCCTTGTGAGCAGGGTGAAAGTACTGTTTGAAATCAGCCAATCAGCACTACACTCACCGCTAGTCTGTAGCGTGATACCCCATACGGAACTTTACTGGGCTACCTCTTACCCTCCCTCGCCCAGCGTGACAGTGTCGAGCCCTTTCAACGACCGGGATAGACTTGCGGTATACCAAAGTACAGTCACTCACAGCTAAAAGTGTGTATCCCAGAAGAAAATTAGCGAGTTAAGCGGGTTTCGAGCGCCAGCTTCCATGACAACAATCGGCGGAACATGAATGTTGACAAGCTCGATTTTCCTGTCTGCACTGCTACATACAAGTCGAGAAAATGTCGAGATAAACATTTTATAATTTTATCACTGGTGGTATACCGCCGGTATATGCGATGCATGCGAGAATTCGCCACTGAATCGAACCTACCTCTTCACAGGTTTGCCTCTTCGAGGTTGACTGAACCCCGTTCCAGCCTTCAGACCAGAATTAAATTCTGTTGATAGAGCCGGGAATTGAACCCGGGCATCCGCGGTGACAGACAAGAGTGCTAGCCACTACGCAGCAAGGTGGACGTTTGATTTAAAGTGGCATAATTTGCTTTATTAAGAGATAAAATACACCTCTTTTTAATTTATAAATATATCTGCATTGAAGTAAAATTCGAACTTTAGATAAACAATTTTTCTCAACTTAATAATTCTGGGGTGGTTGCACTTAGAAGACTGTGGTTAATCGCTAACACTAGAATTGCATTGAAGAGGAAGGCTCTAGAAGACGGAAATAGTGAGTAAGATTCTAAGTATGCTTAGAGAAATTATAAAATCAAATCACAACTAATAAGATGTTCCATGCAAATTTGCATTATTCAAAATATCCTTCCTCTGGATCCATACGCTGCGCTGTTAATTTGTGAAATTTGTTCAGAAATTGCATAATATTAGTGCACCGCTTGACAGAGAGGAAATAGAGAGTATAATCAATAACCTGAAAAATAATAAAGCCTCAGGTGAAGATGGAATAGTAGCAGAGATGTGGAAATGCGCAGATGAACAGTCTTTGCAGAGCATCCAACAGATCATACAAGACATATGGACAACAGAGACCCTACCGGAAGGGTGGACATCAGCAGTAATTCACCCGTTACACAAGAAGGGAAGCAAGACTGACCTCTACAATTACAGAGGTATCTCCTTATTGCAGGTTACCAACAAGGTTCTTTCGAAAGCTCTGTTATCTGGAGTCACCAACCAACTAGACTCACAATTAGGGGAATATCAGGCCGACTTTCGTAACAATCGAACTTATCCAGAGCAGATACAAAATCTCAAGACCATCCTCACTTATGAGAGTCGTGGGGGACAACCCTGGGTAGTTGTCTTAGTGGATTTTCAGAAGGCATACGAATCGGTGGACAGAGAGAGTCTTTTCTCCACCTTGCAAGAATTCGGCCTTGGTGAAAAAATCCTAGTTCAGGCCACCTTGACAAACACAACATCTAAAGTCAAGTTCAGAGGTGAACTATCCGAGAGCTTCCCCATCAAGACGGGAGTTAGACAGGGCGATGGAATCTCTTGCATCTTCTTCAATTGCATCCTGGAGAAGATGAATGGATGGTGCGACTAACACCAAGGATCTGCAGCTTGGATACAAGAAAGATAACGTTCATGTGTCATGCCTGGCCTTTGCCGACGACCTCGCCATACTGACCAACACTATAGAGGAAGCTACTCACCACCTACAGATTCTTCACGATGTAGCGGTTCGGGCTGGCCAGTCGATCAACATTGCGAAGACTAAATTCATGACTAACATCAAGGAAGCCCTGACCACAATTCCACTTGAGGGGGTCATCATCCGAAAAGTCCCTGCGGTCAAGTACCTAGGAGAGTGGATCTCGGCAAACCAGAGTGAGAATTTGGCCATAGATACCAGGAGCACAAAGTTCGAGAGGCCCTACCACTCCATCCGCAGCATCTACGCATCAAAGTTCCTCTCCAAAAACCTCAAACTCAGACACTACAATTCAGTAGTAAAACCATCTGTTCTGTACGCCCCTGAGTGCCCCGTGATGGCCAGGAAAGGCCCACTCAGGAAACTTGAACTCAAGGAGAGGAAGATCCTGCGGAGGATACTAGGACCTATACGGGAAGAGGGAGGCATCTACAGAATTCGGCACAATGATGAGCTTTACAGCCATCAAGAAGACACTGTGACTTGTATAAGAAAAAGGCGCCTGGCCTTCTATGGACACTAGACCCGCATGATTCCTTGCCGGCTCACTAGTAAGATCTTCACTGTGGCAGGAAGAGGGAAGGCCTCTTGGACCAAGTGAATCTTTACGGTCAGGACGGATTTAGACCACCTAGGGATTCCACTTAATTCCATACAGGACCGCCAACAATTCCGGCAAGCCATCCGACAGGGAGTTTTTCCTGCATCACTGACAGCTAGGAAGAACACCGGAGTCACAGAACACCATGGACGGAGGAAAGAAAGCTAGCTCATAGTCAGATGATGAAAAAGAAAAGATAAAGCGACGAGGGGATACGAGCCCCGTGGTCCTCAGTAGGCCCAAACGACGACGAAGTAGAAGAAGATTAGTGCACATAAATGGAAATTAACCAAATAATTAACATCTTCTATGAAGACGGAAATGGACCCATTTAATACGCATATGATACCCAAACATGTATTTAAAAAAACTATCAACCTCAAAAGAGCCAAGGCATATTTAAGGTTGTATAATTTACATAGATTTACCATCTGGTCTTCCAAATACGTTTTTCAAGTGTACTGTATTTACAATTAGCAACACGCCCCCGCATCGCCCGGTATTTTTAACGGTTTACCCAGCGTAAGCTTCAAGCAGCATGGACGGCAGGTCTCAGACGCAATTCAGAAAAGCTGAGATGAACAGCGAATCTCCGAACACACATACTCTTCTCAGAAGTCTTAACTCGACATCACTCGACATTTTTATGCTGGACGAAGCTGGGCGGATAGGCTCACTCGCAAGCTGGTAAACTCGATCCGAAGCTAGTAATTTAAATTTTCACTGAATGGAGATTGTTGGAAGAAATGAAAACGTAAAAACACTTATAATGGTCAAGGTATTAAAGAGAGAGAGAGAGAGAGAGAGATATGCTATCCAGGACTATTTTGTAGAACGTTCCATGCTGACAAATTCTTATACTCATAGTATATAGATATTTTTAACGGTTTATCCAGCGTAAGCTTAAAAGGCGCACGGACGGCAGGTTTTTCTTCGATTCGATTCACTGAAATCGTTACTGCTCGGCTTCCTTTAGTCATAAATGAATGTTTTTCGACAGAAACCTTCCTCAAGAAATCCTTTACAGGATGGTGAAAATCGCATCAAAATACATCCAGTGGTTCTCGAGATTACCCGTTACATCCAAGAATTTGGGACGTTGTTTCATACTATGATTATATAGAGATGCAGATTAATCATTCAAACCATATTACAACACAATACTGTGCCCTTTCAGTAAGGAATATGCAAATCACAGTATGCCAGCAATGCTCAAATCGGGATTTTCGGGGTTTTGGTACGTTCTCCCACTCTGTGACTTACACATTTTGGATTAAATAGAGGATACACTTCCAAAAATAAAACAAAATCAACTCCTATTATAAAACATTTAATTTACCAAAATTATGGCGCTACAAACAAATTAAACAATTAAACCACTGACCAATCCTTCTAACTTGTTCAAAGTGAACAAGGAATACATAAAATCAAACAAATATTATATTAAAACACATGGTTTCCTTCAAACCAACAAATTTATAATTCTTTTCACTTCCATAAAGTGTCACTTTAAAGTTCAATATAAACACGAGCTCCCCTGGCTCGATACTTTCCACTATAAAATGCGTTATTCTTCACAAATCTCAAAATCATTTTTTATGAGCTTCTTACAATCAACACAAACATATAATCTTATTTAAAATAAATGTTATTCCTTTACTTAACTTTTTGGGTATTTCACAATGTTCTCACGCTACCATGTCTCTCAAGTTAACAAATTCACTACAGTGATCGGGAAATTACTTGTGTACTCCAGAGTTACCAAAGACTACTTGAACAAAGTCAAAATTAAGATCACTCCCGAAATCTAATTGTCCTCAATGAACTCGTGAAATCCTACATCAATACAACATTACATTAGGGATTTTTATTTATTTGTCTTAAAGACCATTATCATATCAGAAAGCTAACGATCTGAACAGGCAAGCGGTACTTTTAATCTCCAAGAACCTCGGTTCAAATCCCGGGTCATTAACAAATTCTAAACACTCACGGTGCATTACTACTTCCAGCAGACGGTCTTCTCCGACCCTACCACAACAAGGGCCTGACCGTAACACTTGACGTAATTTATTGCCTACGAGGGGAGGCTCTCTGTCTCGTCCCCACGGGACGGCTATATTCATGCTTTTAAAACAGTTATTTCTTTTCCACAGTTCTCTGAACAGACCTGGCGTTTCTCTCATTTATATTTAACAACATTATTTAGGTTCATAGACCACTTTCGTAACCTTGGCATTTATTAATTATGAAGTGTCATCATTGATGGGTAAGAATAATTCAATACAACAACAATATTTAGGGGCTTCACACAAACGAACGTTGGTTCGATTCTCTCAACTGCCTCGGTAACCAATCCCATACTGGAGGACTTACAACAATAATTTGCGACCTAGGGCGACCTCAGTCTAACCTGCGCTTATCAATACTATAAATTCGCACCCATTATTCAATACAACACACATGGCCTCGGGAACCAATCCCATACTGGAGGACTTATCATAGCTCAATTACCGCAATCAACTGTCCCTCACAATTAATTTACCAAGTATATTTAGATTCAACGCTTTCCTAGCGTGACAGTTTACTTTAATGCGCGACAGTGCGCTATACTTTACTTTAAGGCCTAGCGTCTTCCAGAAAACTGATAAATTCAACATCAATAATTGATCTATATCTCAATTTTTATATTAATCCTCTCCCGTGACAATAATCGCTATACTTTAAGAACATGTATTCACCATGTCTTTATACTTTTACTAGAGCTCAAAAAGCTACAACTTTAATATAATTCAACTTAATCTTCATTTAGGTAGTTTTATTATTATTATTATTACGCTTGCTTCATATTTTTCAAATACACTGATATTTTATCTCATACGTTTCCTCTAAAGGATTTATTCATTTCACATAATTATTTATAATTTATCAATTTTCTTCAGATCGCGCTCTTATTCTGTTATTTGTTATTCAGAAACATCCCTATTTCTCAAACTCAGGTGGATTGTACACAAACAAATTCCCAACACATAACATAATGAAAATAGTTACTTACACGTTCAGATCGGTTCATGACCGTACTTTCCAACGATGTTTCATCTCGCCCACAATTTGTGATTACTCCATATTGCACAAATTCATTTCATACACTGACATATCTTGACACACATATAACTCATATACATTTAACACTGGTGACATTTTAAATTACACTGGTGTATTCTTCTATGATACACAATAAAATCACTAAAACCTTACTATTTAACACAAATTTTATATATTTACACGACACAGATTCTAATCACTAAGGCTTTTATTATTCCTCTCACACGTGATTTCTTGACTTCCCGTCTCCAAGGGTGAAATTCGTAAATGTCGGCTTCCTATCTGACCAGAATGAAAGTCTCTAACCATCTACCTCTTCCCTGGACAATACTCCTTCAAATCCGGTTTCCTGACGATCAGCTATTATTTATTAGCTCGAATCTGCTTCTGTCTAGACCCTATTGGTTGGTCTAACGAAAGTCTGTCTTACCCACGGTCTCCCAGATTCTCTATCGGCGACCTATCGATTTCTAGCATCTAATACTCCTTGTAACTTAGTGCTTTTTTATAGTTCGTTTGTTTCCATGAAACAATGTCTATAATTTACTTCTCCTTTCTGCTTATTCTGTTCTCGAATTCCTCTTTTTCAGAACCCTATGCGAACCTTGTTTTGTCCGACCCTGGTCGGTTTCTTTAACGTTGATAGAATATTTATCTCGCTGTTATGGTACTTCAAAACGTTATGATACTTTCGGTCGTTTAACTTAACTGTATTTTGAAGACCTATCGCCTGTGATCTAAGTTCGCAGCCTGCTTTGACTGTAATTACTGAACTTTCACTGTAAAATTGATACTGGCGGAACTAAATCCTGTATTTAGGATTTTCTTAATTCTCCACACGGCGATACTATAATGATACTTTTCGGCTACTCCTTACGAGTGCACGTTGGTTGTTGATACAGCGACGCCCTCTGGCTGTCGGATACTGTCTATACGATGTGATACAGCGTTTCCCCTCAAGGAATGCTTGTAGACTGCATGACTGGCTTGGTCCTGCCAGGATTTTTATACTCTTTGGCTACAAAAAGATAAAATCCGCGCCTTTTCCAGAACCAACTTCTGAAATAATGGTCGCACACATATAAAATTTATATCTCTGGAAAGTTTGTTTTCTGAACGTAAACAGACTTCTTTGCACATGAAAATCAATCGTGCAGTTTTGAGATATTAAATAAAATTTAGTCTTCAGCTGTGTGGGTGTTGCTGTTGATTTTTAATTCCCCACTCCTTGGGTCTTGGGAATCCCCCAATGACGCATGGCCACGTTTGCACTTCTCTCCTGGGCAATTATTAAAACCTTTTTCTCCACACAAAAATCTCTATTCCGAAATGATTCACAATGATGTATTTCTTTAGTTAATTTTATTCTTGCAAATGGGTAAAATTTAATTATTCTTCTTCTGGCACAGTTGCGCTGTTGCCGTTTAACTGCAAGGTAAGGGCGATTTCCAAAACACGCTCCTTGTCTCTCGCTTGGAAAATTCCACTCGTTCTATTTATATTCGTGACTAGCCCCTTATTGATGCGTCAGGCATGATCTCATTTCCTGGCCACCTGGCTTCCAACTTCTTACACAACGTTACGCTAGCCTTCGTGTATAAAATCTTTCTATGTTCCTCTGAAGACTGTATATTTCCTTCCTTGCTTTTACCAAAATAAATGGATTCGACCCCTTGAACCAATGGTACATGGGTTCATCTCTCCCCTCCTTGGGTAAATAAATTTTCGAAAAATGTTGAGGAAATTTATTTCAATTATTAAAAAAACTCTTGTTTGTCTTCATGTCGAAACCATCATAATATTTCTCAGTACCATTTGTTCTTTATTCCTTTAAAATCCCACGATAATTAGGGTTTTCCACCTTCTAAGTCATATCCGGTGATAGTGTAGGTTGGGTACGCCCTGTCCCTACCCTTTCTTTCTTTCTTATTCGTCTGGACTAAAGTCTCCAGAACATAATTCTTCGTTACGGGTGTGGTCTATCCCTACCCGTTTTTTTATTTCATCATTCTCTCTCCTTAGATTGAAATTTTCTTTTTCAACAAAATCAATTATTTCTCTTATCTCACAATACAGTTTCTCTAATTCGCATTCGCAATCGAATGGTTGAGCTCTGTTTCCTTGTTCTAAATTCCTATTGTTTCTATCAAAAGTGGATTCATCATCATTAAATTGTTCCATAACCAGGGCTTGTTCATTTGCTTCATCGAAGTCTTCGGGAGGGTAATATACTTTCAAATTCGCTGAGTTCATGGTCACTTCGTGATTCGTTTCACAGTGCCGAATTCTATAGGCATTATTTCTTAAATCTCTTATTATTTGATACGGTCCGTGGTACATTTTCCGGAACTTCTTGTACACGCGGTTCCCTGGATCCGAAATGGCTGGTCTTTTCACTAACACCATTTCTCCTGCTAGTAATGGTCGATGATACCTCTTATGCCTGTTTCTTCTTTGCCTTCTATCAGCTTGAGCTTTTAGACGCTCAAAGGCTCTTCTAATACGTACATCTCTTCCAGGCTGAGCGTCTGCTGGCCTAGGAATTACCAGACTCCAAGGTCTCTCTGGTTGTTAATTTCTATGTAACGTTATTGGTACCTCTCCCGTAGATTCGTGGATTGTATTGTTTATACAAAATTCGATAATATCCAGGATATCTATCCATTTCCAATTTTCTTCGGCACAGCATATCCTACAATACTTGGCCGTTTCCCTCATCACTCTTTCCACAGGATTTGCCTCAGGATGGCGGATACTTGACAAAATCTGATGTATTCCAAGTCTTTCTAATTCCTGTCTGAACTCTACACTTGTAAAACAACTACCGTGATCCGACAACAAATTCTCGGGTTTTCCCAGAATAGGTATCACTTTTTCTTTGAGTCGTTTTAACACCTGTTTGGTACTAGTCTTCTGTATGGGAGCAAGGACAACCATTTTTGTGAAAACATCCATAGCCACCATTATGTGTCTCTTTCCTCGCCTAGCCTTTGGCATAATCCGAAATTGTCAATAGAAATGATTTAACCTGGCCTCTCGGGCAACAATGGTATTGGCTTTTGTCTCATCAAAAACGCATTTAGCTTAATCCTTTGACATAGATCACATGTCTTGAGCGTATCCCTTACAGTCTCTCTCAGTCTCGGCCATACAAATGCTTCCTTCAGCATCGAGACTGTTTTGTCGACTCCCATATGTCCGAACGATCTATGGGCTAACCATACTATTTTCCTCTGCAAAATCGCAGGTACAACGATCCTCAATCGTGTATGGTCAGAGTCCACAAACTAATACAACAATCCATTAAAGAACGTGTAATCCTGAGCTATCTTATTCGCTTCAGTGTACGCCGGTGTTCCCCTTATCAAACTCCCTTCCAAGAAAGATATGAGCATGTTCATCCATGGATCCTCGCGTTGTCGTTGACCAATGCTTCTTAATTCATTCAGAGTACGCTGATCCCTGTCTTCCAAATCAATAGCCATTACTTCCTCTTCTGTGGACTCTGGCTGTCTACTTAAATAATCCGGAACGACATTTTCTTTCCCTGGGCAATACTCTATATTTACATCGAACTGTTGAATGTATAAAGCCCAACGCATCAACCTTTGACTGGATAAATCCGTCTTCATCAAAAAGGTTAAGGCTTTATGATCCGTCCTTAATGTGACTGGGAACCCATATACAATCTTTCGCCAATATTGCAGCGCGTGCGATATCGCTAACAACTCGATCTCGCTGATTGTATAATTTTTCTCGTGTGGTTTCAGTCTCCGACTTGTGAAAGCTAGATCATTTTTCTTCTCAGGGTTATCCGGGTTTTCCTGATATAGCATTGTCCCTATTCCAATCTGGGATGCATCTGTCTGTATAACAAATCTCTGATTAAAATCAGGATATCCTAGCTTCGCATAATTTAAGAGCATTTCCTTGGCCTCTATAAATGCTTTTTCTGTTTCCTCCGTCCATTTCCACTTGCCCCCCTTCTTCAGAAGGTTCTGTAGTGGTGCAACAGTTTTGGTGTATGACGGACAATGTCCTGAGAAAAATCCAATCAATCCCAAAAACTGGCGAACGTATTTCATCTTCAAAGGCCTGGGAAAATCTCTTATCGATTCTAATTTGCATGGATTTGGTTTAACACCATCCTTATCAATCACATGCCGCAAAAATGTAACTTGTCTCAGAAAGCTTCCAACTTCTTACTCAACGTTACGCTAGCCTTCGTGTATAAAATCTTTCTATGTTCCTCTGAAGACTATATTTCCTTCCTTGCTTTTACAAAAATACATGGATTCGACCCCTTGAACCAATGGTTCATGGGTTCAATACATCTCAAAACGCAAAATCAACGCTACTAATGATTGCATAATTATTAGAGGAACATTTCTTTTTGGTTTTAACCTGTAAATAATTTTCCTTTTATGTGTAAAAATTACAAGTAATTGATTTTAAATCGTGAGAGCAACATAGTACTTTTATAAAAAAAATCAAACATAATTTACTAGAAACCACATACTGTATATTTTATTTGATACTTCAATTATTTTCACATAATGTAATTTCATTTCCTGTTAGTAAAAACACTGATAGTCAGTCTGAAAGACTAGACTTTATATCATTTTAAATGCTACAAATGCTGCGTGACCTCAAAGTCCGTTAGCAAGTGCAAACCAAGGTCAAAAGAGGTAGCTGGCTGGATGACGTCACGCTCACAGGAGTTCGCGGGAAAAGGAGGAAGCTCAAGCAGTACTATGACGTCACACACTTCAGTGCATTCTCGGTACATTTCGTCCCGTCACCGTAACGTAACGCCAGACCCCAGCGAAGTCGACATAATCATTTGAAATGAAAATCCACAGCCTGCTTCCAGTCTCCGACCGGGTCAGGAATGGAATGAATGAAGCCCCCATCTAGCGGCGAGGATATGAATGTGCCGGCTGCCGAGGCCTGACGCACTCCTCTGGGGCAATGACATATTCATTTAAAATGAAAAAATACTTTTTGGTTAAACAACTATGTAACTGGTCTGTTTTCGACAGTATCTCAAAATAACAACAAAGTTAATTTTTAATAGTTTCCCTCGACAACTTGTTAAGATTGCTGATGATGACCTCACTCTGGTCAAACTAGTACATTAAACAACTAACTAGTTGATACCCGTCAAAACATGACGGTCATTGAGAAAATATTTACTGGTGGATTCTCTTTTACAGTATGCATTTTTTGAACGATTACTTTTTGACACTGTTGCAGCTTTAAGGGCTTCGAAAGATCAACTTCGCAACATAAACTGGCCATGACTGAAAACTTGATGAGGAAAATAGAGACCTACACGTTCCAGAGTTTCCCATTGAGCTTTATTGACTGTGAGAAAGTACACCAAGCGAATTGGAATTTGGAAAATTGAAGTGTTTTATCGGAAGATGTTAAGTTAAGCCGAAGGATTATAGTTCTCTGCCCATTAAGTGATTTGTCTCCACATATCAATCAACCCCTGGCACTATACAGCCCATGACGGGCTAAGGCCGATCAAGCGACCGCTGCCCAGCCATTCGGCCTGCAGATATTGGGGTGACGCGTGATCAGCGAGTCGGGTCCCCTCGGCCGTTAATCTTGGTTTTCGTGATCGGGGCGCTGTCTCACTGTCAGACAGCTACTCAATTGTCCTCACGAGGCTGAGTGCACCCCGTTCCAACCCTCACGTCAGTTTTAAAATCCCTGACGGAGCCGGGGATCGAACCCGGGGCCTCCGGGTGAGAGTCAGGCGCGCTACCCCAACACCACGGGGCCGGCTGTCTCCACATATACTTACTCTAAAAGTTTGTGCAATAGAGCCACAACAATATTCCCCCCCCCCTTTTTTTTAAATTTCATAAACAAAGATCTGAGTAAGACGCGGCGTGATCCGCCGTTCCTCTGGTGGTATTTTCCTTTTAAATATACTCTGCAAATCTACATGCCAAGAGCTCTCGATAGAATGCATTACGAGGTCAATCGGTTAAGACAAAAATCAGCTTGGTGTTTTAAATATATAGATAATATATTTATTGACTTTTGGTGGTGTTATTTAATTAAATGTAGATTTCAATTAAATCTGGAAAGTTTAAAAAATGTTGGGAAATGATGAGTTTCAGATACTAGGACGTGCAATGATCAAATCGTGTAAGGCATATAAATTGCAGTTAGATAAATAAAATGTCTGACCGCAACGTGATCTCCGTTTTGGTATGCCGGTCCTCAGACCACTGAGCTATAGGGTGTCACATTAACTCTCACTTGGCAATGATACATCTAGGGCGCCTTCAGACGAGGCCACTTTCCGTTCATAAATACTGAAGATAACTGAGAGCGTTCACACACAGCCACCGCCACAGAACAGTGGCGCAGCAGACGCTCTGTGTAGATGACTTCGCCGCTGGTGGCGGCCACAAAAAGTAGCGCTTCTCTTCGAGAAACCAGGAACTATATTGTTGGTTTCAGACGAGGCTGCAGCCACGCCACTAATTTAGTGTAGCGCGACGGTAGCGCTACTAACGGCTCGCCACATGGTCGTGTAGTTTGCTATTCTCAGGTTCCTATTATTTCATTTTTGCTGCGGGCTCGGGCCTGTATTTCTTGCCTGTTTTCTGTATTCTTCCCGAATATTGTTGCTGATACCATCTAAAAGCTATTGAAATGAATTTTTAGACATGCGAAAGTACGCAAAGAACTTTTTGTCATCCTGTTGCAGATCATCGAATAAGGTATAGAACAGTCCTTGATTCTGTCTTTCCAAAACCAATGGATGAACCTAGAATCTTCTTGTTTTCCGTTGAAGTTTCTTTCTCCTCCGTATGAGGAACATGGCAAGAATTATATCACCTTCTACGTCCATGTTAACTGGAAAACTGACGAGATCTCCACCCGGGTATCAAGCACTAGCAAGGCCACCAATGTTTGATAGAAGCGCCAACGCGACACTAACGCTTGGTAGAAGCGCTACCGGTGCGCCACGAAGCAGCGTTGCTAAGTGACCTCGTCTGAAGGGGCCCTTAGACGTGGGACTGTACCAGGCTATCATATTTTAATTGTAGTCGACAGTGAGCTATCAATAGATTCAAAGAATTGGATTTTCACGACCACGATGCTGAAGAGCTGAAGTCTAACTGGGGTCAAACATTTTAATTCATTATACACAACCCCAAGTACGTAGCGCTGAATGACTATTCTGGCCAAGCCCCTAGATGAAACAACAACTACATATCGTCATCAATACTAGACTTAATTGACTTTATTCCTGTTGTCCCTCGAGGAACACAGGGCATCAACAAGGCATCTCCATCTGGTCCTATTGACAGCCAGGTCTTATCTTCTTCCATGTGTACTGATATTCGCCACGTACAGTATGTTTGGGTCTTCTTCTCGTCCTTGTACCCTACGGGTCCCGCACCAAGGCCTCTCTTTTAATGGCTTCATTTCCCTTTCTTAGTGTGTGCCCGATCCATTCCCATTTCCGTCTTTTGATTTGTGTGGCCATCTCAATTTCCCCCGTCCTTCTCCAAAGTTCATGGTTGGAGATTTCTTCAAGCCAGTAGATGTTGAAAATATTCCGTAAACAGCGGTTGACAAAGGTTTGCAACCTGGATGTAATTACTTTAGTCACTTACCAAGTCTCAGACCCATAGAATAGAACGGATTTGACATTACTTGGGAAAGTGATGAGTTTGGTCCCTAAAGATATTCTGTTGTTATTCCACACCAGATAGAGCCGATCAATAAATCCTAATTTAATATACACAATGTTTCAAAATAGCATTTTATTAATTTGTATTCAGTGATTATGAACGTTGATAGTCATTTGTCAGGAACGTTAGTTTGTGCTTATTTCAACGTGACACCGCGAGACACTTTGAATTAATTCAGCCCTAAAAACAAGAGCCGCTACGGTATGAATACTTCTCTCTTCTCTCTGTCTAAATTTCTGATTAAACAGTCGAGATTTGTTTACGTTATAAATTTAACTCTTTCTCTCTCTAGAGCCGTGTAAAATTTGAAAACAGCTGTTTGTTTTTCTCTTGATTTAGTGGTCTCATTTGAGAACGAAGTAGCTTTATAAAGCTGAGATTCCAGCGGTAAATGCTTACCACTCTCTAAATCCTATAACAATTAAACTTCAGACATTTGACAAGTCTTGTGGGAATTTACATCAATCCATCACTGTAGCTATAATTACAACATTCCTGCTGCTGTGTTTTACGTATAAAATCCCTCTTTCGCTTGATTAGTTTGTAATCATGTGTAACTTAGTGTGTGTGTGTGTGTGTGTGTGTGTGCCATACCGCGGACATGATTGCACATTCACTTTTATTTCATTTATTGGCCGCTAGAGGAGCTTTTAATGACTGTGCCGAATGGTCGTATAATTGCCACTACGAGAAAAAATAAAAGCTGTACGACAGACATGAAAATGAAATCTCCTTAATGTTACATCCAGTGACAGAGATTAATAGTATATATTTCAATATCTGTTTCTGTAATAAGATGCAATGTTTGAGTACGAATGCTTTGCTACGCATAATGGAGTAAATCATTACTAATAATAAACATCTACTCGCAGGCATTCTGAACCTTTTTGAGACTGTGACCACCGCCCTCATGCTATATCAAGTACCCGAACACCACTCAATGGAATATAATAATAATAATAATAATAATAATAATAATAATAATAAAATAAAAATACCGCATGGCCTCGGATGCTGGGTGCTAGCTTTGTTAATTGACGCCCAGAGGGAAACTTGCATGTCGAATTTTATCGCTCCTTGAAGCGCTATGGAAGTCAAGGAGGTTAGCTATCTAAGCTCCTAGACACTCTAGCGCTTTCTGGTAGAAAAATGAGGAACTTTTGTGTTGGCAAAAAATCCCGAAATTAATTTTGCCATTATTAACACGGCCTACTGAATCAAATGGGTTCTTTAAAATGCCAACATCGTATGACATGCGTATCGTGATTTTTGTCGCCTTTCAAAAATCATTTACCACGGTCAGGAGTGAACCTGCAAGCTTGGGATTGGCAGTCCGACGCGATAACCACTCACCCACCGTGGCAAGCTATAATAATAATAATAATAATAATAATAATGATAATAATAATAATAATTCCTACTGCTGTGTTTTACGTTTTTGGAAAAAGTCATTATAGAATGGAAGAGAGGAATATCGGGCAAAGAGGTCTTCAGGATTAGGAGAGGTAAGAAGGGTATAAGAATAGATTGTTTGGCATTTGTGACGATATAGTGATACTTGCTAATGTTATCACAACAGCAAAGAAAAGGGTTGAGGAACTCTAATTGATCACAAAGAAGAGACGACTACTAATATCGTTTGAAAAGACTGAGTTTTTGAGCATCATCAAAGAGGCTCCTCGTCACTTGCAGCTGAGAGAGGGGCAAGTTTAAGAGAGTTAAAAGCTTTAAGTACTTGGGCGAAAGAATGGGTCAGAAAAAGGAGCTAGCAAAGGCCGGATAAGAAAAATGGAAATGGCTTACCAATTGACGATGGGCACTTACAACAAGAAAGCCACCTAGACACTGTCGCCAAACCAAATGTCTGTATGTTGCAGAAACGTTGGACATGATTGGGAAAGGTAGGCTTGAAATGTCAGAAATAAAGAAAAATGCTTAGGAAGATCCTGGGCTCAAAAATAATAGATGGACAGAGAAGTCTAAGACCAAACAAAGCATTGTACCAGAAAACTGAAGATGTGGTTGAACTGATGAAGAAGAGGAGATTACAGTTCTATGGACACGTCCTGAGAATGGATGACAAGACACTGACATAAACAATTTTTCAGGAAGAGAAAGATAGAGCTCAAATGGTTTTGAGAAGTGAGGACGGACCTAACGAAGATAGGGGTACAAGAAGACGACATAGCAGATTGGGAGAAATTTAGACGACTAGTTAACGAGTACAGAGGTTTCCAGGAGACGGGGGAGGAGCTAGTGACAAAGAAAAGAACCTAAACATAAGAACAGAAGAGAGAAGTAGGAAAGAGGATGGGAAGATACTGGCAGAGAGTCAAGGCAAAGAAGGCAAAACATAATGTAAAGACTGAAAAGCGTGTTCCATAGAAGACCAAGACGAAAATATATAATAATAATAATAATAATAATAATAATAATAATAATAATAATAATGGATAAATTAGAAGTATCAGAAAGTACACGCAAAATTCTCGGTCCATTAAGAACTACAGAGTTTTGTAAATTAAGAAGTAACGAAGAAATATATCGGAACATTGAAAACATAACAGAAACAATAAAGAAGAGACGATTGTTATTGTTCGGACATTTATATAAAATGAATGATAGCAGGTTAACCAAACAGATTTTTAAATATCTTTGGAAAAATAAATCGACAATAGCCTGGTTTCAAGAAGCAAAGAAAGGTTTAGAAAATAACAATTTAAGAGAAGAAGCTATGCACTAGAGAGAGAAATTAAAAAAAAAAGGTTTTGTGAATGGAAGGACTCCAAGGAAGGCAATATAAGTAAACAGGCTCAAAATGGTCGGAAGAGAGAAAGAAGACACACAGCGAAAATATGAAGGAGCACTGGAGGAGGAAGAAAGAGCAACACAGGACTAAACATTGAAATTGGTTCGTGGTCCTCAGAAGACCTAACGGAGAAAGAAGAAGAAGAATAACAATATTATGAATTCTGCAACAAACATGCGCCTCTGTTTCATTTTCCTAACTCTCTCTCTCTCTTCCTCAGAATGCTGAAATAGCTAGGGATACACCACTCACCAAGCATGCTCCAACTGCTTGCATAACTCATGCAGATAAGTTACATTTATATGTAGACAGTCGACCCTAATCAGCATCTCTCTTGTTGCTTATAAAACAGTGATGTCCAATTATTTTTACTGTCGATTAAAAAGCACTATTTCACAAAATGACAAACCTCTGACTGTCAAAACTTGTAATGAAAACACTATTATTCCGATTCGTACAACAGAATTTGAATTGAAGAATGGTTCTCAGTGGAGCTTGTGAGCACGGTTTAGCTCGTAGTACCAAATTTCATTTAAGGGGACTCATAGACCGCGAGTGGGAGTTTTCGTACTCAGTTAATAATTAAATCATAGCTTCACTAATACAGGGTCATCGAAAAATAATGCCAATATATCAAAAAATGATAGCACCGAAACCCTTTATGTTAAACATGTAATTCTTTCACTGAACGCCAGCTGGTTAACGTAAGTTTTGTTTTGGAGGGGACGTGACCTTGCTATGCGCACACTAGATGCGCAGTAGCCAAGGTCGGCCGGGGGCGCCCACGCCACTGACTGCACCGCCCCACAAACTGCACCTGATTACAAAGCTGTCATTCGATGGTTTAATCAGTTTAAGGAAACAGGGACTGTAGAGAAAAAATCCAGGCCAGTCCGACCACCAAAATCAGCATTGAACGCACGCTTTCCCAATGGCTGAATTGGTACGTGCAATCTTTTCAGGAGTAACTGTCAAGATGGCGGCAGAAATTCACTCCCGCAGCTGCTCCAAATCCCGATTTTTTTTCTGCCTACACAATGTTTTTAATGTACCCTCAGAAAAAACAAGAAGTTCCGTGAAGAACTATACAGCCTACTTTTCATGCCAATGATTATTCTACAGAATATGAACCTATCTAGAATAATGACGAAATTAAGTTGGTAATATCGAAATATCTAATTAGTTCAAAATATACCTGGTATAATGCAGCCTAATAGAGCACTACAGTTGGCAGCCCTGGTGACTGAATATATTCTTAGTTCCATCTCTTAAGGTACAGAATACAAAATTTGGTTGAAGTCCAATGGACGTTACATGCAGTTAGACATTGGATCTATCAGCACGCGTAAAAGCATGTTGGCAACAATGTCATGCGTGTGCTGGTCAGAAATAATCTGAAATATTATGATATCTTTTTGTGCCAATTTTGGATGAAATACATTTGTTAGTATAAAAGTTACATGTATTTTAAAATTGGACATATCAGCAGGCATATAATCATGTTGGCAGCACTGTCTTGTATTAATTACTCCAAATTAATCTAGAATGTCAGGTGCTATACGTGAGCAAAGTATAGAGCTGTTGGCTTGCATAATTTCTGATATATTGATATTAGGGTAAAAAAATATAGACAGCATTTATTAACAGTTGGTAGCCCTGATTGCTCTTAACAATACTAATAGTAATATCTGTTATGGTACACATAGCACATACGAAATTTGGTTGAAATCCAACTAATAGTATAGAAGTTACGTGTATTTAAAAATTGGTATTATCAGCAGGTTTATAATCATGTTGGTAGATCTGACGTATATAAGTTACTCCAAATTAATCTAAAATGTCAGAATATACGTGTGCATAGTTTAAAGCTGTTGGCTTGCATACTTTCTGATATATAGGTATTTGGATGAAAAAATAGAGAGAGCAATTATTAACAGTTGGCAGCCCTGATGGCCTTAAGAATACGCTCAGTCATATCTGTTTATGTACAGATATTACATACAAAATTTGGTTGAAATCCAATTGATAGTGTAGAAGTTATATGCATTTAACCATTGGACCTATCAGAAGACTTAACATTATTTTGGCAACACTGTCATGGTTGGCCTCCTGGAAATTAAACTGAAATAGTCTTATCTACATGTGTGCCAATTTTGGAATATCTCCCATGCATACCTTGCAAGATATCCAACATGGAGCTCAAATTTCTAGTGTGTTTTTTCAGCAGTTGGTAGCACTGACTTCATTTTCAAATATGGACGTGAGATATTCCGGTGCACATCTTTACTCATACTAAATTTGGTTTTGATTGATGCAGCCGTTTAGTAGTTAATAGGGGGGGGGACACACACACAGCCAGACAGACAGACAGACGGACGGACGGACAGACAGACAGACAGACAGACAGACAGACAGACAGACAGACAGACAGACAGACAGACAGACAGACAGACAGACAGACAGACAGACAGACAGACAGACAGACAGACAGACAGACAGACAGACAGACAGACAGACAGACAGACACACATTTTCCCGGATCGATCTCATAAGTCTACTTTTTCCTCATTTTTGCAAAATGTGAAAAGTAGGCTAAAAATCCAAAGGGGTGAGGTCAGGACTTCATTGGCGCTTGCGCCCCCGGTCGACCTTGGCTACTGCGCATCTAGTGTGCGCATAGCAGGTCACGTCCCCTCCAAAACAAAACTTACTTTAACCAGCTGGCGTTCAGTGAAAGAATTACACGTTTAACATAAATGGTTTCGATGCTATAAGTCTTTAAAATGTTGGCATTGTTTTTCGATGACCCTGTATATACGGTAACATACAATTATGAAAACTTACAAAATTATAGTTAATACATATGGCTTTCATTTAATATATAAGGGGCAGATGACCTCGCAGTTCCTCCCCTTAAAACATCAATAACTATTTATATATAAAGGCAAACAGTGTGTAAAGTATTGCGTGATTTATTGGTAGGAAAATATTTGTGATTTTTTAAAAGTGATGAATCACAAGAAAAGCACGATTTAACAAGAAATACCAGTCTGAATGGAATTATTTTTCCTGCGAAGAAAACACATGATTGTGGAGGATGAACCTCATTCATGAAATTATATTAAAACATAATTAAGAAATAGCCTACTTGGAAAATTTAACAAAAACTATTTGTGAGAGAGAAATTAAATATATTAAAAAAAAACATACTATTGACAATATAATATTAATGGTGGGTCATCCTCGGCATTCACGTGATTTCTTTATATACAAACAAAAAAGCACCGTTGATTTGAAGTCAACACGGACCAATAAAAACTAAGGCCTATGGTTAATTTCATATTAATAAATACATAGGATATTACTGTTAAAGTGAAGGATGCAAGCCCGTAACTAAAACAAGAGCAACAATAACAAAATAAATGGATGATATCTGTCCTTGGTCTGCCCGTCACGCTAAAAGAACCCCACCTTCTAGAATGGAAGGGATTTGGGTTCTAGTCCCGAAGGCTTTCAAGTGGCTGATCACGTAGAGAGTTTTTGTCTGCTGTGCTCAACGTTGCGGGACTAAGACTAGGTCATGCAAGTTCCACCCACTCGTACCGAATGAGAAGGGATGACCCCCCAATTTGTACCTAAGGAGCCGTATTCACCGTGGTCTACATTTCAACCGAGTGTGTGGATCTTGCTGATTTACGAAGAATACTTGCTTTGTAGATGCTACTCGATCTTATATTAGCCGATGACGTCGTGGCTGCTGATCTCGTTGTCCGCTTTATAAGTGAGAATGGGTTAGGGCCAGCAATCTAAATTTTCCAGTTTACGTTTACTCAGAGACTTTGTTCTATTTTGAATTCTGAATGTTTGTCTTCCATGATTTTTTGTTTATTATTATAATTATTAGTATTACTTAATTTTTTGTTTTATTAATTTTAGGCATTTTTCATTTATGCGTCCACTCTAAATTTTAATTGAATTCTTAATTTGTATAATTTAATCTGTGTTAAGAGGGGCAGATGATCTCTCTGATCCTCTCCTTAAAACAACACTAACTAACGTTGCGGGATCGAATCCCCACAGAGTCAGTTTAGGGTGCTTAAATGTGAGAGGGCCGTGTCGGTAGATTTACTGGCATATTTGAGATCGCCTTCATGGCGATATTTTGGCACCTCGGCGTCTCTGAAAGGCACAATGCAGCCACAACATTTTTCTTCTATCAATTATCATCTACATCACCATCAACATCAATATTAAATATTCAGTAATTTGAAACCTTGAGTCAATAAATAGTAGTATTTTAATCACAGTACCGGTTTCGGCCACATTGTGACCTTCTTCAGCGTTATATAAAATACGAAAAGAAACAAGACTTACATACAAAAAAAAAATCCTTATCAAAAGTTGTTATCAAAATAATTACTTAAAATGCTAACAGTCTAAAGGCCGAAAAACACTTAAAAGTTTTTGTTACAATGTGTTAAAAATGAAAGGTAAATCTTGATAAAAAGTAGCTTGACGTTAAAACAGTGGTGTGGTTATTATATGTGATTGGAAAATGTGTAGGTTATACGACTGACGTGAACATGTTTATGAGCGAATATATATACAGTAAATAAAAGGTGACTGTGACATTATTATAGAAGAAATTGAGTTATCCAATGTATATTTTCGTCAATAAGGACAAAGGCTTCCATGGTTATATTCTTGGCTTTTCAACATCACTATTGTTACATTTAAAGATAGTGTATGTGTTAGCAACGTTGTCGCAATATAAGAAACGTTTCCAAAGGTTTACGGCGGGAGACGAAAGGTCGCGCCATGGCCCGAGTGCGATGACAAGATGAGATCGTGGCAAGAAGTGTGTGAGGGCTGATTGATCACGAGCAGAAGAGCTGACTCATAGCTCAGCTCCAATTGGGTCACGTCCCTCACTTGAAGACGTCAGACGGACCGAAAAGTTTTTTTTTTTTTTTTTGTGGGCCCGCAGCAGTGTCGAGTCTCAGAGGTATAGGTCATTCCAACCAGCTAAGATTTTAGTTCACAAGTAGTCGACTACAGTTCGACCAAAGTATTATGTGTACTCGAGTTTGAAGGTTGTTTGTTAAGTAACCAATAGACCTACATAAAATCCAATACCATCAACATTTTCGTTTTTACGTTAGTTCATGTAGGTTTGGATTTTTTAATTTATAATTTAATATTTTTATCGCAGTTGGAACACAAAAAGTGCACGTTTTTAAGCGTGTTTCAACCATGCGTCATATTTAAGAATTATTATCTCAATAACCTGTCATCAGATCGAATCCACATTTTAACACAATATACATTGGAATGTTCTATAACTGGTGTATTAATTTCAAAATTGTGTGTGTCCAAGAAACAAAGTTGTTATCATTTTTGTAAGGTAACTTTTTCTCGGCTCGGGGTGGTTGGAAAATGTAGTTCTTGGTTGCGATGTAATCGTTATACATCATCAAGTTATGCTGTATGACTGTGAAATACGTAAATTAATTCACTTATTTTATATCGGTTTGTATTTGTCCGGGTTATTGAGATAATAATTCTTAAATATGACGCATGGTTGAAACACGCTTAAAAACGTGCACTTTTTGTGTTCCAACTGCGATAAAAATATTAAAATATAAATAAAAAATCCAAACCTACATGAACTAACGCAAAATAGAACGACGAAAATGTTGATGTTATTGGATTTTATGTAGGTCTATTGGTTGCTTCACAAACAACCTTCAAACTCGAGTGCACATAATACTTTGGTCGACAGTAGTTCCCTTACTTTCCTGGTTAACGAGCGGCGATTCAAACGTAAGACAGAAGCACGTGCCGACAATAAGCATTGTTCGCTACTGACCAATAGCTGACGGTTATAGGCCAATAGAATGCTTCCACTATCACTCTACGTCAGTGGTTCTTAACCGGTGGTCCGCGGCCCAAAGATGGTCCGCGAGTGCCTCGGGAGTGGTCCGCAGGAGAAAAGGGTTCACCAGCATGTATAAAATAGTGGCCAATAAATGGGGAGATATAAGTTCTTGCACTTTCCTCGATAACATGCGGCTCGCCTTTGAAATCTACCAAACGTCAGGTCAAGTCCTGAGGAAAATATCCCCCCGAGGGAGGAATCGAACACACGTGTTAAGTAAAGAATATTGTGATTTATTCCATACTGAAATGTGAACATATTTGACAGTAAAATTCAACAACATTTTACCAATATGAACAGATAGAAACTTGCGCAATTGTTTACGAATTGCTGTGTCAGAAATATTGTACCCGATTTGGAGAAGATTGTTTCCTTCAAAACTCGTAAAAACGACGGAGCGCTAGTCTGACTGCCCAGTGCTCTCCGAGCGCAATGACTGGATGGCCCTGATCTAGAGTAAAAGCCTCTCAATGTCCTATATTGTCCATGCTAATTTCCAACCTTCATCCACGGGGATTAGTTCGAAGGACAGTAACGGCTGTTTCAGGTAAGCCAACAATCCGTTCGTTACATAAACCCATTCACCAAACTTTTCAGACAGAGGGTGTAGTAAGAAAGCATGCGCAGTCACAGATCTTTCTGAGTGACTACATCATTACCAAGTCTAGCTAACATATCACAAAGTCAAGAGGATAGGATTGCCTTTGAGACTGGTACAACATATGCGATAATGTTCTGCAAGACTGGTCTTCGCTTGGTTACGTTCGGATGATTCGGCAATTCTCGGGAGATCAGAGGGAGAATTGATATCGTATGTTACCAAGTGAAGCGCGCCAAGTCAAGCAGGGAGGGTTGAAAATTAATTAACTACTCGAGATGGTTCAATAACAGTGAGATGGTTTCAATATTAATTGCTGTTTAATGGCAACAGCGTGTTTGGTGCGCGAAGTACATAGACTAAACACTAGGCTACTAGCACGAGTTCACAAGGTGGAATGTTCATTCATGAATCCCCCCAGGGACTCACATCTAGTGGGACGTGGGTTGGCGACCACGGTACCCCAGCTGAGTCTGGCATTACTTCCACTTACTTGTGCCGGGCTCCTCTCCGTCTTCTTTCCCGTCTACCTCTCTTGGTCAACTCTTGTTCTCTTCCGACCCCGACGATATTAGGGTATCCGAGGCCTAGGGAGTCTTTCAATTACCCGCCTTAATTGGCTCTTGTCTCATCTTTCCTGACACCCTCATTTTTCGAGGGGTCAGCCTTCTTTTTCTTTTCGTATTATCTCCTGCCTTCTGCACAAGGCCCTCAAGGAGGCAGGGTGTATGTAGCCCCACCACTTCTGGTGCACCCTGGATATTGCTACACCCTCAAGGGCACACGGCTGGTGAGAATGGGAGCAGGCGACCACGAGGGATTCCTCAGCTGGGTCCGTTTTGTTCCCTTTTTCCACTGACTTAGGGGCGGGCCCTCTCTTCTTTCCCTTTCCTAGCAGACTTTCATGGTTCTCCTTCCTTCCAAGTCCCTCAATCCTCATTCTTCGGGGGTTGAGGGCATTTCTTTTCTTCCTGTCCTTTATTTGCCTTATCCTTTATTTGTTTCCCATTTCATCTTCTAGTATATAAGTCAGTAGTTAGTATTAGTTTTCATTCTCATCTCATCTTTCACTATCACCCAAACCATTAGGGGCCGATAACCTAGATGTTAGGCCCCTTAAAACAACAATTATCATCATCATTCATGAATGAAGTTCACATGGTGGATATATGGTTATCGCTGCACCTATAACGAAAAGGAACTTCAACAAAAATTGCGTATCAGAAATTGAATGGATCGTGCTACATAATAATTACCTGATGCTTGCCACGGTGGGTGAGTGGTAATCGTGTTGGACAGCCAACCCCAAGCTTGCAGGTTCGCGCCTGGCCATGGTAAGTGATTTTTTGAAAGGCGACAAAGTCACCACAAGCATGTCATGCGTTGTTGGCATGTTAAAGAACCCATTTGATTTTGCAGGCCATGTTCATGATGGCAAATCGGGATGTTCCGCCAACACAAAAGTTCCTCCTTTCCCTACTAGAAAGCGCTATAGTGTCAAGGAGGTTAGATATCTAACCTTCTTGACTTTCATAGCGCTCCAAGGAACAACAAAACTCGACATGCAAGCTGGTCTCTGGGCGTCAAATAACCAAACGTTGCACCCGGCATCCGAGACCATACGATATTATTATTATTACGTAATAATATTAATAAACAGTATCTTCATTAGTATTCAATTAAACTTGCTAAACGGTCACTTCGAGTAATTCTAGAATTACCTAAGATTTCCGTGTGGCAGATGACCTAGATGTTTCGTCCCGTAAAAGAACAGTCACCATCAAACTTTCCGCAGACCAAACGTAAATTAGCATAATAAATATGGGATCCCATGGGGCAGGGTAAAGAGTCGCTGCCCTTCACGATTACATTTCAGTAGTTTGTTCAATTTTCTAGTAATTTATTGATAGTTTAATCGTTCTCTCGTGAGGAAAAACTGAGAAGAGGCTGGTTCGATTCCTACCTCAGCCATCCTGGAAGCGGTTTTCCGTGGTTTCCCTACTTCTACTCCAGGCAAAATTATAATTAGAGGAAGGTATAAAGAAAGTTTGAAAAGTATAACGGTTTCCGAACTCGCACATAAATCTGTAAGCAGCAGGATATTGAGTTGAGATCAGCCCCATTTGCACGGTGTGATCCATACTCCCTGGGAAATCATGTAGTAGCAGGTGGCGAGACAGGAGTTTGGGAGGGTGTAGAGGAGGGGGAATCCATCCCACCAATGAGAGTTTAACGGTCAGTTCATCTTCGTTCCCTGCACAAGACCACACGGGCCCCATTAGCAGAATGAAGATGAACGTAGTCAGCTACATATGGGGCAGTGACGCAAGCATCTTACAGTTCAAATGAAAAATATACAGAACCACAGTTTCAGGAAGCAAATGGCAGAGGAAAGGACGACAGAAGGCAGACAGAGATAGAAAGTTCCGCCCTAGTTAGAGGGAAGTTTCATGGCAAGAGACCAAGGAAACATTACCGAGCATTAGGGAGTTGAAAGGAGTATTGCTCACATGAAATATGGGGAATTAATGAATACCTATTTTCACTGGCGTGGCTGGCCGCCAAATTTTCCGAAAATGAGCTACTAATACCCGTCTGACGAGTCACTGCCGTTCTCAAGTGAAGGCGCCGTCAACTGCTTGCATGTGTCAATCGGTGCGTCAAGGGCTAGAGTGGGGTACGAGGGAAGGCATGTCGGGTGTAGAAGTAGATTGCGACACATCACACTACAAAAATTCCTCTATAGAGCATCCAGTGTTTAGAAAAGACTGTGGAGCCTTATGGCGACAGTGTTGCTAACTCTAGGCAGATGTAGCGCGCTAACGTCATATGTTATGTTCACCCGCTTCGAGTACTGCCCTTTCATAAGTTAGCGAGGCAACACAACCCCAGCAGCTACCTGAAGGAGCAGTTTTGCAGCTGTTAACGGATTGGACCAGTATTAAGGATACCGTACGCGAAGAGAACCAATAACTACATTCATTTCGTTGTGATATGACGCATTACTGATTGACAGATGTCGAGAGCACAAACCTTCCTTCCTTCTCGGATGTACTGTATGCTGACGATGATAACAATTTTTACGTAAGCGATACTGTTGATCATCACTTTTTTTTTTGTTATTAGTTAGGCTATAATTTAGTTTCTTTCAATTTTATTCTTGTTGTTTTGTTTTGTTTAGGTTAATATTTGTAATATTTTAGTGAGTTAGAAGTGCGGTTAGGGGCGCGCAGCTGTGAGCTTGCATTCGGGAGATAGTGGGTTCGAACTCCACTGTCGGCACCCCTGATTCGATCGAACAGAAAATAAAACAGATTCACAACAGTAACGCCAATGACGGATAGTGCTTCAGAACTTATGTTGCCGGCGGAACTGATCACGTGCTCCATTCAGGACGAACATGCAACACAGGACGAGGCTCTTCTTTCCAGCGTGCTAACCTATTACATTTTTAAATCACTAAGACGTTATATAAACGATACTTGTATGGGATAACAAAGGTAATCAATTGGAAGATAATTGTAGGAAGCTATTATGACGAAAAATATATATGTTCAGCGTTCCTTCATGACATAAGGTTGAGGTAATAAAACCAGTCTAGGAGGGGGGGGGGGGGGGTCCCGTTAAAAGTAAAAGCCCATAAGACCCACAGTGTTTTCTAAACGCTGGATGCTCTATAGACACAAAATGGTGGCTTCCATGACGTCATCTAAGACACTAAAGATTTAAACGATGCATCCAAGTTATATTCTGTGTGTTACTAAGGCTTTACAAACGAAGTTTGATGTTTTCAGTCGGTCAACACGAATGTACCAATTGTGATGAGTTAATCCCTAATCATGAAAAAATTACATGAGATTAATAAATGAAAACGAACCCAGCTCAGGAATCCCTCGGAGTCACTAACTCCCGAGCTCACCAGCCGTGTTACCTTGAGGTTGTAGCAGTAACCAGGGTGCGCCATAATTGGTGTGGCTACATACCCCCTGCGTCCTTTAGGGCCTTGTGCATAAGGCAGGAGATATTATAAAAATAAAAGAAGAGGTCTGACCCCTCGACGAATTAGACTCAGCTGGGCTACGTCTCACTAGTAATGAATCTCTTGGGAATTAATAATTTGGGGAACACTTTCCTAATTTACGAATTTATTTCAATGTAAGGTGAAGAAAATACTTCAAATTTCCAATGATGTAAGAGGAGTTGTCTAGAAGCAAATTTGTGTGATGAAACGGGAGCAGGGAGGAGCAACTTGAGACAGGAACGATACGTCCCCGAGGAAATCTCCCACGCCGTAAAGAGGATGAAAAGTAAGGGAGCACCAAGGGAACCTGGCATGCGTTCGACGTTATAACTGAAACTGGAGAAATGATTGGGCTGCATGATGAAGAGCCAGTAAAAATATCTAATAATGATGGCAAATAATGTGCAATTGGGACCGTGTATAGGATGAACCTATCCTCTTACATGTGAAAGGGAAATCATAGATAATGAGGTACAAGAAAGTGAGGGGTTTCTTTATTGAAGGAACTAACCTGCAAAGGACCTGTCCTAAGATACAGCACCCCCGCGGCGTAGTCATGCGCATTAAGTTGTGAACGACTGCGATTGAGAATTGCAGACAATGCTGGGATGGTTGATGATGATGATAGTTGTTGTTTTAAGGGGCCTAACATCTAGGTTATCGGCCCCTAAAGGTCTAGGTCAGTGGTTTCCAACAAAAAAATTCCAAGGACCCCCTCTTCCAGTAGCTATAATGAAAAGGACCCCCACTAATTCCTAAACCTATACTATATAGTCTTTCATGCTAATGAGCTAATTCAATGTAATACAAATGGTCTATATTTGGACCTTGCTATTTCATATCACTTAAAAAGAGCCTAATTAAGAGTTTTATTATTTTAATTGTTTTGGAAATTAAGGTTGACATTTTGAGAAGAAAGATTAAGCTTAACATTTTTTGTTCAGTCTTGCCTTTATTGTTATTGTTTAATTCTCGATTTGTGCTCAAGTTTTTTTTTCAAATGTAGGTTTTTGCTGACAAAATCCTTAAAACAATTTGGATTTTGAATTGAAAATGTAAGAAAAATAAATAAAACCTCGGAGTGTTTAAGAATATTGCAATTAAAATTGCATGAATTTAGAAAAAATATGGAGAAAATAAGTAAAATCTAATTTTATACAAAATTATGATTTATTTGTGGAAATACATATTATATCCATTGGTACACAGTTTTAATTTTCAGTTCTTAATGAGATGAGTTGAATCTAATCTTTGAGTCCATTATTTCTGAAATGTTTGGTTCCAAATTTGATATTTTCACTCTGAAATCCGACTGCATGTCGAGCCGATTCCTGTATTTGTTTTTCATGTAACACATTGAGGAACATGCTTTTTCACAACGATAGGTAGTTGCAAATGGAAGGATCTTTTTCATTGCCTTATCTCCAAGTTTTTTGTAGTCTTTGCGTACTGTTGCCCAGAAGTCTGCAATTCATTCAACATTAAAACTGTTTTTCATTGTACCACAGCTCGACATATCCACAAGTTGATCTTGTTCTACTTCTGTGAGGCCTTGGATTTTTTCTATTACTTGACAGCTGAAGGGATTTCGAATCCAACTATCGTCAGGGTCAGGTTCAGGGAAATATTCCCTAAACGTAGTGGCTAGGCTGCGTGGATGCTCGGCTATGTTGCTCTTTATATGGTCAGGCAAACTCTCCTCTGAAGACTCCAAGAATTGTTTCCAAGTAGGGAAGTTAGTAAATGACTCTTTTTCAATCCGTGCCGCCCAGATCTGACACTTTTTTTACCATATCACTAATTTTATCTTCTACTTTGAACATATCTACATTGTTCCCTTGCAAACTTAAGTTTAACACATTCAAGTGTTCAAAGACATTAGCTAAGTAGGCAGCTGAGCAAAGCCAAGAAAAGTCAGTGAGAAAATCTGCGTACTTGGTGTCAAGAAGGAAGATACGAACCTCATCTCTAAGTTCAAAGAATCTTGTCAAGATCCTACCTCGAGAGAGCCATATTACTTCCGTATGAATAAGAAGCTGTTCATGCTCAGTGCCAATTTCTTTGCATAACAAAGAAAATAATCTAGATTGCAGAGGACGAGTTTTAATGTAGTTAATGATTTGACCACTTCGTTAAGTATCTTCTGCAAAAGTTCTGGCAATCTTTTGGCTACTAAGGCTTCACGATGAGTACAACAGTGTGTCCATTTCACCTCAGGAGCTACTGCTTTGATACGAGCTTGAAGTCCCGTTTTGTTGCCAGCCATTGATTTTGCTCCATCCGTAGACAAGCCCACACACTTTGTCCAGGAAATGTCATGTTTACTGAAAAAATCATTCAGTGCAGTAAAAATATCTTCTGATGTTGTGTGAAGTAGTTCGCACGAAAAAAGAAAATCTTCGAATATCTGGTCCTCCCACAAAAATCGTGTGAAAACCAACATTATTGATTTTTTGATATGTCTGTGCTTTCATTCAATTGTAGAGCATACATATCACTCATGCAAAGCCTGACCAGCAACGTTTCTTCAATATTATTGGCCATATCAGTAATTCGTCGTTGGACAGTATTGTTAGAGAGCGGAACAGTACCTATTAGCTTAGCAGCTGCATCACCTAACATTCTCTTGCATAAAATTATTGCTGATGGCAGTATAAGTTCTTCTGCAATTGTATGTTTTTTTTCCACATTTTGCGACAAGTTGAGATACCTCATAAGATGCAAGGGTTGCATTTTCATTTGCATTTACACCACAGTGTTTAGTAATGTTTACACGAGATCTTTTAAGTTCTCCTAATTTGTTTTTGAAAAAATCTAATGACTTATTCTTCTGCTCTTGATGTTCTGTTTCAAGATGTCGACGGAGTTTTGCTGGCTTCATACACTCATTCGAAAGGCTTTCGTAGCAAATAACACATTGAGGTTTAGGCTGATGCTCAGGTCCAGTGAAAGTGAAGCCAATTTCCAAGTAATCAGAGTTGTACTTTCTAATTTTTGCAGCAGACTTAACACTGACCTTAGATGAGTTAGGTTCAAGAGACGGTGGAGAGTTGGGTTCAAGAGACACTAACAAGTTCGGTTCGAGAGTCACTGACTTATTAACTTCAACATCAAATTCGTCTTCATCCGTAGGCCTATCTCGTTTTAACGATCCACTTTTCAACCAACGATCCATTTTTAATCACTGTACGCTTACTCGAACTTTCCGCAAATCATAGCTTTACAAACACTAACTATTTTACGAAGACACTCTTGTAAACAACACGTTCTGTGACAGCACTAGCAATAAACTAACAATGGCCGACTGTCGTCTGAAATGCGAGTTGGCTTTGTAAGTGACTCGCTTGTCGGCTGCAAACAGTGGCGCGCCCCCTCGGCACGAGTGGTAAACTACGTAGTTCAGTAGCGCTGCGCGTGGCTGGATCGCGAACCTCCACCGCTCTTCACTCATTCAACTGTGAACCCCACGGGCTACCGGCCCAGCACTAGGCACCCGGTGGCAGCGCCAATGACTCCGACTCTTGACAATGGTCTGAACCACTTCTGTTTGATGAGATGCTCCAAGACATCAAGCCGGAACTGCTCAATTGTTGGAGCAGCTCCAGCAATTCCGGCACTTTTTTACGCAAAAGTTAGTATTTTTAAGGTACTCAGAAAGCTGCAATACTGAAAATCTGTTACTGAACCAAATATATTTTACTCTAATATCTGCGGACCCCTTCGGCATGGCTTGCGGACCCCCAGGGGTCCGCGGACCACCTGTTGGGAACCACTGGTCTAGGTGATAGCGGAATGGGAATGACATGGAAACCATAACGAAAATACTTACAAAATGGAACTCAGATTGAAACGACTCACGAAACGTAGAGTGGAAATACTTCAAATGGTAATTTAGAAGGAAAATGCTCACAAAAAGAATAGTGTGAAAAATACGCACACATTATAGTTTAGGTTCAAAATACTTACAAAATGCAATGTAGATTCGAAATATTCACAAAATGCAATTGAGATTCAAAATACTTACACAATGCAATTGAAATTGAAAATACACAATGCAATTTAGATTGAAAATGTCATACTAGATTCAAAATACTCACAAAATGTAATTTAAATTTAATATAATTACAAAATGCAATTAAAACTGAAAATACTTACAAAATGTAATTTAGATTCAAATTACTCACAAAATTCAATTGAGAATCAAAATACTTTAAAAATTCCCATCCTACACAATGCAATTTAGATTGAAAATACTAGCAAATTGCGGTTTAGGTTGAAAATACTTACATAATGCAATTGAAATTCAGAAATCTCTCGAAAAATGGCACCCTACATTCAAAGACTTACTAAAAAACAATTTAGATTGTCAATCCTTACAAAATGCAATTGAGGTTGAAAATACACGCAAAATGCAATTTAGATTGAAAATAATTACAAAATGCAAAATACCTACAAAATGTAGTGTAGTCAAAATATTCTCAATATGGAATTTAGATACACGGAGAGCCAATTCACAAAGACAGTGCGGAAATCTTAAAGAGAAAAGGAAATATAATGAAAAGAAAAAGATGGCTGATCCCTAGAAGAATGAGGGATCAGGAAAGATGAGAGAAGGGCCAATTAAGGCGGGAAAGGATGACACTCCCTAGGCCTCGGATACCCTAATACCGTCGGGGTAGGAAGAGAACAAGGGTTGACCAAGATAGGTCGACGGGAAATAAGACGGAGAGGAACCCAGCACAAGTAAGTGGAAACGATGCCGGACTCAGCTGGGGTTCCGTGGTCGCCAACCCACACTATATGTGAGGCGCTGGGGGAGGCTGGGATGCTTGATACAAATCATTCCCTTACTTGATTAAAACAGAGTAATCACGGAAGCATAGTCATCAGATAAATCCAACAAACAGTAAAATATTTGGGGTTGATAACCAATGACCTCTTAGCCCGTAGACACTCCTGAGCGAGATGCGCAGACGCGTCAACACACTGATAGGAGGTAGACAAAGCTGTGGTGAGTAGGATAGAAAAATCGTGTTTTGGTGGGTCAAGAAGTATTCTGACACTTCTTGTCACCACAGTTTAAGTTTACACTGGGTTTAGTTTTGTGTATTGAGACAGCTACCAACATGCCGAAGATAAAGGAATGTTCAGCAGGCCTAAATTAAGCCGTGGTAAATGTCCTACAACTGGAAAATCTCTGGCACAAGTGGCGACAGATTTGGATCTGTCCAGGCAAATAAAGTAGTCAATATTTGGTTTAAACTGAAATATACAACAAACAGAATAGGCAGACCTAGTAAAATCATGCCTCGAATCAAAAACCTCATTTGAAAAGTTTTATAAGCTGATCTGAGAACAACGGCTGCGGACATATACAAAGAGCTACGTGAATTGAATATAGCTTTTTTTTCTTTCTTTCTTTTTCTTTTTAACAATGTCAACATATCCAATAGTAGCACAAAACTGAAACTCGGGCAGTCAAATTTGCAAGTTAAACACCCCAGAAAAATAAGCGTGGATTATAAAATCTGTTGATGTTAAACAGCAAGCAGCATAAAAGCAAACAAAATATAAACCTTATAAATGGTGACTTATATGGCAAGAATCCCTTAAGAAATCAATGATACTAGAAACCTATTCCAGAAGTTCCATGGCTGTGGATGCGAGAAGCGAGGTGGGTACCCCAGGGCGGTGATCCATTACTATAGCACATTCTCTCTGGTATCTGTAACCTCTGGGGAGGTTCAGGCGGTCTCGTTCTAAGTTTCAAAATGAAATTACATGTGCACTTTGTTTCTTTTGTAACAAGTTGATAACACTGAGGAACAGAAACATGTTTCAAACTTCAATGGAAGTAAACACAAGTGATAAAGGTTCCAGTTTAAACAGTTCTAATCGTGGCAAGACTGGTGAATTAATAGTACATTATGCAACGAGCCTATAATGGCAATAATTAAGACACGAGTATGTTTATAAAACGAACGAAGCGATTTTTATAATTTCCATGCGAGTGTCTTAATTACCATTATAGGCGAGTTGCATACGACTGTTTATGTTCGACGATAATTATATCTATTTTATGTTCGAACATAAATATTCATAAATATCTTTCGAGATTTCGCCAGTTTTATGCACTGAACAGAGCGCTAGGGACGCAGAGAATACCTTGTATTATGACCATGGCCTCCTCATATACTCCACTATGACACTAGTCACGCAGTGAAATTTCAAATAGGCGGCCGTGGAAGCCAGCGCAGATGCGATGCTATCCTTACCTAATTGGTAACACAACTGTTTCTTGAGCTCTGATTGGTGGGAGAAACTGTTTCATAATGAAAAAAAAATCCTCTCGGCACGCCGGAAGGCGGAGGTAGATTTCACCGGGCAAACTAGGGGTTAGGCGAAAATAGGCAAAATATGCAGGTTTTCGTAGAAGGATCAGACCTCATTTATTGCGAGAAAGCATTTTACAATTGGAGCTTAATTAAGTTTGTTTTTCGTCTTCTTATGCATATCTGTAACATTTTATTGTCTTGTGGGGTCGGTAACCTTTTCGTAATCTGTGGTCCATTTTTATACTTGCGGTCACACTGTCCTTATGCAAGGTTTCGACCCTGATGTGTAGGGCCCGGATGTTACGCCGTAAAAAGTTAAAAGAAATGCACTATAAAATTTTCAAAAATGACTGTAATAAATGACCTAAAAATTCGAAAAATGCACTATAAAATGGAGAAAATGATCTTATAATAATAAACTCACCAATGTTTCAAAAATGACATCTTAGGCTCAAACTGAAAAGTCAATCAAAATATATTATGTTCACTTTTGTCTGAGTTGCACTGCACTACGAATGTCATTCTGATGTTGTCAAATGTAAATGATCTGCGGTTATCAACCAACTAGTTTTTATATCTCGAAAATCTACGTTCACTCTACTCAACTCTACACAACTGAGATATCGACACTCAAAGTTCACATCAAGGACATCGAGAAAATTGAACGACAGATACTAAGGAAGATATTCGGGCCCAAGTTTCAAGAAGGTATATGGATGCGAAAAACTCGAAAGAACTATATGCAATAACTGAACGATTCTCTTCAGTCACACACAAACGGCGTATGAAATTTTATGGAAATTTAACACGAATGGATGATTCACGTCTGCCTAATAAGATATTTCTTATTATCAATGGGAACCGACAAACCAAAATTCGCTGGCTAGTAGATACACAAATGGACCTGACTGAAGTCGACATTGATCCAATGACTACCACAAGGACTACATACAGACAAAATATCAACATCCACAAATTTGCACCCAAGAATCCAAGCTTGAAACTCCAAAACTCATGGACACAAGAAAGACGGCAGGCCTAGTGTGAAAGAATGAAGAAATTTTGGGCGAATAATAAGCCAAAAAGAGGAATTCCAGTGCTATTTAATGGTTCCACGTGCTCCTTAGGGGGCCGAACGAATATAATAATAATAGTAATCTACAAATATAACAAAACCATCGCGCTCTTTTCGCGCGAAGAGCTAAAGCCGTTGAAATCGGCGCGTGGCACCAGGATGGTTAAATCATCAATTAGATGACTTTTAGTGAACAATCAAACTACAGCGCTGTTCGATATTTCGTGCATGTGCCAAACGGCCTGACTCTATGGAATGAAGAGGGCTATTAAAATACCAAGTGACAGTGTTACCCGCAGTGTTGGAAAGGGTAAGTACTTAAAATTCGGTTCATTTCGTTCAAATGGAGTACATATTTTGTGCCAAAGGGCCAAAATCTAGGGAATGGAGACGGCTGTCCGAAATTTCAAGCAGACAGTGCAACTCGTCGGGTTCCAAAATGGGTAAGTAAACCTACGAAAAATTGGGTTTAGACGGGTAAAACGGTGCATATTTTTCCCAAAGGGCCTAAATCTAGGGAATGGAGAGGGCTGTCCGAAATTTCAAGTGCACAGTGTTACCTGCAGGGTTCCAAAGGGTAAGTATGTAAAATTTGGTTCAGATAGGTGAAACGATGTAGATAGCTTTTAAAATACAGGCAAACAAACTAACCTTCAGATTGATTTTTTTATTTATATATTTATATATTCATATATTTATTTATTTATTTATTTATTTATTTATGTATATACTTTACGTCCACATTGGCACACTTAAACCAAACCAAATATATTTCAGTAATCTAAGAATTGACATGTAATTTAGCTATCATCTTCCTCCTCTTTATTCTGCCTGTCCTGGCTGCCCATTCTTCATCAGATATGATATGGTTTTCATTTTTAGTTACCTTGCCACGGTGGGTGAGTGTTATCGTGTCGGACTACAAACCCCAAGCTTGCAGGTTCGATACTGTGAAATGATTTTTGAAAGGCGACAAAAGTCACGACTGCATTAGAACTCTTTCACATAAAAATTTCTCCAATCATGACATATGCAATAGGATTAATATGGGAGCATCTCTCGAAAAACGATCTTGCTCAGATAGAAAGGGTAAAGGCCATATACATGAAAAAGATTCTGTGTCTAGGACAAAATGCACCGTCAAGGACGACCTATGAACTAACGAGACAACCATTTTACATAGAAGAGTTACGTATAAGAATGTTACTGCCTTCTACATAGCAATATCAGTTAATACTGCAAGAACTTCAAGAGAAGAAAGCCAACATCTGGATGGATTTCTTCCAAACAGATGCCATGATGACCTCAGAGTGGAGGAATTCTATGTATGAACTTCGCCATTTCATGACACGTTTCGCTGTTCATGGTTTTCATTTCAAGCTGTGCTGCAAGAAGGTATACCACAACCCAGACGAGAACTGTAGGTGTGAGTTGTGTGGAAAGTCGTGTGAAAGATATCACGCAAAAGTTTGTAGCAAGAGAACAGAGACATTAACAGAATTCTGTACATGACTTCATTGTGTGCAATTTTAATTATTATTGTATTTGACCATTGGTTGCAATAAATATCATTAAAAGTCACGACACGCATGTGATACGTTGTTCGCATTTCAATTAAGTAGGCCGTGTTCATAAAGGCAAAATTAATCCCGGGATGTTCCGCCAACAAAAGTTCCTCCTTTCCCTACTAAGCGCTATTGTGTAAAGGGGCTTAGATATCTGACCGCCTTGACTTTCATAGCGCTACAAGGAACAAAAAAATCGACATGCAAGCTGCCCTCTGGGCGTCGATTAACAAAGCTTGCACCCGGCATCCGAGGTCATACGATATTTAAAAAGAAACTGTTATCGTAAGTCTTATATGTTTATTCTCCAAAATCCACTTTTCTTCTCTATTCAGCTTTTATATACATATAGATACAGTAATTATGTTGCAGTATTATGCTGTGCAGGGCTACAAGCACACGGTGACGTTGAATGAGAAGATGCATTACCCTTGTCAGAATAGAGAATGGAATAGACACTGGATTGACTGTAGATTTATAGGTGTTATGTTACGTCACATTCCTGTAGAGCTGAAATCCTCTCCGAGTGACGTGCAAAATATGATCACTGGGATGAGAGAGGGAGATGGAGGATGTCAAGTACATACAGCATTATCTACTCAGTCAACTCCGTATAGTGACGAGATTGATTCCGTGGCTTTAAAATAGTTGTTGTTATTGTTTCATTTAAGGGCCTAGCGACACCGTGTCATGAAGCCTCATGTACTTGGTTGGTTGGTCCCTCAGTTTAGGGGCTGCGACAACGCGGTCAAGTAGCCCCGTGTACTTTGGGTGTTTGTTCAATCTGTCTGATACCGGTGTTAATTGTGATGACTGTAGTAGTGTGTGTTGTGTGTTATCTGTTAGGTAGATTTCGTTAGAAAGCTAACTATTGCAATGGGTCCCATGTTTCGACTTCCGGAAAATTTCGACATATCTTCGCGTTTCACATCCCCCAGACCCCAAAACCACCGTCAGTTCAAAAGTTTATGTATATATATATGTATATCAGTTTCTTGTGGACACGATAACTGCCGTAATTTTGCACCAATTACTTCGAATTTTTTACCGAAGATGTATACCTATAAAATCTCGGTCGAGTTCGTGACTGGGCTAAATCGGTCGAAGGGGGTGAAAATGGGGGGCTTTTTTTTCGAAAAAGTGAAATTTCGCTATAACTCTCTTAATACGTGAAATATCGAATCCATTCAAAGTTCATAATATGTGTCGGATAAGTGCCAAAAATTTATGTCAAATAAGTTTTTTGATAGCACCAACCATTGACCAAAGGGGTGGAAAAAAGTGTTTTTTTCGGGAAACATTAATCATATCTCTCTTAATAGGCACAATATCAAAACCGTACAAAATGGACAATATTCCCCTAATAATTACCTAAAACTTTTGTCTGAAAGAATTTTTGATATGACCCACCATTATGCCATGGGACGAGAAAAATGATTTCGGAATTATAAGAAAATGCTAAGAGCTATCAGTGGTTGCCATGGCAACACTACTAAATTGATGAGGCATGGGCCATCAGACGTTGCCATGACAACGCACTTGCACGAGATCAGATTCAGTATTTCCATCTGACTAAGTGGTTGGTTGGTTGGTTCTAAAGGTTAGGGGCTGCGACAACGCGGTCATGTAGCCCCGTGTACTTTGGGTGTGTGTAGAATCTGTCTGATAACCGGTGTTAATTGTGATGACTGTATTAGTGTGTGTTATCTGTTTGTTAATTTAAGTACTGCAACTAACAATTTTTCAGATAGTTCCTACTTTTGCCGCCAAGCGCCACTGTCAACGACTACGAGGCCAAGTTCAGAACTGAGCTACTAGACGCCGCCGCAGTCGGCTCTTGGCAACGAACATAGAAACCTAAGAGCGTTGCATACATTCTTAACCTATCGAATTTAGCTTCACACAGGTGCAATTAGTGGAAGGATCTTTAACATGCCATAAATCTATGACATGGGACCGCCGGCTTTACTTCCCCTCCGAAGGAAGGCATACTGAGGGATATTTAACGCTCTTAAAAAATCCGACGGCTTCGGCCGGGTTTGAACCCGGTATCTTGGGCATAGAAGCTCAGCATGCTACCGACTACACCACCGAAGCCGCCTGACAAAGTGGGAAGCGGCTTCGGTGACGTAACTGGTAGCATGCTGAATGTCTATGCCCAATGTCGCGGTTTCAAAGCCGGCCGAAGTCGTCGGATTTTCTAAGAGCACTAGAATCCCTCAGTATGCTTTCCTTTGGAGGGGAAGTTCCAACGTTCGTTGCGAGTTGCTGGTTGGGGTGGCATCTAGTAGCCAAGTTCTCAGCTAGGTGTCGTTGACGGTAGTACCTGGTAGCAACATTCGGAACTACTGCTTGAAATTGGCCGTCTGCAGTACTTACATGAATTAAGACTAATACAGCCATTACAATTCACACCGTGTATCAGACAGATTCTACACTCACCCAAAGTACACGGGGTTAGATGACCGCGTTGTCGCAGCCCCTAAACTGAGGAACACACCAGAGGTAGATTTCATTAGAAAGCTAACTATTGCAATGGGTACCATGTTTCGACTTCCGGAAAATTTCGACATATCTTCGCGTTTCACATCCCCCAGACCCCAAAACCACCGTCAGTTCAAAAGTTATATATAATTTATGTATGTATATGTATATATAATATATCAGTTTATTGTGGACACGATAACTGCCGTAATTTTGCACCAATCACTTTGAATTTTTTACCGACCCACCATTACGCCATGGGACGAGAAAAATGATTTCGGAATTATAAGAAAATGCTAAGAGCTATCAGTGGTTGCCATGGCAACACTACTAAATTGATGAGGCATGGGCCATCAGACGTTGCCATGACAACGCACTTGCACGAGATCAGATTCAGTATTTCCATCTGACTAAGTGGTTGGTTGGTTGGTTCTAAAGGTTAGGGGCTGCGACAACGCGGTCATGTAGCCCCGTGTACTTTGGGTGTGTGTAGAATCTGTCTGATAACCGGTGTTAATTGTGATGACTGTATTAGTGTGTGTTATCTGTTTGTTAATTTAAGTACTGCAACTAACAATTTTTCAGATAGTTCCTACTTTTGCCGCCAAGCGCCACTGTCAACGACTACGAGGCCAAGTTCAGAACTGAGCTACTAGACGCCGCCGCAGTCGGCTCTTGGCAACGAACATAGAAACCTAAGAGCGTTGCATACATTCTTAACCTATCCAATTTAGCTTCACACAGGTGAAATTAGTGGAAGGATCTTTAACATGCCATAAATCTATGACATGGGACCGCCGGCTTTACTTCCCCTCCGAAGGAAGGCATACTGAGGGATATTTAACGCTCTTAAAAAATCCGACGGCTTCGGCCGGGTTTGAACCCGGTATCTTGGGCATAGAAGCTCAGCATGCTACCGACTACACCACCGAAGCCGCCTGACAAAGTGGGAAGCGGCTTCGGTGACGTAACTGGTAGCATGCTGAATGTCTATGCCCAATGTCGCGGTTTCAAAGCCGGCCGAAGTCGTCGGATTTTCTAAGAGCACTAGAATCCCTCAGTATGCTTTCCTTTGGAGGGGAAGTTCCAACGTTCGTTGCGAGTTGCTGGTTGGGGTGGCATCTAGTAGCCAAGTTCTCAGCTAGGTGTCGTTGACGGTAGTACCTGGTAGCAACATTCGGAACTACTGCTTGAAATTGGCCGTCTGCAGTACTTACATGAATTAAGACTAATACAGCCATTACAATTCACACCGTGTATCAGACAGATTCTACACTCACCCAAAGTACACGGGGTTAGATGACCGCGTTGTCGCAGCCCCTAAACTGAGGAACACACCAGAGGTAGATTTCATTAGAAAGCTAACTATTGCAATGGGTACCATGTTTCGACTTCCGGAAAATTTCGACATATCTTCGCGTTTCACATCCCCCAGACCCCAAAACCACCGTCAGTTCAAAAGTTATATATAATTTATGTATGTATATGTATATATGTATATCAGTTTATTGTGGACACGATAACTGCCGTAATTTTGCACCAATCACTTTGAATTTTTTACCGAATATGTATACCTATAACATCTCGGTCGAGTTCGTTACTGGGCTAAATCGGTCGAAGGGGGTGAAAATGGGGGGCTTTTTTTTCGAAAAAGTGAAATATTGCTATAACTCTCTTAATATGTGAAATATCAAATCCGTTCAACATTCATACTATGTGTCGGATAAAGCCCAAATATGTATGTTTGAAGAGTTTTTTTATAGCACCAACCATTGACCAAAGGGTTGGGAAAAAGTGGGTTTTTCGGGAAACATTAATCATATCTCTCTTAATAGGCACAATATCAAAACCGTACAAAATGGACAATATTCCCATAATAATTACCTAAAACTTTTGTCTGAAAGAATTTTTGATATAACCCACCATTATGCCAAGGGATGAGAAAAATAATTTCGGAATTATAAGAAAATGCCAAGACCTATCAGTGGTTGCCATGGCAACACTACTAAATTGATGAGGGATGAGCCATCAGACGTTGCCAAGATAACGCACTTGCACGAGATCAGATTCAGATTTCCATCTAAGTGTGAAGCGGCTTCGATGACGTAACTGGTAGCATGCTGAATGTCTATGCCCAAGGTCGCGAGTTCAAAGCCGGCCGAAGTCGTCGGATTTTCTAAGAGCGCTAAAAATCCCTCAGTATGCTTTCCTTTGGAGGGGATGTTCCAACGTTCGTTGCTAGTTGCTGGTTGCGGTGGCATCTAGTAGCCAAGTTCACAGCTAGGTGTCGTTGACGGTAGTACCTGGTAGCAACATTAGTAACTACTGCTTGAAATTGACCGTCTGCAGTCCTTACCTGAATTACAGACTAATACAGCCATCCCAAAGTACACGGGGTAACATGACCGCGTTGTCGCAGCCCCTAAACTGAGGAACCAACCAAAATCTCTGCGGTAGATATAATTTTGCGTGAAGAAGTAACAGACCGTTACATAGTTACACATCAGTGTCGAAACCTTGCATAAGGATAGTGTGACCACAAGTATAAAAATGGACCCCAAATGACAAGAAGGTTACTGTTCCCATAAGACAATAAAATGTTTAAAATAAGCATATAATGAAAAACAAAGTTAATTAAGCTCCAATTATAAAATACCTTCTCGCATTAAATGAGGTCTGATCCTTCTACGAAAATCTGCATATTCTGCCTATTTTCGCCTATCCCCAAGTTTGTCCGGTGAAATCTACCTCCGCCTTCCGGCGTGCCGAGAGGACTTTTTTTTAATTCAAGTAAGGACTGCATACATTCGATTTTTCAAGTAGTTCCAACTTTTGCTACCAAACGCCACCATCAACGACCAACTAGTTCTGAACTCAGTTACTAGATGGCAACGCAGTCGGCTCCTGGCGACGAACGTTGGAACCTAAGAACATTGGTCAAATCTTAACATATAAATTAACTTCACACATGTGTCATTAATGGAAGGTTCTTCATCATGCCATAAATCTATGACATGGGACGGCCGACTTTACTTCCCCTCCGAAGGAAGGCATACTGAGGGAATTTTAACGCTCTTAAAAAATCCGACGGCTTCGGCCGGGTTTGAACCCGCGATCGTGCGCATAGAAGCTCAGCATGCTACCGACTACGCCACCGAAGCCCCTTTCATGTACTTGAATGTGTGTGGAATAAACTGCGCCATTGCTGTAACTGTCTTTACTTGTAATTGAGGTTGGTATTTTGAATGAGGTGGTCTTGGCGTAAGTCAGGATCCATTCAAACATTTCTCAGGAGAGAATCTACTAATGAATGGCAGCAGAAATGGGAAGAATCTTCAAAAGGAACAATCACAAAGGAATTCTTCCCAACAGTAGAAGACAGACTAACAAACAAAATTAACCTCACGCCAAACTTGACAACAATAATAATAGGACATGGAAATACCAACTCGTATCTACACATACTTAAAATTGTACGCAGCCCCGAGTGTTCCTGTTATGGAGGACCCCAAAAAGTGGACCAGAGAGATATTAATAAACAGTGTTTTCATAGAAGGCTACTGGCCGATCCATGAGTCTATTGTGTTCTTACAGGTACATTTGTACGAGGAACACATAGCATTTTGGAATGCGAGAGAGGGAATAGCCCAACGAGATAAGGGACCCACACACACAGGAATTTCCCTTCAGTCGAGTGCATACAGTGACCAAATTACTGCTCTCAACAAGACCGCGCAACACTCAACGAGATAAGTAGCCTGTAAAATACAATCTGAATTGATCATTTACAACAACCACATATTCACTCCAAACAAGCAAATTCCGGACGTCAATTGCTACTTCCAGTATCTCAACAAAACATCACATAGACCACAACTATCAAATATTGACGAGTTGCATTATCTCAACTAATACTGCAACTAAATAAGTACATATATTGTAAATATTTTCTTCCATATTTTTTAACAGATTTTATAGCCTAAGTGTAATGGATCTGATGATCGCTTGACGATTGAATCTGGTCATGCAAGTGTATTTATTAATCTCATGTAATTTTTTTTCAGGATTAGGGAATAACCCATCTCATTTGCGTACAATCGTGTTTACCGACTGAAAAGCATCAAACGTTTGTTTACAAAGACAACACTGGAAATGGCTTCAAACACCATACTCGGTTCTAACCAGAAAATACGTTAAACCAATTTCAAAATACGTGAACTCTTTGGACTTTACAGAAATGAAGAAGAATCAAGATTATCATCCATCAGCAAATAGTAGGCTATATAGCAAAGATTGTATGTTATAATTACACAATTCTATGAAATTAAATAAGAGCACGTATTATTACGACTACAGTGGAGCAGGCTGAGAGTATATTAATGAAAAATTTTAAAATATAAAGAAGACATTTTCCTGGCGTAGAAGTGGGAAACTAAGGAAAATCACTTCAAGGACAGCTGGGGTGGGAATAGAACCCAAGTTTGCTTCACGAGGCTGAATGTACACCATTCCAATCCTCAGTCCAGACTTAGATTTCTTGACAGAGTAAGAAATGTAAACTATGTTCTTTCCAACAATTCTGTCGAACTGAGGAACACCTTTTCCTGCTCGTCCAATGTTCCAGTCTTTCAAACTTTGTATTTTTATAACCAGAATTGGGCACAATCACAAAATGTATTTTCGAAACATAATGTAAGATACACTAACAAAATACCTGAGAATAGAAATTCATATTTAAAAAAAGCTATTTCTGATGTCCCTTTCCGGTAGTCGGGAATCGAACCCAAAATCTTAGGATCCTGAGTCTCAATTCGTAACCCCGAATCACAGAAGGTGGGCACGATTTAAGCAAAATTACAGTTAAGCCGAGAACTTGCTAATATGAACGGTTTCGTGAGTGAAATATATAAGTTTATTGATGCAGTCAATGACCATGTATTTTCTTTTCAGGGCGGGTCAGGGAAGGGATTTTGGAAGGAAATCGGCCGTGGATATGCCTGGTAGTGAAAATGGGAAACCACCTCGGCCGTCCTGAAAATGGTTTTCGTGTGTTAAATATAATTCTAACAAAGAATAACCTACTAAGGTTATCTCAGTCATTATCACGAGTTGCATTCACGTTTTAAGGTCTCCTACTTTATTTCTCACGATAGGGAGTAAATGGCAACATGCAGAACGAAGTATTGTTTGTGAATGTGTGACAAAGTTGACACCAACATGCGGTGTTCTACAACCCGTGCCCATCGGGCAAACGGGAGAGGTGTTCCACTATAACCCGTGTGACATCCCATACACTCTCTGGCACTGGACACTCGTTCAGCTCTCTTACAGAGGCAAACAATCTCGGCTGACACCACGGAGGACCGCGTTCGATTCGCGCCTTTGCCAAGAAATTTAATTCTGGTCTGGGGCTGGAACAGAGTACATTCTGCCTCGTGGGGCAAAACTGAGAAGAGGCGGGTTAGATTCCTACCTCAGCCATCCTGGAAGTGGTTTTCCTTGGTTTCCCACTTCTACTCCAGTCAAATGCAAGGATCGTTCCTAACTTAAGGCCACGGCTGCCTCCTGCCCAATCCTACCCTGAATTTACAAATCCACTAATCCAGCCATCACAATAATATAATAATATCGTATGGCCTCGGGTGCTGGGTGCAAGCTTTGTTATTTGACTCCCAGAGGGCAGCTTGCATGTCGAATTTAGTCGTTCCTTGGAACGATATGAAAGTCAAGGAGGTTACATATCTAAGCTCCTTGACACTATAGCGCTTTCTAGTAGAGAAAGAAGGAATTTTTATGTTGGCGGAAAATTCCGATATTAATTTTGCCAATATGATCACGGCCTACTGAATTCAAATCGTTTTTTTTAACATGCCAACAACGTGTGACATGCAAGCTGTGATTTTTGTCGCCTTACAAAAATCACTTACCACGGCCAGGAGCGAACCTGCTAGCTTGGGGTTAGAAGTCCGACACGATAACCAACTCACCCACCATGGCAAGCTGCCATTACAATAACACAGGTTATCAGACAAATTCCAAGTACACGAGGCTACATGACCACGATGTCTCAAAGCCCCTAAATCAATCAAGAACAACAAGCTCTCTTACAATAGAGGCTCAGAGTTGACCAGTGGGCTGTTGAGTTGGCGGGCCGTGTGTTAGTTCACTATTGAACCCAAGTGGACAATTTATTTGATGTTCATTTTCCCTCACGCAAGATCATAGGAAAATCAACTTAACATGAGTTTTAAATGGAACATGTACCTGGGAGGCGTGACCAATCACAAAGAAGATTTTTAATGGTAACAAGTAGTTCCGTGAAGAACTTTACAGCCTGTTTTCATATATCCTACTTATGTTAATTGCCTCTATTAAAATACAAAATTTCAGTGTGATTGGTGTAATAGATTCGTAGATATTAAGAACCGTTGGTCGCCATGTTGGATTTGTATGTATGAAGGCCATAGGGTTATGTACTATTAGATGACGACTTTTGCGTAGGTTCCATTATTTAAACGTTCACTTCGACCGCATGATTAACACACAAGAAATAAAAACTTAATTTTAGAATTGCGTACAGCCGTCATCTTGATGTTATGTGAACAATTGAACTAATTTAGATGCCAGTGCATTTCAATGTGTATAAACATTTAATGTACCAAATTTCACAGCGCTCAGATGGTTAAATCACGAGAAAAGGCTATTAAAATGTTTCAACTTCGCTTGACCGCCATGTTCGTTTTGTACTTTACAGGTTGCATAGATAAACTTGTAGTAGTGCCTTTTATCACCGTAGAAAATTACTGGGTGATATCAGTAATAGTTTCGGAGATATGGAATGCTGGTCAAATATTTCACACAGCCGCCACCTTTAGGTTATGTAAACAATTGAACTAAATTAGATGCCAGTGCATTATAGTGTGTAAAAACATTTGCTGTACCCAGGGGGACCGGGCCCCTCCCCCCCCCCCCGAAATATATTATTTGTTTATGAATTAAAACATTAAAAACCAATATAGTCATGTATTATTGTTACTAAGTGACGTATGGCAACGTTGCAAAGCAAGACGAAGGTAGAGCGATGTAAACAATGTGACGACATAACCTCTTATTACTCTCTTATGAACGATCCAAGAACAGCAACAAGTGCCCTTGAATCGTGTGACAAAAGTTTTTCCCCTAATTTTCATACCCTTATCAAACGGAGTTTGAGTTGGTTGAAAACACACTTCAGAAATTCTACTCCTGAAAACAGACTCAACGGTCTAGTATTGTCATCTATTCACAGAGACATACATCTCACTGACGATGAAGTTATGAACCGATTTGACAATGCTTCAAGAAACCTTGTCTTTATATTATAGCAGTGCCTTTATTCCAGGTATGCACACCCCTTAATGATTTGAAAACTGTTTAAGAAAGACTAGATGTTATATCATGTCAAATGACGCGTGCTACAAATGCTATACATGTTAGAAAGGGTCGAAGCCCCAGGACTCTTTCAACAGACTCCATTACCCATTAACTTAGGCTTCCTCTTTAAGGGTCACCCTGTATTTGAGTCTGACATCTTTTACAACTCTTTAAGGGTCACCCATTATTTGAATCTGATATTTTTCAAACTTCCTTATGGGTCACCCTGTATTTGAATTGAATCTAACATACTGTACACCTCGTTAAGTGTCACCCTGTATTTTGCTCTGACATCCTGCACACCTCTTTAGGAGGCACCCTGTATTCTTATCTGGTATCTTGTATATCTCTTTAGGAGGCACCCTGTATTCATATCTCGTATCTTGTATATCTCTTTAGAAGTCACCCTGTATACTTGTGTGACATCTTGTGCACCTCTTTAGGAGTCACCTTGTATTCTTATCTGGCATCTTGTATATCTCTTTAGGAGTCACCCTGTATTCTTATCTGGCATATTGTACACCTCTTTAGGAGTCACCCTTATTATTTTCGCTTCGCTCGAAGGCCCAGGACTCTTTCAACATACTCCATTAACCATTAACTTAGGCTTCCCGCGTGGCTGCATGACGTCACGCACTCGCCGTCCATTACCCATTAACTTAGGCTTCCCGCATGGCTGCATGACGTCACGCACTCGCCGTCCATTACCCATTAACTTAGGCTTCCGCGCGGATGCATGACGTCACCGTCTCCGTCACCGTAACGCAACCGTCTCCGTAACGCATAACTTTTGACTCAAGCATAACGATGAAGTCGACAAGATCATTTGAAATGATAAAAAGTATTGGTAGTATACATTTGTATCTAGTCCAGCAAATATAACTTCAGACTAGAAAGTTCATCGATCAGCTGGCGTTAATACGCTACTAACAACAGCCGGAGGAGATTTCGAATAATCCTCGATTTAAATCGATCTATCGAATCAGTTTCTCTTGGTCGGCAACTCGGCACTCCGTTCTTATAAGCACGCAGGCTAGTGTTTGGAGATGGGATAGGTTGTTAGTTTGTGCGTGAGGTTAGTTTTGAAGGATGAAGTAAATAAGTAAAGTTAAATATCCACCAAGGCATCGAAAAAGCTTGAAAGTTAGTAATAATAATATCGTATGGCCTCGGGTGCCCGGTGCAAGCATTGTAATTTGACACCCAGAGGGTAGCTTGCATGTCGAATTTCGTTGTTCCTTGAATCACTATGAAAGTCAAGGAGGTTAGACAATAGATATCTAAGCTCCTTGAACACTATAGCGCTTTCTAGTGGAGAAATTAGGAACTTTGTGTTGGCGGAAACTCCCGAGATTAATTTTGCCATTATGAACTCGGCCTACTGAATTCAAATGGGTTCTTTGACATTGAAAGTTAGTGATTCAAACACAAACAATTGGAAATTGCCGAAATTTGCAAGATCGTGTTGTGAGCAAGATGATTGAATTAAAAAGTATCATAAAATGGTTTTACGTTAGTTGTCTTTGACATTAACCAAACATAAAGCATTGCAACAAATTGGTTGAAAAAGTGCTGCCAGATAGCCTTAAAACTCATCATTTTGCACCAAATTATACAACAGGTTCCCCGGGGACAATCCCGGACCCCCTATTCTTTGGGCCTATACATCATGCCCCCTAACACCCGGTTGGACCCTCCCCCCCCCCCGAAATAATACTCTATATACGCCCCTGGCTGTACCAAATTTCTTTGCGTTTGGGTAGTTAAATCGCGAGAAAAGTGGATTTAGAATTTTCAAATTCGCCTGGTCGCCATGTTCGTTTTGTAGTTAACATGTTATTAAAAGTCTCATAGGTAAACTTTTAATGGTGCCCTTTATCACCGTATCAGTAATAGTTTCGGAGATATAGAATGCAGGTGAAATATTTCGCACAGCCACCATGTTGGATTTTTTACCCCTGGCACTACAGCCCATGACGGCATAGGCCTACCAAGCTACCGCTGCCCAGCCATTTGGCCTGCAGATATTGGGGTGACGTGTAGTCAGCACGTCGGGTCCTCTCGGCCATTAATCTTGGTTTTTGTGACCGGGCGCTGTCTCACTGTCAGACAGCTACTCAATTGTCCTCACGAGTCTGAGTGCACCCCGTTCCAGCCCCCACGTCAGTTTCTAAAATCCCTGACGGAGCCGGGAATCGAAACCGGTGCCTCTGGGAGCCTCCGGGTGAGAGGCAGGCACGCTATCCCAACACCATGCGGCCGGCTGCCATGTAATATTGGTGAGAAGTAATACAATTTGAAGGGCACGGTCGTGGTAGGCCGTAATTGTACTATGACCTTACCGAGTGTCATTGAAATCGCTCCAACCGTTTATAAGTTATTATGGGGTGACGGGAGATATGGAACTGCGCCCATAATCAGTGGTATTTCCACATCCTTTTAATTAGGCCGATTGAACTGCGCCCATAGTCAAGTCGGCTGTTAGCCCATGGTCGGTTTAAGGGGAAGTGAAGGACTGTCTCCCACCACTAGCTTCTGCACTGCTGACAATAATAGGTAGTCCCCCGTCCCGATAAGCAGCAGTACTACGGGAAACCCGAGGCCGGCGCGCTGCTGCCTAAGCCAAGGAGGCTACACTAATAATAATAATACAACTCTCTCTAATCCACCATAAATAACTACCCCTCTAGTTTTGTTATACAATTAAAAAATATAATAATCTTATAAATGGTAAGATTACCGTACCTCGAACTAGATTATTAAACATTTGCAATAACAGAACTATTTTTAAAATATGGTTAGATCGTCGAAAACATCCCAATGTACCAGTTAATATTAATATTGCTAGAACAAAAATTAAATATGAGTGTTTTGAAAACTGTAGCCTATCTGTGTTATGTATCCCAGGCCAACACCAATCTCTTATCCGCAATCTGGACAGGGTATATTTAGTTGTTCGCAATCTGGACGGTTTTTGACTTGTTCGCAATCAATACACAACCGATTTGAAATGAGTCACTTCAAATTCACACCACTCGACAGAACATAATTCGGTAGAGGGGTGGAGGGAGGGAACCTACCTGACCGCTCTCAAAGAGCGCAGTTCCACTGCCACATTTCGAAGGTTGATGCTAATGACCAGGGTCATTAATGAAGCTTGGGCGCAGTTCCATACAACCCGGGGTGTCACACACACAAACACACACACGGAGAAAAGGTTATCTCATAAGTTAATTTTTTCATAAAACGAAAATAGGCTAAAAATGGTCAGATCCGCGATATTGCACGGTCAGCTACGATATGGACCCCAGATTTGAACAACGCACTAAAGTTTACCACACCGCTATCATGAACTAATAGCAAGCTCCTGTATATTTCACACACAACACAGTTTGTTAGCCTAAGATATCTAAGGCAACTTTGTTTCAGGTAGATATGCAAATGGGAAGGGGAGTGAAATCACGCTCAAGTTGATAACTATGTAAATGAGTATGTTACATATAACAGTAAGAAGTATTCTCAGTTAAGTACTACATAAAATATTTTCACGGCTGGTATAGTGCATAACTTCCGAATAGTAGTCCATACGAGGGTATTTTTGATGACCAGCCTTAAGGAACGCTACTCACTGACAAACAAATGATTTTTTTTTGCGTATGGCTTTTAGTGCCGGGAGTGTCCGAGGACATGTTCGGCTCGCCAGTTTTGTAGCTGCTTCGAGACGGACACCCAATGGGTGAGCTACAAGTACCGTTGGGGAGGAAAGTTGGAATGTAAGTACGAGGAGTTGGAAGGTAGCGGCTGTGGCCAATAGTTAGGGACCAACCCCGGCATTTGCCTGGAAGGAAGATGGAAAACCACAGAAGACCATCTTCAAGGTTGCCGGCGGGGGGGGGTTCGAACCTCCTCGCCTCCCGGAAGTGAGCGACTGCCAGCAATCATGCCGTAACGACCACGGCTAACTCATCCGGTAAACAATCAATAAAACAAATTAATTAAAGAAGTAAATACAATCGATACATGATCACATAGTTTCTGCCTACCTTAGCAACCCATAAACGTTATTCGTACAGAATTAGATAGAAACACTTCAATGGTTTCGATTATTAGTTCAATGATAATAGGTCTATCTCTACATACTGTAGTATTAAACAAAGTCCCCGATACTTGGATGTAACGAGTAGCCTAATCTCGAGAACCACTGGATGGGTTTTGATGCGGTTTTCACCACTCTGAAAACGATTTCTCGAGGAAATATTCTATGGAATAATTTACGACTAAAGGAAGCCGAGCAGTAACGATTTCAGTGAATCGAATCGAAGAAATCAATCAATTAAGTATAAAACTAAAATACTATAGATGTACTTAGGACTATTGATTGTTTGATGTGAAAAATGTTTATGAGATAAATTGTAATTAACAGAATGAAATGAAATGAAACCAATTACAATTTTTCTCACAAATATTTTTCACATCAAACAAACATTAGACTTAATTACATATATAGTATTTTAGTTTTTTTCTTAATTGATTTCATTCTCAATTGAGCTGAAGAAGACCCCAATGTCAGGTCGAAACATGTACAATACCTCTACTTAGTATAAAACAAAGTCCCCGATTCTTGGATGTCACGGGTAATCTCGAGAACCACTGGATGGATTTTGATGCGGGTTTCACCTTTCTGTAAAGATATCTCTCGAGGAAGATTTCTGTAAAAAAGTTATTTATTTATGATCAAAGGAAGCCAAGAAGTAAAGATTTCAGTGGAAAAGTCGAAAAGAAACCTGTCGTCCGAACGCTTTGTAAGCTTACGCTGGGCAAACCGTTAAAACTATCTAAATACTATGAGTATAAGAATTGTTCAGCATGAAAAGTTCTACAAAAAAGTCCGGGAGAGCATATGTCTATCTTCAATACATCGCCCATTATAAGTGCTTTTGCGTTTTAATTTCTTCCAACCATGTCCATTCAACTACCGAGACGACAGCTTACGAGCTAACTAAGGGCGAGTCTATCATCCCTGTTACAGCCTAGCTAGCGGGCGAACCTATTGCCCCTGATACAGCCAGCAGCAAACCGTTGAGTCGTGTTGAGTTAAGAGTTCTGAGAAGGGTGGTTGTGTTTGGAGTTTCCCTAGAAGTGCAACTCGGGATTTATTCATTTTGCCTGTGAAACACAGTCAAGTTAAGATTGGACGGAAGGGGATTTGAGTTTCATTCACCTCGCCATTCCCTGGAAGTGCAACTATCATTTCGCCTGTGAACTTTTCGTTCCGCAAACTTCACAGTCAATTTAAGATTGGACGGAAGGGGGATTATATTATATTAAATTATACTCATTGTTTTAATGGTTTGCTCCCTTTTTTGTATATATATATTGAACCCTTTATCCTCTGATGGATAAAGGATTCGATGTTTTATTTCTACAATTAATAAATATTTCCACCAGCGTCGTGAAATAGCCAGACGGAGATGAGGAAATTTCAAGCATTTGTTGGAGACAATGGGGACATACCTGCAGCAGTTTGACAAAAGGCTAAATACTTAAGGATTGGGAAAAGAATGAGCCTAGCAATGTTTCATAAGGACAGGTGGTGGCCACCTCAAAATAGAAGGGACGCGTGGTGAGACACGCTTATGGTATGTTCATTGTAATATTCGCGCCTAGAAAAAATATAATGCAGTAACGTGAGTGGCTGATGATACTACTGGACACTCCTACGAGGCCGAGGTCTGATAAAAACCGCGAAGTTATTGAAAAAGTGGAACCAATGAGAGATGAATGCTTACGAACGCGCCAAGTCTAGCTTGGGCACGCGAAAGCTAGCATTAACGCGGGAGATCGGCTAGACAACATCTCTACGATTGATTCTAGGATTAATGGGCATATTCTTGACCTGCGCAATTTTACGAGTTCAGTGATATTTGTTTCATTCCTGTACCACTATTATTTTGAGAAATTTTTATATAATTTCCCTCTCTATCGATACCTAGGGCCAGTTCATTTATAAGTGGCGTGAAGAGCCAAGACATTATCATTACATTGTGTGTGTCGGGAGACACAGGTTATTATTACATTTTGTGTGTCGGAGGACACAGGTTGTTATTATATTTTTGTGTGTCGGAAGACACAGGTTATTACTGTACTTTGCGTGTCATGAGGACACAGCTTTTTATTAATATAAATGTGTTAAATTCAGTGATAGATAGTCAGAGTACTATTTTTGTAGGGACAGTATCATCGACAATTCGCCAACAGACTGTTCTGGGGAAATAAGTACCTGAAACGGCGAATTTAGTAGTCAGATATCGAGTGTGTAATAATCTATAACTTTTTGAATCAGCACGAGAGATGGCAGCGTCGATCATGGAAGCTGTATGGAATCATCATCACTTCGTTGAAATGTTTGCCATGAGCTAAAAGCATTCAAGTTGGGAGATGGCTGCTGATGTCCTTTGACGGGTGACTGGCCGAGGATGAGTACTGAATAATATTCTTATTATCTGACAAGTTAACTTATGGTATATGGGACATATTTTGTTTGTAAATATCTTGCTTGTGTTGATTAACGTAGTGTATTTAGTTTTGGTCTGACACACCTTTTGCATGGAAACAGCTCGCACATATTTTATCAGTCGCAAGTTCTTGTTTGTTTGTTTTAACTAACGTGGCTATGTGGACGACCGTGTTCGCATATGTTTACGTAGTGCGAGTAAGAAGCGTCTCTCGGAGATATATTGTGTTTCAGAAGTAGGACTGAATTAGTATAGTCATGCAGTAGATTGGAGGGTAAATTAATCTTGTAATGTTTATTATTGATCAGATTCAGTGAGTTTATTGCCGTTGGAGCAATGTGTGTTGTGGCGAGGAGCAGTCAGCTCTCTCGTAGGTTTTAATATTTTTTTTAAATAGTTTGTGAGGATCTGATTCAGCCGACCTGTGTGAAATGTGTTATGTCATTCCCAGCAGTGTGTGTGTGTGTGTGTATTTTATTGGTCATTACAAGCGGGAATTTCAGCGTAGACTGATTTCTGTCAGCTTGGTGCCAAGTCCATATGGTTACCTTGCGAGGACATATGTGGCTATTTCGATTAATGTCTTACCATATGTTTATGTGGTTGAGATTTGTTGCTGTTGATTCTACGAGATAACGAGACAGGTGGTCAAGTTATTTTTACACACTGGGCTGGACGATGACAGAGTGAGGAAAGGGGAAGTTGTTTCACAAGGCGGGCTGAAAGGATTGCATCGAGGTCATTAATGAAGTGCTTGTTGGCTCCGTAAAATTACTTGAAATACAGAATAAGAACTGATCAATGGTAAAAATTGTTAAATAAATGGGAGTTGCCTACGAATCACTATAATCTCCGAAGCGTTAGCTTAACGTGCATTTTTGTTCATATAAGGTAATCTCAGCCGGTCAGGCTTTTGTTGTTGTTGGTTTCATGCCATGTTTATATTCCGTATTAGTGACCCGTGCAGTCACGTGCGATGCTGTCTTTTCCTTGTTTGTGTATTGAGCGATTGACCATGTGGGCAGCTCATTTGTCAGATGCGTCATCGCTCTGAAGGAGGGTCTCGAGGGAGATTCCTGTAAATAGTAGATTTTAGATTGTGTGTCAGCATTAATTTTTAAGGGTTTTTATTAGTGTCATGTCCCATATCCGTAAACGTTGATTTACGAGATGATTGTTCGTAAGCATCGTGGCTGTTAACCCGCTGTAAACGAACAGCCATCCAAGTACTCATCCCTCGTAGTTAGTCATTACGCATACATAAAATCCAATGCAAGTTAGTGGAACTTGGATCCATTTTTTTAATAAAGGGGAGATCCGTCTGACTCCTCAACATTGATAGATATTCCTGGCATGGGAAAATTCAGGGAGGATTTTTATTGTTGTTTATATTCATTTTATGCACTTATAGTCATTAAATTATGTTATTATTTTACGTCTTGTCACTTTCCTTCTTATTATAGTTTTAATCCTATGACCCTTACCTCAGTAGAGCATGTTGTTTGGCGAACGTAAACATCACACTATGAACTGAGCGCGACCCCTTGATCAAGATTCTTGCATATAAACACTGCAATACTAAAGGGTTCATAGGAGGTAAACTGGTGAGGCCAAGCGTGGGGTGGTTCACTGTGGTGTAACGGCAAAGAAATTGCACATGTCAATGTAAGCGTAGTTGGGTTTACAAACTGACGCAACAATGAAGGTGTAGTTTTGTTGCTGGTTCGCTGCTGGAACACATTTATTTGGCGTATTTGAGTAAAACTGACAGGCCACAAGTGGAGGCAGATATGACAGTATTTTAATCACCGGAAAGTGATGTTTTATTAAAAGTAATTGAGGCGAAGAGGATACCGCCAACTGTGTGAAATATAAATTAAAATCAGGAGTTTGCAATGTAAAATATGGTTCACGTTTTTGTCTATTGAATTAAAGTAAAAATAATATACGTGATACCGGGCGCCTAATGATTAAAGTTAAAACTAGATTTGTTTAGAAAGTCAAACTCATGAAAATGTTAGGAGGCTGGTAGCCTTAAATGACAATTAATACTTTGTTAATTAGTCAGTGTTAATATCAGATCAGGATAACAATTTAATGACTGAATATGTGTTTGGGTTTAAATTAAATTGAGTAAAATTAGAACCACTCAGAGATGCAATCGACTAGTGGGATTAAATGTAAAAATAAATGAACTGAGCAGGGTAAAAAAATTAAATGTGCATTGGGATTGTATGTGTGTGTCAGGGGGCATTGCTTTATGCCATTTCCCTAATGTCTCATATAAAGTGTATAACATGGCAACGGTGGAACAGACTCAAGAAATCATTGAAAATGCGGCTAGGAGGACACAGAAATTGTTGGACACTAAATTAGCGGAACAAAGTGAATCATTAAACACTAGTATTTTAGAGCAAAGTGAAGCATTAAAAGCGAAGTTATCTGAACAAATAAACACTAGTATGTTAGAACAAAGTGAGTCTATAAACAAATTGTCTGAGCAGAGTGAATCACTAAAAACTAAATTATCCGAACAAAGTGAATCAATAAACAATACTATGTTAGAACAAAGTGAGTCTATAAACAAATTGTCTGAGCAGAGCGAATCACTAAAAACTAAACTATCTGAACAAAGTGAATCATTGCGGACACAATTAAATAACAGTAGGATTGAACAAAATGAATATCAGGCGGAACAAGCTAGATTACTAAAAAATGAAATCAATGACACTATAAATTCGCAGTTAGAGGCGCAGAATGTTAAAAACACGAACCAATTAGCTTCGTTAACCGCAGAGATGAAGGATCACACTAATCAACAGATGGTATTGCTGGCCCTAGATGTTAGTAAAAACAATGAAAAACAATTAGATCAGATTAAGAAAATGGAAAGTATTTTTGATCAAAAACTTAGCATTCTGGATGAAACGGTGTTAGCTAAATTAGAGCAATTTGAACTAGCATGCACTATGAGTACGAGCGAGGTCAAGATAGCTCAGGATAAGTTAGAAGGACGATTTAAGGAGATGGAAAAAAGCGGCAAGGTCATTCAGCAACAATTATCAGCGGTAGATGAAAATATATCCGGCATAATTAAAGATATGGACCGTCTCGAAATAAAATCAGCGGAGCAATGGAAAAGCCTAGAAGCGGATCAGGATCAATTAAAGAATACCATCGAAGATAGACTGAGCCAGATAGAAAGCAAGCAGGATGACACTAAAAGCCAGATTGAGGAGAAAGTAAGCACAATTAAGGAGCAAATAAGAAAAGATTGGCGAAAAATGAATATCGATTCTAAAGAGGAAAGATCAACCATCCTTAAGACAGTAGGCGAAAATCATACTCGTATTCAAGCATTAGAGCAAGAAATTAAGAGTAAACTTAAAGAACAAACAGACAGGATCATTAAAGCTGAACTGAGGTCGATAGAACAATCCTCGATATTTAAAACGGGAACAATGAAAGACAAGCAGGACGACTCAAATAGCCCGGAGGGTGTGAGCACAGCAGGTAGTCAAACTCAGACAGAGAGCCCATTAACGACAAACACGGAGGGGTTTCGTAAGAATATTGAAAGGAGTTCCACGCCACAGGACGGTCATCAGCCAACACAACTTATCCAAATAATTCGCTCGAACGATTATAAACCGCAGAAGTACACGGAGAATTCAGGGGTGACACCTAAAGCCTTTATTAAAGAAATTGAAGATCATTACAATGACACTAGGGTACCTGAAGCACGTAGGCTAAGGTTGATGGAAATATTTTTATCAGGAAATGTCCTTACATGGTTTTTAAGCTTCAAATATACATTTGGAACTATGGCAGACATCAAAATCGCGTTTCTGCGCAAGTACTGGTCGCCGGCATTACAACAGAGATTAAGAATGGAACTTTACTCTAGGAAATACCAAACTACCCAGCAAACGAAATACTCAGATTTCTTTAACATGCAAATGCTAAAATTTCGCGACCTTGATTACCCTTTAAATGAAGCGGATCTGGTAATGACTATAGCGCGGCAATTACCAGTCAACGTGCAACAAGTACTAGTCGCAGCGAACGTTAGTACGGCCTTACATGCAGAACAGATATTACGCCAGATAGATGAGACTACATCTCATAATCATTATAGAGGAGGAAGACAACTGGAGTTAGTCAATACGACAGAGGTCATAAAACCTAAACAGGCGAACACTAAAACGCAGGGTACAAATACAAGCACATCCACACCTAGGCGTAACCAGGAAGAGGTAGAAAACAGACCGTACCAGCGTAACGAGAATAATTACAACAATAGGTCATATCAAGGCAACAATAGATATCAACAGAGAGGGTATCAACAATGGCGTGAAAATCGAAGAAATGAGAGGCCTTATGGAAGATACGGTGATTACAATGGGAATCAAAGATGGAAAGGAAGGAGAGATCAAAATCAAGGAGAGGCACGTAATTGTCAAAATGACTGGGATGATAGGCACGCTCAATCACAAAATTACCTAGAGGAATTACACGCTAGTCAAGGTGGAGAGCAAGGACGATGGGAGAAAGCCATTGGGAACATGAAGAATCCAGACACACATACTGAGGAAGCTGGAAGTCTACTGAGACAAGAGGAAAGTCAGGGGCGTGGGCGACAAAATGATGACGGGAGTCGCAGCGGAGCTAAAAAAAATTCTAATTTTGGATAAAGGAGACAGTCTACAAACGCAACAGTCGGAAGTTGAAGATGGATGGATAGTAGCGAACATACAAGAATGGATTGCTTTGCCAGAAGATTGCCTGGAGGAGACGGTGAAACCACGGAACGATGAAATTAGGCAGTTACCCATTATTTACGCGAGGATTGGTGGAATTAATATAAGATGTTTATTGGATACGGGGTCGCAGATCAGTCTGGTATCGGAGGCCTTGGTTCGAAAGTTGGGACGGAGTCAGAATATTCCTGTGATTCCCGTACCACAACTCAAAGTGAGGGGTGTTATTCCTGAACGCACCGTCACTTGTAAACGTCAGGCATACTTAGAACTGAACATATTGGAACACACTTTTGGGCAAACATTCATTATCATGGCAAAGATGAATTTCAATATAATTCTTGGTGCAAATTTCATTTGTGACTATCAAGCAGTGATAGATTTGCACAAGAATACAGTCAGTTTTAGAGAGTATGATCAACTGAAGAACGTGGGATTGCATATGGATGAAATCACTACCGGAAGAGATGTAAATTCTTGGGCATTCGAAGCAATATCGGAAGAGACGGAAGAGGAGATACGAAAGGCAGAACATAACATCATAGAAGGAGCTGTTGTGGAACTAGATGAGGAGAGTGAATCCCAGGAGATATGGTCTTTATTAACAGAAGGAGATGACAGTGATGCACAATTTGAAGAGTTACTACAGGAGCGGCTCAATGACATTCAACTTGGGGGTGAACATAGAAAACAATTGGAAAAGATTTTAAGGAAGCACAAAGCAGTATTTGATACAGTACCTGGAAAAATATTAAATTTCAAATATTCAATGCAAGTCGAGGATTGGTCACCTTTCAAAAGTAGATTGTACCCAATTCCGGAAAAATATCGTGGTCAAGTCAAGGTCATTATAGATGAGATGTTACAAGCTGGAGTGATAAGGAAGACACCTACACCTTATCTAAATGCGATTTTGGCAGTCACAAAACCAAATGGATCTATTAGACTTTGTTTAGATGCCAGAAATCTCAACATGAGACTAATTTTTCCTGAGTTTGACAGAGCACCAATTATCAGAGACGTACTAAAAGGCTTTAAGAACAAGAGCATTTATTCATCAGTTGACCTGACGAGTTCGTTTCACCATATTGAATTGGATGAGAAGTCACAGCTTCTAACTGGCTTCTTATTCGATAACCAAACGTTTTGCTTCGTCCGAATGCCCTTCGGAGTCAAAACAGCGGGCTGTGCTTTAATCCGAGCCCTGGACCGGAATCTAACCGAGGAAGTTAAGGAGACGACGGTGCGCTACATTAATGACATTCTGCTGGCATCCGACAACATTGAAATTCACATGGAAAATTGAGATAAAGTATTAGGCAACCTTAATGCATCAAATTTCAAAGTAAACCTGAAGAAATCGCATTTCTTCAAGAGCGAGATCTTATATTTGGGTCACATCATTGACAAGGAGGGAGTGAAGCCAAACCCAGCTAAGATCGAAGCGATAAAGAATTTCCCTACACCAACGAGAGTCAAGCACATTCGGGCTTTCTTAGGCGTAACGGGATTCTTTAAAGAAAACTGTCCAGGTTACACGGAGACTGTAGCTCCAATGCAGGAAATGCTAAAAAAGAATAATAAATGGTTGTGGAATGCGGAATGTGAGAAGGCGTTCCAAGCAACAAAACAGCTACTGGAAAACTGCATTAAGTTAGGATATCCAGATTTCAAGCACAAATTTATAATCCTAGCGGATGCTTCACTAATTGGTATAGGTGCCATGCTCTACCAAGAAGATCCAGCTAACCTGCAACATAAAACATATTTGGCATTTGTCAGCCAAAAATTGCGTAAGCACGAGCGCAATTATACTGTAACGGAACTAGAGCTGCTGGCCATCCTTCATGCGCTTCAACAATGGAAACGAATAATTTATGGATACCCCATTGTTGTCAGGACTGATCACAAGGCACTAACATTCTTGTTTAAGACGTCGATGGCAAGCGAACGTGTGACACGTTGGTCTATATATATTCAGCAGTTTAGCATTGAGATTGAACATTGTCCAGGGAAGATGAACGTGATTCCGGATGCACTCAGCAGGAACCCAGAGCCTGATGTTGAAGAAACAGCGTTGGTAAAACACTTGGAGTTAACACCGAAGGACCGGGAATTCTTGGAGGAGTTACGTGAGATACAGCGAGAACAGGAAGCGGAACCATGGATGATGCTATTAATTCAATACTTCAGAAAGCAGCTACCTACAGGAACACCTGCATTTCGAGAAGCGAAAGCCAAAGAAGGAAGATATGTTTATGTCAACAATTTGCTGCACAAATGGGTAGATAATGACCACACCAAGTTACGCATACTAGTACCTGCATCTTTACAGCGAGGATTGACATGGCATACTCACGAAAGTTACGGACACGTCGGAGTAGACAAGTGCGAAGCGACAATAGGAGAGACATTTACATGGCCACGTATGAGAACATATATATGTGACGTCATTACGACATGTGATCCGTGTCAGAGGACCAAGCCCAATAACTATTTAATGAGGCAGTATCCTAGACCATTGCTACCTCAGAAAAACCTGCGAGCTACTGGCCCTAGACTGTTTCGGTCCAATCCCGAAAGGAAGGCGAGGTTGCCGTCACTTGCTAGTGTGCATTGATGTGTTTTCTAAGTTTGTCGTATTATGCCCCATTCAGAAAACTACATCCAAACAAGTACTCAGACGTATTCGAAATAGAGTTATTCCAATCCTTGGAAAACCAGAATTTATATTGTCAGACCATGGCAGCTATTTTACAAGCGCCGAATTCAAGAAAGGTATGGAGGACATGGGTATAAAACACGTTTTAAGCAGTATCCGACATGCCCAAGTTAATCCAAGTGAGAGAGCAATAAAATGTGTAACATCATACTTGAGAATCTTCATTCCCAAAGAACATCATAAGTGGGTGGATAAAATTAAGGATGTAGAGACATGTATGAATTCTACCAGGCACGAGTCAACAGGACAGATCCCTATGGTCTTACACAAAAACGAGTATCCAGTGAGAACGTGGAAAAGCATCATTAACTGCCCACAAGATCCCATGATAGCACCTGACTTGCGAATAGAGAGAACGAGAGCCTACATGAGAAAACAAGCAGATCGCAGGTTACGGCGAGTGAGAAATAAGAGATTTCACCGTGATCTAGAAATCAACCAGCTCGTTTTGGTGAAACGACCCGCTACATCTGATCCAGAGAAGAAGATCTTCAGCAAATTCTGCGAAAAGTTCATAGGACCCTATTCTATTGTAAGAAACCTAGGAAATAATGCATACAGAGTGAAAGAGTTAAGCACAGGAACAATGTCGGTCTACAATGCAGCCAACTTAAAAAAGTATCGAAGAAGTGAGCCATGGGAGCGCCGAAATAATGATGCAGTTTGAATATATAGACGTCCTATATCAACCAAGTGGACGGGGGGCAGTTGAGTACGGCACGTGAAGGAGGAAGTGGAGATGATGTTGACAAACATTAACGAGACGGGCAGAGTGTTGCCTAAGGCATCAGCGCGTCAGGCAAGCAGTCGAGAGGGTGAGGTCCAGCAGGAAATGAAACGAGTAAATGTCAATCAAGACAGGAGCAGCTAGACCAAGTAATAGAAAAGGGGTGATTCTGAAATAAAACAAATTGGCCTACGGAAGTCTTTTAAAAATTATCGACTTTATCCTAAGTTCGAAAATTTGTGAGTGGAGGAGTTGTGAACCCTTTATCCTCTGATGGATAAATGATTCGATGTTTTATTTCTACAATTAATAAATATTTCCACCAGCGTCGTGAAATAGCCAGACGGAGATGAGGAAATTTCAAGCATTTGTTGGAGACAATGGGGACATACCTGCAGCAGTTTGACAAAAGGCTAAATACTTAAGGATTGGGAAAAGAATGAGCCTAGCAATGTTTCATAAGGACAGGTGGTGGCCACCTCAAAATAGAAGGGACGCGTGGTGTGACACGCTTATGGTATGTTCATTGTAATATTCGCGCCTAGAAAAAATATAATGCAGTAACGTGAGTGGCTGATGATACTACTGGACACTCCTACGAGGCCGAGGTCTGATAAAAACCGCGAAGTTATTGAAAAAGTGGAACCAATGAGAGATGAATGCTTAAGAACGCGCCAAGTCTAGCTTGGGCACGCGAAAGCTAGCATTAACGCGGGAGATCGGCTAGACAACATCTCTACGATCGATTCTAGGATTAATGGGCATATTCTTGACCTGCGCAATTTTACGAGTTCAGTGATATTTGTTTCATTCCTGTACCACTATTATTTTGAGAAATTTTTATATAATTTCCCCCTCTATCGATACCTAGGGCCAGTTCATTTATAAGTGGCGTGAAGAGCCAAGACATTATCATTACATTGTGTGTGTCGGGAGACACAGGTTATTATTACATTTTGTGTGTCGGAGGACACAGGTTGTTATTATATTTTTGTGTGTCGGAAGACACAGGTTATTACTGTACTTTGCGTGTCATGAGGACACAGCTTTTTATTAATATAAATGTGTTAAATTCAGTGATAGATAGTCAGAGTACTATTTTTGTAGGGACAGTATCATCGACAATTCGCCAACAGACTGTTCTGGGGAAATAAGTACCTGAAACGGCGAATTTAGTAGTCAGATATCGAGTGTGTAATAATCTATAACTTTTTGAATCAGCACGAGAGATGGCAGCGTCGATCATGGAAGCTGTATGGAATCATCATCACTTCGTTGAAATGTTTGCCATGAGCTAAAAGCATTCAAGTTGGGAGATGGCTGCTGATGTCCTTTGACGGGTGACTGGCCGAGGATGAGTACTGAATAATATTCTTATTATCTGACAAGTTAACTTATGGTATATGGGACATATTTTGTTTGTAAATATCTTGCTTGTGTTGATTAACGTAGTGTATTTAGTTTTGGTCTGACACACCTTTTGCATGGAAACAGCTCGCACATATTTTATCAGTCGCAAGTTCTTGTTTGTTTGTTTTAACTAACGTGGCTATGTGGACGACCGTGTTCGCATATGTTTACGTAGTGCGAGTAAGAAGCGTCTCTCGGAGATATATTGTGTTTCAGAAGTAGGACTGAATTAGTATAGTCATGCAGTAGATTGGAGGGTAAATTAATCTTGTAATGTTTATTATTGATCAGATTCAGTGAGTTTATTGCCGTTGGAGCAATGTGTGTTGTGGCGAGGAGCAGTCAGCTCTCTCGTAGGTTTTAATATTTTTTTTAAATAGTTTGTGAGGATCTGATTCAGCCGACCTGTGTGAAATGTGTTATGTCATTCCCAGCAGTGTGTGTGTGTGTGTGTATTTTATTGGTCATTACAAGCGGGAATTTCAGCGTAGACTGATTTCTGTCAGCTTGGTGCCAAGTCCATATGGTTACCTTGCGAGGACATATGTGGCTATTTCGATTAATGTCTTACCATATGTTTATGTGGTTGAGATTTGTTGCTGTTGATTCTACGAGATAACGAGACAGGTGGTCAAGTTATTTTTACACACTGGGCTGGACGATGACAGAGTGAGGAAAGGGGAAGTTGTTTCACAAGGCGGGCTGAAAGGATTGCATCGAGGTCATTAATGAAGTGCTTGTTGGCTCCGTAAAATTACTTGAAATACAGAATAAGAACTGATCAATGGTAAAAATTGTTAAATAAATGGGAGTTGCCTACGAATCACTATAATCTCCGAAGCGTTAGCTTAACGTGCATTTTTGTTCATATAAGGTAATCTCAGCCGGTCAGGCTTTTGTTGTTGTTGGTTTCATGCCATGTTTATATTCCGTATTAGTGACCCGTGCAGTCACGTGCGATGCTGTCTTTTCCTTGTTTGTGTATTGAGCGATTGGCCATGTGGGCAGCTCATTTGTCAGATGCGTCATCGCTCTGAAGGAGGGTCTCGAGGGAGATTCCTGTAAATAGTAGATTTTAGATTGTGTGTCAGCATTAATTTTTAAGGGTTTTTATTAGTGTCATGTCCCATATCCGTAAACGTTGATTTACGAGATGATTGTTCGTAAGCATCGTGGCTGTTAACCCTAGAACTGCGGACCGTCTTCCAGGAAGACGGTGTGTTGTTTAATCAAGTGCGACCGTCTCTCTGAAAGACGGTCTTGGAATTCAAATATAGTACTACTGTTAGCCTTCAGATGGCACTAATTTCAAATCATGCTGGTTCCCGATGCTTTTATCTTTCATAGTGTAAGTCTTTGGCAAACAAATGACAGTATGCAAGCTACTATTTGGCTGCAGAAGTGGAAGTATTTCCATGTTGATATTGAAGTTGCATTGAGCAAAATGGCCGCCAACTATGTAGACGATTCAGAAACCGAGCACTTGATTTTTGACGATTCGTGTGATAGTATGGACGATGACAGTGATTATTGTGTGTATTCGTATGAAAATGAAGATGGTGAAACTAGTGGCAGTGATACCGGCGAACAGGATGTCACGCAAGTTATGGAAATCCCCATCAATGCAAGCGATGTTTATCATGTTCCGACAGACCATGTACACATGCCTAATGTTATCCGTGAAGGGGTACGTGTGAACTAGACTGATATTCAACCCGAAGAAAGTGACTTTCCAGGTAATAATGTACCGTTTATCGTTCATCATCCTGGTCCTGTGAACTTGCCTCCCCATAATCGCGCGCTGGTTATTTACTTCAAAATAGAGAAATGTCATATTTTTGTAAAAATAATTTTCTTTTTAGTAAATAACAGGAATTATTTGAAACTGGTTCTTGAATTAGTAACAAAAAACTATGAACTTTTCATTTATGATGTCTCTGACGAACAATCAACTCGTCAATATGGTTTTCTAGAGCAGAAAAGTAAATAATTATTTATTTTTGTATTTTTTATAAAATACTTTTTATGATTAATTCAAACTGACGAGTCTGAATGATTCACCTATATCAAGATAATATAGAACAGTGTTTCATCTTTCTATTGCTGTATGATAAGTCATATTTATGAACACAGTACGCTTACAGATACCAAATTCCTTTAGTGTGTACTTTATGAGAATTTACTGCAGCATTTGACAGATAAACCTGCAGCAGTTCTAGGGTTAACCCGCTGTAAACGAACAGCCATCCAAGTACTCATCCCTCGTAGTTAGTCATTACGCATACATAAAATCCAATGCAAGTTAGTGGAACTTGGATCCATTTTTTTAATAAAGGGGAGATCCGTCTGACTCCTCAACATTGATAGATATTCCTGTCATGAGAAAATTCAGGGAGGATTTTTATTGTTGTTTATATTCATTTTATGCACTTATAGTCATTAAATTATGTTATTATTTTACGTCTTGTCACTTTCCTTCTTATTATAGTTTTAATCCTATGACCCTTACCTCAGTAGAGCATGTTGTTTGGCGAACGTAAACATCACACTATGAACTGAGCGCGACCCCTTGATCAAGATTCTTGCATATAAACACTGCAATACTAAAGGGTTCAATATGTATATAATATGTAAATAGTATATCGTTTTTGTGTACAATGCCATAAGCATAAATAAATAAATAAATAAATAAATAAATAAATAAATAAATAAATAAATAAATAAATAAATAAATAAAATTGTGGTATAATCTCTACTTAGTATAAAACTAAGTCCCCGATTCTTGGATGTCACGGGTAATCTCGAGAACCACTGAATGGATTTTGATTCAGTTTTCACCTTTCTGTAAAGGATATCTCGAGGAAGGTTTCTGTAGAAAAATATTTATTTATGACCAAAGGAAGTCTAGCACTAACGATTTCAGTGAAAAGGTCGAAGAAAAAAAACTGGCGTCCATGTGCTTTTAAAGCTTACGCTGGGCAACCCGTTAAAAATATCTATATACTATGAGTGTAAGAATTGTTCAGCATGAAAAGTTCTACAAAAAAGCCCGGGAGAGCATATCTTTATATTCAATACTTCGCCTACTATAAGTGGTTTTACTTTTTCATTTCTTCCAACAATCTCCATTCAGTTAATGATGAGACAGTTTACGAGCTAGCTAGGGGCGAGTCTATCACCCCAGTTACAGCTTAGCTAGCGGACGAGCTTATTGCCCCAGATACAGCTAGCAGCAAACTGTCGAGTCGTGTTGAGTAAAAAACTTTAGAGAAGAGTGGTTGTGTTTGGAGATTCCCTGGAAGTGCAACTCGGCTTTTCTTTATTTCGCCTGTGAACTTTTCGTTCCACAAAATTCACTGTCAAGTTAAGATTGACGGATGGGGGATTTGTGTTTCATGCACCTCGCCATTCTTAAATTACGTCTGACAAGAATCTGTTGCACATGCATTTTCCATGATAATATAATTACTAGTCCAGTCAGTGATTTTAACCCATCATGCCGAAACGTAAAATTAATATTGGTCGTTGTTCATTGGCATTGGAAAAGAAAAAAGCGCTTATCACGTAATGCATTCATAACAATTCCCGGGCGAAGCCGGGTCGGGTTGCTAGTATAATATATATATTTGTGTATTGATTGGTGTAAAGGCCTAATTTAAACTTTGAACCTCCATTTCATCTCCTCAACTTTTCGAAGTTTTAGGCTGTCCCATTACATCTATTAATTTATGTCGTTTTAGCCATTACACTATGCATATTTCGTGGTTATGGCAGTTCATCATCATTATATTATATAATGATCCATCAGAGATAACATTAATTTCTACCCCGAACTAGAAGTTGTGTAAATCATGCGCCTATTGTAACTGACAGCTGACATTGTTTGGTGCTCAGTTCGAATCCGGCTTTGGGACCTGAATAAACAGCATTGCCGTTGCATCCATTCATCACGAAGGGCTGATACAATAAAATTGGACGGAATGCATGTCAGTGCTCGTCCCAGCCATGTAACCCGGAAGTCGAGTCTTACAAGCATACTCCAGTGGACTATTATCCAGCCGGTCAACAGGTCAACTTACGCTGAAAAATTTCTCTCGGCACGCCGGAAGGCGGAGGTAGATTTCACCGGGCAAACTAGGGGATAGGCTATAATAGGCAAAATATGCAGGTTTTCGTAGAAGGATCAGACCTCATTTATTGCGAGAATGTATTTTACAATGTAATTGGAGCTCAATTAACTTTTTTTTCGTCTTACTATGCATATTTTTAAAATTTTATTGTCTTAGGGGGACGGTAAACTTCTTGTCATTTGGGGTCCATTTTTAGCCTACTTTTCACATTTTGCAAAAATGAGGAAAAAGTAGACTTATGAGATCGGGCAAATGTGTGTCTGTCTGTCTGTCCTTCTGTCTGTCTGTCTGGCTGTGTGTGTGTCCCCCCTATCAACTCCTAATCGGCTGCAGCAATCGAAACAAAATTTGGTAGGAGTAAAGATCTATACCTGAATATCTCACGGCCCTATTTGAAAATGATGTCAGTGCTACCAACTGTTGAAAAATCGCAATTGAAATTTGAGCTCCATGTTGGATATCTTGGAAGGTATGAACGGGAGCTATTTCAAAATTGGCACACGTATAGATAATAATATTGCAGTTTAATTTCCAGGAGGCCATATATGGCAGTGTTGCCAAAATGATTATTAGCCTGCTGATAGGTCCAAATTTTAAATGCATATAACTTCTACACTATCTATTGGAGTTCAACCAAATTTCGTATGTGCTATGCGTACATAAACAGATATGACTGAGTGTATTCTTAAGAGCCATCAGGGCTGCCAACTGTTAATAACTGCTCTATATTTTTAAAAATCCAAATACCCATATATCAGAAAGTATGCAAGCCGACAGCTTTAAACTATGCACACGTATAGTACCTGACATTCTATATTAATTTGGAGTAACTTATGTAGGTCAGTGCTACCAACATGATTCTAAGCCTGCTGAGAGGTCCGACTTGAAATACATGTAACTTCTATACTATCAATTGGATTTCAATCAAATTTCTTATGTGCAATGTGTACCATAACATATATTACTATGCGCATTCTTAGGAACAACCAGGGCTGCTAACTGTTAATAAATGCTGCCTCTATTCGTTTTTCTTAATATCAATATATCAGAAAGTATGCAAGCCAACAGCTCTAAACTTTGCACACGTATAGTACCTGACATTCTAGATTAATTTGGAGTAACTTATAAACGTCAGTGCTGCCAACATGATTCTAAGCCTGCTGATAAGTCCAATTTTAAAATGCATGTAACTTCTATAGTAACTAATAGATTTCATTCAAAATTGACACAACAATAGATCATATTATTTCAGATTATTTTTGACCAATAAATGTATGTCAGTGTTGCCAACATGATTTTACGCGCGCTGTTAGATCCAATGTTAAACTGCATGTAACGTCCATGCTATCCATTGGACTTCAGCCAAATTTTGTATTCTGTACCTTAAGAGATGGAACTAAGAATATATTCAGTCACAAGGACTGCCAACTGTAGTGCTCTATTAGGCTACATTATGCCAGTTATAATTTCGAACTAATAAGAAATTTCGTTATTACCAACTCAATTTCGTTATTATTCCAATTAGGTCCATATAGATTAATCATTGGGATGAATCTTACATTTCGAGAAAAGTAGGCTCTTTAGTTCGTCACGGAACTTCTTGTTATACTTGTGGTCACACCGTCCTTATGCAAGGTTTGGAACTGATGCGTAACTATCTAACAGTCTGTTACTTGTTCACGTCAAATTTTATCTCCCGCAGAGATGTTGGTTGATTCCTCTGTTTAGGGCTGCGACAACGCGGTCATGTAACCCCGTGTACTTTGGGTGTGTGTAGAATCTGTCTGATAAACGGTGTTAATTGTGATGGCTGTATTAGTCTTTAATTCAGGTAAGGACTGGAGACGGTCAATTTCAAGTAGTAGTTCTTAATGTTGGTACCAAATATACCGTCAACGACACCTAGCTGTGAACTTGGCTACTAGATGCCACCGCAACCAGTAACTTGCAACGAACGTTGGACTTCCCCTCTGAAGGAAAGCATACTGAGGGATTTTCAGCGCTCTTTGAAAATCCGACGACTTCGGCCGGCTTTGAACCCGCGAACTTGGGCATATAAATTCAGCATGCTACCAGCTAGGCTACGTCACCGAAGCCGCTTCCCACATAGTCAGATGGAAAACTGAATGTGATCTCGTTGTCATGGAAACCTCTGATAGCTCATCCCTCATCAATTTAGAATTTTTGTTATGGTAACCTCTGATGGTTCTTGGCATTTTCTTCTAATTCCGAAATCATTTTCATCATCCCTGGGCGTAATGGTGGGTTGTATCAAAAATTCTTTCAGACAAAAGTTTTAGGTAATTATACGGGGAATATCGTCCATTTTGTACGGTTTTGATAGTGTGCCTATTGAGAGAGATATGATTAATGTTTCCCGAAAAACCCACTTTTTTCCACCCCATTGGTCAATGGTTGGTGCTATCAAAAAAACTTTTTAAACATAAATTTTTGGCACTTATCCGACACATAATATGAACTTTGAAGGAATTCTATATTTCACATATTAAGAGAGTTATAGTGGTATTTCACTTTTTCGAAAAAAAAAAACCATTACCTCCTTCGACCGATTTTGGCCATTAACGAACTCGACCGAGATTTTATAGGGATACATATTATGTAAACATTCAAAGTGATTGGTGCAAAATTACGGCAGTTATCGTGTCCACAAGAAACTGATATATATGCATATATATACACACATATGTATATATATACATAAATTATATATAAACTTTTGAACTGACGGTGGTTTGGGGGTCTGGGGGATGTGAAACGCGAAGATATGTCGACATTTTCCGGAAGTTGAAACATGGCACCCATTGCATTAGTTAGCTTTCTGATGAAATCTACCTAAAATAGGCTACATAATTAAAAATACTACCATCAACGACACCTAGCTGTGAACTTGGCTACTAGACGCCACTGGAACCATCAACTCGCAACGAACGTTGGAACTTCCCCTCCGAAGGAAAGCATACTCAGGGTTTTTAGCGCTCTTAGTAAATCCGACGACTTCAGCCGAGTTTGAACCCGCGACCTTGGGCATAGAAGTTCAGTATGCTACCAGTTCCGATACAGAAGTCGCTTCCCACAGACAGATGGAAAACTGAATGTGATCTCGTGCAGTGGCGTTGTCATAGCAACTGCTGATGGCTCATCCTTGATCAATTAAAAGTAAAGTTGTCATGGCAACCTCTCTTAGCACTTGGCATTTTCTTATAATTTAAATCATTTTGCTCACCCCGTGGCGTAATGGTGGGTCATATCAAAAATTCTTTCACACAAAAGTTTTAGGTAATTATTGGAGGAATATTGTCCATTTCATACGGTTTTGATATTGTGCCTATTAACAGAGATATGATTAATGTTTCCCGAAAAACCCACTTTTTCCCACCCCTTTGGTCAATGGTTGGTGCTATGAAAACCTTTTCCAACATAAATTTTAGGGCCGTATCCGACACATAGTATGAACTTTGAATGGATTCAATATTTCAGATATTAAGAGAGTTATAGCGATATTTCAATTTTTCGAAAAAAGCCTCCCATTCCCCCCCCCCCCTTTCACCGATTTTGCCCATTAACGAATTCAACTGAGATTTTAAGGGGATACATATTATGTAAAAAATTCAAAGTGATTGGTGCAAAATTACGGAAGTTATCGTGTCCACAAGAAACTGATATCTATACATATATATACATAAATTATATATAAACTTTTGAACTGACGGTGGTTTTGGGGGTCTGGGGGATGTGAAACGCGAAGATATGTCGAAATTTTCCGGAAGTCGAAACATGGGACCCATTGCAATAGTTAGTTAGCTTTCTAATGAAATCTACCTAAAAGGAACGTGCCAAATACTCCATACGATGCATAAAGATAGCTTGGAAGCCATTTTTCAGTGCTGCCTTATTAACAATTAGTATTATAGCTTTCAGTCGGTCAACACAAAATAATTATAATTACTGAAAAAAGTAAAACAAGAGAACGACAATATTATTTTACGAATATAATAATAATAATAATAATAATAATAATAATAATAATAAAAATAATAATAACTAGCGGACCCGTGCGAGAAATCTCGCATTTTCATAAACCACACTTTACCCAATAAGTTTTGCAAATCGAACACTTCTTACAAAACTTGATATTTAAGAAATTAGAATGCAATTTGTCACTGATAATGTCATTTGTGTGCTGAGTGTGCTGTAACACTCACCGGTTATTCGATATTTATGAAATTATACGATTTGAGTACTCATTCCTTTGATTTACTGTTTCTGAAATCCATGCAAAATGATAAAGGAAAGACCTCATAATGTTAATATGACATGAAACGGGCGTCATAGAGACCAAAATGTGAAGTGGACAGATATTATGGAGCATATTTTCATACATTAACAGTATCTGCAAATCGCACACTTCGTACATTTTTTAAAGTCATTTTTTAAAGAAATTATTGATATTTATGGATTTAGAGTGCAACTCGTCACTGCTAATGTCTATTCTCTTTCATTTGTAAGCTCATTTTCACGATCGGTCGCTTATGAGTGCCGCAGGAGGTATCTATACTACAGAAATAATATATATGATAATAATAATAATAATATCGTATTGCCCCGGTGCCGGGTGCAAGCTTTGTTATTTGACACCCAGAGAGTAGCTTGCATGTCGAATTTCGTTGTTCCTTGAAGCACTATGAAAGTCAAGGAGATTAGATATCTAAGCACCTTGAACACTATAGCGCTTTCTAGTAGAGAAATGAGGAACTTTGTGTTGGCGGAAACTCCCGATATTAATTTTGCCATTATGAACACGGCCTACTGAATTCAAAAGGGTTCTTTGTCATGCCAACATCGTATAACAGGCGTGTCGTAAATTTTTGCCGCCTTTTAAAAATCACTTACCACGGCCAGGAGCGAACGAGCAAGATTGGGGTTAGTAGACCGACACGTTAACCACTCACCCACCGTGGAGATGATCGCAATCTAAATGTTGGCCGAATAATACATTCGGATTTAATATAGGTCTGATCGGTTAATAACACGCTGCAACATCACTCTTAATTCACTCCGCACATGTTGTGTGACGTCACAATCTATGCTGGATTGTATCCCTTTAAACCCTACAGGAACTACACACGTCATTATCTTGCATTTGAATGTGATGGAGTTTGCTGCTTGTTGGAATGATATCCTGGATTACCTTGCACCAAGTGTCACAATGATATGACTTACATGGTGATCTCATCATCCGAGAGCAACGAAACGTTGAACAGTGGTTTTTTATTCAGAGCTTAGTATAGAGACATCTCATGTTCAATTGTTTTCAAAAATTCAAGATGACATCAGTTCAAGATTTTAAAACCTTATTTCTATTATTTCTCATCGTATTTAAGCGATTGAAGAGAAGATTTGTATGATGGGCTATTATTATAATATTATAATTATAATAATCATTATCCAATGCCGCTAAATTCCGTAGCTTAATTTTCATAAATCATAGAGGCAGTGCATTTGACTTTTCTTAAAATAAACTCCCATGACTCGTCACAGAAGGATGGCGTCGAGTGGGAGAAATCTTAATCAACGATGCTGAAAGTTTTATATTCTAGCTGCTAGAATCTAGCACATAATTTCTACTTACGAGGGAAGTATTCCAGCTCAAACGATGAAAACCAACTGAAAGTGGGTTTAAAGTATAAAGTTGTACCTATGTCAATAGCTATCAATGCCATTCATCAGTAAAAGTACGTGTTCGATCGCCAGCGCCATCTGAGTATGTGATAATGTGATCACCGTGGCATTTGAGTTTGGACTATTGCAATGCGGGAACATTGTAAATAATGGAGTATGTCTACATGTTGCCCTTGTCATGGGTTCGTACTGATCCATTCCGCTGTTTTTAATCATTTCATTGCTTGCCACGATGGGTGAGTGGTCAACGTGTAGGTCTACTAATCCCAAGCTTACAGGTTCGCTCCTGGCCGTGGTAAGTGATTTTTGAAAGGCGGCAAAAATTGCGACACCATGTCATAATGGCAAAATTAATCTCGGGAGTTTCCGCCAACACAAAGTTCGTCATTTCTCTACTAGAAAGCGCTATAGTGCTCAAGGAGCTTAGATATCTAACCTTCTTGACTCTTTGACACTACAGCGCTCTCTAGTTGAGAATAGAGGAACTTTGTTTTGGCGGAAAATCCCGAGATTAATTTTGACATTATGAACACGGCTTAATGAATTCAAATGGGTTCTTTAGCATGCCAGAATATCGTGATTATTGTCGCCTTTCAAAAATCACTTACCACGGCCAGGGGCGAACCCGCAAGCTTGGGGTTGGTAGTCCGACTCTATAACCATTCGCCCAAGTGGCTATGTAGTACATTACATAGAAAATGCTTTCAATAGGTGGGAAAGTTTTTAATGGAAAAGACCAGTAGTATAAATGAACAAGATGTTCAGCAAAGAACATATAGCCTACTTTCTCCTAAATGTATGGGTATCTTTATGACTCTTTGTCCTCATCCCTAACACAATCCCCCCTACCACAATGTATTGTTTGTTTTCTTTTATATTGATAATAAGCCAGTAAGTGTCAAAATCAATATTATATACGGTACTTTATGATGATTGAATAACAAAACTACTAACTTATTGTAATGCATTCACGTCCGTTAATCTCTATATTAAGCCAGCCTGCAAAATTAAGAATCTTCCGCCCCAATCACAGTAGGTGGTGCTGCGACCTATCAGTGAATTAATCTTTATCTTGTACGCCTATGCACTGCCATCGTAATGTACTACGATGGCAGTGGCCTAAGGGTGTTGAATGAGTAGGCAGTTTAAAGTAGCCAAGAGGGAGGCGATCCAGCTGGCAGTGTTTAAAGGTATTCGGAGCGCGATCGTGGCTAATAGTTGAACTACCAGTATTACAAAATTGCCATACTTCAGGAGGCCAGCTCAGGCATTTACACAGCGTTATGTTTGGAACAATATTACCCACATAACCCACAAGAGGACAGCACCGTACAGAGGCATTAAGAAGGCTGTGGTTAATGACAACGTGTATCTAGTTCTTCTATTCTCCTTTTCCTAATGGCTTCTGTTTATGTGCGATGCTGGGACTGTGATTTTATTAATATACGAGGGTATACTTTATCCTCTCCTTTGAGCTAAATGACATTTTATTCAGTATCTGTGGAAAAAGCTCGTGCACATCATTTGTAAAAGAATTCAAGAAAAAAAAACTAACTGTAGCAGTACTCGATCCCCAGTCAACTGCGTGTCAGACTAACATGCTAGCCCAGAGCTAACCGTATCCATGACGTCAGGTGTTCTTAACTGACATATTAGATACAAACTGTTGGCAAATAATGACTTTAAATAAACGATTTCTTCACTGCAGTACATCTTCATTAAAGATCATTTCATACAAAGTTTATATTATTGTATCAGTACGGTATATCACATACAACATACTAAAACTACTGCAATATAAGACAGGCACATGAGGACAGCTGCCATCTTGTCGTGAGACACAAACGGCTCAGCTCTTTTAAGCCACTCATACTGTATAATATTATAATATTAAATTATAATAAATAACGGATCACGACCTTCAGGATAGCTTAAACCCCCCTAGGCTCGATAATCGGAATTGGTGGGTCTTAAGCTATTTATTAAAATGGTTGCATAATTCACACGGCCGCCATCCTGAAATGGCATGGCCGATGACCTTGAATTTTGGGTGAAAGACGCGTCCTATATAAAGGTATGTTGTCACCGAATTTGGTAGAGATCGGATGATTAGTTTAGCCGTAATTTGATTTTACGTTTTGAACATTTGAGTGGCCGCCATTCTGTTTTGGTAAAGATGGCGGCGATATAAAGTATGACACTGAGGTGTCCTTTACTAGTGCTACGTCTGTACCAAATTTCGTTCAATTCGGTTTCACCGTGTTCGAATTGATAGGGGGGGACAGACATTCAGAGTACACACACTCACACACACACAGACACACACACACACACACACACACACACACACACACACAGACTCACACACACACACATACACACACACAGACTCACACACACACATACACACACACAGACAGACACACTTTTTTCGCCCTGTGTTGATCTCATAAGTCTACTTTCATTTTTTGCAAAAATCGAAAGTAGGCTAAAAATAGGCTATTTAGTCTTCACGGAAACACTTTTTAGCCTACTTTCGATTTTTGCAAAAAATGAAAGTAGACTTATGAGATCAACACAGGGCGAAAAAAGTGTGTCTGTCTGTGTGTGTGTATGTGTGTGTGTGTGTCTGTGTGTGTGTCTGTGTGTGTGTGAGTGTGTGTACTCTGAATGTCTGTCCCCCCCTATCAATTCGAACACGGTGAATGCGAATTGAACGAAATTTGGTACAAAGGTAGCACTAGCAAAGGACACCTCAGTGTCATGTTTTATATCGCCGCCATCTTGACGGAAACGTAATGGCGGCCTCACAAATGTTCAAAGCTTAAATCAAATTACGACTAACCTAATCATCCGATCTCTACCAAATTTTGCAACAACATACCTTTATGGGGGGAGCATCCTTTGACCAAACCAATAGGTCATCAGCGTAATAGTTTACGGATGGCGGCCATCTTTGAGTGAAAATCGATTCCCCCTATTAATTCGAACACGGTGCAACCGAATGGAACGAAATTTGGTACGGAAGTAGTACTAACAAAAGGCACCTCAGTGTCATGTTTTATATCGCCGCCATCTTGACGGAAACGTAATGGCGGCCACACAAATGTTCAAAGCTTAAATCAAATTACGACTAACCTAATCATCCGATCTCTACCAAATTTTGCAACAACATACCTCTATGGGGGGAGCATCCTTTGACCAAACTAATAGGTCATCAGAGTAATAGTTTGCGGATGGCGGCCATCTTTGTGTGAAAATAGATTCCCCCTATTAATTCGAACACGGTGCAACCGAATGGAACGAAATTTGGTACAGAGGTAGTACTAACAAAAGGCACCTCAGTGTCATGTTTTATATCGCCGCCATCTTGACAGAAACGTAATGGCGGCCACACAAATGTTCAAAGCTTAAATCAAATTACGATTAACCTAATCATCCGATCTCTACCAAATTTTGCAACAACATACCCTTATAGAGGAAGCATCCTTTGACCAAATAAATAGGTCATTAGCCTAATAGTTTGCGAATGGCGGCCATCTTTGTGTGAAAATCAATTCCCCCTATTAATTCAAACACGGTGAAACCGAATGGAACGAAATTTGGTACAGAGGTAGCACTAGCAAAGGGCATCTCAGTGTCATGTTTTATATCGCCGCCATATTGACAGAAACGTAATGGCGGCCACACAAATGTTCAAAGCTTAAGTTAAATTACGACTAACATAACCATCCGATCTCTACCAAACATTGCAACAACATACCTTTTTGGAGGGAGCATCCTTTGACCAATCTAATAGGTTATTAGCCTAATAGTTTGCGGATGGCGGCCATCTTTATGTCAAAATTGATTCCTCCTATTAATTCGAACACGGAGGAACCTAATGGAACGAAATTTGGTACGGAGGTAGCACTAGCAAAGGGCACCTCAGTGTCATGTTTTATATCGCCGCCGTCTTGACTGAAACGTAATGGCGGCCACACGAATGTTCAAAGCTTAAATCAAATTACGATTAACCTAATCATCCGATCTCAACCAAATTTTGCAACTGCATACCTTTATGGAGGGAGCATCCTTTGACCAATCTAATAGGTCATTCGCCTAATAGTTTGCGGATGGCGGCCATCTTTGTGTCAGAATCGATTCCCCCTATTAATTCAAACACGGTGAAACAGAATGGAACGAAATTTGGTACAGAGATAGCACTAGCAAAGGGCATCTCAGTGTCATGATTAATATCGCCGCCATATTGACAGAAACGTAATAGCGGCCACACAAATGTTTAAAGCTTAAATCAAATTACGACTAACATAACCATTCGATCTCTACCAAACTTTGCAACAACATACCTTTATGGAGGGAGCATCCTTTGACCAATCTAATAGGTCATTAGCCTAATAGTTTGCGGATGGCGGCCATCTTTATGTCAAAATTGATTCCCCCTATTAATTCGAACACGGTGGAACCGAATGAACGAAATTTGGTACAGAGGTAGCACTAGCAAGAGGCACCTCAGTGTCATGTTTTATATCACCGCTATCTTGACGGAAACGTAATCGCGGCCACCCAAATGTTAAAAGCTAAAATGTAATTACGACCAACCTAATAATCTAGTCTCTACCAAATTTTGCAACACCATATCTTTATGTGGGAAACATATTCTGACCAAACTGCAAGAACATCAGCCCAATAGTTTGCAGATGGTGGCCAAGTATGTGTGCAAATCGATTCCCCCTATCAATTCAAACACGGCGAAACCGAATTGAACGAAATTTGGTACAGAGGTAGCACTAGCAAAGGGCACCTCATATTCATGTTTAATATCCCTATAGCACGTTGTATTTCAACAAGCTACTACAACCAACATTCAATCATACTCCTTGAAAAGGACAAAGGGTTATAACAATACCCATGCATTTAGGAGAAAGTAGGCTATATGTTCTTTACTGAACATCTTGTTTTTCTTTCAGATCATAATTACAGTATGGTGTAAATTTCGAATAGGTCAATATTTATTTTTTAAAATTTCAGTTGATTTGTGAAATTAGTTTTATTTCAAAAAAATCACAAATTTAGAGTTTTCTGGGTTTAGATCGACACTTAAAAGTATAACCAAATATATATTGTATTGTGTATTTTTAGTTTCCGGGCATATCTAAGAGGAAGACGATATTGAATTTACAGTAAGATAAACGAGTGTGCCTGTAATTATTAGGGATGGGAATTGGGGTAGATCCCTCAGGACTTGAAATAGGGTTTTATCCTGACATTTTGTGGAGGGAGTCTGGAAAGACGGGGAAAACTCACATACAGGATAGCCGCTGTCAGCGCTTGGTTTCGAATCACCAATCTCCGGGTTTGCTACAGTTCTCCATCGCGGTCATGGGAAGTGATATAACGCGCACGGCTACGCCGCGGGGTATTCTGAAGAGGGTGACTGGCATTGGTTCCTGAGTCTTATTACAGTTAGTAACCATCTCTGTCCTGCTGCGCTCTGTGAGAGTCAATAGCTAGGGCACGTAATATGTAAAAACACCCCACTGGTTATCCCTTGTCCGTAAATCTTTATACCAGGAACATTGGCTACGTTCTCAACTGAGAATAAGTGGAGTGAACGGGATAGTCCTCCAGCGAAGCTGTAAACCCTGCAAATCCCCTAAGTCCTCCAGAGACACCAACAAGTTCGCTACTGTTCTTGTACAAAACTTCTGATAATGGGGGATTTTACGTAAGACAATGTTGTCCGTTCGAGTTAAATGGGACGTGGCAAGATACCGCCTCCTACTGGCGAGGTAATGGTATCGACTATCTAACTACGCACATTAAATGCAGAGACCATTACGAGAAATTATGATAACTACCTCACGTAAAGCTTTTAGTAAAAAAACACATTTCCATTATAGTGATATTAAACGACATGACTAATAGTGGACACGTCTGCGCGTGTTTGAGTTTCACTTCTTATACATGGAGTAGGCTACTTTAACTCTTATAATGTCAGGGGACTGATATATCGTCCGAGGGAGCTTCTGCTAAAAGTGCCACGGGCAGATGTATGGGTTCCAATTTTTTATTATTTTTAAATTATGTCTTTCCTGCCACGCAGTGCTATCAATAATGTGGGCAAGACAACGCGGGAATCATCCTCTCTCTAGGTCTAGATATACCTACCGTATGTGTTGAATTTCTGTGAATAACTCGATTCATAATAATTATTCTTTTAACACGCTGTAGTCAGCTGACTTTCCGCGCCTGTATCTTTTGAAGACGTAAGCCCTATTTGTTTACTTTCTTGCTCGGATATAATTAATATACGTGGTGAAACATGGTAGTTATTTATCGTATGGCTCTTAGTGCCGGGAGTGTCCGAGGACATGTTCGGCTCGCCAAAGGCTGTAACTGCTACAAGAGGACACCCATAGGGTGAGCTACAAGTTCTGTTCGATTTCAAGTAGTTCCAACTTTCGCTACCAGATGTCACTGACACCTAGTGGTGAACGTTGGACCTTTGATAGAGCGTTCCAACAAAATCTAATCTAGAAATTTGGCTTCACACAAGTTTAGTCTGTGGAAGGATCTTTTGCATGCCAGAAACGTATGACATGGGACCGCCGGCTTTACTTCCCCTCCGAAGGATGGCACACTGAAGGATTTTAACGCTCTTAAAGAGAAAAAAAAGTGAAACAAATGACACAGAGTGCCTACTGTATTAATTATCTACTACGTTTAGATACACTAATCGAAAAAAAAACAACTATCACTTGAAAAACTCAACATTACTTTCATTAAAATCATAAATATGAGTGGTATAGGCCTAGTACATTAGTTATATCATGGAAGTAAAGTTATTTGGTTTCCTGGATGCATTACCAGTCTTCATGTCATTGTTTCACTTAACAATAGCGATTCTTTGACATGATGCTGTTTCCAGCTGAAAGACATGCGCGCCATGGCTATCGTCAACAATTCAATGATTTATTATTTTTAGGCTATTTTCAATTTAAAAAAAAAAAAGGCTTATGAGATCACTTTCGTCCGTGTGTGTGTGCGTGTGTGTGCGAGAGGTGTGTGTGGGTCTCCCCCTAATAAAATCTAAACAGCTGGAGCAATTTCAATGAAACACGGTAAGTTCATAGCACTATTCCGGGCGACCCAGATCGTGTCCTTCAAATTTTGTTACGTCTCACCAATCCAACATGGCGGCTGTGCGAAATATGTCACCAGCATTCAATATCTCCGAAACTATTCCCGATATCACCCTGGAATTTATTACGGTGATAGAGGGAACTACTAGAAGTTCACCTATGTCACTTTTGAAAAACTGATAACTACAAAACCAACATGGCGGCCACGCGAATTTGCGACTTTTAAATAGACGTTTCTCGCGATTTAACCAACCAAACGCAATAAAACTTGGTAAAGTATATGATTATACACATTGTAATGTACCGATATCTAACTTCGTTCAATTGTTTACATAACCTCAAGATGGCGGATGTGTGAAATATTTCACCATCATTCTATATCTATGAAACTATTAGCGGTATCACCCTGAAATTTTGTACGGAGATAAAGGGCACTACTGAAAGTTCATCTATAAGACTTTCAAAAACCTGTTAACTACAAAACGAACATGGCAGCCAAGCGAATTTCAAAATTTTAAATAGACCTTTCTCGCAATTTAATGTTTCAAACGCAATAAAATCTGGTACAGGAAATGTTTATACACATTGTAATGCACTGGTATCTAATTTAGTTCAATTGTTAACATAACCTCAAGATGGCGGCTGTGCGAATTTTAAAATTAAGTTTTTATTTCTTGTGTCGTAACCAGGCGATCGAAGTAAAAGTTTGAATAATGAACCTACGCAATAATTTTCCTTTAATGGTACATGACTCTATGGCCTATACATATAACAATCCAACATGGTGATCATCCGAAATATTTAGACGGCTCTGAATATCTACGAATCTATTATAGCAATCAATCTGATTTTTTTATGTTCATAGGGGCTATGAACTTAAGTTCACCTATAGGACTTTAAATAACCTGGTGATCACAAATCCAACATGTTGGCGACGCAGAGTATAAATATTTAAAAGGATGTTTCTCGCAATTTAACCATCGGAGTGCAGTGAAACTTGGTACAGTAAATTCTTATACGAATGTTAATCCACTGGCATCTAATTTATTTCAATTGTTTCCATAACCACAAGATGGCAGCTGTGCGAAATTTTAAAATCTCCTTGTTACTTCTTGTGTCCTAATCATGTGATAGAAATTTGAATGCTAACGTACACAATAAGCTTCATGTAACAGAACATAACTCTAGGACCTACATATATAAAATCCAACATGGTGACCATCCGAAATATTTAGTCGGTTCTCAATATATACGAATCTATTACAGCAATCAAACTGAAATTGTTTATGTTGATAGTGGCAGTAAACATAAGTAGGATATATGAAAATAGGTTGTATAGTTCTTCACGGAACTACTTGTTTTCTTTTACCACTTGTTGGCAAAGGAAAAGATAAATACAGCCATATCTCAGTGGTTCTTGTGCAATTCAGAAACGAATATGCGCCTGAGGCGTAAAGATGTTGCTAGGGCAGTGGCTCTGATCGAAAATGGCAGCGCGCACATCTTTCCGCGGGAACAGCATCATTTCAATGAATCGCTATTGTTAAGTGAGACAATGACATGAAGAATGATAATGCATCCAGGAAAACAATTAACCTTACTTCCATGCTAAAAAACAGTAAGTTATATACACACATCAAAAAAAGTTTTGCATCACCTCGGTTCCAAGAGTTCCGGAACCTTTAAATACAAAGGGAATAGAGATCAACACAAACAACATTTCAGCTCGTTTTATTGCTCATGAGACCCACACATTGCATGTTGTACCATCATACAGCTAGACTTTCAGCATTTGTGGTCCAGATTGCAGTACACACCACTACCTCTAATACCCAGTAGCTCGTCCTCTTGCATTGATGCATGCCTGTATTCGTCGTGGCATACTATCCACAAGTTCATCAAGACACTGTTGGTCCAAATTGTCCCACTCCTCAACGACAATTCGGCGTAAATCTCTAAGAGTGGTTGGTGGGTCAAGACGTCCATAAACAGCCCTTTTCAACATATCCCAGGCATGTTCGATAGGGTTCATGTCTGGCGAACATGCTGGCCACTGTAGTCGAGCGATGTCGTTATCTTGAAGGAACGCATTCACAAGATGTGCACGATGAGGTCGAGAATTGTCGTCCATGAAGACAAATGCCTCTCCAATATTCTGCCGATATGGGTGCACTATGGGTCGGAGGATGTCATTCAGGTATCGTAAAGCCGTTTCGGAGCCTTCCATGACCACCAGTGGCGTACGTCGGCCCCACATAATGCCACCCCAAAACATCAGGGAACCACCACCTTGCTGCACTCGCTGGACAGTGTGTCTAAGACGTTCAGCCTGACCAGGGTGCCTCCAAACACGTCTCCGACGATTGTCTGGTTGAAGGCATATGCGACACTCATCGGTGAAGAGAACGTGATGCCAATTCTGTGGGGTCCATTCAGCATGTTGTTGGGCCCATCTGTACCGCGCTGCATGGTGTCGGGGTTGCAAAGCTGGACCTCGCCATGGACGTCGGGAGCGAAGTTGCGCATCATGCAGCCTATTGCGCACAGTTTGAGTTGAAACACGACGTCCTGTGGCTGAACGAAACGCATTATTCAACATGGTGGCATTGCTGTCAGGGTTCCTCCGAGCGGCAATCCGTAAGTAGCGGTCATCCACTACAGTAGTAGCCCTTGGGCGGCCTGAGCGAAGCCTGTCATCGACAGTTCCTGTATCTCTGTACCTCCTCCATGTCCGAACAACATTGCTTTGGTTCACTCTGAGACGCCTGGAAACTTCCCTTGTTGAGAGCCCTTCTTGACACAAAGTAACAATGCGGACGCGATCGAACTGCGGTATTGACCTTCTAGGCATGGTAGAACTACAGACAACATGAGCAGCGTACCTTCGTCCTGGTGGAATGACTGGAACTGATCGGCTGTCGTACCCCCTCCGTCTAATAGGCCCTGCTCATGCATGGTTGTTTACATCTTTGAGCAGTTTTAGTGACATCTATGAACAGTCAAAGGGACTGTATCTTTGATACAATATACACAGTCAACGTCTATATGCCGGAGATCTGGGAACCGAGGTGATGCAAAACTTTTTTTGATGTGTGTACTAAACCTAGAGCGTTCATATATATGATTTAAATGACAGTAATGTTGAATATTTCAAGTGATCGTTTTTTTTTTCGGTCAGTGTACCTTTACCTGATACAGAAAAAACATTCAATTTTAAAAATACAGGTAGGAGATAATTTTTATGAAAGACTTTTAATCTCTCTACTGTAAACTTGGCTTGGCATAACCCCTCATAATAGCTCGGCATCAAAATGGTTAACTACGGTTAACTCGTATTGAAAAGAAGAAACCTTCTAGTCCGCGACAACGCTTCCAACATAGATATTTACTTTCGTAACCGTCATAAAATTCTGCTGCAGTAACATATTGTGGTTGTTTTAAGGGGCGAAACAGCGAGGTTATCTGCCCCTGCAATAACATGAGAGTAGGTCAATTATTCATGACATAATCTTGTGCCAATCATCATATACAATGATACGTAGTAGATAGATAATTGTTGTAGTTGTTGTTGTTGTTGTTTTAAGGACAGAACAGCGAGATCATCTGACTCAGTAGTAGATAGAATATGCAGTCTACACAAATGAAAATGTAACAATTTTCTTCAATTGGCGTCACGTCACGACACGTCACGTCACGTCACGTCACGTCACGTCACGTCGCGTTACGTCACGGCACGTCACGGCACGTCACGTTGCGTTACGACACGTCACGACACGTCACGTCGTGTCGTGTCGTGATGTGTTATGTTATGTGTTGCTATGTGGCTAACGTTCTGGAGATTGGCGCACATGGAACGACGTCATAACAGACGACGATCAGCACACGGCTGCCAATTTTCAGGTTACATTGTAATTGACAGTCCCAGTGTTTGTGAGTGGTCTATTAACATGATTACTTAGAAATTTAGTCAGGATTCCAACCTGGACCTCCGAGGTGACAACCAAATATACTAGTCACTACACCACCAGAGGGACTTTTTTATTAGTTAGTTAAAAGTGAAAGTACATTCAATTATCAAGCTTGACACGTCACAGCCGGGCAAGAAAAACGAATGATAATAATAATAACTAGTTTAAACCCGTCAAAACATGACGGACAATGAACTACATATTTACTGAAGAAGTTTCCTATATAAGTTACATTCTTTGTATGATTACTTGTTGGCACTATTGCAATTTTAAGGGCGTCAAAAGATTGCAGTCCAGACATTGCAACATACTGCTGGCACAAATCTCACATCGAGTGACCGGGATTTCAACCACGGACTCAACGGTGAGAGAGCAGCGTGCTGGCACCTAAGCCACGGAGGCTTCTCCAAGAGATAAAATAAGGTGTGAAAATGATATATTGTCGTACTAAAAGAAATATTTCCGGTGCAGCAGTGACAATTCAAATTCAAATCAACTACTAATGACTCCCAGAGAGGTATATGAATCATAAATAATATATTTTCAACAATCTGTCTTGTGAAAGTTATGAAAAGGGAGGAGTACCTACTCTCAACAATTAATGAATCTTCCCCTCCTTTATAATTGTTATAAATAACCCTCACATTAAAACGCGCTGGACATCCGCCATGTCTGTCATGACTAAACTGATTCTGCGCATTCGCTTGGGCCAATAATTTTGCATTTTTGTTTATAAATTTAAAAATATATGGTACCGTAACATATTTGTTTATTTTAAATATAATCTGCAAATATACAGATCAAGGGCTTTCGTCAGAGTGCATTACAAAGTCAATCGGTTCAGCCATTCTGTCAATCTCGCGGTAACAAAACTCAGCTTACTGTTTTAAATATGTAGATAGTTAATAATAACGTAAAATGAAAAACAGTAATTCTATCCCGGGTCTTCTGAAATAGTACTAATATATGTGAAAACGAATTTCACCGTGGTATTGCGTCCCTTAGTGCTTGCTGTGACCTACTCAGATCTATGTTGGATTTAGGCCAAAGCCCACCCCCATCCATCACACTGTCGCTACTGATCTAGTCTTTCATCTGCCCGCTGGAGTGTTAAGAGGCTAAAACAGGCGCGCTTGGCGCCATATCCACTTCTTATGGGACTAGACTTTCCCTCGTTTTTATTTTCGGTCATAATTCATTTATAATTACCCACACTTTGAACCTCGTCCCATTCACTGTGACCGCTGACGGCCGCACGACTAATGGAGGGGTGGAATCACCGAGGAATATTCGCCACTAAAATTCTCATGGCAAATCCTCGTGGGTGTTATGTTACCGTGACCGTAAATTAAATTAATATATTTAACGCGTATTTCAATTATTATGACAGGACGGGCTGTCCCTATTTCTTTTCCAACATACACAATAGTTGTGGCTGGTCAATGCGACGATTATCTATATTTTAATACAGAGTAACGTTGTTCGTGACAGTTCGTCGGAATGAACCCCTAAACTTAACGATGATGATGATGATAATTGTTGTTTTAAGGGGCCTAACATCTAGGTTATCGGCCCCCAATGGTTTGGATGATAGTGAAAGATGAGATGAGAATGTAACTATAAGTAATACTAACTACAAACTTACATACTAAAAGGAGAAATGGTAAACAAATAAAGGGTAAGTCAAATAAAATACAGGAAGAAAAGAAATGCCCTCACCCCTCGAAGAATGAGGATTGAGGGACTTGGAAGAAAGGAGAGCCATGAAAGGCAGATAGGAAAGGAAAAGAGGAGAGGGGCCGCCCCAAGGTCGGAGGAAAAAGAGGACAAAATGGACCCAGTTCAGGAAGCCCTCGGGGTCGCCAACTCCCAAACTCACCAGCCGTGAGCCCTTGAGGGTGCACCAGAAGTGGTGGGGCTACATACACCCTGCCTCTTGAGGTACTTGTGCAGAAGGCAGGAGATAACAGGAAAAGAACAAGAAGGCTGACCCCTCGAAGAATTAGGTTATCAGGAAAGATGAGACAAGGGCCAATTAAGGAGGGAAAGTTAAAGACTCCCAAGGCCTCGGATACCCTAATACCGTCGGGGTCGGAAAAGACCAAGAGTTGACCAAGGGAGGTCGACAGGAAAGAAGACGGAGAGGAGCCCGGCACAAGTAAGCGGAAGCAATACCGGACGCCAACCCACGTCCCACTAGATGAGAGCCCCTGGGGGAGTAAACTTAACGGACCTGGATTGGTCAGAAATTTATATTTCTAGTCCATGGATCAGACATGGGCAAACTTTTTAGGGGCAGGGCCAGATGCAATAAAAATTATCTATTCTGGCCGAAATAAAAACAACACATGTATATAGATTTTAAAAAAACTGAATTTTTAAATCAAACAAAACTTATAGGCTACAATGGTAGAAAACTTAGGAAAAATGAACACACCTTCATTATTTGTTACAAGAGGAAGGGGTATGTGATAAGTGAAACTGTGAATGTGCTTATAAAAGTTTTTCATAATCTGGTTAAAACTGGGATGAGCTGATTCTTAGTAGCGCAGCTAAATTGTGGTTTGTCAAGGTATTTCTGACGCTATTTTAGCGAAGCTTCGTTGTAGAAAACACCTGTTCTCAGATATAGAAAAAATGCGAAGATGGCAGATATCTTCTGTGTATGAGATTTCAAGTTTGGGAAACTTGATTTTGGTAGGGCCTTGTGTAGAACTCAATGTTCGAAACTTTGAGGAATAGTTGCTTCAATTCATTGTTACATTGTTACTCAATCAGTTCTAGCTGCTACTCTATTACACAAAACCCTTAAACACAATGAGATTGAAGCAGTTTTTCACTTCTAGGTATACAGAACAGAAAATATGACCTGTGTAGAATCTATAATTCGAAACCATATCGGGGGCCGTATTAGACTTGCTCAAGGGCCGCACTTGGCCCGTGGGCCGTACTTTGCCCATGACTGCTATAGATGTATAAAGTGATGGTTGTTTTTATACAGGGGCGGACCAGCGAAGTCATCTGCTCCTCAAGTATGCAAAGAAAAACGCTTGCGACTGTATATTCTCAAATTATTAATTTAAAACAACCAGCCATGGAGGCCGAGAGCGATAACGCACTAACTCGTGCCTCGCTGGCATCGGGAGAGCATGGGTTCGAATCCCACCACAGCCATCCTGAAAATGGTGTTAGTGGTTTCCCATTTTCAACACCAGGCAAATGCCGACGGCAGTATGCACCCGTGGTCTATTAAAGGTTACCGTTCCAGCATTGTCCTGGAGTTGAAAATGGGGAAACCACGGAAAATCATTTCAAGGACGACCTACGGAGGTGATTGGTTTTTGAGAATTGATTTTTATTTTTATTTTTATTTTTGTTGTTTGAATTTTATTTTACTGTGCAGGGAGTGTCCGAGGACATGTTCGGCTCGCCTGAGTATGTAGCTGCTTCCAGCGGACACCCTTATTAGGGTGAGCTACAAGATCCGTTCAATTTCAAGTAGTTCCAACTTTCGCTAACAGATATCAATGATACCTAGTGGTGAACGTTGGAACTTTGATAGAGCGTTCCGCCGAAATCTGACAATTTAGCTTTACACTAGTTTAGTCTGTGAAAGGATCTTTTACATGCCATAAATCTATGACATGGGACCGCCGGCTTTACTTTCCCTCCGAAGGAAGGCAAACATTCCTCCCCAGACAACACTCCACACGCGACAGTACTTGTAGCTCACCCCCATGGGTGTCCGCATAGAAGTAGCTACAAACTGGCGAGCCGAACATGTCCTCGGACACTCCCGGCACTAAATGCCATACGCTAAAATAATTTAAAAATAAAAAACACCTTCAGTGTGGTGTATTTTGTATCCCACATGTTGGCAACTGTAGTGACGTCAATGTGTGCGCCTTGGTAACAGTTGAAGAAACCTCATGCACTGTCCAACATGGCTGCCGTTATTAAATGAGCCATTAATAAAATCACATATTTATGTAATTTAGTACATATGCTATGCAGTAGAGGTCAGGGTTAGTAATTTAAATTGGTCATGTCCTCCAGAAGATGAAACAAGGTATGGAAATCATATATTATCGAAATGAAAATCAAAAAGGTACAAGTGACGTTTCATTCAGAATTAATACCGGTGTTATTACTTTAAAAGTAGGTTATGTTTCAGGAATAAGTAACAAATTTAGACAGATACTGAGATCTGATTAGTGGTCCTATATTTTATCATCAGGAGTTTGCAGAAATCCTATTTGGGGGAAGGTGCTTTCCGCACAGACTTGTGAACCCTTTTATCCTCTGTTGGATAAATGATTCTATGTTTTATTTCTCCAATTAATAAATATTTCAACCAGCATCATGAAAGTAGCCAGACGGAGATGAGGAAATTTCAAGCATTGGTTGGAGACAGCGGGGACATACCTGAAGCAGATTGACAATAGGCTAAATATTTTAGCTGTGAAAGGAAATAGCATAGCGATGTGTCAGAAGGACAGGTGGGCCGCCTCAAATAGAAGCGACGCGCAGTGAGACATGCTGCTAGTATGTTCATTGTGATATTCGCGCCTAGAAGAAATGATGCAGTAATGTGAGTGGCTGATGAGCAGGTTGGACACTCCTACGACGCCAAGATCTGCTATGAACCGCCAAATTACAGAAAATGTGAGAACCAATGAGAGAAGAATGCCTAGTTAACGCGGCAGGTCTAGCGTGGGTACGCTCGGCTAGCATTCACGCGGGAAATCGCCTAGACAAAATCTCTACGATCGATTCTAGGATTAATGAGCATATTCTTGACCTGTGCAATGTCACGAGTTCAGTGATATCTATTTCATGCCTGTACCACAATTATTTCGAGAAATTTTTACATAAATTCCCCCCCCATCGAGACCTAGGGCCAGTTCTTTTATAAGTGGCATGAAGAGCCAAGACTTAGACTTCTATTCTGTGCGTCTACAGACATTGACTTCTATTCTGTGCGTCTACGGACGTGGACTTCTATTCTGTGCGTCTGAGGACGTAGACTATTATTCTGTGCGTCTACGGGCGTAGTCGTCTTATTACTGTGTTCGTCTGCGGACAGAACGACTTCTATTTTGTGTGTCGTGGACACAGGTTGATTATTATTTTGTGTGTCTTGGACACAGAAGTTATTGTTAAGTGTTAAATTCAGTGATAGATAGTCACAGTACAATATTGTAGGGGCAGTATCGTCGATAATTCGCCAACGAACTGTGACAGGGAAAGTAGTACCTGAACAGCGAATTTAGTAGTCAGATATCAAGTGTTAAATAATCTAATTTTTGAAGCAGCGCCAGAGATGACACCGACGACTACAGAGGAAGTTTGGAATTCTCAACACTCCGTCCAGATGGCTGAGATGAGATAGAACCATTCAGTTGGGAAATGGCAGCAGACGTTCTTTGACGGGTGACTACAAGAGAGATGAGTACAAAATAATATTCTTTATTATTTGATAAAATAACTTATGGTTTATGGGACATATTTTTGTAAATACATTGCTTGTGTGATTAACGTAGTATATTTAGTTTTGGTCTGACACACTTTTGTATGAAAGCAGCTCGCACGAATGTAGTTAGTGGAAGGTTCTTGTTTTTGTATTGTGTTAACTAACGTAGCTATGTGAACGGCCGTGTTTGCATATGTTACGCAATGCGGTTAAAACGTCTCTCGGAGATCTGTTGTGTTTCAGAAGTAGGACTGAATTAATGTAATTATACAGTAGATTGGAGGGTAAAAAAAAAAATTGTTTAAGATTTATTATTGATCAGATTCAGTGTGACTATTGCCGATTAGAGCAATGTAATTTGTGACGAAGAGTAATCAGCTCTATCGTAGGTTTTAAATATTGTGTTAAATGTTTGTGAGCACCTATTCAGCAGACCTGTGTGAAAAGCGTCATGTCGGTCCCAGATGTGTGTATGTGTGTATTTTTGTGGTATTACAAGCGGGAATTTCAGGTGAGACTGATTTCTGTCAGCTTGGTACCCGGTCCATATTGTATCCTTGCGAGGGCAATTGTGGATATGTGATTATGTCTGACCATATGTTGAGTTGGATGAGATTTTTGTTGCTGTTGATTCCGTGAGATAACGGAACAGCTGGTCGGCTATTTATATACACTGGACTGGGACACGACAAGTATTTGAGGAAAGGGGGGAGATGTTTCACAAGGCTGTCTGAACGTGCAAAGCATGGTCATTAGTGAGGAGTGCTCGTTGGCTCCCTAATTACTTGAATTTCAGATAAGAACTGATCAATGGTAAAAATTGTTGAAATAAATGGGAGTTGCCTACGAATCACGATAATCTCCGAAGCGTTACCTTAACATGCAGTTTCGTTCATATAAAGTAATCTTAGCCGGTCAGGCTTTTGTTGTTGTTGGTTTATTCCAGGTTTATTTTCATTTCTGTGACCCGTGAGTCACGTGCAATGCTGTCTTTCCTTGTGTGTATTGAGCAATTGGCCAGTTGGTAGCTCATGTTGTTAAGTGCGTCTTCGCGCTAATGAGGATCTCAGAGAGATTCCTGTAAATAATAGATTTGTAGTGTGTGTGTCAGTCATTAGAGTTTTTAAGGGTTTTTATTAATGTCATGCCCATATCCATAAACGTTGATTTACGTGATGATTGTTCGTGAGCACCGTGGCTGTTAACCCGTTGTGAACGAACGGTCATCCAAGTACTCATTTTCTCGTAGTTAGTCATCACGCGCACATAAAACTCAAATGCAAGGTAGTGGAACTAGGATCCACAATTTTATTATAAAGGGGGAAATCCATCTGACTCCTCAAAGTGTTATTCCTGTCAGGGAAAAATTCAGGGAGGATATATTTTTATTATTGTTTGTTTATTTTCTTTTATGCACAATTAATTATTAAATCTTATTATTATCTTACGTCTTGTCTCCTTACTTTCTTAATTACAGTTTTTATCCTATGACCCTTGCCTCAGTAAAGCATGTTGTTTGGCGGACGTAAACATCACACTATGAACTGAGCGCGACCCCTTGATCAAGATTCTTGCATAAAACACTGCTATTCTGAAGGGTTCAATATGCTATGCAGTAGAGGTCAGGGTTAGTAATTTAAATTGGTCATGTCCTCCAGAAGATGAAACAAGGTATGGAAATCATATATTATCGAAATGAAAATCAAAAAGGTACAAGTGACGTTTCATTCAGAATTAATACCGGTGTTATTACTTTAAAAGTAGGTTATGTTTCAGGAATAAGTAACAAATTTAGACAGATACTGAGATCTGATTAGTGGTCCTATATTTTATCATCAGGAGTTTGCAGAAATCCTATTTGGGGGAAGGTGCTTTCCGCACAGACTGAAGTATTTAGTCTTCAGAGGAGAAGGCAAGCGAAACTCAATTAAAGTCAGTGTCAACGGTGACGTAGTGACACAGACAGATGGAGATGAAACTTGGAACACTGAGAAACATTGCGAGAACAGTTTAAAGAGCTGTCTCTCTTATCTTGAGGGTAGACAAACGGGACCTTCTCGCAAATCCCAGCCATAATGGAATAAACCCTTTGGCACGCAGAATAAGGTTCATCGTAGGGATGCACAAAATGGAGGGAAATATTGGGACCACCCAACTGAGAGCAACACTTTCCCCGGTATTATCCTTGCTTCGCTACGGATATGTTTGTGTTTTTATCCGTTACATGTAAAGCCGGCCATATAAAGCCGGCCACTTCCGGGCAGGGTGCTGCTGCTGATGCTGATTATGATGATGATAATTATTGTTTTAAGGGGCCTAAAATCTAGGTTATCGGCCCGTAATGGTTTGGGTGATCGTGAAGATGAAAATGAAAACTAAACTAAAAATAAAACTAACTAATAACTTATATACTAGAATAAGAAATGGAAAACAAAAGGAGAATAAGGCAAATAAAGGACAGGAGGAAAAGAAATGCCCTCAACCCTCTAAAAATGCGGATTGAGGGACTTGGAAGGAAGGAGAGCCATGGAAGGCTGATAGGAAAGTGAAAGAGGAGAGGGTCCGCCCCAAAGTCAGAGAAAAAAGGGGACAAAACGGACCCAACTCAGGAATCTCTCGGGGTCGCCAACTACCAAACTCACCAGCCGTGAGCCCCTGAGGGTGTAGCAATATCCAGGGTGCACCAGAAGTGGTGGGACTACATACACCCTGCCTCCTTGAGGGCCTTGATCAGAAGGCCGGAGGTAATATGAAAAGGAAAATAAGGCTGACACCTCGCAGAAGGAGGGTATCAGAAAAGATGAGACAAGGGCTATTAAGGCGGGAAAGGAAGAGACTCCCTAGGCCTCGGATACCCTAATACCGTCTGCGTCGGTAGAGAACAAGAGTTGACCGACTGAGGTCGACAGGAAGGAAGACGGAGAGCAGCCGGGCACAAGCAAGTGGAAGCAATGCTGGACTCAGCTGGGGTCCCGTGGTCGCCAACCCACGTCCCACTAGATGTGAGTCCGGGGGGAGGGGGTGCGCCGGGCCGTCTAGCTGCCCTATGCGAGACAGATATGGCCGAATCATTGAGCAGCAAGGGCAACGGGCAACAAGGATCTTTGCAGTGACAGCAAGAATGCTAGCGACTACATCGATAGGCGGCGAACACAGAAACAAACCAACATAATGTCTTTATTTTCTAATACGCCGAATGTATTTCATTTCAAACAGCCTATCACAAGGGTAGATAGGGTAACAAATGAAGATGTATTAAGATGAGTGGTGAGGAGAGATGTTTCTGGTGATTGCTAAGAGAAGAGAAGAGATGATGATGATGATAATTGTTGTTTTAAGGGGCCTAACATCTAGGTTATCGGCCCCTGAAGAAGAGAAGAGATGGGTTGGTAGGACACATAATAAGACACCCATGAATAGCAAACTTTGACAAAGAGTTACAACTATACCCATACATTTAGGAGAAGGTAGGCTATATATTCTTTACTGAACATCTTGTTTTAAAATATTTCGCATGAAAAGTTCCAATTTCTAAATTCGCGATTTTACGGACTTTCAATTTAACTGACGAACCTCCACTCGAATTGAACCCGCAAAATGGAGGGTTTGCTCTAAATATTTATGAGATATATAATATTTTGGCCCGTTTACCATCTCTTGATGAATGCAGTACATTTGCATTTATCTGTTGGCACAGGCTAGAGTAAAAGGTGGCTTTTCACCGATGTCTCAGTCTCACTCATGGCTGTGATTATATGGAAGCTACTGAGGAATGGGTGGTGCTTAGTAATGACATTCAGGGCACAGTCAGTACCTGTGGATGTTGTGAAAGGTTCTACTCATAGGGTTAGTACTAATGTTGTGACTCAGTGAGGAAAGCAATGGCAAACTACCTCACTCCTCTTCTTGCCTAGTACGCCTCAATAAAGCGCTGCATTGAGTTTTTGTGGGTATCTACTCACATAACCTAACGGCGGTAATTTTTAAGGATCCAACCAGGTTTCGGGCTGACTACCTAACATACATACAATCTTTATTTTGTTGCATTCGTCAATTCTGCGAAAATATGTATTAAATAAGCTCAAGTCACTTCGTATAGTAATCGCAATCCCTCTCGGTGTTTCCATAGTACAGTACTGTACAGTATATTGTATTTTGAGAGGTTTTTTTTTTCAGTAAATGCAGTGCAAACTGGTGGGTTATATTGAAATCTCTTTGTAATATAGTAGCTAGAGTATCGGTTCCCTTCTCATCATTCCTGCTGTATTCATTCCCTTTCATGAAAGGGTACAATTCCCTTTTATTCTTGATGTCGGAGAAAAACAACTGAAGCAGCGTCATGAGTATTGACAAAGTGTACTCACTGTGCACCACGGTGGCGTTTCTCTCTCTGTCATCACACTCACCTGGAAGCAAATACAAAGACATTAGCAGTATGTCACCATTAAAATGTATTTTATAACAAAGTAATCATACTAATATATAACAAGATGTTCAGTAAAGAACATATAGCCTACTTTCTCCTAAATGCATGGGTATTGTTATAACTCTTTGTCCTTTTCAAGGAGTATGATTGAATGTTGGTTGTAGTAGCTTTTTGAAATACAACGTGCTATAGGGATATTAAACATGAATATGAGGTGCCCTTTGCTAGTGCTACCTCTGTACCAAATTTCGTTCATTCGGTTCTACCGTGTTCGAATTAATAGGGGGAATCAATTTTGACATAAAGATGGTAGCCATCCGCAAACTATTAGGCTAATGACCTATTAGATTGGTCAAAGGATGCTCCCTCCATAAAGGTATGTTGTTGCAAAGTTTGGTAGAGATCGGATGGTTATGTTAGTCCTAATTTGATTTAAGCTTTAAACATTTGTGTGGCCGCCATTACGTTTTTGTCAATATGGCGGCGATATTAATCATGACACTGAGATGCCCTTTGCTAGTGCTATCTCTGTACAAAATTTCGTTCCATTCGGTTTCACCGTGTTTGAATTAATAGGGGGAATCGATTCTGACACAAAGATGGCCGCCATCCGCAAACTATTAGGCGAAAGACCTATTAGATTGGTCAAAGGATGCTCCCTCCATAAAGGTATGTAGTTGCAAAATTTGGTAGAGATCGGATGATTAGGTTAATCGTAATTTGATTTAAGCTTTGAACATTCGTGTGGCCGCCATTACTTTTCAGTCAAGATGGCGGCGATATAAAACATGACACTGAGGTGTCCTTTGCTAGTGCTACCTCTGTACCAAATTTCGTTCCATTCGGTTCCACCGTGTTCGAATTAATAGCCGGAATCAATTTTGAAATAAAGATGGCCGCCATCCTCAAACTGTTAGGCGAATGACCTATTAGATTGGTCAAAGGATGCTCCCTCCATAAAGGTATGTAGTTGCAGAATTTGGTAGAGATCGGATGATTAGGTTAATCGTAATTTGATTTAAGCTTTGAACATTCGTGTGGCCGCCATTACGTTACAGCCAAGATGGCGGCGATATAAAACATGACACTGAGGTGCCCTTTGCTAGTGCTACCTCTGTACCAAATTTCGTTCCATTCGGTTCCACCGTGTTCGAATTAATAGGGGGAATCAATTTTAACATAAAGATGGCCGCCATCCGCAAACTATTAGGCTAATAACCTATTAGATTGGTCAAAAGAGGCTCCCCCCATAAAGGTATGTTGTTGCAAAGTTTGGTAGAGATCGGATGGTTATGTTAGTCGTAATTTAACTTAAGCCTTGAACATTTGTGTGGCCGCCTTGACGTTTCGGTCAATACGGCGGCGATACAAAACATGACACTGAGGTGCCCTTTGCTAGTGCTACCTCTGAACCAAATTTCGTTCCATTCGGTTCCACCGTGTTAGAATTAATAGGGGGAATCAATTTTGACATAAAGATGGCCGCCATCCGCAAACTATTAGGCTAATAACCTATTAGATTGGTCAAAGGATACTTCCTCCATAAAGGTATGCTGTTGCAAAGTTTGGTAGAGATCGGATGGTTATGTTAGTCGTAATTTAACTTAAGCTTTGAACATTTGTGTGGCCGCCATTACGTTTCTGTCACTATGGCGGCGATATAAAACATGACACTGAGATACCCTTTGCTAGTGCTACCTCTGTACCAAATTTCGTTCCATTCGGTTTCACCGTGTTTGATTTTCACACAAAGATGGCCGCCATCCGCAAACTATTAGGCTAATGACCTATTCGTTTGGTCAAAGGATGCTTCCTCTATAAGGGTTTGTTGTTGCAAAATTTGGTAGAGATCGAATGATTAGGTTAATCGTAATTTGATTTAAGCTTTGAACATTTGTGTGGCCGCCATTACGTTTCCGTCAAGATGGCGGCGATATAAAACATGACACTGAGGTGCCTTTTGTTAGTACTACCTCTGTACCAAATTTCGTTCCATTCGGTTGCACCGTGTTCGAATTAATAGGGGGAATCGATTTTCACACAAAGATGGCCGCCATCCGCAAACTATTAGGCTGATGATCTATTAGTTTGGTCAAAGGATCCTCCCCCCGTAAAGGTATGTTGTTGCAAAATTTGGTAGATATCAAATGATTAGGTTAGTCGTAATTTGATTTAAGCTTTGAACATTCGTGTGGCCGCCATTACGTTTCAGTCAAGATGGCGGCGATACAAAACATGACACTGAGGTGCCCTTTGCTAGTGCTACCTCTGTACCAAATTTCGTTCCATTCGGTTCCACCGTGTTCGAATTAATAGGGGGAATCAATTTTGACATAAGGATGGCCGCCATCCGCAAATTATTAGGCTAATAACCTATTAGATTGGTCAAAGGATGCTTCCTCCATAAAGGTATGTTGTTGCAAAGTTTGGTAGAGATCGGATGGTTATGTTAGTCGTAATTTAACTTAAGCTTTGAACATTTGTGTGGCCGCCATTACGTTTCTGTCACTATGGCGGCGATATAAAACATGACACTGAGATACCCTTTGCTAGTGCTACCTCTGTACCAAATTTCGTTCCATTCGGTTTCACCGTGTTTGATTTTCACACAAAGATGGCCGCCATCCGCAAACTATTAGGCTAATGACCTATTCGTTTGGTCAAAGGATGCTTCCTCTATAAGGGTATGTTGTTGCAAAATTTGGTAGAGATCGGATGATTAGGTTAATCGTAATTTGATTTAAGTTTTGAACATTTGTGTGGCCGCCATTACGTTTCCGTCAAGATGGTGGCGATATAAAACATGACACTGAGGTGCCTATTGTTAGTACTACCTCTGTACCAAATTTCGTTCCATTCGGTTGCACCGTGTTCGAATTAATAGGGGGAATCGATTTTCACACAAAGATGGCCGCCATCCGCAAACTATTAGGCTGATGATCTATTAGTTTGGTCAAAGGATCCTCCCCCCGTAAAGGTATGTTGTTGCAAAATTTGGTAGAGATCAAATGATTAGGTTAGTCGTAATTTGATTTAAGCTTTGAATTTTTGTGTGGCCGCCATTACGTTTCCGTCAAGATGGCGGCGATATAAAACATGACACTGAGGTGTCCTTTGCTAGTGCTACCTTTGTACCAAATTTCGTTCAATTCGCATTCACCGTGTTCGAATTGATAGGGGGGGACAGACATTCAGAGTACACACACTCACACACAGACACACACACACACATACACACACACACACACAGACTCACACACACACATACACACACACATACAGACACACTTTTTTCGCCCTGTGTTGATCTCATGTCTACTTTCATTTTTTGCAAAAATCGAAAGTAGGCTAAAAATGAGATGGTGTGTGTATGTCTTTCTATCTGTCTGTCTGTCTGTCTGTCTGTGTGTTACTCAATAACGCAAGAACCACTGGTCCGATTTAAATGATATGTTGCATAGATGTAGCTGATTTACCATGTTGACGTATAGGATACCTTTAATTTCGATATTTTGCACTATTAAAAAATGGCGACCATTTTAGTGACGTCACTACACCCTTTGGTTTCAAAATTTCATACATCCATATCAAATAAAAAGAGAACGCTAAGAAATAGCAAACTTTTGATGGCACATACGAGCTTTAAAATGTAATTTACTATCCGAAAGGTCCTTATCACTTTTCGTGTATCTCCAACGGTTAGCGAGTAAAACCCACATATGTAACGTCACTACACCCTTTGGTTTCAAAATTTCATATTTCCATTTCAAATAAAAAGAGAACGCTAAGAAATATCAAACTTTTCATGCATACACAAGATTTACAATTTAATTTGCTATCCAAAAGGTCCTTATCAGTTTTCATGTATCTCCAACGGTTAGCGAGTAAAACCTAAATTTGCGCAATAAAACACGGTCAACACCGAGCGGTGCAGTATATATCTACATACATAAAAAATAAAGATTTCTACGGAAATTTGAGTTATTTACGCGTTTCAGACTGTTTTATTATGGATGCGCGCGAAAATAATTGTTTGGTCTGTCTGTCGGTCTGTTTGTTTGTGGACAACTTTGTTCCCTTATAACTCGAGAACCGCAGGGTGTATCAACGTAAAATTTGGTACAGATATCCATCAGAGGCACGACACTAATCATTGATGTAACCCTTCTCCGTACCTCACATAAAAGAGGCCTACCCCTTTAAAATACATGCTGAAATAGGAGTAGAAGGTCGAGACAAAGATCATTTTCAGCCCCTCAATGTGAGAGACAAAACTCGGGGGCCCTTAAGAGTCCCCGAAATCCACATTTTAAGGCGCTAAAACCAACCATTTTAGAGATATTCTCAGAAAACTAATTTCATTTAAGAAACTAATGAACGAATTCAAGCCGGTAACCATGGCAACAGATTCTCAGAGGTCCATCTATTGCTGTAAGACGCAATGCAATTCCATTAATTACATTGGTGTGAAAGTTTGCAAACGGCTAGAACGTTATCACGGAAAGAAATTAAGCTGTAAAATTCATCAATACGTATAATGCGCTTAAGGGGGTCAAGGGGTACACTAGAATTTTTTCACGCGATTTACACCTGCGGGTGTGGTACGGCAGGTCTATTATATTCCTATCCCTATATTATATTATTATTATTGGTATTATATTATGGCGTACAACGAGGAGACAAAGCCCCTCGGTGTCAGAAACAAAACTTGGGGCCCCCGAAAACTACATTATAATGCTCTAAAACCAACAGTATCTGAAATATTCCCAGAAAACTAATTTAATTTAATTTAACAAACTAATGAATGCATGGAAATCGGTAACCATGATAACATTATCTCAAGGGTGGCATCCAACTTTCCATCTATTTCTGTAAGAAGCAATGTCACTCCATTTATACCTTGCCACGGTGGGTGAGTGGATAGCGTGTCTGTCTACTAACCCCAAGATTGCAGGTTCACTCCTGGCCGTGGTAAGTGATTTTTGAAAGGCGGCAAAAATACGACTCGCATGTCATACTATGTTGGCATGTCAAAGAACCCATTTGAATTCAGTAGGCCGTGTTCATAATGGCAAAATTAATCTCAGCAGTTTCGGCCAACACAATGTTCCTCAATTCTCTACTAGAAAGTGCTATAGTGTTCAAGAAGCTTATATATCTACCCTCCTTGACTTTCATAGTGATTCAAGGAACAACGAAATTTCGACATGCAAGCTACTCTCTGGGTGTCAAATTACGAAGCTTGCACCCGGCACCCGAGGCCATACGATATTATTATTATTAGGCTACTCCATTTATTACATTTCTGTGAAAGTTTGCAAATGGCTATAAGGTTATCACGTAACCAACGTAGACTGTATAATTCGTCAATGCAATTAAGGGGGTCAAGGGGTAACCTAGAATTTTTTCATGCAATTTCACGTGCGACATATAGTACAGAAAGTCTATTATATCTCCAAACAGCAACATTATTTTCAAAAATTCCTGAATTGAATCAGCATTTTTTGAGGCTTTTAGGAATTTGGGCCATTTGAGGCTAAAGAACCTGAATTTTCATGCACCACAAGCCTTTATAATTTATGAAAGAGGTCTTCCTGTGTATGGGGACCTAACACAACGTAGAGGGTCATTTTTATGTGAGGTGTATTGCGTTTCGTCTACAAGGCTTTCAAATCTATTTCACGTAAGGAAGTACACGTTAGGTGAATTTAGTTTGAGAGCACATTTTAACTAATCTTTCTTTTTGTCGACATACGGGTTCATCGTAAGGATGATTTTGTTTGATACTGTATGGTAGATATACCCGTATTTGGATATCTGGGTGATATGTTGTAGACAATAGAATTGTCTGTCTGTCTTTCTGTGTATCTTTATGTACGCCTATAAATCGTGTTCGGATGCTTGGTGCATCGTAAAATTAGGTATGGTAAACATGAGTCAATACACCAATCATTTATAAAACTCCTCACCTTATTTTTCATACAGTAGAAGGGTGGATATAGGGAAAAACTTCTCAAAATACATGCTAAAATAGGCGAAATATAAAAATTATCCTAGAAGGACGATCAAAGCATATGGTCCGCTTCTCATTGAGAGACACAAAATTCGCGAGTCTATAAGGGGTCTCCGAAAATCACATTTTAAGGCCCTTAAATTAACAGTGTGTGTGATATTCCCAGAAAACTAACTTCGTTCTGATAAACTTATGAAGGAATGACAAACCGCTAACCATTGCAACTGTAGCTCAATTGATAATGTCTGGTGTTAACACCGTTCGAAGAACGGGTACATCTGCTAGTCATCCATAAAACAAATAAATCCACCGGGCGAAGCCGGGCACTACTGCTAGTGTAATATAATTATTGTAGACAGGTATTCACAAAATTTTCGCTCAGCCGCATAGTTTATACGATATTGAGCAGTAACTGAGAAAATAGCAAATATCTGGCTGTTGTTTGACTGTTACACAGCTAGGTCAGTACTCTCAGAGTTCCGAATTGGGCTTTTAAATATAGGCAGAAGTCTGTAGAGGGATATTAAGGCATTTACGTTTATGTTCTATATAACTTAAAAGCAAAATCCTTCTTATACAATATATTTCACCGCAAACACACGAGAGATCAAATTCTATTGATAAATTATGCTAAAATGAATCCAGTTAGGTTCCTTTAAAATATCTCATCTAATAAGAATAAATTTTATTCACCAAACAACATAATTGTTTAGTCACTAAACGGTGATCTGTGGACGCAATTTGATATTAGACAGCTCCTTTATTTCCCGTGTGTCAATACACTGAGCTGACGGCGTACTATGGTTTCTCGACACAGGGAGCAGCACCGACCAGCTACGAACACTTTCGAAGCTTCCCGAAACAATACACGACCTAACGGCTGGCTTCACCCATCTGCGCGGCGTTCAGCGTAATAATTAATAATAATAATAATAATAATAAATCTATTGAATACTTATAATATGTGATATGTCTCACGATTGTGTCTGCAAAACCATTACAGATTATCTGACAGACATATTTATTACGCTTATTTATTTAGCGTATGGCTTATAAGACAATATCGGTAATATATATGTACATATTTACAGACGAGAAACAAAGTCATTTGTGCTTCACAATTGAATGTCTAAGTTTTCAATCCAGCGTACAGCATCGGGAGTTGCCAGCAGGAAGTCCACTTCACCACCGTGATAGGCTCGAATCTTACATTCTTTGACAATGTGGTGAATAGACTGGTGTGGAGCTCCGCAGTCGCAGTCTGGATTAGGTACCTTTTTCCACTTGTGGAGGGCGTCTCTGCACCGGCCATGGCCTGTTCTGATTCTGTTCAGGGCGGTCCAGGTCTTGCGTGGTAGATGGAATCCACTTGGAAGTCTGGGACCTGAGAAGATAGTATGCAGGCGCACATCTGTTGCTGCTTCCCACCGACTTCTGCTAGTACTTTAATAAATACGAATGATTAGTGCTCAATGTTTGTGTGTTTGAGTCTTTAGTCTGGTTTGATGCAGTTCTCCTTGTCGGCGGCTTCGGTGGCGTAGCTGGTAGCATGCGGAGCTTCTATGCCCAAGATCGCGGGTTCAAATCCGACCGAAGTCGTCGGATTTTTGAAGAGCGTTAAAAATCCCTCAGTATGCCTTCCTTCGGAGGGGAAGTAAAGCCGGCGGTCCCATGTCATAGATTTATGGCATGTTAAAGAACCTTCCACTAATTACACCTGTGGGAAGCTAAATTGTATAGGTTAAGAATGTAAACAACGCTCTTAGGTTTCTACGTTCGTTGCCAAGAGCCGACTTCGGTGACGTCTGGTAACTAAATTCTGAACTAGGAATCGTTGACGGTGGCGTTTGGCGGCAAAAGTAGGAACTACTTGAAAATTGATCGTCCTCAGCCCTTACTTGAATTCAAACAGATACACGTACTAATACAGTTATCACAATTAACACCGGTTATCAGACAGTTTCTACACACACCCAAAGTACACGGGGCTTCATGACCGCGTTGTCGCAGCTCCTAAACCAACCAACCAACCGATCTCCTTGTCTCCCTGTCCTGAGCTAATCATTTCATCTCTACATATCTACCACACCCTACATCCGAGGCAATCTATTGAACATAATCTAACCTTGGTCTAACCCTACAGTCCTTGTCCTTGATCCTTCATTCCATAACTATTCCTGGGTGTCTTAGTATGTGTCCTACCAGACTATATCTTCTCTTCATTAGCAGTCGCCAGAAACATCACTCGTCATAATAACTCTTCATTTGTAACCCTATCTTCCCATCTCATCATCATTCTCCTGTAACACCACATTTCAAACGCTTCAATTCTCCTCAATTTTGCTGCACCAATACTCCAAGTTTCACTTCCATAGACCGCCACGTTCCAGACAGAGGCTTTCAAAAATGACTTCCTAATACCTAAATCTATATTCGATGTGAACAGATTCCTTTTCTGTAGAAATGCTTTCTTTGCCTGAGCCAACCTACTTTTTACATCCTATTTGCTTCGTCCATCACTGGTTATTTTGCTTCCTGATTAACAGAAGTCTCCTACTTCCTTAAGATTTTCACCTGCCAATTTGACGTCCATTGGGATTTTTGATTTATTTCGGCTGCATTCCAAAGCTGAATGTTGAAGGTCAAAATTACGGAATACATTTGTTATTTCACTTGAGATTCTTGGACCACGTAGGCATTGAGCCCCGAGTACTTGTTTGAGATTTTGGATTTTTCCTGATAACTAGTGTTATTGTGATGGCTGTATTAGTGTGTCTATTTGTTATTCAGGTGAGAATTGGGAATAAAGAGGCCGTGGCCTTAAGTTAGGAACCATCCCGGCATTCGTCTGGGGGTAGAAGTGTGAAACAACGGAAAACCACTTCCAGGATGGCTTGGGTGTAAATCGAACCCACCTGTTCTCAGTTTTACCTCACGAGACTGAGTGGATCCCGTTCCAGCCCTAAGACCCGGACCTCTGGGCCGACAGCCAAGAAGGCTGGACGCTACACCGCGAGGAGGAGAAAATACATCTTGTAAGTAAACCATTCTTTATCCTTAAATTCGGAACACATTACAATTTTTAGGATAGCTCAAGATAATAGTACATTATGCAACGAACCTATAATGGCAATAATTAAGACACGAGTATGTTTATAAAACGAGCGTAAGCTAGTTTTATAATTGCCATACGAGTGTCTTAGTTACCATTATAGGCGAGTTGCATACGACTGTTTATGTTCGACGATAATTATAACTTTATTATATGTTGTAACATAAATATTCATAAATATCTGTTGAGATTCGGTGACTTGAATTTTGTGATCGGAGTGCAAGCGCTGGGTATGAGATCCCTGTTTTCCAAGTTCTCTGGCCGACTGACGCATGCGCTCTGTATGCTTGGCAATGCCATACATATTCCTTGATGCCATATGTTTACAGCCTGGCCGATGTGCACCAGCATTCAGTCAAACTGTCACCGAAGTCGTTTGAAAGCAATGCGCTGTGTAGAAATTGGAGTTAGGGATATTAAGGTACAGTGCTTTTTCTTGTCTCATATTCGCCAGTTTATTAACGCGAACATACGGACGGTGCTCTTTCCATGTCGGTAATTTATATAGACATGTTGGATTTTGAGCGCATGCGCGAAGGTATCCTTACCTAATTAGTCAATGAATGAGTTCTGATTGGCTGGAGAAACGGTTTCATAATGGAAAACAGTGCTATAATGACCATCATTATGATACAGTTTTCTGACACATACTGTTTACATTCCGACATGGTCGAACATAAAGGTTTCTTAAAAGTCTGTATTAATTAACAGGATATTACTATTGACTCCATACACTGCAGACAACATTAATGTTTTTATAGCAGGTTTGCCAACTAAAAATACTACAAAATGGCTATTCAAATGAGGGAAAGACCATTGTCTACAAATGAAAGTGAAGGGTACAGAGGAAGAATCAGGGTCCACCAAGAGTGTACCATCATGTTGAGTATTACTGTGCATTACGCGAGTGATGGTTAGTTGTTGATGAAGTGGTGTGATTAAATTTCAATTGAGTACAGTGGAAAAGATGGAGTACAGTGCAGCCAGTGGAAAAGATAACAGTTGAACGACAACGGATCCCACATCCGCTCAAACAATAAACTAACCATTCACTAGCAATCACAATAAACAAGCAAACTTGAAGGTCAATAACCACTAAAAATATCTTAACAAAAAATCACATATTACTTACAAATCTTGACAAGTTGCGCGAGTTTGTAATAACTAGGGCAAGGATTTTTAGGTAAATACATATTTTTTATGTAAATACATATTTTAAGCAATTTTTCAAAAATACATAAATTCCTGCATTTCACTTATTAGCACATAAAAATACATAATGTTTACATTTTAAAATCAGTGTGCTAGATCTTTCAGTTCATTGCATTTTTGTTCTGTGTTACGTCAACGGGGAAGAACCTGTGAGCTATCTAATCTTCATGCAGAGCGTATGTCAGCTTGCAACTGTGGTATTCTTAACTTGTCGCCCCGTGCCACTCACTGTGGAAGCCGGGGATTTCCTTGTCCATAGCCATATTGCACCACGTGCTAGACCTCCCCCTTCCCCAGCTACCTGGAACCAGTGTCACTCACATGCAGTTCATTTCTGGCACTGTGAAGTGTAAGGCAGTTCTACGATGCTTGAAGTAAAAACAACTACAAGTTATCGTCTGTTGCAGAATTTAAAGATAATTTTACTTCTGATGGGGGCGTTCTGTTCTGCCCACCACGAGGAAAAGCAATCAAGGCTGAACAGCGATCTCAAGTTACACAAAACCTCAAGGGCAAGAAACATATGCCGCAGTTTCGCGCCTTCAGAAGAATTGTTTCGCGATAATCATCGGCCATTTGTGATGGACAGCCTGAAGATGTATCTCGTTGTGTATTGTAATGCTTCAGCAGTCAGTGAGACATACAGTAGAATAAATTGCATTCGTGAGTACTGCATGTTGTTTATATTCCAATTAATCAACGAAATTATAATTAAATATTTTTACTTTTTTGTCACATATTTCAGGTATTTTTAATGCATAAAAATAAATATTTTCCCGATTTTTAGCACCTAAAAATCCGAGCCCTAGTAATAACTGCTGTAACGAAATAAATATACATATTGCAAATAACATCACCAGTCTTGTACTTTAACTTTAACAGCTTAAGTGTGAACGTCCTGATGATGATCGCTTGACGATCGATACTGGTCATGGAAGTGAATACATTAATTAATCTCATGTATTTTTTTTAGGTTTAGGGAATGACCCTAATATAAAATCAATATTAAAAAGACGGAAATAATTGTATGTGCCAGAGAACAACTTAATGCAGCTAATCACATAGCTGGTGCTCCAATTAAACAAGTTAACACTTTCACCTATCTAGGGAGTAAAATTACTTCCACTGGAAAAAGTTCAACTGATATTCAAACTAGAATTGCCCAAGCCAAAATTGCATTTAACAGAATATATAGAAGAATATAACTACTGAGACAAGGATTAAATTTATAAAATATTATGTGTGGAGTGTAGCTTTGTATGGCTCAGAAGCCTGGACAATGGGATGTGCTGATAAGAAAAGACTTCATGCTTTTGAAATGTGGTGTTGGCGGCGGATGGGAAAAATTCAATGGACCGCAAGAGTGAGGAATGACGAAGAGCTCAAAACCGTTAATGAAAAGAGAGCATTTCTCAAAACAATACGGTAAAGACGAGACCAACTGATAGGACATGTCTATCGGCACAATAACTTAATGGTAACTGTGTTAGATGGCATAATTCGGGGCAAGAGAGGAAGAGGACGAGCGAGACTGCAATACATCAAGCAGATCATAACAGATGTTAATGTCCATTCATACAGAGACCTGAAGAGACTGACTGGCGACAGGAAAGAATGGAAGCGGAGGATTGCTGCCGACCAATCTACGGATTGAGAACACGAATGGATGAATGAATGAATGAATGAATGAATGAATGAATGAATGAATGAATAAATGAAGGGAAACACCCATTACAATTGGGTACAATCGTGTTGACCGGCTAAAAAGCATTTTGATGTATTAGAAGTCTTAATTCTTATACACATTAGGAATAGATGACCTAAATGTTCCGGCCTTTAATACAACAATCAGAACCACCAATGTTGTTAAAAGTTTCTTCAGTAATACAGTACTGTAGTTTCCTTGTTCCACTGTCTACACCAGGCATTCTCACCCCTTTTGAGAGGGCGAGCACCACTTTCAAGCCATACCAAGTACCCGAGCACCATTAAGTCGAAAATAATAATAGGCTAATAATAATAATATCGTATGGTCTCGGGTGCCGGGTAGAAGCTTAGTTATTTTACATCCAGAGGGCAGCTTGCATGTCGAATTTTGTTGTTCCTTGGAGCGCTATGAAAGTCAAGGAGGTTAGATATCAAAGCACCTTGACACTATACCGCTTTCTAGTAGAGAAAGGAGGAACTTTTGTGTTGGCAGAAAATCCCGAGATTAATTTTGCCATTAAGAACTCGGCCTACTGAATTCAAATGTGTTCTTTAACATGCCAACAACGTATAAAATGCGTGCCGTAAATTTTGTCGCATTTCAAAAATTCACTTACCACAGCCAGGAGCACACCTGCAAGCTTGCGGTTGGTAGACCGATATCCACTCACCCACCATGGCAAGTCAAATAATAATAATAATAATAATAATAATAATAATAATAATGACAAAAATGCGCCTCGCGTTTTTTTTTCTTTCTCATTTTTCTTTTTCTATCTCTCTCTCTCCATCAGAAGTGCTGAATTAGCAAATGATTCACCGCTCAACTGCTTGCGTGACTCATTAAAATAACATACATTTACGTGTGGACCAAGCATATTTCGTGTTACTCATTAAACCGAGATGAGTAATTACTTTTACTATAGATTAAAAAATTTATTTCACAAAATTATAAGAATTCTAACTGACAGAACTAATAATGAAATCGGAAAGTTAATATTTCGGTTTGTGCTCCAGAATTTGAATTGAACATAGGATCTCACGGGAGCTTGTGCTCGCAAGCACATTTTGGCTCGTACGGTGAGAGCACCAAATTTCATTTAAAGAGCACCAGGTTCATAACGCCTGGTCTACACTAATGAAAAGAACATTGCAAGGGATGATTATTACAGTAGCCTATATACAGTACAGGGGAACTGAACAACTCCCCTCATGAAATGAGAAATGTTTCCTAATTCAAATTTCATTGAATACTGGTGCTCACTGAGGCAGGTGACATGTCGACAAAAGAGAAGGCAGGTAGTAATGAAATACCCTGCAACTAGTTAGGAACTTTGACGTGGCAAACGACACGCACTGTAATAATTAGAAGGTAAGAATAAGGAACTTTACCGTCACCGACCAACAAAGACTTTACACCTTGTTACTGGCTCTAACTACTTCCTCACTCTGACATTAATTTATGTAAGCATCGTTATACGTTTGTTAGCATGCACTCATAAAAGCTCTCATTTAAGTAATCTACCAGTGGAGAAGGTCACCATGTATTTATCACAGAAATATTTCCCCGGAGGAAGGGTTAATCCAGTATCAGAAGAGAAGAATTTTTGTATTTTGTTTTGGGTTTTGTTTTTGTTTTATTTTTTATTTTTATTATTGTTTTCTTTTGTTTCACTCTTTTATTGTTTCTTTTTTGTTTTTGTTTTAGTTTTTGCCTTTGTTTTGCCCACGTTTTAATGTTAATAACATCTCATAGTAGACAAAGTAGCCTACCGTAGCATAGTGGTTCAAAATCGAAATCTAGGCGGACAACATTATTTTTACGTTTTAATCATGAATTTAGAGTGAAAGCAACTTATATAATTTGTTTACTTCATAATAAACATCAGTTCAGACCTTTTTAAGCTACTTCTACACATGCAAGAAATTTTCTATGACTAGGAGTTGGATAGAGCATTCAGTTATCTCTTCAGAACAATTTTCTACCCCTAATTTACTTTTAACAAAGTCACAAAGTTCCACTTTTGACATAATCGTCGAACCCAGTGTTCAAACAGTTGTAAACGTGTGAAAACTGGTTGCGCGGCATCTTCTAAAACGTAACATAACTAAGTAAGTTGCAAAAAGATGCAAAAATTCTTATAACAGGCGTAAGCTACAAGACTTTATCTACATTTTAACATAAAGTAGAAAGTGACGCAGAGTGACGCGACATACTAAGAATCTATGTGAAAATATAATTTTAAAAATAATATTTTAATATTATATAATGCAAATATTGTTTAATTACGTAACAATTACGCACATTAATAACTGAAACACGTTACAAAGATCGTACCATCAGCTGCATGTTGCTTCTTAAAGCATCACACTAACCACAAAGACAACCAAACCACAGTCACTTACATTCACCCTCCAATTCAGACTGCTCGAACTGTGGTGACAGATTTACACTAAGATGCGTTTATATCCCAGAATAGTGAGCGGCAATTATATGAGAATGCTGTAAAAGTAATAAATTTTGATTTTTTAATTATAAAAATAAATAATGTTGTCTTCCTAGATTTCTATTTTGACCCACTGTGCGTAGGGGTCCCCATCTTTACAAAACGTAAAATTAACCATTTTTCTCAATTGTGCCGAACGTTGAAGAGCTCAAGGGACCGGAAAGGTTTCAAATTGTGTGTCTTGGAGAGCTCTATCAAAGTGAAAAAAGAAATTTCAAAAAATCACTTCCGGCTTAAATAAAGTTTCGGAAAATCAGCCTAAAATCACTTGTTTTTTACTCGCTTTCTTTTGAATTCAAATCCTAGCCAAATTAAATTACTTACATAATTCTTTCTTTAATGTGTTCCTTGGTTCAATACTCTCAGGCGTTTTTTGATAATTTGAAAAATCTTCACACCGGAAGTAGTTATAAGGGCTTAAGTGTAACTCTGCATTGACTCACACTAGCGCTCGTAGTGGAAGAAATGACAAACTGCTAATCTACTCGACCGGATATGGTTGAGTTTCCGGTGACCAATCATCAGTCTACCGCGTGCCATCATGCCGGCACCGCGTAAGAAACGTTTAGTGTGTACTTTAAATTTGGAAAAGTGGAGAAATTAACGAAAATGAATCACAAATGCACCAACAATACGATTCAGTGATGAACCGGGTGTGAGTCGGCAATCGGACGAAAATGTATAAGCTTAGTCACATTCCTTCCTATAACAAAAATATATTAATTTAGTAATAATATAATAAAATTAAAAGGAAGTCAGTTCTTTGAAAACATTGATGGAAAGTTTGTGGATTACAAGTTTGCATAATATTTCTGAAAGCTTTTAAAAATATTATAAAAAGAAAACATTTTAGAAGCTTAGACACATTCTTTCCTATCGTGTGCTTCTTCTTACACAAGGGCTAAGAGTCGACAGTCCGGGCCAATAAAATTCAGTCAGCGAGTTTTTTGTTGCTTGATGAAACCTATAAAGGAGACGTATCTTGGTAAATAGCTCACATAAACACACTAACCTGCATATACAGACACACTAAATGTGAATTTATTAAAACTGTACAAACGATACCCATATCTTCTTGTTCAAAATAGTGGGAGCAAGGATCTTGACAAATGGAAGACGATGGCACAAACCAAATTGTGCACTCTATAAACACCAGGATAACCTCACCGATACCACAGAAGGAGACGCTTAGCTTCCTACGGTCGCCTGTACAGAATGGACCACCTCAGGTTATCTTATAAGATTTTCAAGATAGCCAAGAAGGGTGAAGCCACTGGGTCCTTGTGGATCAAATTGAGAAGGATATTGTTGTTGTTGTTTGTGTCTTCAGTCTTTTGACTGGTTTGATGCTGCACTCCATGCCTCCCTCTCTTGAGCTAATCGTTTCATCTCTACATAGCTACCACACCCTACATCCAAGGCAATCTGTTTAGCATATTCTAACTTGGTCTACCCTTACAGTTCTTGTCCACGACCCTTCCTTCAAAAACTAAGCTTGCTATTCCTGGGTGTCTTAGTATGTGTCCTACGAACCCATTTCTTCTATTCATTAGAAGTCGCCAGAAACATCTCTCCTCTCCCTCTCGTCTTAATACCTGTTCGTTTGTAACCCTATCTACCCATCTGATCTTCATCATTCTCCTGTTACACCACATTTCAAACGCTTCAATTCTCCTCTTTTCTGCTACACCAATAGTCCAAGTTTCACTTCCATAGAGTGCCACGCTCCACACAATGGCTATCAAAAATGACTTCCTAATACCTAAATCTATATTCGATGTCAACAGATTCCATTTTTGTAGAAATGCTTTCCTTGTCTGAGCCAAACTACTTTTTATATCCTCTGTGCTTCGTCCAAGTAATAGTGATTGACAAACAAAACTTTATACTTTTTACATTTTTTTTCAAAAATGTCCAATTTTTAACATTGGGAGGTTAAGGGTTCTGCCCTACTTGACGCGGCTGTGACCGTAAAACAAAGATGGTGGCCGCGTCAAGTAGGGCAGAACCCTTAACATCCCACTACTGTCAGTGTTTGAGCTAGAGAACTGAAACTTTGTTTGTGGGTAGAGGGGGTAAAGACCTTTAATTTACTTTTTTATGAAATTCTTAATTTTCCAAATATAACCCACATTTATAATTGGACATTTTTGAAAAAATGTAAAAATCTAAAGTTTTATTCTAACGATGAAGGACATAGAGACCTTTAGTTTAAGCCATTGCACAACGTTTAATTTTCGAAACATCGCTTACTTTCAAAACAAAAATTTTCAAACAATGTTTTAAAAATATAATATTTTGTTCTAACCATAAATGACATATAGAGGCCTTCCATACACTGTTTTGTAAAATTATTAGTTTCCGAAATAGAGTCAATGCTAAGAATTGGTCATTTAAAGAAAATGTAAAAAAATATATCAAGTTTTGGTCTAACGATATAGGACATAGAGACCATTCGTTTGAGCCATTGCACAACGTTTTAGGATGTTTGGCTTTCGAAATATCGCCTACTTTCAAAAAATATTTTTAATATTGAACCCTTTATCCACAGGCTGTATAAAGGATTCTAATAATTATTCATCATCTTTTGATACATTTCTACAGACAGCAGATATGAGAGCCAGACGGCGTTGGGAAATATTGAGAAATCAGTGGCCGAGAGGACACAATGGTTTAAGCTCCTGTGGTATTTTAGGAGGTAGCATAAATATTCTTGACACATAGGACAGGTGCAACTCTTAGCGCGGAGACGGCTTGGGCACGCACATTATGGCCTGTTGCTATGAAGGTTGGCGCCAAGAAGAAAATCGAATGCTACGAGGCAATTGGTCAATCATCATGTTAACCACTCCCTACTGCAGAAATACATTTAAAAGCGCGCAAAGACATACAAGAGTCTGGGCCAATAATACCAAGACGCCTTGTTTTAGCGGCAACTCGACTTGGTGACGCACCCTGGTAAATTAACGCGGGAGTTATCTACAGATTAATTCCACGATCGATTCGAGCCGGCCACAGCAAAATCGTAACCTCCACACTGCTACGAACTCAATGATACCGATCGCATGCTAGTCTGATAATTATTATGGAATATTTTCTCATAAATCCCCTTCCACACCTACCCTAGTCAGTTTCATTTATAAGGATCCAAAATGCTTCGAGAGAACACTTATTTTCGTGCGTCTGAGAACGTAACGTTCACTCACTTATTTTTGTGCGTCTGAGGACGTAACGATCATACTCTGCATATTTTCATGTTATTGAACATGGAAAAGTTTCGTCAAGTTATAAGTGTAACTTCAGTGATTTATTTGTAGTTCCAGCACTATCAGTTGGATCAGTTCATCGAAATAATTCACCAAATAGACTGCCAAGGAATTTAGTACTTGATAGGTGAATGTAGTAGGAATTATATCGTGTGTGTATCTGACAAAACTTTATTTAATTCAGCACGAGATGACGTCTAAGAACGACACCGGATCTTGGAACTAGCAGGACATTTGCCAGAAGATGTCGATGACGAGATAAACATCTTAAAGGAGATGGCTGCAGACGTTTTCCTGATGCTGTTTTAAAAGATTGAGTACAAATGAATTTATTTATTTATTTATTAAATCAGCTGTGGTATTATGGGACATAATTTGTAGATAATTGTTTGCCTGTTTGGTAATGTAGATATTAGTTCTTGTTTTACTGACACATTAAATATGGGACAAGCCGAGCGTTGTGTAATTTGTAAATATTGTGATTTGTGTGTTCAACTTTACGGGGCAACGCGCAGCTCGTGCTCGCATTCGCTTGCGTAAATCGCGGTCAAGCATGATTATTCGGAGGTATGCCTTATAACAGAAGTGGAACTGAATTAATTTTGAGATTAAAAATAGAATTTGGAGGGGTAAAGATTATTTGTGAGTAGAATTTTATGACGGATCAGGATTATTTTGATAGTTGCTTTTTCAGCAGATCTGAACGGGATGGCACTTTGCACACGAGTTTTTGTTGTGTATTATTTTTAATGTGTCAATGGACGCAATATTGTTGATCTGTTTTGAGCCGACCCAGTGATATAGTGTATGAGAATCAGTCCAAGCTTTTGGTGCGTTGTGTGATTTTTATGATGTGCTAGCGAGAATATATCATGGTGATTATTCTGACTTGCTCCACATTAGCCCAGTTCATGACCTCGCGAGGCTGAACTTGTGGTATATATTTGTGTTTTCTTGCCATCCAGGGGGATGAGTGAGATATGTTTGCGTTTCCAGACGGAAACTGCGCCTAGCTTGAGGCACTGACTAATTAATTGAGACAGCGATGACTCATACAAGAGGGGCGCGCTCAAATCAGATAACGCGACTTGTCATTAGTAACAGGCTTGGTTCCTGTACTTCAATTTAAGACGTTGTTTAAAATTCACAAAACCTGATCGGTTATAATGAGTATTGATTGATTAAATGGGTGCTGTCCATAGTTGTAAGGTAGCTTCCAAAAATCCTGTTTGTCTGGCGTTTTATATAAATGTAAACATAGTTTTTCAGCCGTTAGGCTTGTATTTTGTTGTTGTTGGTTAAATATTTGTGTGTTTATTTTACGCGTTCAATGACCCGTGTCAACCTAGGGTGCGCGAGGCTATGTTCCCTTGTCGTGATGAGAGCGTTTTGGCCTATTTCTGGCATGCTCTTTTTATTCCGTGTGCTCTGGCACCAGCTAGAATCTCGGGGAGATTCTTCATATTTTTGTATTATTAGATCTTGCATGTGTCAGTAGTAATTATAGTGTATTAATTAAGGGTGGGTCCCATAGCCATAGTGTGATTTAAAAGATGCAACTCCGTAAGCAACATGACTGTTTCAGTTGTAAACGGACTCGCATCAGTACTCAGTTTCTTATTAACGAGCAGTACACCACACATTATATAACTTCTTGACCAGGGAAAATGGACTTGTATCCATATGTTGTGACGAGCGAGTTCTTACAGCTCAAAGTTTATGTTATGATTAATTATTTTGTGTGAAGCTGCATTCACATTGTTTTGTTGTGACGAGCGAGTTCCTACCGCTCAGTAATATTATTATTTATTAGGGGGTGAAAGTCAGGGAGGATTTCTTTTATTTATTATTATTATTATGCACATAATTTTCAGTCATTACATTTCTTTTATTCTACTTGTTATTCATTTTATTTCTAGTATAGCCTCTGTCATGGACCTTTCTATTCATTAGAGCATGTGTTTTAAGCGAATTTTGCTGCGTAACGCAGTCAGGACTGAACACGACCCCGTAGATGACTCTTGAGAAAACCATGTTTTATTGAAGGGTGCAATATATTGGTTTGTTCTAACTATAAAGGACATAGAGACCTTTCTTTTACGTCAAAAGCACTAAAAATAAACAACGATATGATAGTATTACGAAATAAAGGATGTTTTCAACAATGAGTTGCTTGCCCGAAGAGATCTTTTAAGATCTGCGATATTTAGTGTGGCATTTGGACTTATACCTTGATTTATCTTGCGTACTTTCATTCACAATATAATGTTGTTGTTGTTGTTGTTAATTCATGTAGGGCAATGGCTTAACCTATGAGCTAGCGAGGGTAGCTGCGAAGCCTATACATTTTACACTCTATAAGTGTTTTGGTATAAGGGAACCTGGTAGTGTAGATAAGGCAACAATGTAACTGCTTAATAGAAGATTCCTTCTTAGGTGACCATAACTAGAGCCCTGCGCGGATAAACAAAACGTTATCCACACCCGCCCCGCATCCACACGCTTCTTATCCATATTGGCCCCGCATCCACACGACTTTTATCCGAATCCACACGTTTGTTATCCGAATCTACTGGCATTACAATAATGTTTTAATTAGATAAAATATTAAAGCAACACATTTAGAAAACGATGGTATATTGGCTTTCAGTGCGCAGTCCTAGGCGAAACCCCACACAAGACACGGCACAATCCTAGAAGAATTGCTGAGTTTAATTCACTAGCCGTCAAAGCCAATATACCATCTTTTTGGAAGCCTTCATAAGTAGGTTATGGCTGCTTGAGATTTTAGTTCTCGCAGTAAAGAGGTGAAGGTCCGCTTTATAAAAAGGGAGGTAAAGCGCAGTTCGCTACTCCTGTGAGGTTCCAGGTGGGGATATCATGCGCCCGCCGATGAGCCAGCTTGGTGTCCTAAGCGAAACCTCACACAATGCACGGCACAAACCTAGAAGAATTGCTGAATTTTAACACATTTCGATATTTGAGGAGAAAGTCGCTCCCTTAGGCTGTATGTGTCATGTGCTATGTTTAAAATGAATGTTATACAGCCCGAGTTGCAACCCTTTTATGTTCAGAGTGTTGATTATGCTTAATGACATAATTTGAATGAGATTAGCTTAAATCATCATCTTACATTTGTCATAAAAAATACATAACGGAAAAATATGATATGTCATAAACATCCCGGTCTTGCCACGGTGGGTGAGTGGTCAACGTGTCGGTCTACTAACCCCAAGCATGCAGGTTCGCTCCTGGCCGTGGTAAGTGATTTTTGAAATTTGGAAAAAATTACGACACCATGTCATACGATGTTGGTATGTCAAAGAACCCATTTCAATTCAGTAGGCCGTGTTCATAATATCTCGGGAGTTTCTGCCTACACAAAGTTCCTCATGTCTCTACTAGAAAGCACTATAGTGTTCAAGGAGCTTAGATATATAACCTCCTTGACTTTCATAGTGCTTTAAGGAACAATGAAATTCGACATGCAAGCTACCCTTTGGGTGTCAAATAACAAAGTTTGCACCCGGAACCCGAGACCATACGATATTATTATATTTGTCATGAAAAAAATAAAACATAACGGAAACATGTGATATGTCATAAACATCCCGGTCCTATTAATTTTATTCAACTAGTTCGGATTATATTCTAAAAACTATCCGCAAATTTTCTCCAAACATTATCCTCAGCTTATCCGCTATCCGCCATGCAAACTACATCCGCATGCTGAAACATTTTGCGGATATCCGCATCCACGCAGGACTTCCACTTCCACTTCCAAGTCCTTATCTCCTACTTTGACGTCAAATTAAGATATTGATATTGGTTATTGACCATAACACCTAGAATCGAGTATCAATAACATTCATGGTCGTGTGTAATAGATTATTCTAGGAATTTATGACATACAGTATTTGAATAATATTATTATGGACATCTGGAAAGTGTTTCTCAAAACTTCAGAGTTTCTAAGTCATGTAGGCTATGCCCAATCAAGTTGATATCTTCGGCGCACGCTTATGAGATAAGAGCTATGAAGCCAATTAAAAACTATTAGAGTTAAAAATAAAATGATTACAAAAAACGAGCCTTACAGTAGTCGCATATGATGTGTAACATCTGACATGGAAGAAACCTCACGTGAAATTGTTGATACACCGGTTTTTATAGTATTATTGGCACAAATATTAATCTATTGTAAAAGGGAGTGTTTTACAGATACGGTATTGTAGTTTAAAATACGGAACTCATTTTATTAGATGATTTGTAGCATCCACCAGCACTAGCCTAAATAAAGAATACGATATGGATCAACTAGATTAATAGACACGACACCGCTCATAACCTTAAATTCCTTATAAACAGGTCCTCTTGATTCACAGACCAACACGTAATTTCATATGAGTCATATTGATATGATAAATATCGTTTAAAATGATAATCTGGTAGCAAAAATATCTACCCCGCCCAGAATTCGAACCCAAGATCTCTAGATTCACAGTCATACGCAATAACCCCACGGCTATTTCGACTACGCAAATATTGTGCACAAGATGGTGAGTTATTTCCACGTTCCAATAATACTGCATTACGGAATTAAGTTTCAATTATATTTTGCTTGTTTCGATAATGTTCCTGAGTGACATTGAGTTTAAAATGCCTAATGCCAATGCAATGCCGACTACTTACAATGCTTGATATTAAGGCATTTTACCATTTAAATACTGATACGAAGACTTCGAACATGTACCATATCATTTGTTTAAATCACTCGACACCAGAGTTCGCATGAGCGTTTTCCGTTCAGTTTGTCATATACATTCCACATGGCCGAGAGTCCGTCATGGTATCAATTTTCGACACCGCGCGCTGATTGTTTCTCTTACCAGTGCCAGCTGGATCGATCGATCGAGTTGGCAGTGCGTCTTATACTTCCGTTCGAACCACCACTGCCAGCTAGGGTACACTTCCATTCGATCGATCGAGCGGGCAGTGCATACTTCCGTTGTCCACCACTGCCAGCTAGTACACTTCCGTTTGATCGATCGAGCGGGCAGTGCATACTTCCGTTTGATCCACCACTGCCAGCTTGATCGTTCCGATCCACTTCCGTCCCCAATTTTCAAAATCACTCCCACAAAACTATCCTGCAACCGAGCGGAAAGATGTTACACATCAATAAAAAAGTATCTGAAATAATGGCTTAAATTTCACGAGTTCAAATATCCATACCAAAATGGTATCAACAATAAGTTTGATTTACAACTTAACTACAGTATTATCAATATATTACAAATTAATTTCCATCCTACTATCTACAATATCATCAGAGTTATGGCAGCTTATTTACTTTTATTTCCAACATATTGTTGTTGTTGATTTATTGATGGCAGTGTCGTATTCTAATAGCTAGCTACGGGATTTGATATGTTAGGTTATAGGGCAGCTGTGTCCAGAGTGCCTCAAACTGTGCAAAGTCACACAGCTGCACACCTGAAAACGCACAGTGCAGAGTCGTGGTAGGCGTGGTGCCTGGTCAGTCACGGTCGACAACGGTGCGCGCGCATTATGGGAGGGACGTATCCTGCAGTGCTACTCGTGTCTTTCATTATCAATTTCTTTGCTCCAAGAAACTTGCCTGAATTCTTCGAAAACTTTCCCCATAATGAATTTCCTCGCCTTCAGCACGAGGCCGCCAAACTTATGAGTATGTTCGGTTCTGCCTAATGTATGTTTAACACGTTCATTTGCGCCTGCACACAAACAAGACGTGTTGTAAATGAGAACATCAATTAACATTATGTCAGCCAACATGTACGGTACTAGTTTTTAATTGGTGTATGAAATTAGTTGTACGTTTGGCACTGTAGAGACATTAGGTATTTTGTCTTTCAGTAAAGCTGTTATTGTGTGATATTTGGCACAGAGGAAATATGTTGTCTTTTTCCCTTTTGCATAAGAAAGGAGACATGTACAGTACATGAATGACTCTACAGTTTGTGCGTGAACAGTCCAGAGTTAACGTGAGCATAATTTTGAAAGGAAACGTTTTGCCGCCCTTTCCTATCCCCTCCCTTCATATGTCAAGCAAATTGATGAATGGAAAATAATATTTCATGAACAATACGTTTGGTGTTCTCTCCATGTTGCCTGCAAAATGCATTCGTCGCCAACGATTTGACCTCCACACGTTTCTTGATCAAGAACACTCCTCCACCGCGCGGAGTGGAGAGGAAGTAAGGACGTACGGTAAAGGATTGGATGCGCACCCGCTATTCCGACACGCTCGACCTTGGACGGTGAAGCTATAGAGTATGATTTGCTATACTAGGCTCATACTGATGTTGTTATTACCCTACCAGCGAATTGTTACCGATGGCGGAAATCGGAACTAATGCGCTCCGCCTAGCCACACGCCTGCGATAGTCGTGCAGTTGTCGCCAGCAAAACCTCATCGCATGACATTTGTGTGCATGATTAGTGCTGGGTCGTGCACTGTGCGGTGTGTTCTCATTGTATGACAGTACATGCATTCCCCTCTTGTCCCGCAACCGCTCGCTGCAGCCATAACGAGGCGAGATGACGTAATGTATACACTACAGCACTGCTCCACGTCTAGCGGTAACAATTCCCTGGTAGGGTAGTACGTTTGAGAAATAGACGTATGAAGGTTTTATTTTGGGTCTTAGCAACATTTCTAGTTTATCGAAATGCAATGTTTTTCAGTCGGTCAACACGATTGCACCCAATTGTAATGGGTTGTTCCCTAATACTGAACAATTTACATGAGATTAATAAATGCGCAATCGGAACCATTCAGGTAGACGGCGAGTAACGAAATTCAAGTCTCTTGGCTCCACGATCGCTGCTGATGGCAGACTTGTCGGAGAGGTCAATGCAAGGATATCCCCAGCTTGGGTGAAATGGCCAACAACAACTGGCGTCACTTGCGACAGGAGGATGAATGATCATCTCAAATCTCAAATCTATCGTACTGTCATCCGACCTGTCGCACTGTATGGTTGCGAATGTTGGCCTACTACGACTGAGACGGAGACCAAGATGCTGCGGTGGACAGGTGGTGTTACTGAACTGGATCGCATCACCAATGAATGCATCAGGGAGGGATTTGGCATTGCACCCATTGCCGAAAAGAATCATTTAAGATGGTTTGGGCATGTGCTGAGGATTGGGGCTGACACTATTGCTAAGACGGGTCACAGTTGGAAGTCGCCGGTAATAGACCAAAAGGACGACCAAAACAGCGATGGGCCGATACCCTTCACAAAGACCTGAAGTGTGTCAATCTCCACCCTGACATGTCCCAGGACAGAACTAAATGGAGACATCGAATCCATGTAGCGGACCCTGCCACCAGGCGGGACAAACGCTGAAGCAAAAGAAGAAGAAGAAGAAGACGAATAATAAATACGCAAGTAGATGGTTGTTAAGACGCTAGACAGCCAATCCGGCCAGGGCTGAATAGGCTAGCCCTGTCCTCGCTTTGCTACTAGAGTCGACAAGAAAATACTCGAACAGCCCACGAGGGAGGACTCGGTGCTACCAGAGGTATATACACCAGCGAAGTGCGTCGATCTGAGTCGAGTTCGTTGTTCAGTTCAGTTGACTGCAGTGCCACGCTAGCGTGATTGCGGTGTCAAGATAAATGCGAAGATAAATATTGAGGACTTTAAAAGACATTTTCTCGCAGAGTACAGTGTAATAAATGCCGTAATGTTGTTTGGAGGTGACTCAATTAATGTGTGTGTGTGCGTGAGTAATTCATTTTTATGTTTATTAGTGTAAGTTATTATAGTAAATAAGGAACTAGTTTACTATATGCCTGACTAATTTTATTTTACGGAACCTACAAAAGTAACATTAGTTAGTTAGTTATTGCTGTTTTAAGGGGTGGAACTACGAGGTCATCTGCCCCCTAAACGTAACATTTCCGTGGTGTTGGGGTAGCGCACCTGCTTCTCACCCGGCGGTTCCGAGGTCGATTCCCGGCCTCACCAGGGATTTTAAAGACTGACGTGGGGGATGGAGAGGGCTGCACTCAGCCTCAGTAACTGTCTGACAGTGAGGCAGCACCCCGGTCACGAAAACCAAGATTAAGGGCCGAGGGGACCCGACGCGCTGACCACGCGTCACCCCAATATCTGCAGGCCAATGGTTGGGCAGCGGTCGTTTGGTAGGCATAGGCCCTCATGGGCTGTAGTGCCAGGGGTTATTATTTTATTATTATAGAAACGTAGCATTATTATTATTATTATTATTATTATTATTATTTATTTATTCGTTAAATCTCCATATTTATGTAATTTCCCATAAGGAGAGCGTTACAACACAATCAATTTTCATGTTTTATTCTGGCCCTTTCTTCTTTTCCCCCTAAAATCTCTCATATACACACTATGCTTCATCTTTCTCTCAGTCGTCCACTTCTTTCCCGGTTGTCTCTCTTTGGGAGTTTGCTCAAACTTCTGTATGTGCTCCTGTCTGTCATGTCTTCAGTAGAGATGTTTAGTTTCTTGAGGTCCTCCACGGTTTCCTTTAGGGTAACTTTTATGTACCTTTGGAGAATGATAGGTTGTGTAGGGGACGGGTATAGGCTAGTAGTAATTTGAGTTAGGGAACTTGGGGTCGGAGCGGCCCCTAAAATATGGGTTGATTCAGGCCCTCCACCCTGTAAGTTAGGCAACCGAACCATGCCTTATAACCTTTCTCAATCCTTTAACTCTTGGCAAGATTCATTTCATCAAGTCCAGAATCGAACCCGGGACTGCCGGCCTTTCGCACCGCAACGCTATCCATTACGCAAGCGCCACATGGTGAAATGAATCGTGCCAAGAGTTAAAGGATTGAGAAAGGTAATTGAGGCTTGGGTCGGTTGCCTAACTTACAGGGTGGAGGGCCTGAATCAACCCTAATTTTAGGTGTTAAGGAGGACGCTCCGACCCTAAGTTCCCTATCTCAAATTACTACTATACCCGTCCCCTACACGACCTATCATTCTCCAAAGGTACATACAAGACACCCTGTATATTAAAGATTTTCTTGGTCAGTCTGTCTTCGGTCATCCTATGTACATGTATATGTACATTGTTATTATTTTTATTATCAATGTAAGATTAATTAAAACTAACCTGTTACTTGTTGTTTTAAAATGAATTCACACTGAAATATAAGAATTCACATGCTTTGTATCGATATAGTTTTAAATTAGCCTCTTTCGTTTTATTAAATCGTACCGACGACATTCATCAGCCGTATTAAGTTACTTATCCCCCGTTCAAAACTGTAAGATATTTGAACGTTTTTGAACTTGGTAATTAATATTTCAGCGGGCACTGTGAGAGTTGAGCCAACAATGTGGTCTATAACCCGTAACCCAGTTCATTAGCATTCAGCCAAGAAGTGGTAACCTGGTTAGCTTTATGGCCCTACTACCCCACCACGCTGGCTGTGCACCTACAGAATATTAATTACTTTATGATTCCCCCAAGAAGCCTGCCTTTCACGTGAATCTTGGCTATGCTTTCAATAGATTTTACTACGTACAAACCGTGCCAGATATTAAAGGCTGTCGAAAAGTTCATATTAAGTTTTACCATCTATGTTCCCTTTCGAGAGTAAGTTCGGAATGAAAGAAGGGTTCCAAGTTAAAATTAAATCTCTCTTCACGTTCTTTTGTATGAGTGTATTCAAGTCAAAGGAAAGCTTCGACTCTACACACGTGAAAGCACTGGCATATTATGATTAACGAACCAGGAGGTCTACTCCATGTATCTTTATAAACGGTACATCACATTGACATGATAACCAAAGGACAGATTATGCATGTTTCTTTTTTCCTTGAAAGTTAAACGTATGTATGGAATAAATGTGTTCCATGATACGAGAGATCAATTGGAGATGTTTTATCATGCAAATAAATGCATATTCAAGAGGTTAGTGCATATTTCTCTAATATTTGTCATATACACTGTAGATGCATATATAAAGTATTCATTTTGTGGGGTTTGAAGCCATTTTTCAGTGTTGCCTTAGTAAACAAAAGTTTGGTGCTTTTCAGTCGGTCAACACGAATGTACTCAAATGAGTTGGGTTATACCCTAAACCTGAAAAAAATTACTGTACATGAGATTAATAAATACACTAGGATTATCAGTTTCGATCGTCAAGCGATCATCATCTGATCCATTACACTTAGGCTCTAAAATCTATGTTTGAAAATACCGGTGAAAATATTTACAATATGTACAATTATTTAATTGCAGTATTGGTAGCATACACTGACAAGTTGCATTACCAATACTGCAATTAAATAATTGTACATATCGTAAATATTTTCACCGGTATTTTCAAACATAGATTTTAGAGCCTAAGTGTAATGGATCTGATGATGATCGCTTGACAATCGAAATTGGTCATCCTGGTATATTTATTAATCCCATGTAATTTTTTTCAGGATTAGGGTACAAACCAACTCTTTTGGGTACATTCGTGTTGACCGACTGAAAAGCACCAAACCTTGGTATTCATTTTGTTTCCATAACACGGAAAGCTTCTGCTCTAATTCCATGTTGTTGCGAATGAAGGCAATGCCGTTTTCATATGGTGTTGCAGCTGCAATCAATGATTGCTAAATTCGGGCTAAATTACTGTTTATTTCAGGTTAGTTTCCACATATTCCAGTAATCGGTTTGATTTGTGTGTCGACCGACTGAAACCTACAATATTATTGTTAATAAGGCAACACTGAAAAATGGCTTCAAAGTTCGTAAACATTTCCTGACCTTGAAGAGGTCAACACCGACAGTATCCAGCAGTCCACAACACCAAAGTCGGAGAAACTTACCGTGGGAGAGCACGTACTAGTTCACTACGAAGAGGAATTTAGGCCAGGGTTAAATCACTGCAGGAAACGCTGATGGCTACGCCATCAATGTCATGGACAAAACCATGAAAAGCTGGAAATGGCCGGATAAGTGAAAGGAAAACTTCCACCCAAAGGCCGAGATTGTGATGCTGATCGACCCGTCGAAGCAAGTGAGCACTTGGGTGCTCTTCCAAGTTAAGAACATGCAGCTATTTAATGAGTACCGGTAGGATGCTCACCTACACATTTCAGTCATTTTCTTTTACTGTGTCTAGTTTTGTTTATTTACTTAAAAGAAAATGTTCTAGCCGTTATTTCAAACCTTGAGTTATGATTATTATTATTAATTAATATAATTAATTGAACAGAAAACATTTTGTTAAGCATTAAAAATGCCAATAAACAAATGTTTTACCCGTGGAGCCGTTTTCACCGTGGCCCACATATTAACCGAGTGTGTTGATCTTGCTGACTTACGAAGAAACCTTGGTTTACAGATGAAACTCATACTCATATAAGCCGATGACGCGGTGGCTGCTGATCTCGCCATCCGCTTTATAAGTGAGAGTGGGTTAGGGCCTGCAATATAAATTTCCAGTGTACAATGACTCAACGGCTTATTTGTTTTTGAATGCAGAATTTTTTGTTTTTCCGTAATTTTTGTTATTTTATAATTATTAATTTTATTTATTTTTTGTTTCAATTTTTTTCAAATTTAGATGTCTACCTCTAAATTTTAAATTCCATTCCAAATTTGTATATTTTAATCTGTGTTGAGAGGGACTGACGACCTCGTAGTTCCGCCCCTTAAAACAAGAAATGTTTTCCATGACTCAATTTTTGTTTTTTAAATTTATGTGTATTACCTCTATTACTTTAAAAAAGTTGTACCGGTATACAGTTAATATAACATAAAAATATTACTATTAAGTCACAAAACTAAACTAAGCGGGGTGGCTAAGTGAAAATATAATTGTCAATGCGTTTTCTATGAGAAGGTTCGTCACTAAGTCACCCCGAGATTGGGGTGAGTTAGTGACAAAGTTGACCCCTAATTACGTCACGGGTAATTAAGGTATCGAGCTTATTCCAGTCGCAAAATATAGCTTGAGTCGTTGACTGTTGAAATCGGTAGTAATATTTAGCGATTATCTTAAATATTTCCCGCTATTTAAAAAAAAATCTCAAAAAGTGTCACAAAGTGGCCTCGGTTTACGGTATATTTAGAAGCTATTTTAGCAAAAAATTAGCCGTAATTACTCGTCTAGATGAAAAAGGGGTGCCACTATTATACAGATACTTTGCAAGTGAATAAAACTGCTATCACTGGAGATGAGATCGCCAAGAATGCCAGTCACTGCGGTACGAGGTTGTCACCATTTAAATAGTGAAGTCAACTGTGATATACATTGTTCCATTAATAGTTATTAAAAACAGTTCAGTGTTATAATTAAGTACGAGTGTATTAATCTAGTTGCCTCATTCAAATGAAACAGCATATTAAATAAGTTAATGAGTTTAGCTGAATTAATTTATAATATATAATTGTTTACCTGTATTTATAGCGAGCTTTTAAATATAATGGTACGGTAGTAATTAATTATTTGATCGGAATTCAATCCAAACACAATAACTGATTTAAAAAAGAGGCATGGATATATTTTGTATATGGTTTTATTAAACACAATGTGTACAATCGCGTTTTTCACCACTCTGTCATTTCTGCGATTCGAGATTGAGACCTGCTTACACATTCCACTAAGTGGTATTTGGGGCATGGATTATTGCAATTCCTGCAGGTGCAGTCCTCCTTGGGCTCATGAAATTCTGACAGATCCTTCCATGGAACCCGTGGACAGCGAATCGCGTATACAGATGTCGAAGTCTGAAATTTGGTCCCTTCCAGATATCTGTCTTCATTGCTTCAGTCTCCATTATTTCTTGGGGTATCTCGTCGGCCTTTTTCCGACTCACCTCGTTTATGGTTTTATACGTTTGAGTTTCCGGTAGATCGAAGGAGTGCTTTATGTCTTCTATAAAGAAGGATTCCAGTGCTATTTTATAGGCGTAGCTGTTCCTTGAGAATTTTGAGATAGAGTGAGCTCTCTTAATAAATCTCGCTTTGACGCTCTATAGCTTCCTGAGGTTATTCACCGACAAGTAGGGCCAAATTAATTGTATGCCATAGGCTATGTGGCGGTCGGCATCATTTTAATTTTGAATAGCTTTATCCCTGTTGACAGGGATAGGCTTTGGAGTTTGGGAATGTCGCATGAGACTTTCGTTGCTGCCGTAGCTCGCTCCTGTACATTCAGGGAGAAAGCAGTTCCAGTAGTTTGTAGCACGACAGGTAATTTAAATATAGGTTAAATACACACATCAAAAAAAGTTTTGCATCACCTCGGTTCCCAGATCTCCGGCATATAGACGTTGACTGTGTATATTGTATCCAAGATACAGTCCCTTTGACTGTTCATAGATGTCACTAAAACTGCTCAAAGATGTAAACAACCATGCATGAGCAGGGTCTATTAGACGGAGGGGGTACGACAGCCGATCAGTTCCAGTCATTCCACCAGGACGAAGGTACGCTGCTCATGTTGTCTGTAGTTCTACCATGCCTAGAAGGTCAAAACCGCAGTTCGATCGCGTCCGCATTGTTACTTTGTGTCAAGAAGGGCTCTCAACAAGGGAAGTTTCCAGGCGTCTCAGAGTGAACCAAAGCGATGTTGTTCGGACATGGAGGAGGTACAGAGATACAGGAACTGTCGATGACAGGCCTCGCTCAGGCCGCCCAAGGGCTACTACTGTAGTGGATGACCGCTACTTACGGATTGCCGCTCGGAGGAACCCTGACAGCAATGCCACCATGTTGAATAATGCGTTTCGTTCAGCCACAGGACGTCGTGTTTCAACTCAAACTGTGCGCAATAGGCTGCATGATGCGCAACTTCACTCCCGACGTCCATGGCGAGGTCCAGCTTTGCAACCCCGACACCATGCAGCGCGGTACAGATGGGCCCAACAACATGCTGAATGGACCCCACGGAATTGGCATCACGTTCTCTTCACCGATGAGTGTCGCATATGCCTTCAACCAGACAATCGTCGGAGACGTGTTTGGAGGCACCCTGGTCAGGCTGAACGTCTTAGACACACTGTCCAGCGAGTGCAGCAAGGTGGTGGTTCCCTGATGTTTTGGGGTGGCATTATGTGGGGCCGACGTACGCCACTGGTGGTCATGGAAGGCTCCGAAACGGCTTTACGATACCTGAATGACATCCTCCGACCCATAGTGCAACCATATCGGCAGAATATTGGAGAGGCATTTGTCTTCATGGACGACAATTCTCGACCTCATCGTGCACATCTTGTGAATGCGTTCCTTCAAGATAACGACATCGCTCGACTACAGTGGCCAGCATGTTCGCCAGACATGAACCCTATCGAACATGCCTGGGATATGTTGAAAAGGGCTGTTTATGGACGTCTTGACCCACCAACCACTCTGAGAGATTTACGCCGAATTGTCGTTGAGGAGTGGGACAATTTGGACCAACAGTGTCTTGATGAACTTGTGGATAGTATGCCACGGCGAATACAGGCATGCATCAATGCAAGAGGACGTGCTACTGGGTATTAGAGGTAGTGGTGTGTACTGCAATCTGGACCACAAATGCTGAAAGTCTAGCTGTATGATGGTACAACATGCAATGTGTGGGTCTCATGAGCAATAAAACGAGCTGAAATGTTGTTTGTGTTGATCTCTATTCCCTTTATACACACATCAAAAAAAGTTTTGCATCACCTCGGTTCCAAGAGTTCCGGAACCTTTAAATACAAAGGGAATAGAGATCAACACAAACAACATTTCAGCTCGTTTTATTGCTCATGAGACCCACACATTGCATGTTGTACCATCATACAGCTAGACTTTCAGCATTTGTGGTCCAGATTGCAGTACACACCACTACCTCTAATACCCAGTAGCACGTCCTCTTGCATTGATGCATGTCTGTATTCGTCGTGGCATACTATCCACAAGTTCATCAAGACACTGTTGGTCCAAATTGTCCCACTCCTCAACGACAATTCGGCGTAAATCTCTCAGAGTGGTTGGTGGGTCAAGACGTCCATAAACAGCCCTTTTCAACATATCCCAGGCATGTTCGATAGGGTTCATGTCTGGTGAACATGCTGGCCACTGTAGTCGAGCGATGTCGTTATCTTGAAGGAACGCATTCACAAGATGTGCACGATGAGGTCGAGAATTGTCGTCCATGAAGACAAATGCCTCTCCAATATTCTGCCGATATGGGTGCACTATGCGTCGGAGGATGTCATTCAGGTATCGTAAAGCCGTTTCGGAGCCTTCCATGACCACCAGTGGCGTACGTCGGCCCCACATAATGCCACCCCAAAACATCAGGGAACCACCACCTTGCTGCACTCGCTGGACAGTGTGTCTAAGACGTTCAGCCTGACCAGGGTGCCTCCAAACACGTCTCCGACGATTGTCTGGTTGAAGGCATATGCGACACTCATCGGTGAAGAGAACGTGATGCCAATTCTGTGGGGTCCATTCAGCATGTTGTTGGGCCCATCTGTACCGCGCTGCATGGTGTCGGGGTTGCAAAGCTGGACCTCGCCATGGACGTCGGGAGTGAAGTTGCGCATCATGCAGCCTATTGCGCACAGTTTGAGTTGAAACACGACGTCCTGTGGCTGAACGAAACGCATTATTCAACATGGTGGCATTGCTGTCAGGGTTCCTCCGGGCGGCAATCCGTAAGTAGCGGTCATCCACTACAGTAGTAGCCCTTGGGCGGCCTGAGCGAGGCCTGTCATCGACAGTTCCTGTATCTCTGTACCTCCTCCATGTCCGAACAACATCGCTTTGGTTCACTCTGAGACGCCTGGAAACTTCCCTTGTTGAGAGCCCTTCTTGACACAATGTAACAATGCGGACGCGATCGAACTGCGGTATTGACCTTCTAGGCATGGTAGAACTACAGACAACATGAGCAGCGTACCTTCGTCCTGGTGGAATGACTGGAACTGATCGGCTGTCGTACCCCCTCCGTCTAATAGGCCCTGCTCATGCATGGTTGTTTACATCTTTGAGCAGTTTTAGTGACATCTATTAACAGTCAAAGGGACTGTATCTTTGATACAATATACACAGTCAACGTCTATATGCCGGAGATCTGGGAACCGAGGTGATGCAAAACTTTTTTTGATGTGTGTATTTAACGGTTCCGGAACTCTTGGAACCGAGGTGATGCAAAACTTTTTTTGATGTGTGTATATGTAACAAGAGGCATGCAGCAGCAAAGGCTGCTTATATTCGCATGTAGGTTTATAAAAGATACTAGCAGTAGTGCCCGGCTTCGCCCGGTGGATTTATTTGTTTTACAGAACTGGAGCGCTCAAGGATAAGGATCGGAATAAATGAAAGTAAATTTGAAAGTACCAACGCTTATTGCAGCTGATAACCTCAGTATACTGCACCAACACCATTATCCTTATACAGAGGCATACTATTGTCATGCTGATGACTGTTTTAAGGGGCCTAAGAAATCTTTTTGCACTAATCACTCCCCGTGACTGCAATTTAAAAGCAGCTCGCAATTCTGCACCAGAACATTGGTAGGGGTGACGTGATGCAGCCTGCATTACATGGCAACAATAGACTTCGGTATTATTGAAGCCGATCTGGAGCGCTTGTTCTTCCGAATTACTGAACAAAAATCAATCTATAAGGTTACCTGAGAGGTGTAGCCTAAACTGTTCCTTTTGAATCAGGCTATCATAGAAAAAAGAATTTTTCGAATCCGACTGGTAGATCCAGAAATTAGCGCGTTTAAACACACAAACACACAAACTCTTCAGCTTTATTATATTAGTATAGATATATCCAACCAAGCAATAAAACTAAATAACTATGTATGCCTGTTGTAATATGAAGCAGAATCTCATAGTAAATTTCTTTATGAGTAACTAGCAACCTACCCCGGCTTCGCCCGGTGTCTTTAACGGTTTACCCAGCGTAAACTTAAAAGGGGTATTTTTTCGATTTCAATGAACTACGACCTATATCCGTTTTACGTCTCGGCATGGTGCGTTAAAATCACTGACTGGATTATTAATTATACACACATCAAAAAAAGTTTTGCATCACCTCGGTTCCCAGATCTCCGGAATATAGACGTTGACTGTGTATATTGTATCCAAGATACAGTCCCTTTGACTGTTCATAGATGTCACTAAAACTGCTCAAAGATGTAAACAACCATGCATGAGCAGGGCCTATTAGACGGAGGGGGTACGACAGCCGATCAGTTCCAGTCATTCCACCAGGACGAAGGTACGCTGCTCATGTTGTCTGTAGTTCTACCATGCCTAGAAGGTCAATACCGCAGTTCGATCGCGTCCGCATTGTTACTTTGTGTCAAGAAGGGCTCTCAACAAGGGAAGTTTCCAGGCGTCTCAGAGTGAACCAAAGCGATGTTGTTCGGACATGGAGGAGGTACAGAGATACAGGAACTGTCGATGACAGGCCTCGCTCAGGCCGCCCAAGGGCTACTACTGTAGTGGATGACCGCTACTTACGGATTGCCGCTCGGAGGAACCCTGACAGCAATGCCACCATGTTGAATAATGCGTTTCGTTCAGCCACAGGACGTCGTGTTTCAACTCAAACTGTGCGCAATAGGCTGCATGATGCGCAACTTCACTCCCGACGTCCATGGCGAGGTCCAGCTTTGCAACCCCGACACCATGCAGCGCGGTACAGATGGGCCCAACAACATGCTGAATGGACCCCACGGAATTGGCATCACGTTCTCTTCACCGATGAGTGTCGCATATGCCTTCAACCAGACAATCGTCGGAGACGTGTTTGGAGGCACCCTGGTCAGGCTGAACGTCTTAGACACACTGTCCAGCGAGTGCAGCAAGGTGGTGGTTCCCTGATGTTTTGGGGTGGCATTATGTGGGGCCGACGTACGCCACTGGTGGTCATGGAAGGCTCCGAAACGGCTTTACGATACCTGAATGACATCCTCCGACCCATAGTGCAACCATATCGGCAGAATATTGGAGAGGCATTTGTCTTCATGGACGACAATTCTCGACCTCATCGTGCACATCTTGTGAATGCGTTCCTTCAAGATAACGACATCGCTCGACTACAGTGGCCAGCATGTTCGCCAGACATGAACCCTATCGAACATGCCTGGGATATGTTGAAAATGGCTGTTTATGGACGTCTTGACCCACCAACCACTCTGAGAGATTTACGCCGAATTGTCGTTGAGGAGTGGGACAATTTGGACCAACAGTGTCTTGATGAACTTGTGGATAGTATGCCACGGCGAATACAGGCATGCATCAATGCAAGAGGACGTGCTACTGGGTATTAGAGGTAGTGGTGTGTACTGCAATCTGGACCACAAATGCTGAAAGTCTAGCTGTATGATGGTACAACATGCAATGTGTGGGTCTCATGAGCAATAAAACGAGCTGAAATGTTGTTTGTGTTGATCTCTATTCCCTTTGTATTTAACGGTTCCGGAACTCTTGGAACCGAGGTGATGCAAAACTTTTTTTGATGAGTGTATTATCATCGAGATAGCATGTGCAACGAATACTTGTCAGACGTAATTTAAGAATGGTGAGGTGCATTAAACACAAATCCCCCTTCCGTCCAATCTATACTTGACTGTGTATTCTGCGGAACGAAGGCTGAATGACTTGCTAGCTAGCTCTCCGATTGAATGGAGATTGTTGGAAGAAATGAAAACGTACAAACACTTGTAGTGGGATATGTATTGAAGATGGAGATAATTCTGTCACGGACTGTTTTGTAGAACCTTTCATGCTGAACAATTCTTACATTCATAGTATATAGATAATTGTAACGATTTACCCAGCGTACGTATAAAGGCGTACGGTTGCTAGTTAATTGTTTCGATTCGATTCACTGAAATAGTTACTGTTTGGCTTCCTTTAGTCATAAATAAATAATTTTCTACAGAAACCTTCCTCGCAAACTCCTTTACGGAATGGTGAAAAACGCATCAAATTCCATTCAGTGGTTCTCGACATTACCCGGAACATCCAAGAATCCGGGACTTTATCTTATACTAAGTAGAGATTATTTATCTCATGTAATGTTTTCAGGTATAGGGAACAGCACCCATTATAATTGCGTACAATCGTGTTTACCGACTGAAAAGCATTTCAAATTTCGTAATACCTACTTATTATCATGCTTTTTTTAAATTAAATATATTAATGAAGTTAGTACTATATATTGGCTTATCGGCTTTTGTTTTACCGTCCCTTTGCAGCGTTGTCCAGTTGTCCTCAACCGCGGCTTACACATTCTTCCACAATATTCTTTTCATGTTAATGTTCGAATAATCTTTGGAATCTTCCTCGTAAATTCTCGGTCATTTTTCTACTTCCTCGATGAGCTGTTCCAGCTGCTAGTCATTCATTTCGAAAGGGAAAAACGAAACCACACGAATAGGCCTATAACAACACAACTGCTTGCTACAAAGTTTTAATTCAAAATGACTTCAATCTGCGAGTTACTGTATATACTGTACCCGTTCGTCCTGGGGATGCGATGACCCATCTGCTATAACATCGCATTCCTGGAGTTCCAGGACAGAGCGGAGTTAAATGAACCTCTAGTCAAATAAGGAATGTGTCGGAAATTCAGCTGAGTTATCGAAAAAGCAGTGGGTATCACGAGACAAAGTATCTCTAGGGTCGTTACGGGCTTAAGTTTAATAAAAATAATGCAAATATAAATGGGCGCCATCAACTGAATTCCTACCAAACCACTTCCTTTCCGGATAAGCCTTACTCAAGACAAGGAAAGAAAAAGGAACATCACACCATCATCAGATCACAACTAAGATAAAAACAAATTTATTTTACTTTGAAAGTCAGACAGACATTTTAAATATAACTCCTACCTAAGAGTATGGTCGAATGCCAAAGTTAAATTGTCATTGTCCAAAAATCGAACCATCTCTTTTCTATTCCAAAATTATTTTTATCCACATAACAAGAAAAATTTATAAAGTTCTCTTGGGTTCTCAGGATCACTGTAGCACTATGTCTTTCGTCACTGACATTTGTGAAACCTGAGACCTAATTCTCTTTAATTTAACATCAATGTGGATTTAAGAATGATTTTAATCTGTCTAAACATACACATACAATAATCACACATATCAAATATCACGTAAATTTATGGTTTGCATGGCATAATTTGAATGTTGAACATGTTAATCAAATGTTCCTAAACATTGAATAATTAATTTACACTATTTACATCGTCCTTAACAATCACTTATCTGTGAATTACAGAAAATTCATAGCTTATTGGTTATCATTATCGTCATCATCAAAATTAAATATTTCTCACATTAATTCTCACTTCAAAATTCTACATATCCCTGTCAGAATCGTTAATTCATCACCATTACATCATTCAAATTCACATTTCAAGTTGCAATTCCTTCACATTATCTCTCAATTAAATTTATTTAATTGCATATAAATTCATTAATCATAAGCTTCTTTAATTAATTATCACCTTCTGATTCAGTTATTCATCATCATTACAATCGTCTATTAATTTATTTCAATCAGTTTATTTATCCAATCTTTAATTCATCCATCTATTTAATTCATCGATTTATTTCAAAATTTAATTTATCAAATTATTTAAATTTCAATCATCTGGTTATTTAGTTTTCATTATTTCATCTAGTCATTCTGATTTTTATTTCATTAGGTCAGATCGTTAATATGCTTAAATCACAGATTATTATTTCATTAATTATTATTTTCAGAAAATCTTGTATTATCAACTTCATTTATTTGTCTAATTTCCTAACAAATTGTTTAATAAGGTTTATAGAACGTTGTCTTACAGTTTTATCACTTCCAAGTTATATCTCGTATTTAATTATCATGCCAAAAAATATTATTGTCTCCACGACATCAAGTTGGATCTAACTATCCACAACGACATTATATTTCTTCAATATTTCAAATATCACATTTGAATATAAGAATTACTCCAAAAACTCCATAAATATTCAGCACATACAGCATGAATCTCAACAAATTTCGCTAGACTGGGTACGACGACCTCATGTCTGCTTCAAAATACATTAGCAACATTGCTACTATCACATGGCAATTTCCACAAAATGCCTATCACAAACTCCACTTAACCATGTTGCATGATCTACAAAGAATATATAACTGGCTTCAAATTATCAACGCACACAATCTCCAATAACTGTAATTACTCTGATCACATCTAGACAACTTCTTAAACAATTGGAAAAATATTACTTCAGTAATTTAAGATCTGCTTTCAAATAGCATAAATTCTCTTACAATTTTCATAACTCACATCACAGAAAAACACCAATGTGCTATAATCTCTCATATCAAAATCTGCAATACTGATCTGCCTTAAAATAAATCTTGACAATTAATGATTAATCTTTCAAGATTCAATTACTTTAAATCCTTCTCAAAGGTATCAAACACAATTATAAAAATCATCAAAGCATCAGCTGTAACAGCTGTTAAACTGAAATTACTCTCAAAAGAGTATAGCAACAAAATATTGGATTGGCAAACAAGAATTACTAAATGCAATCCTGTTGACATTTATCGTTACTTTATTTAACAAAATTTCGACTGATATGTGACTAGTAGTTCCTTGTTTGATTCACTTACATCTCGTGTACATTCGGATGATAAAAATGAGTCCCTCAATGGCAAGTAAGATGTGTAACCACCGTACAGTCGTATAAATACGAAAGACCTCGCCCCGTCGGCTTGGATGATAGTTCCCTAAACGATGGGTAAGGTGAGTAGCCACCATACAATCGTATAAATACGAAAGACCCCATCTCGTAGGCTGTATGAGTGAATGTACTAGATAGGAATCAACAAGTTTCTAGTTGTCATATAAAAGCGATGTTCATTCACTAAAGTGAATAACTTCTTAATATCTCCAAACAATCCAATGGAAAAAATCCCTACTGATGAATATTACACACTCGCTAGTATGCAATGAACTGACGAAGTAATTTTTGATAATCAATTGCAGATCACGAGTTCGAAATACTCGTTACTCAAAAAAAAACTATTTATGAAAAATATCCTAGCTGGAAAAATCTAAAAGACCAAACTTCTGCTTAATAAAGCCAAACAACGGTGAGAATTTCGTATAATGATGCCTGCCATATCATATGGTCACTCCATATTCTAGCAAATTCGAAGTATATAAATGCAAACCATGTCTTCATAATCATATCACTCCTATTAGAAAAATATACATGTGTGCCCAGTATTCATGAAAATAATCGTATCAGGTAGTTAGAACTCTTACAATACCTTTCATTATCAGTTGTAATATAATTTCCAAGATCGTCGATTTTCCCTACATAAAGAATTTCTCGTAAGATCGGCGTGAATATCATTTCATCCATGAAATGATGATTTCCTTCGAAATCCCAAGCGAATCAGCTGTTGGACTCCTCTCGTCAGGAATCGAATCCATCGCTCTGTGGTGCCATCTTGTCTCTATTCACGTTTACTCGGTCATGTTGAACCTCGGATTACCCATAGCGGATATTGTCCAACTCCTTCTCGAAAAGTTCATGGAAACAGCGGACCCCCTTACTCCTCTTCTAATATACGCCACTGTTCCTTTAAATGTTCAGTTTGAGAATTGTAAGTCCAATCTCAACTTACTGCAAAGTTCCACTTGAGTAAAATAAAATTTTACTTGATAGAGTTCAAGATTACGATACACCCTGTATCTGTTCGTAATAGGTAACTCATGAAAATTGTATAAGATATAAATCTTATAAATGCACGATATAATGTTCATCAGAGCCTATGCTAAACATTCAGTTTACTTGGAATAGTAAAAGTCGCTTTGAATGTGTTATATAACAGCATGGTTATAAGGTTATTCGTAAAAGCCTGTGTTTGAACAGCGTCGAAATGAAGCTTGAAATAAAGTCTTCAATTACGAGCAGTGTGATTTTGAAATACCCCGGCTGTCTACAATTGTCTCCTCGGCCAGCCCGCCTGGATCAACGACCCGCTCGGCCTTGGCTGCTCGGCGATGCGAGAAATGTCGCCTACACTCTTGCCGTGACAGTTTCCGTATGCTGCGTGACCTTCAATGTCCGTCTCACTGTGCTATAGAGCTGCTCTGAACTGCCCGTCTCCTTGGGCTCAACTGACCTTGCTAGCGCTGTGTTTCGGCTTATGTGCTCCGCGCGGCACGTGGCTTGTTCCCCCACCACAGTGCTCCCACGTCATGAACATAGTCTCGAACCCGAATCCTCTCGGCTGTTCTGTTATAAAATAACTTATTTCCATAAAATCATTTCCACATATAATGCATGTTATATATCCTCTTCTAAGTTGTTTTAATTACTATAATTCCATATATGTTTCAATAAAGCTTCACATCTCTATCCATAATTCCATCTTCTCACAGATATCAATGCCTCCTTGATTCTAGACCTCCTACGTCATCTTCACATTCTTCTTGACGCGATCGGTGCGCTATCTTTTCCTATTGCTTTCCAAAACCTCAACTACAGCTTAATGTCTGCTGGCGTAGCCGATAGCCTAAACTAGGTATCGGGTACAATACCTTGCCCGGTATCAAACCTGGGACTATATTTCGCTTGAGATTCAGCTTGTGAATCTATTTATTATCATTATTATTCTATGGTACTGTTAAAATAAAGGCAATTCACCACGAGCCGTGTGTAACACTCTCAGAATGTAACCACTCCTTGGAGAGCCATGTATTGGTTATCAACTTTAAGTAAACTACCTTGTAATACTATGAGAACATGGCAAGCCCCTCTCGGAATAGGCCAGGTACAATATGTCCTCATATCCTTGGTCAACAGGAAATGACCCAATGTTTCTTGAGTAACAACAATATTGTAATACATTCAATTTCTCAGAATAACCAAGAAGCTATTGGCCATGTAAAACAAGAGTACAATACTCAGAGAACATCGATGATATTTCAAACTCCCACTACCTTTCGCTTAAAAGCATTATTGTGATCCCAGTAAAATACTGGAATATGATTGGTTGAACTACGGGCGTTTGCTCACTGTATTGAGGTCAACACGCACATGAAATAATCTTATATAAGACTGAGCTCTTAGAAACTAAGAGCTCATCTATACTAATATAATAAAAGCAGAAGAGTTTGTGTTTTTGTGTGTTTAAACGCGCTAATCTCTGGAGCTACCAGTCGGATTCGAAAAATTAATTTTTGAATTTGTTATCCAGATTCAAGAGGAATAGTTTAGGCTATGTATGCTACACCTCTCAGGTAAACATAAATATTGATTTTTGTTCAGTAAATCGGAAGAACAAGCGCTCCCGGGCAGCTTCAATAATACCTAAGTCTATTCATTCATTCATGTTCTCAATCCGTAGATTGGTCGGCAGCAATCCTCCTCTTCCATTCTTCCCTGTCGCCAGTCAGTCTCTTCATGTCTCTGTATGAATGGACATTAACATCTGTTATGATCTGTTTGATGTATTGCAGTCTCGGTCGCCCTCTTCCCCTCTTGCCCCGAATTTTGCCATCTAACACAGTTACCATAAAGTCATTGTAGCGATAGAGATGTCATATCAGTTGTTCTCGTCGTTTCCGTATTGTTTTGAGAAATGCTCTCTTTTCATTAATGTTTTTGAGCACTTCGTCATTCGTCACTCTTCCGGTCCATGAATTTTTCCCATCCGCCGCCAACACCACATTTCAAAAGCTGCGAGTCTTCTTTTATCAGCACATCCTATTGTCCAAGCTTCTGAGCCATACAAGGCTACACTCCACATATAACATTTTATAAATTTAGTCCTGGTCTCGATAGATATATTCTTTGAAGTCAGAAGGGATTTTTTGCTGTTAAATGCAATTTTGGCTTGGACGATTCTAGCTTGAATATCTGTTGAACTTTTTCCAGTGGAAGTAATTTTACTCCCTAGATAGGTGAAAGTGTTAACTTGCTTAAGTTGAGCACCAGCGATGTGAATAGCTGCATTATGTTGTTCTCTAGCACATACCATTATTTCAGTCCTTTTAATATTGATTTTCATATTATATTTTTCATGTAGAATCCTGTCCATTTCCGTGAGTGCATGTTGAAATTTCTCTTCACTGGTTTCCAGGATTGCTATGTCGTCTGCAAACCTTATTGTCTTGACTGCTACTCCGTTGATCTTAACTCCTCTCATAACTGTCTTACATTCCTCAATGCCTTTCTCAATATATAAGTTGAAAAGTGCAGGCGATAAGCTGCATCCCTGTCTAACTCCTTTGTGAATACAAGCTTCTTGCACTACTCCACATATGTCCACAATGCTTTTTTGGTTTTTATAAAGTTCATAGATTATCCGTCTATCTCTGTAATCCAAGCCAATATTAGTCATCATTTCCATGAGAATATTCCAATTCACTTTATCGAATGCTTTTTCAAGGTCCACAAAGGCAATGTAAAGTGGTTTCCTTACATCCATCATTTTATCAATTATTTCTCGAATTAGTCATATGGATTCCCTTGTTCCTCTGTTCTGCCTAAAGCCAAATTGATCTTCATTCAGATTTTGTTCTATTTTGCTTTTTATTCGTCTGTAAATTATTTTAGTCAATATTTTTGATGCATGCGATAAGATGCTAAGGGTACGATGTTCCTCACATGTCAGTGTTCCCTGTTTCTTTGGTATTGATATCACGAGACTCTTTGTAAAGTCGTCTGGGACTTCTCCATTTTTATATATTTCACTGATCAACCCAAACAGATATTTGTGTGTCTTAGAAATCAATGCTTGTAACATTTCTGCTGTTATTTTATCATACCGTATCCTGGAGCTTTATGTGATTTCAGTTCATTCACAGCATGAAAATATTCTGATTCAAGAATGGATGGTCCTAAGTTATCATGCAAAATAGTATCTCCATTTTCCAGCTCAGTCAATTGTGTGGGGTCTGCATACAGATTTTCCAAATAATTCTTCCACCTCATCACTACGTCCTTGCTCTCAATCATTAGCTTCCCATATTCACCCACTATGCAAATACTGCGCCCCTTTCTCCTTTTAAATTGTTTATTAATCAAGTCGTAAGCTTTTTCTACTTGTCCATTTTTCAAACTATCTTCAATTTCTATTGTTGTCTGGCAATGCGAGCTGCATCACGTCGCCCCTACCAGTGTTCTGGTGCATAATTGCGAGCTGCTTATAAATTACAGTCACGGGGAGTAATTAGTGCAAAAAGATTTCTTAGGCCCCTTAAAACTGTTATGACAATAGTATGTCTCTGTATAAGGGCGATGGTGTTGGTGCAGTATACTGAGGTTATCAGCTGCAATAAGCGTTGGTGCTTTCCGATCCTTATCCTTGAGCGTTCTAGTTCTGTAGTAGCATTCATTATAATCCATAAAACAAATAAATCCACCGGGCGAAGCCGGACACTACTGCTAGTTTGTCTATAATCTGTCGCTGTGTCATAATTGAGTGACATTAACGTCATGGCTTCTGTAAGTAAACTGTATACTGTATTATGTTCTAACTGAATAAATATCAGGTATTCCACCAGCTTGGACTTCTTAATTTCCATTGAATACGATACTACTCAGTGCGTAAAGAATATGAAAGGACCTTAGTTACAAACAAAACGAGCTAAGTACGCACGTTAAGCTAGAAACTTAAATTGTGCACCCCTAGTGAAATTCTATTTTAGTCCATTGAACGGGTAATGCCAGCCACACAGTCTGCAGACAAAATGTGTTCAGGGAATCTCTCCTCCCCGCAGGCAGTTTTGTTTCCTACCTGTTGTGTCTATGTCAAAGAAGAGTGTAATGTGTAGGGCCCGGATTTTGAGGTCATGATAGCCTTCGTTTCAGGTTTTCTACACCCTTAAAATAGATTTTAATGTTATCTCTTTGGATCATTATTACTGACGCCAATAATTTTATGTTTTTCATATTATAGGCCAAATGCCTATGGTTTAGGGTTTCTACACCCTTAAAATAGGCTTTTATAGGTTTTCTTCGTGGATTATTGACACCAATATTTTTATATTTTTCTTATTTTTGGCCACACGTCCATGATTTAGATTATTTTATATACGCTGAAAATAGGTTTCCATGTCGGATTCGGTGGCGTAGTCGGTAGCATGCTGAACTGCTATGTCCAAGATAGCGAGTTCAAACCCGGGCGAAGTAGTCAGATTTTTAAGAGCGTTAAAATCCTTCAGTATGCTTTCCTTCGGGGGGAAGTCAAGCCGGAGGGCTCATCTAATATATTTATGTCTTGTTAAAGAACCTACCACTACAATATTGGTAGTGTGTAGCTAAATTTGTAGGTTATTTGGTTAGAAACTCTGTATCAAGTTCCAACATTCGCCGGTAGGTGTCAGTGCCTGTGCCATCTCTGGTAGTCAAAGTTGAAACTACTTGAAATTGAACTTGATGGAGTGCTTACGGGCGTTCAATTAAAATCGCTATTGCCATTGGCTACAATTCAAATAATCAAAAGAAAATAATAGGTGTTCATGAATAAATGCTAACACCAATAATGCATCTGCTCTTTTCATTTTAGCACATTTATGTACAGCGTACTTCCACTAAAGAACACTTTATAAATAATATTCAGAAAACACACAGAATATACGGTACTTTACTATTTTATCCTTTGTTTGTGATATTTTTAGCCTACTTTTCACATTTTGCAAAAATGAGGAAAAAGTAGACTTATGAGATCGATCCGGGCAAATGTGTGTCTGTCTGTCCTTCTATCTGTCTCTGTGTGTGTGTCCCCTATCAACTCCTAAACGGCTGTAGAAATCGAAACCAAATTTGGTATGAGTAAAGATCTATACCTGAATATCTCAAGCCCATATATGAAAATGATGTTAGTGCTACCAACTGCTGAAAAACGATAATTGAAATTTGAGCTCCATGTTGGATATCTTGTAAGATAAGCATGGGAGCTATTCCAAAATTGGCACACATATGAGATAATAATATTTCAGTTTAATTTCCAGGAGACCATACAGAGCAGCGTTGCCAAAATGATTCTAAGCCTGCTGATAGGTCCAATGATTAAATGCATATAAATTCTACACTATCGATTGGATTTCAACCAAATTTCGTATGTACTATGTGTCCATAAAACAATATGACTGTCTGTGTTCTTAAGAGCCACCAGGGCTGCCAACTGTTAATAAATGCGTATGTGTGTGTGTGTCCCTCTGATAAAATCTAAACGGCCGAAGCGATTTCAATGAAACTCTGTAAGTACATACTAATACCTCGACCGTCCTTGACCGTGCCTTTGAAATTTTGATACGTTTCACCAATTCAACATGGCGGCTACGCGAAATATTTCACTGGCATTCTATATCTCCGCAGCGGTAACAGATGTCACCCTGAAATTTTGTACATAGATAAAGGGTACTACTAAGAGTTTACCTATGTAACATTCAAAAATCTCTTAAGTACAAAACGAACATGGCGGCCAAGCGAAGTTTAAACAATTTAATGGATTGTTCACGCGATCTAACCATCCGAGCACATCGAAACTTGGTACGGTAAATGTTCATACAAAATGTTATCTACTGGCATCTCATTAAATTCAATTGTTTTCATAACCCCAAGCTGGTGGCTATGCGAAATTTCTAAATTGAGTTTTAATTTATTGTGTCCTAATCATGAGTTCGACGTGAACATTTGAATAATGAACCTACGCAATAATCTTCAATGGTACATAACTCTATGGTCTACACACAGAACAATCCAACATGGCGATCCTTTTCACAGGCGGGAGAATTTTTTAATAGACAAGACTAATAGGATATATGAAAATAGGCTACATAGTACTTCACGGAACTACTTGTTATATTTTATTGTTACATTATCTCAAATTAGCTTTAATGTGGAACCATATATGGGCTTTGCATGTCAAATATTCAAGATGGTGGCTGAGAATACTATTGAAACTTCAAAATCAGTAACTCAGGATCCAATTGTGCAATTAACATGAAACTTTGTAACAGGGGAAGAACTAATAAGATACCTCGTTTGCTTTAATCATACGACTATTACACTACACATAGCACGCAACTGCAATATTGAATATATATCGACAATTCACTATTTATATTTCCACAAGGACATCTGCCCGGCATTCCGGGAGACCATAAAGATCCATAATAACATTAATTATAGATACATTGTTGGCTCTACGATCTACATTACGATACACCATAAAAATGATTATGTAGCATGTAAAATGAGGCTCTCAATATGCTAAAGCAAATTTTCTTTCACTGTTACAACGACGACATGCAGCACATTGTATTATACGAGGGCTATTCCAAAACTAAGGTCCAGTAAAAAAAAGTGTTTCCAAAACAATTGTTTTATTGACATTCCTTACGTCTTTCTCTATTTTTCTACATAATTTCCATACTTATTTACACATTTGTCACATCATTCCACAAGCTTTTGAATGCATAAGTCGTATAACTCGGCCGCCTGCGAGGATAATCAGTCTTTAACAGCTTCTTTCACTTCATCATCTGTGTCGAAGCGCTTGCCGCCAAGAAACTCCTTTAGGTAGCGGAACAGGTGGAAATCACTTGGCGTCAAGTCCGGACTGTACGGTGGGTGGTCGATCTGTTCCCATCCAACTTTCTTGATTAGAGTTTGCGTGTCAATCGCAGTATGGGGTCTGGCATTGTCATGCAACAACAACAACACTCCAGATGACAAAAGACCACGTCGCTTATTCTGGATTGCACGTCGAAGTTTAGTCAGGGTAGCGCAGTAGGCGGCTTTATTGCTCGTTGTCCCTGAAATAGTGAATCGTGGATCTTCACGAATTTTGTCGTCAACTGCATGAACCAACTCGTCTGAAATCACTGATGGTCTGCCAGAGCGGGGTTCATTGTGCATATTTTCCCGTCCTTCATTAAAGGCTCGCACCCACTTGCGCACTTTACTGCCACTCATTATGTTAGGACCGTACACTTCAGTAATCTGCCGATGAATTTCTGCCGCAGAAATGTTTCTTGCAGACAGAAACCGTATCACTGCCCTTACTTCACAATCGGCGGGCTGATTAATTGTCTTAAACATTGTGACCTGACACTATCAACAGCACACAGCAACAGTAACAACGCTACTGGCGGCTTTTGCCGCGCAAGGCATGTCAGGAGTCGGCGCGCATGCGTGTTTTGCCCTTGGCACAGCTTTCAAATATTTACGGCAAATCGGACCTTACTTTTGGAAGTACCCTCGTAGATTTATTGTTAAAATTGTTATTAATGTACGCAGGAATAATAAATAAATTATTAAAAATTTCGAATCATTTTATTAAAAGTGCTGCTGTAACAAGTGCTCCAATTGCCATGCAGTCTCACATAGAAGTCTTTCTCTGAAGAAGGCGCAAGATTCACAATTCCATACATTCAAGATGGTGGAGGGCGTACTTTTCTAATGTTTCAACCAATTCCTCTGAATAAAGAAGCGGAATTACTATGTAAGTTAGTAAACGGGGAGTCTTAAGTGGGACACAACCCTTAACTTTCATCACAAGTAAATTCAATTATTCTCCTTGATAAGGAGTACATATAGGAGAAAGTAGTCTATATGTGCTTTACTGAACATCTCGTTTGAGAACCACACGCCCTATCAGATCCACCAGGGGCAACATTTCTTCGTTTTGTAATGATGCACAAGCTAGTACAAACACAAAGCCTATAGAACGAACAATTAGCACGCTAGACGCATTTAAATACTGTGACGAAAACATTATCATTATTTTATGTTCGACGATGTCGAAATGTAAATATATCTCAGAAAACTGTGTCATAATGAGGGTCATTATAACACTACTTTTCAATATGAAACAACTTCTCCAACCAATCAGAGCTCAAGAAACAGTTGTTTGACCAAATACGTGAGCATGGCATCGCACCTGCGCTGAGTTCCAAGGCCTTTTAATTTAAATTTCACTGCGTGGCCTAGTGCCATCGTGGGGTAATCGAGGAGGCTATGGTCAAATACAAGGTATTCTGGGCGTCCCATGCACTCTGTTCAGTACATAAAACTGGCGAAATCTCGACAGATATGTATGAATATTTATGTTCGAACATAAAATAGTTATAATAATTATCGTCGAACATAAACAGTCGTATGCAACTCGCCTATAATGGTAATTAAGACACTCGTATGCAAATTATAAAACTCGCATACGCTCGTTTTATAAACAAACTCTTGTCTTAATTATTGCCATTATAGGCTCGTTGCATATTGTACTATTACATTTTTTTTTATTATGCAAGTTATGTATCCTTCAATGTAAATTAATTTTATCCCAGTGACCACGCCTCTGCTGAGGCAGAACTGTCCCCCAATTGATACATCCTGGCTTTTTACACAACTCGTTATCATAGATTGTACGGCGTCCTGAATACTAGTTAGCAAAATGTGAAATACTGACTTTATGCACGCATTTTACTCGTACCTCAGGTTATATTCGCTCTCAAGGTTCTTTTTGCCCCAATAAATTATTCAGTATGAGCACTAAATCGTGATGCAACATGCAAGGGATTTAAAAACGTGCATGCGTGTATGGAGAAAAGATATCATTCCTTTTCAGCATATTAAATTGTATTTAGTGGAATGATGTATTTGCGAATGTGTCGCCTATCTACTCCTTGTCATTCGCGTTTCTACGGGGATGGAGGAAGAGGTAACAAAAAGAGGGTGGGCTATGTGACACTAATCCTATCAGAGGAGTAAATACGAGATGAAATAAATGAAGATGAATGAAGCTGGGGTAAGAATAGGCCGCGGTTTATTAGAAACCACAGTTCCACCATTTTGAGATGAAAATGCGTAACCTGGGCCGATGGTGGGGTTGGAACCCTCTCTTTTATCGAGTCTGGAGATAACCTTACGCCTTTGAGAGGCAGATTACCTCGTCGTTCCACCCCTTAAAACAACAATAACTATCTAACTAACTAACCTTGCGTCATGGCCTTGCACGTAAGCGTGCGGTTGGTGCGGTACAATTCAATACAATACAGTACAGGCTGGTCCACTTAAAACAACAACTCACCAAAATTCATTTGTTGAAACGATTCGCAGGCCTACACTCATTTGTTAAAACGACTAGTGTGTCACCTATTGTGTAATTTACTAACTCAGTAACCTTAGCAAATATACTATGATGTTCAACATAAATGTAAGTGTTTTAAATGGACATCCCATATAGACTATTGATAACATGGAAACTAACATAAAGAAAGGTTTTTGTTGCATGGGAATACGTCAATTAGGCCTACATCCCGATAAATCTGTAACGTGTAGTTGAGGTTTCAGATAAACGAAACGCGCATCAATTGCACTTTTGAGAGACAAATCAAACTGTTCCACGTTTCGCTTGCCAATTACAGTATGAAGCAAGGTGTGGTGTTTTAATGCAGTACCGTAAAAGCACGGAACTGTTTGAATTGAAGAGAGAAAATTGCCCACAGTCATGGTATAATAGCAATTTCTTTACAGGAATCAAGGGCAAACATTTTTAATTTTACAACTCATTCTTTTTAAAGCTGCACTTCACAAACTTATGTCGCATTTCAATTAGCTAGTATTTTTTCTTGTTTTCTTTACGATTGTCTGCGAGCGTTAAATTATCTTATGAAATGGACACATTTGAACTTTTAAACAAGATTAATTCCGGTTGCTAAACAAGAAAGAAAAGAATGTAACGAACTTCATTTCCTTCTTTCTTACCCAACTAATTATCTTGAAAGATAAAACTTCGTTGCCAACAAGGCGTTAGCGAAATGGGACATGATGGAAATATATTTCAATTACTTTGGTTCCTTTAAGAGTTTTATTCTATTATTGGGCTTTCTGTGGAATCAGTGGTAGTTTGCGGGTTCCATAATTTCAAGATCGCGCCTTTGGTTTCTGGCCAAGTACCTCCAAGTCACAATAATTGATGTAACAGGAACAACCTTCACAATACACCTAAAGGAGAGAATTATTGCAGCTATGCGGAGCATCAGTGATATCAAACACCTGCCACAGCTGTCTCGGAAACACCCATGGCAATGTTTCATGCAAAAATGGTTCCGACAGCAATATATGGTCTAGAGCTAGTATGGGAATATCTGTCGAAAAAATATTCACAAGATATGGAAAGGTTGATACGTGATTTCAGAAGTGTTTTATGTGTGCCGAAATAAACACCATCTCGTCCAGTCTTCGTTCTTGAAAAGGAGACGTATTTTGTGGAACTTAGACTTCAACTTTCGGAGACATGGGCCTACACATAATTACTGCAGGAACTACACAAGACGAGAGATATGATATGAGATGACCAACGATGTGATATAGGCCTATACCATGCTATCAAATGTGTTCGCAGACAAGGAAGTCCGAGACAATTGTGGCAATAACTGTTGATTATTGTTTTCTATTAGAGTGCTTATCCTATTTGAATGTGTACCTTTATGGTCATTGACTGCAATAAAAGTTTTAATGAATTGAAGTTAACGTTCGGTCATTGTCGTCAATAATCCTACATTATTGGGCAATGCCGTAATTTCCCGGGCAATAAAGTCAATTGCCTAGTTACATTCACCGTAAAACACTAATTTTTAACTGACTTTTTATGGAAGTTTTGAACAACATAGAACACCGAGAAAGAAGCCTATGCTAGATAGAATGAATGAATTAAAACTCAGAAATTTTTCTAGGTTAATGCCGTGTATTATACGGGGTTTCACCTAGGAACACCAAGATTGGCTCATCAGCGGTCTCTCGGTGTCTGTGCCCGGACCCCCACGGGAGTAGCTAACTGTGCAATACCTCATTTGGCCATGAAAGCCAATATACAATCTTTTTGGAATCCTTTATAGGGAGGTGAAAGGTTGCTTGAGCTTTCAGCTCTCGCAGTAAGAAGCGCAAGTGCGCTTCATAAGAAGGGAGGTAGTGCACAGTTCGCTACTCTTGTGGGGGTTCGGGCACGGACACCAAGAGCCTGCTGATGAGCCTATTTTGGTGTTCCAAGGCGAAACCCCGCACAAGACACGGCTTAAACCGAGAACGATTGCTGAGTTCTATGCTAGAAGTTTCATCTTTTTGTTACTTTTTGTTTGAAGAATGCTATCACCTAACCCTTCGTGGCACAAAATGTCAATTAATCTTAATATACGGTAGATTTCTTTCCAGTCAACTAGGATTTAGATGGGCTTTAGAACTTTCCACATACTAATTACTGGGATTCATTCGAGCAATAATTAGACTAATCACGTGTCTTCATGGGTGGAATGTTACTAATCCTCTAAATCCTATAAACAGTTTCAAACTAATGTCCTTTGCCCCCAAATTAATTTGCTCGAGTTCTCTGCTGATGTGGACAAACAATTATAGGCCCTATGAGAGAACGTGTAAGCAGCGATATCATAAATACCAGAGCTAGCAATGCCTGGGCATGCAAATAGAATTCTGTTTGCAATTGAGGATATTAGCCAACAAGTTAACGTCATCCAGGCTGATACGTATTACAAACACACCTATATTAAAAGTGTCGTGCAACATAATGAACGTGAAATTATTATTTACCTTTCATTAATCAGTACGTGACTCTGCTTTATAATTCTGTTGATGAGTCCACTATTAAATGTTGAACACACAGTGTACCTCACTCCATAATGACCAGTATTCTTCATGGTTATTTGAACAATGACCGAATACATCACTTAATTAGATACATTCCAGTATGGGATGGGTAAATGCAGTGGCGTACCAAAAGAGAGAGGGTTAGGTTTCCCCCCACCCTCACCCTAAAGACATTTGTTTACCTGAATCCTTATGATTGTTGTCCCATTTATGACCTGTTAAATGTTTTGCACCTACGCCAGAGAGGCTTCTTTACTCAGAAGGCGCCCTCTTCGTTTGTCGTGTACATTTATTTTGTTAACTGTATGGTTGTATGCAGATAAAGCCATCTCGATAGGCGGATTTTGAGATTCAATAGTAATTAATCAAGCATTTATTGTACAATTAATTCCAACGAGCCAGAGGCTCTTACATAGGAATTTTACATTATAAATATATTGGCGTTTACTACAATTTTAATATAATACTCGTATATACCTTACATACACATTTACTGCGTGATTAAGTTAATTGTCAACAATGATACTAAAGCTAGCAGCACTGTAGTTACCTTACTCAAAGAAACATTACAATAAGAGTAAAATAATAATTTTATTAATGCAGAGTGAAATGAGTCATACTGATTCACTAAATTTCGCTACCTACTGTATTAAGTACCGTTTCCAAAGCAGTCTCTTAAATTTAAATTTGAAAGTCGACAGATTGGAAATTGATTTTAAATCACTTGGAAGATGCCTGTAAGTTTGAACGGCTGAGAACTTAAACCTACAGTTATCAAATTTATACGAGTGGATTTGAAAGAGTACTAAGTCATCTGCTTGTCGCGTGTTATAAGTATGAATGTCTGAATTTAGGGTGTAGTCACTGTTAAGCAGAACACAGTTTTGTTTAATTCTTTGTATTAATATTGCTGACCTTAACTCTGCACACATTGACATTGGCATTATTTTACTCTTGGCATATAAATCTCGACTGTGTGTGTTAAAGGGTAGGTTATAATGGCAGTAAGAACATGGAGAACAAACCATTATTTTTCTCACACATAATAGCCTCCCAATATTATAAGCAGTTCGGTATGGACATGTTGATACCATTGCATCATTTCAATTTTAATATTTGGTTACTGTTTTAGATATATTTGTGTGTTAATTTTGCATATTTTCAATAGTGCTAGCAATTTTGATTATTGTGCTAGAATATGTAATTTAAATAGTTTTCATGCAAATATAATATTTATTTAATTATTGTTTTTATGAATAATAATCGAAATAAAGAACACATTTAAAACAAAAATATTGGAATGCAGCCGAAATAAATAAATAAATAAATAAATAAATCAGAAACCCCTATGGACATAAAAATGGCCGGTGAAAAACTAAAGGAAGTAGGAGAATTCTGTTACTTAGGAAGCAAAATAACCAGTGATGGACGAAGCAAAGAGGATATAAAAAGTAGGTTAGCTCAGGCATAAGGAAAGCATTTCTACAGAAAAGGAATCTGTTGACATCGAATATAGATTTAGGTATTAGGAAGTCATTTTTGAAGGCATTTGTCTAGAGCGTGGCACTCCATGGAAGTGAAACTTGGACTATTGGTGCAGCAGAAAAGAGGAGAATTGAAGCCTTTGAAATGTGGTGTTACAGGAGAATGATGAAGATCAGATGGGTAGATAGGGTTACAAATGAAGAGATGATTCTGGCGACTGCTAATGAAGAGAAGAGATAGATTGGTAGGACGCATACTAAGACACCCAGGAATAGCAAGCTTAGTTATGGAAGGAAGGGTCGAGGACTAAAACTGTAGAGATAGACCAAGTTTAGAATATGATAAACAGATTGCCTCGGATGTAGGGTGTGGTAGCTATGTAGAGATGAAACGATTAACTCAGGATAGGGAGGCATGGAGATCTGCATCAAACCAGTCAAAAGAATGAAGACTCAAACAACAACAATCGAAATAAGATTTGAATAATGAACACAACTATGAATGAAGCCCCGCCCAATAAAGGTATCCTCTGTACGCCAATGGGTATATGCAGCTATTTGGTAAACCAGGGGTTTGAATCCTTCCACTAGTACATTATGACAAGTCGATGACACTGTATAGAAATTTTAGGCACCCTTTTCTCTGTGTTACCTCCGTAATATTTGCCGTATATCTAGCCTATACTAAGTTCTTTATTTCGTGTTTGTTTGTCCGGGCTAATTTCGAGAACTAGTGGACAGATTTTGATACGATTTTCACCATTCTTTAAAGCAGTTATCGACAAATGTTTGTAAAAGTATAAATATTCATCGATCATTAACGAGATCCAAGCAAAACGATTTAAGTAAAGCAAGTCGAAGGTAAAAACCCCCGCCTTTTCAGCTTACGCTGGTTAAACCCTTAAAGATATATCAATTTGTCATCAATACTTTTGTTCAGCATAACACATTCTACAACAACAACAAAATCCGCGACAGCATATTTTAACCCTAGAATGTTAGTGTTCGTCACAGCGACGAAAGCGGGATACACTTCTACTTCCCCCACTTCTCCCTTTTGTCCACTCCACACCAGTGTTTGGTAGTCCTAAAATACAAAGCAAATTAGTCAAAATAAAAATAAAACACAAAAAATAGATAAATCCATAAAAAACAAAAGAATCCCAATAATTACACCTGTGTGAAGCTAAATTATAGTTTTTTTAGTTTTTTTTTTAGAATTCTTATTTATTGGTAAACAATTGACCTACAGTATGTATCATTAGTTTTATATCTCTGAATGAAATAAAATATTGGTCACTTTTCATGAAAAGTTCACATAAAGAGTTCACCAGAAGTTCTCCACTCATGTTCTGAACCGTTGTAATCATTTCTTGCGTATCCATATTCCCCATTTGTGTCTTATAACCTGAAATTATAAATAGGAATGCTCTCTCACAAGGACCAGACCCTTCGTTGCTCTTCTTAGCCATATCATTGAGCTCATTTATGAAGTCCGCCCTGATGACGTCACTGTAGATCGAAACGAGCTTTCTTCTTCAGCTGGTTGGTTGGTTGGTTCTTAAGTTTAGGGGCTGCGACAACGCGGTCATGTAGCCCCGTGTACTTTGGGTGTGTGTAGAATCTGTCTGATAACCGGTGTTAATTGTGATGACTGTATTAGTGTGTGTTATCTGTTTGTTAATTTAAGTACTGCAACTAAGAATTTTTCAAATAGTTCCTACTTTTGCCGCCAAGCACCACCGTCAACGACTACTCACGGCCGTAGTAGCTCGTATTCAGTCGGCCGTGGACTACTAGGCCAAGTTCAGAACTGAGCTACTAGATGCCGCCGCAGCCGGCTCTTGGCAACGAACATAGAAACCTAAGAGCGTTGTTTACATTCTTAACCTATCCAATTTAGCTTCACACAGGTGCAATTAGTGGAAGGATCTTTAACATGCCATAAATCTATGACATGGGACCGCCGGCTTCTTCAGCTGTTCTATGTTTACATTTCCGTCGTCGTCCATCACGTTAAAAGCTTGCATCATGCACGAAATAAATCATTTGGTATTGTTTTGTATATCTTTGCATCTAACATCTTTATAGAACTGGGTCAAATCTTTCCAAGTTGTGTTGGTTTTTGAGAGGCAGTTTTCAGTGTTTGTAACGAAACATCCCCTCAGTACTGTTTCAAAATTTGGCCGTCACAGCCGACAATCAAAACTGAAACAGATGCGTTGCAAACTTCTGTACACTTTTGCTTTGTACCATTGTCCAGCGTATTCTTCTGATGGAACTTACAAAATCCCTTAAGGTTGTAACGTGTTTTTCGAGGGGTTTTATGCAACTGGCATAAGTCAGTAGGAAGCCATTCTATATTTATTTACGCGGCAAATTGTTCAGCCAAGAGAATTTTTCATGTTAATTTATTATTATTATTAATTTATTATAATTATTATTAAGGTATTTTCGGAGCATTTTATAAAAATTATTAGCATTCAGATAGGTTTTCTATGTCTTAGAAAACGCTATCAAGCAAATTATTACGAACGACGATATCATAGAAAATTATATGATTACGGAATTTTACGGAGTTTTTGTCAGTTAGGGTATTTGAGAGAGATGACTCTCTGGGAATTCGAATACAAGCTGATTCCTGTCGAGAAGTATTACGCAAGGCTGGGTCGCAAGGTCTAGAAAAGACGAATTGTTGGAACGGAAATCGACTTCTCCCTCTCGCGCGCCGAGTGTAATGAGGCAGAGGAGGGGAACTGGCGGCGTGCTCAGCCAATCAGTGAGGACGACGTAAGCTAGATGTCGGTACCATGGTGGGGGAGCCAACAGGTGCATATATCGTTCGACGCGCCGTGAAACGGGGACTATCTGTGTAGAACTTGCGGAGTACGGTTGGAAGTGCGTGTCGCTCCGATGTTCAGTGGAGTTGAAGACTAACTTTTGCAAAACTTAACCAGTGCGGTTGTACGAGTGTTTGGGTCCGAGGTACGGACCATAGAATTATCTAATCTACCAGAATATCATCAAATTTCGACGGAGATGACGACGTCCAGGAGACTGTGGGAAGCACACAGCATCAGCAAGAACGAGGGAAATGCTTTGGCAATTTCCAGGGGTAAGCGCTAATGACGCAGAAATACGCAATCTCTCATTTTCTTTGTTTTATATTTCATAATTCAGTAACTTCATAGCTTGGAAATAAGAGTAAAATCAATTTATCAGACTCCGTTTTCACGTAATTTTCTATCGGTAATATTCAAATCACAACGCTCCAATTTAAATTATAAACTTATTATTATTATTAATTTTGCTATACTTGTTTTATATAATAAATTCATTTCTTTTACAATGCAATCTTTGCTTTCAGTAGGTAGCATTAGATATAGACCAATTCCTTCTCCTGATACAATTGTTTGTTGGGTTAATGATCAAATCATACCACGATCTGAGTGAATAGAGTCTTGAATGTGTTCTGCCAGAGCTAGACGTTGTTAAATACAAATTCAGATTTCAACATTGCATTGAGGTCTTGGCGCCCATTAAAACAACATAGCTTAGGCAAAGGTAAACAGTTACAATTATCACCCAACAGTGTGGGCTAGCAAAACCATTACATTTGTCGCTACCAACATGGGGCACTAATTACCGTTTCATTTGTACGCTCAACGTGGAGCAAACTAATTCCCATTACATTTGTCGCCGACAACTTGGGGCTGAAAACCTAATAACATTTGTGGAAGGAGAAGGGTATATATTTCTGTGCCTGTATTTTGGGGGTTATTTGTCTTTATCAGTGTATATCATTATGGGGGATGAGAAAGAAAGACAGATGAGGTTACGTAGTGGTCATCAACGGGAGAGTGATGATACGAGCAGTATGTCGAGTGATGGTAGTACCGGGGTAGCGGAGGTAAATCCCGATACTGAAACAGGGAGTGTAGGCGGCCAACCAGAATTAAAAACTTTACTTCTCGAGTTCATGTATCAGAACAAAGTTAGTAGTGATGCCTTAAATGCAAAATTAGAACAAAACAGTAGGGAAAATAAAGAAAGTACAGAAGCTTTAAATGCAAAATTAGAACAGAATAATGCAAAATTAGAACAAAACAGTAGGGAAAATAAAGAAAGTACAGATGCCTTAAATGCTAAATTAGAACAAAACAGTAGGGAAAATAGAGAGAGTAATGAAACTTTAAACGCCAGATTAGAACAAAACAGTAAGGAAAATAGAGAGAGTACTGAAACTTGAAATGCTAAATTAGAACAAAACAGTAAGGAAATTAGTGTGAAAATGGAGCAGATTAGAGGAGAAATCAGAGGAGTAATGGAAGAGAAGGTTAAAGAGATCATTGCAGATGTAGACAAGAAATTAGGAAAAGTACAGGAGGAGTTGGAAATTAGAATCAGTACACAGACTGAAAATTTAAAAGAACTAGTGCAACTGGAAACACAGCAGGTCAAAAAGCAATTGGGGGGAGAAATTGACAAAATTCAAGTAGCTACTAAAGAGGTTAAGGAACAGCTGGGGGGTAGAATTGAGAAAGTCCACTCGCAAATAGTTGCAGAAGTAAATGATTTAAGAGAGAGTAATAAAGAGAGCATTAGCAAGATTGAGGAGAAACAAGCAAAGCTATATGATAAAGTAGAAGAATCAGAAGGAAACATTAAATTAACAGTAAACAGTATTGAGAGGAAGGCTGAGGAGAAAATCGCAGAATTAGAATTAAAATTAAAAGCTAGGATCAGGCAAGAAAATAGTCAGAATAGGCCAGTTTTTGTGAATAGCACACACAGGGAGGTAGAACTGGGTAAGTTCAGCAATCGACAGGGGTGCCCAATGGAGTTCATGAACACTATAGAAAATAAATTCGGGGAAAGGTTGGAAAATGGTAGTATTGAGTGGTGCCAGGTAGTTGAAATTTTAGAACAAGTGTTTGTGGGGGAAACGAGGAATTGGTTTGCTGTCTACAGAGACAAGTTTACTGATATTAATGATTTTAAAATGAAATTCTGTGAAAAGTTCTGGAAGGAGGTTATTCAGTCGCAGCATCGTGAGGGAGTAGTGTGTGGTAAATATAACCCTAAAGGAAGCTCCACCATGACCGAATACTTTTTAGGGCAGGTATTAGTGTGTAAATATCTGGATGGCTTGAAGGAGGAAAGTGATGTGGTGAGGTTGCTACTTCGGCACTTTCCCTATAGGATCAAGGAGGCTGCTTGTATCCAGAATGTAAAGACTATATCGCAAGTAGAAAATTTGTTAAGCACATTTGATGCACTAGGGAGAGGGGGTTATGAGGACAATTTCAATAGGAACCAGGGTAATAATAATAATAGACCTAATGAAGCCAGGCATCAGGAAGTTCAAGGGAACGGTGGCGAAGGAGCCAACGCTCAAAATAGAAATAATAATAATCAGCTAAATCAGAACAGAGGAAATGGCTATGGTAATCAGTATCAAGGGGGGAACAATGATTTCAGGGGAAATCAAGGGAGGAACAATGATTACAGGGGAAATCAAGGGAGAAACAATGATTTCAGGGGAAATCAAGGGAGAAATTATAATGACAATAATTACAACCAGAATAGGGGTCAAGGAAGAGGACCGCCTAGTGGTAGTAATATACAGCCAAACAATGACAACACAGCCCAGAACAACCAGACCAGTTTAGTAGTTAGTAGTACTACGGCCAGCTGTAGCGGTTCTTTAAACGCGAACCAGGCTGCGAAGTAAGGTCAGAATCTCAGTCTGTAGCATGCCCTGTCCATACAATTATACAGGAACCCTATGACCTAAATGTAAGAAATGAATTATTACATGAACTAAATGATGAAGGTATTATTCAGGAAGTGGTTAGTAAGAGCCCCATAGTTAAATTTAACGTGTCCGAGGCGTACACAGATGTTTTAATTGATAGTGGTTGTATGAAGAGTTGCATAAGTAGTGCATTTTATGATAAAATGAAAGGAACTGGAGTAAATTTTGAGGAGATGCCAATTAAAAGCACTTTTGTTATCACAGCTGTTGGGAAGAGGTCTAAAGTAATTTCTAAGCAAGTTTTAGTAGACATTAAAATTAATAATCATGTAGAGAAGCAGATTTGCCTTGTAATTCCAAATTTAGTATTCAGTGTTATCTTGGGTTCAGAGTGGCTAAGTAGAGTGTCTGGTAACTTATGTTATGATGTAGGGAGTTTGAAATTTAAATGGGGAGATTCTGAAGTAGAAGTAGCGTTCAATGACCATATTCAGAGGAGTAGTATTGTAGGTGTGATTTGTACTTTAAATGAGATATCGCCAGCCGTAGAGCGGGGTTCTCCATGTTTTGTGGGCAGTGTGATTACGAACGGAAGTCTAGAGGACTCGTTACGTGAGGCTGCATTTCAGGGAAATATAGAGGATGAACAGTGTGTTCGGCTCTATGATGTGTTATTGTGTAATAGGAGAGTTTTTGAGGATCGCATTGGTATGGCCAATTGCTATACACATTCATTGAACGTTATTGATAGGTCAGTATTCACAGGACATAGATATCCTGTACCTTTCGCTTATCAGAGTGCAGTTGAGGCACAAATTAATCAGATGCTTGAAGATGGGATTATTGAGCACTCTAACAGTCCATATGTTAATTCTTTGATCACAGTACCCAAAACCGACGGCACGGTTCGTATTTGCTTAGACGCTCGTTTGGTTAACAGTAGAATTAGTTCAGATCAGCTGAAATCTATGTCAATAGAGGAATTAATGCAAACATTTGAGGGGAAGAAGTATTTCACTTGTGTAGATTTGAGTTCCAGTTTTTGGCAAGTGCCACTTATGTACGAAGATAGACCATTTACAGCTTTTAGTCATAAATATAATCTTTATCAATTTTGTAGAACACCTTATGGGTTAAAGAGTAGTTCAGCTGCTTTAATTAGGGCTTTAAACATCGCATTAGGGGATGACACAGGAGAGTTTGTAACCATTTACATAGATGATATGGTAATTAGTTCACGCAGTTTTGAGGAGCATCTACGTCATTTAAATATAGTTTTTCAGAAGTTAGATCAGGCAGGGTTCACTTTGAAGCTGTCTAAGTCGTCATTCTGTCAGTCAGAAGTGACATTTTTAGGTCATAGAGTGTCAAGTAGGGGTGTAACACCAGAAGAAAGTAGGGTTAATAAGATACTTAACGCAGAGGTGCCACAGAATGTTAAACAGTTAAAAACTTACCTGGGAATTTGCAACTTTTTCAGGAGGTTCGTTCTTAAATACTCAGGGTTGGTAGAACCATTCAGGGAATTGCTTAAAAGTGGGACTCGGTGGAGATGGGAGTCCAAGCATGATCAGGCTTTTAGAGCGCTGAAGGAAGGTTTTGAGAAAGCTGTAGTGCTGAAATATCCGTTAAAAGATAAGGAATATGTGGTTATGACAGATGCTTCACATATAGGCATTGCTGGAGTATTATGTCAGAAAGATGATGAGGGTAATCTGTGCATTGTATCTTTAGCCTCGCGAGGACTGACTGCAGCAGAGAAAAGATACACGATTACTGAGTTAGAGCTTTTAGGTATTGTTTTCAGTTTAGGAAAATTTAGAATGTATTTAGTAGGGGGGAAATTTGAGATCCACACAGATCACCATGCATTACTGTATATGAGGACTTGTAAACTCAGTTCTAACAGAGTTAGTAGGTGGATTCTTGCTCTGCAGGAATACGAATTCACAGTAAAATATATTAAAGGTAAAGATAACATTCTTGCAGACATGCTATCGAGGGACACTAATTTATGTAGGGATTATCCTGTGGTTAAAGCAGAGGACGGTATTTTAATATGTGCATGTGTGGACAGTAGCAACAGGGCATCGTTACAGATACTGAGAAATAGGTAGGTAGAGCAACGTGATGACGTTCATTTAAGGGAGCCACTTGCAAGGTTGGAAGCAGGTGACTCAGTACCATTTATAGTTTCCAAACGTATTGGGAAAACAGCATATGTGCTGGAGAATAGTGAGGGAAACAGATTATACGGGACGTATAATATTCATAGTCTACGAAAATATGTGTCATAAAGTGAGTGTGTTTAGCTGGCGAGCCAGCCTATCAAATGAGTAAGTGTGGTATTGGGTGCGTGGGAGGAGATGGTCTTCCAGGCAGGCGTATCAGAAGTCACACAGGGGGGTAGTATGTAAGTAAATGAGAGTTTTTAAGGTACAGGGAAATATGACGGGATTGTCGGATGCTGTTGAGCACTAAATTGTATCGATGCACCAAGGCCATTTTGGCAGCGCTGATGGGTTCCCATTTATCTCCAAGAGATGGGGGAGCGCTTGAATAGGGCTTGTTAGCTTAAGGCGTCCACGAGATAAAAGATGGGCCATCAGAATGCGAGACAGTCCTTCATGAAACTCATACATATCAGCACACGTGATTTCTGTTTACGGCCTCGCCATGTAAGATTTGTAAGTGTGTAATTTAAGGCAATTTGTATAATGGTATTATTTGTAGGAGGAGAACGGGTCTGTTTTGAGAACTAGTATTAAGTAGAATATGGTGTACGGGAACTTAACAAGACAGGGCGATTACGGCACAGAAATATTTGGTGTTATATGTAATGCGCATTTACTGTATTTTTTTTCAGAAGTCAATATTAATTTAATCTACTTTAAAGAGAGATTAAGTATTATGGTCACGAGGCGCTGCCACAATAGTGTGATCGTGTGCTCAGTGATATGTGGAATTAAATGTCACCATAAGGAGGGGACCTCCAGTGAAATTAGGAAGTTCTATGGTGATATAAATATATCAGAACACCTTCAATGCGTGTGATATGACATCATAAATACATAGTGCTCACACATTAATTATGTCTATTTCTCCAACATAGAGAAATTTGAGAGGCGGAAATATCCGTGGAACACTTCTATATGTAAAACATTGGACTGGTTGCAAAGTGCAATCCATAGTGACAACGAACTTTGACGCAAAGTGCGTGAAGAAAAATTATGAGTGTATATATCTGTAATTTAGGGTGATTTCATTTATGTAATATGTATTTTGGATGGGGTTTATTAACGTGTCTGGGATAATCGGATAATGGACCGTCGTCACGGTAAATGATCCGATGATCCGAGGCGAATATGTAACGTGTTTTTCGAGGGGTTTTATGCAACTGGCATAAGTCAGTAGGAAGCCATTCTATATTTATTTACGCGGCAAATTGTTCAGCCAAGAGAATTTTTCATGTTAATTTATTATTATTATTAATTTATTATAATTATTATTAAGGTATTTTCGGAGCATTTTATAAAAATTATTAGCATTCAGATAGGTTTTCTATGTCTTAGAAAACGCTATCAAGCAAATTATTACGAACGACGATATCATAGAAAATTATATGATTACGGAATTTTACGGAGTTTTTGTCAGTTAGGGTATTTGAGAGAGATGACTCTCTGGGAATTCGAATACAAGCTGATTCCTGTCGAGAAGTATTACGCAAGGCTGGGTCGCAAGGTCTAGAAAAGACGAATTGTTGGAACGGAAATCGACTTCTCCCTCTCGCGCGCCGAGTGTAATGAGGCAGAGGAGGGGAACTGGCGGCGTGCTCAGCCAATCAGTGAGGACGACGTAAGCTAGATGTCGGTACCATGGTGGGGGAGCCAACAGGTGCATATATCGTTCGACGCGCCGTGAAACGGGGACTATCTGTGTAGAACTTGCGGAGTACGGTTGGAAGTGCGTGTCGCTCCGATGTTCAGTGGAGTTGAAGACTAACTTTTGCAAAACTTAACCAGTGCGGTTGTACGAGTGTTTGGGTCCGAGGTACGGACCATAGAATTATCTAATCTACCAGAATATCATCAAATTTCGACGGAGATGACGACGTCCAGGAGACTGTGGGAAGCACACAGCATCAGCAAGAACGAGGGAAATGCTTTGGCAATTTCCAGGGGTAAGCGCTAATGACGCAGAAATACGCAATCTCTCATTTTCTTTGTTTTATATTTCATAATTCAGTAACTTCATAGCTTGGAAATAAGAGTAAAATCAATTTATCAGACTCCGTTTTCACGTAATTTTCTATCGGTAATATTCAAATCACAACGCTCCAATTTAAATTATAAACTTATTATTATTATTAATTTTGCTATACTTGTTTTATATAATAAATTCATTTCTTTTACAATGCAATCTTTGCTTTCAGTAGGTAGCATTAGATATAGACCAATTCCTTCTCCTGATACAATTGTTTGTTGGGTTAATGATCAAATCATACCACGATCTGAGTGAATAGAGTCTTGAATGTGTTCTGCCAGAGCTAGACGTTGTTAAATACAAATTCAGATTTCAACATTGCATTGAGGTCTTGGCGCCCATTAAAACAACATAGCTTAGGCAAAGGTAAACAGTTACAATTATCACCCAACAGTGTGGGCTAGCAAAACCATTACATTTGTCGCTACCAACATGGGGCACTAATTACCGTTTCATTTGTACGCTCAACGTGGAGCAAACTAATTACCGTTTCAAGGTGCCCCCACCTCTTTCGTGCGCTGCTATGTTCCAGTCCACTGCTGCCGCTATAAACCAGGTTACAGCGTTTTGTTTTGGTTTCCCAGTAAGTTCAAAATCGCAAACCATTATGCGCTCCGCTGGTAGGTGGTCTATCCCCGGATGTATTCTCCGCAGTATAGCAGTCGTCCAAGTCCAAACTGTTCGAGCCCCTTGGCAGGATGTCACTCGATGCACTAATGTGTCGACATCTCCACATCGTCTACATTGAGCATCTTCAGCCATATTGTGACGTATGCGTTTAGTCGCTGTAGGCACAATGTCGTTGATCACAGAGTAGAGTGTGGATCTCCACTGTGTTGGGATGTATTTATTTGAGGCGTTCAACCAAATCGTTCTCCAATGTCTTTGGGTGAATTTATGTTCTATTGATAGCGGCTTCTGTTGCCCCTTCAGCAAATATGTGTATAGATTCTTCGTTGAATTAAATTCCCCCTGTCTATTACATTGATAACGGCACGAAAAGCCGGGTGTATGTGTCTATATCGCCCATTTATCGTCATAAGTGCTGGTGGGTGAAGAAAAGTCAATTCTGTTTGACTCCGCGTTCCTGACATAGATCGGAGGATGGTGCGCCCTAAGAGGGCTTTACATTTCATATCGACACAGGTTAGATTGAGGCCTCCTTGGAGATTTGGCAAGTATAATTGGTCGCGGGCGACTCTGTACAGCGATCCTCTCCAGAGGTAGTGACCGATACACAATTCTAAACGTTGGCTAATTTGTTTCGTTGCAGGTAAGAATTGTGCGAGATACCATATCTTGGATAAAGCAAACACATTAATGTGCCATACTTTCTGTATGAGATTTAGGGACCTGGTATTTTGCTGGAATAAGGTATGCCTCACTTTATTGATTACCATCGCCCAGTTTTCACTTATCATATCTTTAAATTTGTTCTGGAAAATAATTCCCAAAATTTTCAGCTTTTGCACAATAGGGAAAGATCGAGTAGGTGTGGGTAACGGATGTTGCCCAAGCAACATCATTCCAGACTTTGATGGATTGACTTGGGATCCAGATGTTTGCTGAAACTCGTTTATGATAGTCAGCATACGGTCTTCGTCGTTTTCCTCTGTGAGAACAATGCATACATCATCGGCATATGCTCTTACTGCCACTTTTTTCTCATTGATCGTCAGACCTGTTACATTCTGGTTTATCCTCCGGAGGAAGGGTTCCAGTGCTATGATGAACAGGATCATAGAAAGTGGGCATCCTTGACGAACCGATTTACGGATGGGTATTTTCGATGTGAGATGTCCATTAATGATTACTCTAGATTGTGCTGTTCTGTAAAGTCCTGTAATGCATTTAATCAACCCGATAGGAAACCCGAAGGTTTGCAGTGTAGACCATAGATATGAATGTTTTATTCTGTCAAAGGCCTTTTGAAAATCAAGACTGACTAGTGTCGTAGGGGGAAGATTAGAAGACGTTTTCTCATGTAGAATAATAATATTGCTTAACACCAACAAGTTCGAGATGATATTGTTTCCTGGAGTCCCACAGGATTGCCACTGCCCTATAATTTGTAGCAGTTGCGGTTTGATTCGGGATGCTATGATTTTTGTAAAGATTTTGTAATCTGTATTGAGAAGTGTGATAGGTCTGAAATCCTCCATTCCAAGTGGTCTTCTGATCTTCGGAATTAAAATGATAATTCCAGCAGTGAATTCTTCAGTTATGATTTGTGGGTTTCCCATAATCTCCTGGTAAATTTGAAGAAGATCTTCACCTAGTATATTCCACATTAATTGATAGAATTCATATGGTATTCCATCAGGTCCAGGAGAGCGGTGACGTTGAGTTTGGCTTAGTGCTGTGAAAATCTCCGCCGAGGCAATATCACTTACCAGCATCGATCCATCCTCTGCGGTCAGTCTGGGTAGGTTTTGTTGTAAGGTCCCATCGGTTTGCTCGCTATTTAGTTGGACGTCGGCGAAAAAAGTTGTGAAATACTTTGCACCAATTTGAAGGATATCATCCATGTTCGACTGAGTGCTGCCATGCTCGTCCCGAAGTTTATTAAAGGTCTTTCGCTTCCCTTTACGCCTTTCTGTTAAGATGTGGAACAGTGATGAACGTTCTTCTTCTATGACTGAGGGAATCTTTGCTCGAATAAATGCACCCTTTAAATAATTTTCCTGTATATTTAAAATTGAATGCTTAACTTCTTTCATTTCACCAAGGACATCGTCGCCATTTGCTTGCTTTTGCTGAAGTTCATATAATACATCATAATAAAAGTTTAAAGTACTTCTCCTCTCCCAGGCACGCTGTTTTGAAATTTGCTGGAAAAACTTTTTAATAGCAGGTTTTACAACCTCGATCCACCAAGTCATATGATATGGATATTGCGACCTTTTACTGCGCAGCTTCATCCAAAGGGTTTCAAATTTGTTTCGCACATCTTGGTCGAGAAGGAGGGATGCGTTTAGTTTCCAATAACCGTGTCCATATATAGGTGGTCGTGACGTTGTTAAATACTTAAAGTACAGTGCGTGATGGTCACTGAAAGATACTGGCACTACTGTGGAACTATGCAGGCTATCTCGCATTCCTCGTGCTATATATGCCCTGTCTATTCTAGATGCTGATCCGGCACGATAGAAAGTAAATTGGACGTCGGTTCCATGTTTAAGTTCCCACACATCATGGAGATTAAATCCGTCTACGAGATTTTTGAGGCTGCGGCAGTTGTTGAAAGCGCCGGTTTGATCTCGAGGGTTTAAAACACAGTTAAAATCGCCTGCTAATATGATATTATTGATCGGGCCCTGGAGAAAGTATCTGATGTCATCTTCAAATAAATGTTCTCTTGCCAGACGACCTTGTGATCCAGAAGGGACGTAGATATTAACAATTAATGTGTCATCACATTGCAGAGCAATTATTCTGCCACTCGGATGTAACTCCACTTCCGAAACAATTAACCCTGATCTGTAAACGACAGCTGTGCCTCCGAGAGATGGGCCAACATTTGCTATGTATTCGTACCCACTCAACCAGTCCAAGTTTGGATCATTTACTTCCTGAAGCAATAAAATGTCAATATCATAAGTCCTGAGAAAATCCTGAAGTAGAAAACGTGTCGTTAAACTTATGATGCCATTGATATTTAAAGTCGCAAAACAACGCAAGACACTCATATGCAAAGAACAATAGGATGAAGGTGACGTGCATCAGTATGTTTGAGTGCATTTGACTGACGATGAGCAATTATTTGAGGGGATCATTGGAGTGATGTTTTACTGGTGTGCACTTCCGGTGATTTACGGCGACTACGTGATGCACTTCGTGTTTGTGTGTTATATAATTTATCTTCTTCCCTCGCAGTGTTTTTGTTGACAGTTTTTATGGGAAGATTATGGGTGTCCTTAATGTTGGCTTTATCTGTGACCTTGGGTATTGCTCCTGTTTGTGGATGTAGGGCACTTCCTCTGACGTCCGTGACTTTCTTTTTACTTACTCTGATTGCTGCATCAGAGGTGGAAGTGAACTCTGCCCCCGATGTAGTAGATATGGTTTCCTGAACTATGTCAGTGCTTTGCACGTGAAGTAATTGGGAGCGAACGGTATTGTTAGCTGGAGGGTGCTTCGAATGAACTGAGACTGTTGGGAAGCCTATTACTTGTGTGTGTTCTCGTTCTTCTTGTATGACATCCTGAAATTCCATGTCTTCCGACCACGTAAATTGGGTTTTGGGTACGTCAGTAGTGACAGGTCCGTCAATAGTATCTGGCTGCTGCACAGACTGCTTTGTTGGATGGCTGGTGTGTCCCTTTCCCGTGCTGTCCGATCGTGACGTCATAGTTCCCTCTTCATTACTATGTAAAGTAATCAGGGATGTTTCAACTACGGTATTTGATGGGTGAGATACTTCTGCAAAACTATCTGTGTTTGTGGAATGGGGCCTGTTATGAAGGGCCTCTGATATGGTTGGATATTCAGGGGAAAGTACTGCAGTTTCCATGTCCGTAGTGTTGCTTAGCGTACTACTCCCATCAGACTCACCCAGCACCGTGCTGTATGTTTGCTGTCTGACATGAAGTACTGGACGATTCCTTCTGTTCGGACAGTCTACTTGTAAGTGGGAGGTTTCTTTACAATAAAAGCAGTACTTAGCTTGTCCTTCATATGTCAACACAACTTTATAATCATTGACCGTCAAATATGATGGTATGGGGTATTTAAGTTCAATTGTTACGATACGTATGCCATTACTTACAGCAAAAAATTCATATGCATCATTCCAGCACTCGTTCCGTATGTCCTTGACAACTCCGTACGTAGAAAGCACGCGAGAGAGCCTTTCGTTGTTGACTTCGGGAGGTAGATTAAATACACGTACACGTTTTGTCAAAGAGTCTGCAGCAGTGATAGTTATCTTCGTGGTTTTACCGCTAGTTAGCCGGAAGGATTTCACATCTTCATGTCGAGATAATATGTTTTCATAAAGTAACGTGGACACTAATTTAATGTACACTGTATTTTCCCCGTTGTTTAGTTGAATCGCTAGTACTTGATCTCTATTAAGCTTCAGGTCGTTTGCTATCCACCTATGTATTTCAAGTGGTGTCGGTCTGTTGTTTCTTTCTTCAAAAGCGCATTTAATAGTGTTTTTCCTGACATTCGCCATTTTTACTAGTTCAAAAATACAATACCTTCTCACGGTAAGCACTTCCGAGTACGTCTTAACCTCGCGGCTAAACTCGGAACCTCACACGACGTAGGTCGCTAAGTGACACTTCCACTCTTTCTACTCTATGGAGTTCTCCACCGCAAAATGTAACAAAATGGCGCCGTTCTCAATCGATGATGCCGTTTGTAATATATGTGGTTTCTTCGATATTGTATATGGTATTTATATTGTAACTAGTAATGTTTTAATAGATTTAAGTTACCTTCCAACCGAGCTCTAGTCCTTGTGAATATATTTCTTCAATATTTCCTTTCTTTTCCAGTGGTTATACCAGTAGTGTTTAGCAATACGTGATAAGTCAAGGTCATCTCGATCAACAATGAAACATTTGACAAACGCTCTTAGGTTCCTACGTTCGTCGCCAGGAGCCGACTGCGGTAGCGTCTGGTAACCAAGTTCTGAACTAGTAGTCGTTGACGGTGGCGTTTGGTGGCAAACGTAGGAACTACTTGTAAAAAATCAATGTTTGCAGTCCTTACTTGAATTGAAAACAAAAACACGCCAATTAATACTGGTTATCAGACAGATTCTACACACACCCAAAGTACACGGGGCTATATGAACGCATTGTCGCAGCCCCTAAACTGAGGAACCAACCAACCAACCAAAATTAGTGAAAGCCATCTCAAGAATTTAAAAAAAAAATACAAATATCAAACAAAATTATTCAAATACAGTCTCCATTCTGCTAGCCTAGATAGTGAAATAGAAGATTACGTGAGTGGTATTTACTATCTGAAATCAGTTTCTAGAATCGTAGTCGTCGCCGGCGCCGATACGAAGTGCTACCGATAACAACGTTGCAATTAGCGCTGCCGTTCTAGGGTTAAATACATAGTCCACTGTAAGTGTCTTAAATTAGAATATGTTAAAAGATAGTTACTAATTGCAACATAAAACACCTCCATTGGAGTATGTATTAAAGATATGAGTTACCTATCATGGGCGTTTTTCTAGAACGTTTTATGCTGAACAATAGTAGATTTAAAGAAAAAAATCAAAAAACATAGGTAGGCCCTGTGTCAAAAATTGCTCATAAAAATTTTACGTCTAATTTAAAAAATATTTAAGTTTCAAAATAATATAGAAATCCTCTTCATAGAGCATCAATAAACACGAAAAAGAAGGCAAACATTCAACAGCTAATGCAAAGAAATCAGGCAAATACTGTATATCAACACATACCATGGATTAAGTTAGTTGGAATTACTCATGATTATCTTTCAATTTAGAAAGAAGTCGGGTGGTCGATTATACATAAGTTAACACAGTTAACAGCGTATCGTGATCGTACCAGCACTCACCGGGCGCGACACTCGACTATTATTATTCACGGAGTTCGTGACAATGCACAAGCTGTGTTGCGTTATAAGAATATTTAGCACTGGACACTCAAACAAACCACTTTATGGCGATATTATTGCCGTGTTCTCTCTTAGGGCCGGTTCTACTACATCCGGGCAAAGGGGCCGATAACTTGCCCGTCGGAATAAGTAAGAATTTCCGTTCGACCATCAACGGGTAGCGCTATCGGCGGTATAAACTTCGTCTACCCGGAGTGTAAATTTTCGGGAGCTTCGAGAGGCCGATAAAGCATTACCAGCCAGATTTGAGCCGTGCGTAAGGGTTTCTTTGCATCATCTATGCTGTACATAACCTCTTCATAAATTACTAAGAATACAATTAGAATCATTTGGTAATTTTGTTGTCACATAATGATACAATTATAATTATTAATTAATTATAAGGGATGTAACAGTTACTGAGCATATTTTATTTTAAGGCTATGGAAGAGCTAATTGACGTCCTGGAAATGTATAACTTTTTTTGTCGACGTAGAAGAAGACGCAGTCACACGTCCAAGACGGAACAGAGATCGGCTGGAGCATAATGACATTTGGTCGAATGAGGAATTCTTCGTCCGGTTCAGTCTGCAAAAGCCAACAGTTTTATATTTGATGCGGTTGATTGGACATGAAATACGACCGCCTAGTGATTACCGTACGGAACCATCATAGATTTCAAAATATTATCTCAATTACATGTTTAGGAATACTGTATGAAGCGCTCATATAATTTAATAAATTCGCACACGTGTGCATGAGAAATACAGAGTGTACAGGACATTATTCAGGTTCTGTACCGTACTATACATTGTCATTGACTTGGTGTTTTGCTTATGCAGCATAAGACCTGATATTTGGGGCATTGCATTTTGTAGTTTTCTACGTCACTAAAGCCTTGACAAACAGAACTACGATCTTAGGCTTGTGGTGACGCGTTATACGGTCAATGGCTTTCATCATAAAATATGTGTGACAAAATCATTCCATCCGCCAAACGAAAAGTGTTAATGTGAACTTTGCAACATGACCTATCCAAGATACCTTCTATAGCTGTGCAAGAAGAGTGAAATCTCTCGTAGAATACAGCAAAGAGAACTATCTAATTATGCACAAATGTGCGCATTCCGTTCCATTCATTTTACAGAGTTTACAAACAAACTTGTCGCCTGGAGTGTGATAATTTGATTTGACATACATTTTATGATTGAACCTATGCACTGCAAGCCTTGTCACAACATGTCTGTGGCTCATATAGGCCTAAGCCTGTTTTCAGACTGCAAAGTAGCCTATTGCTAAAAACATATTTCACAGGCTATTCCTCCTTGAAAAGCACTGCATGCTTGTCTAGTTTTCGATTATTGAGTTTAGGTATGGTTATTCAGTTGCATTCCTCCGAGTACTGAATCACACGCTAGGTTTATACTGCCCAGAAGTGTCGCGAGCGGTTTTGGTACTAGGCCTATATCTTGTTGAAACCAAAGAACACGTGATATCAACAAATAACGGACAAAAGCGAAACGAAAAGAAACTTAACGCATCTAACGATAGGTCACTCACTCATCGATTACTCAAATTTAACAAAAATCAGGCTAGCCACCATCTGTATTTTGCTATTAGGTTCCTGGCAGCTGCCCGGAACTTGCAGGGAAGTGGTAGAACGCTGCCCAAGATGCACAGAGGTTTACACCGGCAGATAGTTTATCACCGGGTTGCTGCCCGCAACTTTTACCCGGATGTGGTAGAACCGGCCCATAGTCGAGTTGTAGCCTATTGTACCGGAGGCGGTTATGTCGTAAGATAAGAATGCGAAACAAAGGGCTGGAATTTCAAACACAGGATTATTGTGATGCATTGTCGCCAGCGAGTTGAAGCAAACACATAAACAAACAAGCGATCTCCTCGTGGTGTAGGGGCGGCTATCGTTCTTGGTTATGGCCCGGAGGTCCAGGGAGAGGAGGATGATGATGACTACTAAATTCCCTATCAATTCCTAGATTACTTATAGGCCTACAGGGAGGCGGCTTCGGTGGCGTAGTTGGTAGCATGCTGAGCTTCTATGCCCAAGAATGCGGGTTCAAATCCGACCGAAGTCATCGGATTTTTTAAGAGCGTTAAAAATCCCTCAGTATGCCTTCCTTCGGAGGGGAAGTAAAGCCGGCGGACCCATGTCATAGATTTATGGCATGTTAAAGAACCTTCCACTAATTACACCTGTGTGAAGCTAAATTGCATAGGTTAAGAATGTAAAGAACGCTCTTAAGTTCCTACGTTCCTTGCCAAGAGCCGACTGCGGTGGCGTCTGGTAGCTAAGTTCTGAACTAGTAGTCGTTGACGGTGGCGTTTGGCAGTAAAAGTAGGAACTATTTGAAAAATTCAAAAGTCAGCGTGCTTACTTGAATTAAAAAACAGATAACACGCACTAATACAGTCATCACATTTAACACTGGTTATCAGACAGATTCTACACACACCCAAAGTACACGGGGCTACATGACCACTTTGTCGCAATCCCTAAACTTAAGAACCAACCAACCAGGCCTACAGGGTGAAATTGATATACATGTACTCTGTTACACTAGTGATACAAGGGACTATTCTAGGTGAAATAATTACAATCTATCTTTAAATTGAAAATTAAGCATTAAAAAGTCAATGTTTGTAGGTTTTAAAGTAACTCTTCAGGTAGAAGGTGCAAACGAAGCCTGCTTTAGCCAGTGGGGATCGGAGTGGGGCAAAGAAGATAAGAACTACGCCATATAAAAAGAAGAAGATTTGATCACAAAATGGAATTTAATTCACCAGTGTCTTATTAGATTTGCATTCATCTCTAAAACGAGCTTAGTTCTTAGTAAGACCTTTGGATATCCTTCCTCTTCACAAGTTCATTACTGTTGGGATACACGGATGAAGTAACTTAGGAAGAACCAGCCGATTTTTGAGATGTTGATCATCGAGTAGTTACTTTTCACAAAGTTCAAGATGGAGAAGGCTTTCTTCACATACAGTATATAATATGTCGACTCGAATTTGCATCCCTATCGCAGGGCCAGGTCTCATAGCGCAGAGTACTTAGAAGGGAGAAGATTCAGAAGTTCTGTCATGACTAGGGACCGGAGTGATAGGTTTTTAAAATTGTCATTTTACAGGATTGGACACAAGCAAACTACGAGCTGCGTCACCTGGTGACCCGATTAGCAGTACACGGTTTCCATCACCGCCTATGCTTGACTAAATCGTATCACACACCGTGCTCAGAATGCGTGTGTTAGCGTTGCAACAATTTCTGTGAACGATATCATGTGCTGAAGTGTCCAGACAGGAGAGAGACTCTAACACGGTTCTGCTTGGATGATTACTAGTTATACCAATGCACATTGCGAGTTTTTTTAACGTTATAATTCATGTATTTAGGTATTACGTTAGTATTTATGTTCTTTGGCCATTGGCTGCATTAAATGTTTATTATATAAAATTGTCATTTTAGGTTTTCATGAACATCAGATACAGGCTGTACCCGGTATGTGTTTCAATGGCAATCAAATACACTGTTGGTGTTGTAATTGTGTTTGTTAAAGTTCTTTTGGATACACAATATTATTTTCTAGTTTCCGTTGACTGCCTCTAAACTATTGTAAAATGGATTTAATTCATAAACATTCGTGGGAGCGTGCACAATAACTCACCAAAGTTTCATCGCTATCGTATGAATGGCATATGAACGCATACTTTGTTGCAACGATTCGCGCGCTGTGGTGTATTCTTGGAATACACGGTACGAGAGAATATAAAGTTTAATGCTCTTTGCTTGTTCATTCCTTCCTCTTTATCAAACACCAACAGTGATCTTCTATTTTCTCTTTGATGGTCATGCCTCTTATGTCATTGTGAGTCTGTTCTAGATATATATCTTCCATGACCCACCTAGCGTCATCTAGCAGCGAATCTCTGAAGCTCCTCAATTCTTCCTGGTGCAAGAGGACTTGCTTTTCCATCTGGCCATCAGATCTCGTTGCCATCTCCAGCTATTATCTCCGTGATCAAGAGAACTTCGTCTACTTTTTCACTCACCATGCTGTGCTAGTATCGCCTGCTATCAACTCTTTGAAGACCATTTCCTCAAGAGAATTTAAGTTTACAATTGAACCCATGTGCCATAGGGTCCAAGGAGGTCGAATCCATGTATTTGGGGAAGAAATGAAAGAAACGTACAGTTTCTAATGTAACATAGAGAAAGATCAAGCCAGGATTCTAGCCTAACTTTGTGCAAGCAGCGCGAGCCAGGTGTTCGAGAGATGAGATCACCCCTCTTGACATTCAGAAGGAGCTGGTCATGAGTATTAATAACCGAGTGGAAAATTTCGGCTGTTAGACAAGGAAGCCTGATTCGGAAATCGAGCTGAGCTGGCTTGAAAACGACAACACCGCTTATGCGCCAGAAGAGGAATAATTAAATTTAACCCGTTTACGAGTATAAAAATAAGTAAACAATTACAGTACGGTGAATCATTTCGAATTAGAGATTTTTGTGTAAAGAAAAACCCTTTAATAATTGCACAGGAGAAAACTGCAAACGCAAGTAGACGTCATAGGGGATTTACCAAGGCCTGTGGAGAGGGGAGAATGCAAATGAACAGCAACACCCACACAGTTGAGGACGAGAAATTAATTAATATCTCCGAATTGCACGATCGATTCTTATGCGCAATGAGATTATTTAACATTGAGAAGACGAGCTTTTTGAAGGTATAATTTTTATAATGGTGCAACCATTATTTTAAAAGTTGGGCACGGAAAGGGCTAGAGTCTTATCTTTTTGTAGCGAAAGAGTATAAAGCTCCTGGCATCACCAAGCCAAACATGCAGTTTCAAACAGTCCAGGGGACGTGACGCTGGAGCATCAGTACAAGCAGTTCCAAACAGCCCGAGGGGGGCGTTGCTACGCTTCAGTATTCAGACAGCCGTGTGGGGCGTTACTCTGCTTCACATCGAAGACAGTTTACCAGTACTCCTTGAGGGGAGAAACGCTGTATTACACCGCAGAATTAATATCTGATAGCCACGGGCGTCGCAGTATTAATAACTTGCGTGCCTCCATAAGGAGTTGTAAAGAGGAAATATTAAAGTATCGCCGTGTGGAAAAATTAGGAAAATCCTAGTTACAGGATTTAGGTCCGACAGTACACAAGTTTACAGTGAAAAGTTCGTAAGATATAGTCAGAGCAGGCTGCGAACGTTGGACTTAAGGCGATAGGTCTTTAAATAGACGACCGAAAAATCATAACGTACGGAAGTACCGTAATAGAAAGATAAACAGTTATCTAATTTAAAGAACCCAAATAGGGAAAAACAGAGTAAGGTTCGCAACGTATTTCAGAAAAGTAGGAGTGCGAGAACCGAATAAACAAAGAAGAACGGAGACTATAGACATTATCTCCAGAAAGCAGACGAACTATTCTAAAGCACTAGACTCGAGAAATACTAGCTGCTATAAAATAAATCCATCGATCATCGATAAGTTATCGAGGGGACCTCGATCCGAACAGACTTTCACTAGGATCGATAAACTAGATCTAAAAAAAAGAAGCCGTTCAAGCTAGAGAAATAGCCGGTCATCCAGAATAGGATTCGAAGAATTAGGATTCCAGGGAAAAGTAGATGATTCGAGACTTTCGTATTCTGCAGGATAGGAAGCCGACATTGAATAAATTTCACCCTTGGAAACGGGAGATTAAGAGGTCACGTGTGATAGGCTAGGAAAATACGGCCTAGTGATCAAGAGTTGTGAAGTGTAAATCTATCAAGATTGTGTGTTAAATTAATATTTTTTAGTGTTTATTGTGTGTTCTAAATGGATACACCAGTGTATTAAAAATGTTGTCAATGTTAAGTGTATTGAATATGTGTCAAGAAGTGTTTGTACATGAGATGAATTTCTACAATATGGAGTAAGTTAAAAAGTGGGCCAAAATGAAACACCGCACAAGGATAAAGGTCATGAGACGACCTTAAAAACATGTGAGTAATGAATTTCATTATATTTTGGTGTCGGGAAATGATTGTGTACAAATCCACCGGAGTTTTTGAGTAAAAGGGATGTGTTTAAATAAATAAATACTGAATAAAGAACGCGGTCTGAACAATAATAGAAATTTGAGAAACTATAAATAATTATGTAAAAGAATAAATCCAGTAGAGGAAATATATGAATAAAATGTCAGTGTATTTGACGAATGTCATAAGAGCAGCGAAATATTAATAAATATCATGAAAGATATTTAAATAAAAGTAAATTTGAGTTATATGAAAGAAATAGCTTTTGAGCTTGCGTAAAGAATGAAGATATGAAATAATAATAATAATAACCAAGTAAGGAAATATTAAATAAAGATCAAATTAATTGATGTGAACATAAGAGCGTTAGAGCCTTAATAAAAAGTATAGACATGATGTTCAAATGCATGTTCTTAAAAAAAGAGAGAAAGTTATTGTCAAAGGAAAAGAATAATATAAAAATTGAGATGTGTATCAATTGTTAATATGATATTATCAGTGCTTTGGATGACGCTAGGCTTAAAAATAAAGTATAGCGCAAAAAGAGCGCAATTAAAATAAAATGTCACGCTAGGAACGCGTAAAAGTTAATGTACTTGGTAAATTACTTATGAGAGGTAGTTGATTGTAATGAATTGAGAATTGGTGTAAGTCCTCTATTTGTGACGTAGTATCACGAGGCCATTGTGTATGTTGTATTGAAAGGGAGCAAATGTGAAAGCCCCTTTATTATTCGTCGTAGAATGTGTATTACTCTTCCCCAATCAATGAGGACCTTTCATAATTAATAAATGCCAAGATTACGAATGTGGTTTATGAGCCCAATAATATTGTTGAATGTACACGAGGAGTAGAATGCCAGGTCTCCCCAAAGAATTGAGAATGAACGAAAAGCTGTTTGTAAAAGCATTAAAGGGAGCTCTAGCTTAGACTAGACGGGAGGGTTCCCGCATAGTCATAAATAACTCTCAAGTATCACGGTCAGACCCTTGGAGCAGGAGGGGTGTCTGAAGGCCGTCTTGTAAGGAGTAATGAATACACCAGGAGTGTTTAAAGTTGTTAATGACCCGGGCGTTGAACCGAGGTCCTTGTAGATTGATATTTCCGCTTGCCTGTTCAGATCGTAGTTTTTTTATGTGATAATGGTCTTATAAGACATATGAGATAAATAACAATCCCTATTGTAATGTTGTATGGAAGTAGGATTCCATGAGTTAATTGAAGGCAACTAGGTTTCGGGAGTGACCATAGTTTTTTTGACTGTGTCAAGTATCTTCATACTCTGGAGTACACAAGTAATTTCCTGATTACCTTGATGTATTTGTAAAACTAGAGAGAGATGATAAAAGCTGAAAACATGTGAAAATGCCCAAATATTGAGTTAGATAATTAACATGTAATTTTAAATGTAATTATACATTTGTTTTGATGATTAAGTAAATATAAAAAAGTAGTATTTGAGGTGTACAAAGAATGACACCATTATTACAGAAAGCATTGAGCCAAAAGAGCTCGGAGTTATATGAAACTTACAGTTGATGCTTTATGGAAGTAAAAATAATTAGGAATTGTTGGTTTATATGGAAACCAGATGTTTTAATACAATATTTGTTTTATTCTTATGTTATTCCTTGTTCATTTGGAACAAGTAGACGATTATGGGTCAGTAATTTAATTGTTTAATTGTTTGTAGCGCCATAATTTTGATTAATTAAATGTGTTAAAATAGGAGTTGATTTTGTTGTTATTTTTGCAAGTGTATCCTCTAATTAATCCAAAATATGTGAGTCACAGAGTGGGTGAACTTACCGCTACCCCAAAAATCCCGAATTGAGTTACGCTGGTATACTGTGATTGGCATATTTCTTGCTAAAAGGGCACATGGGGGGCATAGAAGTAATGTGCTGGATTAATAACTAGAGGAACACTTAAGACGGTCATATCATGTAAAGTAAAGTAATATTAGGAACAGCTACAACGTAAAATATTAACTGACCGCATGGGTCCCTGGAAACTCATACCGAGCAGCCCTGAATTATATCATTAACCCCCCTAGAAAATCGTAGATCATGGCGCCCAGTACGCAGGGCTGAGTTTTCCTAGGGAAATCCGAGTTTTCTCGAAAAATCAAAATTTTCATTTTTTGAAAAAAAAAATGGTTTTTCGAAATTTTGAATTTTAAATACTTCCATAAAGGTTTATGAAATTGAATAAAAGTATCAAAAGGGTACGTTGTAGTAAACACCCGTACCAAAGTAAATTTTTAAAGAAATTGGGACACAATGATTCAGAGTATCATCTCTCAAGCATGTACTAGTGTGGTGGCATGAGTGGCCCACAATATTCTCATAAGATGGCATTGAGTGAATAAGTGCAACGGCTCTTGGAGGCCATAAACCATAAGTTGGATAGCCAACAGACTGAAAATAAAGAAGAGTTCAAATCCCTAAATGAGAGTTTGAATAAGTTGGATAGCCAACAGACTGAAAATAAAGAAGGGTTAGGATCCATAACTGAAAGTTTAGAGTCACTAAAAACAAACAGTGATAACATGGGAACTAAATTAGAAGCTATCGAAACTAACTGTGTAACAATGAACGGTGAATTGAAGGTTGAGATAGATAAAATAAATGACAAGTTCCAAGGTTTTGACACTGAGTTTGGGAAAAAGCTAACTGAGTTAAAAGGGGAAATCACCAGTAAAATTCAGGAGGAAAATGGGGCACTTAAATCAGAATTGCAAGACCAAATAAGAACCTTAAAGGATAGTACGGTAGAGTCCCTAACTCAAGGCCAAGAACATTTTAAAATTTTGAATGGAAGGTTGGGTTCTATGGAAACTAAATTAGTTGATATGGAAATAGCTTGTAAAGAAAATGTGGATGCATGTGAAAAGGAACTTGTAACCCAGATCCAAGGTGTGCAGACAGAATTGAAAGCCCAGATAGAATCTAACAAGAATATTTGTGAGCGTTCCCGGGATGAGATAAAAGAAAGTTTTAAGAAATTAGGAGAAGAATTTAAAGGGGTAAAGGACAAAGTAGGAGAACTCGAGGGAAAGGTCGATGGAGTTCAGAATGAAGTAACTGAGATGAAAAATCAAAATCAAAAGGATGTACAGGGTATGAAAGGGCAGATTGATCATTTTACTAGGCAGGTAGATGAGACCTTAAAGAAGCATGAGGAAGGAATAGATAAAAGATTCGGTGAATACGGAGAGCATCTTCAGATAGAAAGAAAACAACGAAATGAAGAAAATAAAGAAAGTACCCATAAGATAAATGAAATAAGTAAGGGTATTAATGAGGTTCAGGAAACCATCGGAACATTAAAGGTTCATGTAGGAAAAAACAATACTGAAGTAAATCAGGTTCAAGACCACTTGAGGAAATTGTATAAGAGTCAAGAGAAAACTGAGGAAAAGCTGGAAGGAATTAAGGGTGAGGTGGAGAAGAAGATAAAGGAAATACGAAAAGACCTAGATACCATAGGTGACGTTAAGCCAGAAATTATCAATCAACAGGCCATGGTCATTAAGAAAGAGGTAGAAGACCAACTAAATGAGTTCAGGGATAGTTACAGGGAGGAGAAATTCCAACTCAAAAAGGCAGAGGAAGATAGTAAAAGGAATCAAGAAAGAATTCAGAATGAATTAAGATCCCGATTGGAGAGGACTGAACATAAGAATAGTCAAATGGAAATCCAACTCATGGCTAATGAAGAAAGTGCCCGAAGGGAAAGGAAGTTAGAATTTGAGAATCAGGAGGAGTTTCCAAAGACAGGATGGGTAGATTCCCGTGAACAAGGCACAGATACGGAGAGGGACTTAGGAGGGGAGAGCCCTTATAAGAACCCAGGATATCCGATGGCGATGTCAACCCCGTACATGAATCAGACAAATGGCCAGATAATAAACATTATTAAATCGAATGAGGACAGACCAGTAAAGTTTACGGGTAATAACATGTCAATTACTCCAAAATACTGGCTAAAGGAAGTTGCAGAGTATTTAAACGAAATGAAAGTTCCTCAGGATCGGAGACTGAGAGCTATTGAAAAGCTGTTGGCAGGTGATTGTCCCACCTGGTTCAGAAGCTTCAGGTACACCTTTGATACGGTGGAAGGCTTTAGGGAAGCATTTTTAAAACGATATTGGGCAGCAGACGTCCAAGAGAATTTAAGGCTAGATCTGTACTCTAGGAAGTACAGCACAAATGCACCAACTAAATACTTGGAATTTTTCACCGCTCAGTTATGTAAATTCCGCGAACTTGACATTGCTCCGGCAGAAAACGACCTGTGTGCCGCCATTGCAAGACAACTTCCGTATGAGATTCAGAGGCTGCTAATCTCATCCAAAGCAAGAAGTGCTGTGGAAGTGGAGAGTGTATTACGTCAATTAGATATGACGACTTCGCACGTAACTCCTAGGCATCAAAGACAGACTGAGCAAGTACACCTGGCCAGCAGTCAGGAAACCAGAGAAAAACCAGCGACCAGGAATCAGTCCACCAGCACGGATACTCAGGGCTAGGTCGAGAGTATGGGCACCAGGAGCCTAGAGGGATACAGCCATATTACAGAGGAGGATATCGAGGAAGAAATCCTAGGAATTCAGGTTATAGGCAAGAAGAGAGCCGACCCTATAACAATAACCATCAAAGGCAAGAAAACAGAAAGAAATGGGAGAATTATCCCAGAAGGAATGTAAAGCCAGAGGATAGGGATGATGAATATCGGGCCGAAATAGAAGAAAGATATCAGGAAAGTCTTCGTTATATGAACGAACGACCAGATGAACCTGATAGGCAAAAAGTCCGTTGGAGTGAGGCAATCAAGAACCGGAAATCACCCGACCGACTAGACGGAGCTCAAAGCTTTGAACTACAAGCTCAATTAAAGAATGAGGGGAAAGGAAGCCCTCAGGATAAAAAAAACTCCAAATTTAAATTGTCAAAAGTGGAAACATACCAGGAGCTGGGAGGAGGTAGAAATTGGGAATTGGATAGCCAGACCAGATGAGCTAATTAACGAGGATGTGGAAGGAATCCCACCTGTTAAAAGAGAACTACCTATAATTATGCTAAGGATAGAAGGATTACTGGTCAGGGCATTAATTGATACCGGATCCACAATAAGTCTAATTACACAAACCCTTCTAAATGAACTGGAAACAAGGGGCCGAGTATTAAAAATCCCCACATCAAGTGTAAAGATTAAGGGGATTATCCCTGAAAAATCTTTAACATGTAAATTTCAGGTATATATCGATCTGATCATGGGTAACGCTGAAATTTCGCAGTGCTTTTTGCTGGTAAATCAATTACCGTATAATGTCATATTAGGTATTGATTTTATTTAATTGTGAGAACAAGGTCATTATAGACCTAGCGCAAAACTGCATTAGAATCCAAAGAGAGGATGTGGATGAACAAAACATTAACCTACAGGAACAGGATGTGAAAATAGGAGAACAGGTATGGCATGTGGAAGAAGTAACGGAAGAAGGTTATAAGGACATAGAAAAGATATTTGAAGTCCTCAACATAGAACTCGAAGATAATTTGGAAACTGAGTTCGAAACCAACCTGTCAGGAAAAGTAGAGGAAGCTAAAGTTAACCTCGAAAATAAGGAACAGTTAAAGAAATTATTATTGAATTATAGGGACGTATTTGATTCCAAGCCAGGGAAGATTGAAAATTTTAAATATGCGTTCCAAGTCAATGATTGGGCACCGTTCAGACAAAAACCATACCCGGTTGAGGAAAAATATTACCCAGAAACTAAGAAAACACTGCAGGAGATGATGAATGTAGGTGTTATAGAAAAGATGGCGACACCATATGTTAGTCCATTAGTGATTGTGAGTAAACCGGATGGCTCAGTAAGGGTGTGTCTAGATGCCAGAAATTTAAATGCAAAAATCATACCAGAAAATGATTCGGCACCACCCATAAAAGAAATACTGAGGAAGTTCAAAGGCAAGAAGATTTTTACAAATATTGACATGACTTCTTCGTATCATCATCTCGAACTGGAAGAGAAAACCAGTTTGTTGACTGGGTTTCAGTTCGACCAACAAACTTATTGTTTTAGGAGATGTCCGTTTGGATTGAAGACCGCAGGATCTGCATTAATAAGAGCGCTTGATCGAAACCTGTCAGAGGAAGTGAAAGAGTGCACTATCCGTTATGTGGATGACATTTTGCTGACCTCGGAGAATATTAAGGAACATTTAGAAAAGCTGAAGAAACTCTTGGAAGATTTAAGGAAGGCTAATTTTAAAATAAATTTAAAGAAGTCAAATTTTTGTCAAAGACAAGTAACATTTTTAGGGCATGTGATTGACAAGGATGGTGTTAAACCAAATCCGTGCAAATTGGAATCGATAAGGGATTTTCCATGGCCTTTGAAGGTGAAGAACGTTCGCCAGTTTTTGGGATTGATTGGGTTCTTCTCAGGACATTGTCCATCATACACTAAAACGGTTGCACCACTACAGGACCTTCTGAAGAAGGGGGGAAAGTGGAAATGGACGGAGGAAACAGAAAAAGCGTTCGTGGAGGCCAAGGAAATGCTCTTAAATTACGTGAAGCTAGGATATCCTGATTTTAATCAGAGATTTATCATTCAAACAGACGCATCCCAGATTGGAATAGGGGCAATTCTATATCAGGAAAACCCGGAAAACCCTGATAAGAAAAATTATCTAGCTTTCACAAGTCGGAGACTGAAACCACACGAGAAAAATTATACGATCAGCGAAATCGAGTTGTTAGCGATACTGCACGCGTTGCAATATGGGCGGAAGATCGTATATGGGTTTCAGGTCATTCTAAGAACGGATCATAAAGCCTTAACCTTTTTGATGAAGACTGATTTATCCAGTCAAAGGTTGATGCGGTGGGCTTTATACATTCAACAGTTTGATGTCAAGATAGAATACTGTCCAGGAAAAGAAAATATAGTTCCAGACTACTTAAGTAGACAGCCAGAGTCCACAGAAGAGGAAGTAATGGCTATTGATTTGGAAGACAGGGATCAGCGTACTCTAAATGAGTTAAGGAGCATTAGTCAACGGCAACGTGAGGATCCATGGGTGAACATGCTCATATCTTTCCTTGAGGGAAGCTTGATAAGGGGAACACCAGCGTACACGGAAGCTAATAAGATAGCTCAAGACTACACGTTTTATAATGGATTATTATATAAGTTTGTAGACTCTGACCATACCAAATTAAGGATTGTTGTACCTGCAATTTTGCAGAGGAAAATAGTATGGTTAGCCCATAGATCGTTCGGACATATGGGAGTCGACAAAACAGTCTCGATGCTGAAAGAAGCATTTGTATGGCCGAGACTGAGAGAAACTGTAAGGGACACGTTAAAGACATGTGATTTATGTCAAAGGATCAAACCTAATGCATTTCTGATGAGACAGAAGCCTATACCATTGTTGCCCGAGAGGCCCGGCCAAATCATTTCTATTGATAATTTTGGACCTTTACCAAAGGCAAGAAGAGGAAATCGACACATAATGGTGGCTATGGATGTCTTTACTAAAATGGTTGTCCTTGCTCCCATACAGAAGACTAGTACCAAACAGGTGTTAAAACGACTCAAAGAAAAAGTGATACCGATTCTGGGAAAACCTGAGAATTTGTTGTCGGATCACGGCAGTTGTTTCACCAGTGTAGAGTTCAGACGAGAATTAGAAAGACTTGGAATACGTCAGATTTTGTCAAGTATTCGCCATCCTGAGGCAAATCCTGTAGAAAGAGTGATGAGGGAGACGGCCAAGTACTGTAGAATATACTGTGCCGAAGAAAATTGGAAGTGGATAGATATCTTGGATATTATCGAATTTTGTATAAATAATACAATCCATGAATCCAAGGGAGAGATACCCATAACGTTACATCAGAATGAGCAACCAGAGAGACCTTGGAGTCTGGTAATTCCTAGGCCAGCAGACGCTCAGCCTGGAAGAGATGTACGCATTAGAAGAGCCTTTGAGCATCTAAAAGCTCAAGCCGACAGGAGGCAAAGAAGAAATAGGCATAAGAGGTATCATCGACCATTATTAGCAGGAGAAATGGTGTTAGTAAAAAGACCAGCCATTTCGGATCCAGGGAACCGTGTGTACAAGAAGTTCCAGAAAATGTACCACGGACCGTATCAAATAATCAGAGATTTGAGAAATAACGCATATAGAATTCGGCACTGTGAAACGGATCACGAAGTGACCATGAATTCAGCAAATTTGAAATTATATTACCCTCCCGAAGATTTCGATGAAGCAAATGAACAAACCCTGGTTATGGAACAATTTAGAGATGAATCCGCTTTTGACATAAACAAGAATAAGGAAGAAATAGAGAATAGAGCTCAAGCATTCGAGTGCGAATGCGAATTGGAGAAATTGTATTGGGAAATCAAAGAAACAATTGAGTTTATTGAAGAAGAAAATTTCAATTTAAGAAAGGAGAATGATGAAATAAGGAAACGGGTAGGGATAGACCAAACCCGTAAGGAAGAATGAGGTTCTGGGGACTTAAAGCCCAGACGAATAAAGGAAAAAGAAAGAAAGGGTAGGGACAGAGCATACCCGACCTACATAATTACCGGATACGACTTTAAAGAAATAAAAAGAGACGGAAGGTACGGACAACGTTATGATGGCTTCGACGAATAAAGAAAGATAAGATTAATTGAAATAAATTTCCTCAAAATTTTTCGAAAATTTATTTACCTAAGGAGGGGAGAGATGAACCCATGTGCCATAGGGTCCAAGGAGGTCGAATCCATGTATTTGGGGAAGAAATGAAAGAAACGTACAGTTTCTAATGTAACATAGAGAAAGATCAAGCCAGGATTCTAGCCTAACATTGTGCAAGCAGCGCGAGCCAGGTGTTCGAGAGATGAGATCACCCCTCTTGACATTCAGAAGGAGATGGTCATGAGTATTAATAACCGAGTGGAAAATTTCGGCTGTTAGACAAGGAAGCCTGATTCGGAAATCGAGCTGAGCTTACTTGAAAACGACAACACCGCTTATGCGCCAGAAGAGGAATAATTAAATTTAACCCGTTTACGAGTATAAAAATAAGTAAACAATTACAGTACGGTGAATCATTTCGAATTAGAGATTTTTGTGTAAAGAAAAACCCTTTAATAATTGCACAGGAGAAAACTGCAAACGCAAGTAGACGTCATAGGGGATTACCAAGGCCTGTGGAGAGGGGAGAATGCAAATGAACAAGAACACACCCACACAGTTGAGGACGAGAAATTAATTAATATCTCCGAATTGCACGATCGATTCTTATGCGCAATGAGATTATTTAACATTGAGAAGACGAGCTTTTTGAAGGTATAATTTTTATAATGGTGCAACCATTATTTTAAAAGTTGGGCACGGAAAGGGCTAGAGTCTTATCTTTTTGTAGCGAAAGAGTATAAAGCTCCTGGCATCACCAAGCCAAACATGCAGTTTCAAACAGTCCAGGGGACGTGACGCTGGAGCATCAGTACAAGCAGTTCCAAACAACCCGAGGGGGGCGTTGCTACGCTTCAGTATTCAGACAGCCGTGTGGGGCGTTACTCTGCTTCACATCGAAGACAGTTTACCAGTACTCCTTGAGGGGAGAAACGCTGTATTACACCGCAGAATTAATATCTGATAGCCACGGGCGTCGCAGTATTAATAACTTGCGTGCCTCCATAAGGAGTTGTAAAGAGGAAATATTAAAGTATCGCCGTGTGGAAAAATTAGGAAAATCCTAGTTACAGGATTTAGGTCCGACAGTACACAAGTTTACAGTGAAAAGTTCGTAAGATATAGTCAGAGCAGGCTGCGAACGTTGGACTTAAGGCGATAGGTCTTTAAATAGACGACCGAAAAATCATAACGTACGGAAGTACCGTAATAGAAAGATAAACAGTTATCTAATTTAAAGAACCCAAATAGGGAAAAACAGAGTAAGGTTCGCAACGTATTTCAGAAAAGTAGGAGTGCGAGAACCGAATAAACAAAGAAGAACGGTGACTATAGACATTATCTCCAGAAAGCAGACGAACTATTCTAAAGCACTAGACTCGAGAAATACTAGCTGCTATAAAATAAATCCATCGATCATCGATAAGTTATCGAGGGGACCTCGATCCGAACAGACTTTCACTAGGATCGATAAACTAGATCTAAAAAAAAGAAGCCGTTCAAGCTAGAGAAATAACCGGTCATCCAGAATAGGATTCGAAGAATTAGGATTCCAGGGAAAAGTAGATGATTCGAGACTTTCGTATTCTGCAGGATAGGAAGCCGACATTGAATAAATTTCACCCTTGGAAACGGGAGATTAAGAGGTCACGTGTGATAGGCTAGGAAAATACGGCCTAGTGATCAAGAGTTGTGAAGTGTAAATCTATCAAGATTGTGTGTTAAATTAATATTTTTTAGTGTTTATTGTGTGTTCTAAATGGATACACCAGTGTATTAAAAATGTTGTCAATGTTAAGTGTATTGAATATGTGTCAAGAAGTGTTTGTACATGAGATGAATTTCTACAATATGGAGTAAGTTAAAAAGAGGGCCAAAATGAAACACCGCACAAGGATAAAGGTCATGAGACGACCTTAAAAACATGTGAGTAATGAATTTCATTATATTTTGGTGTCGGGAAATGATTGTGTACAAATCCACCGGAGTTTTTGAGTAAAAGGGATGTGTTTAAATAAATAAATACTGAATAAAGAACGCGGTCTGAACAATAATAGAAATTTGAGAAACTATAAATAATTATGTAAAAGAATAAATCCAGTAGAGGAAATATATGAATAAAATGTCAGTGTATTTGACGAATGTCATAAGAGCAAGCGAAATATTAATAATTATCATGAAAGATATTTAAATAAAAGTAAATTTGAGTTATATGAAAGAAATAGCTTTTGAGCTTGTGTAAAGAATGAAGACATGAAATAATAATAATAATAACCAAGTAAGGAAATATTAAATAAAGATCAAATTAATTGATGTGAACATAAGAGCGTTAGAGCCTTAATAAAAAGTATAGACATGATGTTCAAATGCATGTTCTTAAAAAAAGAGAGAAAGTTATTGTCAAAGGAAAAGAATAATATAAAAATTGAGATGTGTATCAATTGTTAATATGATATTATCAGTTCTTTGGATGACGCTAGGCTTAAAAATAAAGTATAGCGCAAAAAGAGCGCAATTAAAATAAAATGTCACGCTAGGAACGCGTAAAAGTTAATGTACTTGGTAAATTACTTATGAGAGGTAGTTGATTGTAATGAATTGAGAATTGGTGTAAGTCCTCTATTTGTGACGTAGTATCACGAGGCCATTGTGTATGTTGTATTGAAAGGGAGCAAATGTGAAAGCCCCTTTATTATTCGTCGTAGAATGTGTATTACTCTTCCCCAATCAATGAGGACCTTTCATAATTAATAAATGCCAAGATTACGAATGTGGTTTATGAGCCCAATAATATTGTTGAATGTACACGAGGAGTAGAATGCCAGGTCTCCCCAAAGAATTGAGAATGAACGAAAAGCTGTTTGTAAAAGCATTAAAGGGAGCTCTAGCTTAGACTAGACGGGAGGGTTCCCGCATAGTCATAAATAACTCTCAAGTATCACGGTCAGACCCTTGGAGCAGGAGGGGTGTCTGAAGGCCGTCTTGTAAGGAGTAATGAATACACCAGGAGTGTTTAAAGTTGTTAATGACCCGGGCGTTGAACCGAGGTCCTTGTAGATTGATATTTCCGCTTGCCTGTTCAGATCGTAGTTTTTTTTATGTGATAATGGTCTTATAAGACATATGAGATAAATAACAATCCCTATTGTAATGTTGTATGGAAGTAGGATTCCATGAGTTAATTGAAGGCTACTAGGTTTCGGGAGTGACCATAGTTTTTTTGACTGTGTCAAGTATCTTCATACTCTGGAGTACACAAGTAATTTCCTGATTACCTTGATGTATTTGTAAAACTAGAGAGAGATGATAAAAGCTGAAAACATGTGAAAATGCCCAAATATTGAGTTAGATAATTAACATGTAATTTTAAATGTAATTATACATTTGTTTTGATGATTAAGTAAATATAAAAAAGTAGTATTTGAGGTGTACAAAGAATGACACCATTATTACAGAAAGCATTGAGCCAAAAGAGCTCGGAGTTATATGAAACTTACAGTTGATGCTTTATGGAAGTAAAAATAATTAGGAATTGTTGGTTTATATGGAAACCAGATGTTTTAATACAATATTTGTTTTATTCTTATGTTATTCCTTGTTCATTTGGAACAAGTAGATGATTATGGGTCAGTAATTTAATTGTTTAATTGTTTGTAGCGCCATAATTTTGATTAATTAAATGTGTTAAAATAGGAGTTGATTTTGTTGTTATTTTTGCAAGTGTATCCTCTAATTAATCCAAAATATGTGAGTCACAGAGTGGGTGAACTTACCGCTACCCCGAAAATCCCGAATTGAGCTACGTTGGTATACTGTGATTGGCATATTTCTTGCTAATAGGGCACACAATATTGGTCATGCTTATATGTTCTCCTTTTGTCTCCTACCCCCAATCTTTCCCTTCCTTGGACCCTCCGCGCTTCGCTGAGTGTGTCTCACTAGTAAGTCGGCAGTTGACTCGGTCAGTCAAGGCTCAACTAGAGCCAGTCTCCTCAAACCAAGAGGCACTCTATACGTTCTACGCCATGTTGGCACATTAAGTATCCGTCAAAGGGAACTTCACCTTCGACATGCAACCAAGATAAGTACAGACTTAAAGTTTTAACCTCATCTTCATCAATTTTATTATCCACGTGCTTTCATTGATTATTTTATAGACAGCGTGAGATTACTTATTTGGGGCGGTAATCATTCTTCGCGGGATTTGCTATGTTGGGCTTTTGTCTGTCTAAGCCAACCTTACTAGAAAGTAGCTTTTCTTAAGCTATTTAAATGAGAGATCTTCTCACAACGTGGGATATTATCTAATACCCGCTGTCTATAAAATACCAAGCTAGTTCCTCCGCTGGATTAACTTTGGCCCCATTCTTCTATTAAGATCGTTCTGGAACCTTCCAGATCCTGTACTTTATCTACAAGTCTTGCTGTCATGTATTTTTCACTCACTTGTGAGAATACTATTTAAAATTGAAGAATCTTCCTTTTGAATTACAGCTCAATAGAGAATTTTCTTCCACCGTTGGAATGTTCTATGGCGCATTTAATTGTAATCCACAACTTTCTCAAGCAATAGACTTTTGCCTATCTAGTGCAACCAGTCCTTTTTCATTATTGCAATAACTTTCTTTCCCATAAACTTTCGTGTTTCTACAGTGAACTTTTCATCTATTTAACAGACTATAGTGATAACTAGTGCTTGTTCAACTTTTCTACCGCGTCGCGATCGTCCGTTTACATTAAATAAGGCCATGAACATTTATCCTCAATCCCAATTGATCTTTCCTAAACCTTCTACTAACAAACCATATTAATAAAGTTATTTCTAGGTCTCACGAAAGGGAAACTTGCCCCATTTGTCACGTGATTCCTATTTAAACATAGTAAGTCTAGAACCTTCCTTTTGACTTTCTCTTCAGGTTTCACAGTAAGTGACCTGCTCTATTTTGCATAGCTATCATAAAAGTAATTCAATATAAAGATACGAAGTTATAGGAACTTCTCTTTCATTCTGCCTGTTCTCTTTCTTTGTTGTTTTGAAGTTGTAACTTTTTCTAAGATAGGTACGCAGAGATTTCTTATAGTACACACCTTGTACTCTATTTATGTTTAAACTTTAATCACTTCATTTGTCTTTTTTAAATCTTACAAAGATTTTAGAACATATATAAGGTTTGAAACCTCATAAATTGTTAATTGCCTGGCGCAAACGTTTAATGCTTTCTGAGGTCTGTGACCCCAAATTGTTACCAAAAATTGAAACTATATATTTGTGAAAGTTATCAACTTCTTTTGCCTTGTTAAATAAATTAAATATTTGTTTTTGGATTTATCATTTCTCTAATACTACAGTTAGGCAAGATCCTGGCTTTCCTAACTCTTTCTAGGTTCATGCCCTCGTTAATACACAATAAATCTGTTACTATTTGTCTTGTCAGACCATCACCCTTCCCCATAGTAGGCATATGCATGCTTGAAAGGGAATACGCTAAATCCATTCTCTGGCAAACCGCCCAAGTCCTAGCTGCGGTTCCCGTTAGCTTTGATCAGGTCCTTACCCACTTTAGGTATCAGAGAACGGATTTGCAGTGGCAACCGTCTTTGAGTGCATTTAAAGTCAAATTCATAACTTTTGTGGGACCCTCCTCCTATTTTTCTATCCTTTTTCTCCAGTCCGAAACCCACCTCCTTTTTTTTTTATCATCTTCCCTTGGTGGTCAGGTTATTCCTCAGCCAATAATCTACCCAAAATTTGGTCCCGGAAACCCGGGAGAGTCCATTTGTCATTTTTTCTGTTTAAAAGATTATTTGGCAATACCTTGCAAATTATTAATATCTGCTTTGAATCTTTAGCTATAACTACATCATGCAAAGCCTGAGAAGGGGAAACAGGCCGCTCCTGTCTCCCGTGGTGTGTCCCTTTCTTTCAACTTATTTGCTGCTGCCAGCTTGACAGCATCTCCAAGGTTCCACAGTTTCGTGAGTTACATTTTAATCTATTTTCTTTGTCATGGCTCCTACTGAAAAGGATGAAACTCTCATTGCCAGACGTTCTTCCTATAAAGGGCAACTCACCAGATTCAGAAATTTCATCAACAAATTAAATCCCGCCGAGTGTGATCTAGACATCTTGACACAACGCCTTAAGTTGTACGAACGGTCCTATGATTATTACGATCAAACTCAAACCGAGATTGAATCCGCTTGCCCAGAACTTCAATCGGATCGGGACGAGGTCGAACCCTTGTACTTTGAAGGGATTGCCAAGGCCCACCAACTGATCCGCAGCATCTCAGAACCGGACACTAGGGTCATCAATCCGGCCCAGTTCGCACCCGCTTCAGTTCACAAGAACAAACCGAAACCGTTACTTCCAAAGATAAGCCTACCTCACTTCTCAGGCCAGGAAGGTGAATAATATTCTTTTTACGAACTTTACTGCTCACTTATGCATGAAAACTCAGACGTTGTCGACATTCATAAGTTCTATTTCCTGCGTGCGTCCTTGGAAGGCGAGGCCTTGGCCTTGGTTCAGTCACTGCCTTTAAGCGCAGATAACTACCACATCGCCTTTAATCTCCTTAAAGAGAGATATGGCAATTTACGTTTGAGTGTTGCTCACCACATCCGCTGTCTGTTCAACCTGCCAGCAGTCAAACCTAATGACGTCACCTCTTTAAGAGACCTGTTAGACGCTATTCAATTGCACGTGAGAGCGTTATATCAACTCAAGCAGCCAGTCCAAACGTGGGACACTATTCTTATTCATCTAGCTACATCAAGATTCGATTTTTCGACATTAAAGGCTTGGGAGATCGAACTCACTCGCAACGAGGAACATACGTTTGAACACCTTATCTCGTTTCTCAACAGCCGGTGCCAAGTCCTTACAGCACTCTCATTTCAGTGCGAAAATGTCGAAACGAGTCATAAGTGTCGCATTTTTGAGAAAAAACTTGTCTCTTCAAATGGTCATCAGCCCCCATCTGTCGAGAACAAGCAAACCCGTTCTGCTTCTTTCAAACATCCAAGAGGACATATCAGGCCGCTCAACAAATCTTTAAAATGCACGCTCTGTAAAAAGCTTCACACTTTGTACTCCTGCAAATCTTTTAAAGAATTGTCTGTCGAAGACCGAAGGAAGTTTGTCTTCATTAGCAAACATTGCTTCAACTGCTTGTCACCTAAGCATTCTTCTTCTAAGTGTACGTCTTCCAACCTCTGTTTCCATTGTAAAAAAAACCGCACCATTCTTTATTGCACGTTCATGATAAATCGAGGTCACCAGCACCCGCCTCTTCAAACTCCATGCAGAGCAGCTCCGAACAAACTAATGCTTCTTCCTGCATTTCTAACGCCGAAACTTCTCACAGTGCGCAAGTCCTTTTGTCCACTGTACAATTCGAAATCCAAGATAAATTTGGAAATTGGTTTCGAACCCGCTGTCTTCTCGACTCCGCTTCAACTCACAACTTGGTTTCGCAATCGTTAATTAAAAAACTAGGTCATTCGTCATCGCCTATTTCCATCAATGTATCCGGCATTGACAATTTGAAAACTCAAGCCTTGCAGTCTTCAAAATTGAAAATCAGAGACGTTTGCCAAAGAAACACCAATCTTAACTTAAACTGTCTCATTCTTACCAGTATTGGCAAGGACACTCCTAGCAGCTCTATCAATACTTCCGGTTTAAAGATTCCTTCGCACTTAAGGTTAGCTGATCCTCAGTTTAATGCTCAAGGTCCCATTGATGTACTTTTCAGTGCCAATGTTTTTTGGAATTGCCTCCGTAAACAGGTTCGCAAGTTATCCTCAAACGTGGTCGCCAGAGACACCGATTTTGGTTGGGTTATTACTGGTGAAATCCAACATCCCAGTCTTCAAACCAAATCGCAATGTCATTTTGTTACAGCTGACATAAATCCCATTTCTGAAAAAGAGAACGCTCATGGTTTCGATCTCAATACTTTTGAAAAACACTTGCCGAAACGATGTCTTATCGTAAACAACTACGCCACCTTTGTAAGTTGTTTAAATGATTTAGCCTTATTCCCGCATAAAATGGCAATTCAAGTTCGCCTCACCTTGTGTCACTTAGTTTACTTTCTCATGTCATTTTATAGCAGGTAATTGCTTAAACTCTCTATCGAAAACTATCTTCCCCTTGTGTAAAACCATGGCTATCAGTCTCCATCACCTCGTTGTAAGCTATGTTTCACTTCTTTCGCTATTTAGTAGGATGGCCACGGCCGGCTCCTTCCCCCTTCCTCACAATTGGAAGCCACTTTTGAAACCGCTTGAAAATCTGAATTCTCTCGCATCTAGAATAACTATTCTTACGCATAAACTCCTTCTCAATGTTCCAGTTTCTCTCCCTTTTTCGGAAGAATTAAGCTTTTTTCTGTTGAAAATTGTCGGATTCCGTAACCCTCAAAATTATGCGAAATTGATTTCTTACTTTATTTCTTATGTCTCTAAATTGTTTTTTCACGTCCAAGTTACGATTGACTGCATGCCGTCCAACCTGAATATCTGCTTTAAATCTCAGCTGATTTCACTTGTGTTGTTTGTTTATTTTGAACTGCTTGTTTGTCAATCTTGTTTGTATACAAGCTTGAGTAAGGCCAAGTTGCTGTTCATTTCCTCTATGCTTGCCAAAGGTCGGAGCAAGTTTCCTTTGTCTCAACTCTGGCTGACTGCCAACCATTGTCTTGCGAGTCGCTTCCGTAAGTTCAGAAGCCGTTCACCTCATTACCAAAATAAACTTGTTCCGGTTAAGGACTCATTCAGCTATTTATATTCCTTATCTCGCTGTAGTATGTGGGTCAAGGCCGTGTTTGCCTGTGTCTCCCACTTGCTCACGTTCGTATCCTATAGTTGCTTCGATTCTTGTTTCATAACATCGTTGCATATTTTTTACGCGCTCAAGTATTGCACTTTGCTTACATATTTTGCACCTTTATTGTTCATTGATGAACAAACTTGTTTTTTCTCGTCGTTACATTCGATCCGTTTTTGTATTTATACTTGTCATGGTCACGTTTCTCGCTGACTTAAGTATTTTTCTGAGTAACCCCTTTGATACTTATTATAACTTAAGGTCATTGTTTATGGCTACTAGATTGTTGTTACCTATGGCGTTCTTGCTTTCTACTCGCATAGTTCCTTTGTTTATTTGGTATATTCTTATCCTTAATAGATGTACTTGTTTCTATACGCTTTGTTTAAACTTGTTAATTCTTCTTTCGCATCTTATCGCAATCTTTACTAGAGGTATACTTCTCGCAGCTTCTAGCTATTTTGTGATTGAAGGTGTTGTTAATTCTCGTTATTTAACTCCGCTTTCCAATGACCCTGATGAACTGCTTCCACTTACACCTGGTCACTCCTTATAGGCACTTCTATTTCTGCCCCTCCTCCTCTTCCCAATTCTTACAGGGATTCTAATTTACCTATTGTTTGGCGTAGACTTGAAGCCCTTCGCAATTCTTTTTGGAAGAGGTGGAACTTGGAATATTTAACTTCCTTGCATCGGAGACAGAAGTGGTTCCTTTCCAGTACCGACATTAAAGTGGGGGACTTGGTCTTGGTTAGGGATGTTTCTCCCCCCCTGGTCTGGACTTCCGGTAGAGTGACCGAGTGTTATCCTGGAAGAGATGGGAAAGTCAGGGTGGTCAGAGTCTTGACCACTAATGGTCAGATCACAAGACCACTTCTCTTCAATTGCTTCATTACCTTTAAATGTTTAATTGTTTTTCCTGCTCTCTGTTGGTGTTTTTCTCCTCCCAGTATGGTGTATTCTTGGAATACACGGTACGAGAGAATATAAAGTTTAATGCTCTTTGCTTGTTCATTCCTTCCTCTTTATCAAACACCAACGGTAATCTTCTATTTTCTCTTTGATGGTCATGCCTCTAATGTCATTGTGAGTCTGTTCTAGATATATATCTTCCATGACCCACCTAGCGTCATCTAGCAACGAATCTCTGAAGCTCCTCAATTCTTCCTGGTGCAAGAGGACTTACTTTTCCATCTGGCCATCAGATCTCGTTGCCATCTCCAGCTATTATCTCCGTGATCAAGAGAACTTCGTCTACTTTTTCACTCACCATGCTGTGCTAGTATCACCTGCTATCAACTCTTTGAAGACCATTTCCTCAAGAGAATTTAAGTTTATAATATTGGTCATGCTTATATGTTCTCCTTTTGTCTCCTACCCCCACTCTTTCCCTTCCTTGGACCCTCCGCACTTCGCTGAGTGTGTCTCACTTGTAAGTCGGCAGTTGACTCGGTCAGTCAAGGCTCAACTAGAGCCAGTCTCCTCAAACCAAGAGGCACTCTATACGTTCTACGCCATGTTGGCACATTAAGTATCCGTCAAAGGGAACTTCACCTTCGACATGCAACCAAGATGAGTACAGACTTAAAGTTTTAACCTCATCTTCATCAATTTTATTATCCACATGCTTTTATTGATTATTTTATAGACAGCGTGAGATTACTTATTTGGGGCGGTAATCATTCTTCGCGGGATTTGCTATGTTGGGCTTTTGTCTGTCTAAGCCAACCTTACTAGAAAGTAGCTTTTCTTAAGCTATTTAAATGAGAGATCTTCTCACAACGTGGGATATTATCTAATACCCGCTGTCTATAAAATACCAAGCTAGTTCCTCCGCTGGATTAACTTTGGCCCCATTCTTCTATTAAGATCGTTCTGGAACCTTCCAGATCCTGTACTTTATCTACAAGTCTTGCCGTCATGTATTTTTCACTCACTTGTGAGAATACTATTTAAAATTGAAGAATCTTCCTTTTGAATTACAGCTCAATAGAGAATTTTCTTCCACCGTTGGAATGTTCTATGGCGCATTTAATTGTAATCCACAACTTTCTCAAGCAATAGACTTTCGCCTATCTAGTGCAACCAGTCCTTTTTCATTTTTGCAATAACTTTCTTTCCCATAAACTTTCGTGTTTCTACAGTGAACTTTTCATCTATTTAACAGACTATAGTGATAACTAGTGCTTGTTCAACTTTTCTACCGCGTCGCGATCGTCCGTTTACATTAAATAAGGCCATGAACATTTATCCTCAATCCCAATTGATCTTTCCTAAATCTTCTACTAACAAACCATATTAATAAAGTTATTTCTAGGTCTCACGAAAGGGAAACTTGCCCCATTTGTCACGTGATTCCTATTTAAACATAGGAAGTCTAGAACCTTCCTTTTGACTTTCTCTTCAGGTTTCACAGTAAGTGACCTGCTCTATTTTGCATAGCTGTCATAAAAGTAATCTTTATATATGTAATTCTTCGACACGTGTGTATGTGACTGAACTCCTCCTAAACGACTGAACCGATTTTGATGGAATTTGATATGTATATTAGGGTGGGTCCATGTTTGGTTTAGATTCACAATCTGACCCGGTAGGTGGAATGAACACAATTTTAGAACCACAATTTACACACAATTTTAGAACCACAATATACAGTCAAAAACAGTCGTCATGGAAACCACTAGCCTTGACCTTCGTGAAAGTTGATGTCTTTGGATGGTTTGTCTCGGCACGTTAGAGCCACCTGATCGCAACCTGTGCAAATACTGCCATGGCATACACTCCGCCCGTGGCGGAAAGTTGTGTTTTATACCAAAGGTGGCAGTGATGTCGAATTCTACTGTTTGTCTCTGCACGTTAGAGCGTTTCAAAGTCCCGTATGCGTTCATATACCATTCATCCCATTGCCATGAAACTTGGATGATATGTTGAGTGAGCTCCAGGGAAGGTGTTTGGCTTAGTAAATCCATTTTACAACAGATAGCGCACGAATAGATTCAACAAATGAGCGACGACGCGCGAAGGGTTTTAAAAAGTTCCCGTATGCGTTCAAATACCATTCGTCCGATAGCGATGAAACTTGGGTGAGATGTTGTGTACATTCCAGGGAAGGCTTCTGGCTTAGTAAATCAATTTCACATTAGGTAGCGCACGACTAGATTGAACAAATGAGTGACGACGCGCGAAGCGTTTCAACAAAATCCCGTATAAGTTTATATTCCATTCATAGATTGAGATGAAACTTTGATGAGTTGTTGTGTACACTTAAGTGAAGGCTTCTAACTTAGTAATCCATTTCACTGGAGGTCGCGCATGAGTAGATTCAACAAATGAGCGGCGACGTGCGAAGCGTTTCAACAAAGTCTCGTATGCGTTCAAATACCATTCGTCCGATAGCGATGAAACTTGGGTGAGATGTTGTGTACACGTTTGTGAGGGTTTCTAACTTAGTAAATCCATTTACAATAGGTAGCACACGAGGAGATTCAACAAATGAGCAACGACGCGCGAACCTTTAATCAAAGTCCCGTATGCGTTCAAATACCATTCATCCGATTGCAATGAAACTTGGGTAGGATGTTGTGTACACTTACGTGAGGGTTTCTAACTTAGTAAATCCATTTCACAGGAGGTTTCGCACGAGTAGATTCAACAAATGAGCGACGATGCACGAAGCGTTTCAATAAGGTCCCGTATGCGTTCAAATACCATTCGTCCGATTACGATGAAACTTGGGTGAGATGTTGTGTACACCCTACGGAAGGTTTCTGGCTTAGTAAATCTATTTTACAATAGGTAGCGCATGAGTAGATTCAACAAATGAGCGACGGCACGCGAATCGTTTAAAGAAAATCACTTATGCGTTTATATGTCATTCGTCCGATTCCGATGAAACTTTGATGAGTTGTTGTGTACACGCCAGGGAATGTGTTCAACTTGGTAGCGCACGAGTAGTAATGAGTGTAATGAGTAGTGAGTAATGAGTGTAGTGTAGTAATGAGTGACGACGCGCGAAGCGTTCCAACAAAATCCTGTATGCGTTCATACACTATTCATCGATTGCGATGAAACTTTGATGAGTTGTTGTGTACACTTACGTGATGCTTTCTAACTTAGTAAATCCATTTCACAGTCGGTAGAGCACGAGAAGATTCAACAAATGAGTGACAGCGCACGAATCATTTAAACCAAATCCTGTATGCGTTAAATGCCATTTATCCGTTTGCGATGAAACTTAGGAGAGTTGTTGTGCACGCTGCAACGAATGTTTCTAAATAAGTTAATTCAATTCACGATAGTTTAGAGGCAGTTAACAGTAATTGAAAATATTGTGTATCCAAAAGCACTTCAAGAAACAAAGTTACAACACTTTCTTTGATTGGCAGGACAACGTCTGCCGGGTCAGCTTGTCCAATATAAATATACGAAGTTATAGGAACTTCTCTTTCATTCTGCCTGTTCTCTTTCTTTGTTGTTTTGATGTTGTAACTTTTTCTAAGATAGGTACGCAGAGATTTCTTATAGTACACACCTTTTACTCTATTTATGTTTAAACTTTAATCACTTCATTTGTCTTTTTTAAATCTTACAAAGATTTTAGAACATATATAAGGTTTGAAACCTCATAAATTGTTAATTGCCTGGCGCTAACGTTTAATGCTTTCTGAGGTCTGTGACCCCAAATTGTTACCAAAAATTGAAACTATATATTTGTTAAAGTTATCAACTTCTTTTGCCTTGTTAAATAAATTAAATATTTGTTTTTGGATTTATCATTTCTCTAATACTACAGTTAGGCAAGATCCTGGCTTTCCTAACCCTTTCTAGGTTCATGCCCTCGTTAATACACAATAAATCTGTTACTATTTGTCTTGTCAGACCATCACCCTTCCCCATAGTAGGCATATGCATGCTTGAAAGGGAATACGCTAAATCCATTCTCTGGCAAACCGCCCAAGTCCTAGCTGCGGTTCCCGTTAGCTTTGACCAGGTCCTTACCCACTTTAGGTATCAGAGAACGGATTTGCAATGGCAACCGCCTCCAAGTGCATTTAAAGTTAAATTCATAACTTTTGTGGGACTCTCCTCCTATTTTTCTATCCTTTTTCTCCAGTCCGAAACCCACCTCCTCTTTTTTATCATCTTCCCTTGGTGGTTAGGTTATTCCTCAGCCAATAATCTACCCACGCTGTCACTCATTTGTTGGAACCTCCCGTACGCTACCTATTGTAAAATGGATTTACTAATTCAGAAACCTTCCCTGAAGTGTACACAACAACTCACCGAGGTTTCATCGCAATCGATTGAATAGTATATGAACGCAGACGGAACTTATTTGAAACGATTCGCGCGCCGTCATTTGTTTTTTGAAACTACTCGTGCACTACCTATCGTTAAATGAATTTACTAATTCAGGAGCCTTCCCAGGAGTGTACGCAACAACTCAGCCAAGATTCACCGCAATCGGATGAATGGTATATGAACGCAGACGGAACTTTTTTGAAACGACTCGCGTGCCGTCACTTATTTGTATAATCTACTCTTGCGCTACCATATTGTAAAATGGATTTACTAAGTCAGAAACCTTTCGTGGAGTGCACACAACAACTCACCCAAATTTCATCGCAATCGGATGAATGGTATATGAACGCATAAAGGACACACGCGCACACAGACAGAGAGACTATCACGTATCATTCATTTTTATATAGGCCGACAGTAGAGTTATTTTTTAGGTGTTCAAAAGGTAGAATAGTTTTTTAAATAAGTTTTTATATTTTAAGTGTAGCAAAAGTTGACATAAACTGCACAAAGCTTTTATTAATGCCTAATTGTTAGTACAAAATCTGAAATTGTAAATATTTTACATAATGATATGTCATCAAATAATTACCGAGAACTTCACACTGTTAGGCAATATTTTCTCTCCTTAAAAATTTTAATTATTAAAATTCAATAAGAACAAGTATGTCAGAGGTGATTTTCACACTCTAGCCCATTTAATTGACATAACGTCTTTAGAATGTAGGATTCTTGGAAATAATAAGAGATTTACCCCCACTTTCCTGACAGTAAATAAACAAACAATAAGATGTAAGCTTATAAGTGCTGAAAATATTTGAATTGTCAGGTAGGATTTCTCTCAATCAACTACAGCTAGGAATGAACACTATCTGCATGTTTAAGTTACATTTAAAAATGTTGGACTAAAAATTCAAAAATACTACAATAAATGAAAAGAAATCAGCATTTTTAGGTACTCGCATATCATTTTGTCTCTTTAGATACTGCAGAATTCAAGAATATGGCTCTTTTGAGTGTGATTCGGAAAAGTATTCGATTATTTTTGTATTTAGAAGCAAGGAAAAACAAGATGTTCAGTAAAGAACATATAGCCTACTTTCTCCTAAATGCGTGGGTATTGTTATAACTCTTTGTCCTTTTCAAGGAGTAGACAATTGAATGTTGGTTGTAGTAGCTTGTTGAAATACAACCTGTTATACGGATATTAAACATTAGGTGTCCTTTGCTAATGCTACATCTCTACAATATTTCATTCAGTTAGGTTTCACCGTGTTTGAATTGATATGGTGAATCGATTTGCACACATAGATGGCCGCTATCTGCAAACTATTGGGTTAATGACCTTGTAGTTCTGTCAAATGATGCTTCCCACAAAAAGGTATGTTGTTGCAAAATTTGGTAGTGATCAGATGATTAGGTTGGTCGTAATTCGATTTAAGTTTTCAACATTTGGATGGCCGCCATTACGTTTCCGTCAATATGGCGACGATATAAAACATGACACTGAGTTGCTTTTGCGAGTGCTATCTCTGTACCAAATTTCGTTCAATTCGGATTCACCGTGTTTGAATTGATAGGGGTAATCAATTTGCAAACATACATGGCCACTATGTGCAAACTATTGAGCTGATAAGCTTGTAGTTTGGTCAAAAGATGCCTACCACATAAAGATAAGTTGTTGCAAAATTTAGTAGAGATCAGATTATTCGGTTGGTCGTAATTTGATTTAAGCTTTTAACATTTGGGTGGCCGCCATTACGTTTCCGTCAAGATGGCGGCGATATAAGACTTGACACTGAGGAGCCCTTTGCTAGTTCTACCTCTGTACCAAATTTCGTTTAATTCAGTTTCACCGTGTTTGAATAGATAGGGGAATCTGTTTGCACACATACATGGCCGCCATCTGCAAACTAGTGGGCTGATGATCTGGTAGTTTGGTAAAAATATGCTTCTCACACAAAGGTATTGCGCCCGTTGACGCATGTTTTCTCAGATAACAAAGACTAAAACTTATGCTGGAATGTAACTGAACATACCCTGCGAGCGGCGGGAAGAAGCTGAAGTAATATCGCTTATGATCATATTTTTATATATTTTGGACATTCCAAAAATCAATTATAATTATAACCAAGTAATTATGCATATTTGAAGTACAGCATACTATCAATTTACGCGGCTAGCTCATATCCTAAGAGCACGACATATTTGGTAACACCAGTTCCTATTTGTCTTTGGATGAGGCAACATCGATGTGCATGTTGGAGCACAAGTGAAAGTACGTCCGTGAAGGGAAACCATGTGGCACGAAAAATCAGTGGATATTTTTCTCAGGGATAGCCATCATGGCATTAATTAACAATTTAAAAATTGGAGACATTCATCATTACATAAACTGTGAAATATTTTCGTTCTCCGAGGTGAAATGATGGACTTGTGTAAAGCAAACTTTATGACCGCATGGTCACACACACACACACACACACACACACACACACTTCAGTGTTACATAAACTGTGTAATTAATTAACTGTACACAATCTACGAGTACAATCTTTATTTGCCGGAGGGGCAGTATTTTTGGTTTAATATTTTATGTTAATATTTTCTGTAAATATCAGTGCAAAAGTCACGAGTGAGGGTCGCACAAGCGACAAGACTAGAGCCAGTGGCGGAGTGAAAATGGGCAATTTTTCACCGCATATTAGCTTCAATGCGCGCAAGTTTTCGTTAATTGTGTGCTACGTTATTACCAACGCTAACATTACAATCATGCTAAACCATCAGATCGTCAAATACAACCCCAACCACGCGATGGCATGTGATTTCTAAATCATGCATGGGGAATTGGCAGCGGAAGATGTCCAAATACAATGAGAAGATAATCTAAGGCCATACACGAGACCGCATATAACATCTCGAACCTAGTGTCGCTGCGTCTGCAAGTCAGATCAAGTATTTATAGCGTATTGTAATGAGTTGGAAACAGTAGATTAGTTTAATTTGGTTTCATTTATTTAAGTGCACAATGCAGGTAGTTAATTATAAGACGCGTGTGTAAAGTAATAATTTTATTAAACATTTACAGACGCCAGGAAGGCTGGATTTTCAATGCTCATTTCGTATCATTTCAAAACAGTTATTATCAACTTTTATTTTGTCAAGCTGATGACAAATAAACTAGTTTGGCAGATGTTAAATCGAGGCCAAGGTTACGAGCCAAACCCACTACACAGCACACTCGATTCTAGGCAGTGCATCTGTATTTTGTTTAGAAGGCTGTGAGATTCTTAACATTATTACAAGTGGAATGCAGAGTTCCGTTATTCACATTTGTTGGCCAGATCAATACTTGAAAACAGGTTTATTTCTTTAAGAGAAGCCACGCAGGCAATGAATGCAACTGTATTTCGTAACCAAATGAACGTAGGTTCGACCTTATTCAGGGAAGAGGCAATTTTATAAATGCTCACACACACTTTTAGCTTGTATCAGAAGCCTTCGTGTTTATTTAAAACGTTGTCAGGATGTGTTTTCTGTACACATAATCTTTATTACCAGCACTTCAAACGTGTATCAATTAGGAATCCACACTTTTGTAAATTAACGTTATGAGAGTATCATATGAGTCGTGACGGTGGATTAATACCTCCGACATTGTTATTGTGGTTATACCGGTGGTAATGAACTATTTGAAGTCGTACCAAACCGAGGGCGCCTGGATCGATGAATCCGAAATAAGAGTAAAGTAATTGGTGAGGACATAGGATGTCTAATAATTAAGAAGTAATTGGTGAAGACACAGGGTGTCTAGTAAACTATTAAACTATTGAGTTATTTTGCTTAAGTTGGATACACACGTTACCTAAATACACTGAACGCTTTTAAAGGTCCATAAACTGAACAACAATACTGTCAGGGATAAATAATTGTGTGAAGCTTTAATAATCAAAAATAGAGTTTTGAAAACTAACGAACCTTATAATTCCCCCTGAGTCTAAATAAAATTTCTAAACATTAAAAATAAACTATTTTCTGGACCAAATGTTAACACTTAGATATTGTTAAGCTATTTTGGATACATTTTGATACATTTTCACATGAATAGTCGACAACTAATTGGTGATGTGATAACAGAAGCACACACATCAGATTAGTATCAATATGAGTCGAGGTAATTGTTTAATTACTATCGCATTTACAGGCTTTCCTATATTTTTCTACTTTCTTAACACTTTGACACTATGACCGTTTGTTACAAACAGTAACAAATCGAGTACGCAGGCAGTGCCAATTGCACAACCATAGGAGTGCTGAATTATTGTATGCATTTGTGTTGTATTAGCATAGCTTCTTTTATTTATTCAGCAACATTGTGCACATAGCTTGATTTTCTTAGTAATAAACGCATCTCGTTTATTAATTAATGATATTTAGGACTAGATAAACACTCAACTCTAAAGACAAATGTTAGAGATGGCACCATCAAAGCATAGGACAAATTTTCCCCTTGCTACTAAATGTAAATGTTCTAGTATTTGTAAACAAGTAAATGTCTTGCTTTGCTGTAGATTCTTTTGATGTTTGATCCTCCCGTAGTCGTTTCGATGTAATTGCTTAGGGCCGACCTTACGTGCCATTCTCTTAGCTTGTTCATTTTAGTCGAATTTTGTATTAGGACCATGAGAGTAATTTAGATCTTGTTTAGGACATATTTTCTTTCAGGGCAGAATAGTATCGCACTAGCCATTTGCAACTCTCATGCTAGGATAGGGATCTATTCTGAATAAAATTTATTTGTGATTTTAACATAAGACTGACCTCTCTTTTCTTGTTTAGTTTTGTTATCGATGCATTCCTCTGAGCTGGTTAAAGATCGAACCTCACTAATTCCCGACACCCCCGAGTGCAGACTTTCTGCTACACCAGTCTATGAATGTATCGTCCCCTATACTTCTGTGTTAACTGGAAGAGGGTCTCGGAAGGGTCATTTGAAACCGGTGGCTCCCCGAAACCTACGGCCAGCGGGTACAGTATCTTGTTGCAAAATTTGGTAGAGATCAGATTATTATTAGGTTGGTCGTAATTTGATTTAATCTTTTAACATTTGAATGGCCGCCATTACGTTTTCGTCAATATGGCAGCAATATAAAACATGACTCTGAGGTGCCCTTTGCTAGTGCCACCTCAGCACCAAATTTCGTTCAAATCGGGTTCACCGTGTTTGAATTGAGGGGGGGGGGGGATCGATTATCACACATACATGGCCACTATCCGTAAATTATTGGTCTGATGACCTTCTAGTTTGGTCAAATGTTTCTTCATACATAAAGGTATATTGTTGCAAAACTTAGTAGAGATCAGATGATTAGGTTGGTCGTAATTTGAATAAAACATTTTATTTTGGGTGACCGCCATTACGTTTTCGTCAAGATGGCGCCGATATAAAACATGAACTGAGGTGCCATTTGCTAGAGCTACCTTTGTGCCAAATATTGTTCAATTCGGTTTCACGGTGTTTGAATTGATAGGGGGAATCGATTTGCACACAAACATGGCCGCCATCCGCAAAGTATGGGGTTGATGACCTTGTATTTAATCAAAAGACGCTCGCTATATAAATATATGATGTTGCAATATTTGGTAGAGATCGGATGAATAGGTTAGTCGTAATTTGATTTAAGCTTTGAACATTTCGGTGGCCGCCATTACGTTTCTGTCAAGATGGCGGCGATATAAAACATGACACTGAGGTGCCCTTTGCTAGTGCTACCTCTGTACCAAATTTCGTTCAATTCGGTTTCACCGTGTTTGAATTGATATGGGGGGGGGCAGACATTCATCGTACTCACACTCACAGACACACAGACTCACAGAGACACACACAGACAGACAGACACACAATTTTTCGCCCTGTGTTGATCTCATAAGTCTTTCATTTTTTGAAAAAATTGAAAGTAGGCTAAAAATGGGTGAATACCGAAGAATGCTTGCCACGGTGGGTGATTGGATAGCGTGATGGTCTACTAACCCCAAGATTGCAGGTTCGCCTCTGGCCGTGGTAAGTGGTTTTTGAAAAAAAGGAAGATTGTAGTTTTACGTGACCGTGAATCTTGTGATTATGAGCCACGGGACCTCCTTTTTACGTGGAATCCGAACCACAGGACATGGCATTTCACTTCGATAAGTGGTTTTTGAAAGACGGCAAAAATACGACACGCATGTCATACGATGTTGGCATGTCAAAGAACCCATTTGAATTCGGTAGGCCGAGTTCATAATGGCAAAATTAATCTCGGGAGTTTCCACCAACACAAAGTTCCTCATTTCTCTACTAGAAAGCGCTAGTGTTCAAGGAGCTTTCATAGTGATTCAAGGAACAAGGAAATTTGACATGCAAGCTACCCTCTGGGTGTCAAATTACAAAGCTTGCCACACACAAGGACATGACGTCTGTCTTCGCCTCATTGTTCTCCGGTAGAAATGGCTCAGATTCGAGCACTAATTAGTGGGGAGTTAAACAAAAGACGAGACTCAGATAAGAGATTAATATTAGCAGAATTATAAGTTTCCCTAATTAACTTTATGCTTACACACGGCGAAATATAAAATTACGAACTCCGTGAGCCTCTAGCGAAAGGTGATGTCAGCATATTGGACTTGTTACCCAGCCTTGCTGTCACTTTTCCCCTTTCGTCCCCAGCAATCTCGGCTCGTTTTAGCTGAAGCATCAGCAGTTCTCTAGAGGATGTCTTTGTTCTCATTCGTATATGTCAAGTTAGAACGCTACCAAGCGATATTTCTCTGTCCTTAGAAGAGCTGAATACTACAATATGTATTTGTAACACTTGTTATTCCCATTTTTACGGACACCGTGGAAGCCAGGGTTGGATTCCCGGCTCTGCAAAGGAATTTAATTCTGGTCTGAGGGCAGGAACGGAGTAAAATCTGAGGAAAAACGGAAAAATGGAGGGCATCAACAGTCCTACCTCAGCCATCCTGGAAGTGCAATTCCGTGTTTACCCACTTCTACTCCAGGCAAACGCCGTGATGGTACCTAACTTAATGACACGGCCGCTTCCTACCCTAATTCTATCTAGATTACAAGTGCAAACTCTAGTACAGACAACACAGTGACACTGGTTATCCGACCAACATTTACACACACCCAAGTGCACGTGGCTACATGACCACGATGTCGCAAAGCTCTACACAATCAATAACAATAACAGGAACAACGACAACCTATTCTACGGGTTTGTGGATGAGGTGAGACGATCCCTATGTGAAAAGTTGTTTCATATTTACGGTCGGATGACCTTCCTGACGATCTCGCCAGAAGAGTACTCAAGACCTGAAATCAATTAAGATGAAATTGAGCAAGCAGTTGAAAGGAAGCGTCCGAGGCCTACTATACGGTACTGTCCTGGCATTTACTCTGAGTTGAATATAACAAACTATGGGAAACCTTGTGAAAGAAGGCTAATATGCCCACATATTTCGTACCCGGTTGTAGATTAGGATATCGATCGTCTTCAGGTAGGCAAATAATGCCTACGTTAGTTTATAATTTAGCTAAAAACATCGTGCGAAATATTTCAAAAGTGCCGACTGATTGCGCCGTGAATCGAACCTGCAACCTAGGGCCCAGCAGGTTAGAAAGTTACCCCTGAGCCAAGCAGTCAGTCAGTTGTAATATTAATCGAAACTATAGACGAACGTATATTCTTGCATAGTGCTAAAATGAACGATCATTAGGCGCCAGAGATATGTTCATCAAATCTCAGTGGTGTATGGTAGAGTTAAATTAGGGATAATGTCTGATCACCGTCCGAAAGTATTGATTGCTTTTTAATATGAGATGTTCCTGAAGTGAAATCTTTAAGATTTGCAAAAAGGGAACGATAAGATCACGATTAAAAAGGAACAAGTCATGTGCTGCTAAGAGACGGCTGAATTAAGCTGCAGAACAAATTAAGAGAATAATCACATAGGGGTACCAAACAGAACGAAACGGGAAGACTTAGCTTTGACTACAAAGGGGATTTTCACTACTTCCCCTTTGTGGTGAAGACGAAGCAAGAATGGTTCTGACGTCAGAAGCAGTCGTCATCTTGGTGTGGCAGGACAGGAAATGAAGCCAGCTAACTGATACCAAATTCCATGTTAGAGATACCATCTGATGCCAAGTGCAGGCACCCCACAATGCAACGCTTTGATGAACGCGCATTCCACTGTTATTTCACAATACCGCGCTAACACATACATCCGCCGAACAACGAACGTTTACGCCCCTCAACGCAAAGGGCGTGTCCAATGAGGTGGGGGCTACAGCCCCTCGGAAATGCTCTTGAAATTCCTAGGAAAATTAGACAAAAAAAAAAAATAGCTGTAATTTTTAGAGTAGTGTTGTGTTTGAGACTTCATTCTTTGGACCGGTTTGATTCAGCTCTCCACACTCCCCTATCCTGAGCTAATCGTTTCATCTCTTCATAGCTACCACACCTTACATCCGATGCAATCTGTTTATCATTTTCTAACCTTGGTCTACCCCTACAGCTCTTGTCCTCGACCAATCCTTCCATGACTAAGTTTAGTATTCCAGGATATCTTAGTAAGTGTCCTACCAACCTAACTCTTCACTTCATTAGCAGTCGTCAGAAACACCGCTTGTCTCCCACGCGTCTTTATACCCCTTCATTAGTTACTCGATCTACCCATTTGATCTTCAAATGCTTCTATTCTCCTCTTTTCTTCTGTGCCAACAGTTCAAGCTTCACTTCCATAGAGAGCCACGCTTCAGACAAAGGCTTTCGAAAATGACTTCCTAATACGCAAATCTATATTATTTTGATATCAACAAATCTCTTTTCTGTAGAAAAGCTTTCCTTACCTGAGCAAATTTACTTTTTATATCCTCTTTGCTTCGTCCATCACTGGTTATTTTGCTTTCTAATTAGCAGAAGTCTCCTACTTCCTTTAGCTTCTCAACTGCCAATTTGTCGTCAATAGGGGTTTCTGATTTATTTCAGCTGCATTCCATTATTTATGTTTACAAATTATTAATTTTCATCATGAATTCTTTCCTCGAAAAAAAAACTACAACTAGTGATATAGAAAAGTGCAAAGCGTTTCAAGGAAAGACGTCGTAAACATTCATGATTCTATGGTTTCCTATGTAGCGGAGAAAATGCTCGAGTTTTTCAATTACAGTTTTAACACGTAGGTCTATCTGACGATCGATTACCAAGGGTGTAGAGAATATCCACTCGCCATGTCCAGTGCAGTTGTTGGCATAGTGACGAAAAACATACAACTTACAAACGGTGGATTAGAGTTATTGAATTTATTTGAAATGCAAGTCAAAGTTAAGAACAAGTATTCAATCATACGAACATACGATGGTTTAACTATCACCTTTACAAACCAAAACTCGTACGAAAGTGTTGACATCAACAGCTTATACTGGAGCCAATTAATCGTTTAGCTAAGTTAAAACTGGCAGGAAAACAAAGTTCTTCAGCGTTGAAAATGATTAAACTTTGAAGACAAGTAGAAGTTTTCTGACGGATTCTCTTCTAAGAAAAAGCATCTGAAAGATAGAAAACTTTTCCTATCAGTGTTTGCTAAAGAGTAATGGTTAATCATTAAAACTTTACGCTTGTGTGGTACTTTAAAACTGCAACCTGGTGTTTGTCTTCCAAGATAAGTCATTTCAAAAAATCAAAAAGCACAAGTAAGGAACTTGGCTGACGGAGGAGTTACGAGGTAGTAAATCAGACTGCCAATGACAGTCCAGAATGTTAGAAAACTACCTTTACAATGATCCCATTCGAGGGTCGCATTGGCAAACGTTTTCTTACTCGAGTAACCATAGATACGAGTACCATTTTCCATCAACTTCGTAGCACTCATACCTAAAAGTATACTGGTATGCTTGTATTCAGATACAATTCTATACCGCTCCACCAATCTCAAATCAAATTTCGAAAACAAAATTGACACCCAGAATACATCATTGGTTACTTGAATTTCGAATAATCTCTTCCATTCTTCTAATTTCGGCCTTTTAGCACAAGAGAATAGGCTAAAATATCTTTGTCGTACAAGGACTGATCATAGCTCAATTTAAGTCCCTCGTTGTGAGAAACAATAATCGGAAAACTACATTGAAAGGTTCTAAAACTAACAGTTTCAGAGATATTTCTAGAATAATATCCTAATACTGGTGGACTAAACAAGGTGTGGCTAGCAGAAACCATTGCAACAGCAGCTCCTGGGGGTGACATCCAACTTCCCTCCTGTCTCTGTACGAGGCAATGCCACTCCCTTTGACTGGCTGCTTGGTGCAGCGGTAACGTTCTCACCTGCTGTTCCCAAGTATGCAGGATCGAATCGTGGCAAAGTTAGTTGGCATTTGAGGGTGCGCAAATGCGAGGGAGGCGTGTCCGTTAAAAATCCCCCGTGAGGTGAAATTCCGGCACCCCGGCGTCACTAAAGGCCACAGTAGTTATAAGGGACGTAAAACCATTAACATTATTATTTATCACTCCATGTATTACCTACAATACAGTACGAACATCATCTTTGAATTTACGGTGATATTGAGGATACCTATGCTATTTGAAAGAAAACTATGATCACTGAGGTAAAGGAATTCCTTTTTAGTTACTGATGAGAAAACATGTTTTGAATTGAATAGGATCAGAAGCAAGGACAATTATGTGCAGTACAATAGCTTGACTTACATAACTTATTACCTTTAGTTCCCTTTGGGAATCCTCGAGGCTCCACCATCTCACTCTGTTGACTGCAATCTTCTTTCCAAGTCTTTCCCTTCAATCTCAGACGAAAGGTCGTCAACTTCCGGCTATTATTCATGGATGTTTCTTTAAAATTTCTGATTTAAGGTGTGTGGGTTATTACCCCACATCACCCGATCTTAGTTTCTAAGAAGGCTAATTTTCTTTCGTTTTTCCCACCTTAGGTTTTGAGGATCCCTCCTACCTGAAAGGCAGCATTCTCTCTCTTCCCCATCTGTCAATTTTATTGTACCACAGCTCTCCTTTACCGTTGTAGTTGCTATTGAGGACTTCACCATGGCCCCGTTAGACGTCGCTTTTCAGGGTTCCTTTAAGACCTGCACAGCTACCGTAGTGGTTATTGGACACACTGTATATATTGGTTACAATGTAACACCCTGTACGCATGTTTTATGCTCCTGCGAATAATTCCTTTCTTCAGTGATGAGACAAATACTCTCCTGTATTGATGTCGCTCGATGAGCAATGAATCCGAATTCACTACTCTTCTTAAAGGAAATAGCCATTATCACGGAGGGAATGACTGCTCCATTCCATTTGTTAATAGCTGCTAATGTAATTACAGTACATTGGTGAACATTACTTTTAGGAGTAAAATTTACTAGCACTTCTCATTTTGAAGTTTATAGTCCTCGATTGCAATTTCTTTCCAGGTTCCAAGAATTTGTCATATTAATTCAGAGAAAAGTTTTGCTGCTGATTGGTTTCTGGAATGACTTAAAGGATATCTTGGTTATCACACTCGTATACTCGGGGAAGGGCTCTTCAGGCGAGTTATGTACCTGGCCGACCAGGCCTTACAGCGTCTGGCGAGGCCTCTCGAGAGTTAACCACTGTCTGCTGACGACGATCTACGAAATGTACGATTACTTTTAATTAGGCCTATATGTTTTCTTAAATCAAGTTCCGTTTAAGAATTGTATTTTCAGGATCGTGTTGATGACCGTGGAATTCCAAATCCACACCATGCTACCATAAAATATTGTTGTTGCTGTTGTTTCACTTAGGGGCTTTGAGACATCGTGGTCATGTAGCCCCGTGTACCTGGGTGTGGAAGCAAACTGATATAATCTGTGTTATTGTGATGACTAGGGACCGGATTCTTAATTTTTTACCTATTTCTAGCCTACTTTCGATTTTTGCAAGAAAAGAAAGTAGACTTATGAGATCTACACAGGGTCAAAATTGTATGTCTGTGTGCGAGTGTGTGCACTCTGTATATCTGTCCTCCCCGATCAATTCAAACACGGTGAATCCGAATTAAACGAAATTTGGTACAGAAGTAGCATTAGCAAAGGGCACCTCAGTGTCATGTTTTATATCTCAACCATCTTTTCCAAAACTGAATGGCGGCCACTCAAACGTTCAAAACGAAAAAACAAATAACGACTAAACTAATCATCCCATCTCTACCATATTTGGTAACAAGATACTTTCATATGGGACGCGTCTTGTGTCCAAACTACAAGGTAATCAGCCGTACTATTTCATGATGGCGTCCGTGTATATTATGCAAACTTTATAATTCATAACATGGGACCCACCAGTTCCGATTATCGAACCGAGAATCGTTTTTCTACGGGACGAGTCCCATTCGAAATTATAAGTGACTTTAAAAAGCTGAGCCGTCTCAGTTACAAGGCAAGATGGCAGCTGATATCTTGTGCCTGACCTATATTTCACTAGTTTAAGTATTGCATGCAATATAGCCTGCTGATAGAAATAATATAAACTTTGTATGAAATGCTTTATATATAGAAAGTATACTCCACTGAAGAAATTGTTTAGTCTAAATCATTATTTGCTAAGACGTTGTATGTAAGTGAATTGATATCGGCACATTTTGGTTGACATAATTGGCTGCGTGGTAAAGCATTAGCCTTTGACCCGTATGGCTGGGGTTCTAATCCTACCAGAGGTTTTTTTTGCTTGTACTTGCATATATTTATTGTTTTGTAATTAATGCGACGTTTTAAAATTAAGCGTTATATTGTGCATATTGCAATTGAAAATATATATTAAATTAAAACAAAATTCGCCAGCGGATCTGCACGAGACATCTAACAGCAACCAGGAGAACTATCATGGCCAACTGATTGCGCACTGGCCCACAGATTACCTTCCAGCTTTAATTGAAAAGTTTCCTATTATGGCCGCTAGAATGCACTCTCCCTATTAGGATTATCTTATCCGCCAGATGTCATGACTCTTCTACGTGGGACTCGAATTTGAAGCATGAAAAGTTGATAATTGATACATTTTTTCATTTCAAATCGTTTATAACAGCCTATTGTGTGTTATCTGAAAATGTTATATGAACTAAAGACAAAACGATCTCATATAGTATCTGTACACTATCTGTTGGTGCTAGTACAGGATATTAATTAATACTTTCATTGCAGCCAAATAGCAATCGAAAATAATAAACATGTACACTAAAATTGGGCTCTGGGGATTTGAATTTCATAGTCTTTGATTGATTGTTTCCTTTTCTACCGAGCTCTAAGTGGTAGCGTTCACATGCTTGCCCACATAGTCGGCATACACGCGTCACTGTGGTGTGATGGAAAGATTTGTTAATGCCAAACCATGAACAGCCACACGTGTAAACACAATGCCTCAACTCAAAGTTGGATGTTACCCACGTCCGGCCAATTATGTCTCCAGTTCCATAAATTTATTGAGATGTGTCTTTTCTTTCTTTCTTTCTTTCTTTCTTTCTTTCTTTCTTTCTTCAGTGATGGTAGTAGTTTTTCCGAGGTTCTGGTGTTTGGTAGAGGTAAATAGTTTCTAAGGTCTTCAACCAAGAAATGATTCAATTATACTCTTTGATAACTATACTCATACATTTAGGAGAAAGTAGGCTATATGTTCTTTACTGAAACACAAAAATACTTTAACACTTTTCAGAATCACACTCAAAAGAGCCATATTCATGAATTCTGTAGTACCTAAAAAGCTAAAGGATATGTGAGTTCTTAACAAGTAGTTCCGTGAAGAACTATACAGCCTATTTTCATATATCCTACTCATGTTAATTGCCTCTATCAACATACAAAATTTCAGTTTGAAGGTTGTGATAGATTCGTAGATATTGAGAACCATCCAAATATTTCAGACGGTCGCCAGGTTGGATTTTTAGCCTACTTTTCACATTTTGCAAAAATGAGGAAAAAATAGACTTATGAGATCGGGCAAATGTGTGTCTGTCTGTCTGTCTGTCCGTCTGTCTGTCTGTCTGTCTGTCCTTCTGTCTGTCTGTCTGTCTGGCTGTGAGTGTGTCCCCCCCCCTATCAACTCCTAAACGGCTGCAGCAATCGAAACAAAATTTGGTAGGAGTAAAGATCTACACCTGAATATCTCACGGCCATATTTGAAAATGATGTCAGTGCTACCAACTGCTAAAAAATCGCAATTGAAATTTGAGCTCCATGTTGGATATCTTGGAAAGTATGAATGGGACCTATTTCAAAATTGGCACACGTACAGATCATAATATTTCAGTTTAATTTCCAGGAGGCCAAACATGGCAGTGTTGGCCAAATGATTATAAGCCTCCTGATAGGTCCAATTTTTAAATGCATTTAACTTCTACACTATCAATTGGAATTCAACCAAATTTCGTATGTTGTATGTGTACATAACCAGATATGACTGAGAGTATTCTTACGACCTACCAGGGCTGCCAACTGTTAATAAATGCTCCTAATTTATTTTATCCAAATACCAATATATCAGAAAGTATGCAAGCCGACAGCTTTAAACTATGCACACGTATAGTACCTGACATTCTACATTAATTTGGAGTAACTTATATACGTCAGTGCTACCAACATGATTCTAAGCCTGCTGACAGGTCCAACGTTAAATACATGCAACTTCCATACTATCATTTGGATTTCAACCAAATTTCGTATGTGTTATGTGTACCATAAAAGATATGACTATGCGTATTCTAAGGAGCAACCAGGGCTGCCAACTGTTAATATGTGCTGTCCCTATTTTTGTTACTCTAATATCAATATATCAGAAAGTATGCAAGCCAATAGCTCTAAAATTTGCACACGTATAGTACCTGGCATTCTAGACAAATTTGGAGTAACTAATATACGTCAGTGCTGCCAACATGATTCTAAGCCTGCTGATAGGTTCAATTTTAAAATGCATGTAACTTCTATACTAACTAATGGATTTCATTCAAAATTGGCACAACAATAGATCATATTATTTCCGATTATTTCTGACCAATACATGCATTACATTGTTGCCAACATGATTTTACGCGCGCTGTTAGATCCAATGTTTAACTACATGTAACGTCCATGCGATTCATTGGACATCAACCAAATTTTGTATATTGTACCTTAAGAGATGGAACTAAGAATATATTCAGTCATCAGGGCTGCCAACTGTAGTGCTCTATTAGGATACATTATGCCAGGTATACAGTATTTCGAACTAATTGGAAATTTCGATATTAGCAACTTAATTTCGTCATTATTCTAGATAGGTTCATATTCTGTAGAATAATCATTGGCATGAAAAGTAGGCTGTATAGTTCTTAACGGAACTTCCTGTTATTTTTGTACTGTTACATTAAGATTTTTGTGTAAGTGTGGTATTCAAACTTCAAACGCATGATAAGAACACAAGAAGTAAAAACGAGATTTTAAAATTTCGCACAGCTTCCATCTTCTGATTATGCAAACAATTGAAATAAATTAGATGCCTTTGGATTAACATTTGTATAAGCATTTAACGTGCAACGTTTCACTGCATTCAGATAGTTAATTCGCGAGAAACGTCCATGTGAATATTTATATTTCGCGTCGCCGCCATGTTGGATTTGTGCTCACCAGGTTACTGAAAGTCCTAGTCACCAGGTGTTTGAAAGGCTCGTAGGTGAACTTCTAGTATTGCCCTTTATCACCGTACACAATTTCAGGGTGATATCGGTAATTGTTTCCGAGATACTGAATGCTGGTGAAATATTTCGCACAGCTGCCATGTTGGATTGATGAAACACAATAGAATTTGAAGGACACGGTCGGGGTCGGCCAGAATAGTGCTATGAACATAAAAAATTCAGTTTTATTGCTCTAAGAGATTCATAGATATTGAGAACCGTCTAAATATTTCGGATGCTCTCCATTTTGGATTGTTATATGTATAGGCCATAGAGTTATGTAGCCTACCATTCAAGGACAATTATTGCCTAGGTTCATTATTCAAACTTTCACTTCAATCGCATGATTACGACACAAGAAATAAAAACATAATTTTAAACTTTCGCACAGCCGCCATCTTGAGGTTATGTAAACAATTGAACTAAATTAGATGCCAGTGCATTACAATATGTAAAATCATTTACTGTACCACATTTCACTGCGCTCAGAGAGTTAAATCACAAGAAAAGTCTATTCAAATATTTTTAATTTGCTTGGCCGCCATGTTCGTTTTGTACTTTACAGGTTTATGAAAGTTACATAGATAAACTTGTATCAGTACTCTTTATCACCGTACCAAATTTCAGGATGATATCTGTAATAGTTTCGGAGATATAGAGTGTCAGTGAAATATTTCGCACAGCCGCCAATTTGAGGTTATGTAAACAATTGAACTAAATTAGACTCCAGTGCATTACAATGTGTTTAAACATTTGCATTACCAAGTTTCATTATGTTTGGATAGTTAAATCGCGAGAAAAGAGTCTCAACTTCGCTTGGCCGCCATGTTGTTTTTTTAGTCACCAGGTGTTTGAAAGGCTCGTAGGTGAACTTCTAGTAGTGCCCTTTATCACCATACACAGTTTCAGGTCGATATCGGTAATAGTTTCGGAGTTACTGAATGCTGGTGAAATATTTCGCACAGCTGCCATGTTGGATTGGTGGGACACAATAAAATTTGAAGGGCAAGGACGGGGTCGGCCAGAATAGTGCTATAATCTTACCGAGTTTCATTGTAATCGCTCCAGCCGTTTAGAATTTATTAGGGACACACACACACCCACACACCTCTCACACACACACACGCGCGCGCGCGAGCACGCACATACACACGCACAAAAGGTGATCTCATAAGCCTATTAGCCTACTTTCGATTTTTGCAAAAAATGAAAGTAGACTTATGAGATCACTACAGGGCGAAAAAAAAGTGTGTCTGTCTGTGTGTGTGTGTGTGTGTGTGTCTGTGTGTGTGTGTGTGTGTGTGAGTGTGTGTACTCTGAATGTCTGTCCCCCCTATCAATTCGAACACGGTGAGCGCAAATTGAACGAAATTCGGTACAAAGGTAGCACTAGCAAAGGACACCTCAGTGTCATGTTTTATATCGCCGCCATCTTGACGGAAACGTAATGGCGGCCACACAAATGTTCAAAGCTTAAATCAAATTACGACTAACCTAATCATCCGATCTCTACCAAATTTTGCAACAACATACCTTTATGGGGGCAGCATCCTTTGACAAATCTAATAGGTCATTAGCCTAATAGTTTGCAGATGGCGGCCATCTTTGTGTCAAAATCGATTACCCCTATTAATTCAAACACGGTGAAACCGAATGGAATGAAATTTGGTACAGAGGTAGCACTAGCAAAGGGCACCCCAGTGTCATGTTTTATATCGCCGCCATCTTGACGGAAACGTAATGGCGGCCACCCAAATGTTCAAAGCTTAAATCAAATTACGACTAACCTAATCATCCGATCTCTACCAAATTTTGCAACAACATACCTTTATGAAGGCAGCATCCTTTGACAAATCTAATAGGTCATTAGCCTTATAGTTTGCGGATGGCGGCCATCTTTGTGTCAAAATCGATTACCCCTATTAATTCGAACACGGTGAAACCGAATGGAATGAAATTTGGTACAGAGGTAGCACTAGAAAAGGCCACCTCAGTGTCATGTTTTATATCGCCGCCATCTTGACGGAAACGTAATGGCGGCCACACAAATATTCAAAGCTTAAATCAAATTACGATTAACCTAATCATCCGATCTCTACCAAATTTTGCATCAACATACCATTATGGACGGAGGATCCTTTGACCAAACTAATAGGTCATTAGCCTAATATTTTGCGGATGGCGGCCATTTTTGTGTGAAAATCTATTCCCCCTATTAATTCGAAGACGGTGAAACCGAATGGAACGAAATTTGGTACAGAGGTAGCACTAGAAAAGGCCACCTCAGTGTCATGTTTTATATCACCGCCATCTTGACGGAAACGTAATCGCGGTCACCCAAATGTTAAAGGCTAAAATGTAATTACGACCAACCTAATAATCTAGTCTCTACCAAATTTTGCAACAACAAATCTTTATGTGGGAAGCATATTCTGACCAAACTGCTAGATCATCAGCCCAATAGCTTGCAGATGGTGGCCAAGTATGTGTGCAAATCGATTCCCCCTATCAATTCAAACACGGTGAAACCGAATTGAATGATTTTTTTTTACAGGGGTAGCACTAGCAAAGGGCACCTCATATTCATGTTTAATATCCCTATAGCACGTTGTATTTCAACAAGCTACTACAACCAACATTCAATCATACTCCTTGAAAAGGACAAAGAGTTATAACAATACCCATGCATTTAGGAGAAAGTAGGCTATAAGTTCTTTACTGAACATCTTGTTTTTTCATAAAATGAAGATAGGCCAACAATACCTAATTGCTGTTCTGTTCCATTTATTGTAGTATATGTGATTTTTTAGTCAATAATTTGTAAAAGTAAACCTGAAAACAGTGTTTATTCCTAGCTCTAGTTGATTGAGAGAAATCCTACCTGCCAGATAATTCAAATAATGTCAGCACTTTTCAGATATATTATTGATTGGTTATATAATGCCAGGAAAGTGGGAATACATCTCTTATTATTTCCAAGTTCCCTATAATCTAAACAAACAAAGTTGATTATACGGCCTGTAGTGTGAAAATTACCTCTGGCATCCTTCGTTTTAATGAATTTGAATAATTGTTTTATTCAAGCAGAGCAAATATTTCCTAAAACTATGAAGTTCTTGGCGATAATTTGATGACTTATCATAATGTGAAATATTTGTACTCTCGTTGCAATCAGATTTTCTACTAACAATTTGGCATTAATTTTAAGCTTTGCGCAGTTTATGACAACTTTTGCTACACTTTAAACACAGAAACCCATTTAAAAACTAAACAAATCTATTTTATGCTTTTGAAAACATAAAATGACAATTTTGGGTAAGATTTTGAAGGTAGTGCCCGTGGCCTTAGGTTTGGATTCATCCCGGAATTTGCCCGGAGTGTATGTAGTCTTTATTGTCAGACAGATAAGACTCCACGTGTGACAATATAATAATAATTAACAATAAAATTTGCAAGTATAAACAAAACAAAAACAGAAACCATAAACACAAATAGAAAGACACTATTATCCGTCGACAACCACAACCATATAGACACGCACTCAAACATCCTTAGCTTCAAGCTTCCATTCATTCATTCACACAATCCCAAATGTACATTTAAAATAATCATTTAGAGAAAATTGAAAACTACCATATACAGTATTCAGAAAAGGAAAAAAAAAACAAGATAAAAGTGAAATACAAGGATCTAGAAAACAAGAAAAGATTACATTACTTCAGTCACTCGTACATTCAATTAGAAAATCAATCAACCAGTTAAGTGGAAAAGTACGGAATGCCACTTCTAGGACAGTTGAGGTGGTAATCAAACCCATCTCTTCTCAGTTGTCTGTCACGAGGCTGAGTGTACCCCATTCAAACCCTCAACCAGAATTAATTTTCTTGGCAGAGACGATAGTGGAAAAGGACCTTTGGATCTGACAGTTTCATTCCGCACCCCGGTGGCAAACTCCGTTTAGACTGTCGTTGTATGATCACTTTCCTCTAGGTCACCACTCTAAAACAAACACTGGAGTTTAATTAGCCCAGAACATTGTAAAATATAAATGTGTCGACTCACCATGCATAGAGGATATGACTCAGAGAATTCGCAGTTTGTTTGAGTCTGTCCTTAGAAGAATTGAAGATACGAACCTCATCTCACCTCGCTAATCCAATTACCGTGTCATAAAACAGAACCGAGTATAACTCAGTGTTTTATAGAAGGTATGCAGCTTCCTATCATTGTTATTATTATAGAAGAGATGGTTATCTTGCGCAGCCGGAGGTAGACAGATATATAGCCTTCGCGTGAGGGGGCGAATAATATGCGAGATCGGAAATGCAAGATTGGTCGCTAGTAGCAGCGAAGGCAGTTGTATTATATTGAGATTAATATCGGGGCAGATGGTGCTCCCTGCCTTGAATATTCAGAAAGCAGCCGAATAGGTGAAAGGGAAAGGACTCTGCGTTGCTGTGAATATAACTCATTTCAGAGGAAACTCGAGCAGCAGGATAGTGGAGCATTTATGAACTCTTGAAGCACTACCTGAACAGAACTTTGCCGCTTCCTTTTTAAATCACCTCATTAGAGTTAATATGGGCGACTTCGGTGGCATAGTTGGTAGCATGCTGAGCTTCTATGCCCAAGATCGCGGGTTCAAACCCGGCCGAAGTCGTCGGATTTTTAAGAGCGTTAATAATCCCTCAGTACGCCTTCCTTCGGAGGGGAAGTAAAGCCGGCGGTCCCAGGTCATAGATTTATGGCATGTTAAAGAACCTTCCACTAATTTCACTTGTGTGAAGCTAAATTATATATGTTAAGAATGTAAACAACGCTCTTAGGTTCCTACGTTCGTTGCCAAGAGCCGACTGCGGTGGCGTCTAGTAGCTAAGTTCTGAACTAGTAGTCGTCGACGGTGGCGTTTGGCGGCGAAAGTAGGAACTATTTGAAAAATTCAATGTCTGCAGTCCTTACTTGAATTAAAAAAAAAAAACAGACAACACACACTAATACTGTCATCACAATTAACACCGGTCATCACACAGATTCTACACACACCTCTAGTACACGGGGCTACACGATCGCGTTATTGCAGTCCCTAAACTGAGGAACCAACCAGAGTTATTATGATTGAATTTAAAAAGTAAAATGTAGTTTATTTATGAGCGAATTAATTTTATAAATCAAGGAATCATTTTGCAAACTTCACTTGATATTCAAAAATATTTCTACCTTATACTCAAAATTTACATTACTAGAAAATATTAAGTTAGTCTTAAGGACGCTGCATTGATAATAATAAAGAAAAAAAAGGAAATCACTGTGAGACTCGTGAGATGTGTTTGATGAATGGAGGTATGAAAACCTTTCAATGATGATCAATAATGGATATCACTCCCCTTTCAAACACTTTTATAAATAAAGTAAGCTTTATACCAGAGTATTTAGATGTCCTGCAGCGTAGCCGTGCTCGTTAAATTGTGCACCAAGAACGCGCGGGCAACTGCAGCAAGTCCGGAGATCGTAGGTTCGAATCGCGGCGCTAACAGCGGCTATCCCGAGTGTGCTTCTAATCCGCTTATTTCTATATTCTCGCCAAGCAAATGCTGTGATAGAACCTTATATCAAGTCCCGGGACATCTACCCCATTCCTGCCCCCTAATACAGCTACACACACTAATACAGTCATCACAGGAGTATAGGTTATCCGTTATCAGACAAGTTCAACAAATACCCAACTACAAGGGGATGATGACCAAAATGTCCCAAGCCCCTAAACTGAATTAACAAGATGTAGAAGCTGAAAAAGAAAGATGAAGAACAATAACAACAACAACAACAACAACAACATCAACAAGAACATGAATGTTTGAATTTTGGCTAAAATGGTTCATTTGTTGTGGTATAACGACCATCTTCACTCAACTTTGTAACAACACTGAGCAATAAGCGCGCGCTAACGTGTACCGCTCTGTACCTGGCATCTGGTGGTTGCACTATGAACTACACTGCTGCGTTGTCTCGCGGAAGTCATTCTTGCAAAGAGAATCATTGTTAACTCCCATCATTGTCACGTACATTACAAAAAATAATTGCGTAGATATAATGCATTAACTTAATAGGTTGGTTGGTTCCTCAGTTTAGGGGCTGTAACAACGCGGTCATGTAGCCCCGTGAATTGTGGGTGTGTGTAGAATCTGTCTGATAACCGGTGTTAATTGCGATGATTGTATTAGTGTGTGTTAGGCTATCTGTTTTCAATTCAAGTAGACATAGATTTTTTTTCAAGTAGTTCCTGCTTTTGCCGCCAAACGCCACGGTCAACGACTACTAGTTCAGAACTTGTTACCAGATGGCATCGCAGTCGGCTCCCGGCGACGAACGTCGGAACCTAAGAGCGTTTGTCAAATGTTTAACCTAACCTACAATTTAGCTTCACACATGTGTAATTAGTGGAAGGTTCTTTAACATGCCATACATTTATGACATGGGGCCGCTATAACGTTATACTTTTTTGATATCCCAAACGGATGACCCTGTATAATAACCAAATATACCTTCAGTTTAATGTTTAATGTTTGTCTGTCTGTTTGTTATGGGTCGGGGCCAAAACTATTGGAGTTATTGACATGAGAATTCGACTGTAGGCAGAAGTTACCACGAAATTAAAACTGTGTGTGATAGAGTCTTCAGTCTTTTGACTGGTTTGATATAGTCAGCTGTGGATACGCTCACTAAAGCACAGCGTTAGGGCATGGGGTCAAGGTCTCTGTTGACTCAGTAGACGTTAGATCGAGTCCCACCGTCCACCGTCCCTGAAATGTTTTTTCTTGTTGACCCATTTTCAACTCCAGGCTAATGCTGGGACGGTACCATATATTCTGACATACTTGCCCAATTTCATTCATTCTTTCATTTCATCCCTCATTCCGGCGTGCAGGTCACCTAAGGGCGTCGACTAGAAAGACCTGTACTCGGTTTCTCAGGAGAACAAAAATAGTGCATTATGCAACGAGCCTATAATGGCAATAATTAAGACACGAGTATGTTTATAAAACGAGCATAGGGAGTTTTATAATTTCCATACGAGTGTCTTAATTACCATTATAGGCGAGTTGCATACGACTGTTGATGTTCGATGATAATTATAACTTTATTATATGTTTTAACATAAATAACTTATTCATAAATATCTGTGGGATTCAGTTACTTCAGTTAGTGAACAGGGCGCGCTGGGTGGTTTGCTGACTGAACAGAAGGCATGCGTGGGTCAAAGAATTCCGAAAGCAGAGACCATTTACTTTGCTTGGCAATGCTATTGTTTACAGCCTGCATGATGTCTAGTGCCGATCAGAATTAGCATTCACTAATATTGCCACCGAAGTCGTTTGAAAGCAATGCGCTGTGTAGAAATTGGAGTTGGGGATATTAAGGTACAGAGCTATTTCTTGTCTCATATTCGCCAGTTTATTTACGCGAATATATGGGTCGGTGGACTTTCCATGTCGGTAAATTATGTAGAAGGATGCTGTGTTGCTAACTTCTGGACGTAGATTCATACATTTCTTGCTTATGTCATAATATTTTCTTGTTATCGTAAAGGTTCGTTCTGATTTTGCCTTTGTGTTTGGGATTGTAACTACAATGGTTGATCCGATATCTAATTTGAACTTTCAAATCATGTCATTCATGTCCGACATGTTGGATTTTGAGCGCATGCGCGAAGGTATCCTTACCTAATTGGTTAATGAATGAGCTCTGATTGGCTGGAGAAAGTGTCACATAATGAAAAACAGTACTATAATGACCATCATTATGATACAGTTTTCTGACGTATTATATTTACATTTCGACATCGTCGAACATAAAAACTGTTTTGATGCAGCACTCCATACTTCCCTGACCTGAGCTCATCGTTTCATCTCTACATAACTACCACACCCTACGTCTGAGGCAATCTGTTTAACATAATTATTCTAACCTTTGTCTACCCCTACAGTTCTTATCCTCGACCCTACCTTCCATAACTAATTTTGCTATTCCTGGATGTCTTAGAATGTGTACTACCAATCTATCTCTTCTCTTCATTAGCAGTCGCCAGAAACATCTTTCCACTCCCAATCGTCTTAATACCTCTTCATTTGTAACCATAATGACCATCTTCATCATTCTCCTGTAACACCACATTTCAAACGCTTCATTTGTCCTCTTTTCTGCTGCGCCAACAGTCCAAATTTCACTTCCATAAGGCACCACGCTCCAAACAATGGCTTTCAAAAATGACTTCCTAATACCTTTGATGTCAACAGATTCCTTTTCTGTAGAAATGCTTCTTTGCCTAATAAAACTATGCTACAGATCATTTAAGTGGGCCTGATTAAAAAATGATTCTTTTTTTGACTTACCGGTAATTCACTCATAACGAATGAAGTATAATGTTAATTCTGCCCTGGCAATACAATGTTTTTCGTAAATTACCAGCGGTACATGATTCTGGCTCAAGTGGAGCACTTCTTCACCCAAACGTTCAATATTTTTCGTTGCAATGCATAGCTTTCCAGGGTGGGTGAGTGGTTAACGTGTCGGTCTACTAAACCCAAGCTTGAAGGTTCGCTCCTGGCTGTGGAAAGTGATTTTTGAAAGGCGGCAAAAATTACGACACCATATCATACGATGTTGGCATGTCAAATACCCATTTGAATTCAGTAGGCCGTGTTCATAATGGCAAAATTAATCTCGGGACTTTCCTCCAACACAAAGTTCCTCATTTCTCTACTAGAAAGCGCTATAGTGTTCAAGGAGCTTAGATATCTAACCTCCTTGACTTGCATAGTGCTTCAAGGAACAACCAAATTCGACATTCAAGCAGCCCTATGGGTGTCAAATAACAAAGCTTGCACCTGGCCACCGAGGCCATATGATATTATGATTACATTATTATTATTATTATTATTATTATTATTATTATTGTTATTATGCAATGCATTACAACAAACACGCCAAGATTAAAATACTAAAAATATTCAATTTCAAAAACACAAGCTAACAAAAAAAATCCTTTATATAAAAATATTTTTTTCCTCTTTTACATGTTAAGAAATGTTTAGGATCTAATTGTTGAGTTTTATATTATTAATGGGTCGAAAAAATATTAGAGGCTTCGGTGGCGTAGTTGGCAGCAGGCTGAGCTTCTGTGCCCAAGGTTGTGGGTTCAAACCCAGCCGAAGTCATCGGATTTTTCAAGAGCGTTAAAAATATCTCAGTAGACTATGCCTTCTTTTGGAGGGGAAGTAAAGCCGGCGGGCCCATGTCACAGATATAATATGGCATGCAAAAAACCTTCCCACTAATTGCACTTGTGTGAGCTAAATTATAGGTTAAATTTGACTACGGCTCTTAAGTTCCAACGTTCGTCGCCAGGAACTGACTGCGGTTGCATCTAGTAACCAAGTTTAAAGCTAGTTGTCGTTGACGGTTGCATTTGGTAGCAAAAGTAGGAACTACTTGAAAATTGAATGTCTGCAGTCCTTACCTGAATTATAGATAACACACAGTAATACAGTCATCACAATTAACACCGGTTATCAGACAGATTCTACAAAAGTACACGGGGCTACATGACCGCGTTGTCGCAGCCCCTAAACTGAGGAACCAACCAACCAACAACCAACAGAGAGTAATAATGAGTATAGTCCCTGCACATACACGAAGGCTAACGGATGGGTAAAATAGTAGTGTTTCAAAAATATACAGTAATGCCTTTAACGTTTATGGGGATCTGGAATGCCAAAAATGTTCTAAATGTTTGAAATTTCGTCTTTTGTGTCATATTAAGCTGTGGACCCTCAGCTTTCTAACAGCACATTCTTTATCTTCATGGCTCATTCCCAAGATTACTTTCCTGAAATGTTCCTACCACTGTGCGTTTCATCAGTTGTTTGGTTACTTCTTTTAGGGGCTCTGCGACATCGTGGTTATGTAGCCGCATGCACTTGGGCGTGTGAAGAATTTGTCTAATAATCTGTGTCAATGTGATGTCTCTACTAGTGTGTGTATTTGTAATTGAGGTAGGACTTGGGTGGGAAGCGGCTGTGGCCTACAGTTGGGTACCATCCCAGCATTTCCCTGGAGTAGAAGTGGGGAGAAATCAAGGAAAACCACTTCCAGGATGGCTGAGGTAGGAATCGAACCCGCTTCTTCTCAGCTTTGCCTCACAAGACCGAGTGTACTCCGTTCCAGCCCTCATATCAGAATTGCATTTCGTGGCAAGGCCTTCGCGTTTACGTCGAAGAATGCTAGCCAGTACTCAACAACGCGGACGTCCTATGAGTAAAAGAAGAACAATTCTATTGTGTTATATGTTCTAAAAACTGAAAAAACGTTGATTCCAGTGTTATACACTGAATTAATTTCTTAATATAAAATTACCATTATCTGGAGTTTTGTTTTCATACATGATATCCACAGCCTGCTTCCAGTCTCCGACCGGGTCAGGAATGGAATGAATGAAGCCCCCCATCTAGCGGCGAGGATATGAACTGTGCCGGCTGCCGAGGCCTGACGCACTCCTCTGGGGCAATGATTAAATGAATGACAGATGAAATGAAATGATAGTGGAGAGTGTTGCTGGAATGAAATTTTGACAGGGAAAACCGGAGTACCCGGAGAAAAACCTGTCTGCCTCCGTTTTGTCCAGCACAGATCTCACATGGAATGACCGGGATTTGAACCACGGACCCAGAGGTGAGAGGCCGGCGTGCTGCCGCCTAAGCCACGGAGGCTTCTTGTTTTCATACATAAAAAGCTGAAATATTCGTAGGTAATTCCTCGTAATATAATTTAACTCAGCCGTTTTCCTAAATCTATTTTATTTTAATGTTGCCAAATGGAAATACTCATGTACATGCTGTAAAGTTATGCATTTTTTAAAAAATCTTGAAAAATCAAAAAATATTTATTAAAAATATCCTGTATTAAAGTATGGTGCCTTATAAAATATCCCTGTGAAATGTTGGTTAGTTCCTGTGAGCAGTTTCTAAGAGAAATGTAAATAAAAACAAGAAGTTCCGTGACGAACTAAACAGCCTACTTTTCATGCCAATGATTATTCTACAGTATATGAACCTATCTAGAATAATGACGAAATTAAGTTGGTAATATCGAAATGTGCAATTAGTTTGAAATATTCCTGGTATAATGTAGCCTAATAGAGCACTACAGTTGGCAACCCTGGTGACAGAATATATTCTTAGTTCCATCTCTTAAGGTACAGAATACAAAATTTGGTTGAAATCCAATGGACGTTACATGCAGTTAGACATTGGATCTATCAGCACGCGTAAAAGCATGTTGGCAACAATGTCATGCGTGTGCTGGTTAGAAATAATCGGAAATATTATGATATCTAGTTGTGCCAATTTAGGATGAAATCCATTGGTTAGTATAGAAGTTACATGTATTTTAAAATTGGACCTATCACCAAGCATAGAATCATGTTGGCAGCACTGACTTATATTAATATTACTCCAAATTAATCTAGAGTGTCAGGTACTATACGTGTGCAAAGTATAGAGCTGTTGGCTTGCATACTTTCTGATATATTGATATTAGGGTAAAAAAATATAGACAGCATTTATTAACAGTTGGCAGCTCTGATTGCTCTTAACAATACTTATAATCATATCTGTTATGTTACACATAGCACATACGAAATTTGGTTGAAATCCAATTAATAGTATAGGAGTTACATGCATTTAAAAATTGGTCCTATCAGCAGGCTTAGCATCTTGTTGGTAGAACTGACGTATATAAGTTACTCCAAATTAATCTAAAATGTCAGGTACTATACGTGTGCATGGTTTAAAGCTGTCAGCTTGCATACTTTCAGATATATTGGTATTTGGATGAAGCAAATAGAGAGAGCAATTATTTACAGTTGGCAGCCCTGGTGGCTCTTAAGAATACACTCAGTAATATCTGTTTATGTACACATATTACATACAAAATTTGGTTGAAATCCAATTAATAGTGTAGAAGTTATATGCATTAAAAAATCGGACCTATCAGAAGGCATAACATTATTTTGGCAACACTGTCATGTATGGCATCCTGGAAATTAAACTGAAATAGTATTATCTACATGTGTGCCAATTTTGGAATAGCTCCCATGCATACCCTCCATTATATACAACATGGAGCTCAAATTTCTATTGCGTTTTTTCAGCAATTGGTAGCACTGAATTCATTTTCAAATATGGGCGTGAGATATTCGGGTATACATCTTTACTCATACTAAATTTGGTTTAGGTTGCTGCAGCCGTTTAGGAGTTGATAGGGGGACACACACACACAGCCAGACAGGCAGACAGAAGGACAGACAGACAGACACACATTTTCCCGGATCGATCTCATAAGTCTCCTTTTTCTCATTTATGCAAAATGTGAAATGTAGGCTAAAAATAAATTTACTTGGATATTAAAAGACATTCCGCGACCCCATAAAAGGACTCTCAGAATATCCAGGAGGATATTTCAGTGTTCTATAGAAATTCCCCCTCCCTCGTTCGCTGCACTGATTTTAGGCCCGATGGTCCGTGTGTAGAGTCAACAGGGATTGCATAAATTGGCTTCACTATCAGCTCGAAGTGTGCTGGTGGCAAATATTGGTTGATAAACATCTCTGGAGAGTGCAATGAACCGGGATGTATGATGAATGGAGCATGCGAGGGTCAGAATGCGTATTACCACGGCAAACTTGAGATGTGTCTATTTCAATATAGGCCACCTGAAAGAGAACAAAATCTGAAGTCTTCTCAGAAGGGGCGGAGCCTGGATATTGAGACGAATGAGAATACTGTATATTTGTGGTTCGGCCCATAACATAGAACATTCTTTCTTGAAATCTACCTATATTCTAGCTTTCCATGTCCCCTCACATGGAAAATCAACAGCCTATACTCCTGTAGTCTATGATAATAATAGTAATAATAATAATAATAATAATAATAATAATAATAATAATAATAAGGTTAACTCGTCTCATAGTCATTCGATATCAGCTTCAAAAGCATCGGCAAAATTTACAAGGTATGATTACTAGACTATTAGTCAAAATGTAGTTCCATTTTTCTGTAACCATGGCACCATCCAGTACTGATGTTGGTTCAACGTTCTCATCACCCTATCCTTCCATCTCGTCCTTGGACGGTCTCATGGACGTTTGCCAATCAGCTGAGCATTGAGCACTCTGTTAGGGTTAGATTCCACAGCTCTTACGGTATGTCCCATCCACTGGAGTCGTCTTCCTCTGATGATCCTACCCACATCAGCTTTCCCAAAACGTTGATATAGGTCCTCTTTTTCCCTCCTTTCCCATCTTCCTAATCCCTATTGTAAATAGGTCAATATATCTTTCTGAGTGTTTGTGAGGTCGCCCATGACTCGCTTAACCTTGCTGTTTTGTGAAATTATGCGTGACTTAAATAAGTTATTGAGACCAAAATAGGTACTATTGGCACTAATAGTCCTCTGTTGGATATCTTTTTCAATCTCACTTTTACTAGATAAAATCGAGCCCAATAATAATAGTAATAATAATTATAGTTTTTCACATTCCTTTAATTACCCGCAAGTGCATTGATCAATTTGCCAGTATAATCTAAAGACACTGGTCTCTAGCATTTGTGGACCAATATTAAGCAGAGATACGATCCTGCAACCCCACTAATATGTTAGTGGACTGATGAACAAGCTGTCCCTAGACTCAATATAAAATTTAAAAAGAAATACAAGCCGTGCAAAGAAATATCGTACAAGTATATTGCTACCTTCAGTGCACCGTCTACTTCGAGACGCTGACATGTAAAATATAAAAGATTCACTGAAGCAGAGACAGAGAATTGAGAGCTTGAAAGAAGGCAACTGAGGTATTTACCTGAAAGAACCCTCATATACACAAACCAACTCACAGATAGTCTACATTTTTCATCTGATTCTTTTTGAAAGGGTTTTCCCCTGTAGACTGAATGCAGTAAGCTTCTGTTGAAGTATTAGAGGGCATTTTTCAGTGTTTGCTAGGAATTTATCATGGAATGCTTTTCAGTTGGTCAACACGATTGTGTCCAATTATATTAGGCGGGGAGTACAATTATACAAACACCTTAACCCGAAAATTATCTTATATTAATTATTAATGACTCATTTAAAACACTGTTTGTACAAAAAGTAATATCATGTAATATTTTTATTTGTACTCCCCGCCAAGAAATGTAATTCTAGTCTGAGGACTGGAACGGGGTACACTCAGACTTGTTAGGTAAAACTGAGAAGAGGAGGGTTCGTTTCCCGCCTCAGCCATCCAGAAAATGGGTTTCCGTGGTTTCCCTACTTCCACAGCAGGCAAATGCCGATGTGGTTACCTACGTACGGCCACGACCACCTCCTTCCCAATCCTCAACAGAATTACAAATACACACACACTACTACATACTCCACAATAGCACAGGATATCAGACAAATTCTACACCCAACCAAGAACATGGGGCCAAATGACTACACGATATCCAAACCCCTTAAATAAAACAACAACAACAACAACAAATAATAATAACAACTAATATAATTGCGGGCAACCACGTTGATCGACTGAAAAACATTCTATGATAGTAAGCTTCTGTTGTATGAAATTATACGAGTATGGCTTATTAGTTGATTGACGTCGTTCCTGTGGTGTAGGTTAAAACGCTTGCGCCTTATCTAGTAGACCCCAGGTTTGATTCGGGTTTCGTCAGAAGCGAACAACGCGGGAAAGGTGCTGATTGAACCACTGAACCGTTGAGCATATTTTTATGATGTAAATCCCAAGCTAATCCATTACAATCCAGTGAAAATGAATCGCATTAATCTGTGTTGTTTCAATTAGGGGTAATGAGACCTTGATAATCAGCCCTGTACACTTACTCTAATGTGTAAATGGAACCCGTATATTTTAGTGTTGGACACCAATTTTTAGTGTTGCCTTAGTAACTGAAAATGAAATGCTTTTCAGTCGGTGAACACGATTATACCCAACTAGTAATGGGTGTTATTCTCTAAAGCTGTCGTATTTAGACCTGGCTAGCACTGAAATATCTTACAAACGATACGAGCAGAGATACTTAGGAATTTGCGAGGTCAGACAATGTAAGGAGAAAGATAACGAGGGGCTAGCCTACAAGAAAACTTCCCTGTTAGTAAAAATCGGACAGTGAATTGTAACAGATGCTGAACTACAACGAAAACCACATTGCCCAAGTAAGCAGCTAAATACTTTAATCCATATTCAAGTTAGAATACCAAACTGACCATTTACTAACCATTCCAGATTATCATATTAAACAAATTAACATGAAGGTCAATAGCCGCTAACATTAACAAAACAAAGAATCGCATAATACTAACAAATCTGGAATGTTACACTGGTTTACAATAATTAACTCCTGTAACTAAAATAATGTATATCTCTTAACCCACATATTCGTAGACATAGATTAATAGCCTGAGTGCGAAGGAGGAACCGATGATGATTGCTTGATGATTGAAACTACTCATCCAAGTGTATTAATTAATCTCACATAGGCTATTTTTTTCAGGTTCAGAGAATAACACCCTTTACAATTAGGTACAATCCTGTTCTAGCATGCTGAGCTTCTGTGCACAAGATCGCGGGTTCAAACTCAGCCGAAGTCGTCGGATTTTTTTAAGAGCGTTTTTTGTTGTTGTCGTGAGGCCTCCTCTGAGGCCGAGTGCAGGTCTTTCTATTCTACGCCCGTGGGCGACCTGCGCGTCGGGATGAGAGATGGAATGGATGAATGAAACTGGGCAAGGATGTGGAAGAAATCGGCCGTGGCCTATCAGAAGTCACCGTCCCAGCATTTGCTTGGTGTTGAAAATGGGAAACCACGGAAAACCATTTCAAGGACGGCCGACGGTGGGGCTCGAACCCACGCATCTACCGAGTCAGCAGAGAGCTTGGTCCCATGACCTAACGCTGCTCTCTAGCCAACAGAGCCACTGCTGTCGGTGTTTAAGAGCGTTAAAAATCCCTCAGTATGCCTTCCTTTGGAGGGGAAGTAAAGCCGGCGGTCCCATGTCATAGAATTATGCCATGAAAAAGAACCTCCCAAAAACTACACTTGTGGAAGCTAAAATTTTTAGGTTAGTTTCATAACGCTGTATTAGTTCCAACGTTTGCGGCCAGGTGCTGACTGCGATGCCATTTAATAGCCACGTCCACAGCTAGGTGTCGTGGACGGTAGCATTTGGTAGCAAACGTAGGAACTACTTGAAAAAAAAATCGTCTGCAGTCGTTCTAACGTAATCACAGATAGCACACACTGATACAGTCATCACAATTAACACCGGTTATCAGACAAATTCTACACACACCCAAAATACACGGGGCTATATGACCGCGTTGTTGCAGCCCCTAAACTAATGAACCAACCAATCAACCAACCGAATGTAAAGCATTTACATTTCATGGAACCTGCACATTGTGCTAGCAAATGTAGTGTTCATGTCTATTACTATTAGACTTCACAATTAGAGCAAGGTAAAGAAACGAAAAAGGTATAATCAATAGTTTTTTTAAAATGTTAACGTGTTGTCGGTAACTACAGTATAACAGCATTGTAATGGAGCATGCAGGCAGATTTACTTGAGAGAGTAGTAACTAAGTGGAATTTCGACTATATACATGAATGTCGTAGCTTGTAATTTCTACCTGATCTTTAATCTCACGGACATAAGTCTCTGTATCCTCTTTGCACGTGGAATTCAAACCAACGGACGTGGTATTCACCTGGAAAATCTTACATGTGAACAGAAATCGAAAGCTATCTCCCTTGGTGAGAACCATGGTCTGTACAGAAGCATTCCTTGGCTCTATGTTAATTTATTTTTATGCACACAGCTGATGGCGATTACACATGGGATAAAATAATAATAATAATAATAATAATAATAATAATATCGTATTTCCTCGGGCGACGGGTGCAAGCTTTGTTATTTGACGTCCAGAAGGCAGCTTGCATGCCGAATTTCGTTGTTCATTGGAGCGCTATGAAATTCAAGGAGGTTAGATATAGCGCTTTCTAGTAGAGAAAGGAGGAACTTTAGGGTTGGCGGAAAATCCGGAGATTAATTTTGCCATTATGAACATGGCCTACTGAATTCAAACGGATTCTTTAACATACCAACAACGTATGATATGCGTGTCGTGATTTTTGTCTTCTTCTTTTGCTTTAGCGTTTGTCCCACCTCGTGGTAGGGTCCGCTATTTGAATCCGCTGTCTCCACATTACTCGGTCATGGGCCATGTCCGGATGAAGGTTGACGCTTTTCAGATCCCTGTGCAATGTATCGGCCCAACGTTGTCTCGGTCGACCCTTTGGTCTTTTCCCGGCGACCTCTAGTGTTTAGCCCTGTTTTGCAATGGTGTCCGCTCCTGACCGTAGCACATGCTTTTTGTCGTCGTTCAAAAATCACTTACCATGGCCAGGAGCGTGCCTGCAAGCTTGGGGTTGGTAGACCGACACGATAACCACTCACCCACCGTGGCAAGCATGGGATGATACTTGGGGTGAAGAAAACGCTAGTTAGTTGTTATTGTTTTAAGGGGTGGAACAGCGAGGTTTTCTGCACCGAAGGCGACTGGCTTCATTGCTCAGTAGTAACGCTCTCGCGTACAATGCCCAAGATCCTGGTAAAGTCAGCTGGGATATGAGGGTACGCAAATGCGAGGGAGTCGTGTCAGTAGATTTACTGGCACGTTAAAGATCCCTTTCGGGGCAAATTTCCAGCACCCCAGCATATCTCAAAGCCACAGTAGTTGAAAGGGACGTAAAACCAAACAACATTATTATTATTATTTAAATAATTCATGTTTTTTGGGCTAATGCCGTGTGTATTTAGATTAGAACCATACGTTTCGGAGAAACCTTGCCTCCTTTTTCAATGGAAATCAAACAATGTGGCCAAAGAAAGTATATCAATGAGATCATTGAGGAAAAAAGTAAAATTTGAAATAGATGAAGAACAGAGAGACTGAGAGGAACTATCTTCCTAGATCCTCAATAACTGGTAGACAAGTATCACTTAGCTGATATCCAGTGTCTCTATTAAAATTATTGGGATTTTTACGAATTTCAACTGCCCTTATAATTCTAGACCAGTTGTGCTTAACAAGGGCAAGCGCATGAGCATCCTTGAAACATACATCGTGTCCTGAAGACAGGAGTAGTATAATTCGCTAGACTTTGAATATTGCATCATCATGACCAGAAATTGCGTAATCCTGATGACGTCATGGGATGACGTCATGGGTCCTTAGAGCGAGCACGTGGTCCAGGAGCGAGCATGTGCAGTGCACGTGTTAGCGTGGGAAGAGGTTGACCCTTTGGCTTGTTTGTGCGATGGTGATAAAAAGTTAATGGGTGTTGACGTCATGGAGGATGTTTATTAGGATGCTAACTGTCATCTGACACCCATGCGAGTGTGAGCACCAAAACAAAAGGTTATTCGCGGGTAGTGGGGTAGTGTATGTTCTCTTGCAAGTCGCGTGTGTGCTTGAATACGTATGGCTATGTTGGGAAATGTTTGGTGGCGGGCGAGGACTAGGGTTGAGTGAGGGTTCGTTTAAATGCTATTTTTCCCGCTCTATTTGATGGTGAGGTAATTTTTTAAAATGGGTGGAATTTGGAAACGCAATTTGAGGTAAACGTGCTTTTTTGACAATTTGGCGAATTTAATGAGCTTGTAAGGCTAGAACGATGCATATAGGGTGTCGTAGGACTTGTGGTGAACCACCCCTTGCTATGGACGGGAGTATATCCACCCCAAAATAAATCTACCCTTACCCGGAGGTTAAGTAGTGGTTATTTTTGTATGCATGCGCACTTGAGGGCTTTTGTAAGAGAGCGGAATTTTTAAAAGATTCTTTATAGATGAGGCTTTTTAAAAATTTATTAAAAAAACAAAAAACTAATAGGTCATTCGATTTTTAGTATCTCGCTAACCAATAATGCGATGTAAACATATGGGGTGTCATAGGACTCGTAGTGAATTCTCCTTTTGTATGAATGAGGTATGTCAACCCCCAAAATAAAAACTACCCTTACCTGGGGGTGAAAGAGCAATTTTTGTATGTATGCACACCGGTGGCTTTTGTCAAAAGGGTCTAACTACACATTTGTTAATATTTTCTGAACCCAGGATGGGATTTTCCCATAGGCAGTATCCTAGCACTTGGGGTGACACCTCGTTTTTGAAAGTATCATTCATTTATTTTCTTGTCAAAAGGGCCTAACTACACTTTTGTTAATATCTCGTGAACCAATCATGCTAGGGACTTGTATGAGGGGTCCTAGCACTTGGGGCGACGTCCCCCTTTATGGGGTGAAACTACCCCCCCAAAATTGAAAACTCAATATCTTGGAAACTATGAACCCTAAAATTAGGCGTTATAGCTTTAAAAATAGGTGATGACATATGCTTTTACCTGGATTGGTCATTTCACCCCTAAAACAGTAAATAGTCATGTTATGGGGAAAAAACGTGTTAAACACCTAAAAATGATAAATGAAACTAAGATCTTTTGTTTTTGATGAAAAATAGCAGGGGGGTGAAAACTACCCCCAAATTGAAAAATCGATACCTTGGAAACTAAGAACCGTAAAATTATGTGTAATAGCTTAAAAAATTCGTTGTGACATAGGCTTTTACCCGGATAGATGATGTCACCCCTAAAACAGTAAATAGTGATTTTACAGTGGGGAAAAAGGTTTTAAACGGGTAAAAATGATAATTGAACCTAAGATCTTTTGTTTTTGATGAAAAATAGCAGGGGGGTGAAAACTACCCCCAAATTGAAAAATCGATACCTTGGAAACTAAGAACCGTAAAATTATGTGTAATAGCTTAAAAAATTCGTTGTGACATAGGCTTTTACCCGGATAGATGATGTCACCCCTAAAACAGTAAATAGTGATTTTACAGTGGGGAAAAAGGTTTTAAACGGGTAAAAATGATAATTGAACCTAAGATCTTTTGTTTTTGATGAAAAATAGCAGGGGGGTGAAAACTACCCCAAAATTGAAAAATCGATACCTTGGAAACTAAGAACCGTAAAATTATGTGTAATAGCTTAAAAAATTCGTTGTGACATAGGCTTTTACCCGGATAGATGATGTCACCCCTAAAACAGTAAATAGTGATTTTACAGTGGGGAAAAAGGTCTTAAACGGGTAAAAATGATAATTGAACCTAAGATCTTTTGTTTTTGATGAAAAATAGCAGGGGGGTGAAAACTACCCCCAAATTGAAAAATCGATACCTTGGAAACTAAGAACCGTAAAATTATGTGTAATAGCTTAAAAAATTCGTTGTGACATAGGCTTTTACCCGGATAGATGATGTCACCCCTAAAACAGTAAATAGTGATTTTACAGTGGGGAAAAAGGTTTTAAACGGGTAAAAATGATAATTGAACCTAAGATCTTTTGTTTTTGATGAAAAATAGCAGGGGGGTGAAAACTACCCCAAAATTGAAAAATCGATACCTTGGAAACTAAGAACCGTAAAATTATGTGTAATAGCTTAAAAAATTCGTTGTGACATAGGCTTTTACCCGGATAGATGATGTCACCCCTAAAACAGTAAATAGTGATTTTACAGTGGGGAAAAAGGTTTTAAACGGGTAAAAATGATAATTGAACCTAAGATCTTTTGTTTTTGATGAAAAATAGCAGGGGGGTGAAAACTACCCCAATATTGAAAAATCGATACCTTGGAAACTAAGAACCGTAAAATTATGTGTAATAGCTTAAAAAATTCGTTGTGACATAGGCTTTTACCCGGATAGATGATGTCACCCCTAAAACAGTAAATAGTGATTTTACAGTGGGGAAAAAGGTCTTAAACGGGTAAAAATGATAATTGAACCTAAGATCTTTTGTTTTTGATGAAAAATAGCAGGGGGTGAAAACTACCCCGTATATGAAAGGAGTGTAGACTTATTGATGTTGCAGATTGGAAACAGTGAAAGTTATCACTTTTGTTTAATTAGAAATCTTGCTCGCCTTGTGCGTTCAAGCATCACTAGCACTCAGAGAAGGATTTATATATGTAGACGTTGTTTGTCATATTATCTTCTTGAGGATGAGTTAAATGTTCACTTTGCAGACTGTAAACAGTTTCCTGTTGCAAAAAGCATAATGCCGACTGATGAACAAAGATTTGTTAATTTTACAGAATTCCGAGTTAAAGATACAGTTCCATTTATAATATATGCAGACACTGAATGCGTTTTGTCTCCAATTTCCTCCTGTTTTCCAAATAGTGACATTCATAACTCTACTTTAACACATAAACATATTCCTTACAGCATTTCTTTATACCTTCATTGTAATTTCGATAGTGAATTGTGCAGTTTCAAGCTCTTTAGGGGAAATAATTGCATTGAATTGTTTGTAAAGGAACTTTATAGTATTGTGGATAAACTTCAAACATATTACTTATCGGTTAAGCCAATGTTAAAGATGACCGAAAATGAAGAAAGATTATTTTTGTCAAGTAAAATGTGTCACATTTGCGAGAAACCGATTGCAGTTAATGAACTCAAAGTACGCGATCATTGTCACTTAACTGGAAAATATAGAGGAAGCGCACACAATAGTTGTAATTTAAATTACAAAGTAACAAAGGTTTTGCCTATAGCATTTCATAATCTAACCGCCTATGATGGACATTTTATAATTAAAGAAATTTGCGAGAAACGTGATGGAGAGGTGTTACATAATCCTGGTCATATAAAATTGTTAGCGATGAATATGGAACGTTACAAAGGGTTTACAAAGTATGTACGGGCTAAGAATGGATTCATTCAGTTAAGATTTTTCGATACATATAATTTCTTGTCCTGTTCACTAGATCAATGTTCATCTTCGTTAAGCGAAGATTCAAAGCAAATAACACAACGTTATTTTAATGATGATGCACAGTTTCGACTTACTGCGAGAAAAGGTGTGTTTCCCTATGAATACGTCACGAGTATGGATGTTCTTAACGAAACTAAATTACCTGAAATATCCAAGTTTTATAGCAGCCTTAATGATCAAACAATATCGAATGAAGAGTATGAGTTTGCTCAATCGGTGTGGGAAACGTTTTCCTGTCAAACATTAGGAGAATACGCAGATTTGTATTTAAAAGTTGACACACTTCTTTTGGCGGATGTCTTTGAAAATTTTAGATCGAATGGCATGGAAACTTATGGCATTGATGCAGCTCATTTTTACACTGCTCCATCTATGTCTTGGTGTGCTATGAAAAAGATAACCAACGTTCAACTTGAATTGCTTCAAGATATTGATATGTTACACTTTTTTGAACGATCTATTCGAGGAGGAAATGTTCAGTGTATAACACGACATGCGATTGCTAATAATAAGTATATGAAAACTTATGATGAGAAAAAGCAAGAGTCCTACATAATGTACTTTGACGTTAATAATTTGTATGGATATGCGATGATGGAATATCTTCCAACGGGTGGCTTTAAATGGATTGCAAATGTTGAAGGCTTTGATGTTTTAACTATTGATGATACTTCAGAAATTGGATATATTTTGGAAGTAGATTTGACTTATCCTCAAGAGTTACATGACAAACATTCAGATTACCCTCTATGTCCAGAAAAGTTGACAAAGCTAATGGCTACCCTAGATAATAAAGAACGTTATGTTTTGCATTATAGATTGTTAAAGCAATGTATTCAACTAGGAATGAAATTAGATCGTATTCACAGAATAATTGAATTCAATCAGAGCCAATGGCTAAAACCATATATTGATGTGAACACAGAGAAACGAAAACAAGCCAAAAATGATTTTGAAAAGAATTTTTATAAATTGATGAATAATGCAATTTTTGGTCGTTCACTGATGAATGTGAGGAAGTTAAGGGACATCAAATGGGTCACCAAATGGCATGGAGCTCGTGGTGGTAGGTCTTTAATAGCTAAGGCTAATTTTAAACATAGAATTATATTCGATGAACAATGTATGGTCATCGAGATGAGTAGACTAAAGATTTTTCACAATCAACCAGTATATGTTGGTGCATCTATATTAGATTTGTCTAAATGTAAAATGAATGACTTTCATTACAATGTTATTTTAGCAAATCCTGAATCAAATGTGAGGTTGTTATACACAGACACCGATAGTTTTATGTATATATTCTATTATGATATTTATGAGTTCATGAAACAACATTCAAATTTGTTTGATACTGGAAACTATGAAACAAACAATCCTTTTGGCATTGTGAGACAAAATAAAGGTGAAATTGGTTTAATGAAAGATGAAAATGCTGGAAGGATTGTTGAAGAATTTGTGGGGTTACGACCCAAAATGTATGCAATAAAATTGTGTGATGAAATGAATAGCTTGTGTAAGGCTAAAGGCATTAAGAAGAGTGTGAGTAAAAGTAAGAATATTGATGAGTATCGAAAGTGTCTTTATAACAGAGAAAAAGTCAACAAAGTTCAAGTTTGTATAATTTCAAAATCTCATTCTGTATTTACTGTTCGGCAAAATAAGTTGGCAATTTCATCAAACGAAGATAAAAGACACATAACTGAAAACGGAATTGATACTTTACCGTTTGGTCATTTTTCTCTGAAAAATGATTAGAAACAAATTGAGATTAAAGCAGTTCATCTCACTTACTTTATTTCTTTCACACACACACTTTTATGCTGGTAATAATACTAATTTTTGTGTGTTCCTTTGCTTATGAAATCCTAGACTAGGAGTTCCACATTCGACATGATAGCGGAGTTTCATCTCCCATAAACTCGTCTCTGAGGTGGGTGCCAGAAAAGGCATCCAGCTGTAAAAACCACACCCTCACATAGACTTTCATAACTTCTTACGTTGAGGTTCATAACACTACGTTGATTGATTTATCGGTTTCCTTTTCACAATTCCCGTCTATACATTCCTCTTGAAGGTTGCAAGATGCTTGCAAGGTTCCTAAAATGCAATTAAATTTAATAAATACCTTAAGATGGTTTGATTTGTTTAATGATATGGTGTTAATAGTATTTTTAGGTTTTGACTGGCTTTGCATTAAGAATTGACTAACCAAACATGAGTTACCTATCAGGGAAACATTTTGGCCACTATGTTGGCTATTGACCAGTGAGTTTAGCTGTTTATCATTTTTTTAAATCATAAACAACAGAGGGTTAAACGTATAGATAAACCGTGTGACCATGTTTGTTAAACAAGACATTATACCAGAGACAATTAGAATACTTATGTAGAGTTTACCAAAAATAATGTTGTGTAACAGTAAATGCTAGTCAACAGTTATACACTTCTAAAAAAAATCATCATACAATACCTGAGAGCTCTTCTAAAATTATTGATGTGTAACATGATTCCACTAACTTGCTATGTATTTTTTGGCTTGGGGGGTGATTTTCAAGAAATGCAAATGGAACTGAAATGCAATACAAACAATGAGCGTGCCTGGTGGCTGAGATTGATACCACGACGTACTGTCGGTTATGTAGCTATGTGGAATGTATATCAAATATGGTTTACTTCAAGGTCTGGAGATCCCTACAATTCCTACAATAAATGATCTTGAAATGGTCATCCTATGGTGTGAAAATATTTATTAGGTATATATATATATTTACTGAAAACAATTATGATTTATTAAATGTTTATATGTTTACAGTATTGTTATTTAATGTAAGCACTTGAGGCACTACCGACCAATGGGAAGCAAAAAGTGGGAGCATATATGGGATGAAATGTGGGAGCAAAGCAAATATAAAAAGTGGGAGCAAATATGCTAACAAATATGTCAACAAATATGCCGGCAAAAGTATATACACAATTCAAGATAGTTGAAAGTAAAGTATATACACAATTCAAGTTAGCATATTTGCTCCCACTTTTTATATTTGCTTTGCTCCCACATTTCATCCCATATATGCTCCCACTTTTTGCTTCCCATTGGTCGGTAGTGCCTCAAGTGCTTACATTAAATAACAATACTGTAAACATATAAACATTTAATAAATCATAATTGTTTTCAGTAAATATATATATATACCTAATAAATATTTTCACACCATAGGATGACCATTTCAAGATCATTTATTGTAGGAATTGTAGGGATCTCCAGACCTTGAAGTAAACCATATTTGATATACATTCCACATAGCTACATAACCGACAGTACGTCGTGGTATCAATCTCAGCCACCAGGCACGCTCATTGTTTGTATTGCATTTCAGTTCCATTTGCATTTCTTGAAAATCACCCCCAAGCCAAAAAATACATAGCAAGTTAGTGGAATCATGTTACACATCAATAATTTTAGAAGAGCTCTCAGGTATTGTATGATGATTTTTTTTAGAAGTGTATAACTGTTGACTAGCATTTACTGTTACACAACATTATTTTTGGTAAACTCTACATAAGTATTCTAATTGTCTCTGGTATAATGTCTTGTTTAACAAACATGGTCACACGGTTTATCTATACGTTTAACCCTCTGTTGTTTATGATTTAAAAAAATGATAAACAGCTAAACTCACTGGTCAATAGCCAACATAGTGGCCAAAATGTTTCCCTGATAGGTAACTCATGTTTGGTTAGTCAATTCTTAATGCAAAGCCAGTCAAAACCTAAAAATACTATTAACACCATATCATTAAACAAATCAAACCATCTTAAGGTATTTATTAAATTTAATTGCATTTTAGGAACCTTGCAAGCATCTTGCAACCTTCAAGTGGAATGTATAGACGGGAATTGTGAAAAGGAAACCGATAAATCAATCAACGTAGTGTTATGAACCTCAACGTAAGAAGTTATGAAAGTCTATGTGAGGGTGTGGTTTTTACAGCTGGATGCCTTTTCTGGCACCCACCTCAGAGACGAGTTTATGGGAGATGAAACTCCGCTATCATGTCGAATGTGGAACTCCTAGTCTAGGATTTCATAAGCAAAGGAACACACAAAAATTAGTATTATTACCAGCATAAAAGTGTGTGTGTGAAAGAAATAAAGTAAGTGAGATGAACTGCTTTAATCTCAATTTGTTTCTAATCATTTTTCAGAGAAAAATGACCAAACGGTAAAGTATCAATTCCGTTTTCAGTTATGTGTCTTTTATCTTCGTTTGATGAAATTGCCAACTTATTTTGCCGAACAGTAAATACAGAATGAGATTTTGAAATTATACAAACTTGAACTTTGTTGACTTTTTCTCTGTTATAAAGACACTTTCGATACTCATCAATATTCTTACTTTTACTCACACTCTTCTTAATGCCTTTAGCCTTACACAAGCTATTCATTTCATCACACAATTTTATTGCATACATTTTGGGTCGTAACCCCACAAATTCTTCAACAATCCTTCCAGCATTTTCATCTTTCATTAAACCAATTTCACCTTTATTTTGTCTCACAATGCCAAAAGGATTGTTTGTTTCATAGTTTCCAGTATCAAACAAATTTGAATGTTGTTTCATGAACTCATAAATATCATAATAGAATATATACATAAAACTATCGGTGTCTGTGTATAACAACCTCACATTTGATTCAGGATTTGCTAAAATAACATTGTAATGAAAGTCATTCATTTTACATTTAGACAAATCTAATATAGATGCACCAACATATACTGGTTGATTGTGAAAAATCTTTAGTCTACTCATCTCGATGACCATACATTGTTCATCGAATATAATTCTATGTTTAAAATTAGCCTTAGCTATTAAAGACCTACCACCACGAGCTCCATGCCATTTGGTGACCCATTTGATGTCCCTTAACTTCCTCACATTCATCAGTGAACGACCAAAAATTGCATTATTCATCAATTTATAAAAATTCTTTTCAAAATCATTTTTGGCTTGTTTTCGTTTCTCTGTGTTCACATCAATATATGGTTTTAGCCATTGGCTCTGATTGAATTCAATTATTCTGTGAATACGATCTAATTTCATTCCTAGTTGAATACATTGCTTTAACAATCTATAATGCAAAACATAACGTTCTTTATTATCTAGGGTAGCCATTAGCTTTGTCAACTTTTCTGGACATAGAGGGTAATCTGAATGTTTGTCATGTAACTCTTGAGGATAAGTCAAATCTACTTCCAAAATATATCCAATTTCTGAAGTATCATCAATAGTTAAAACATCAAAGCCTTCAACATTTGCAATCCATTTAAAGCCACCCGTTGGAAGATATTCCATCATCGCATATCCATACAAATTATTAACGTCAAAGTACATTATGTAGGACTCTTGCTTTTTCTCATCATAAGTTTTCATATACTTATTATTAGCAATCGCATGTCGTGTTATACACTGAACATTTCCTCCTCGAATAGATCGTTCAAAAAAGTGTAACATATCAATATCTTGAAGCAATTCAAGTTGAACGTTGGTTATCTTTTTCATAGCACACCAAGACATAGATGGAGCAGTGTAAAAATGAGCTGCATCAATGCCATAAGTTTCCATGCCATTCGATCTAAAATTTTCAAAGACATCCGCCAAAAGAAGTGTGTCAACTTTTAAATACAAATCTGCGTATTCTCCTAATGTTTGACAGGAAAACGTTTCCCACACCGATTGAGCAAACTCATACTCTTCATTCGATATTGTTTGATCATTAAGGCTGCTATAAAACTTGGATATTTCAGGTAATTTAGTTTCGTTAAGAACATCCATACTCGTGACGTATTCATAGGGAAACACACCTTTTCTCGCAGTAAGTCGAAACTGTGCATCATCATTAAAATAACGTTGTGTTATTTGCTTTGAATCTTCGCTTAACGAAGATGAACATTGATCTAGTGAACAGGACAAGAAATTATATGTATCGAAAAATCTTAACTGAATGAATCCATTCTTAGCCCGTACATACTTTGTAAACCCTTTGTAACGTTCCATATTCATCGCTAACAATTTTATATGACCAGGATTATGTAACACCTCTCCATCACGTTTCTCGCAAATTTCTTTAATTATAAAATGTCCATCATAGGCGGTTAGATTATGAAATGCTATAGGCAAAACCTTTGTTACTTTGTAATTTAAATTACAACTATTGTGTGCGCTTCCTCTATATTTTCCAGTTAAGTGACAATGATCGCGTACTTTGAGTTCATTAACTGCAATCGGTTTCTCGCAAATGTGACACATTTTACTTGACAAAAATAATCTTTCTTCATTTTCGGTCATCTTTAACATTGGCTTAACCGATAAGTAATATGTTTGAAGTTTATCCACAATACTATAAAGTTCCTTTACAAACAATTCAATGCAATTATTTCCCCTAAAGAGCTTGAAACTGCACAATTCACTATCGAAATTACAATGAAGGTATAAAGAAATGCTGTAAGGAATATGTTTATGTGTTAAAGTAGAGTTATGAATGTCACTATTTGGAAAACAGGAGGAAATTGGAGACAAAACGCATTCAGTGTCTGCATATATTATAAATGGAACTGTATCTTTAACTCGGAATTCTGTAAAATTAACAAATCTTTGTTCATCAGTCGGCATTATGCTTTTTGCAACAGGAAACTGTTTACAGTCTGCAAAGTGAACATTTAACTCATCCTCAAGAAGATAATATGACAAACAACGTCTACATATATAAATCCTTCTCTGAGTGCTAGTGATGCTTGAACGCACAAGGCGAGCAAGATTTCTAATTAAACAAAAGTGATAACTTTCACTGTTTCCAATCTGCAACATCAATAAGTCTACACTCCTTTCATATACGGGGTAGTTTTCACCCCCCTGCCATTTTTCATCAAAAACAAAAGATCTTAGGTTCAATTATCATTTTTACCCGTTTAAGACCTTTTTCCCCACTGTAAAATCACTATTTACTGTTTTAGGGGTGACATCATCTATCCGGGTAAAAGCCTATGTCACAACGAATTTTTTAAGCTATTACACATAATTTTACGGTTCTTAGTTTCCAAGGTATCGATTTTTCAATTTTGGGGTAGTTTTCACCCCCCTGCTATTTTTCATCAAAAACAAAAGATCTTAGGTTCAATTATCATTTTTACCCGTTTAAAACCTTTTTCCCCACTGTAAAATCACTATTTACTGTTTTAGGGGTGACATCATCTATCCGGGTAAAAGCCTATGTCACAACGAATTTTTTAAGCTATTACACATAATTTTACGGTTCTTAGTTTCCAAGGTATCGATTTTTCAATTTTGGGGTAGTTTTCACCCCCCTGCTATTTTTCATCAAAAACAAAAGATCTTAGGTTCAATTATCATTTTTACCCGTTTAAAACCTTTTTCCCCACTGTAAAATCACTATTTACTGTTTTAGGGGTGACATCATCTATCCGGGTAAAAGCCTATGTCACAACGAATTTTTTAAGCTATTACACATAATTTTACGGTTCTTAGTTTCCAAGGTATCGATTTTTCAATTTGGGGGTAGTTTTCACCCCCCTGCTATTTTTCATCAAAAACAAAAGATCTTAGGTTCAATTATCATTTTTACCCGTTTAAGACCTTTTTCCCCACTGTAAAATCACTATTTACTGTTTTAGGGGTGACATCATCTATCCGGGTAAAAGCCTATGTCACAACGAATTTTTTAAGCTATTACACATAATTTTACGGTTCTTAGTTTCCAAGGTATCGATTTTTCAATTTTGGGGTAGTTTTCACCCCCCAGACATATAATTGAACCCCTTCTCACTGAAGACATAGATGGAATTATAAAAACAGCAGATGAAAATGAAGAAGCAAATACTACAATGCATACTGGATATGGTCAAAAAAAACACATCGCGCCACAAGCCATTTGGAAATTTGAAGGCGGAAACAATATTGAATTCGTTCACTGGAATGAACCAAACAAATTGGTATCAAGACTTAAAACATTAATTGCATCGAAAGCTGCAGGTCACACAGGACTAGACAGCGAAATCTTTGCAATAGAAGAAGAACTAAGAAATGCTGGATATATTGAATAAAAATTCCAACGTTTGTAAAACAATGCACAGTATGTTATAAAACATTGTTTGGAAAATAACTATGAACGAAATCAGACGAGAAATTGCAAAAGAACTTCACGCACCGCTTAGAAAAAAGTTTAAAAGACGACGTGTTATTAGCAAAGGAATCGATGACCTCCATGAAGCTGACCTTGTGGACATGTGCAAACTTGCAAAATGGAATAATGGATTTAAATATTTATTAACCATTATTGACGTTTACTCGAAATATGCATGGGCAATTCCTCTTAAAACCAAAAAAGGAAGTGAGATTGTGAACAGCTTAAAATTTGTTTATTCTCAAAGTAAAAGATTGCCCAATTATTTTCACACCGATCGAGGAACGGAATTTTATAACAGTGAATTCAAAACATGGTCTCAGAAACAAAATCTAAAGCATTATTCCACTGGCAGCTCCATTAAAGCGAGTGTGATAGAAAGATTCAATCGAACTCTTAAGGAATCGATGTGGAAAGAATTCACAACACGAGGTTCTTACCGATGGGTACATATTTTGCCTGAGTTACTAGTAAAGTATAATCACAAAATACATCGCAGCATTGGCATGAAACCTAATGATGTGAAAAGAAACAATCCACCCCGCTTGCCAACACAATATAATGAAACTTTAAGAAAACCAAAATATAAAATCGGCGATATTGTAAGGATATCAAAAATCAAGAAACACTTCAGTAAAGGGTACGAAGGTAATTGGACAACAGAATTATTTACAATTTATAAAGTTCAAAATACTAATCCACGAACATATCTTTTAAAAGATAATAAAAATACTCCAATATTTGGTGCGTTCTACGAAGCAGAGTTACAACGAACAAAACATCCTAATATTTACTTAGTCAACAAAGTACTACGTAGAAAAGGAACCCGAGCCTTCGTATCTTGGCTTGGATTCGATTCAACTCACAACTCTTGGATCCCCAACAAAAATATCTTATAATTAGAACAGTGTAAGTTTTTATTTTATTTTTATTTTTTATTCCTCACAAAGATATTATTATTATTATTATTATTATTATTATTATTAATATTATTATTATTATTATTATTATTATTATTATTATTATTATTATTATTATTATTATTATTATTATTATTATTATTATTATTAATGTGTCTCTATATATATATTTTTCAGCTCGCTAAAACCAACACACGCAAGAAAGAAAAGAATGATTCTACTTACCCCGTGCACAAGACCAGCATATTCCACTCTGCAAACAACACAGCATCTTCAATTCTCTCTGCAGCTTGTTGGAAAAGGAACTACTTACCACTTTAAGAACGAAGATCATATCATTTTTCACTAATTCATATTATATAATTAATGTAAACCACAAATGATCAAATAAATATATTTAAAAAATAAAATTTACACTGCACAATATTAATCCACTGTCCACTGTCCATTGAATTTAATTTAAGATTTGAACATCATCATCATCATCATCATCATCATCATCATCATCATCATCATCATCATCATCATCTTCTTCTTCTTCTTCTTCTTCTTCTTGTCGGTCTTCTTCTTCTTCTCCTTCCGCTCGATGTTCTTCTTCTTCTTCTTCCATTCGATGGTCTTCTTCTTCTTCTTCTTCTGCTTCTTCTTGCACTTCTTCCATATGCTCTTCCATATGCTGTTCCTCTAATGGCCGTTCAAACACGGCCATTAGCTCTTCCGCCAATGTAGGTTCAAACACGTTGAAATTCATCGAGCCGATGGATCTCAACTTGTCAATAATAATATTGACAATGTGAAATGTCATGCCGTTGAAAATAATTTCACGGCAGTGGTGTTGATCCCTCATCAGCTCGAATATTTCGGCGCTTAAAACCTCCTTTTCTCCCGGTGTTAAGGTGTTATACCACACCTCCTCCTCTATTTTCGTTGCACTGACGATGAAATGCAACCCTTGATTCAGGGCACTTTCCGCAAACATCATAATGCGTTGCAATTTTACTAACTTTTCTATCAACCCCTCGCACAGACTCATGATATTGCAGATAAAGATAGCTAACTACTGCTCCATAGCAATCTCCTCTTATATATATATATTAAGAAGTTAGAGCGCCAAAAAACCTCTTTAAAACATTTCACATGAAGCTCTGGGAACCGACATCCAATCTCGTTCTCGCATTAAAAATTGCAGACTTGACTAATGACATCTGTGAATCTAAAAACAAACAGATCGAAATTCATTTCACACACTCAAAGTTATACATGGCATATAAAACACTTTAACCAGATTGAGATCATGAAGCAAGCCAGAACACAAAAAATGTTAACATCATTTAAATTAAACAGACATATCATAGCGAGAAGGAGTAACACCACTCCACTCCCACGCTGTGGTAATATATGTCGTACTTAAACAGAGTGTCGCATTACAACATATGATTACTTATTTAGCTTGCGCGAGCAAAAACTTTAACGACAACCATGCACTACATACGCTAAGTGCTCTCATTGCTTGCCGCACGGCGCGAGCAAAAACGGAACAGCCGCACACCACATGTCTGGTAGCGATCCGGCTATGTCGAGTGCCTCACCGTACACTCTCATTCAAAAGTTATGACACCCAAGACTCTCTACACTTCCTTGGGAAATTACCAAAATATAATTCAATAATCAATCAATACTTAATAACCATGATACACAAGGCTGCCCCCCCACGGGAATTAAATAACAAAACACGGAATCGAACCAAGAAACTCCCCTGTAGGAGTGGAAGAGGAGTCTGAATTTCGAGTTACCATCCTAATAAACAACGCCCATGCCGTCAACACCCATTAACTTTTTATCACAATCACATAAACAAGCCAAAAGGTCAACCCCTTCCCACGCTAACACATGCAGTGCTAACTTTTTATCACAATCACATAAACAAGCCACAAGGTCAACCCCTTCCCACGCTAACACGTGCAGTGCACATGCCCCGCTCCTGGACCACGTGGTCAGGATTACGCAATATTCAAAGTCTAGCGAATTATACTACTGACAGGGCATGTTCAGCTATAGCTGATATGTCTGGTTGGTTTAGACGGATGTTCCTTAGATGCTCTTCGATGCGAGTTGCAAAGGACCGTTTTGTTTGTCCAATGTAGACTTTTCCGCAAGTACAAGGGACTTCATACACCCCAGGTTGTAGTATTGGGGACAATTTATCTTTGTTTAATGCTAAACGTTGACCAATTTTCGTCATAGTGCCGAAAACTGTTTTTATCTTGTGCTAAGATTCTCCGCAAGCACAAGATAAAAACAGTTTTCGGCACTATGATGAAAATTGGTCAACGCTTAGCATTAAACAAAGATAAATTGTCCCCAATACTACAACCTGGGGTGTATGAAGTCCCTTGTACTTGCGGAAAAGTCTACATTGGACAAACAAAACGGTCCATTGCAACTCGCATCAAAGAGCATCTAAGGGACATCCGTCTAGACCAACCTGACAAATCAGCTATAGCTGAACATGCCCTGTCTTCAGGACACGATGAATGTTTCAAGGATGCTCATGCGCTTGCCCTTGTTAAGCACAACTGGTCTAGAATTATAAGGGAGGCAGTTGAAATTCGTAAAAATCCCAATAATTTTAACAGAGACACTGGATATCAGCTAAGTGACACTTGGCTACCAGTTATTAAGGATCTAGGAAGATAGTTCCTCTCAGTCTCTCTGTTCTTCACCTATTTCAAATTGTACTTTTTTCCTCTATGATCTCATTGATATACTTTCTTTGGCCACATTGTTTGATTTCCATTGAAAAAGGAGGCAAGGTTTCTCCGAAACGTATGGTTCTAATCTAAATACACACGGCATTAGCCCAAAAAACATGAATTATTTATATAATCCGGGCCGTGAAAGCCTTAATATACACATTATTATTATTTTTTACGGCGTTAGCCCGAACTACGGAGCGCGATTGGACCTATTGCACAGATAAATTGAAATTAGCTTTCATCTATTGATGGTTTGCATTTGTCTGTTGGCACAGCTTAGAGTAAATTGTGGCTTTTCACCGATGTCTCAATCTCACAATTGGCTGTGATTATATGGAAGCTACTGAGGTATGCGTGGTGTTTAGTAATGACATTCTGGACACAGTCAGTGCCTGTGGATTCAACTCATTGGGTTAGTTCTCTGTTCTGACTCAGTGAGGAAAGCAGTGGCAAACTACCTCACTCCTCATCTTGCCTAGTATGCCTCAATATAGCACTGCTTTGGGTTTTTGTAGGTATCTACCCACATAACCTAACGGCGGTACTTTTTGAGGATCCAACCAGCCTTCGGGCTGACTACCTAACAGTCAGACTCTTCCCTAAATCTCTTTATACTCTGCGATTTCTCTTCCTTTCTTTTGTCCATGCAGTGTTGGATCTCATTTGGGAGTTTGCAGCAAAATGATGTTTCTTCACCAACGATCTGAATATAGGCCTGTCCCATAAAATTTTGTCTGTTCAACATTGTTGTTGTTCGAGTCTTCAGTCTTTTGACTGGTTTGATGCAGATCTCCACATCTCCCTGTCCTGAGATAATCGTTTCATCTACACAAAGCTACCACACCCTACATCCGAGGCAATCTGTTTAACATATTCTAACCTTGGTCTACCCCTACAGTTCTTGTCCTCGACCCTTTCTTCCATAACTAACCTTGCTATTCCTTGGTGTCTTAGTATGTGTCCTACCTACCTATCTCTTCTCTTCATTAGCAGTCGCCAGAAACTTCTCTCCTCTCCCACTAGTCTTAATACCTCTTCGTTTGTAACCCTATCTACCCATCTGATGTTCATCATTCTCCTGTAACACCACATTTCAAACGCTTCAATTCTCCTCTTTTCTGCTGCACCAATAGTCCAAGTTTCACTTCCATGGAGTGCCACCCCAGACGAAGGCTTTCAAAAATGACTTCCTAATACCTAAAACTATATTTGATGTCAACAGATTCCTTTTCTATAGAAATGCTTTCCTTGCCTTTTTATATCCTCTTTGCTTCGTCCATCACTGGTTATTTAGCTTCCTAAGTAACACAAGTATCCTACTTCCTGTAGCTTTTCACCTGCCAATTTGATGTCCATAGAGTTTTCTGATATATTTCGGCTGCATTCCAATATTTTTGTTTTACATTTATTAATTTTCATCACGAATTCGTTCCTCAAGACGGAGTCTATACCATTCAAAAACTCATTCAAATCCTCTGGCGTATCGGCCAAGATGACAATGTCATCAGCAAATCTCAGAGTTGAAATTATTTCTCCTTGAATCTTCACTCCCACTTTAATTTTTTCTCCAATTTCCTTCATTGCTTGTTCATTATTATTCATTCATTCAATTTCGCTAATCGGCCAACTAGGGACCACGATAAGCCTCATTTTACATTCAGGCATTTGCTCATTTTTTGCTTGATCCACATTGCCTTCATGAGCTCACTGTGTTTAGCACGACGTTCCTCTGTCCATTTCACACCAGTTGTCCGTTTTTCGTCCCGGAAAGTCCCAAACGTCTTGATGGCTGCTCTATAAAGATTTCGGTCTTGTGCATCTTCTGCTCGTATCCCCATTTCTTTCAGATCTTTCTGGACGTTAACATACCATGGCATTGTCGTTTTTAGTTTTGAGTCGAATATACTGAAGATACGTTTCGTCCATCGGGAATCGATCATCCGTCGCATATGACCGTAGAAGCAAACTCTGCGTTTTCGCATTGTGTCTGTGATCTTCTCTATCCTCGAGTAAATTTCTTGCCTTTTATTATTTCTTTATTATTATTATTATTATTTATTTATTTTGCGCATGCGCTTACACATTCTCAGCATATTTGCTGGAAAGAATACATTTACAATCCCAGATACCGTATATATCATAAGGAGCAAATTCTTGGTGACTGCATTCAGTAAGCTAGTTGCTTTACGCTTTACCCCACTCCTTCAGGCCTGATTGCCCAAGAACAGCCTTATTACGCGACACGTAGAAAGTATGACAGTTTTCTGCATCAGTTTGAAAAGGCCAGGGTCTAATTTCAACTCAGTGAGCGATTCCTTTAAGTTGTTGGGAATCACGCCATTGCTGGAGAAGAAAGCATGTTGCCACTGTTTGGGATTGCCACATCTATGAAGGTAGTGTGCTTCATGCATTTGTCAACAAGAACCAAATCAGGTGTGTTGTGCACAGCTGACTGGTCTGTCAACACAGTACGATCCCAGTACAACGTAAAGCTGTAATTTTCCAGTACACTTTCAGAAGCATATTTATAGTACGGCACTTTCTCCTGGCTCAGCAGTTGAAGGTGTATAGCCAGTTCTTGATGAACTATCTTGGCAATAAAATCATGTCTCTTCCTATATTCCGTCCCTGAAAAATGGCGACAACCTGTTATAATAATTATTATTATTATTATTAAGCCTCCGTGGCTTAGGCGGCAGCACGCCGGCCTCTCACCGCTGGGTCCGTAGTTCAAATCCCGGTCACTCCATGTGAGATCTGTGCTGGACAAAACGGAGGCAGACAGGTTTTTCTCCGGGTATTCCGGTTTTCCTTGTCAGAATTTTATTCAAGCAACACTCTCCACTTTCATTTCATTTGATCTGTCATTCATTTAATCATTTCCCCAGAGAAGTGCGTCAGGCCTCGGCAGCCGGCACAGTCCATATCCTCGCCGCTAGATGGGGGCTTCATTCATTCCATTCCTGACCCGGTCGGAGACCGGAAGCAGGCTGTGGATTTTCATTTTCATTATTATTATTATTGCACCGAAGATAACTTTCAGAACCGTCCAAGAACACAGACCAACGAATCACATTGTGGTCAGCTATTGGTGTAATGAAGCTGATTTATTTTGTATAACGAAAAATGTTTGAGGACGGTCTACTAGTCGACACAGTACTATTTTTCTGTGGGCGAAATTTCGTTATATCAGGAAACGGCATCTAACTCCGAGATCCAACGATAGGGCAGAAAGTGGATAATTTTGTGTGACTACTTACAGCCATCATTTCTCTTCGGCATTACACGAAATATGGGTTAAATACAGGGTACGTAGTAAAGTTTTACACCTTTAATACCGAGCCTGAGCGCCGTCGGACGAACGTAGCGTGCATTAAATTGAAGTCCAAGTAGAACAATAATTTCCTGAGATTACGTGAATTGTAATGTTGCGTGTAGATCTTGGAGATATTTAGGTTTATCAGCACTCCACCCAGTGTGCAAGGTGTAATACCAGCCTACATAAGAACGCTCATTTTTGGCCTATAGACTTTTCTCGCGATTTAACCATCCAAAAGCCATGAAACTTGGTCCATCAAATGTATGTATGTATATATTGTAATGCACTGGCATCTAATTTTGTTCAATTGTTTACATATCCTCAAGATGGCGGCTGTGTGAAATAATTCACCGGCATTCTATATCTCCGAACCTATTACGGTACTGATAAATCACCTTGAAATGTTGAACGGCGATAAAGGTCTCCAATAAAAGTTTATATATGTAACTTTCTAAAACCTGTCAAGTACAGAACGAACATGGTGGCCAAGCAAATTTGAAACATTTTAATAGACGTTTCTCGTTATTTAACCATCTGGGCGCTGTAAAATATGGTACAGAAAATTGTTATGAACATTTCAATGCACTGGCATCTTATTTAGTTCCATTGTTTACATAACCTCAAGATGGCGGCTGTGCGATTTTTAAATTAAGTTTTTATTTCTTGTGTCGTAATCATGCGATCTAAGTGAAAGTTTGAATAATGAACCTACGCAACAATCCTTCATTTAATAGTACATAACTCTATGGCCTATACATATAAAAATCCAACATGGCGACCATACGAAATATTTGGACGGACCTCAATATCTACGAATCTATTAAATCAATCAAACTGAACTTTTTAATGTTCATAGAGGCTATGCACATAAGTTCACATATGGGACTTTCAATAACATGGTGAGCAAAAATCCAACATGGCGGCGATGAGAAATATAAATATTTAAACGAAAGTTTCTCGCGATTTGACCATCCGAGTGCAGTGAAACTTGGTACGGTAAAAGCTTATACAAGTTTTAATCCACTGGCATATAATTTATTTCAATTGTTTCCATAACAAAAAGATGGCAGCTGTGCGAAATTTTAAAATCTTTATTTTATTTCTTGTGTCCTAATCATGCTATTGAAGTTTGAATTCTACACCTACGCAATAATTGTCATGTAATAGTACATTTATAAAAATGCAGCATGGCAACCATCCGAAATATTTAGCCGGTTCTCAATATCTACGAATCTACAGTATTACAGCAATCAAACTGAAATTTTGTATGTTGATAGTGGCAATTAACATACGTTAGTTATATGAAAATCGGCTTTAGTTCTTCACGGAACTACTTGTTATTCAGTGCAATGAGGATGAGTAAAACCATCTATTGAGGAAACCTCGCATATTAATACTAGGCTTAGGATATTCATGACCTAAAGAGGTGAGAAATATGCAGGTTAATATAACCTAACATAACTAAATTGACCGAAAAATGAATACAATGATACCAATACATGCATATTATTTAATGACAGGTAATTGCTCTTAAAAAAGTCAATCTTTTTTAACATTTCACTACAAGTTAAGATACATCTGCGTAATGCTTAAGCTTCCATATGAACGTCATATTTTTTCACTTTTTCTTGTTGCTGTCAAGAACAAATATTAAGCCAACTGCAGATAGGCTAAACAATTATCTGTTGGTCGGTTCCTCAGTTTAGGGGCTGCGGTAAGGCGGTCATGTAGCACGTGTACTTTGGGTGTGTGTAGAATCTGTCTGATAACCGGTGTTAATTGTGATGGCTGTATTAGTGTGTGTTACCTGTAATTAAGGTTAACGACGGCATACCATCAATTTAAAGTAGTTCCTACTTTTGCTACTGAATGCTACCGTCAACGACACCTAGCCGTGAACTTGGCTACTAGGTGCCACCAAAACCAACACCTGACGACGACCGTTGAAACTTAATAGAGCGTTAATCAAATCTAACTTATAAATTTAGCTCCACACAATAAAATTGTAGTTAGTGGAAGGTTCTTGTACATGCCATAATTCTATAACATGGGCCCGCCGAGGTTTATTTCCCCTCCGAAGGATGGAATACTGAGGGTTTTTAACGCTCTTAAAAATCCGACGAATTCAGTCGCTTTTGAATACGCGATCTTGGGGATAGAAACTCAGCAACTACGCCACCGAAGTCTACTGTACATACGTACTTTCCCTACAGGACCACATTCCATTGACCGTCAGACGAAAGAAACAGTAACTTTTGCAAATATCATAATATGGGCATACAATGCATCTAATACAAGATAATATCCTGAAATATAACACATGCATTATCTTAAAATCCAAAAATATGCAACATACGACCAAAATTAAGAAAATGGCTGAAATATCAAAATATATCCAAACAGCAAATTAGAAACGTTCAATTTATAATTAATTCAGCACTACGATAAAAATGAAAGCCAGGAAAAAATATGAATTACCATAATCATCCAAATCCTATTAATAACTGATGCATTAATCAATCAATCAATCAATCAATCAATCAATCAATCAATCAATCAATCAATCAATTCAATCATGAATTAAGTCTTACTTGAAAAAAATAATTTATAGGTATGTCCACCCCTTATTATTCCCATTTTAATGGGGTCAAGGGTGAATTAAGGTGACCCTGTGTTGAAGTTTTTACGACTGACTGCCCTTCCTGACATCCAGATAGGGTGTACCAATCATCTGCTGATGAGTCCAATTCGGTACGCCTGAAGGGATGCCTACAATACCTAGGTATACACGACAAAGACTTGGGAAACATGTTGGAGTGTAAAATAATGTGATTAGAAGATTAACGCAGTGTCAATGCCAACTTCAGTGAGTATCAACCTAAAAAAAAAAATATATATTTGCATACAGAGAGAATGGCATATTGCTGTTAGAGTTCATTAACTGGACCATTTATTTCAGTATCAAAGATAATAATAGTATTATATTCTACAGGGATATCACTGTCACAAAGTTACATCTATACTATTCGTTGTTTTATCCGATTTTTGTTTTCACAAATTCAGCTTTATAATTCCGCTTTGTAACGTAATTTTGTTTTCAATGTTGAGAAAATAAATTATTATTTAAAAGTTGCCGCAAGTGAAGATGGAGCCAATAATCAACTGAAATTGCTATAAATCAGATTCGTGGACAAACAGTGTAACATTTGTCTGCTCAAGACAAATCCAACACTTTAACATTTCCAAACTGAAAAGGAATGCTTTTTGTTTTAATTAGTGTACGTGTGGGTAATCCTGTCATTTGAGTATACAATTTCACTCCCGATTCTGCCGAAAATTAACTTCTGTTCTGAGGGTTGAAGCGGGCCATATTCAAACATGGCAGGACAGCTGAGATGAGATTGGACCGAAACCCACACCATAGAAGAGATATTCCATAGCTTCCCTCTCTTCATTTCCAGGTACAGTACATGTCAGGATGTTGTGACACTTAAGAAACAAGGAAGGAAACAAAGAACTGTGCAGTTACCAAGACTGCACTCATTCTGTATTTTAGTGAATGTAGAATGAAGAATGTGTTTTAATATTCTGTAAGTACATTTTCCACTTTTGTGTGCTCGCTTTTTCTAATTTATGAATTGGTGAAGAATAATGAACGAATATTAAAGTGCAATTATGTCTTACGTCTTTAGTACGGTATATTGTAAGTAATCGATCACCAGACGATAAAATAATAAATCACACATTATGGTGCCATTTTCCAGTGTCAAGTTTACACGAACAGCTCAAGAGTTAACGGAATAGCTGATATAGAAAATTGTACTCAATCCATATTGAACTTACGAGATGGGAATTAAGTTATACAGGAATTTGACGAATACAGCTTCATAACACAGACTATCTATTCGGTATCATAAGTAGTTCTTCAATTCAGCGTATTTAATGACATTTACGTGTTTGTTTGTTTCTACGTGACATCTATGGGCAGTCGCAGAGTTCGGAGATCCAGGGTTAAAATGCTAGTGCTGACATTAACAACTCCCTGGGCTCTGTTATACTCCGTTCAAGCAAATGCCAGGTTGTTCAAGTTCCGAGCCACCTTCTTACTCAAAATTACAATTACCTATACTACTAAATATTCATTATCATTTAGCAATCACTGATAATCCAGACGATGCCCTACCTCAACAAGGTGCCTCCATCTCTACGGATCTAGTTCTTCTCTCTTCCAATCTTCCGTGGTACCCAATGGTTCAAGTCTATTTCTTGCTCGCACCGTCATCCCAATCTTGGTTTACCAACAGTTGATGAAGATGATGATTGTTGTTATAAGGAACGGAACAGCGAAGCCATCTGTCCCTAGATCTCCCAACAGGATGTGCTGTTATTTCTGCATCCTTCCCTCCATCACATTATTGCCTCTTCAGGCATCCTACCACATGACCAGTAAATTGAATGTTTTCAATTCTTTGAGATCCGATATCCACCCTTCACACTATCATAGTCTCTCAAATTGCACAGGTTGTCAGACAAGTACCAAACACACACAAAGTATATAGGGCGGATGTCTTAAGGTGCCCAAAGCCTTAAATGAAGCAACTACAACTACAATGACAACAACAACAACAACAACAAATGAACAACAAATTGTATGAATCCAAGAATTTTTGACCCCCATGGTCTTGTACCTTGACGTGGTAGGGAGGCTTCTGTGTTTCAGTGATACCGAGAGCAATGCCGGCGGGAGCTTCGGCTCCTGGCAGGGTCACCCATACCGGTAAGGTCGAGGGTGAGAGACCAGACTAAATGACAGACTACATCATGATGGTGGGCAGCAAAGTCTTCAGTAGGTTATTTCCAGGAGGAGCTGTAATTCAGTGGTACGGTTGGAAAACTGCGGGGGCTCGTTTTCAGTCCTTAAGGTGGCAGCCCTACCAGAAAACTAGGAAGCTGTGGGATAATAACTCACACTGTCCGAAATTGTTTATTATTAAAGAAACTGAAAAGAATGTAAACCGGACGGATCTCATGTTGACAACTTTCGGCACGAAAAGCTGGAAAGACTTGGAGGGAAATGAAGAACTTTGCAGCAAACAAGAGCCCGATGGATATCATTCTTGGATGCCCTATGCTCCACACGAAGCGAAATGAAATAAGTATGTAAGAATTTTTGGCGGGTTGTTCCCAGAAAGTGAAAGTCGAAGGCCTATTCTCGAATGAAATTACGTCGGTTATACCTCAAGGCAGCGTACTCGGAACTTGTTTATACATGACTTACCAAATGGGATTCGCTATGACTGTCGATTGTTTGAGGACGATTGTGTAATGTATCGAAAGAAACATGGCCTACAAGACAACGCAGTACTTCAAGATTACCTGAACATGGTCTATAAGTGGCTGATTGAAAATAAAATGAAAATAAATACAAGAAGATATAGTCTCATAAAAATAGGGAAAGGGCGAAGCCATGATTTTCAATATAACATTGGCTCGAAAATACTTGTAGAAAAAGATTCTTGCAAATATTTGGGCATTCACTTAAGGAATGATATGAAATGGAGTAGACATGTAGGATGTGTAGTTTCTAAAGCTTACAAATCTCTGCACTTTGTAATGCGGATATTAAAAGGAAGTAGTACCTCTTCCAATGAATTGGGATATTTGTCACTTGTAAGACCTATTCTTAAATACGCCTCGGCGGTTTAGGATCCATATCAATTAGGGCTCATAATGAGTTGGAAATAGTAGAGAGAAAGGCCGCTAGATTTGTGCTCAGTGACTTTAATCCACGCAGCAGTGTGACCAGTATGGGTGGGAATCACTTAAGGCTAGGAGGTTGAAATCTAGACTCCCCGCTATGTACAACACGTAGGCCATGCAAATCAACCGGCATGGGGCGAGCTTAGCAAATGTATGGGAAAGCCCACGTACATGAGAAGCAGTGATCTTTCTTTCAAAGTTCAGGGTCGACCACAGCGTACAAATTATGGTAAATATTATTTCTTAAACCGTACCATTGATAACTGGAACTCTCTACCCGCCGCAGTCTTAGAGCCTTTCCCCAAACATATAGGTGTGTTTAAAGAAAAGACTGACGATTTGTGTAAATACCCCGTTTTTATTTGTAATGTATACCCAATTTGCCACCGGGGGATACACCCACGATTGCAAATAAATGAATGAATGAATGAATGAATGAACAATTATGTAACATCTGTGAGAATAATACCGTCTCCTGGGGGCGGCTTCAGTGGCGTAGTTGGTAGCATGCTTAACTTCCATGCCCAAGATTGCGGGTTCAAACCCGGCCAAAGTTGTTGGATTTTTAAGAGAGTTAAAACTCCCTTCCTTTGGAGGGGAAGTAAAGCCGACGGTTCCACGTCATAGATTTATGGCATGTAAAAGAACGTTCCACTAACTACAATTGTGTGAAGCTAAATTTGTTGATTAGATTTGATTAGCGCTCTATGAGTTCCAACGTTCGCCACCAGGTGCTGTTTGTGATGGCATCTAGTAGCCAAGTTCGCAGCTTGGTGTCCTAGACAGTAGCATTTGTTAGCCAAAGTAGGAACTACTTGAAATTGATCGTCTGCAGTCCTTACCTGAATTACAGATAACACTCACTAATACAGCCATCACAATTAACACCGATTATCAAGACAAATTCTACACACACTCAAAGTAAACGACGGGCGTGGTGGCTCAGCGGTAAAGCTGTCTGCCTCTCACCAAGGCGGACTGGGTTCGATTCCCGGTCAATGCATGTGAGATTTTCGAAGTGAAATGCCATGTCTTGTGGTTCAGATTCCACGTAAAAAGGAGGTCCCGTGGCTCATGATCGTGAGATTAACAGTCACGTTAAACTACAAGCTTCCTTCCTTGCTTTTCAAAGTAAACGGGGCTACATGACCACGTTGTCGCAGTCCCTAAACTGGGGAACCAACCAACCATACTGTCTCACGTTTTATGGATCAACCCTCGTTCTTCAATTCCACTCTCTGTAATTTGTGTTTTCTGATTAATATTGAATTCTCGATAAAACATTAATTATACAACATTAATGGCTGTACACTAGGGATTAGTGTGTTCATCAGAGGTGTAATTATAAACATGTCCTCAACTGACACCCCTGTCATATTCAATTATAACAACAACCAATAGCATTAGCCAAACTCGAAATAACAGTGGGATCAATGAAAACCCCTAATTTACTCGTCCTAATCATGTGTGTATAGAGTGGAGGTTCAACATTATATTTCCTAAATCAACAGTTATATTGAGAGGTCAGTTTCACACACACTGTAAAACATAAAATTATTTTTGATTAGACTGGCTGCGTGGCTCAGCGGTAACGTTCTCACCTGCTGTGCTCAAGGTTGCAGGATTGAATCCTGGCGCAGCCAGTTGGCATTTGATGGTGCGCAAATCTAAAGACACGACTCATATTATAGCACACTCAAATGTCGACTGACAGCGCCGGGTAGATGAACTAATGCGTGTGAATGAAAATTTCCTTAGAAAATGCCAGAAATGTATAGATGTAGGAGAAAGACATTTTCCAACATCTTCTGTGACAATGATTTTTCTTTGATTATGTGTTATTATGTGTGCTTGTTATTTACATGCGATTCGTACGGGCGCTCTCTCGACCCCAAGCTCAGTGAGTTGCCATGTGCTCGTCCGACCCTCCACGCGCCGCGCGGCCGGCCCCACTTTGAGTGAAAGACCCTGTATAATACGCTAAAATGTATGTTTCACAAAAGTCAAGCTCCTAAACCAGAGGGAGTTAGAAGGTGTGGTTTGTACCAAAATCTTTCAAATCGTCTCAATAGTACAGGTAAAATCTTGTATTTCTTGATAAGTAAATGGAAATATATTTATTTGTTTATAAAGTGAATTTAAACAAAAACAAGACGATAGTCCCTGCCAGAACTGTGTCGCGTATAGCCCGCATAGCACGAGCGTCGGGCGGGTAGTCTGTACACATGGGGCGCACACAACCCATTATGCGGGAGCTCTCGACTGGGTCCGCTAGTTATATAAAATTCTCGTAATTTAATTATAAGAATTTAAAGGCAATGAAGCATATGAAACATTTTCTCAGAGAAAACTAACCTAAAATTGAAATTAGAATTAGTTGACTCGACAAGTTTATACAATCGCGAATTCAATTTTCTTTCTTATTCATTAGTACATAAAGCACATACACTGAGCGGCCAGAAGTAATAATAATAATACTAATATTGGTTTTACGTCCCGTTTAACTACTGTGGCTTTTAGAGACGCCGCGGTGACGGAATTTTGACCCGAAGGGGATCTTTAACGTGCCAGTAAATTTACTTTCACGGCTCCCTCGCATGTGTGCACCCTCAAATGCCAGCTGACTGCGCCAGGATACGATCCTGCAACCTAGGGCCCAGCAAGCGAGAAAGTTACCGCTGAGCCCCGCAGGCAGTCGAGAGGCCAAAAGTCACGGGAAGGATAGTCCTATGAGGATAGGTGCCGTGTATGACTCCTGAGCGTTGCGGCTAGCTGGGGCGGAGCAGAGCAGTCTGTCACAGACACGAGTGTAGTGAATATGGCAACACGTCACGAATTAACCGAATTTGAACGTGATATGATCATCGGCGCACGGCGCTTGGGTCATAGCATTTCGGAGATTACACATGAATTCAGGTTTCCGAGGTCAACCGTACCCATGGTGGATCTTCAATATCACAGACATAATGTTACCATCCACGTAAACCGCCACACGGGACGACCACATGTGTTTAATGAATGGACATCACGTCACCTCAGCAGAACCATACGGGGCGATAGAAGGGCTACTGTGAGTCAGATCACCGCCCAGTTGAATGTTGGGGGACAGGAACCCATTTCTTGTCGAGTCGATGCCCCGAAGTATTGCTGCCGTTTTGAGTGCTCGCGGAGAAGTAACTCGTTATATTCCGTGCCTTCCCATGACTTTGGCCACTAAGTGTACATATAACGTGTTATTCGACTAAGCCATTATACAATTTTGAGAAATAGCAATCAATGATGTGCACACACAAGGTTGTAACGTTTAGTGGCATATGTGATTGCTCTTCCTGCTCTGTATGAATTTGATATCCTATTTCGACCTGTCTTTATAATTTATAATAATTTCTCAGTATCATCTATATCATCCCGATCGGATACAAAGCCAATATTCATCATATTCATTCATCATCATCATCATCATCTTAATTCTCATTCTTTGAGGGTTGAGGGAATTTACTTTCCCCCTGTCTTTTGTTTCATTTACTCTCATTTTTAGCCTATTTTCAATTTTGAAAAAATAGGCTTATGAGATCACCTTTTGTCCGTGTGTGTGTGCGTGTGTGTGTGTGTGTGTGTGTGTGTGATTCGTGTGTGTGTCCCCCCCCTAATAAAATCTAAACGGCTGGAGCGATATCAATGAACCTCGGTATGTTCATAGCACTATTCCCGGCGACCTCGACCGTACGCTTCAAATTTTGTTACGTCTCACCAATGCAAAATGGCGGCTGTGCGAAATATTTCACTAGCATTCAATATCTCCGAAACTATTACCGATGTCGCCCTGAAATTGTGTACGGTGATAAACGGTACTACTAGAAGTTCACCTATGAGACTTTCAAAAACCTGGTGACTACAAAACCAACATGGCCGTCAAGCGAAGTTGAGACTTTTAAATAGACTTTTCTCGCGATTTAACTATCCACACGTAATGAAACTTGGTACAGCAAATGTTTATACACATTGTAATGCACTGGGGTCTAATTTAGTTCAATTGTTTACATAACTTCAATATGGCGGCTGTGCGAAATATTTCACTGACATTCTATATCTCCGAAACTATTACAGATATCATCCTGCAATTTAGTACGGTGATAAAGGGTACTGATACAAGTTTACCTATGTATATTTCATAAACTTGTAAAGTAGAAAACGAACATGGCGACCAAGCGAAGTTGAGACTTTTAAATAGACTTTTCTCACGATTTAACCATCCAAACGTAATGAAACTAGGTACAGCAAGTGTTTATACACATAGTAATGCACTGGAGTCTAATTTAGTTCAATTGTTTCCATAACCTCAAAATGGCGGCTGTGCGAAATATTTCACTGACATTCTATATCTCCGAAACTATTACGGATATTACCCTGAAATTTTGTACGGTGATAAAGGGTACTGGTACAAGTTTATCTATGTATACTTCGTAAACTTGTAAAGTAAAAAACGAACATGGCGACCAAGCGAATTTGAAATATTTTAATAGACTTTTCTCGTGATTTAACTCCCTGAGCGCAGTGAAATGTGGTACAGGAAATGATTTTGCAGATTGTAATGCACTGCCATCTAATTTAAATCAATTGTTTACATAACCTCAAGATGGCGGCTGTGCGAAATTTTTAAATTAAGTTTTTATTTCTTGTGTCGTAATCATGCGATCGAAGTGAAAGTTTGAATAATGAACCTAGGCAATAATTGACCATGAATGGTACATAATTCTATGGCCTATACATATAACAATCCTAAATGGCGAGCTTCCGAAATATTTAGACGGTTCTCAATATCTATGAATCTTTTACAGCAACCAAACTGAATTTTTTAATGTTCATAGAGACTATGAACATATGTTCACCTATAGGACTTTCATTAACCTGGTGAGCACAAATACAACATGGCGGCGACGCGAAGTATAAATATTTAAATGGACGATTCTCGCGAATTAACTATCCGAGTGCTGTGAAACGTTGCACGTTAAATGCTTATACAAATGTTGATCCACTGGCATCTAATTTATTTCAATTGTTTGCATAATCACAAGATGGCTGCTGTGCGTAATTTTTAAAATCTCGTTTTTACTTCTTGTGTTCTAATCATGCGATTGAAGTTTGAATACCACACGTACACAATAATCTTAATGTAATAGTACAAAAATAAAAATCCAACCTGGCGACAATCTGAAATATTTAGACGGTTCTCAATATCTACGAATCTGTTACAGCAATTAAACTGAAATTTTGTATGTTGATAGAGGCAATTAACATGAGCAGGAAATATGAAAATAGGCTGTATAGTTCTTCACGGAACTACTTGTTGTTTTCCATTTCCTCTTCTAGAAGGTATAGTAAGTATGTATTTAGTTTTAGTTGTAAGTATGTAGTTAGTTTGTTTATTAGATATATGTCATTGTTCTATTAGACTGTGATGTGTGAGGGTGCATGTGAATGTGCCTGGTGACAGACTGTTTTAGTTGTAGTATTTGTTGTTGGTGGAACTTTCATATTTTTTTTTCGTTAGTAGAAGTTTGGTTTTTAATTGTTAGTAAAAGGTTAGAATTTTTGTTAGTAGAATTGCTCTTTACTTATTCTGAAAGGGAGTAGCAGTCTTTCAGAATAAATCAATTCTTTACTTGTCATATAGATGGTTAAGATGTTGATAATATAAGCCAACTAATGGCTACTCCCCGTTCTGATGCACGGCTGAAAGCAACGGGAAACTACAGCCGTAATGCTATTCCCGAGGATATGCACCTCTCTATGCATAATTATATGTGATGATGGCCTCCTGCCTTGTAAAATTTCAATCCGGAGGTAAACTAGTCCCCCGTTCGGATCTCCGGGTGGGGACTACTCGAGAGGGGGTTAACATCACAGAAGTGACAAAGAGGAAATCTGACATTCTACGGATCGGAGCGTGGAATGTTAGAAGTCTGCTAGGAAGTGGAAGGTTAGAAAACTTAGAAAGGGAAATGGATAGGTTGAGGTTGGATTTGGTTGGAATTAGTGAAATGCACTGGCAGGAAGAACAGGAATTTGGTCAGATGACTATAGGGTCATTAGCACTAAATCAAACAATGGCCAAGCAGGGTTTGGTCTCATATTGAGTAGGAAACTTGGACAGCGGGTGGAATATTATGAGCAATATAGTGAACGGATTATTGTAGCAAAAATCAATACTAAACCTACGTGCACCACAGCTGATGAAGATGTTGAAAAGGTCTACGAAGAAATAGATGAAATTCTGAGGTATATCAAGGGTGATGAAAATGTTATAGTAATGGGAGATTGGAATGCTGTGGTAGAAAAAGGGAGAGAAGGGAAGATAGTAGGAGATTTCGGATTAGGTGAAAGGAATGATCGAGGAAGCAGGCAGGTAGAATTCTGCACCGAGCATGAATTGGTCATAGCTAACACCTTATTCAATAACCACAATAGAAGAATATACACATGGATGAGACCAGCAGATACAGGGCGTTACCAAATCGACTTCATTATGGTCAAGCAGAGGTTTCGAAACCAGATTTTGGATTGTAAAACATATCCTGGTGCTGACATAAACTCTGATCACAATCTAGTTGCTATGAAATGCAGATTAAAGTTGAGGAAACTGAAGAAAAGTCGAAAGCCAAAAAGGTGGGCGATAGACAGACTGAAAGTGAAGGATGTAAACGAAAGATTCAAGAAGAGTGTAAAGGAAGGACTAATGAAAAACCATAAACAAACTTCAATTGCAGACGAATGGGCACTTTTGAAGAATGAAATAATAAAATCCGCAGAAGAAAACATTGGTAGGAAAGAAAGAATAGGTAAAAACCCGTGGATCACCCAGGATATACTAGATTTGATGGATGAAAGGCGGAAACACAAGAATGTAAGAGATGAAAAGGGGAAAGCAGAATACAGACGTCTGTGAAATGAGGTTAACAAGAAGTGCAAGGAAGCGAAAGAAGAATGGTTGTAAGAGAAATGTGCAGGTATAGAAAATTGTCTGAAATTAGGAAAAGTAGACACAGCTTATCGAAGGATTAAGAGTACTTTTGGGGAAAAGAAGACTAGGTGCTGTAATATTAAGGACACAAATGGAAAGCCCCTCACAGATAGGGAAGGAAAGGTTGAGAGATGGAAAGCTTACATAGAATGTTTGTATAAGGGAAAGGAGATTGAGAATCATGTAATGGACAGGGAGGAGGAAATTGATGAGGATGCAAAAGGAGATTTAATATTGAGATCAGAATTTGACAGAGCATTGGAGGACATAAGCAGGATCAAAGCACCAGGCATAGATGATATACCGATTGAGTTGCTACGCTGCATAGGAGATGAAGGTCTGATCAGGTTATTTCACTTGGTGTGTAGGATTTATGAGACAGGTGAGGTACCCCCTGATTTCAAGAAGAATGTTATTATCCCTATACCAAAGAAAGTGGGTGCTGACAGATGTGAAGATTACCGTACAATCAGCTTGATTACTTATGCTTCAAAGATCTTGTCTAGAATAATTTACAAGAGGATGGAAAGCCAGATAGAAACGGAGTTGGGTGAAGACCAGTTTGGTTTCAGGAGAAATGTAGGAACAAGGAAAGCTGTACTTAGTCTTAGGCTGATTTTGGAAGGTAGAATATGAAAAGATAAGAGAATTTTCATGGCATTTGTAGACTTAGAAAAGGCTTTTGATAGCGTTGATTGGACTAAATTGTTTGATATTTTGAAATCTATTGGAATAAAGTACAGGGATAGGAGGGTGATATACAATCTATACAGAAACCAGACAGCAGTCATTCGAGCTGAAGGACATGAGAGAGAAGCTGGTATTCAGAAAGGTGTAAGGCAAGGCTGCAACTTATCACCCATACTTTTCACTCTTTACATTGAACAAGCAATAAAGGAAATTGGAGAAAAAATTAAAGTGGGAGTGAAGATTTAAGAAGAAATAATTTCAACTCTAAGATTTGCTGATGACATCGTCATCTTGGCTGACACGCCTGAGGATTTGAATGAGTTTTTGAATGTTATGGACTCCGTCTTACGGAAAGAATACATGATGAAAATTAATCAATGTAAAACAAAAATACTGGAATACAGCCGAAATAAATCAGAAACCTCTATGGACATCCAATTGGCGGGTGAAAAGCAGAAGGAAGTAGGAGACTTCTGTTACTTAGGAAGCAAAATAACCAGTGATGGACGAAGCAAAGAGGATATAAAAAGTAAGTGGGCTCAGGCCAGGAAAGCATTTCTACAATAAAGGAATCTGTTGACATCGAATATAGATTTAGGTATTAGGAAGTCATTTTTGAAAGCCTTTGTCTGGAGCGTGGCGCTCTATGAAAGTGAAACTTGGAGTATTGGTGCAGCAGAAAAGAGGAGAATTGAAGCATTTGAAATGAGGTGTTACAGGAGAATGATGAAGATCTGATGAGTAGATAAGGTTACAAACGAAGAGGTATTAAGACGAGTGAGAGAGGAGAGATGCTTCTGGCAACTGATAATGAAGACAAGAGATAGGTTAGTAGGACACATACTAAGACACCCAGGAATAGCAAGCTTAGTGTTGGAAGGAAGGGTTGAGGACAAGAACTGTAGGGGTAGTCGAAGGTTAGATTATGTTAAACAGATTGCCTTGGATGTAGGGTGTAGTAGCTATGTAGAGATGAAACGATTATCACGGGACAGGGAGAAATGGAGCGCTGCATCAAACCAGTCAAAAGACTGAAGACTCAAACAACAACAACAACAACAACTTCATCATATTGTAACAATATAATTTAATAATTGTAAATTTACCGGTTAAACCAATGAGTAGGGTTTGTAAGGAAATTTATAAAATGTGTACAGTCTTTCTGAATTTTGTAAACTGTGTATATTGTAACGATATTTATTAATAATAATAATAACAATAATATTAATAATAATAATACGACCTCTACAAAAATAAAGAAATTGAAAAAATCTACGATACGATCAGGAAAAGAAGGGTTAATTTATTTGGACAAGTAATGAGGATGAATAACACCAGACTCACTAAACAAATTTTCAGTCTTGTATACAAAAGCAAGAATGGTAATCAATGGGTACAAAGTATAAAAAGGCCTATGGAAGAGATGGAAGTAACAATAGATATTTTTCAGGATAGACCACTTTTCATAATATGATAAAAAAAAATCAAGGGTTTCCAGGAGAAGGAAAAGAAGGAGTGGGTTAACATCTGGACGGAAGAGAGAAGGAGACAAAGTGAAGTATTGAAGAACTACTGGAAGGCAAGAAAGGATAAAGGAAATACGAGACAGTGAATGCAATGGGTTATTTCACGCGGTCCAAAGATGGTCAAAATCGAGGAAAGAATAATAATAATAATAATAATAATAATAATAATAATAGGCCTAATAAACTAAGACACTATAATGCAGTAGTCAGACCATCAATCCTCTACGCACCTTAGTGCATGTTTCTAGCTAAGAAGACCCCCCCCCCCCCCAAAGGCCCTCGAGTTACAGGAAAGGAAATTCTTGCGGAAAATAGTGGGACCAAGGATCTTACCAGATGGAAGACGATGGTAGATTACAAACCAAATTGTGAACTTTACAAACACCAGGAAAACCTCACCGATGCCATCAGAAAGAGATGCCTGACTTTCTACGGCCATCTGTACAGAATGGACAACCACAGGCTGTCTTATAACACCTTCAAGGTAGCCAAGAAGGGTAAAGCGACTGGGTCCTTGTGGACCAAACAAATTGAGAAGGATCTTGCTGAACTTAATATTCTGCAAGACACAATAAATGACAGGAGTCACTACTGTCTGGCAATATTGAAACCAGACCTTCCCTCACATGCATTACAGAAGTTCACCACAATGGCCGGAGGAACGTAAGATAGAGTTCAGCTCGAAAATGACACAATACTGGTCCAATAGAAAGGCTCGAAACTTCAACACAAAAGCAGCCGCCAATCAATCCACCCAGAACACCTGAAGTGGCAGACAACAGTTAAAGCACAAGCCCGAACGACCAATGATTTTTTTCTTTTAGGGGAAGAAATGCATTCACGCACATAGTGTCGGGCTCCTGAGTAGCAGACTACCGACAAAAACTCCCCCCGTTACTTCTGAACACTAGCCTAGAACCGATTATCATATTTTTCAGGCTAGAGTCATTTTATATTTGCCCGTAGGCACTCTACCGTGGTGAATTATCTTCAGTGACGAGCCAGATCTGTCTTCTTTTTTCGGAGGACATCTTCAACAAAACTTGCTACCAGCTTCCAATTTTCTTCATTTTGTAGTATCACCGCAACAATGAATACTAATAATAATAATAAATATTATTATAATGATAATCCGTACGTTAGATATTGTTCTACTTTTATGTAGAGCTGTTGTTTCTTACCCGCGCCTCCCTCCATTTGTTCTACTTTTATGTAGAGCTGTTGTTTCTTACCCGTGCCTCCCTCCATTTGTTCTACTTTTATGTTAAGGGTGTTTTTGGTTTGACTAACCCGCGCCTCCTTCATTTGTTCTACTATTATGTAGAGCTGTTGTTGTGAATGGGCTGGACGGCGTTACCGGTGTCTACTGAGTTTAACCCGGCACCTGTCCACCATTTGTTCTACTTTTGTGTAGAGCTGTTGGGCATCCTTGCACCTACGGGGATTTGCTAGGAATGTCTTATGAAGAACTGCGGACACGTTTAGAGAGCAATTTACATACAGGGGAATTGGCGGGAGGAATGAATACTCACCTAGCTTACCTCTAGGTCGCACACTTGCTGTGCAGCGCCTCCTGCATGTCAGCGTTCAATGGAGATCTTAAAACTAGATACTAATCTAAAGGGAAGGGCTTCTTAACCTAAACGAAATAAAAAGGTAGTCAATAGGCTGTTCAAAAAGGGGGTTTATTAAGAAATAGTGGCAATTGCAATAGGGGAGGATGGAAATAATAATCTAGGGGGAAAAAGGAATTAAGCAGGCACGAGATCACTCACCCCACCGTAGATACCGGTCTTCCATGATGATGGTGGCGTTGGGACTCGATATGGGGTCCTGCCCCCATATCGGTCCGGCGTAGCACAACTCCGATAGAGTGTAGGACTGTACTCCGTCCAAGTAAGATGTCGGTTAGGTTAGATTAGCTTCAAGAGCTTAGAGCTCCTTCTTAAGAGAGACCGCGGCGCGTGTTCGTACCTCTATTTATAAGTAAAAGGTGCTCGGTCAGCCCACTCAGCGGTATGTTGGGAGTGTAATGTCCTCTGTGTCCTGTCCAAGTGCTTGCTATTGGAGCTAGGTCTATGACCTACGGTCTACTCCGTAGTCGCGTTGCCATGTCGTCTTTTACGTAGTTACCTCTGATTATATTTTATGTATTTATAGGCACAGTCCTTTCATAAAGGGCTGGGGCCAGGACAATATAACAGTTAGCATTGCTTGCGGTAATAAATAATAATATCGTCTGACCTCGGATGCCGGGTGCAAGCTTTGTAATTTTACATCCAGAGGGTAGCTTGCATGTCGAATTTCGTTACTCCTTGAATCACTATGAAAGTCAAGGAGGTTAGAAATCTAAGCTCCTTGAACACTATAGCGCTTTCTAGTAGAGAAATGAGGAACTTTGTGTTGGCGGAAACTCCCGAGATTAATTTTGCCATTATGAACACGGCCTACTGAATTCAAATGGGTTCTTTGACATGCCAACATCGTATGATATGCGTGTCGTATTTTTGCCGCCTTTCAAAAATCATTTACCACGGCCAGGAGCGAACCTGCAATCTTGGGGTTAGTAGACCGACACGCTATCCACTCACCCACCGTGGCAAGCTATTGCTTGCTGTAAGACTGTCTCATGAATACAAGATGTCCAGTTTCAGTTTTAAACTATAACGTCAATATCGAGATTTATGACGCTTTACTTTGTGAATATGGAGGGAGCATATTGCTGTTAAGATGACACTCATAAGGAGAGTAGTGACCGCACTTCAAACATGATCCATGCACGGCGAACTCATTACCTTCCGTGTAATGGCACAGGAGACGTGACCGTGATGACAGGGCTAATCCAATGGAAGGAGCCTATTGGAACCATGCATTATTCACGAACTACCATCACAGTAGCTGTTCTAATTATCCACGTGAAACAGAATGCATGTGGGCGGAGGAAGTCCCTAATATTTATAAGGTGCTTCAAAGGAGCAGTAGTAAAAATTACCAATTGTCTGAGAAGAGATTTGAGTGGGAACGCATACTGATGTTGCTTTTATTTCATTGGCGCAGTCTGCTAAGTCCGATGGTATTTAAGGGTGATCAAATGCGGCAAAATGGTAACAGGAGACTTGATGGAAAGATTGCCTAAAAGTGTGAAATTTAGACGCCCAATTGCCTCTACATTTTTAACGGAAAGTTTTAAGAAGGAATATGGCCCGGTAAAGGAGGATGAAGGGTGGCGAATCAGGACAAACAATGAAATTGAACAGGCAATCAAAGGTGAAGATATTGTGAAATTTATTAAGTCCCGACGTCTGGATTGGCTGGGTCATGTAGAGAGGATGAATGAAGAAAGAACACCAAGGAAGATATTACATGGAACTATGGAAGGGAAGAGGAGACGTGGACGACCGCACAAAAGATGGCTACAAGACTTAGGAGAAGACCTGAGAACTATGAGGGTTGGAAGATGGTGGTAGAAAACTCACAGAAGGGACGAATGGCGAGGAATCGTGAGAGAAGCCAAAGCCTACCCCAGGCTGTAGCGCCGAGGAAGTAAAGTCAAGTCATTGCTTCTAAATTCACTACAACTTCTGTACCCATGGTACTAAAGAAAACTTGTGAAGCCGACTGGCTTAGCGCAAGACCTACAAGTTGATACCACTTGGTAGACATGCGTGTCAAAGATGCCATTCTAGTACCTCAAACCAGAGATTTGGTAGAGACGGAAATAAAATCCGAGCTTTCGGGATGTGAGCCAACAATGCTAACTACGAGATGTAACCAAACATAAAGTGGAATCTGAGCCCAGGAGAAGGAGAGGGCCTTTACCATAAGCACGAAGGAAGGCACTGATCAATGGACTCAAGAAATACTGGGAGAATGTCAAGGCTGGTAGAAGAACAAGATCCAGACTTAAATTAAATCTACAGAGGCTCAATTCAATTGTAAAATAATCCTAGTCACAAGTTGTTATGGGACCGATCCGTTAATACTGATAAAACCATACCAGCATACCGGCCAGATATCGTTCTTGTGGACACGATGCAGAAGAGAAGCTTCCTCATTGATATTGCAGTGCCCAATTCCCATAATCTGCAACAAACCTGCTGTGATAAGATCACCAAATATCTGCCCTTGGCTGAGGAAATACGACAAATGTGGAGACAGGAAAGTGTAGTGGTTCTGCCCATAGTCATTTCTTCAACCGGCATCGTCCCCAAATCACTGGTTCGCAATCTACAAATATTGGGAATACATCTTGGTGTACATATCACCACGCAGAAGGCAGTCATCTTGGAGACCTGTTCTATTGTTCGCTCGTTTCTCAATGTGCCACCTTTAGAGAATTAGCCATAACGTCTTGCAAACAAGCCGACGATATGTCCGACTTATGTGGTTTCAGGATATCTGATACATTATGGTGTTTGAATCCATTTTCAGTGTTGCCTTAGAAAACGAAAGTGTGAATCTTTTCAGTCGATAAACACGATTGTTCCCAAATGAGATGGGTTATTCCCTAATCCTGAAAAGAAAAATTACATATACTTGGATTTATTCATCTCATGTATTTTTTTCGGGATTATGGAATAACCCTTCTCATTTGGGTACAATCATGTTGACCGACTGAAAAGCATCAAACTTTCATATCTAGAGGTAACTGATATGTGGGTAGCACGAGTGATTGTTGGGACAAATAGATGAGAGCAATGACAGGATGGTACTCGTAATGAAGAGATAAAGAAATTAACACGCTAGATGAAGCTGTTCGTAATGAAGAGATAAAGGCTAAGTTAGAAATTAACACGCTAGATGAAGCTGTTCGTATGGGCCGACTCAGATGGTGGGGTCATGTGAGGGGAATGGGGGAGGAGAGATTACCTAAGACGTTAGCGAATTCGGCTGTAGAGGGTAAGAGAAGCAGAGGTAGACCTCGGATGCGATGGGTGGATTCAGTGTTGTTTTTTTGAGTCTTCAGTCTTTTGACTGGTTTGATGCAGATCTCCAAGCCTCCCTGTCCTGAGCTAATCGTTTCATCGCTACATAGCTACCACAGCCTACATCCGAGGCAATCTGTTTAACATATTCTAACCTTGGTCTACCCCTACAGTTCTTGTTCTCGAGCCTTCCTACCATAACTAAGCTTGCTATTCCTGGGTGTCTTAGTATGTGTCCTACAAATCTATCTCTTCTCTTCATTAGCAGTCGCCAGAAACATCTCTCCTCTCCCACGCGTCTTAATACCTCTTCGTTTGTAACCCTATCTACCCATCTGATCTTCGTCATTCTCCTGTAACACCACATTTCAAACGCTTCAGTTCTCCTCTTTTTTGCTGCACCAACAGTCCAAGTTTCACTTCCATACAGTGCCACGCTCCAGACAAAGTCTTTCAAAAATGACTTCCTAAAGCCTAAATCTATATTCGATATCAACAGATTCCTTTTCTGTAGAAATGCTTTCCTTGCCTGAGCCAACCTACTTTTTATATCCTCTTTGCTTAGTCCATCACTGGTTATTTTGCTGTTGTTAATTTATTTGAGGGGCTTAGGACATCGTGGCAGTCAGTTCCATGTAATTGGGCGTGTGATGAACGTGTCTGATAACCTGTGTTTCTGCGATGAGTGTAGTAGTGTGTGTAACTGTATTAGGGACAGGGATGGGATACGTGTCCCGGGACTTGAAGTAAGGTACAATCCCGGCATTTTCCTGGAGGGAGTGTGAATAAAAAACCGGTAAAAACACACTGAGGGTAGCAAAGGCCAGCAACGGGATTCGAACCTACGATCTACGGACTTGCTGCACCTACCCGCACGGCCGTGGTGCACGATTAACAAGCATGGCGTTGTAATGGGAGTAATAAGGGGTAGGCTAGACATACTATGATAAAAATAGGAATTAAATGAAGTTTCTCTGTGAGAATAAAAAAATAATTCATAGTATTCTCACCGATAAAGATACTATATGCCGGTAGAAATATAGCAGCATTCAGACCGTATAAGAAGTTATCATGTTTAACTAGTTAAGAACATTTTCGAAGGGTTAGGAGCAAATCAAGTGTAGTATAAATGGACCAGCCATTCGTGGCCGGTCATACGCGCTTGCGAAGTGTAGAGCGAGTCTACCGATCATCACATGGCATCCACTTGACAATCTACTAGCTCAACCGCGACACCTCGTCTGTCACTCTTTTTGGGTCTCAGAGTTTATTTTCATGTCCACACGGTCCACCCACTAACAGCTCGAGCAGAACACTAAGACCGGACTCAATGCATGCCTGCTCTGCATGAAGAGACATTGCGCATCTCATTTCCACTAGACACAATTATAATATGAAGGCAGCTGTACATGGATACATCATTGTGCACGGATCTTGTATCGACTTAGAAGGAACGGCATATGTATACACAAAAACAGCATTACTTCCATTTACGATTCAACAGAGCGTAACCTAAAAACTATGTTAATCTATACTTCCAAAGGTAAACGAAATAAAGCATGCCAAAACCAAATATCCACTAGGTTTCACTGCGTTCCAGTCCAATGGTAGTGCAAACAACGCCGTTAAAGCCAATTTACCTTCATGAACCATGTAAAACGGATTTTAATGATAACCATAACATTTCACCTGAGCATTGAAATAAAAAACAAGATGTTCAGAAAAGAACATATAGCCTACTTTCTCCTAAATGCAAGGGTATTGTTATAACTCTTTGTCCTTTTCAAGGAGTATAATTGAATGTTGGTTGTAGTAGCTTGTTGAAATGCAACGTGCTATAGGGATATTAAACATGAATATGAGGTGCCCTTTGCTAATGCTACCTCTGTAAAAAATGTCATTCAATTCGGTTTCTCCGTGTTTGAATTGATATGGGGAATGGATTTGCACACATACATGGCCGCTATTTGCAAACTATTGGGCTGATGACCTTGTAGTCAGTCATAAGCTGCTTTCCACAAAAAGGCATGTTGTTGCAAAATCTGGTAGAGATCAAATTATTAGGATGGTCATAATTTTATTTAAGCTTTTAACATTTGGGTGGCCGTCATTCCGTTTCCGTCAAGATGGCGGTGATATAAAACATGACACTGAGGTGCCCTTTGCTAGTTACACCTCTGTACCAAATTTCGTTCCATTCGGTTTCACCGTGTTTGAATTAATAGGGGCAATCGATTTTCACACAAAGATGGCCGCCATCCGCAAAACATTAGGATAATGGCCTATTAGTTTGGTCAAAGGATGCTCCCTCCATAAAGGTATGTTGTTGCAAAATTTGGTAGAGATCGGATGATTAGGTTAATCGTAATTTGATTTAAGCTTTGAACACTTGTGTGGCCGCCATTAGGTTTCCGTCAAGATGGCGGCGATATAAAACATGACACTGAGGTGCCCTTTGCTAGTGCTATCTCTGTATCAAATTTCGTTCCATTCGTTTTCACCGTATTCGAATTAATAGGGGGAATCGATTTTGACACAAAGATGGCGGCCATCCGAAAACTATTAGGCTAATGACCTATTAGATTGGTCAAAGGATTTTTCCTCCATAAAGGTATGTTGTTGCAAAATTTGGTAGGCATCGGATGATTATGTTACTCGTAATTTGATTTAAGCTTTGAACATTTGTGTGGCCGCCATTACGTTTCTGTCAAGATGGTGGCGATATAAAACATGACACTGAGGTGCCCTTTGCTAGAGCTACCTCTGTACTAAATTTAGTTCCATTCGGTTTCACCGTGTTTTAATTAATAGGGGGAATCGATTTTGACACAAAGCTGGCCGCCATCCGCAAACTATTAGGCTGATGACCTATTAGTTTGGTCAAAGGATGCTCCCCCCGTAATTGTATGTTGTTGCAAAATTTGGTAGAGATCGGATGATTAGGTTAGTCGTAATTTGATTTAAGCTTTGAACTTTTATGTGGCCGCCATTACGTTTCCGTCAAGATGGCGGCAATATAAAACATGACACTGAGGTGTCCTTTGCTAATGCTACCTTTGTACCAAATTTCGTTTAATTCGCGTTCACCGTGTTCAAATTGATAGGGGGGGGGGGGGAGAGACATTCAGAGTACACACACTCACACACACACAGACAGACACACTTTTTTTTCGCCCTGTGTTGATCTCATAAGTCTACTTTCATTTTTTGCAAAAATCGAAAGTAGGCTAAAAATAGCCATGCTATGATGATAGCACAGTCGATTATACGGAAGAACTGGCCACGAATTGTGGGCGGTATCTATTCAGCAGGCCATTAATAAGAATTGGATTACAGCGGCATTATCGTGAAAAACTGTGAGCTAGGCAATATTAGCATTCCAACACGTACCGCCAAGGCCTGCATGCATTCATTAAATGTACCCTTGGGTTAAACCTGGGACAGCCTTCCAATAACTATAACATACTATGAATTTATACTCGTCAGGGTATATTTGCTTTCACGGCCAGTGAATTAAAATTCAGCAATTTCTCTAGGGTTGTGCCGTTTCTTGTATGAAAGTCAATATACCATGTCTTTGGAAGCCTTCATAGGGAGATTATGGCTGCTTGAGCTTTTAGTTCTCGCAGTGAAGAGGCGTAGGTGTGCTTCATAAGGGAGGTAGCTCGTAGTTTGCTACTCCTGTGGGGCCCGGGTGTGGACACCTAGAGCCCGCTGATGAGCCAGCTTGGTGTCCTAGGCGAAACCCCACACAAGACACGGCACAAATCTAGAAAAATTGCTGAGTTTTTTACTCCTTATTTCTCCCGTTTCTATAGGGTCGTGGATGAGGTGGTCGCAACTTCACTTAGCCGCCATGTTGGTTTAGTATTTGCCTGGTTTTTGAAAGTCTCATCGGTGAATATCTAGTAGTGCCCTTTATCACCGTACTCGATTTCAGGGTGATATCGGTAATAGTTTGGTGATATTGAATGCTGGTTAAATATTTCGCACAACTGCCATGATGGATTGGTGAGACGTAGTAAAATTTGAAGGGCACACACATCACACAAACATCACACACACATACGCCCACACACACACACACACGGACAAAAGGTGATCTCTTAAGCCTATTTTTTCATAAAATGAAAATGGAGTAATAAAATTACGTAACTGGATTATATTATGACCCAAGGGAAAATGTTATCATGTAATGGTAATATTGTACATGGTTTATGACAACAGAGAAGGACTAATAATTTCAATAATGCTTCATTATTCAAATCCATTATTTCATCCCAGCATCGCACCACTAAATCAAACAGTATGTAAATATACAAAATGGAATACAAATATTTTACCATTTTCAATAAATATAATGAACATGATATTAACTTGGCGTTGAATAGAATACATGAAATAAAGTCACCAGGGAGGAAGGAAAACAAACAGATTTCACATTAAACAATAGCATGTAAACGTCTGACACAAGCCCACAATTGTTCTAGCCCACAATAAATACTGGATAATGAAATATCATCACTTCTCTTCCGATATATTCGTGTTTAGTATAAAGGATTAGCATAAAACCTTTTGACCGAAGAATTTCATCCAAAGTTCATAGCAGAACACGTTAAAATAATAATAATAAATTGTGTAATTCTGCTGACTGCGTGGAGAGAAAGGATTTTGTTTGATAGCAATAAGCAGACCGCAACCGGAGGCTATTTCTCTTAAACTGAGAAGAGGTGGGTTCGATTTCCACCTCAGTCATCTTGGAAGTGGTTTTTTTTTTCATGGTTTCCCACTTTTACTCTAGGCAAATGCGGGTATGGTTCCTAACTTAAAGCCTCAGCCGCCTCCTTCCCAATCCTTAATTTACTTACAAATACACGCACTAATACAGCCATCACAATAAGACAGGCTACCAGACAAATTTCACTCACACCCAAGTAAACGGGGCTACATGACTACGATGTCGCAAAGCCCCTAGATAAATCAACAACAACAACAACAAATGATTGTATATTCCTGGATTTGTCAGGAGTGAATTCGAAAAACTCCGGGACAAATACACATATAGGATGGTCGCTTTCGGCACCGGGATTCAAACTTACAATGACGCGGCTTCGGTGGCGTAGTCGGTAGCATGCTGAGCTTCTATGCCCAAGATAGCGGGTTCAAACCCGGCCGAAGCCGTCGGATTTTTAAGAGCGTTAAAAATCCCTCAGTATGCCTTCCTTCGGAGGGGAAGTAAAGCCGGCGGTCCCATGTCATAGATTTATGGCATGTTAAAGAACCTTCCACTAATTGCACCTGTGTGAAGCTAAATTGGATAGGATAAGAATGTAAACAACGCTCTTAGGTTACTACGCTCGTTGCCAAGAGCCGACTTCGGTGGCGTCTAGTAGCTAAGTTCTGAACTTGGCCTAGTAGTCGTTGACGGTGGCGCTAGGCGGCAAAAGTAGGAACTAATTGAAAAATTCTAAGTTGCAGTACTTAAATTAAAAAACAGATAACACACACTATTACAGTCATCACAATTAACACCGGTTATCAGACAGATTCTACACACACCCAAAGTACACGGGGCTACATGACCGCTTTGTCGCAGCCCCTAAACTTAAGAGCCAACCAACCAAACTTACAATGCCTGAGCTGTAGATCCCCGTTCCAGTCAGGAATCAGATTTGATGCACTCAGCTACGTCTCTTGATCGCAATTGTTTGTGGCTGTGTTTGACCTGCCATGGCAGGAAATAATTCCGCTGGGTGTTCCACCCTGTTGGCAGAAAATATTAAAACTCCACCCCTGGTCCAGCATACTGTGATATGGGCAACCATGGTTTTGAGTGTTATGGGAATTGTTATCGAGAGTTATGTAACATACATGTGTTAAGTACTGTGTATGGCTAGTTAGCTAAGCCATCGAGCTTGTCCATAACCAACACGGCTCGTAATGTCCCTCCACCCTCCACCAGTTTACACAAGCCCTGCTTGCCAATACACAAGCCTGGAGTGGCCTACTTTGTCATGCTCTTAATGATATAAGCAGCACCTTAACGTCGCTTTTTCAAGCACTCAAGATTTACTTTATTCAACACTAGCTTTATGGTAAGAAAGACCTGTCCATGGGCAAAAACAAATATTTATTTTTGCGTTTTTAGTTATTTACAATGTAGAGAACAGGAATTTGTCAAAAAAGTCGGAAAAATATGAAAAATGGTCATTTTATAAGATATAAATGACTATGCTGCACCATCAATCACAACGCCCTCGTTTACAGAGATCTATGTTTGTGCGTATAACTTCTGATTTGAAGAGGGGAAACAAGTCCACTTATTTTCAAACAGATAATTTGAAATACGCATTTATTTATTTATTTATTTATTTTCTGAACTATTATAGATAGATTTCTGAACTCACTTCTTGTCTGCTCTGTTGAGCTCAGACTTTGTATTGATAACAATGACAACTTCCTGCATTGTTTATGTTACTACTGGTAACTGAACATCGTCATAGTATAATAATCACTGTGATATTCCACTGATCTATTGAAGAAATATTGTTTAAGGGGTGGAACAGCGAGGTCATCTGCCCCAATTATTAATAATTGATTCGTTGATTTGAAGAGGGGAAACAAGTCCACTTATTTTCAAACAGATAATTTGAAATACGCATTTATTTATTTATTTATTTATTTTCTGAACTATTATAGATAGATTTCTGAACTCACTTCTTGTCTGCTCTGTTGAGCTCAGACTTTGTATTGATAACAATGACAACTTCCTGCATTGTTTATGTTACTACTGGTAACTGAACATCGTCATAGTATAATAATCACTGTGATATTCCACTGATCTATTGAAGAAATATTGTTTAAGGGGTGGAACAGCGAGGTCATCTGCCCCAATTATTAATAATTGAATCGTTGATTTGAAGAGGGAAACAAGTCCACTTATTTTCAAGCAGATAATTTGAAATACGCATTTATATATTTTATTGTTTTTAACTGTTATTTATTTGTTTACTTATTTATTTGTTCATTTATTTATTTATTTAAAAGTAGGAGAAGCAAAATAACCAGTGATGGACGAAATGATGCAAGTTATGGGGCAGGAATGTTCTAAGAATTGTCAGAGGTAACAAAATGTAATGAAAAATTTCAACCTCATTTTTCTCAGTTTAACATTTTTCACTACTTTGGTATCATTTGTAAGAAAACTAATAAAAATATGTCCATAATTATTTTTATGTATCAACATCATCCTCATGAACAGTAATAAGAAGGGATATCCCTTTATATAATATACAAAATGAAATATAAATATTTTTCAACATAATTTTGGATTAAAAAAACGTACCTTAAAAGAATAATCATATTGGCAAAAGTATTTCGTTTTCGTCAACACTAGCTTTAAGTCGCTAATATCAATATCAAGTTACTCGTAAAGCATAGTATGTTAACATTCCTATGCAATGTAAACAAGTAGGCCTACAGCTGTTCATTCAATAGCCTATACTTACGGCGTATCCAGGGCTTTAAGGTGGTTCTAACTGAATAGTTGAACAAAACTTTTATAGGTTTATGTAACCGATGAGGGGTCAAAAGATCAATATTTTGAAATATGTGTTTTTGTATGTATGGTCTCTTTCATACTTTGTGTAAAAATTTCAAGCTCATTATTCAAATGGAAGTATTTTTAAAATAAATGTATATCTGATGCTGCATGCCTATAGACAAAGTTACTTAAATGTGAGTAAAAGAACATATCCAACTTTCAAATGTTGTTTTCTCAATATCATTTTTTCCACAACATAGGTACACTTTTCTATGAAACCTAAATGCTACATAACTGAATTACTCAGGGATTGTTTATTGAGTGATTATACACGTTGTTATGAAGAATTATGCTTCTATTTAACCATGTGCAGAATTCGCATGCAATTACATTCATATTTTCACTGAGGTTTATAGAAACCAAAATTCAAATGACTATAAATAAATAAAAACGTCGCGGTATTTGGATAATTCTTCATAAACTCAGAGATAGTGACATACATTTAAAGTAGTTAAAAGCTCAGACCAGTATCTTTCATAGTTATGTTGTAAAGTGTAGTCTACCTAAATAAGAGGATGTAACAAACGTTTGCAGTGGCTGTACAGGTGCCATTTTGCCACCCCTGTTGTTGCTTACCATGTAATAGATCAAACACCATTAGACAACTGTACAAAGTTTCAGTGCTCTGTGTCTTATATTGTGAACTCAGTGAAATTTTAAAGCCAGCTATGCATTTTCGGTTACATCCCCCCAGTTTCTAAATATGCTCCTACCGCACAATCCACTGAATCAATGTAATGAAGCGGCTTCGGTGGCGTAGTTGGTAGCTTGCTGAGCTTCTATGCCCAAGGTTGCGGGTTCAAAACCAAGTTAAAAATCCCTCAGTATGCCTTCCTTCGCAGGGGAAGTAAAACCAGCTATCCCATGTCATAGATTTATGGCATGAAAAATAACCTTCCACTAACTACACTTGTGTGAAGCCAAAATTTGTAGGTTAGGTTTGATTAATGCTCTTAAGTTCCAACGTTCGTCACCGGGCGCTTGTTGCATCTAGTAGTAGCGAAGTTCACAGATAAGTGTCATGGACGGTAGCGTTTGGCAGCGAAAGTAGGAACTACTTGAAATTATTGAATTAAAAACAGAAACACACACTAATGCAACCATCACAATTAACCGTGGTTATCAGACAGATTCTACACACACCCAAAGTACACGGGGCTACATGACCGCGTTATCGCAGCCCCTAAACTAAGGAACCAACCAACCATCAATGTAATGAAAATTTATCAACATTTACCTTCAAAAGATAAAATAGTTAAGTTACTGAAAGGGCTTTAACATTCACTGATACCAACATTACAATTAATGATTTAATGAAAACAAACTATTAAGCAAGCGGTATATTTATGACCTAACTAAGGAAGTTAACGAGTTGAAACTTAGGCCTATAGGTCTATATAATTGAAGAAGATTTCATGGCTTGCAATCCAAATTAAAATCATGATTCTAGTCCTTCAAACGTTTTATTTGTAAATTTATCTTTGATAAGTTTAAAAAGTTTTGAAGCAATGCAATTCGTCTCGAGTAATATAAATACTGCAGCCATTATTCCAGCACAGGTTATTACACATATAAAGACCACACAGAAAGAACGGGGTAAGTCACTGCCATCGTAATGTACAGGCCGTAAGGCTGCTACAGTGACTTCACGCCTAGGGTCTTTATAGTCGCAGCAGCAAGATAGCTCCCTTCACACGCAGGCACTTCAAACCGAATATAAATTACGCTCCCGCTTCAAGACGTAGTAAAAAAGCAATACTGATTGGCACTTCCATCCGTTACCACTACATATTATGTCTAATTATCGCTATGCTTGTTCAAATCCGGCTAATGTAGCTGGCATTTTGCGAGTGAACAAAATGATACATTGCCGGTACATTTACTTTTGTTTAAACACACAAACAGGTCTAAATTGCAGTATTTTGACGTCGAGAATAAGATCTATTCTTGGCTTTGAAATGGTTTATGGTAGATGCCTGAGAAAACCCCACATCGGCAGATGACCTCGTAGTTCCGCCCCTTAAAACAACTATAACTAATCTATCTATATCTAACTAAACCCCACATCACTCTTGGTTATTCAATAGATCACTTTCTGAACTGATCGTTGATGACAGAGCAAAATGTAACCTATCTCTAACTGTAATCAAAGCACAGGCCACCCTCAAGGTGACTTAAACAGGGCCTATCCTAACAGCACTTATTTTCTATGACTCAATCTAACTTGTTTCTTGCATCAGGAGTTTACAACGGGTTGTAATTTTGATATCAGCAACAATAACCTACAGTACATACACCAGGTGCTAACAGTCCCATTAATGTAAATACAGTAACCTACAAAAAATTATCACGTTCACTTGAGCTTGATCGAGAGACCACTCTCACAAATAATGTAACTTGGACTGACTTCAATAGATACTGATTACTGGATATCGCTTCTCTGTTTTACATAAGGTAAGTAACTTAACCTCAGCATTATCATATTAGAAATATTTCCAGTCCTAGCATAGGCTTCATACAATACTTCATACAATAATTGAAACCACATCAACTTACAACCTACCATCAAGGCGACTAGCTCTTCTCTCCCGAAGTATCTTACTTTCAGGGAAATGTTAACACACACTCTTGTAATGTACAAATAATTTCTAGGAATGTTGTGTATGCATTGCTTTCTTAAATTGTCGTGGTGGGGAAGGAGAAGCAAGGTACATACTCATTTCTTTCAGAATACCGGCGGTTGCTACAAACTTTTGGCATACCTGCGACCTGGGAAGGAGGTTTCCGGAACTAATATTTTATTACCATCCAAGAAACCTTGCACGAGTCAAAATAATAAGTGATATAGAGGTCCTAACTAAAACATAACCTTCAGTGTGATGACAAACATGCAACGCAAAATTTGCGCAGATACAATAACTTACCTACAAAACATTGTGGTGTTTGAAGCCATATTTTCAGTGTTGCCTTAGTAAACAAGAGTTTAGTGCTTTTCAGTCGGTCAACACGAATGTACCCAAAAGAGATGGGTTATGCCCTAATCCTGAAATAAATTACATGAGATTAATAAAACACTAGGATGACCAGTTTCGATCGTCAAGCGATCATCATCAGATCCATTACACTTAGGCTATAAAATCTATGTTGAAAATACAGGTGAAAATATTTACAATATGTACAATTATTTAGTTGCAGTATTGGTACTGCAACTGTCAGTGTATGCTAAATGCAGTAAATATGATGTTAGGTGAAATGCTAAATGGTGATAGCTATCCGGAGTTTGTACTTTAGAGAGATTATATGGTTGTAAACTATGGTTAAACTATAAAATTGTAGGCTAACTACTTATCTGATTGTCTTCCTTAATACAGCTACTCACAGTTTTCGTGCTCACTGGAACTCACTGTGCGGTCGACTGCGGTGGTTATCTTAACGACTGGTTTTTCCCTGCCTTCTCCCCCCCTCCCCATACGTGCTGTGGGGAGTGATAGCGATGTGTTTCTGTACATCTTATCTAGGTTGGCAACACCTCACAGAAACACATCGCTATCACTCCCCACAGCACGTATGGGCAGGGGAGGAGAAGGCAGGGAAAAACCAGTCGTTAAAATAACCACCGCAGTCGACCGCACAGTGAGTTCCAGTGAGCACGAAAACTGCGAGTAGCTGTAGTAAGGAAGACAATCAGATAAGTAGTTAGCCTACAATTTTATAGTTTAACCATATTTTACAACCATATAATCTCTCTAAAGTACAAACTCCTGATAGCTATCACCATTTAGCATTTCACCTAACATCATATATACTGCATTTAGCATACACTGACAGTTGCAGTACCAATACTGCAACTAAATAATTGTACATATTGTAACTATTTTCCCCTGTATTTTCAACATAGATTTTATAGCCTAAGTGCAATGGATCTGATGATGATCGCTTGACGATCGATACTGGTCATCCAAGTGTTTTATTAATCTCATGTAATTTATTTCAGGATTAGGGCATAACCCATCTCTTTTGGGTACATTCGTGTTGACCGACTGAAAAGCACTAAACTCTTGTTACCTACAAAATGAACATTTATTTCACAAAATAATTAATCCTCATTCCAGATGACGTAAGTAGAAGCGTTCCCAAGTATCACTTTTCACGTGGATACTCTTTCATAAAAGTTATAAACAACACACCACAAAGCAAAACGGTCGTCATCTCTACACCTTACCGATCAGCTGATCAATCGTTATAGTCGCTGCATGATGGCCTGTACATTACGATGGCAGTGGGTAAGTCCATTTTCTCGGAAATGAATTTATGGCGCATTCTGATGGCCAGCCATCGTCACTACAGACCAGTTGAAATTAATTTAAAATAAAGCGGAATGCCACCGAGATACAGAGGTTTCTATTTTTAGTGGAAACTGGAGAACATCCCATATCCTCTCATCTTTTTCATAATTTAACTTTAGTTGTTATTTGTTTTATTTATAACAAAATAATTTGTCAAAGGAAACTATATTTCTCACCGTCAATTGGGGTGTTTTAATAGTACATTATGCACAGAGCCTATAATGGCAATAATTAAGACACGAGTATGTTTATAAAACAAGCGTAACGAGTTTTATAATTTCCATACGAGTGTCTTAATTACCATTATAGGCGAGTTCCATACGACTGTTTATGTTCGACGATAATTATAACTATTTTATATTCCAACATAAATATTCTTAAATCTCTGTCGAGATTTCATCAGTTTTAAGTACTGGGACGCAGAGAATACCTTACATTTGAACATGGCCTCCTGGAATACCTCACTATGACACTCGCTACGCAGTGAAATTTAAAATAGGGGGTCATGGAAGTGAGCACAGGTGCGATGCTATTCTCACCTAATTGGTTACACAACTGTTTCTTGAGCTCTGATTGGTGGGAGAAACTGAATCATAATGAAAACTTGTACTATAATGAGCCTCATTATAGTACAGTTTTCTGACATATAATATTTACATTTCGCCAGGGTCGAACATAAAGTATTTCTTTTTAGTGTTGAACGTTTAAATTCGCTCTCCTGACAAAAAAATTACAGAATGTGACTTACCCCGTTCTTCCCGTGGAGCCTTCATATGCACATAGAGATACTGTGACACTTTCGAGTAGAGCGGTGTAGTAATTTATGAGATACCGTAATCATCATATATATTATTTCAGTAGTGTGGATCCTTCCTGCGGCGCTCACAAGCGACCGATCGTGACAAATGAGCATTCAAATGAAAGAGAATAGACATTAGCAGTGACGAATTGCACTCTAATTTCATAAATATCTATAATTTCTCTAAAAAATGACTTTTAAAAATGTACAAAGTGTGCGATATTCAGATACTGTTGCTGTAGGAAAAAAAAGCTCCATAATTGCTGTCCACTTCACATTTTCACCACTGTGACGCCTGTTTCAAGTCATTTTTTTTTCATTCTGAGGTATTTCATTTAACTTATCATTTTGCATGGATTTCAGAAACAGTAAATCAAAGGAATGAGTACTCAAATCGTATAATTTCATAAATATCGAATAACTGGTGAGTGTTATGATAATCCAATTTTTTAGTGATTGCTTTCTTGAGTTAGGATACGGAGAACTTGGAATTTTAACTGAAATGTAAATAGTGTTCTATAATCATTTGGTTGAAATAAAAGCATAACAAACTTTCTCCTTAAGTCTGTCATTATAAGCCTATCGGGGAAAATGTGGTTTATGAACAAGCGAGATATCTCGCACGGGTCCGTTAGTCTATCTTATTTGCCCAAAGGTAAAAGTTGTAAGAAATGGTTGTCAAAGAAATGTCTGTCAAGGTAGATGAATAAATATTCGGTAGATGTTTGCCAATGTTGACAAAATTCAAAAACGCTTATCTCGGAAACAGATTAATATTTTGCTCCAAACTAACTTCCTATATTTCAATATGCTGAGAACCCAAAACATATGAAAAGGGAAAATTGAATTTTTCAACCGAAAACTAAGTTAGGAACCATCCCGGCATTTGATCTGGAGTACAAGTGGAGAAACCACGGAAAAGCACTTCTACGATGTTGATGTCTAAGGTGGGATTCGAACCCACCTCTGCTCAGTTTTGCCTCACAAGGCTGAATGAACCTAGTTACAGTCCTCAGACATGAATAACATTTCTTGGTAGAGCCGCGAATCGAACTCGGATCTCAGAGGTGACAACGAAGAATGCTAGTTACTGCACTACGAGGTGGTCGAAAAGTATTCATAAAATCTTTATCAAGTTTGCATCATGTCATCCTGCTTATACTGTTTTTCCCCTCAGGGGCTAACAACTTGTGGGACGTGGGTTGGCGACCACGGGACCCCAGTTGAGTTCGGCATTACTTACACTTACTTGTGCCAGGCTCCTCTCTGTCATCTTTCCTATCGACCTCCCTTGGTCAACTCTTGTTCTTTTCCGACCCCAAAGGTATTAGGGTATCCGAGGCCTAGGGAGTCTTTCACTTTCCCGCCTTATTGGGCCCTTGTGTCGTCTTTTCTGATCCCTCTTTTTTCGAGGGGTCAGACCTCTTCTGTTATCTTCATATTTCCTGCCTTTTGCTCAAGGCTCTTAAGGAGGCAGGATGTGTGTAGCCCCACCACTTCTGGTGCACCCTCAATAGTGGTACACCCTCAAGGGCTCACGGCTGGTGAGTTCGGGAGTTGGCGACCCCGAGGGATTCCTGAGCTGGGTCTGGTGTTTCCCCCTTATTTCCATTGCTTCTGGGGCGGACCCTCTCCTCTTTCCCTTTCGTCTCTGCCTTTCATGGCTCTCCTTCCTTCCAAGTCCCACAATCCTCATTCTTCGAGGGTTGAGGGCATTTCCTTTCCTCCTATCCTTTATTTGCCGTATTCTCTTTTTGTTTTCCATTTCTTCTTCTAGTATATAAGTTAGTAGTTAGTTTTAGTTATAACTTACATTTCATTATCATCTTCACGATCACCCAAACAATTAGGGGCCGATAACCTAGATATTAGGCACCTTAAAACAACAATAATAATAATAATCATCATCATCATATGCTTATGCTGTTTTAACATGTGTGTTGTTCCAAAGTGTTCTGAATGCTCTCCCTGAGTGTCCACAAGTCACCTTTCAGAGTGAATTCACAAGCATGACTACAAGGCCATTGCCCAAGATCCAGAATCATGAATTATTTCGTTAAGGCGGAGTCCATACCATTTAATAACTCAGTCCAATCCTGTGGTGAATCGGCTAAGATGACAGTCATCAGCAAATCTCAGTTGAAGTTGTTTCTCCTTGAATCTTTACTCCTTCTTCAAATATTTCCTAATTTCCTCCAATGTTTGTTCAATTTATTGATTGAAAGGTATAGGTGAAAAGTTGCGGCCTTGACTAACACCGTTTTGAATACCATCTTCTCTCTCATGTCATTTAGCACGAATAACTGCCGTCTGGTTTAGTGCAAATTGTAGATCACCCTGCTGTCCCTGTACTTTATTCCAATCATTTTCAAAATGTCAAAAACTTATTCCCATCAACGTTATCAAAAGCCTTTTATAAGTCTACAAATTCCATGAACGTTGTCGTAACATTTCTTATTCTACATTCCAAGATTAGCCTAAGACTTCGTAAAGCTTCCCTTATTTCTTAGTTTCTTTTTGAACATTTCAAAAATCAATTTTAAAATGGTTTTAATTTCTATAATTATGTAAATGCATGCCTTCTTATATCTGTTCGTCCCGCAGCCCAGCCGTTCACATTAAAACTTGCACCACAGAAAATGTGGAATACTCAAATCATATCGACCTTGTTCGACTGATAACATCGACAGCCACAAGCATGAAAGATTAGCACCGTGGCAGCCTGTTATTTGCCAACAATTTGTCTTTCTCGCTACTGTCCAACTAATGTCACTCCAATAACTCAAGAAACAAACCGTCTACGATCTGCTATACTAATGTGTAGGGAATTTTAAGGTACCGTAATTTAGCTGCTAGTCTTGAAAAAATTCTCACGACTACCAGTAGGTGGAAATATCGTTACAAAATGTAGTCATACGATGTCATGCATAGTCATCTAGAAATTAGACTTTGGTTCGAATCCAGGTACGGGCACGATATTTGTTTTGTCTTCAATGGTGCAGGTAAAAGTAAAATAATTCCACATTTCTGCGTGACATAGAAATGCTTGAAGAAACAATTCTTTAACTCTTTTCAGAACTTGCGTAATAATTCATACCTCTTAACATATATTTAATGTTTACTGTTGTTACCCGAACTCTACTTCCTTTTAGTACTTAATTCTCATAAAAACAATGCACAGAATAGTATTTTACGAAATGCCCCTGGTGCTGGCCAAACAAGGCCAATAGCCTAGCTCACTTAAGTCTCTTAAGCACAGCTAATTTTAGCCTATTTTCATTTATAAAGAATAGGCGTATAAGATCACCTTTTGTCAGTGTGTGCGTGTGTGATGGTGTGTGTGATGGATTTTTGTGTGTCCCTCCTAATAAATTCTAAACGGCTGGAGTGATTTCAATGAATCTGGGTAAGTTCATAGCACTATTCCGGGCGACCCGACCGTGGTCTTAACATTTTGTTACGTCTCACCAATCCAACATGGCGGCTGTGCGAAATATTTCACCAGCATTCAATATCTCCGAAACTATTACCGATATCACCCTGGAATTTTGTTCGGTGATAAAAGAAACTACTAGACGTTTACCTATGTGATTTTGAAAATCTGGTAACTACAAAACCAACATGGCGGCCCAGCAAATTTGCGACTTTTAAATAGACGTTTCTCGCGATTTAACCAACCAAACGCAATGAAACTTGGTACAGTATATTTTAATACACATTATAATGCACCGTCATCTAACTTCATTCAATTGTTTACTTATCCTCAAGATGGCGGTTGTGCGAAATATTTCACCGGCATTCTCTACCTCTGAAACTATTACCGGTATCACCATGAAATTTTGTACGAAGATAAAGGGTACTACTGGAAGTTCATCTATGATACTTTCAAAAACCGGTTAACTATAAAACGAACATGGCGGCCAAGCGAAGTTGAAAGTTTTAAATAGACTTTTCTCGCGATTTAATGATCCAAACGCAATGAAACGTGGTAGAGAAAATGTGTATACACATTGTAATGCTATGGTATCTAATTTAGTTCAATTGTTTATATAACCTCAAGATGGCGGCTGTGCGAATTTCGAAAATTAAGTATTTATTTCTTGTGTTATAATCGTGCGATCGAAATCAACATTTGCATAATGAACGTACACAATAATCATCATCTAATAGTACATAACTCTATGGCCTACATATATATTAAAATCCAACATGGCGACCATCCGAAATATTTAGACGGTTCTCAATATCTATTAATCCACTACAGCAATTAAACTGAAAGTTTGTAAGTGTATAGAGGCTATAAGCATAAGTTCACCTATGTGACGTTCAATAACCTGGCGAGCACAAATCCAGCATGGCGGTGACGCGAAATTTAAATATTCAAATGGATGTTTCTTGCGTTTTAACCATCCGAGCGCAGTGAAACTTGATACGGTATATGCTTACACAAATTTTAATCGACTGGCATCTAATTTATTAAAATTATTTTCATAACAAGATGGCGGCTGAGCGAAATTTTAAAATCCCGCTTTTATTTCTTGTGCCCTAATCATGTGATTGAAGTTTGAATAAAACACCTACACAATAATCTTCATGTAATCTATATATATAAAGCACAAAGTTTGTCTGTCTGTTTGTCTGTTTGTCTGTTATGTATACAAATCTATACCGTTTCACCGATCTGAACCAAAATGAGCATACTTACCCTTTGGAACCCTGCGGGTAACCCTGTCAACTTTAAATTTCGGACAGACCACCCCATTCCCTGCATTTAGGCCCTTTTGCACAAATCTACACCGTGTCTCCGATCTGAACCAAAATGTGTATACTTACCCTTTGGAACACTGCGAGTAACACTGTCCACTTAACATTTCGGACAGACCACCCTATTCCCTGCATTTAGGCCCTTTGGTCCAAATCTACACCGTTTCACCGATCAGAACCAAAATTCGTATTCTTACCCTTTGGTACCCTGCGAGTAACACCATCTGCTTGAAATTGCGGACAGACCACTCCATTCCCTGCATTTAGGCCCTTTGGCACAAATCTACACCGTTTCACCGATCTGAACCAAAATTTGTATACTTATCCTTTGGAACCCTACGATTAACACTGACTGCTTGAAATTGCGGACAGACCACTCCATTTCCTGCATTTAGGCCCTTCGGCCCAAATCCACACCGTTTCACCGATCTCAACCAAAATTTGTATATTTACCCTTTGCAACAATGCGACTAACACTGTCTGCTTGAAATATCAGAGAGGCTACTCCATCCCCTACATTTAGGCCCTTTGGCACAAATCTACACCGTTTCACCGATCTGAACCAAAATTTGTATACTTACCCTTTGGAACCCTGCGGGTAACCTTGTCCACTTGAAATTTCCGACAGACCACCCCATGACCTGCATTTAGGCCCTTTTGCAAAAATCTACACCGTTTCACCGATCTCAACCAAAATTTGTATATTTACCCTTTGCAACAATGCGACTAACACTGTCTGCTTGAAATATCAGAGAGGCTACTCCATCCCCTACATTTAGGCCCTTTGGCACAAATCTACACCGTTTCACCGATCTGAACCAAAATTTGTATACTTACCCTTTGGAACCCTGCGGGTAACCTTGTCCACTTGAAATTTCCGACATACCACCTCATGACCTACATTTAGGCCCTTTTGCAAAAATCTACACCGTTTCACCGATCTGAACCAAAATTTTTACACTTACCCTTTGGAACCCTGCGAGTAACACTGTCCACTTAAAATTTCGGACAGTCCACCCCATTCCCTGCATTTAGGTCCTTTGGCACAAATCCACACCGTTTCACCGATCAGAACCAACATTCGGATACTTACCCTTTTGTAACCTGCGAGTAATACTGTCTGCTTGGAATTGCGGACAGACCACTCCATTCCCTGCATTTAGGCCCTTTGGCCCAAATCCACACCGTTTCACCGATCTGAACCTAAATTTGTATATTTACCCTTTGGAACACTGCGACTAACATTGTCTGCTTGAAATTGCGGAGAGGCCATTCCAACCCCTGCATTTAGGCCGTTTGGCACCAGTCTACACCGTTTCACCGATCTGACCCAAATTTTACCCTTCGGAACCCGACGGGTAATACTGTCCACTTAAAACTTAGGACAGACCACTCCATTCCCTGCATTTAGGCCCTTTGGCAAAAACTACACCGTTTCACCGATCTCAAATAATTACCATTTGGAACTCGACGAGTTACACTGTCTACTCGAAATTTTGGCCTGACCTCTCCATTCCCCGCATTTAGGCCCTTTGGCACAAATCTACATCATTCACCGATCGAAAACAAAACGTGTATACTTATCCTATGGAACCCGATGAGTGACACTGTCCACTTGAAATCTATTCCCTGGATTTAGGCCCTTTGGCACAAATCTACACGGTTTCACCGATCTGAACCAAATTTTACATACATACCCTTTGGAATTGGATGAGTAACACTGTCCACTTGATATTTCTGACATACCACTACATTCCCTGCATTTAGCTCAGGAATCCCTCGGGGTAGCCAGCTTCCTAACTCACCAGCCATAAGCCCTTGAGGGTGTACCAGAAGTGGTGGGGCTACACACACCCTGCCTCTTTGAGGTCCTTGAGCAGAAGTCAGGAGATATTATGAAAAGGAAAAGAGGGCAGACCCCTCGAAGAATGAGGGCATCAGGAAAAATGAGACAACGGCCAATTAAGGCGGGAAATTGAAAGACTCCCTAGCCCGCGGATACCCTAATACAGTCGAGGTCGGAAGAGAACAAGAGTTGACCAAGGGAGGACGACAGGAAAGAGAACTGAAAGGAGCCTGGCACCTGGAAGTAGAAGCGATGCCAGACTCCGCTGGGGTCCCGTGGTCGCTAACCCACGTCCCACAAGTTGTGAGACCCTTAGGGGGGGGGGGGGCAGTTGTGAGAATAGCTTGCTGAGAGGACTTTTCCGAGCCCGCCGTGTTATCTGCTGTCTATGCTGATGCCAGCACAGGGCCGTTGCTCAAGCCACTGTGGTGTTGCGAAAGAGTGAGGGATTCCCCGGCCAATATAAATACGACGGGGAACCCCGAACGTGTGTCATCATATCTCGTCATCATCTGCGATCATCTCAGGTTCGTGCAGCTTGGACCCATATTCTTTGCCGAGCAGTACGCCATGACCTAGATGTTACGCGCATCATACCACTAATCACCGCCGCATAAAGTCCTTCTCGACTGTGATTTTTAAAATATTTATTTTTATTACAGTACATTGTGTACATTATAAGTTGAAGTGTCAATTCAATAGAGGTAGTAGTTTCCCTTATCATCCTCATCATAAGGGCAAATGACCTAGATGTTACGCCCATTACACCATTAATCACCACACACAATAAGTTTTCCTCGCCTGTGAATTTTGAAATATGTATTTCTATTACGGTAGTTTGTAAGTTTGACGTGTCAATTCAACAGTAGTTTTCATTATCATCCTTATCAAAGGGGTAAGTGACCTAGATATTATGCCCTCATTGTCTTAGGGGGCAAATTACCTAGATTTTAAGACCATTATATTTCTACGGAGACTTAGAGACATTATCATCATTCCACCGGACGAAGCCGGGTACTACTGCTAGTACTACATAAATCTAAGGCTTATAATATAAAAATCCAACATGGTGACCATCCAAAATATTTGGACGGTTCTCAATATCTACGAATCTATTACAGCAATCAAACTGACAATTTTTATGTTGATAGAGGCAATTGATATTAGTAGGATATATGAATATAGGCTGTTGAGATCTTCACGGAACTATTTGTTATTTCCACCATAACACACGCCTTTCAATGACGGGTACGAAGAGCTAGTCATCGGTATAAAAATTAAGCTTTCAGTCTGAATATTTGAATTTTCGGCTGAAATTCTGTACTTATTCCAGGTAAGGTGTTAAACGATCAAATATACTCTGAGTTGTTTTTTTTTTTTTGCTATGTGTGCGTTTGACTGTTAGTTTGATTGTCGTTTGTTATGGATTGGCTTCAAAACTTCTTGATAAAATACCACGAACATTCGTGTTTAAACAGAATACACCTCTACGATAAAATAATTCTTTACTTATGTAATACAAAAGGGTTAGGGGATTAACAAACCCTTATATCTCGCGAGTAAGACACTTGCGCGATCTGTATCTCCCTCTTTACATGACGAGACCAGATATGACAGTTATTGTTGTTGTATTGTAGGTACAATTTATTCGTTATTCAAAAGTAACCACCACAGGCCTGTGTACAGGTCCCATTGCTTCACCAGCCTCAAGATTCCCTGTTCCCAGAAGTCTTGTGGTTGTGACAGGAGCCAATCCTGTACTGTGTCCTTTAGTTCGTCGTCCGATTGGAAACGATTTCCCTTGAGGCGAACCATTAACAGTGGCGTATATTGTGCGATACTCCGTAGCCTACGCAAGTCCATCAAGAACAAACGGCCTGGACTGCTCACGAAGGGAATGGTTCTGCTCCATGATAACGCTCGCCCACACGTCTCTAACGTCACACAAGGTGTATTGGCCACGTTCAAGTGGGAGCAACTTGAGTCTCCGCCCTACAACCCGGACTTGTCACCCTGCGACTTCCATCCGTTTGGTCCATTAAAAAAATCTCAAGGAAAAACGTTTCCAATCCGAGGACCAATTAAAGGACACCGTACAGGATTGGCTCCTGTCATAACCACAAGACTTCTGAGAACAGGGAATCCTGCAGCTAGTGAAGCAATGGGACACCTGTGCTCAGGGCTGTGGTGATTACTTTTGAATAACGAATAAATTGTATCCACAGTACCGATTCGTACCTTTTCATTTGAACACCCCTTATAGAAATATTTTGTCTTTTTTGCTGTTACCCACACATACCTGGTGCGTACTTAGATTTCCTTCAATAGATTCCAATGTTAGTAAGTACTTAATTCTTCATGGACCTTAGAGTTATTGGGTTTTTCTCCATCATTAGCAGTTTAGAGGGCAAGGCTGTCCTCAATGTTTTAATCATAAGACTTGTCTTTTTTAAACTAACTAACTAATTAAACCAAGCAAGGGGTTAAGAAGCAACAACAGATCACGCGGACTACACATATACGTACCATTTTAACCCTGTTAATGCTAAGCTATTATGAATGGTTATGTTAATAATCTCAAGCCAAGCTAAATGAAATAACAATTTTTTAAATAAAACTTATCTCTTAGATACTTTTTCCGTTGCAGGTAAATATATTTTAAACGTGTTATATTCTAAATAATTAATACTATGATCCATTTGTTCATTAAATCACTTTACATTTTATAAAATTTAAATTGGAATATTCATATAGCCTAATTTTGACAGCTTACGCAGCCAAAATGGTATCCTGTTTAAAAACTTTATTTATGTTCGACCCTGACTATTATATGTTAGAAAACTGTACTATTTTTTTAATGAGGCTCATTATAACACTATTTTTAATTACGAAACAGTTTCTCCCACCAATCAGAGCTCAAGAAGCAGTTGTTTGACCAATTAAATAATTAGATGCGCTCAGTTCCACGGCCTTCTAATTTAAATTTCACTGCCTGGCCTAGTGGCATAGTAGGGTAATCGAGGAGGTCATGGTCAAATACAAGGCATTCTCTGCGTCTCATGCGCTCTGTTCAGTACATATAACTGGCGAAATCTCGACAGATTTTTATGAATATTAATGTTCGAATATAAAATGATTATAAAAATTATCGTCGAACATGGGGGTGAAGCTGATTCCTGCTCGTGGTGCCCGTGCATAGGTAGTCGGAATTGAATTTCCGTTACTGAACTGAACGTCAGCATTCCAGAAGCATCATTAAAGTTCTATTTGAAATGATTCATTCTAGTAGGGAAAGGCTCTTATCAGAGCCCAATTTAACAATTATTTCTTTTAACATTGAAGGACTGTCTTCTTGTAAAGAAGATCTTTTACGTGAATTATGCCTAAAACATAATTGTGATGTTTTATGTATACAAGAAACTCATAGGGATGTTAATCAACGACGTCCTAAAATCCCTGGAATGAGATTGGCAGTCGAACGTCCTCATGGCCAATATGGAAGTGCCATCTTCACTAAACCAGATATCAGGATTCTTGCAACCTCCATCACAGCTGACAATGACATAGAAATTATTGCGATAGAATTGAGTAACTCAATCATTTTTTCCATTTATATACCCCCAAAGGTAAGCTTTTCATTCAGACAACCTGATAATCTGAATTTGGAGAAAGTGTGCATCTTCGTGGGTGATTTCAACAGCCACAGCATTATATGGGGTTATCCACATGATGATGAGAATGGAGAAGCTGTTATGCATTGGGCGGAATCACACCAACTGTCCCTCATTCATGATAACAAACTTCCTTCATCCTTCAACAGTAGAAGGTGGAAACGTGGATATAATCCAGACCTTATTTTTGTGAGTGATCAGATTGCCCATCAGTGTATTAAATCTGTTTGCCTTCCTATTCCTAACTCACAACATCGTCCAATAATGTGCCAGATAGTAGCAGCCGTCAGGCCACAGAGTGTTTACTTTAAGAGAAGATCCAATTTCAAAACGGCAAACTGGGAAAGTTTTACTTCCTCTTTAGATACAAAGATGAGTACAATCAGTCCCATACCAGAGGCATATGATCAATTTATTGATGCCATTAGATCGTGTTCTAAAGAAGCCATTCCAAGAGGATGCAGAACTAATTACATACAAGGTCTTTCCCAGGAAACATCTGCCTTACTGACAAACTACTTCAATTTGTATGAAAGGGATCCTTTTAGTGCTGAAACTATTGCAAGCGGACAACAACTTATCTCTGCTATTTCAGAGTCTAAACGAGAACAGTGGTTAAAATTGATGGAAGAAATTAACATGGATAGGAGTAGCCATAAGGCCTGGAGGCTACTCAGACGTCTCAGTAATGATCCTAATAAATCATCTTCTCTTTATAACGTATCTGCAAACCAAATTGCTCACCAACTCGTCCAAAATGGCAAGTCTATAAACTCCAGTTCTAGAACAAAAGTGGATACTAGGCCAAAATTCAGACCAGAGACCAGTATACTTTCTAATCCCTTTACCTTGGCAGAACTAAATGACGCTATAAATATCAGCAAAAATGGAAAGGCTCCTGGTGTAGATGAAATGTGTATTCAACAAATCAAGAACTTTGGACCTGTTACTAGAGAATGGGTACTCAATCTATTTAACAATTGCATTCGAACCTGCAGAATACCCAAAATCTGGAGGAAATCTAGAGTTATAGCATTCCTCAAACCAGGAAAAGATCCCCAAGATCCTAAAAATTACAGACCAATATCCTTGCTCTGTCATTTATTCAAGATCTTAGAACGAATGGTTCTGGTAAGGCTTGCAAAAATAGTTGAACCACTTTTGATCCCCGAGCAAGCTGGTTTTAGAAGAGGGAAGAATTGTACATCACAAATACTCCATTTGACCCAATATATTGAAGATGGTTTTGAAAATCGAAAAATAACTGGGGCAGTCTTCATCGACCTAACTGCGGCCTATGACACAGTTAACCACCAAATTCTGTTGAGTAAACTTCATAAGATGACCAAGGACAACAAGCTGACTGAATTTCTTCGATGTCTTCTTGAAAATCGAAGATTCTTTGTAGATTTCCAAGGGCGACATAGTCGTTGGAAGAATCTCCGGAATGGCCTACCTCAAGGTAGTGTTTTGTCTCCAATATTATTTAATATTTACACGAATGATCAACCCTTGCCAGAAGGAACTAAAAGCTTCATCTATGCAGATGATCGAGCTATTCTCACCCAGGGTGATCAGTTTGAGAGTGTTGAACGGAGATTAATGGCAGCCTTAGATGAACTGAGTACATACTACAGAGAAAACCATCTAAAACCTAACACCTCAAAGACGCAAGTTTGCGCTTTTCACTTAAAGAATATGCAGGCAAGAAGAAAACTGAAGATTTTCTGGGAGGGTGCTCTTTTGGATCATTGCTCTACACCTAAATATCTAGGGGTAACTCTGGATCGTGCACTCACGTATGAACAACATTGTGTTAACACGAAGCACAAAGTATCTACGCGAAATTCTATTCTTCGCAAGTTATGTGGTACCAACTGGGGAATGCAAGCTCAAACAATGAGAACTACTGGTTTAGCACTGAGCTACTCTGCAGCAGAATATGCAGGCCCTGTTTGGTGTAGATCATGTCATGCCAAACAGGTAGATATTGCTTTAAATGAAACTTGTCGGCTTATAACTGGTTGCCTAAGATCTACACCTTGAGACAAGTTATATTGCTTGGCTGGCATTGCTCCCCCAGATATTAGACGTGAAGTAGCTGCCAAACATGAAAAATCTAAAGTAGAAGTTTCCCAGACACATCCTCTACATAATTATCAACCTGCTCAACAACGATTGAAATCTAGGAGAAGTTTCCTACACTCTACTGAGTGCCTGTCGGATTCACCTCAATCATCAAGGCTAACTTCCTGGAGATCCAGAAACAATAATCTCAACGGATGGATGGTTCCATCTGAAACTCTTCCTGCCGGTTATGAAGAGTCGTGGCCTACATGGAAGAGTCTGAACAGGCTGCGGTCTGGGGTCGGTCGATCTAAGACCAATATGAAGAAGTGGGGCCTTTCCGATGAGTCAACCTTTTGCGCCTGCGGAGAAGAACAAACCATGGCGCACCTTCTCCATTGCAACTCCTGCCCTCTCATTTGCACTATGCAGGATGTAGTTCAGGCCACACCAAATGGACGAGATCTTGACAAATTTTGGTGCGATGTAATTTAATTGTTATTTTGAAAGTACCTTTAGTGTGTTTTTATTTAAAAAAAGTTATCTATGCTAATTTTACATGATGTATTGCTTCTGATACGAATAAATAAATAAAATCGTCGAACATAAACAGTCGTATGCAACTCGCCTATAATGGTAATTAAGGCACTCGTATGGAAATTATAAAACTAGCATACGCTCGTTTTATAAACATACTCGTATGTTAATTATTGCCATTATAGGCTCGTTGCATAATGCACTATTCCTCTTCGTTCAAAGAGACCTATCTTAATTAGATCATAGCAAAGAACGTAAATAAACACAATTTCAGAAGATAACAAGCGTGGGATGTCAGCTGATTGCAGCATGTTCAAGGAATACTTATCATGAATCCATTTTTCACGGATCATCGATATATCCAGAGGGAGAATGATTCCCGCGTTGACTTGGTCACAAAACTGTTAGCACGTGTCTGGGAATAATAATAATAATACAAATTATATAAATAATGTGGCTGATATATCGCTCCCTGGCACTATAAGGGTTAATAATACAGTCCACAGAATAATAAGCCAAGAATATTAGCCGGTGCACCACGAGGTGGCCATATGAATTTGGAGCTGAAACCACCATAACATTTCTCGCTGTATCTGCCATAATATTACAGGTAGAAATGCAAAATGTTTACCATGTTGAATCCAAGCCCTGGTGATTCCAATGAATTGCAATTTATTGAAATTAGGCTTCTCGTTTTATCTACACCCTTTTTTAAAATTTGTGCAACTTTTCAATGTCTTATTGAAACATGTCGATTTGTTGGCACACTTTCGTACTTATGTATTCATATCACTACAAACAAAGATTTTCCACACTCTAAATACATTCGTAGGTATATGAGACTATTGAACATTTTCATAATATACAGTATATTTCGCTATTCGCTGATAAATTGAAATCTTCATTACAATAGCGCCGTTCGCTACTCCTCCATAGGTCCAGGCGGGAACACCAATAGCCCGCTGATGAGCCAGCTTGGTGACCTAGGCGAAACCCCACACAAGACATGGCACAAACCTAGAAAAATTGCTGAATTTTAATTCACTGGCCGTGAAAGCCAATATACCATATTTTGGAAGCCCTCATACAGAGGTTATGGCTGCTTGAGCTTTTGGTTCTCGCAGTGAAAAGGCGCAGGTGCGCCTCATAAAAAGGTATGTAACGTGCAGTTCGCTACTCCAGTGGTTGTCCGGGCGGGCACACCTAGAGCCTGCTGATGAGCCAGCTTGGTGTCCTAGGCGAAACCCCACACAAAACACGGTACAAACCTAAAAAAAATTGCTTAGTTTAATTCACTGACCGTGTTAGGCAATATATCATCTTTTTAATAGGTATATAATTTTAGCAACATCTGTATAATTATTATTTATATACGCCCACTATGGAGCGCTTATGACTAGTTCATCTTCGATGCTCTCTTCCGTTCCCAATATCTCTTGATCCCGGCTGCTAGTTTTTACTTTCTCTCCTGCGAGAGGGGCTTCCTACACTTAGACACGTTGGGAGGCAAATTTGGAAAGTTGTCGGGCAACAAGGTGAGTAATCGCAGCGGAATCCGAGTCTTTTTGGACTTCACTGTATAATATTTTATAAATAATACAATTTAAAAACCACATTAAAGATGTTTCCTCTTCTTCTTTCTTCTTTAAGGCATGCTCAAGATATACCCTGCCGCTGCTAATTCCAGGTTAGGTAAAGTCGTTGCTGATTGAGGTCTGACGTAAATCGGATTCTGCCAGCCATCTCAGCGTTACCTCGTTTTGATATAGGTAAAAATATACGAACGATGTGTCCAGACGATATGTGGATTAAAAGTATCGTATTGAATTGTATAGTATCATCAGAATGATACACAACGCAGATACGACACGGTGATATACTATTCTGTACAACAAGTCTGGAACCACCTTGAAAGTGCGCAGACCTGTGTCTGTCATGCACGTTAGACCTTATGTTTGCGAATTAATTCTGCTGCTTCCTCACACTCTAGTTAATTAATATTGGTTATAGTGCGCTACAAACATGTCAGAAGTTCCATGAACAACATTGTTCAATACGGCCACATGACTGGCAGTTTGCTTTTCAACTTGTATTAATTAAAATTGTCCCGTCTATTGCAAAGGCAGGGAAATTAAACATTGCGGTATACCGTACACCACACGTCAAAATCCACATGAAAATACACAGCACCACAGCTCAGTGCGTTGTGCTTTCCTTTACTATCGAGTCCATCTAGAAGATCTCGAGTCTTGCGAAACATACAACTTAGCGTTTTATATAGCTTACATAATAATAATAACCCACGGACCCGTGCGAGAAATCTCGCATGTTCATAAACCACACTTTGCCAATAGGTTTATAATGAGAGAAAGGTTGTAATGTTTTTATTTCAACCAAATGATTATACAACACTATTTACATTTCAGTTAGAATTCCAAGTTCAACGTTCCCTAACTTATGAAGGCAATCACTGAAAATTGAATCATCATAACACTTACCAGTTATTCGATATTTATGAAATGATACGATTTGAGTACTCATTCCTTTGATTTACTGTTTCTGAAATCCTTGCAAAATGATAAAGGAAAGAAAGTAATGAATGTCCTTAGAACACGGCCTATAAGCCCGCGAAACAGAGATTCTTATTATAAAAGAAAGTCCTCAGAACGTTAAAATGACATGAAACAGGCGTCACAGCGGCCAAAATGTGAAGTGGACAGCAATTATGGAGCGTATCTTCCTACAGCAACAGTATGTGCAAATCGCACACTTCATACATTTTTAAAAGTATTTTTTTAAAGAAATTATAGATATTTATGAAATTACAGTAGAGTGCAATTCGTCACTGCTAATGTCTACTCTCTTTCATTTGAATGCTAATTTGTCACGACCGGTCGCTTGCGAGCAGGAGGGATCTATAGCCTACTACTGAAATAATAATAATAATATATATGAAAATAATATATTATGTGCTGTGGATTGCTTTGAAATGCATAGGAAATAATTATGGAGAAACTGTAGTTAAAAGAAAGATCCTAAGAAAAATCTTGGGCCCAGTAAAAGAAAATGGTGAATACTGGAGACGGCACAACCACGAGCTCTACGCACGTGTGAAAAAAAACTGATGCCATGAGGAAAATAAGAATTTTATTTTATGGCCACATGACACATATGAGCTCTGTGAGATTGACAAAGAGGATCTTTACCTGCTTTCTAGAGAAGAAAACTAAGGAGGCTTGGTTCACTGAGGTAGGCTGAGATTTACAAGAAATTGGGATTTCATGTGACGATGGGCAGGAGCGTGTGTTAATCAAGATGAAACTAACAACTCACCGGAGTTTTCTAGAAAAACCTAAGCTTAAAACGGGCATGAAGTGGACGGAAGAAAAGAAGCAACAACATCAAGAATTCATGTGACAGTACTAAGCGAATATTAAAGCTCGACGCAGAGACCAGTTGAAATAGCGTGGTCCTTAGTTACCCGAATCACAATAATAATAATAATAATAATAATAATAATAATAATAATAATAATAATAATAATAATAATAATAATAATAATAATAATAGCCATTGCAGATGATCTAGTGATCTTTTCAGATTCCATTGATACGGCAGAATAACAACTTAACCAACTGAAAAATCAAGCACTAAAGGCTGGGCTCCAAATCTCCTTTGAGAAGACACAATTCATAACAAACATAAAATCAGTGCCCAGGGAACTGGATGTCGGACAGTTCAGAAGGCAGAAAAGTTTAAATACCTCGGTGAATGGATAGAGCCTCTATCAGAGAAAGAAGCCTTCGTGTCACGCATTAATAAAATAGAAATGGCATACAACCTGTCTAAAGACATCTACAATAAGAGATCGATATCCTTAAACGCCAAAATTAGACATTACTGCACTGTTATTCGACCAGAGGCTCTGTATGCGGAAGAGACTCTAATAATGAACAAGAAAGGTCTAATGGAAAAACTAGAGGCTAAAGAAAGGAAGATTTTGAGGAAAATCCTGGGTCCCATCAAAGAAAACAGCGAGTACTGAAGGCGTCACCACCACGAATTAAACAAGCACGTGGAGAAGATCAGTGACACGATTCGAACACGGATTGCCTTTTATAGCCACGTGACACGAATGAGCCCAGGAAGGATAACAAAACGGATATTGACGTAATTTCAAGATAAGAAAACCAAAGGGGCATGGTTCACGGAAGTTGGGAAAGATCTACGTGAAATGGAAATTTCCCCTAAAGATATCCAGGAGCGTGTTCCACTTCAGGAAAAACTACGTACGCATACGGTTTCCAGGAAAAGCCGAAACTGAAGACAGGGAAGGCGTGGTCCCAAGAGAGAAAAGAACAACACCTCAGAAGAATGCGGGAACACTGGGCGGCAGTTAGAGCTAGGAAGAAAAGACAGTTGAACTGACATGGTCCCTAGTTGGGCAAATCGAAGAAGAAGAAGAAGAAGAAGAAGAAGAAGAAAGGTGGTAGATGAAGAAGAAGAAGAAGAAGATGAAGAAGAGTGTTATTGGTTTACGTCCCGTTTTACAACTGGATTTTAGAGACGCCGGATAACAGAGATTGTTCCACGAAAAGGGTCGATCTGCTTCGATTTATCGATTAAAAATAGCCTGCCAGCCGTAGAAGGGATTTGAACACACAATGTTAGTCACAGCAGGCGACAAGGTCATGCAATCAGCCCCATGTAACATAGACGAGAGCCAACGACGTCCTCTTAGTTTTTGTTTATAACGGGATGATATATAGGAGAAAGTAACACCATGTGGGTGGAGAAAGTACTGTAGATAATGAGCTCTCGGGTGAGCGTGGCGGCTAATGTCTGCTTGGGGAATAGCTTAGGTGCGCTTGTCAGCCCCCAGTGAGTCATTAATGTGCTTACACTGCAGCCCTCGGATTTAAATATTTCTTCTTTATTTTAACGTTCCATGGACACCATACCGGCCGGTTCTAAATTCTACTAGTAATGTTTTGGGTTGGAAGAAGTCGCTTTAATATTTTAAATTCATCGCCTCCGTGGCTTAGGCGGCAGCATGCCAGCCTCCCACCGCTGGGGCCCGTGGTTCAAATCCCTGTCACTCCAGGTGAGATGTGTGCTGGACAAAGTGGAGTCAGACATGTTTATCTCCAGGTACTCCGGTTTTTCCTGTCAATATTTCATTCCAGCAACACTCTCCTCTTTCATTTCATCTGTCATTCATTTAATCATTGCCCCAGAGGTGTGCGACAGGCTTCGGCACCCAGCACATTTCATATCCTCACCGCTAGATGGGGGCTTCATTCATTCCATTCCCTGACCCGGTCGGTCGACTGGAAACAGACTGTGGATTTCATTATTTTAAATTTATCAACTCTCCTTATAGTCTTTAGACAAAAATGTATCAAGCTCTACTGTATAACAATTATATATTTAACTGTTGGTAATTCACTTGAAGCCTCCGTGGCTTAGGCGGCAGCACGCCGGCCCCTCACCACTGGGTCCGTGGTTCAAATCCCGGTCACTCCATGTGAGATCTGTGTTGGACAAAACGGAGGCAGACAGGTTTTTCTCCGGGTACTCCGGTTTTCCCTGTCACAATTTCATTCCAGCAACACTCTCCACTATCATTTCATTTCATCTGTCATTCATTTAATAATTGCCCCAGAGGAGTGCGTCAGGCCTCGGCAGCCGGCACAGTTCATATCCTCGCCGCTAGATGGGGGCTTCATTCATTACATTCCTGACCCTGTCGGAGACTGGAAGCAGGCTGTGGATTTTCATTTTCATTTTTGGTAATTCACTTACCGACAGCGGTAGATATGGGGCCAAGCTACAGGGTCTTTCACTCAAACTGGGGCCAGCGCAGCGCTGCAGGTAGAAGGTCGAGCCAAAGGTCAGACGAGCACATGGCAACACGGAGCTGAGACAGTTGTGACGCATGATTTGACGGGTAAAGTTGACTTCGTTATTTCGTTTATAGCCTATTTTAAGTCATAAGTGTTATAAAGTTTATAATAACGTGGGTCCGTGGTTATTGTTTAATTATTATTGTGTTTCATAATTTTATAACGTGTTATTGCTAAGTGTAAAAGCCTATTGCTTCATTTTTTATTTATGGGGAAAATTGAAAAATATGGTTTATGCAACAAACCCTCACACTCTCGAAGAACTCAAACTAAATATCACGAGAGAAATTGAGACTATTTTGGTAGATGAAAATGAATGAAAATTTCCTTAGATGATGCAAGAAATGTGTAGATGCAGGTGGAGGACATTTTCAACATCTTCTGTGACAAGTAGAGTAATGATTTTACTTTGATTTATTGCGTGCTTGTTATTTACATGCGATTCGTACGGGCGCTCTCTTGGCACCAAGCTCAGTGAGTTGCCATGTGCTCGTCCGAACCTACACGCACCGGCCCCACTTTGAGTGAAAGACCCTGTACCCGTGGACTCGGTAGACGTGGGTTCGAGCGCCACAGTCGGCCGTCCTTGAAATAGTTTTCCGTGGTTTCCCCTTTTTCAACTGCAGGCAAATGCTGGGACGGTACCTTCTGACAGACCACATCCTTGCCCAGTTTCATTCATTTAATCTCCCATTAACTCCTCAGCGTCAGGAAGGGCATCTTCCCCATAATCATTATGAGTTTTATCATTCTCATTAATGGAAGAAGATAACCCTGACGTCCCTCCTCTCAAAACGACAACACTGTCACAACCATCAACCTTGCATACATACACTCACACACACGCACGTACTACTACGAGCAAACAGTGATCTGAAAAGCGTAGGCTACATGCCATGTGATGACAGCAAGTTAAAAAGTCAAAATTTTCTCTGAAACCATTACGTTGATACAATATATTGGGCTGTAAAGAGTGCGTAAAGTCTCTCTCCACTGGCCTCATTATTCTGGTGATACAAAGGCAGCACCAGAAAGCTGACCGGAGGATACTCTTTGTCCAATTCCTCTTCGCCGAAAGGGACTTAATTCAATTATCTCCACGCTCGCTTCGCCTCGCTTCACAGACATAACGAGATTATTTGTATTCCTTGTCGCTTCACTGGATTATTTGTGTAACAGATTACATCACCGTGTCCATAAAGGAAACGAACATTTCCTTAATGTTATAAGCTGAATAACGTCACAGTGTTGATGCCCAAGTGTAAAGATACATCACAACAGCTAAGTAAATTAGGAAATTAATCTCGATAACATTTTCTGTCTTCTTTACAGTTAAAGTTAGACAGACAAGTTCTCATTCACGACAGTCATTATCACTTTGAGCTGGCCAGTTTGAGATAAACTCAGGACTCGTGTCAACTATAGTTGGTTGGTTTCTCAGTTTAGAGGCTGCGACAACGCGGTCATGTATCCCCGTGTACTTTGGGTGTGTGTAGAATCTGTCTGATAAACGGTATTAATTGTGATGGCTGTATTAGTGTGTGTTATCTGTAATTCAGGTAAGGACTGCAGACGATAAATTTCAAGTAGTTGCTACTTTTGCTACCAAATGTTACCGTCAACGGCACCAAGCTGTAAACTTGGCTACTAGATGCCACATCACCTGGTGGCGAATGTTGGAACTTAATAGAGAATTCAACAAATCTAACCTACAAATTTAGCTTCACAATTGTAGTTAGTGGAAGGTTCTTTTACATGCCTTAAATCTATGACATGGGCCCCTCCAAAGGAAGGTATACTGAGGAATTTTTAAAGCCCTTAAAATCCGACGACTTCGGCCAGATTTGAACCCGCGTTTTTTGGCATAGAAGCTCAGCCTGCTACCAACTACGCCCACCGAAGCCACACAAGCACCCACACACACGAGATAGCTTTTTTTAAGGAAGGCGGTGAAATTGTCCACCTCGAAGTTTAGCGGCTAGCGTTCTTGTCTGTCGCCCCAAACTTCCGGGTTTGATTCCTGGCTCTGCCAATAAATTTCAATTCTGGTGTGAGGGCGTGGTTCACTCAACCTCGTGAGACAAAACTGAGAAGAAGAGGGTTCGATTCCCACCTCACCCATCCTGGAAGTAGTTTTCCGTGTTTTTTCAACTCTATTCCGCCTGAAAAAGGTGGAGTGAACTTTTGGACCCGAATTAACGAATGAAATATAGTTCTCATATAGGCTTGTTACTCTTCCAAGGTAGGGAACTGAATTTTGGACACCATGGTTAAATTGATAAGACCGTTCATAACCCCGATGAAGTTCTTTCTTCAATATTAGAATAAAATTGTGTAGGTCAAAGCCGTAATATTCAATAATATGTAAGTTTATTTACTCACCTTTTACGGCGTTCAGCTTGTTGCCGACCATCTGCTTCGCCACAAAGGCCGCCATATTGCTTGAGTTGTTGGTGTTGTTTTCGGTTTAACCAGTTCCTAGTTTGAAGTGTCCCGGATCACAGAGGAGCGGTGATCTGAAAACACACACAAACATATCTTCAGGCGTCATGAAACCATCCCTACCTCTTAGTTACAAGTAGCAGCAAATAAGGTAAATATGCATGTCTGCATTTAGTAAATGATAATTTTTTAAACATAGCGGATGATTTTTCCAAAGGAGGAGAATCAATTAAGAGTGCAGATTGTAATTATGTCAGCAAGGTCCTAAGTCATTCATTATTAAAATACAATATGAGTTTCATAATATTTTCGTGTTTGAAATAGGACATTCTTTTCACGTCATATGTTTTCAGAGCCAAACCAACTACCAGGAGAATAAATATGCATACTTATCTTCGGAACCCCCTGTATATGACTGAATGTATTAACCTCGATCTGATGATGTTCGCATGAAGAACGAAACATGTTATGGTTGTAATCTGTACAAATTAATTAATCTCATGCAATTTCAAACTCATTATTGTAACACCACTGGCAGTCACAAAATCTTCCCTTCAGTTTCTTTTTGGGTGGATGCAAAGTTTTCTCCAAGATTTAGGTCTCAGAGTGACATAATATCAATAGACATTACTGTTGAAGAGTTTGGAAAGTTCTATATAATACGATTTTAAATCTAAAAGGAAATTTCTCAAAATGTGAGTGTAATAAATATAAACTTTAATGCGATATGACTGTATGAAAGTAATTGAGATTATCTGCACACTGGCGCTACTTTCAAACAACACACATTAAACATGAAGAGTTTGGAAAGAAGATTTACGGTACGTCATCTCTGAAAGTTGCGCTGCCTCGACTCGTTAAGCATCCTTCCAGGCTTTTTTAAATTTCCGCCGGGGATAAACTTCCCTCTAAACAAATATTGGAGGGATAAACTTTATCTAAGTATTCTTGGTGACTTAATAATTACTGTATAAGGGCAAAATGAATAACTCAGCTCTTAATTATTGAATTAATTAACTTTGATACACACTTAACTTCTCTTAAAGTAATTTGTGGCTTATTTCATTATTTTAGCTCAGCTGAACTTGCAGCATAATTAATTCAAAACTCTTCCAGGCACAAGCTGTCGATTCTTCATGTCAGATAGAAAAAGTTACTTTTAATAGACAGGTGATATGAGACTCCACTATAAAGGAGGTAATATTCGATGACCCAGAAGAAATTTCCTTTTAACCTTCACATGCATTACCATGTTAATAAAGCCACCAGTCACCTTGATAATAATAGTAATAATAATATCTTTTTTTTTAGGGGAAGAAATGCATCCACGCACATAGTGTCGGGCTCCTGAGTAGCAGACTACCGACTACAACTCCCCCGTTACTTCTGAACCGTTTATCACATTATTTCAGGCTAGAGACATTTTATATTTGCCCATAGGGCACTCCTCCTTAGTGGATTATCTTCAGTGGCGATCCAGATCCGTCTTCCTTGTTCGGAGGATATCTTCAACAAAACTTGCTACAAGTTTCCAATGTTCTTCATTTTGTTGCATTACCGTAACAGTATTGTCCGGAGATATCTCTATATCATTGTGATCTTGAAGAGACTGCCTATTTTGGACCCACCGTCCACAAGAGAAGAAGGTGTGATTAGCACTATCTAGCTCATTAACACAGTAGATACAATCTGGTGAATCCACTTTCCCCATCTTCTTAAGATACGGACAGATGTACCCATGGCTAAAGCCCTGCGTGGATGCAGATATCCGCGGATAAACTCGCGGATATCTGCAACATTTTTCACCATGTGGATATAGTTTGCATGACTGTGCGGATAGCGGATACGCTGCGGATAATATTTCGGGTAAATTTGCGGATAGTTCTTAGAATACAAAGTTAAACAGATTTTTTTTTAATAATTTTAGTTTTTGCTAAGATTTGGGTCTTTCACGTTTCTTGTTATTTCCCTATTTGCTTTCGCTGGGATTGTATGAGAATAATAGAGTAGTGAGAGAAGCCAATCGTGGAAATACCCTCAATTAGTAATGACTTATACAAAAAAAGAAAGTCCTTCATACCTGAGCTTGCCTGCGTGGGTATATCCGACGACTAATTAAGTACTATAAATAAGCCACCCGCTGTTTTACTTGCCGTTACTCAGAGGGACAAAACTCAGTTATCATTATTATCTCATTAAATGTCTAAATGTGTGAGCTTAATATCTTATGCTTTATCTAATAAATTAAAAATATTATTGTAATGTCAGCGGATGCGGATAACAATCGTGCGGATGCGGGGCGGATGCGGATAACAATTGTGCGGATGCGGGGCGGATGCGGATAACGTTTTGTTTATCCGCGCAGGGCTCTACTTATAATCTCACTCAGTTCTTGACTGGCCATGTGAAGCTCACACATTTAGACATTTAATGAGAAATTCGTTCCCCTAACCTAGTCTATGTGTGAATCGCAAAATAATGATAACTGAGTTTTGTCCCTCTGAGTAACGGCAAGTAAAACAGCGGGTGGCTTATTATAGTACTTAATTAGTCGTCGGATATACCCACGCAGGCAAGCTCAGGTATGAAGGACTTTCTTTTTTTGTATAAGTCATTACTAATTGAGGGAATTTCCACGATTGGCTTCTCTCACTACTCTATTATTCTCATACAATCCCAGCGACGTGAAAGACCCAGATCTTAGCAAAAACTAAAAATGTTTAAAAAATATTCAGTTTAACTTAGTATTCTAAGAACTATCCGCAAATTTACCCGAAATATTATCCGCAGCGTATCCGCTATCCGCACAGTCTGCAAAATATATCCGCTTGGTGAAAAATCCGCATCCACGCAGGGATTTAATAATAACCAATATCACTATGTTTCTTCTCTGTCCAAACCTGCTCCTGGGGTATCATTCTCTTAGTCCACTGGCTTCGATGTCGTTGCTCCCATTTGATCTGCCAATTATGAAAGGTTTGTACTCTTGCTATTTGTCTTGCATTTTGTAAACCTACTTCCGACTTCCTCCAGTAAATGTACATGCGTTCTTTCGCAAGAAAAAAAGTGGAATTTTCCCAGCAATAACAAGAACTGCTTCTTCAGAGACCGTGCGGTAAGCAGATGCCACGGGCAAAGCACTTGCACTTGCCTCTGCACTTGTGCTAGTGACTTCCTGTAAATTTCCTTATCCAGGGCATCCACCCATATTTCCGCTCCATACAGCAGAACTGAATGGATGGCTGTCATCATGTAATAATAATAATAATAATAATAATAATGATACGGAGGAGACGGTGAAGTATTTTGGACACATATTTAGAATGGACTACAATAGACAAATAATTAGAGGATAAATTGGCTGGAGGAAACAAGGAGGAACCTGAATGAGATGAACATTAGAGAACATAATGAAAAACCGAGAAATGATCAGAACCTCTGTAAATTAGCATACATTTAGGGTGAATTCAAGCAGCAGGACAGGTACAAGATGAAAAGAAGAACGCAAGATGCAACACAGTGAGTTCATGAAGAGAGATTGGGAGAAGAAGGCAAAAGTCATGAAGCCAACTAACAAGTTCCAACGCACTCTGTGAATGGGCACAACGAAGCAAGAAGGAATGAAAGAAAGAAAGAAAGAAAGAAAGAAAGGAAGAAAGAATGAGGAAGAAGGATTTAAGGATTTATATTGGCAATTCCAGACCAAGGCATTCTTACAAGAAACTGTCTTTAGCTCATCATCAGAGATCCGTCAGTTAGTGACGATACATGTCGCAAAGGGTGTCAAGTCTCTGAAGGTATTAAACATACCACAACTGGATGGCCGCAGCTATCAGGAACTGAAAATAAGCGCAGGCATGGCATGTTGCTGTATCAAAAATCCTGCATCAAGAGCTAGTTGGGAAACTCCAACTTTAAAACCGAACAAGGTTCCGTACTACCAGTATGTTCCACATAACGTGGCTGAAAATGAACAGTTCAGACTGCATTGGGATAGGACTCTGTTCACCGAAAGGAGAGTGCAACATAATAAGCCTGACATAGTGATCTTCAACGAAAGATTGAAGGAAGTCACGCTGATGTTCGTAATGCTCTGCAAACGATACTGACCTGTATTATTTTTCCCTCGAAATGACTACTGACCAATACGAGGGAAAATAATGGTGTTCAGTATCTTTTGCAGGATATGCTTGTAGTGCAATAGTACCATACGGCAGGGGTGCCCAACCTTTCTTAACTAAGGGCCACATTGTAAATAGTTGGAGGAACCTTGCGGCCCAATGCAACTCCGGGGGGTTGAGGGGTTCTGATTTTTTTTTAAATATAGGTGCAAAATGGTGAGTTTTGTGGCTGAATGAATTTAGTTTTCTTAGTATTATTGCCATTTTCTATATTTATTTGTAGTGGACAAAAACATAAAACACTAAATATAAATTTAAATATTTTAATAAATCCCCTTAAAATAGAAGTATGATGATATTCAATACACTCATACAGCATGAATGACAAAGAGTGCGTATTTATGTTCATTTGACATAATTAATAATCAAATTATGAAATAAAGTTCATGATAATTTAGTTTAGTGCGACGACTGGAACTTGTTTCAAAGTTTTGGCGACGCGGCGCGGGCCGGACAAAATAGTCTCGCGGGCCATAGCTTGGGCAGTCCTGTCATACGGGATGCAAGCAGAGAAATATTGACCTTCCTAAACAACACGCGTTAGTTGGGCTGCATTAAACAATATTACTAGGGGCAGCTGATTCATTTGGTATATTCACACATATTCGTAGAAATAGATATATTACCTGAGTGTAAAGGATCCAATGATGAGCTTGATGATCGAAACTAGTCATCCACGTGGATTAATTATATTAATACGATTTATTTTTTTCAGGTATAGAAAATAACACCCCTTTAAATTAGGGTAATATCGTGTTGACCGACTGAAGAGTATTTACATTTCAATGAACACTGGAATGTATCAATGTGCTTAGAGCTGTACGGTGATCACAGACATACAAACAGGGTTGATCGCTCGCACAGTGCCACTCCATCACACTTGCTGTTTTGATTGGCTAAAGTGAAGAGGGTCAGTGATTGCACGCTTCAGTTAGCTCGTTCTGATTTATGTACACGTGAGGTGCTACCATCCGACCATCATTATCCTGCTAATTGACAGCTCTCCCGCCATTTGATCATCAAAGTGCACGCAGCCATCAAACGCACAACTTCAATGTTAATGATAACAATAACCGTATGGCCTCGCGTACCGGGTGTAGATCCCTTGAGTTGAAACCATTGAGGCGATCCACTGTTCAATTTTGACTTTTTGTTTAAAACTGCCATCTGGCAGATTAAAGTATAACTCTATGGGGTGGCTGTGATTGAATTAATTAATTAATTAATTAATTCATTCATTCATTCATTAATTTTGTAACTGGCTGCGTGGTACGTTCTCGCCTGCTGTGCCCAAAATTTCAGGATTGAATCCTGGCGCAGCCAGTTGGAATTTGGAGGTGCGCAAATGTGAAGGATCCGTGTCAGGAGATTTACTGGCACGTAAAAGATTCCCTTCTGGGCAACATTTCTATACCATGGCGTCTCTAAAAGCCGCAGTAGTATAAAGGGGACGTGAATACATTTTTTTAGCGTATGGCTTTTAGTGCCGGGAGTGTCCGAGGACATGTTCGGCTCACCAGTTTTGTAGCTGCTTCGAGGCGGACACCCAGTGGGTGAGCTACACGTACCGCGTGTGGAGTGTTGTCTGGGGAGGAAAGTTTGAATGTAAGGACAAGGAGTTGGAAGGTAGGGGCTGTGGCCTATAGTTAGGAATCAACCCCGGCATTTGCCTGGAAGAAAGATGGGAAACCACAGAAGACCATATTCAAGGTTGCCGGCGGGGGGATTCGAAACTCCTCGCCTCCCGGATGTGAGCGACTGTCAGCAGTCATGCCGTAACGACCACTGCTAACTCACCCGGTACGTAAATACAATAATATTATTATTAATTAATTAATTAATTTTGTAATCACCAAATGTGACATGACAGATCTTTGACGAGACGACATCATACGTATCGTAATGCCGTGCTTATTTTTGCAGCTCTCAAGAAATCTGACTTTCTCGCCAGGGAGTCGAAGCTGCGATCTCGGGATCACGGGACGGTTACTCTTCCAATAACCCAGCGAAGGAGTAAAATCAAAGATGATAATAATACTAATAATACTACTAATAAAATGTAAATGCTTTTCAGTCGGTCAACACGATTGCACCTAAATTGCAATGGGTGTTGGTCCCCAGAGCTGAAAGAAAATACAAATTATTACTCTTAGATGACCAGTTTCAATCGTTAAGCGATCATCATCAGATCGTTTACACGCAGGCTATTAATCTATGTCTCACTAATACGTGAATTAAGATGCAGTATATACAACATATGCTTTATTCTAGTAAGAGACAGTGGCGTAGCCAGGGGGTGGGGGTGTTATTGGGGGTTAGAACTCCCCCATTTGGAAATGTAACTCGGCTCAATGGGTTGGCTCTTTTGAACATTCACAGATGCATAGATGTAAAACAACAGATCTGTTGCATATATTTTCTCAGAAACCTCAAAGGTTTCACTTTATATTGTACTATTCGCTGTAAAACTATTGATCTCGCCAATTAGTGTTTGACTTATCACTAAAACAGATGTTAAAAAAACTTTCGGAAAACGAGCGATAAACATAAGTGCATAAATATTACATACCACACTGACAGGACGAAAGGTGGGTGCAAATCTTTGCCTTTTAAATCATAACTCAAAAACTGTTGCTCATAATGACATATTTTTTCACCAAAATGTTCCTAAAGGATAGGAACTTCAAATAAAAAGTAAATTTAAGAAATATCGATTTTTTGAAGATAGTAAGCTCTACCAGACCCCTTAATTAAACACACCTATTTTCGTTTCGAACCGCAGATATGTTTTTCTTTTTTGCAGACCTGTGTTATCAGGCAAATTCTACACCCCCCCCCCCCAGTACACAGGGCTGAAATGACCACGATGTCCAAAACTCTAAAGTGAAAACAAGAACAACAACAAATGAATTCAGTTAGGCACAGAAGGGTGGAAGAGAAAGAGGCTTTGCTTCCTATCGTCAATGTCAGAAGTAGCACGCTGAGTATACCTTTTTCCATATTTCACCCCCGGAGTTTAAATGTTATGTCCGAGCCAGGTTTCGGAGCCGGGTCATATCAGTGGAAGTTACTATAATAAATTACCCTTGCAGAACGATGGTATGCTAGAATACTTTAACGTGTGTATAGGTGATAATGTATCACGGTACACAGCGTTTCTTAGCGTGGACAAAATTCGACACGGTGTTACCATGGCAACAAGTGTTCGTCATCAAACCTACACCTATAGTTCAGTACTGCTGTTACACCCAGCTGAGAGCATGGAATTAAGCCATAGGCCGCTCAGGGGTTCTTTAACTTCAGGTACCTGGATCGTTACCGTGTCCTTACCGATCGTCTTACCAACGATTGCCAGCACACCACTTATACTAAAAGATAGGAGAATGCGGGAGTTCAGGAACACGGGGTCGTTCCCCAATAAAAGATATCTCTGATGTACTGCCGATTTATTCCTTCTAGGTTTCTGTATTTTGCTATAAGAGTACTTAGTACACCTATCGGTCACTAGATAGTAAAAACTCGTAGTGTTGGACAGAAGGTCGTTCAAAATTTTGATATTCTTCTTCTAGCATATCCGGCTGGGTATCATTTAAATTTTTAAAACATCAGTGCTGCCAGCATTACATTTTTGTGACAACAAAAATTCCTAAAACGTTACTAAATTCAAATTTCTTCGAAAGTGTTATTTTAAGTGCGAGAGTGATCTAGGCCTTTATGGTTACCAAAGCAACAACGCTCTCAAAATGGACCATTATTGAGAATTACATCAAATATTGTTTAATAATAATAATAATAATAATAATAATAATAATAATAATAATAATAATAATACATGGGTTGTTTTTTTAGTTTTGGCACCAATGCTTCAGTGCCAAGTTGCAACAATGTTGGGCGCTGCCACTTTTACCGACGGTTGCTGCCCTGCATACCCTCCCTCAGAGCACATGACCTCGCCCGTCCTCACCACCGCTCGTGCACAGTCGAGCCAGTTAGATGAGTAGTGTGAGACCAGCGCTCGCGAAAGACATTCGCAATGTTTTCCATGCAGGAGCAGAGAACGTGTATAAAAATTCAGTGTGCTAGGGGTCGCAGTGCTAAACAGTGTAACCGAAGATTGCAGGAAGCGTGCGGTGCAGCTGCGTTACCGTTCAGAACAGTAGCAAGATGGGTTGCAGCCTTTCGAGATGGGCGCGAACGTGTGGAGCACATGCCTCGATCTGGTCACCCACCAGTAAGTGATGACAATGTACAGATGGTGTCTGCGTTAGTAGAGGTGGATCGGAACGTAACGATTCGTCAATTAGAGCAAGATACCGGACTGGCGCATTCAACTGTCCACCACATCCTGAAGGACTTACTGAAAATGAGGAAGATTGCGTCCAAATGGGTTCCGCATGACTTAACCGTCATGCACAAATGGCTGTGATATGACGCTTGTCGTATGCACTTGCAGCGTTATGAGCGCGAAGGAGAGGCCTACTTACGGCGTATCATAACCATTGACGAGACGTGGGCCAGATCTTATGAGCCACAGTTAAAACGCCAATCGAACGTGTGGCGGCACCACGGATCACCACGGGAACAAACAGTTCGACCAATCCCCACCAATGTGAAGGTAATGTTGATTCTTGTCTATGACTGGGATGGTGCGATCATTCACCATACTGTTCCCCGAGGGCAAACCGTTAATGCGGCTTACTATTGTTCGTTTCTGCAAGACCATCTCCGAGGAGCTCTGAGAAGGAAACGGCGCCACCACATGGTTATACCGCCCATCGTTCTGCATGACAATGCTAGGGCACACACAGCAGGCGTTGTGTCGGCATTGTTGGATCGCTGGGGCTGGGAGATCCTCTATCACACCCCATATTCTCCCAACATCAGTCCCTGCGACTATGATCTCATCCCGAAGATGAAGATGACAATGCGCGGGGAGCGCTTCCGTACCATTGAAGACGTTAAGCAGTCTGCCGAGCGCTCTCTTCGTACCATCAGTAGATTGGGCAGTGCCAACGGGATCCAACGACTTCCGCATCGCTGGGGACACATTGTACGCAACGGTGGGGACTACATCGAGGGCCTGTGAAACTTGGAACCATCTAAGTGAGTTATTAATCCAGTTATAATTCATAAAGTTGAATTTTGGGCTTATGCCGTGTTTTATTATACTAAAATTCGACGCGTTTCGAAAGAAACCATGTCTTTCATCGTCAGGAATAATCTGGAATACGACAATGTTGCTAAGAGAAAGCAACGAAGAACATATAGAAGGTGCCCAAAGATGGACGCCATTATAGCCCCATGTTAGGGACAACGGAAAGCAGCAGTGAATTACTTTCTCAGGGTTCTGATAATAGGTAGCCAGGATTCACTGAGATTGTAGCCGGTGTCGCGGTTGAAATTATTTGGGTGTTTACGTATTTCAACCGCCTCCCTGATGATTCTGGGACGATATTGCTTTACACGGGCAAGAACATCCACTCCTTGGAACATGACATCATGGCCAGGTGTTAAAGCATGATCGGCAACAGCTGATTTATCAGGTTGAATGAGCCTGATACATCTATTATGTTCCTTAATGCGAGTGCATATTGTTCTCGAAGTCTGCCCGATGTAAACCTTGCCACAAGTACAGGGAACTCTGTAGATACCCGGTTGTTGCAATTTAGGCAAACTGTCCTTAGTTGGTCGCAGGAGTTGCCTAATCTTAACAGAAGTTCCAAATACAGTCCGTATGTTGTACCGACGTAGGATTTTAGCAATACGATCCGTTGTGTTATGTATGTACGGAAGGTAAGCAGTTCCTCTTACATCTCTTTTCTCAACTGACGTCCTATTATTATTTGTTGGTTTCAGAACCGTAGAAATCAAAGCCTTGCTATAACCGTTGCTCTCAAAGGTGGTTCGCAGGGTGTTAATTTCTTCTTGTAAAGAAGACACTTCACAAATCCTCCTAGCCCTGGTAGTTAGAGTTGTAAGGATACCATGTTTCTGGGCAGGGTGATGGTGAGAACTTGCGTGGAGATATCTATTGGTGTGTGTTGGCTTACGAAAAACGCTGTGTCCTAAAGATCCATCCTCTTTCTTGGTGACGAGAACATCTAAAAAAGGTATTTTGCCGTCAGATTCCTTTTCCATGGTGAAACAAATAGAAGGGTGCTGGAGATTAAGGTGATCCAGGAAATGGCTAAGATTTTCCTCACCTTCCGTCCAAACAACGAACGTGTCATCCACATAACGCCACCAGATCTTCGGTTTGAAAGGAGCCGACGACAAATCTTTCTCTTCAAAGTTCTCCATGAAGAAATTAGCCACAACAGGAGAGAGAGGACTACCCATGGCCACACCATCAGTCTGCTCATAAAAATTCCCATTCCAAAGAAAGTAGGAGGAGGTCATGCAGTGATAAAAAAAGTCTTGTGATGTCTTCAGGAAAAAGGCCATTAATGAGAGACATAACACCATCAATAGGTACTCTCGTAAACAGAGACACCACGTCGAGACTCACTAGAATATCACCCGGCTGAAGCGTTATAGCTTTTAACTTTTCCACGAAGTGTGTGGAATCCTTAATGTGCGAAGGCGTGTTACCCAGAAGCGGCTGAAGTAGTCTACCTAAGTATTTGGAAAGGGCATATGTAGGAGAACCAATCGTACTAACAATAGGTCTAAGAGGGACATCTTCCTTATGTATTTTAGGAAGACCATAGAGTCTCGGAGGAATAGCATCCCCTGGAAGGAGAGTCTTCGCTGTATCCGCTGGAATAGATGATTGCTTGATCAATTTGACGGTGACATTTGAGTAGCGAGTAGTAGGATCACGACTATTAATCCTATATACAGGATCTGATAACAAACACGAGATCTTGGAATCATAATCAACCTTATCCAATACCACTGTCGCGTTACCCTTGTCAGCGGGGAGAACGATAATATCAGAATTGTCCCTTAGATCTTTGAGTGCCCGGCTTTCGCCTTGTTTTAAGTTGGTGCTAGGTGGCTTAGCGGTCTTGAGAACTCGGGAACATTCTTGCCTGGCTTCCTCGGCCTCTTCAGGTGTGAGGTGATGTACCGAGGATTCTACGGATGTAATAAGTTCTTCAATAGGAATTCTTCTAGGCGCTACAGAAAAATTGAGACCTTTAGCGAGAACTGCCTGTTGGGTATCACTTAGGGGCTTGCTGGACAAATTTACGACAACCTTGTTAGCATCAAGTCTAATGGCTTGAGATTTCTGCAACTGACATAACCTATCATATTTGGAAATATGTCTGTCCCTCACCTGATCTAGAACGCTGTTAGCTTGCACTGAAGAAATACGATCATAGATCTTCCATAATTCCTCACTTACGAAGTTTGAGAGGCGTAGATGTAGCTGTATAACTAAGGTGCCAAAACTAAAAAACCAACCCATGTAATAATAATATTTTCATTCGGAATATTTCAATGGTCCTTTACTTATATTGAGGAGATACATAGGAAACAAGTTGTTCCGTGAAGAACTAAAGCCTATTTTCATATAACCTACTTATGTTAATTGCCTCTATCAACATACATAATTTCAGTTTGATTGTAATAGATTCGTAGATATTGAGAACCGTGTAATATTTCGGATTGTCGCTATGTTGGATTTTCATTTATGTACTATTACATGAAGATTATTGTGTACGTGTGGTATTCAAACTTCAATCGCATGATTAGGACAAAAGAAGTAAAAACGAGATTTTAAAATTTCGAACAGCTGCCATCTTGTGGTTATGAAAACATTTGAAATAAATTAAATGCCAGTGGATTAACATTATTGTATAAGCATTTAACGTGCAAAGTTTCACTGCAGTCGGAGGGTTAAATCGCGAAAGACGTCCATTTAAATATTTATACTTCCCGTCGCCGTTCCTGTGGGGGTCCGGGCGGGGAACACCAAGAGTCCGCTGATGAGCCAGCTTGGTGTTCCTAGGCGAAAGCCCACACAAGACACGGCATAAACCTAGAAAATTTCTGAGTTTTAATTCACGGGCCGTGAAAGCCAATATACCATCTACAATATTGTTGTTACTCAAGAAACATGGGGTCGTTTCCTGTTGACCAAGGATATGAGGACATATTCTACCGGGCATATTCCGTGAAGGGCTCGTCATGCTCTCATATTAATACAAGGTAGTTTCCTTCAAGTTGATAACCAATACAAGGCTCTCCCAACGAGTGGTTACATTCTTAACACACGGCTTGTGGTGAATTGCCTTCATTTTAACCGTAGCAAGGAATAGTAATAACTAGCATTACCCGTCGCGGTTTCGCCCGCAAATATTCTAGTTGTAAAGAGTACACTTAGCAAAATCTCAATCATGAATGCTATGACTGATTTATCCTTGGTATGAATAATCAGACTTTATCAATTCAGCTACTGGTGCAGCGGTTAGGGGTTTGTCATTCCTTCATAGGTATATCAGTTCGTTTTCTGGGAATATCACAGACACTGTTAATTTAAGGGCATTTAAATGTGGTTTTCGGAGACCCTTTATAGTCGGGTGAAAAAGACCTTTCGTACCACACTCACACGTGAAAATTGCCTGAAAAAATTCTAGAGTGCCCCTTGACCCCCTTAAGCGCATTCTATTGATGAATTTTACAGCTTAATGTGGTTCAGTGATAACCTTATAACCGTCTGGAAACTTTCACAGTAATGTAATAATTGGAATTGGATTGCGTCTTACAGAAATGGATGGACCTGTGAGATTCTGTTACCATGGTTACCGCGTTGCATTCTTTCATGATTTCATTGTACATATACATGTTTTAAGGTATTTGTTTAATTGTGAGGCATTTAAAGAGTAAGTGAGTGCGTTTCGCTTACGCATTGGGTTATGCTGAACCTGTAGGTACCCCATATGTGTAGGTTGGTGTTAATGGGGCCTTATTTCCGGTACAAAACTGGAATGGGACCTTAGCAGAATAATACAGGGAGGGATAAAGAAATTCACAAGTTAAATCTCCAGGGACACATGGTCTCTGGTTTGATACCGGGCGAGGTATATAACTTGAGGAGGGGGGGATGATCACGATTGTCCATTCTTTAAAACAACAGCCGCCACCACTAAGTGCAAAACGTTTGCTGTTAACCCACAAGTGTATCTTCATACGAGGGATTCCAAGGTATATTGAGCAGTAAAGTAGCATTAATATTCATGTAACTGCTTGAATAACACCTTCTCTAGTACACCCTAAAACTTGACATTAGCTACACAAGTAATATAGGCTGAAATAACGTTCAAGTGAGAGAGCTGTGCATAGAAAGAAATAAGTGATAACGAGCATTACGTTGTGCGTATCGTTATGATATATAAGCCTATTAGCCTCCGCGATATAGCGTGTTCATTTCCGTGCATACACTGGCTACAGCTGGTAATGGCGCCTTGATTAAAACCATTAGTGGCAAGTTGCGAATATTTTTCGAGTGGAAAATATGAAGAAATAAGTATTATTTTATCTCTGGAACTTGTGCGATGGTAAAAGAGATATTTTTACAACCTCGTAACTAGAGCATAAAACTATATTATAAAGATATAATTTAAATACAAGATATTTCCATTTAATCGTTTAATAATACGGACTTCTGCATAGCCAAGGGTTTTAAAACACATTCTACGAATCGATTGGGTTGGTTGGTTCCTTAGTTTAGAGGCTGCGACAACGCGTTCATGTAGCCCCGTGTACTTTGGGTGTGTATAGAATCTGTCCGATAACCGGTGTTAATTGTAATGGCTGTATTAGTGTGTGTTATCTGTTTTTAATTCAAGTAAGGACTGCAGACGATAATTTCAAGTAGTTCCTACTTTCGCTACCAAATGCCTACCGTCCACGACACCTAGCTGTGAATTAGTTACTACTAGATGCCATAGCAACCTTAACCTGGTGATGAACGTTTGAACTTAAGAGCATTAATCATCCTAACCTACAAATTTTGCTTCACACAAGTTTAGTTAGTGGAAGGTTCCTTTACAAGCAATAAATCTATGACATGGGCCCGCCGGCTTTTCTTCCCCTCCGAAGGAAGGCATACTGAGGGATTATTAATGCTCTAAAAATCTAACGACTTCGGCCAGGTTTGAACTCGCGACCTTGGGCATAGAAACTCAGCATGCTACCGTCTACGCCACCGAAGCCGCCAAATCGACTGGGTAAATACGATGTTATAATATATGTACAATTTTATTGTTTGTGAGTATTCAATCGATCATCAGAAATTTAGGCACGATTATATTAGACGGGAATTATGAGATACCATCTGAAAAAATCTTATTATAATCACTTATCCTCCCAGGTAGGCTTCATCCACAGAGTCTGCGAGGGGTCATTCCTCAAACTACGCAAGGACGGTGTCTAGGAGCTGAACACACTTTGTCATCGGATACAACTGGGGATGGTGACATGATAATCGCCCAGGCAACCACTAACTTTAGTCTAATAAAAGACGATTTAGATATTGATTCCATTAGCCAACTAATGGCTAAACTGCATTCTGCTGCACGGCTGAAAGCAACGGGAAACTACAGCCGTAATGCTATTCCCGAAGATATGCACCTCTCTATGCATAATTAGCTCAGGACAGGGAGGCATGGATAGCTGCATCAAACCAGTCAAAAGACTGAAGACTCAAACAACAATAAAGGAAGGGTCAAGAAAGGGATTTTGGAAAGAAATCGAGCGTGGACCTGTTGAAAGGAAACGTCCCGGCATTTGCCCATTGGTGAAGATGGGAAACCACAAAAAACATTTTCACGATGATCGAGGTAGGATTCGAAACAACACTCTCCCGATGCCAGTGTGGCACGAGCTAATGCGTTATTTGCATTTTTTTACAGGGGCGGTGCGGGGAGATGAAAAGTTTTCAGATATCTGAAAGTAGGCATTGTAGGACCCGTGATTATCAGACAGTCCGCCTTTTGGCGTTATAGCTAGTATTCTTAGCTGTCACCGCGAAGTCCTGGGCTCGATTCCTGTATCTGCCAAGAAAGTTAATTCTGGTCTGAGGGCTATACTCAGCCTCATGAGGCAGAACTGAGAAGAGGTGGATTCGAATCCCACCTTGGTAATACTGGTAATGGTTTACCGTGGTTTTCCACTTCAACTCCAGATAAATACCGGGATGGTACCTAAATTAAGGCCACGGTCACCTCGTATCCCAGTCCTAACCTCAGTTACAAATGCACACACCACTATAACCAACACAATGACACAGGTTAGAAGACAGATTCAACACAAACCCAGGCACACGGGAATACATCGCCACAATGTCGCAAAACCCCTAAAATGAAACAACAACAACAAAAACAACGACCACGAATATAGTTTTTTTTTCCTGTTTTGATGCATTTTATCACACCTTAAAATATTGGAGAGTAATTTAACACCCTGCGTAAGTTTGATACAGGTACGTCTACGCATGCCAGAGTCCATCAGGTGTGGTTACAACACACCTGAAAACGATTTGGCTGTGTGGCTTATGTTTTATGTTATATTATTATGAAATGACGGATTGTAATGTAATGTAATGTAATGAAGAGGTATTAAGACGAGTGAGAGAGGAGAGATGTCTCTTGCGACTGCTAATGAACATAAGAGATAGGTTGTTAGGACAAATACTAAGTCACTCAGGAATAGCAAACTTAACTATGGAAGGGAGGGTCGGGGGTCGAGGACAAGAACTATAGGAGTAGACCAATGTTACAATAATATGTAAAACGTATTGCCTCGGAAGTAAGGTGTGGATGGGAGCTATGTGGATATGGAACGATTAGTTCAGGACAGGGAGGCATGCATTAACCCAGTCAAACAACAACAACAATGAATTTAATAACAATTTGATTCTTCCTAATCCCTTGGATTAAGTAATATAGCCTACAGTCACCAAGAGAGCGCTCATTATTTGTTTGAGCGACTGTACATATGGTACACTTTTAAGGAAAAATAAACCAACATTTTTGTTCTCACTTAATAAATGAAAAAAGTCTGTTTTATAGCGATTAGAAGCGCTGATGTGAACTGCTGTGCTATTTGCACCGTGAAGCTGAAACTTACATAGAGAGGGCCATGTTTAGCTTCTAAAGACTTCTCCCTTTGAAGAATTATTGCCAAGCTTCTGTGAGTTTGTATTCAGGCTTGGTTCAATTGAAAGGTCTGTCCTACATCGGTTCCAGCTCGCATATTGATTCTCGCTGCGTTTAGCAGACAGACAACATTTTCACATACTTTATTCAGACTTCCAGACGATTCCATTGTCAGATAACCTTTGAATACAACGAATAAGTCTAGATCTAAAAGAAAAAAAAAAGAAAACATGGGAAGCCATAGACGTCGCTTTGTCAAGTACGAGACATTCTTTGAAGCTATTTCTTGCTTCTGTAATGTTGTTGTCAATTCACATATTTTCGTCACTAAAATCCATTCCAAACAGAAAACCCAGTTATACTGGTAAATCATGCCCATTTATAAAACGAAATATAAAATATATAGATGGGGCCACTAGCGATTCATACAGCCAAGTAGGCTATAGGCCTACCAGATCTTTGAACACAGTATTAGTAGCCGAACACTGGTTTTTCTTTTGGATTTTGTTGTTGTTTGAGTCTTCAGTCTTTTGCTGGTTTGATGCAGCCCTCCATGCCTCCCCATCCTGAGCTAGTCGTTTCAACTCTACATAGCTACCACACCCTACATCCGAGGCAATCTATTTTACATATTGTAACCTTGGTCTACCCCTACAGTTCTTGTCCTCGACCCTTCCTTCTATAAATTAGCTTGCTATTCCTGGGTGTCTTAGTATGTGTCCTACCAACCTATCTCTTCTCTGCATTAGCAGTCACCAGGAACATCTCTCCTCTCCCACTAGTCTTAATACCTCTTCGTTTGTAACCATATCAACCCATCTGATCTTCATCATTCTCCTGTAACACCACATTTCAAAGGCTTCGATTCTCCTCTTTTCTGCTGCACCAATAGTTCAAGTTTCACTTCCATAGAGCGCCACGCTCCAGACAAAGGCTTTCAAAAATGACTTCCTAATACCTAAATCTATATCCGATGTCAGTAGATTCCTTTTGTGTAGAAATGCTTTCCTTGCCTGAGCTAACCTACTTTTTATATCCTAATTGCTTCGTCCATCACTGGTTATTTTGCTTCCTAAGTAACAGAAGTCTCCTACTTCCTTCAGTTTTTCACCTGCCTATTTGATTCCATAGAGGTTTCTGATTTATTTCGGCTGCATTCCAATATTTTTCTTTTACATTTTTTAATTTACATCATGAATTCTTTCCTCAAGACGGAGTCCATACCATTCAAAAACTCTTTCAAATCATCAGGCGTGTCGGCCAAGATGACAATGTCATCGGCAAATCTCCGAGTTGAACTTATTTATCCATGAAATTTTACAGTTATAGATTTTTACTCGTACCATCATATCAGCAGAGTACTCCTGGGTCATTTCTGCATAATATTAGTTTACAATTCTATTTTGAGGCTTAAGTGCATCACAGCAATAGTAGTTACACCTTCATAGATTAGTTCTTGGAGGGAGACTCTTTGTGGATGGGATCGCCATTTGTCAGTCTTGTAACCTTGCAAATCTCTACATAATATAAAACTAAGTCTCTGATTCTTCGATGTAACGGGTAATCTCGAGAACTACTGGATGGATTTTGATGCGGTTTCACCATTCCGTGAAGGATATCTCGAGAAAGATTTCTGTTACGAAAGGAACGAAAAGGAAGCCGAGCAGTATAAGATTACAGAAAATAGATTCGAAAAAAGCAACTGCCGTTCGTGCGCTTTTTAAGCTTACGCTGGGTAAACCGTTAAAAATATCTATATACTATGAGTGTAAGAAAGGTTCTGCATGAAAAGTTGTACAACAAAGTCCGCGAGAGCATATCTCTATCTTTAATGCATCGCCCACTAAAAGTTTTTTTTACGTTTTCATTTCTTCCAACAATCTCCATTCGGTGGAAATTTAAATTACTAGCTTCGGACTGAGTCTATCCCTCCAGCTTCGGCATCAAACTGTCGATTCGTGTTTATTTAGGACTTCAGAAAAGAGTTCGGAGTTTCGCTGTTCACCTCGGCTTTTCTGAATTGCGTTTGGGGCCAGCCGTCCGTGCACCTTTTAAGCTTACGCTCGGTAAACCGTTTTAGAGATACCGGGCGAAGCCAGGACAGGTTGTTAGTTTTAAAATAAATAGTTATTTTTTTTGAGTGCTTAATGCTTGAGTATTTATCAACAGTATTTGCCGCACTTTTCAAGTTTTTGTCGTGCTTTTAGCGGTTTGTTGTTGGAGGGCAGGGGCCGTTTGTGTGTGGCATTGAGGGATTGCTAGTGTTTTGGTGAGCTATTTTGAGCCTACTTTAGATTTTTGCGAAAAATTAAAGTAGACTTATGAGATCTACACAGGGCCAAAAATTGTGTGTCTGTCTGGGTGTGTGTGAGTGTGTGTCTTTGTGAGTGTGTGTACTCTGAATGTCTGTCCCCCCTATCAATTCGAACACGGTGAAACCAAATTGAACAAAATTTGTTAGAGAGGTAGAACTAGCAAAGGCCACCTCAGTGTCATGTTTTATAGCGCCGCCATCTTGACGGAAACGTAATGGTGGCCACCCGAATGTTCAAAGCTTAAATCAAATTACGACTAACCTAATCATATGATCTCTACCAAATTTCCCAACAACATATATTTATATGGCGAGCGTCTTTTCACGAAACTACAAGGTCATCAGCTCAATAGTTTGCAGATGGCGTCCATGTAGGTGTGCAAATCGATTCCCCCTATCCATTCAAACACGGTGAAAACGAATTAAACGAAATTTGGTACAGAGGTAGCTCTAGCAAAGGGCACTACAGTGTCATGTTTTATATCGCCACCATCGTGACAAAAACGTAATGGCGGCCACCCAAATGTTAAAAGATTAAATCTAATTACGACCTTGCTAATAATCTGATCTCGACCAAATTTTGCAACAACATACCTTTATGTGTGAAACATATTTTGACTAAATTACAAGATCATCAGCACAATAGTTTGCAGATGGCGGCCATGTATGTGTGAAAATCGATTCCCCCTATCAATTCATACACGATGAAACCGAATTGAACGGAATTTGGTACAGAGGTAGCACTAGCAAAGGGCACCTCAGTGACATGTTTTATATCTCTGCCGTCTTGACGGAAACGTGATGGCGGCTACCCAAATGTTCAAAGCTTAAATCAAATTACGACTTACCTAATCATCCGATCTCTACCATATTTTGCAACAACGTATACTCATATGGCGAGCATCTCTTGACTAAACTATAAGGTCGTCAGCCCAATTGTTTGCAGATGGCGGCAATGTATGTGTGCAAATGGATTCCCCCTATCAATTCGAACACACTGAAACCGAATTGATCTAAATTTGGTACAGAGGTAGCACTAGAAAAGAGCACCTAAGTGTCATGTTTTATATTGCCACCATCGTGACGAAAACGCAATGGCGGCCACCCAAATGTTAAAAGCTTGAATCAAATTACGACTAAACTTATCATCTGATCTCTACCAAATTTTGCAACTTTATACCTTCATATATGAAGAATATTTTGAACAAAGTACAAGGTCAGCAGCCCAATACTTTGTGGATGGCGGCCATGTATGTGTGCAAATCGATTCACCCTATCTATTCAAAAACAGTGAAACCGGGTTGAAGAAAATTTAGTACAGAGGTAGCACTAGCAAAGAGCACCTCAGTGTCATGTTTTATATCGCCACCATCTTGACGAAAACGTAATGGCGGTTACCCAAATTTTAAAAGCTTGAATCAAATTACGACTAAACAAATCATCTGATCTCTACCAAATTTTGCTACGTTATACCTTTATGTATAAAGAAACTTTTGACCAAAGTACAGGTAATCAGCACAATAATTTGCAGATGGCGGCTGTGTATGTGTGCAAATAGATTCCCCCTATCTTTTCAAACACGGTAAAACCGAATTCAACGAAATTTGGTACAGATGTAGCACTAGCAAAGGGCACCTCAGTGTCATATTTTATATCGCCGCCATCTTGACGGAAACGGAATGGCGGCCACCCAAATATTAAAAGCTTAAATCAAATTACGACCAACTGAATCATTTGATCTCTACCACAGCGGTCTAGCTGTATGCCTCCCACCAAGGCGGTCCGGGTTCGATTCCCGGTCAATGCATGTGAGATTTTCGATGTGAAATGCCATGTCCTGTGGTTCGGATTCCACGTAAAAAGGAGGTCCCGTGGCTCATGATCTACAGATTAACGGTCACGTTAAACTACAAGCTTCCTTTTTTTTTATCTCTACCAAATTCTGCAACAGCGTATCTTTTTGTGGGAAGCACCTTTTGACTGATCTACAAGGTCATCAGTCCAGTAATTTGTAGATAGCGGCCATGTATGTGTGCAAACCGATTGCCATATCAATTCAAACACGGTGAAACCGAATTGAAAGACATTTTTTTTACAGAGGTAGCACTAGCAAAGGGCACCACATAATCATGTTTAATATCCGTATAGCACGTTGTATTTCAACACGCTACTACAACCAACAATCAATTATACTCCTTGAAATGGACAAAGAGTTATAACAATACCCATGCATTTAGGAGAAAGTAGGCTATATGTTCTTTACTGAACATCTTGTTTAATGTATATTTCGATCTGATGATGCTCGCTTGACGAGCGAAACATGTCATCAAATTAAACCCCCACCATTTGATAGAGGAGTGTGTTAATGTATACATAATCCATGTAACATTTTCTTCAGATAGCCTAATTGGGTGCGATAATAATCGTCACTTTCCGCCCAATCTATTTGGGAACTCTTGTGTTGACCGACTGAAGATCAATCCTGTTGATTGATTATACAGGTAGCACTGAAAAATGGCATCTGATGTTTCAATAGATCCCACCGTATGCCTTAATTCACTGACTTAGTTGGGCATCATAGGGTCTGTTATGAGTGAAACCTTACCCGCTAAATGGCTGTAACGCGTGACATGGATTGGCGGAGTAGTATACCTTGTCTTGTGCTAACTACGGTACATGGGCTAGGGGACGGCGAACAATTACATTGTGGTCCTGAATGTAGCCTTTTGCCTATGTACAAGCTCACCATGTCAGCTAAATGGACGCTTTGCTCCTGTTCCACACAGACAACTACTGGATTCTGGAAAGTGGAGGGAAGTACTATGGATGCTCAATAGCATTGGGATATGTGGCTCCTAACAAAATACTCTAACATAACTCTAAATGGTGCTTACGATAAATTTGGTTTCTATATAATCTAGAGCTGAGCCTCCATGGCTTGGACGGCAGCACGCCGGTCTTTCACCGCTGGGTCCGTGGTTCAAAACCCGGTCACTCCATGTGAGATTTGTGCTGTACAAAGCGGAGGAAGACAGGTTTTTCTCCGGGTACTCCGGTTTTCCCTGTCACAAAATTTAATTCTAGCAACACTCTCCACTATCATTTCATTTCATATGTCATTCATGTAATCATTTCCCCAGGGGAGTGCGTCAGGCTTCGGCAGCTGGCACAGTTCATATCCTCGCCGCTAGATGGGGGCTTCATTCATACCTTTCCCTGACCCAGTCGGCGACTGGAAGCAGACTGTGGATTTTAATTTTCATAATCTAGAGCTGAATTATTTTTTAGGAGGGGAAGCAGAGGGAACACCATCGACAATCAGAAGTCCAAACAAAGTAGAAAATCCAACCAATATACCTCTGAGAAAGGCCATGGTATATTTTATGCCAAGTTAACCTATGTACAGTGCATGCTCGTCAAGTAAACATGATTTGGGATAAGTAGATGTTGTTCTAGTCTTTAGACTGGTTTGATGCAGATCTCCATGTCACCCTGCCCTGGGCTAATCGTTTTATCTCTACCTAAGAAAATTACAAATACACACACTAGTACTGACATCACAGTGACACAGGTTATCAGACAAATCCTATACCCACGCAAGTACACGGGGCTATATGACCACGATGTCGCAAACCCCCTAAAGAATCAACGACAAAAATAATAATTAACAAGTAGTTCCGTGAAGAACTATACAGCCTATTTTCATATAGCCCACTTATTGCAACTATCAACATACACAATTTCAGTTTGATTGCTGTAATAGATTCGTAAATATTGAGAACCGAATAATAATTAGGATGGTCGCCATGTTGGATTTTATATATGTAGGTCCTAGAGTTATGTACTGTTACATGCAGATTATTGTGTACGTGTAGTATTCAAACTTCAATCGCATAATTAGGACACTAGAAGTTACAAGGAGATTTTAAAAATTCGCACAGCTGCCATCTTTAGGTTATGGAAACAATTGAAATAAATTAGATGCTAGTGGAATTACCATTCGTATAAGGATTTACTGTACCAAGTTTCACTGCTCTCGGATGGTTAAATTGCGATAAACGTCCATGTGATTATTTATACTTCGCGTCGCCGCCATGTTGGATTTGTGATCACCAGGTTATTTAAAGTCCTATAAGTGAACTTGAGTTCATAGCCCCTATGGACAATAAAAAATTCAGTTTGATTGCTACAATAGATTCGTAGATATTGAGAGCCGTCTAAATATTTCGGATGGTCGCCATGTTGGATTGTTAAATGTATAGGCCATAGAGTCATGTACCATTATAGGATAATTATTGGGTAGGTTCATTATTCAAACCTTCACTTCGATCGCATGACTTCATCACAAGAAATAAAAACTTAATTTTAAAATTCGCACAGCCGCCATCTTGAGGTTATGTAAACAATTGAACTAAATTAGATACCAGTGCATTACAATGTGTATAAATATTTCCTGTACCAGATTTTAGTGCGTTTGGAGCATTAAATCGCGAGAAAGGTTTATTTCAAATTTTCTAATTCGCTTGGCCGCCATGTTTTTTTGTATATAACCGGTTTTTTAAAGTCATATAAATGGACTTCCAGTAGTGCCCTTTATCTCCGTACAAAACTTCAGGGAGATACCGCTAATAGTTTCAGAGATACAGAATGCCGGTGAAATATTTCGCACATCCGCCATCTTGTGGTTATGTAAACAAATGAACGAAGTTAGTTGTCGGTGCATTACAATGTATATAAACATATACTGTACCAAGTTTCATTGCGTTTGGTTGGTTAAATCGCGAGAAACGTCTATTTAAAAGTCGCAACTTCGCTTGGCCGCCATGTTGGTTTTGTAGTTACCAAGTTTTCAAAGATCACATAAGTGAACTTATAGTAGTTCCCTTTATCGCCATACATGATGTCAGGGTAATATCGGTAATCGTTTCGGAGATATTGAATGCTGGTGAAATATTTCGCACAGCCGCCATGTTGGATTGGTGAGTCGTAACAAAATTTGAAGGGCACGGTCGAGGTCGCCCGGAATAGTGCTATGAACTTACTGAGTTTCATTGAAATCGCTCCAGCCGTTTAGATTTTATTAGGGGGGGACACACACACACGAATCACACACACACACACGCACACACACACGGACAAAAGGTGATCTCATAAGCCTATTTTTTCAAAATTGAAAATAGGCTAAAATTGCCATTCGTATTTTGTTTCGTCACGTGTTAATCTAATGAGGGTTTTACATTCTTTCTTTCCTTCTTTCTGTCTTTCTTACTATGCTTGAAAGCACATCGATGTATACCGGAGGTGGCCAAACAGCACGCCGGGCGCGAGGGGCACGCTGGATTCACGCCGGCGCGGTGTCCTTCCGGCGCGTACTTGGATAAAGACTATTATGTCTGTCTCTCTCACACGCTTCCCCGTCTTACTCCCTCCCGTCTGCCTTCGCTGTGTCGAAGGTCAAATTGTCGCGGTGCGGTATCCCTTATCTTGCTAGCTGTAGTGTCACTTGACATTATTTGACCACGAGGATATGTTTTTTTTTTTTTTTTTTTTTTTTAGCGTATGGCTTTTAGTGCCGGGAGTGTCCGAGGACATGTTCGGCTCGCCAGTTTTGTAGCTGCTTCGAGTTGGACACCCAATGGGTGAGCTACAAGTACCGTTGGGGAGGAATGTTGGATGGGAGGGTCGAGGAGTTGGAAGGTAGCGGCTGTGGCCTATAGTTAGGGACCAACCCCGGCATTTGCCTGGAAGGAAGATGGGAAACCACAGAAGACCATCTTCACGGTTGCCGGCGGGGGGATTCGAACCTCCTCGCCTCCCGGATGTGAGCGACTGCCAACAGTCATGCCGCAACGACCTCGGCTAACTCACCCGGTACGGGGATATGTAATAATAATAATAATAATGTTATTGGTTTTTACGTCCCTTTTAACTACACTGGCTTTTAGAGACGCCGGGGTCCCGGAATTTTGCCCCGAAGGGGATCTTTAACGTGCCAGTAAATCTACTGACACGGCTCCCTCGCATTTGCGCACCCTCAAATGCCAGCTGACTGCGCCAGGTTTCGAACCTGCAACCTTGGGCTCAGCAAGCGAGAACGTTACCCCTGAGCCACGCAGCCAGACACGGGGATATGTAGCGTAACGTTTGACTATAGCTGTTTTGAGCCTCTTTTCATTTATGAAAAAAAAAAGTCTTATGAGATCACCTTGTGTCCGTGTGTCTGTGTGTGTGCGTGTATGATGGTGTATGTGACGGTGTGTGTCCCCCCTAATAACTTCTAAATGGCTGGACCGATTTCAATTAAACTCGATAAGTTCATAGCACTATTCCGTTCCGGACGACCCCGACCGTGTACATCAAATTTTGTTACGATTCACCAATCCAACGTGGCGGCTGTGCGAAATATTTCACCGGCATTCTATATCTCTAAGACTATTAGCAGTATCACCCTGAAATATTGTACGGAGATAAAGGGCACTACTGGAAGTTCATCTATAAGACTTTCCAAAACCGGTTAACTACAAAACGAATATAGCGGCCAAGCGAAGTTGAAAATTTTAAATAGACCTTTCTCGCGATTTAATGATCCAAACGCAATGAAACTTGGTACATAAAATGTTTATACACATTGTAATGCTCAGGTATCTAATTGAGTTCAATTGTTTACATAACCTCAATATGGCGGCTTTGCGAATTTTAAAATTAAGTTTTTATTTCTTGTGTCGTAATCATGCGAACGAAGTGAAAGTTTGAATAATGAACCTACGCAATAATTTTCCTTTAATGGTGCATGACTCTATGGACTATACATATAACAATCCAACATGGCGACCATCCGAAATATTTAGATGGATCTCAATATCTACGAATCTATTACAGCAATCAAACTGAATTTTTAATGATCATTGGGGCTATGAATATAAGTTCACCTATAGGACTTTCAATAACCTGGTGATCCCAAATCCAACATGGTGGCGACGTGAATTATAAATATTCACATGGTCGTTTCTTGCAATTTAACCATCCGAGTGCAGTGATACTTGGTACAGTAAATCCTTATACAAATGTTAATCCACCGGTATCTATTTTTTTAAAATTATTTCCATAACCACAAGATGGCAGCTGTGCGAAATTTTAAAATCTCGTTTTTACTTCATGTGTCCTAATCATACGATTGAAGTTTGAATACTACACGTACACAATAATCTTCATGTAACAGTACATAACTCTAAGACCTACATATATAAAAATCCAACATGGTGACCATCCGCAATATTTATTAGTTTCTCGGTATCTACGAATCTATTAGAGCAATCAAACTGAAATTTTGTATGCTGGTAGAGGCAATTAACTTAAGTAGGATGTATGAAAATAGGCTGTATAGTTCTTCACGGAACTACTTGTTTTTATATTTTTTATTCTAGTAGATTTCAAGAACTTACAGAACTCTGATCTGCTTTTTATTTGTTCGTCAGGCCATTTACAATGTCACACTCGACTTAAGGATATTTTTAACTCTGTGAAAAATCTGCCTGATATCTATTCAAACTGTCCACCTTGTTGTGTAGTGGCTTGCACTCTTGGTTGTCACCTTTGAGACTCGGATTAGACTCCCGGCTCTGCCAAGAAATTTAATCCTGGTCTGAGGGCTGGAACGGGGTATGCTTAGCCTCGTGAGGCAAAAGTGAGAAGAGGTGGTTTCGATTCCCACATCGGCTATCTTGGAGGTGGTTTTCCGTTGTTTCCCACTTCCACTCCAGACGAATAACGGGATGGTTCATAACTTAAGGCCACGGCCGCCTTTTTCCCAATCCTCATCTGAATATCAACTCACACACTAATACAGCCATCGCAATGACACAGAATATTAGACGAATTACACACACACTCAAGTATACGGGGCTGCATGACCATGATGTTTTAAAGCCAGTAATTCAATCAACAATAACAGCAACAACAACAGCTACATAAAGGGGCTCATTAGCCACAGTGGTATTTCTTTGACTAATCATAGATTCAAAAATTCAAATTCTTTCTCTCTCAGGGGCTCCGTTGCTTTGGCGCGACTCAGATAGCCGAGGTATCATAAAATCATAAAATATTTACAATACAGTATGTCGACAGTCACTGGTGCAAGAGGGAAGTTGATACTACTCGCAGCTACGGCGTGGAAGACATCCAGCCAGATAAGTAATAGCCTGCACTATACAGTACAACCATAGTTGACATTTACAACCATATAGCAACTTCAAACAGACAAATTCCGGATTTCTATCACCATTTTAGCATTTCACCTAACATCATTTATGGCACTACAACTAGGATACACTGACAAGTTGCATTACCAATACTGCAACTAAATAATTTTACTCATTGTAAATATTTTCACCTGTATTTTCAAACATAGATTTTACAGGCTAAGTGTAATGGATCTGATGATGAACGCTTGACGATCGAAACTGGTCATCCTAGTGTATTTATTAATAGGATTAGGGTATAACCCAACTTTTTTAGGGTACATTCGTGTTGATCGACTGAAAAGCACCAAACTTTTGTTATGATGATGATAATTGTTGTTTAAAGGGGCCTAACATCTAGGCTATCGGCCCCTAATGGTTTGGATGATTGTGAAAAATGAACATGACCTATAATTAAATCTAACTACAACCTTACAACTAAAACTAACTAGAGCTTACACACTAGAAGAAGATACAATGAAAACAAAAGGAGAGTAAGGGAAGTAAAATAAAGGGAAAATAAATGCCCTCAATCCTCGAAGAATGAGGATTGAAGGACTTAGAAAGCAGGAGAGCCAGGAAAGGCAGATAGGAAAGGTAAAGAGGAGAGGGCCCGCCCCAAAGGCAATGGAAAAAGGGGGGAAAATCCGGACCCAGCTCAGGAATCCCATGGGATCGCCAACTCCCGAACTCACCAGCGGTGGGCCCTTGAGGGTGTAGCACTATCTAGGGTGCACCGTAAGTGGTGGAGCTACATACACCCTGACTCCTTGAGGGCCTTGAGCTGAAGGCAGGAGATACTGGAAAGAAAAACAAGAGGTCTGACCCCTCGAAGAATGAGGGATCAGGAAAGATGAGAGAAGGGACAATTAAGGCGGGAAAGAAGACACTCCCTAGGCCTCGGATACCCTTATACCGACGGGGTCGGAAGGGAACAAGAGTTGACCAAGGGAGGTCGACAGGAAAGAAGCCTGAGAGGAACTCGGCACAAGTAAGTGGAAGCAATGCCGGATTCAGCTGGGGTCCCGTGGTCGCCAACGCACGTCCAACTAGGTGTGAGCCCCTGGGGGAAACGAAAATGTGCACGCAAATCAAAAACTACAGTATGTTGGTATGGTGAGCTAGCCAGGTCTAGACCCTTGGGACTTAGTGGAGGAGTCAGTGCGGATCGTAGGCTAAAGCGAATGGAGACCCCTGGTGTAGGCCATTAGAACAGATATATTATTTGTATATCCTCCTCTGAATAATACTTGTTTATTCTCTGTCCCATTTATGTCTGGAGTTTAATTAAATTAATTGGACAAAACAATTACTAGCTTGTCTTCTATCACAATTCGCGTGAAGAACTTCCAATGTAGACTGAAAGGATTACTCCGCTACAGTATAAATTACTCGAGCAACGACACAGGAGCGCAACATTCATTCAATGTGGAACTAAAATGTGCATTCTCTGTGAAAGAGCTTCACATCGTGCGTGTGTGCGTTATATTGCAAAGCGTACAAATTGGATATAATTTCTCTCTCGTTGTATTTCCAGGCTCCATTCACAGGGGGCGCTGTGCTGTTCTCTTTAGGTGTTTGTAGCCGGCCGACTCACTTTAAGAGGATTAAATCTGTCAACTCGCTGCTAAATATGTCTCTAGAAATCTGCTCTCTGTGGTACAGGGCTTCAAATTATTGGTCTTCGCATTGTACAACTACAGAATTTCCAAAAACATTCATAATTTAAGCTTTGTTGAGGGCCTCGTGGCGCCATAGACGTCAGTCCCGTTCACATATTATACGAATGGAATATCGCATGGACAACCGGCTCTAGCACCGACCATCGGTTCAAGTGGCAACCAATGGTTCAAACTTTCAACATTTCCATCACGCACATCTCACACCGTTGACATCATAACTCTTCAACTACTCATTCATTTCATCCGTTACTACTCCCCCCACCTCACCTTATTAATTCGCCACTGTCTTCATATCACCAGCTATACTATTCTTTTTTTTTCCTTTTTTCTTTCTTACTTATACTTTCTTTCTCTCTCTATTCTCATCTCAACCAACATCATTCATTACCCCCTTCTCATCGACATTGTTCATCTCATAAAAAAAAAACACACACCAATTCCTCCAGCTCCAACTCAACCCTACATCATCACAGCACTGCTTCCTTCCATCGAACATCATCCCCATTACATCGACTTATATGTCATCCCCACATTGTCTTCACCTCGACCTTATGATCTGAACGTAAAAGATTAAACATACAACTACAGCCCAGAACGCAGCCACCCTTATCCCCCCTCATCGCCCTTCCTGCATCTACCTCTCCCTTCTCCGAAGCAATACTTCTCCCCGCCCTTCACCAAATAACACCGCCAAGCCCCAACTAAAAATTCCCACACACTTTCTTCCAAATCCCAAAACCAAACCCACCCACCATCAAAATATACACCTCTCCTAAAAGCCCTAACCCCTTGGCTCGATGAGACGGCGAAACCGTCTAGGAGGGGCCACCACCGCAGGGGCAATAGCCATGCGGCGGAATGAAACGACTGCTGCTATCTATCTATCGCATGGACATGTATCCTGAAAGGATCTGTAGCAAGAGAAATATTTATTTCCCGAAAGTACAAAATCGACTGTTATCTAAATTATTAGTGCCAAACTTTGTCCTCACACAATTTTTAACTGGTCATCGAAAATTCAAGTCTTATTTTGAACGTTTTAAAATAGCAACAGACGACTATTCATGTTTTTGTGGATTGCCTCAATCGGTGTGTCACCTTATATTTGAGTGTCCTGTTCTTGAAAAGGAAATATACTATTTACAATGCCACCTTAATAGCTGTAACCTGGAACTTCCAAAACCGCTGTACCATATTTTCAAGAGGCAGTGCTGTTTAGGACAATTTCTCACTTTCATCAACAAATGATTTTTAAACTATGTTAGTAATAATTGTATTTGCTTTGTTTTTAATCTACAACCCTAATGTACTTCTGGTAAAATAGGGTTCCTGTATTGCTTTTGGATATTCAATAATAATGATAATAATAATAATAATAATAATAATATGTTACCACGTCATATTCAAATTATATTGTGACTCTGTAGTCGGTCAACACGATACAATCCCAACTATTGAGAAATGTGATACAACTTGCAAACATGGCACCAAAGTTTTCTATACGTCATATCCGACAATTCAAACTATCAGTGTTCTCCAAGGTGACCCTCTATGTCCCCTGCTTTTCAGAGCCGCCATAATTGATATTGTAAAAGTACTAAGTGTGGTAATTATTACTAATACCTACAAGGGCTAGTTTTTTAAAAGTTCCAATGGACTGTATACAAATAACAGATTGACATAACTGATTTAACTGCTGTATGTTTGCTTGTTTTATTCTTATGCCTCAACATAATCGCCAAAACGTTGAAACATTTGTCGTATAGTTACACCAGCTTTCCAATGCCCTCGGCAAAAAATTCTTCCGCCACTGAGGTGGGTAGCCTACGTCTGGAGAGTCTCCTGAAGTTTTTTTCTTTTTGGCGCACTGTGCCAACGTTACGATAGACTTCTTCCAAGAATTCAAGTGTGAAGTTTTGGACCATCTGCCGTTTATTCCAAACCAGCACTGAATGATTTTCAGCTTTTTCGAGAATTGAAGGTATGGTTGGGCGGCAACGCCTCGTCAACAAGGAAACACTTCAGGAGACTGTCCAGACTTACCCACCTCAGTGGCGGCAGAAATATTTTCCGAGGGCATTGGAAAGCTGGTGTAACGATACGACAAAAAATGTTTCAATCGTTTTGGCGATTATGTTGAGACATAAGAATAAAACATGCAAACATTTAGTAGTAAAATCAGTTTGATATGTCAATCAGTTATTTTTGTACAGTCCATCGGAACTTGAAAAGAAAACAGCCCTCGTACTAAGGCATTATGCACTGAATAAGGAACTATTTATTTTATTAAAATAGTGACGGCTTCGGCGGCGTAGTCGGTAGCATGCTGAACTGATCGCGGGTTCAACCCCGGCCGAAGTCATCGGAATTTTTAAGAGCGTTGAAATCCCTCAGTATGCCTTCCTTCTGAGGGGAAGTAAAGCCGGCAGCTCCATGTCACAGATGAATGGCACGTAAAAGAACCTACCACTACAATTGATAGTGTAGCTAAATTTCAAATAACTTAGTTCCAAATTTGACTACCAGATGCAACTGACACCTAGCGGTGAACGATGGAGCTTGATACAACGTTTCTAACGAAATGTAACCTACAAATTTGGCTACACACATCGATTATAATGGATAGTTTAATCGATTAATCTGTTATTCGATTAAACGGTATACTTCGCTCTTTTCACTACGCTCTCACAGCAGCAAAACAGACATTTATTAAAATATATTGTACCATATATTTTAGATAATACCTTCTTTGTGGAAACTCGGCTAAAACAAAGTAAAACAATAATGTTCCTGTCCTAAATTGTAAACATTGAACAAGAATTCAAAATATTTGCTAAATACTCTTTTCTCGAAACCCTACCCAAATTGATTGATGTTTGTCCTTCCAAGGTTACTGACTCTGGTTGGTTCCTCAGTTTAGGGGCTGCGACAACGCGGTCATTTAGCCCCGCATACTTTGGGTGAGTGTAGGTTCTGATAACCAGTGTTTATTGAGATGGCTGTATTAGTGTGTGTTATCTGTTTTTAATTCAAGTAAGTACTGCAGACATTACATTTTTCAAATAGTTCCTACTTTTGCCGCCAAACGCCACCGTCATCGACTACAAGTTCAGAACTTGGCTACTAGACGCCACCGCAGTCGGCTCCTGGCGACGAACGTATGAACATAAGAGCGTTTTTTTTTTAAACTTAACCTATATAATTTAGCTTCACACAGGTGTAATTAGTGGAAGGTTGTTTGACATGCCATAAATCTATGCCATGGGACCACCGGTTTTACTTCCCCTCGAAAGGAAGGCACACTGTTACTGACTCTTATTTGGTTATTGTTAACATAAACAAGGAAGGGCACTTTGTAAACTATATTTAGGCAAAAAAGTTTTTTTTAAAATTTCTGTACATCATTCCGAAAATAAGCGTAAGTCAACTTAAGCGATACCTCTCACTTAAACTTCTTTCTTATCTCTTCCCTGTTAATCAATTAATCGATTCGTCGGTTTGCCAATTAATCGATTAATCGTTTTCGATTAATTTCAAATTATGCGATTAATCGATTATTAATCGATTAACAAAACTTCGCATATTACCAGCTGCAGTTAGATTTGACTGGAGAGTTCAGTTAATTACGTGAATGAATTAACAAACAGACTTCTGTTACACTCCAAGCGAGACGGCTTCGGTGGCGTAGTTGGTAGCATGCTGAGCTTCTATGGCCAAGATCACGGGTTCAAACCCGGCCGAAGTCGTCGGATTTTTAAGAGCGTTAAAAATCCCTCAGTATCCCTTCCTTCGGAGGGGAAGTAAAGCCGGCGGTCCCATGTCATATATATATATATATATATATGGCATGTTAAAGAACCATCCACTTATTAGACTTGTGTGAAGCTAAATTATATAGGTTAAGTTTATTCAACGCTCTTAGGTTCCTACGTTCGTCGGCAGGAGCAGACAGCGGTGGCGTCTAGTATCCAAGTTCTGAACTAGTAGGCGTTTGGCGGCTAAAGTAGGAACTACTTGAAAAATTCAATGTCTGCAGTCCTTACTTGAATTAAAAACAGATAACACACACTAATACAGTCATCACAATTAACACCGGTTATCAGACAGATTCTACACACACCCAAAGTACACGGGGCTACATGACCGCGTTGTCGCAGCCCCTGAACTGAGGAACCAACCAACCAACAATCCAAGTGAGAAACATCCCGAACTTACTGAAAGGATTACACTACTCTTCAGTAGCAACAACCCTGCAGTATGGAAACGACATTTATTCAAAGCGGAACTAAGAAGTGAAAAAGCTTGCTATCGCTCGCTCATGACAGCGTTGTAGCGCATACAAATAGGATAATCATTTCTCTCTCATCCTCCGTGGCGTAGGCGGCAGCACGCCCGCTGGGTCCGTGGTTCAAATCCCGGTCACTCCATGTGAGATTTATGCTGGACAAAGCGGAGGCAGACAGGTTTTTCTGTGAGTACTCAGGTCTTCCCTGTCACAACTTTCATTCCACCAACACTCTCCCCTATTATTTCATTTCATCTGTCATTCATGTAATCATTGCCCCAGGGGAGTGCGACAGGCTGCGTCAGCCGGCACAGTTCATATCCTCACCGCTAGATAGGGGCTTCATTCATTCCATTTCCTGACCTGGTCGGTCGACTGGAAGCAGGCTGTGGATTTTCATTTCTCTCTCGTAGTATATCAATTCACCTATTGCTGTGCGTTTTGCTCTTTGGCGTTTGTAAGGGTTGACTCACAATAAGAGGATTACCTCTGTAAACTCGCTGCTAAATATGTCTCTAGAAATCTGTTCTCCAAGGTAAGGCTTCAATTGAGTTGACTGTCCCTCAGAGGGTAACACTAGTTGGTCCAGTGTTGCCAACCGTATCGGAATTCCACTACGCTTAGTCGAACTTAACCCTTACGCGGAGACAAAGGTGAATAATGGAAAATGTAGTGACTTTCTTACTTTCTTGTTAATATAAGTTTATAATTTCCTTTAACACTTTCGCTGCAGAGAAAAAAAAATATTAAGCCGTAAAATTTTCCCATTTGAATTTCAGCTTTTCTTTGCCTCATAAACATCTGCAGCACCTTATTTTTCCATCCAACCATTAATATAGTTTAAAGTTCCTGTTATATAAAAACCAAAGGATCTTGGTGTCAACCTTTTATATAGGGCGATTGCAGTGGCGTAACTAGTTTGTTTCTAAAGGGGGATTTTATTTATTAATTAGCGTAGGCTATGGCTTTTAGTGCCGGAGGTGTTCGAAGACATGTTCGGCTTGCCAGAGGCTGTATCTGCTTCAATGCGGGCACCCATGGGGTGAGCTACAAGTTCCGTCCAATTTCAAATAGTTCCAAATTTCGCTACCAGATATCACTGACACCTAGTGGTGATAGTTGGAACTTTTATAGAGCGTTCCAACGAAACCTAACCTAGAAATTTAGCTTCACACAAGTTTAGTCTGTGGAAGGATCTTTTACATGTCATAAATCGCCGGCTTTCACTTTACTTCCCTCCCCCCCCCCCCCCCCCCCAAGGAAGGATTTTAACGATCTTAAAAAATCCGACGACTTCGGCCGGGTTTGAACCCGCGATCTTGGGCATAGAAGCTCAGCATGCTACCAACTACACCACCGAAGTCGCTTAAAGGGGGATGAGCTGAGCCAAAATTACATTGGTCGTGGGTGGGAGCTCGGACGTAATGAGACATTAGCAATGAAAGCACAAATAGGACCCCAACATTCCAGAACCTCTGATTTGTTCGTGTTAGATTTCATTAGCATTTGATACGTTGTAGTTGCACTTATCAATGTGCCAATGCTCGATTATTAATAATATTGTTGAGAAAAGAAACTTAGTAATTTGTCTAGGTTTATGCCGTGTCTTGTGAGGTGTTTCACATAAACCTAGAAAAATTACTGAGTTTTAATTCCTTTGCCGTCAAAGCCCATCTTTTTTGGAAGCCTTTATAGGGAGGTGAAAGGCTGCTTGAGCTTTTAGCTCTCGCAGTAAAGAAGCGCAGGTGCGTTTCATAAGAAGGGAGGTAGTGCACAGTTCGCTACTCCAGTGGGGACGAGGCATGGACACCAAGAGGTCTACCTTGGTGTTCCTAGACGAACCCCACACAAACCTAGAAATATTCCTGATTTTCAATTCACGGGCCGTGAATGGCAATATATAATATAGTACAATTTCTTCACAGGGCATTGCTTTCAAACGACATCGGTGAAAATTATAGTGAATGCTAGTTCTGATCGGCACTAGACATCATGCAGGCTGTAAGCAATGGTCTCTGCTTTCGGAATTCTTTGACCCACGCATGCGCACTGTTCAGTCAGCAAACCACCCAGTGCGCCCTGTACAGTAACTGAGTTTACTGAATCCCACATATATTTATGACTAAAAATGAAAATCCATAGCCTGCTTCCAGTCTCCGACCGGTTCAGGGAATGGAATGAATGAAGCCCACATCTAGCGGCAAGAATATGAACTGTGCCGGCTGCCGAGGCCTGACGTACTCCTCTGGGGCAATGATTAAATGAATGACAGATGAAATGAAATGGTAGTGGAGAGTGTTGCTGGAATGAAATTTTGACAGGGAAAACCGGAGTACCCGGAGAAAAACCCGTCTGCCTCCGGTTTGTCCAGCACAGATCTCACATGGAGTGACCGGGATTTGAACCACGGACCAAGCGGTGAGAGGCCGGCGTGCTGCCGCCTAAGCCACGGAGGCTATAAATCTAGTAGATAGTAAATTAAATTATAATGCCCAGTTTGAATAGCCAAGAGTGTATAACCATGGCAGCCCTGGTCCTTATTGGCTGAAGAAGGTCACAATGTCGCCAAAACCGGTACTGTGATTAAAGTAAAACTATTTAATGACGTAAGGTTTGAAGTTACTGAATATTTAAAGTCCAGTTTCCTACGCGATATCATCTGGCTCTTTCTATTCCCCGTCATTATAATAATAATATCGTATGGCCTCGGATGCCGGGCGCAAGCTTTGTTATTTGATACCCAAAGGGTAGCTTGCATGTCGAATTTCGTTGTTCCTTGAAGCACTATGAAAGTCAAGGAGGTTAGATATCTAAGCTCCTTGAACACTGTAGCGCTTTCTAGTAGAGAAATGAGGAACTTCGTGTTGGCGGAAACTTCCGAGATTAATTTGCCATTATGAACACGGCCTACTGAATTCAAATGGGTTATTTGAGTTGCCAACATCCTATCACATGATGTCGTAATTTTTGCCGCCTTTCAAAAATCACTTACCACGGCCAGGAACGAACCTGCAAGATTCGGGTTAGCAGACCGACACGTTGACCACCCACCCACCGTGGCAAGTGAAATCATCTGGCTCTTTCCATTCTCCGACATTGTATAAATATTAATTAGCAGCATTTTACACGCAAATTTTAATTGAAAACAACAATAAAACTTAACAACATATTATTCACATTTTCAAAATCACACGCGCACTTGGATACTAAAAGAATGGTAACTGACAACTGGCATCACAACACCTCTCGGGTAGCTCAAATTATTTAAATCACACTAAATAACAAAACTGACTTTACAAAACAGTAATTTATTAGAACTAAATAACACACAGAATATAAAATACACACATCAAAAAAAGTTTTGCATCACCTCGGTTCCAAGAGTTCCGGAACCTTTAAATACAAAGGGAATAGAGATCAACACAAACAACATTTCAGCTCGTTTTATTGCTCATGAGACCCACACATTGCATGTTGTACCATCATACAGCTAGACTTTCAGCATTTGTGGTCCAGATTGCAGTACACACCACTACCTCTAATACCCAGTAGCACGTCCTCTTGCATTGATGCATGCCTGTATTCGTCGTGGCATACTATCCACAAGTTCATCAAGACACTGTTGGTCCAAATTGTCCCACTCCTCAACGACAATTCGGCGTAAATCTCTCAGAGTGGTTGGTGGGTCAAGACGTCCATAAACAGCCCTTTTCAACATATCCCAGGCATGTTCGATAGGGTTCATGTCTGGCGAACATGCTGGCCACTGTAGTCGAGCGATGTCGTTATCTTGAAGGAACGCATTCACAAGATGTGCACGATGAGGTCGAGAATTGTCGTCCATGAAGACAAATGCCTCTCCAATATTCTGCCGATATGGTTGCACTATGGGTCGGAGGATGTCATTCAGGTATCGTAAAGCCGTTTCGGAGCCTTCCATGACCACCAGTGGCGTACGTCGGCCCCACATAATGCCACCCCAAAACATCAGGGAACCACCACCTTGCTGCACTCGCTGGACAGTGTGTCTAAGACGTTCAGCCTGACCAGGGTGCCTCCAAACACGTCTCCGACGATTGTCTGGTTGAAGGCATATGCGACACTCATCGGTGAAGAGAACGTGATGCCAATTCCGTGGGGTCCATTCAGCATGTTGTTGGGCCCATCTGTACCGCGCTGCATGGTGTCGGGGTTGCAAAGCTGGACCTCGCCATGGACGTCGGGAGTGAAGTTGCGCATCATGCAGCCTATTGCGCACAGTTTGAGTTGAAACACGACGTCCTGTGGCTGAACGAAACGCATTATTCAACATGGTGGCATTGCTGTCAGGGTTCCTCCGAGCGGCAATCCGTAAGTAGCGGTCATCCACTACAGTAGTAGCCCTTGGGCGGCCTGAGCGAGGCCTGTCATCGACAGTTCCTGTATCTCTGTACCTCCTCCATGTCCGAACAACATCGCTTTGGTTCACTCTGAGACGCCTGGAAACTTCCCTTGTTGAGAGCCCTTCTTGACACAAAGTAACAATGCGGACGCGATCGAACTGCGGTATTGACCTTCTTGGCATGGTAGAACTACAGACAACATGAGCAGCGTACCTTCGTCCTGGTGGAATGACTGGAACTGATCGGCTGTCGTACCCCCTCCGTCTAATAGGCCCTGCTCATGCATGGTTGTTTACATCTTTGAGCAGTTTTAGTGACATCTATCAACAGTCAAAGGGACTGTATCTTGGATACAATATACACAGTCAACGTCTATATGCCGGAGATCTGGGAACCGAGGTGATGCAAAACTTTTTTTGATGTGTGTACACTACATTGCTAACTGCAGAAACAATGATTTGAGACTAACTACATTTGAAGAAGATATCAAGGCCCGAGGTCACGGGTTCAAACCCGGCTCAAGTCGTCCGATTTTTAAGAGCGTTAAAAATCCCTCAGTATGCCTTCCTTCGAAGGGGAAGTAAAGCTGGCCGTCCCATGTCATAGATTTATAAGGAAGGAAGGAAGATTGTAGTTTTACGTGACCGTGAATCTTGTGATTATGAGCCACGGGACCTCCTTTTTACGTGGAATCCGAACCACAGGACATGGCATTTCACATCGAAAATCTCACATGCATTGACTGGGAATCGAACCCGGACCGCCTTGGTGAGAGGCGTACAGCTAGACCGCTGAGCCACCACGCCCTGTTCATAGATTTATAGCATGTAAAAGAGCCTTCCACTAATTACACTTGTGTGAAACTAAATTATAGATTAGATTTGACTAACGATCTTAGGTTCCAACGTTCATCACCAGGAGTGGACTGCGGTGGCATCTAGTAACTAAGGTCTGAACTAGTTGTCGTTGACGGTGGCGTCGTTTAATAGCAAAAAGGGGGACTACTTGAAAATTGAATGTCGGCAGTCCTTACTGGAATTAAAAACAGATAGCACACACTAATACTGCCATCACAATTAACAACGGGTATCAGACAGATTCTACACACACCCAAATACACGGGGTGACATGACCACGTTGTCGCAGCCCTTAAACTGAGGAACGAACCAAGCAAGATTTCGAGGTTGGCAATCCAACTTAGAAACATGGTTCTTGTTATTCAAAGTTATCGTTCGTAATTCTTTGATAAGTTTTAATAGAGTTTTGTTTTTGAAGCAAAGCATAAATACTGCAGCCATCAGTCTAGGTCAGATTATTGCACAAAGGCATATAAAGATACTGTGATAATTTCAAGTAGATCGATGCATAACGCCTGAGATAATGTACCTTATTTGCATAAAAATAAAAGCTGTAATGAATGGCTGTCAAAGAAATGCCTCCAAATAAATTAATAAAGAAATGATAGATGTTTGCCAAAGTTGACAACTTCACTAACTCGTATCTCGGAAATAGATTAACATTTTTGCTCCAAATAAACCTCCTCAGATATTTCCATAATTCTAACAACCCAAATCATCTAAAGAGAGGAAAATGTTTTTTCTTCACCAAAACCTACCTTAATGATTAGGACTACTGAACGTTTTAATTCTGTGTTCATAATAAAACATTAAATACGGTTAAATCACCGCAGATCATAGAGCACCGCAAGGAAGAACGTATAGTTCAACCCTTTATAACGGACAGCAGTGGCTACGCTGGCTGAAGTGCAGCGTTAGGTCATGAGGCCAAGCTCTCTGCTGACTCGGTAGACGCGTGGGTTCGAGCTCCACCGTCGGCCGGCCTTGAAATGATTTTCTGTGGTTTCCCCATTTTCAACACCAGGCAAATGCTGGGACGGTACCTTCTGACAGGCCACGGCCATTTCCTGTAACATCCTTGCCCAGTTTCAATCATCTTCATCCACTCCATGTCTCATCCCGACGCGCAGGTCGCCCACGGGCGTCTACTAGAAAGACCTGCACTCGGCCTCTCAGGAGGCCACACGACAAAAAAAAACCTTTGTAGTGCAAAACTTCTTTTTATTATGTGTATTTATATTTAAATTTATTTTAATTATTATAATTATTAATAATAATATTTTTTGTTTCTCTAATTTTAAAGTTTAGAGATTTTTTTTAAATTTTCAATTTATGTTCTTATAGATTTAATTTTGGTATTGTTATTGAATTGATTAATTAACTAATTTCCAATTGATTTTTACAATTATTTTCAGAATTGTTTTATAGTTGTGTCAATATTTTAATTTTTATATTTATTTTTTATTGTAATTTTATTTTTACAATTTTTATTTCTATATTTATATTTAATTTTTAGACTTTAATTTTTAATGTTTTTTTTTAATCTTTTTTAATTTTATCCAACACATTACGTCTAGTAGATACGTAGGTATATTTGATTTTTAGAAAAACTAGCGCTTTGGCATGACAATTCTCCGAAATTTGGCTTAAAGTTTCTACTATCAGCATCTTTGAAACCGTAAACTGTAATTATGACAGGTGGTTAATATACAGTAGAGGTGCACGGTTTAGAAGAAAATAGGATATGAAATATTTCGCATTTGTTTGCATTACTTGCGAGAGGTAGAGTTCGATTAACACCTATATGATATTACTGAAAAAAAGATTTCGTGGCTTCCTATTCCACCAACAGGCAAATGCCAGGACGGTTCCTTTTAACAGGTCCAAGGCAGACTTCCTTACAAAATCCCTTCCATGACCATATCTTAATTAGACCCAAGTTAGCGCTCAGCTGAGCGATTGGCCTATCACCGTCCCCAGTTGTATCTTCTGTGTGTTCAGCACCCAGACACCGTCTTTGCATCGGTAGAGGAATTATCTCTCACAGGGAGTCCATGGGTGAGGACAAGCGGAGAGGATATGCTATATAAAGTGTATTACCGGACGTTGGACCTGAAAACCATGCTTATTTTCATCATAAATATTATCATCATTTTATATGCATGATTATGTAGGTCAGTGTCCAAAGAGTGACGACGATGGCGTGCATGCTTTTATTTAATAGCTGGCAGTTTAAACTTTTCCACAAATCTCCGCGGTATCCATTGCCTTGTTTGGACAGGAACACACCAATGCGACCAAGTTGCTTGTATTAGGAATTCCAAAACTTTACCCAGGAACATGTACAGCTGTATTTCTTTTCTTTTGTAAATCTTCTGTTACTTAACAAAACATACACAATCCACTCTGATATTCTCAGAATTTTGCGCGGGAACATTTCTGGAGTGCATCAGATTATTATCATCTCCTTGTAAGTATTTGGTTTGCTAATTTTGAAATCAAAATTCAGAAAGGAAACATGGATATTATACCAAGAAGAAATGTAACTTACTCAGAAGTACAGGAAGTATGTTAAAAAGAAAAACAATTGACAGGTCAGGGGCGTGATGCTTCAGTGGATTAGCTGTTGGTCTCTCGCCTTTCAAACCGTTCTTTGTCTGAGATCTAATCAAGTGATTCGATTATTTCAAAAGCCGCCCATTGTTTATAATATACCTTCATCTTCGACCTCTACCAGCAACATAAATGTAACAGTTCGCAGTCGTCTTCAGTGGTTTTCCCATTTCTATTCCAGGAAGATGCTCGTTCGCAATATTGAAGCTTCCTTCTCCTAGCCCTCACATTCTTCGACCGCATTACACCCTTCCAACAGCCCCTCATGTACTCGCTTCTTGAAGACTTCATGGTCACGAGAATGGGGTAAGAAGGAAAAGGAACTCTTCCACTTTCAACTAGCAAATGCTTGCCACGGTGGGTGTGTGGATAACGTGTCGGTCTACTAATCCCAAGCTTGCTGGCTCGCTCCTGGCCGTGGTAAGTGATTTTTGAAAGGCGGAAAAAATTACGACACCATGTCATACGATGTTAGCATGTCAAAGAACCCATTTGAATTCAGTAGGCCGTGTTCATAATGGCAAAATTAATCTCGGGAGTTTCCGCCAACACAAAGTTCCTCATTTCTCTACGAGAAAGTGCTATAGCGCTCAAGGAACTTAGATATCTAACCTCCTTGACTTTCATAGTGCTTCAGAGGCAATGATGGCCGTAATTTAGGTAGCATCCCAGCATTTACTTAGTGTAGATGTGGGGAAACCGCGGGAAAACCATTTATAGGATGACTTGTCAGTTCTGCTTGCCCTCAGACCAGAATTAAATGCCGTCGCAGAGCTGGTAATTGGGACTCGAGCCTCAATTCATAGGCCTACGCCCATACCACGCAAGGCAGCTACACTCTAAAACTACAGTGGAGGAAGATTTATGACTTCACTCCTGCATTGAACCTCGTCGGAGACCACACGACATTACTACTATCATAATTAATTATATTTGAATTGCAGCCAATGGCCATAGCAGGGCATTTCAATTGAACGTCCGTAGGCTCCCCATAAAGTTCAATTTCCAACTATGGCTACAAGACACCACTGTCCCTGACACCCAATGGCGAACGCCGGAACTTAACAGAGCGTTCCTATCCAAATAACCTACATATTTTGGCAACACACTACCAATTGTAGTCGTAGGTTCTTTAACATGCCATAAATCTTTGACATGGTCCGTCGGATTTACTTCTCTTCTGAAGGAAGCCATACTGAAGGATTTTAACGCTCTTAAAAATCCGTTGGCTTGAGCCAGGTTTCTGTAGAAGAACATTCATTTATGAGCAAAGGCAGGTAGCGCGCAGTTCGCTACTCCTGTGGGGGTCCGGGCAAGGACACGAAGTGCCCGCTGATGAGCTAGCTTGGTGTCCTAGGCGAAACCCCACACAAGACACAGCACTTACTTAGAAATATTGCTGAATTTTAAGAGTAAGTGTGTTATAAATAAATAAATAAATAATCCACCACTTTGAGTGTTTTCTGATCATGGATATCTCTACTTTGTACAAAACAAAGTCCCCGATTCTTAGATATCACGGGTAATCTCGAGAACCACTGGATGGGTTTTGATGCGATATTCACAATTCTGTAAAACATATCTCGAGGAAGGTTTCTGTAGAAACTAATTTATTAAAGATCAAAGGAAGCCAAGCAGAAACGATTTCAGTGAAAATATCGAAAAAAACACCTGGCGTCCATGCCCTTTTTAAGCTTACGCTGGGCAAACCGTCAATAATATCAATATACTCTTAGTGTAAGAATTGTTTAGCATGAAAAGTTTTACAAAAACGTTCGTAAGAGCATATTCCTATTTTCAATACAACGCCCCATGGTGTATTCTTGGAATACACGGTACGAGAGAATATAAGTTTTTAATGCTCTTTGCATGTTCATTTCTTCCTCTTTGTCAAACACCAACAGTGATCTTCTATTTTTTCTTTGATGGTCATGTCTCTTATGTCATTGTGAGTCTGTTCTAGATATATATCTTCCATGACCCACCTAGCGTCATCTAGCAGCGAATCTCTGAAGCTCCTCAATTCTTGCTGGTGCAAGAGGACTTCCTTTTCCATTTGGCCATCAGATCTCGTTACCATCGCCAGCTATTATCTCCATGCGCAAGAGAACTTCGTCTACTTTTTCACTCACCATGCTGTGCTAGTATCGCCTGCTATCAACTCTTTGAAGACCATTCATCAAGAAGAACATTTATTTTTGATAAGTTGTCTATTCTGATATGTATTCCTTTTGTTTCCTACCCCCACTCTTTTCCCTTCCTTGGACCCTCCGCGCTTCGCTGAGCAGGTCTCACTTGTAAGTCGGCAGTTGACTCGGTCAGTCAAGGCTCAACCAGAGCCAGTCTCCTCAAACCAAGAGGCACTCTCTACTCTCTACGCCATGTTGGCACTTTAGGTATCTGTCAAAGGGAACTTCACCTTCGCCATGCAACAAAGATAAGTACCTACTTCAAGTTTTAACTTCATCTTCATCGGTTTTAACTTCTACATGCTTTTAACGATATTTTATAGACAGCGTGAGATTACTTATTTGGGGCGGTAATCATTCTTCGTGGGATTTGCCATGTTGAGCTTTTGTCTATCTAAGCCAACTTTAACAGAAAGTAGCTTTTCTTAAGCTATTTAAATGAGAAATCTTCTCACAACGTGGGATATTATCTAATACCCGCTGTCTATAAATCACCAAGCTAGTTCCTCCGCTGGATTAACTTTGGCCCCATTCTTCTATTAAGATCGTTCTGGAACCTTCCAGATCCTGTACTTTATCTACAAGTCCTGCCGTCATGTACTTTTCACTCACTTGTGAGAATACTATTTAAAATTGAAGAATCTTACTTCTGAATTAAAGCTCAATAGCGAATTTTCTTCCACCGTTGGAATGTTCCATGGTGCATTTAATTTTAATCCACAACTTTCTCAAGCAATAGACTTTCGCCTATCTAGTGCAACCAGTCCTTTTTCATCATTGCAATAACTATCTTTGCCATAAACTTTCGTGTTACTACAGTGAATTTTCCATCTATTCAGAGGACTATAGTGATAACTGGTGCTTGTCCAACTTTTCTACCGCGTAGCGATCGTCCGTTTACATTAAATAAGGCCATGAACATTGATCCTAAATCCCAATTGATCTTTCCTAAACCTTCTACTAACAAACCATATTGATAAAATTGTAACTCTAGATCATTTTCTATAAGGTGTCACTCTAACGAAGTGCCCTTCCATTTTGCTTGTTTATCATTAATTAATTTCTGCATAACTACGTGTTTTATACACGGTTCAAGATTACATTGTTTCTACCCTATCATCAGGGAAAACAATTCTTTCATCTCATGAGTGAATTATTTCTAGGTCTCACGAAAGGGAAACTGCCCCATTTGGCTCGTGATTCCTACTTAAACATAGGAGGTCGAGAACCTTCCTTTTGACTTTCTCATCAGGTTTCACAGTAAGTGACCTGCCCTTATTTGTATAATAACCAACGGTAATTCTGTATAAATATAAGAAGTTATAGGAACTTCTCCTTTATTCTACCCGCTTTCTTTTTTGTTATTTTCGAAGTTGTAACTTTTTCTAAAATAGTTACCTGGAAATTTCTTAAAGTACACTCCTTGTACTTAATTTAATGTTTAAACTTTAATCACTTCATTTGTCTTTTTTAAATCTTACAAAGATTTTAGTACATATATAAGGTTTGAAACCTAAAAATTTGTTAATTGCCTGTGGCAAACTTCAAATGTTTTCTGAGGTCTGTGACCCCAAAATTGTTAACCAAATTGAAAATATATATTTGTTAAAGTTATCAACTTCTTTTGAATTGTTAAATAAATTAAGCGTTTCTTTTCGCTTTTTCATTTTTCTAGTACAACGGTTAGGCAAGATCCTGTCTTCCTTGGCTCTCCCTACTTAATGCCATTAAATCTATTGATAGGGTTTTCACCACTCGTTGCATTTGAGCAAGAACTCTTAGTGGTAATCTCGTTAAAGTTTCTCTTAGCTTTAATAGCTAATTCTAACTGGCCAATAAGGCAAGTAAAGCTTGCTACGCCAGCTACCTGCTTGTGGAGATCCTCTCCGAAAACTTATGGTTAGTTTTCCAAAAGATAAGTGTTTCTCTTTGTCTAAACTTTTAGCCGGCTCCTTGCTGAGTAAAAGCTTAGCCATTTCCAAATGCAACCATTGGTTCACTTACCAAAATTACTCCCCAAGGTATAATTTTTTATCACTATCCTTCTTGGAAGCACTTGGTCGCTTTTTCAGGAACTCTATAACTTCGAAAACTGGAAATACCAAACCTGGTTCCCTGATTCAAATTATTGGCATTCTTCGAATTACTTTGCAAGAACGAATTTCTTTGAACAGACATACAATAAATCTGTTACTTTCAGTCTTGCCAGACCATCACCCTTCCCCACAGTAGGCATATTCATGCTTGAGAGGGAATACGCTAAAGCCTTTCTCTGGCAAACCGCCCAAGTCCTAGCTGCGGTTCCCGTCAGCTTCGACCAGATCCTTACCCACTTTAGGTATCAGAGAGCGGATTTGCGGTGGCAACCGCCTCTAAGTGCATTTAAAGTTAAATTTATAACTTTTGTGGGACTCTCCTCCTATTTTTCTATCCTTTTTCTCCAGTCCGAAACCTACCTCCTTTTCTCAATCATCTTCCCTTGGTGGTTAGGTTATTCCTCAGCCAATAATCTACCCAAAAATTGGTGTCGAAACCCGGGAGAGTCCATTTGTTGTTCCTTTGCAGAGGTTATTTGACAATACCTTGCAAATTATTAATACCTGCTTTGAATCTTTCAGCTATAACTACACCGTGCAAAGCCTGTGAAGGGGAAAGAGGCCGCTCCTGTCTTCTTTGGTGTGTTCCGCTCTTTCTACTTATTTGCTGCTGCCAGCCTGACAGCATTTCCAAGGTTCCACAGTTTCGTGAGTTACATTTTAATCTATTTTCCTTGTCATGGCTCCTACTGAAAAGGATAAGGATGAAAAACTTACTTCTAAACGAGCATCCTACAAGGGACAAATTACCCGATTCAGAAAGTACATAAAAGAGTTAGATCCCTCAGAAGCTCAATTAGACCTGTTGAAACATCGTGTAAGGATTTTTGAACGTTCTTATGAGAATTATTGCAACATCCAAACTGAAATAGAAACTTGTATGCTTAATCAAACCGAAGATCGAGTTGAAGTAGAAAACCAATATTACGAAGGCATAGGTTCTGCTTTCAAAATAATACGCCAACTCGAAGAGGAGCAGAAAAAGGATGCTTCTGTTCATGGTTCCCTTCACGAACCACAAACTTCTTTCCGTGATGGTACTTACAAGCCCAAGCCAATTTTTCCTAAAATTGAGTTACCCCATTTCTCTGGAGATGAATCTACTTGGGATTCTTTTTATGAATTATTTTGCTCCCTTGTTCATGACAATGAAGACATTCAAGTCATTTACAAGTTCCTTTACTTGAGATCTATCCTCCGAGGTCAAGCTCTGCAGTTAGTTGAAGCACTCCCTTTAAGCGCCGAAAATTACCCCATTGCCTTTAACTTATTAAAAGAAAGATATGGAAATTTACGGTTACGTATTCAACGCCATATGAAAGCTCTATTCAAACTACCTGCGTCACAGCACAATGACGTCACTAGTTTGCGTACTCTAGTTGACACTACACAACTTCACGTTAAGGCTCTGTCCCAATTAGATCAACCTACTGAACACTGGGATACTTTCCTAATACATTTAGTGGTTTCTAAAGTTGATGCTGCTACTCTCAAAGCTTGGGAAATTGAACTTTCTAAAGAAGACGACTACTCTTACGAGCATTTAGTCACTTTCATAAACGCTAGATGCCAACTCTTAACCGCTCTAGCTAATAAAAGTGAACCCTCTTCCCCGAGTTCCAAATTTGAATTAATGTCTATCAAACCTAAAAGCGAACGCTTAGCGTCTAATACCCAAAAACCCGGGTCCAGCTCATCTAAATTTAAATCAAACACTACTGGTTACCCAACTAGGTCTAGTGAACGTCGTGTTGCTAGCTCTATTGTTTTAAACACTCAAAGCGAACCTCGCAAGAGTTTAAACGAACCTTTAAAGTGCATACTTTGTAAAGATCCCCATGCCCTATACCTCTGTAAATCCTTTAAAGAAATGTCAGTCGACGACAGAAGAAAATTAGTTTCCCAGAACAAACATTGCTTCAATTGCCTAGCGCCTACTCATTCAGCTTCTAATTGCAAGTCCACAAGACTTTGCTACCATTGTGAAAAGGCTCATCATACTTTGCTACATCGTCATGATCAGGCAAGGTCATCGACAGCATCTCCTTCTCCGAAAAATGATAGTGCTAACAGTTCTAATGCTTCATCGTATATTCAAAATGCCAAGTCAATTCGCAGTGCTCAAGTATTGTTGTCTACTGTCCAAATCGACGTTCAGGATAACTTTGGCAACTGGGTCCGTGCAGGCGGTCTTATAGATTCAGCGGCAACTCATGATTTTGTGTCTAATTCCTTGATTAGAAAACTAGGCCTACCTGTAAACCCCACTTCTATTAACGTGTCGGGCATCAACAGCTCAAAATCTCAAGCTTTACAATTCTCAAAGCTAACCATAAGAGACATTTGTCATAGAAACAACTTTCTTAAACTTAATTGTCTAATTCTCAATAGCATTGGAGAAGACACTCCAAGTCACTCTGTGGATATTTCAGGGTTAAACATTCCCTCGCATTTAAGGCTAGCCGATCCTTTGTTCAACATGCAAAACCCTATTGACATACTCTTTAGTGCCAATGTTTTCTGGAATTGCCTTCGTAAACAGGTTTGCAAGTTATCCTCAAACGTGGTTGCCAGAGATACTATTTTTGGATGGATCGTCACAGGCCAACTTCCCCATTATTCTCCCCAACCCGCATCGCAATGTTACTTCTCCAATACTGACCTGGAACAGTTCTGGAGGCTTGAAAGCGTTGATCCTCCTAACGTAACCTCTTCAGAAAATGAATTCTGTGAGCAACTTTTTTTGAACACCACCACTCGTTCTTCTGATGGTCGGTTCGTTGTTCAAATGCCAAGATTACATAATCCTCCAAAACTTATTAACTCTCAGCCCAAAGCTCGAAAAGCTCTCTTTGCTATCGAGAGCAAATTCAAGAAAGAACCTCTTGTTAAACAGCAGTACACTGATTTCATGGATGAGTATGAAAGCTTAGATCATATGGAAGTTGTTAACAAATCTGATGATGAGTTGCACCCCCCAATTGAAACGGTTTATTTAAATCATCATCCCGTGTGGAAAAACCCTCTTGTAAAAGATAAAATCTGAGTTGTTTCAATGGTTCATCACCCGACGTTAATGGCAACAGCCTTAACGACACCCTTTACTCTGGTCCTGCTATTCAATCAGATCTATCTGCTATACTCTTAAACTTTCGATTATTTCCCATAGCTGTCATAGCTGATATAAAACAGATGTACCGCCAAGTTTTAATTCAACCGGAACAACGAGATCTCCAAAGAATCTTGTGGCGTGATGAAATCAGTAAGCCCATTAAGGTATTTCGCTTAAAAACGGTTACTTATGGCTTAAAACCCTCTGATTTCCTTGCTATCCGATCCCTACACTTGCTAGCCTCTCAAGATGGTCATTTATTTAATTCCAAAGCCTCTGAAGCACTAACTACGTCATTCTATGTTGACGATTATTTGCAGTCCTTCCCCACTTTGGAGGAAGCTCCTTTTGTTTCTTTAGAACTTCAGGCATTGCTAAGGAATGGAGGTTTCCCACTTCATAAGGGGAATTCCAACTCCCCTGAGTTTCTCGCCCAGTTTCCCATCGAAGACTTAGATCCTTCTTCTGTCGAAATTTGTGGAAACTCCGAATCTATAAACATTCTAGGAGTTAATTGGTGCACTAGCACTGACACTCTCATCTATAAAGTTTCGCTCGCAGAAGAGCTTCCTAACACAAAAAGACAAATTCTCTCTGAAATTGCAAAAATTTTTGATCCACTTCAATTCCTTGCCCCAGTTATCGTTATAGCCAAACTCTTCATGCAAGAGCTGTGGTCGCTCAAATGTGAATGGGATGACACTGTTCCTCTTTCTTTTCTTAATCGTTGGCTCTCTTTTCGCAGCAATTTGCTGGATCTTTCCCTTATTGAAATTCCTAGGAATTTAATTAACGCTCATTCTAATGCATCCTTTTTCCTTCATGTGTTCGCGGACAGTTCCGAAAAAGCTTACGGTTGCTGCGCATATTTAGTTTATCGCGGTTCAATCAATGGATCTTCAGTCTCCAACCTTGTTTGTGCCAAATCGAAGGTAGCTCCTCTTAAAACTATCACTTTGTCTAGGCTTGAATTGTGTGCTGCACTTATGGCTGCAGAACTTGTTAAAAAATTACGGGAAGTGTTAAAAGTCGAATTCTCGCAAATCTACCTCTGGAGCGATTCCATGATAACCCTTTCTTGGATCGCCAAGAACCCTGCTCACTGGCAAACCTTTGTTGCAAACAGGGTTTCCAAAATTCAAACTCTTTCTTCGGGATGTCAATGGAGGCATGTGCCCAGTGCTGACAACCCAGCCGATGTTATCTCTCGTGGATGTTTACCCTCTCAATTGGCAGCTTCCCAGTTGTACTGGCATGGGCCCTCGTGGTTAATCGAAGATTCCTCTTGTTGGCCTTCCAAACCTCCAGCTACAAACTCCAACTTGCCTGACGCCAAAGTACCTCTATCTATTGCTTCGTGTCTTGTTTCCAACGCTTCTCATCCCTTGTTGTCCCGCTATTCTCCTTTTCATAAATTAACGCGAATTGTCGCCTATCTCCTTAGATGGAAATATTTTGTGGTTGACCAACCTCTTCTCCCCAAACCACACCTTACCAATCATGAATTGAATCTCGCTACCATTAAGGTTTTACAACTGACACAACAAGAAACCTTTTCTTCTGAATTGTCTTTACTTTCTTCTAAAAGGGATCTTCCCAAATCCAGTCGTCTTCGTGCTTTAGCCCCGTTCCTTGATGACCATGAGTTACTCAGGGTAGGTGGAAGGCTCTCGTAATCTTTGCTCTCTGAGGACAAAAAGCATCCCGTTATTTTGCCTTCTAAACATCACGTAACTTCTTTAATTATACGTGACTTTCATTATCGTAATCTGCATGTTGGCACACGCACTCTGCATTGCCTCTTAAGGGAAAAGTACTGGATTATAAATGGAATTCATGAAGTTTCTTCTGTAATTCACAAGTGCATTCCTTGCTTCAAAGCGAAACCTAAAATCAATACTCAATAAATGAGCGATCTGCCCTCTTTTCGCTCTTCTCCTGTACGCCCATTTGCTTTAACTGGTGTGGACTATATGGGTCCTTTCCAATATCAACGAAATTCCCCAGAAGCTAAACGCAAATTGTTTGGTAAGCTTTATCTTTCTCTCTTTGTTTGCATGGTTACTGGCGCAATCCACTTGGAACTAGTAACGAATGATTCTACTTCTTACTTTTTATCAGCTGTCTCTCGCTTCACTGCTAGGCGTGGTGTGCCTTCAGAAATGTTCTCTGATAACGCTTCCACTTTTCAGGGCGCAGCTTCCCTGTGGAAGAAAGCTCTCACTTCCTTTCCTGCCATGGAACAAATTTCTAACTTTTCCTACTCAAAGGGTTTCAAATGGCACTTTATACCTCCCTACGCTCCTCAACACGGTGGTAGGAGGAATCGTGCGTAAAGCTCACTAAACGTCATTTAAGAAAAGTCTTAGGTAATCGCATTTTGAATTACGAGGAATTCAATTCACTGTCCGTTCTGATTGAAGGTGTTGTTAACTCTCGCCCTTTAACTCCGTTTTCCAATGACCCCGATGACTTGCTTCCACTCACACCTGGTCACTTCCTTATCGGCACTTCTCTTTTTGCCCCTCCTCCTCTTCCCAATTCTTACAGGGATTCTAATTTACCTATTGTTTGGCGTAAACTTGAAGCCCTCCGTAATTCTTTTTGGAAGAGGTGGATCTTGGAATATTTAACTTCCCTGCAACGGAGACAGAAGTGGTTTCTTTCCAGTCCCGACATTAAAGTGGGGGACTTGGTCTTGGTTAGTGATGTCTCTCCCCCCCCTAGTTTGGACTTCTGGTAGAGTGACCGAGTGTTATCCTGGAAGAGATGGGAGAGTCAGGGTTGCCAAAATCTTGACCACTAATGGTCCGATCACAAGACCACTGTCGTTGATCACTCCATTACCTTTAAATGTTTAACTGCTTATTTGTTCTCTGTTGGTGAAATACCCTCCCAGTATGGTGTATTCTTGGAATACACGGTACGAGAGAATATAAGTTTTTAATGCTCTTTGCATGTTCATTTCTTCCTCTTTGTCAAACACCAACAGTGATCTTCTATTTTTTCTTTGATGGTCATGTCTCTTATGTCATTGTGAGTCTGTTCTAGATATATAACTTCCATGACCCACCTAGCGTCATCTAGCAGCGAATCTCTGAAGCTCCTCAATTCTTCCTGGTGCAAGAGGACTTCCTTTTCCATTTGGCCATCAGATCTCGTTACCATCGCCAGCTATTATCTCCATGCGCAAGAGAACTTCGTCTACTTTTTCACTCACCATGCTGTGCTAGTATCGCCTGCTATCAACTCTTTGAAGACCATTCATCAAGAAGAACATTTATTTTTGATAAGTTGTCTATTCTGATATGTATTCCTTTTGTTTCCTACCCCCACTCTTTTCCCTTCCTTGGACCCTCCGCGCTTCGCTGAGCAGGTCTCACTTGTAAGTCGGCAGTTGACTCGGTCAGTCAAGGCTCAACCAGAGCCAGTCTCCTCAAACCAAGAGGCACTCTCTACTCTCTACGCCATGTTGGCACTTTAGGTATCTGTCAAAGGGAACTTCACCTTCGCCATGCAACAAAGATAAGTACCTACTTCAAGTTTTAACTTCATCTTCATCGGTTTTAACTTCTACATGCTTTTAACGATATTTTATAGACAGCGTGAGATTACTTATTTGGGGCGGTAATCATTCTTCGCGGGATTTTCCATGTTGAGCTTTTGTCTATCTAAGCCAACTTTAACAGAAAGTAGCTTTTCTTAAGCTATTTAAATGAGAAATCTTCTCACCACGTGGGATATTATCTAATACCCGCTGTCTATAAATCTCCAAGCTAGTTCCTCCGCTGGATTAACTTTGGCCCCATTCTTCTATTAAGATCGTTCTGGAACCTTCCAGATCCTGTACTTTATCTACAAGTCCTGCCGTCATGTACTTTTCACTCACTTGTGAGAATACTATTTAAAATTGAAGAATCTTACTTCTGAATTAAAGCTCAATAGCGAATTTTCTTCCACCGTTGGAATGTTCCATGGCGCATTTAATTGTAATCCACAACTTTCTCAAGCAATAGACTTTCGCCTATCTAGTGCAACCAGTCCTTTTTCATCATTGCAATAACTTTCTTTGCCATAAACTTTCGTGTTACTACAGTGAATTTTCCATCTATTCAGAGGACTATAGTGATAACTGGTGCTTGTCCAACTTTTCTACCGCGTCGCGATCGTCCGTTTACATTAAATAAGGCCATGAACATTGATCCTAAATCCCAATTGATCTTTCCTAAACCTTCTACTAACAAACCATATTAATAAAATTGTAACTCTAGATCATTTTCTATAAGGTGTCACTCTAACGAAGTGCCCTTCCATTTTGCTTGTTTATCATTAATTATTGGCCTGTTCGCCATCTCTTGATGAATACAGTACTTTTGCATTTGTCAGTTGGCACAGGCTAGAGTAAAAGGTGGCTTTTCACCGATGTCTCAGTCTCACTCATGGCTGTGATTATATGGAAGCTACTGAGGTATGGGTGGGGCTTAGTAATGGCATTCGAGGCACAGTCAGTGCCTGTGAATGCTGTGAAAGGTTCAACTCATAGGGTTAGGACTACTGTTCTGACTCAGTGAGGAAAGCAATGGCAAACTACCTCACTCCTCTTCTTGCCTAGAACGCCTCAAAATAGTGCTGCCTTGGGTTTTTGTGGGTATCTACTCACATAACGTAACGGCGGTACTTTTTGAGGATCCAACCAGCCTTCGGGCTGACTACCTAACAGACATCATTAATTAATTTCTGCATAACTACGTGTTTTATACACGGTTCAAGATTACATTGTTTCTACCCTATAATCAGGGAAAACAATTCTTTCAACTCATGAGTGAATTATTTCTAGGTCTCACGGTTGGGAAACTACCCCATTTGGCTCGTGATTCCTACTTAAACATAGGAGGTCGAGAACCTTCCTTTTGACTTTCTCTTATTTGTATAATAACCAACGGTAATTCTGTATAAATATAAGAAGTTATAGGAACTTCTTTATTCTACCCGCTTTCTTTTTTGTTATTTTCGAAGTTGTAACTTTTTCTAAAATAGTTACCTGGAAATTTCTTAAAGTACACTCCTTGTACTTAATTTAATGTTTAAACTTTAATCACTTCATTTGTCTTTTTTAAATCTTACAAAGATTTTAGTACATATATAAGGTTTGAAACCTAAAGAATTGTTAATTGCCTGGAGCAAACGTCAAATGTTTTCTGAGGTCTGTGACCCCAAAATTGTTAACCAAATTGAAAATATATATTTGTTAAAGTTATCAACTTCTTTTGAATTGTTAAATAAACAAAGCGTTTCTTTTCGCTTTTTCATTTTTCTAGTACAACGGTTAGGCAAGATCCTGTCTTCCTTGGCTCTCCCTACTTAATGCCATTAAATCTATTGATAGGGTTTTCACTACTCGTTGCATTTGAGCAAGAACTCTTAGTGGTAATCTCGTTAAAGTTTCTCTTAGCTTTAATAGCTAATTCTAACTGGCCAGTAAGGCAAGTAAAGCTTGCTACGCCAGCTACCTGCTTGTGGAGATCCTCTCCGAAAACTTATGGTTGGTTTTCCAAAAGATAAGTGTTTCTCTTTGTCTAAACTTTTAGCCGGCTCCTTGCTGAGTAAAAGCTTAGCCATTTCCAAATGCAACCATTGGTACACTTACCAAAATTACTCCCCTAGGTATCATTTTTTATCACTATCCTTCCTGGAAGCACTTGGTCGCTTTTTCAGGAACTCTATAACTTCGAAAACTGGAAATACCAAACCTGATTCCCTGATTCAAATTATTGGCATTCTTCGAATTACTTTGCAAGAACGAATTTCTTTGAACAGACATACAATAAATCTGTTACTTTCAGTCTTGCCAGACCATCACCCTTCCCCATAGTAGGCATATTCATGCTTGAGAGGGAATACGCTAAAGCCTTTCTCTGGCAAACCGCCCAAGTCCTAGCTGCGGTTCCCGTCAGCTTCGACCAGGTCCTTACCCACTTTAGGTATCAGAGAGCGGATTTGCGGTGGCAACCGCTCTAAGTGCATTTAAAGTTAAATTTATAACTTTTGTGGGACTCTCCTCCTATTTTTCTATCCTTTTTCTCCAGTCCGAAACCTACCTCCTTTTCTCAATCATCTTCCCTTGGTGGTTAGGTTATTCCTCAGCCAATAATCTACCCACCCACTATAAGTGTTTTTACGTTTTCATTTCTTCCAACAATCTCCATTCAATTACTGAGGTGACAGTTGACGAGCTAGCTAGGGGCGAGCCTATCAGCCTAGTTACAGCCTAGCTAGCAGCCGAGCTTATTACCCCAGATATAGCCAGCAGCAAACTGTCGAGTCATGTTGAGTTAAGACTTCAGAGAAGAGTGCTTGTGTTTGGAGTTTCCCTGGAAGTGCAACTCCGCTTTTCTTCATTTCGCCTGTGAACTATTCGTTCCGAAAAATACACAGTCAAGTTAAGATTGGACGGAAGAGGGACTTGTCTTTCGTGCAACTCGACATTTTTAAACTACGTCTGACAAGAATTCGTTGCACATGCATCACCATGATAATATAATTAATAGTCCATTCATTGATTTTAACCCATCATGCCGAGACGTAAAACGGATATAGGTCGTAGTTCATCGACATGAAAAAAAGCGCTTATCACGTAATGCATTCATAACTGTTCCCGGGCGAAGCCGGGGCGAGTTGCTAGTTAAGATATGAAAATGAAAATCCACAGCCTGCTTCCAGTTAACCGGCCGGGTCAGGAAATGGAATGAATGAAGCCCCAATCTAGCGGCGAGGATATGAACTGTGCTGGCTGCCGAAGCTTGTCGCACTCCTCTAAGGCAATGATTAAATGAATGACAGATGAAATGTAATGATAGTGGAGAGTATTGCTGGAATTACATTTATGACAGGGAAAACCTGAGTACCCGGAGATAGACCTGTCTGCCTCCGCTTTGTCCAGCACAAATCTCACATGGGGTGACCGGGATTTGAACCAACGACTCAGCGGTGAGAGGTCAGCGCGCTGCCGCCTAAACCATGGAGGGTTGTAGTTAAAACATATATTAATATATTATATTCATGATCATTCCACCGGGCGAAACCGAGTACTAATGCTAGTTTAATTATAATTTAATGAATGTAGCCAATGATCAGTAAAGTACAATGTGAGCATACACAAATCAAACGTGAAACCTTGGACTACGATTCGTTAGCACTGTTGGTTACCACCGGGGAGGCTCGCGTTCGATTCCTGTCTCTTCCAAGTAATTTAATTCTTGTTTGTTGTACTGTACTGGAATAGTATCGTTGACAGGGAAGTTACCCAAGTAATGTCAATTTCGAAGTCTTGGACCACCAGACCAGTAGATTACAAGATTTCATTTTATGAACATTCACTTGACTGCATGGAATTTCTTAAACATCCAGAAAACGGCTTGGTTGATCGATTACCAGGTCCGTTTCTCCCTCCCTGGGGGTAGAAGCTGATAGAATTCCGATCTTTTCTTGGAATTCAGCCACCTCAGTCCTGGGGTTCGTGACAACATGCAAGCCACCCTGAAATGCAGGTTTCCACCACCACATCCACTGTTGCCCAGACAACCGTAACTTCATGAGTGAAAACACGAAATTGGAAACCAAGGGAGCCATGTCTTTAGCCTACTTTTCACATTTTGAAAAATGAGGAAAATGTGACTTATGAGATCACTCCGGGCAGATGTGTGTCCGTCTGTCTGTCCTTATGTTTGTCTGTGTGTGTCCAACCCTATCAACTCCTAAACCGCTGCAGCAATCGAAACCAATTTTGGTAAGTGTAAAGATCTATACCTGAATATCTCAAGCCCATATTTGAAAATGATGTCAATGCTACCAACTGCTGAAAACAAGCAATTGAAATTTGAGCTCCATGTTGGATATCTTGAAATGTATGCATAGGTGCTATTCCAAAATTGACACACATATATATAATAATATTTCAGTTTAATTTCCAAGAGACCATACATGGCAGTGTTGCCAAAATGATTCTAAGCCTGGTGACAGATCCAATTTGTATATGCATATAACTTCTACACTATCAATTGGAATTCAACCAAATTTCGTATGTACTATGTGTACATAGATATGACTGAGCGTATTCTTAAGAGCAACCAGGGCTGCCAAACGTTAATAAATGCTGTCTCTATTTTTAGCCTACTTTCGATTTTTGCAAAAAATGAAAGTAGACTTATGAGATCAACACAGGGCGAAAAAAGTGTGTCTGTCTGTGTGTGTGTATATGTGTGTGTGAGTCTGTGTGTGTGTATGTGTGTGTGTGAGTCTGTGTGTGTGTGTGTGTGTGAGTGTGTGTACTCTGAATGTCTTTCCCCCCCTATCAATTCGAACACGGTGAATGCGAATTGAACGAAATTTGGTACAAAGGTAGCACTAGCAAAGGACACCTCAGTGTCATGTTTTATATCGCCGCCATCTTTACTAAAACTGAATGGCGGCCACTCAAACGTTCAAAACGTAAAATCAAATAACGACTAACCAAATCATCCAATCTCTACCAAATTTGGTAACAACATACCTTCGTATAGGATGCGTCTTGTGACCAAACTACAAGGTCGTCCGCCATACCATTTCAGGATGGCGGCCGTGCGAATTATGCAAACTTTATAATCCATATCATGGGACCCACCAGTTCCGATTATCGAGCCGAGAATCGTTTTAACTGTTCTAAAGGAAGAGGCACGTACGAAATTAAAAGTTTATTTTGTAATACTATAGTGCAGACGTGATTTTAAAAAGCTCAGCTGATTCATTAATAAGACAAGATGGCAGCGGATATCTTGTGCCTGACTTATATTTCACTAATTTGAGTATTGCATGCAATATAGCGTACTAAAACAAAATAAATAAACTTTGTATGAAATGCTTTATATATAAATAATATACTTCAGTGATGAAATCGTTTAGTATAAATCATTATTTGCTAACAAGTTCTATGTAAGTCATTTTATATGGATCAATGTTCGTTGGCACAAATGGCTCAGTGGTAAAGCGCTAGTCTGTCATTCATATGCCTATGGTTCAAACCCCATCAGAGATATGTTTTTTGCTTGACATTTTACATATTTGTTGCTTTGTAATGACTCAGACGTTTTAAAATTAAGCGTTATATTGTGCATATTACGGTGCAAAACATATACTTAATTAAAACATAATTCGCCAGCAGATTTAATCGAGACATCTAGCTGACAAAAAGGTAACAGATTTTATTGAAAAGTTTCTTCTTCTGGCCGCTAGAATGCACTCGCTCTGTTAGGATTATATTGTTCGATATTTCACAACTAGATATCACGACTAGTTTTTATATTTATTATTTCTTGAGTACTGAGACGTTATAAAATAAAGCTTTATATGGTGCTTTTTGCAATGGAAATTATATATTAAAAAAAACGACATTCTCCACTGGAGTGACATCTTCCATCCTTCAGTTGTACTATGCAGAAACTATAGATTCGAGCAGCGCTCTATACCGGCCAGTTAGTGAACCCAGTCTTAACGACTGCTAGGAGTAATAAGACAGTAACATTCGTTTATTCCTTGTGCACAGAGGCGTTGTTGATAATCTCAAAACTTGCAATATGGATGATTTGGAGATGGATTATTTTGTTATACCGTGTATTTAAGATTAGCCTATAAATTTACGGGTTGCGAAGTTACTTCACTTAGTTCTATATCATTCGTACACGACACAGAACAACAACGTGACGTCAGTTTCTGATCTGCTCTGATTGGCTATTACATTGCTGCAGTCGGGTAGTTGGCAGTCAAGGATAAAATTCTCGACTGCCAACTGCCAGCTACCAACTGCAACTTCATGTTGTGTATGGTGCCTATAGTATACACGGAGTCGATCGCGACTGCCGACCGAGGACTACCAACTACGGACTGCCGACTGCGCATTGTAGATGGGCCTTATTAGAGCAACGAAGTTTCAATTATTGTAAGTAGTCGGTGTTTGGAGTGTTTGCTGATGAAATTGCAAAATGCTGGGGTAAATTATAAACTATGGTTTGAACGCCACTGTTCAAATCCTGTGTGCCAATTTGCACTTCAAATAGGAAGAAATTAGGAGATGATAAGGACAGAGAGTTATAACTATACCCATACATTTCGGAGAAAGTAGGCTATATGTTCTTTCCCGAACATCTTGTTTTACCCTAATATCAATATGGATGCAAGCGAACAGCTCTAACCTTTGCACACGTATAGTACCTGACATTCTTTATTAATTTGGAGTAACTAATTTACGTCAGTGCTGCTAACATGATTCTAAGCCTGCTGATAGGTCCAATTTAAAATACATGTAACTTCCATACTAACAAATTGATTTCATCCAAAATTGGCACAACAAGAGATCATAATATTTCAGAATGTTTCTGACCTACACATGCACCACATTGTTGCCAACATGATTGTATGCACGCTGATAATAGTCCAGTCAATAGAGGCTCAAAAAGGGGGTTCACCTTACATCAGATGCGGGATCGTTTTTTATTTTTTGATGTTGTTTAGGACCATTAGGTAGTTATTAATCCAAGTTTCCGTCATCCCCACCCCCTTGCTTCGTCCGCCATCTTGAAAAAACTGTCAGAAATCGGCACTTTTTTTTAGTTTTTGGCCTCTAGCTCATTCCCAGTTCATTTGTTTGAAGATATGTTTAAATAAGAAAGTGTAGATTACTAAATTTCCAACAACGTTGATAGGGAAGTTGTTTTTGTAGAACCAAGCGTATTCCACCTACGAGAAGGCGAAAAAGGTAAAAAATTGGCGATTTGGCAACTTTTCATTTTCTCTCCACTTTCCATCGCAAAAACAGAGGGAAGACTTGATCCCAGCAAAAAGTTTATTGAATGCAAGTTGTAGAGAATTTAATTTCCTTGGAAACTCGTGTATCAAGAAAACAATTACGAGCAATGGGTAGGAGTGGGGGTAAATTTAAGAAAACTAGAGGAAATGCGTTTTCGGTGTTTCAGCCCTGGAGCGCCGTGTTGGTGAATGTTTTTCGTTTTCATTATATTACAACCATTTTTTGAACACAGCAGTGCATCTAAATAATATTTTAACCATTTTTGGTATAAATGTAACCACACACATACACTCACACTCTCTCACACACGCATATATAATTGAATCGGTCATTGTCGAAGGCACTAAGTCATTTTTGTAAGAATTGAGATAATTGACAAAAACTGTTTCTCTCACTTAATTGTAAAGCAGAGGTCCAACAGCTCAGCTCTGGGTTCAGTACTATAACATGGTGACTCTTGTGAAGAAATTTATACAAGCAGAGAGGATGGGCAACTTTCAACTCCACTTGGACACTATCAATATACCATTTTTCCATGCTGCTGGACATTGGCTTTATGCTAAAAATGCGCATTTGTACCTTCAATAATTGTCCTATTTGGAAGACAGAATGAATCCTACCAAGTTCCAAAAATTTACAAAAGAAAGTTATTTCACAATCCGAAGGTCAGACAAATTTTGGTCAGGCGTTTCGACTGACATGACAATCGAACAGAAACTCATGAAGGATATGAAAGTTGGAGGTGGCTTGACTAGTGGAAGGGGTATGACAGATAGTAAGTACATTGTTGAAGTGGACTCTTGGAATTACTTCTCTTCAGGATATAGCTCAACAAATGGAGCAGTACACTGAAGTTACAGCATTATCTTCAGAACAACATGTGGAGCTGAGGCCCAACAGGATCACGCGGGACGAACAAGATGTGCAACGGCTGCTCGAATGGTTTTCAAAACACCCCCCCCTTTCCCTGAAGCAGAGGAAATTATGAGCATCAGCTCTGGTGTAGTTGGAAGTGAGCATGTGAACTGCTACAAGGCCCAGAAAGTCGGTATGGCTGGACTCTCAAGAATAGTGGGAACTACCTTCGGTGAAGTGTCCTTCAAAAAGAAGGACAAAGTGATATCTTTAGCAGCTGACAAGAACATCTTGAAAGTTGGGGAGAAGAAGATTTCTGTGGACCCACTCACACTCTATCACAGCAAAAACAACCCAGGACGGCCTTGAGGAATACCTCTCTTATGAGCTTGCACCGTTCCCTACGTCGTTGTTCAACGAGGATGGCATGCGTAAGGGCAAAAAGTCTGCTTTATATGCAGCGTCCACACCCCTGCCCATAGATTTCGAGCTCCCCTCAAATCACCTGACTGTCATTGATGGTGGGCATCTGCTCCACAAAGTTGTGTGGAATCGAAATTCGACTTTTGGGCAAATTTGTGCCGATTATACCAAGTAAATCCACCAGCATTATGGGACAGTGGTGATGGTCATCTTCGAAGGGTACCCAGAGAATCTTCTGATGAGTACCAAGAATGCTGGAAGAGCAAGAAGGCGCAAGCTGAACGCCTCATCAGATGTGATATTTGATGAAACCCCAGTTAACACAACTCCTCAAGACAAATTTCTGTCCAATGAGAGCAATAAAAAACGATTTGTTGCCCTCGTCAGAACAACACTTGAAGCGTCCAACATCATGAACAAGCAAGCTGAGGAGGATGCTGACGTGCTCATTGTGACCACTGCAACATCGATGGCTTCTTCATACGACGCTGTAATTATTGTGGGGGAAGACATCGATTTATTAGTCATACTCACTGGGACAGCAAGTACGATGAACAACGTGTATTTAAAAAACCAGGAAGAGGCAATTCACCTGACGTCATATACTCCCCCTCATCATTTATGTATGACTTCACCGAGAACCTGCTGCTCATCCACGCCATCAGCGGGTGTGACACAACGTCAAACATTTTTGGGTTCGGTAAAACCAAATTTTGTTCCCGGTTCCGGAGGAATCCATTATTGTTGGAGTTAAGTGATGTCTTCATGGACCCAGAAGCCACATTAGAGGAGAGCAAATATTGGTCGTCCTCTATGGTGGGGAAATCGACCAATCACTTTCTGACCTCCAACACACAAAATTTGTTGCCACCACGACAAACTTGAACCTGGAAAAGCTGCCCCCAACCTCCGATGCAGCGCGATACCACGCCTTGAGAGTATACTACCAAGTGATGTCCTGGATGAGCAGGAAGAAAGACCCGATCATCTTTGCCTGGATAAGAGGAAGCAGGGGCTTGATTCCGACAACAACCACCAGAGATGCTGCTACTCGTATCCTCGTACGGTATCATGCAGGTGTGTCACTGGCTGTTCCGCAGCATGTTGATACAGAAAAGCCGGGTTGCATTGCTCCACTTTCTGCTAATTCTGCTGCGGCGGAATGTCCTGCGACAACCGTCCTTTGATAGCCGCTGATGAGGAAGAGGAAAACATCGACGACCCGTCCATACCATTCGACGAAGACCCTGCCGAAGAGTCAGCCCTCTCGACCCCCCTTGCGAAACGTCTCCGGTTACTGTAGCAATCCTCCACCCCCCATCTATTTAAAAAGTTTTTATTTTAGTGTGTTCATTATTCCCTAATAATTAATATGTAAATAATTAATATATAAAACGCATTGTATTGTAATCTATATTTTGTAAATAGGATACATACTAACTTTTTTAAATGAATGTGTAACGAATTTGTTCTCTCCCATCTATTCATATTTATACAAAAAATAGTTTAAATATGATTTAGATGGACTGCTGTGTTCAGAAAATGGTTGTAATATAGTGAAAACGAAAAACTTGCACCAACACGGCGCTCCAGGGCTGAATCACAAAAACGCATTTCCTTTAGTTTTCTTAAATTTACCCCCACTCTCTGCCCATTGCTCGTAATTATTTTTTTGATACATGAGTTTCAAAAGAAATTAAATTATCTACAACTTTCATTAAATAAACGTTTCGCTGAGAACAAGTCGTCCCCCTGTTTTTGCGATGGAAAGTGGAGCGAAAGTGAAAATTTTGCCGAATCGCCAATGTTCGCCCTTTTTCGCCTTCTCGTATCTCGAATACGCTTGGTCCTACAAAAAAAACTTTCATATAAAAGTTGTTGAAAATGTAGTAATCTACACTTTCTTATTTAAACATATCTTCAATCAAATGAACTGGGAATGAGCTAGAGGCCAAAAACTGAAAAAGGTGCCGATTTCTTACAGTTTTTTCAAGATGGCGGTCGAAGCAAGGGGGTGGGGATGACGGAAACTTGGATTAATAAGTACCTAATGGTCCTAAACAACATCAAAAAATAAAAAACGATCCCGCATCTGATGTAGGGTGAAGTTCGTCTATTGACTGGACCATAAATCCAATGTCTAACTGCATGTAATGTCCATGCTATCTATTGGACTTCAACCAAATTTTGTATTCTGTACCGTAAGAGATGGAACTAAGAATATATTCAGTCACCAGGGCTGCCAACTGAAGTGCTCTATTAGGCTACATTATACCAGGTATATTTCGAACTAATTAGATATTTCGCTATTACCGACTTAATTTCGTCATTATTCTAGATAGGTCCATATATATTGATCATTGGCATGAATCTTAAATTTTAAGAAATGTATGCTCTTTAGTTCGTCACGGAACTTCTTGTTTTTAAATAAATGATGTATTTATACTGTATATTAATATCTTATCCTCCCAGCTCGGCTTCTCCCAGAGACTCTGCGAGGGATCATTCGTCTACCGTCGCAAGGGCGGTGTCAGGGAGTTGAAAACCCTTCGTCAGCAGATACAACTGGGGATAGCGACAGAGAGACCGCTAATTTCGGTCTAATTAAGGAATGGTCAGGGAAGGGATTTTGAAAGAAATTTGGCCTTGGAGCTGTTGAAGGGAACCGTTCCGGCATTTGCCTGGTGGTGAAAATGGGAAACAACGAAAAATCTTTTCAGGACGGCTGAGGTGAAATTCGAACCCACGCTCTCACGATACCATTTAAGCACGAGTTAACACGTTAGCGCCCTCAGTTACCGTGGGCAATTTTCAAAATATATACCAAATATTAAGTAGTTGTTAATTCATTTAGGAGGTTAACGACATCGTGGTCATTTAGCTCAGTGTATTTGGCTGTGTGTGCGTGTGTGTATGTATGTAGGTATGTATGTAGAATTTGTCTGATGACCTGTGTTATTGAGTTGTCTGTAGCATCCAACTATTAATGGTGATATACGAAGTCAATATATCATATTTCACTACTGTAACTTTAATTGTTAGGCAAATAGGTTATTATAGCAAAATTAAAGATTTAGTTAGCGGATTCGGTGGCGTAGTTGGTAGCATGCTGAATTGCTGTGCCCAAGATAGCGGGTTCAACCCTGGCTTAAGTCGTTGGACTTTTTATGAGCGATAAAATCCTTCAGTATGCCTTCCTTCGGAGGGGAAGTAAAGCCGGTGGTCCCATATCATAGATTTATGGTATGTAAAAGGACCTTCCCCTAAATAAACTTGTGTGAAGCTAAATTTCTAGGTTAGATTTCGTTGGAACGCTCAATCAAAGTCCAACGTTCACCACTAGGTATCATTGACATCTGGTAGCGAAAGTTGGAACTACTTGAAATTGAACGGAAATTGTAGCTCACCCTAAGGGTGTCCGCTGGAAGCAACTACAGCCTCTGGCAGGCCGAACATGTCCTCGGACACTCCCAGCACGAAAGCCATACGATAAATCTATACTAATATAATAAAGCTGAAGAGTTTGTGTGTTTGTGTGTTTAAACGCGCTAATCTCTGGAACTACCGGTCCGATTCGAAAAAGAACTGTTTTTTATATGATAGCCAGATTCAAGATGAGTAGTTTAGGCTATGTAGCATTAGACTACACCTCTCAGGTAACCTTAAAGATTGATTTTTGTTCAGTAAGTCGGAATAACAAGCGCTACCGAACAGCTTTATCCACATGCGCTGGCGTTATGGTTAGTGATACGTACACGTTTTCACCGATCTGAACCAAAATTTCTATCCTTACCCTTTGGAACACTGCGAGTAACACTGTCTACGTTAAATTTATCACAGACCAGTCCATTCCCTGCATTTAGGCCCTTTGGCACATATCCTACACCTTTTCACTGATCCGAACCAAAATGTGAATACTTACCCTTTGGAACCCTGCGAGTAACACTGTCAGCATGAAATTTCGGACAGACCACTCCATTCCCTGCATTTAGGCCCTTTGACACAAATATACACCGTTTCACCGATCAGAACCAAAATTTGTATACTTACCCTTTGGAACCCTGCGAGTAGCATTGCCTAAATGATATTTATGACAGACCACTCCATTCCCTGCATTTAGGCCCTTTGGCACAAATCTACACCGTTTCACCGATCAGAACCAAAATTTGTATACTTACCCTTTGGAACCCTGCGAGTAGCATTGCCTAAATGATATTTATGACAGACCAGTCCATTCCCTGCATTTAGGCCCTTTGGCACAAATCTACACCGTTTCACCGATCTGAACCAAAATTTGTATACGTACCCTTTGGAACCCTGCGAGTAACAATGTCTACAAGAAATTTTGGACAGACCACTCCATTCCCTGCATTTAGGAACTTTGGCACAAATCTACACCGTTTCACCGATCTGAACCAAAATTTGAATAGGTCTACTTACCCTTTGGAACCCTGCGAGTAACACTGTTTATATAAAATTTTGGTCAGACCACTCCATTTCCTGTAATTGGGCCCTTTGGCCCCAATATACACCATTTCACCGATCTGAACCAAATTTTACATACTTACCCTTTGGAACCCGACGAGTAACACTGTCTGAAATTTCGGACTGACCACTCCATTTCCTGCATTTAGGTCCTTTGGTACAAATCTACACCGTTTCACCGATCTGAACCACATTATGTATAGCCTACTTACCCTTTGGAACCCTGCGGGTGACACTGTCCACTTTAAATTTTGGACAGACCACTCGATTCCCTGCATTTAGGCCCGTTATCACAAATCTACACCGTTTCTCCTAATTGCACCAAATTTTACATACACTTTTAAACCCTGCTGGTAACAGTGTCCACTTGATATTTTGGATAACGCTCTCCATTCCCTACATTTAGAAGAACATACAAAATGAAGTTGAAAACCGCGTATTAAGGCCCTAGAACCATTCATGTCCGTAGTAGTGTAACTGTAAGAGAATTTTAATAAGTCAATTGTTGACGGGCAGTTCTGGCTGCATCACGTCACCCCTACCAGTGTTCTGGTGTAGAATTGCGAAAATAGTTGCATATTGCGCTGTTTATAAATTGCAGTCACGGAGAGTAATTAATGCAAAAGGATTTCGTAGGCCCCTTAAAACAGTTCTCATCATGAAAATATTATGCCTCTGTATAAGTACAATGGTGTTGGTGCAGTAGACGACACTATTGATCTCTATATTTCTAACAGCCAATGAGATATAGGCCGTAGGCGGTGTCTTTTATTACACTTACTCACTTTCTAATATATATTTTTTTTAAATTTGCCTGTAAATTACATCTGTCAGTGCTGTACTTAGTAAATAGCTGTTTCCCTATTCATAATTATCATTATTATCATTACGTCCATTATACTGTACTACTTATCACCCTCACTACCACCACCACCACGAGAAGTTATATTATTAATATATTTATTCTCTTATTTCAAGTATCATGTGCCAGATCAGTAGTCGTATTCATTATCATCCATAAAACAAATAAATACACCGGGCGAAGCCGGGCACTACTGCTAGTAAATAAATAATAATGATTTTGTTTTTAAATGGAATTTTCTCGGTCTCATACTTTGTCAGTATGTTCTTCACATGCACAATTTCTGAAATTGTCTTGGGTGTTAATGTGTCCATGTTCCTTAGGTCACTAGAATTTTTATGTAGGCAGACCGGAGACAGGTCGGATAATCAAAACGTACCACCATACGTTATGTGGATAGAAACCGACAAAACCCAAAGCAGCACTATTAAGAGGCGTACTAGGCCTGATGAAGAGTGAGGTAGTTTGTCATTACTTTCCTCATTAAGTCAGTGAACCTCTACTGACCCTATGAGGAGAACCCTTCATAGCACCCGCAACCAATAACTGTGCTCCAAATGCCATTACTAAGCACTACCATACCACAGTAGCTTCCATATATACAGCCATGAATGCAACTTAGACGTCGGTGAAAAGCCACATTTTATTCTAGCCTGTGCCAACAAACGCAACAAGAAGTTCCGTAACGAACTAAAGAGCCTACTTTTCTTAAAATTTAAGATTAATGCCAATGATCATTATATATGGACCTATCTAGAATAATGACAAAATTAAGTTGGTAACATCGAAATTTCTAATTTGTTCGAAATACTGTATACCCGGCATAATGTAGCCTAATAGAACACTACAGTTGGCAGCCCTGGTGACTGAATATATTCTTAGTTACATCTCTTAAGGTACAGAATACAAACTTTGGCTGAAGTCCAATGGATAATATGGACGTTACATGCTGTTAGACATTGGATCTATCAGTGCGCGTAAAATCATGTTGGCAACAATGTCATGCATGTGTTGGTCAGAAATAATCTGAAATATTATGATCTCTTGTTGAGCCAATTTTGGGTGAAATCCATTTGTTAGTATTGAAGTTACATGTATTTTAAAATTGGTAATATCAGCAGGCTTTGAATCATGTTGGCAACACTACGTTTATTAGTTACTCCAACTTAATCTAGAATGTCAGGTACTATACGTTTGCATAGTTTAAAGCTGTCAGCTCGCATACTTTCTGATATATTGGTAATTGGATTTAAAAAAATGACAGAGCATTTATTAACAATTGGCAGCCCTGGTGGTTCTTAAGAATACGCTCCGTCATATCTGTTTATGTACACATACTGCATACGGAATTTGGTTGAAATCCAATTGATAGTGTAGGTTGAAATCCAATTGATAGTGTAGAAGTTATATGCATTTAAGAATTGGACCTATCAGCAGGCTTAGAATGATTTTGGCAACACTGCCATGCACAGTATGGTCTGCTGGAAATTAAACTGAAATATTATTATTTATATGTGTGACAATTTTGGAATAGCTCCCATGCATACCTTCCAAGATATCCAACATGGAGCTTAAATTTCAATTGCGGTTTTTCAGCAGTTGGTAGCACTGACGTCATTTTAAAATAAATGGGCTTGAGATATTCAGGTGTAGATCTTTACTCACACCAAATTTGGTTTCGATTGCTGCAGCCGTTTAGGAGTTGATAGGGGAGGAGACCCACAGACAGACAGACAGACAGACAGACAGACAGACAGACAGACAGAAGGACATACTGACAGATAGACGACCAGACACTCATTTGCCCGGATCGATCTCATAAGTCTACTTTTCCTCATGTTTAGCCTATTTTCAATTTTGAAAAAATAGGCTTATGAGATCACCTTTTGTCCGTGTGTGTGTGCGTGTGTGTGTGTGTCCCTCCCTAATAAATTCTAAACGGCTGGAGCGATATCAATGAAACTCGGTAAGTTTATAGCACTATTCCGGATGACCCCGACCATGCCCTTCAAATTTTGTTACGTCTCACCAATCAAACATGGCGGCTATGCGAAATATTTCACCAGCATTCAATATCTCCGAAACTATTCCCGATATCACCCTGGAATTTTTTACGGTGATAAAGGGAACTACTAGAAGTTCACCTATGTGACTTTTGAAAAACTGGTAACTACAAAACCAACATGGCGGCCACGCGAATTTGCGACTTTTAAATAGACTTTTCTCGCAAGTTAACCAACCAAACGCAATAAAACTTGGTTCAGTATACGTTTATACACATTGTAATGCACCGACATCTAACTTGGTTCAATTGTTTACATAACTACAAGATGGCGGATGTGCGAAATATTTCACCAGCATTCTATATCTCTGAAACTATTAGTGGTATCACCCTGAAATTTTGTACGGAGATAAAATGCACTACTGGAAGTTAATCTATAAGAATTTCAAACACCGGTTAACTACAAAACGAACATGTCGGCAAAGCGAATTTGAAATTTTTTAAATAGACCTTTCTCGCGATTTAATGTTTCAAACGCAATGACATCTGGTACAGGTAATGCTTATACACATTGTAATGCACTGGTAACTAATTTAGTTCAATTGTTTACATAACCTCAAGATGGCGGCTGTGCGAATTTTAAAATTAAGTTTTTATTTCTTGTGTCGTAATCATGCGATCGAAGTGAAAGTTTGAATAATGAACCTACGCAATAATTTTTGCCTTTAATGGTACATGACTCTATGGCCTATAAATTTAACAATCCAACATGGCGACCATCCAAAATATTTAGACGGCTCAGAATATCTACGAATCGATTACTGCAATCAAACTGAAGTTTTTTTTATGTTCATAGGGGCTATGAACTTAAGTTCACCTATGGGACTTGAAATAACCTGGTGATCACAAATCCCACATGGCGGCGACGCGAATCATAAATATTCACATGGACGTTTCTCGCAATTTAACCATCCAAGTGCAGTGAAACTTGGTACAGTAAATCCTTATACGAATGTTAATCCACTGGCATCTAATTTATTTCAATTGTTTCCATAACCACAAGATGGCAGCTGTGCGAAATTTTAAAGTCTCCTTGTTATTTCTTGTGTCCTAATCATGCGACCGAAGTTTGAATGCTACACGTACACAATAATCTTCATGTAACAGTACCTACATAATTCTAGGACCTAAATATATGAAATCCAACATGGCGACCATCCGAATTATTTATTCGGTTCTCAATATCTACGAATCTACTACAGCAATCAAACTGAAATTTTGTATGTTGATAGTGGCAATTAACATACGTGGGATATATGAAAATAGGCTGTATAGTTCTTCACGGAACTACTTGTTGCAAAATGTGAAAAGTAGGCTAAAATAATGCATTCACCAAGATATGTTGCAACAGACTATGAGAAACTGTCAAAAGATTTAAATTAAATTTTGATATTGAATTTTACTTCACAAATATGTAGATATTAAAGTTTCGACCACGATAATAATAATAATAATAATTATTATTATTATATTATTATAAAATTGTAATAATATTAAAATGAATGGGAGTGAATCCTTTACCGGTTTCAGAAAGTCGGATAAAGAAGAAGTAAGATAACGAGGGTGGCTGTATTGTGAGCTAGCGGGAACACGACGAGATCATTAGTACATGCCATGGAGAAACGTGAGAATGTTTTTGAAAGAGTTGCATGAATTTTAACGTGGTATTGTCCGTGAGCTTCAAGCGAATGGCTGCAGTCCCACTTCTCCTGCTTGAAAAGGAAACAGATTCAAAGCTCTGCTGGGATCTGTCACACGGAAGTCGCTATTCATTTTATTTTAGAATGTAAAGCGGTCTTTTTTTCTTTTTTCTTTCTTTTTGGAAGGAAATTCGCTCAATTACTAAAAAAGTATTTATATACCTCAGTATAGAATGAAAAGAAAGAATGCGAGAGAGGACAAAATATATTTGAACTTTGAAAGTTTGCTATGTTAGTAGGGATGCTAGAGAAGTTTGGACGTTGAGTAACAGAGGTACAAATAGCATCTGAGCGACATAATAGTACATTATGCAACGAGCCTATAATGGCAATAATTAAGACACGAGTATGTTTATAAAACGAGCGTGGCGAGTTTTATAATTTGCATACGAGTGTCTTAATTACCATTATAGGCGAGTTGCATACGACTGTTGACGTTCGACGGTAATTATAGCTTTATTATATGTTCTAACATAAATATTCATAAATATACAAGCCTCCGTGGCTTAGGCGGCAGCACGCCGGCCTCTCACCGCTGGGTTCGTGGTTAAAATCCCGGTCACTCTATGTGAAATCTGTGCTGGACAAAACGGAGGCAGACAGGTTTTTCTCCGGGTACTCCGGTTTTCCCTGTCAAAATTTCATTCTAGCAACACTCTCCATTATCATTTCATTTCATATGTCATTCATTTAATCTTTGTCCCAGAGGAGTGCGTCAGGCCTCGACAGCCGGCAAAGTTCATATCCTCGCCACTAGTTGGGGGCTTCATTCATTCCATTCCTGACCTGGTCGGAGACTGGAAGCAGGCTGTGGATTTTCATTTTTAGTCATAAATATATGTGGGATTCAGTAAACTCAGTTACTGTACAGGGCGCACTGGGTGGTTTGCTGACTGAACAGTGCGCATGCGTGGGTCAAAGAATTCCGAAAGCAGAGACCATTGTTTACAGCCTGCATGATGTCTAGTGCCGATCAGGCATTCACTAATATTGTCACCGATGTCGTTTGAAAGCAATGCCCTGTGTAGAAATTGGACTTGGGGATGTTAAGGTACAGTGCTATTTCTTGTCTTATGTTCGCCAGTTTATTTACGCGAACATATGGGACGGTGCATTTTACATGTCGGTAATTTATATAGAAGGATGCTGTGCTAACTTCTGGACGGAGATTCATAAATTTCTTGCAAATGTCATAGTGTTTTCTTGTTACCGTAAAGGTTCGTGCTGATTTTGTCTTTGTGTTTGGGATTGTAACTACAATGGTTGATCCGTTATTCAACTTGAACTTTCAAATCATGTAATTCATGTCCGACACATGCTCGAAGCTATTCTTACCTAATTGGTCAATGAGTGAGCTCTGATAGGTAGAGCCCTGCGCGGATAAACAAAACGTTATCCGCATCCGCCCCGCATCCGCACGGCTGTTATCCGCATCCGCCCCGCATCCGCACGACTGTTATCCGCATCCGCCCCGCATCCGCACGACTGTTATCCACATCCGCGCCGCATCCGCACGACTGTTATCCGCATCTGCCCCGCATCCGCACGACTTTTATCCGCATCCGCTCCGCATCCTCACGACTTTTATCCACACGTTTGTTATCCGAATCTACTGGCATTACAATAATATTTTCAATGTGTTGCTTTATACTTTATCTTTTAAACATTTGAGCAGAAAGTCGTTCCCCTAGGCTATGTATGCCATGTGTTATGTTTAAAATGAATGTTACACAGCCAGAATTGCAACCTTTTTCAGTTCGTAGTGTTGACTATCCTTAATGACATAATTTGAATGGAATTAGCGTAAATCATCATCTTACATTTGTCATGAAAAAAACATAACGAAAAATAAGTCATAAACAGCCGGGCCCTAGTAAGGGATAGTGGAGGAATTGTGCGCACTTAAGCAAGAATCGGTCTTGTGATGGTCTCATAATAGATAACACAGCTGCAGTTATGAATAAGGAAGCCTTAGTAACCCTATATTCGATGTGCAGAAACAAATTAATTCAAAAATAAATTTGGTGGATTATAATTCAAAGTCTCGCAAATATGCATTTGCGCACGATTACCCACCCTGCAAGGTAATCATGCTCATAGGTTAGGGAATTATGCACATGGGATGAATGCTGGAAAACCATAATAATATAATGTGAATTGGCTGAAACTTGCATTGTGCATTAATATTAGAATATTCCAATGCTTTTTACAATAGCATAACAATGCAATGACACTAAAATTCTGCAGTTTTGGAAATTATAATAAAATATCTTTGTTTCGTCAGCATTAAATGAGGCAATCCAATTTAGACTTGTTTTTTTCAGGTTGTCTCAACGTTAATGAAGGATTTCTCTTCAAGAACCCATACAACCAATCTTTGCCTGCTAGACCTTCAACTTTATTGACATTATGGGGAATCTTATTCTCCTCTGCAAACTTCAACGCAAACCGTCTGACAAGCTTGGTGGGGGTTAAGCCGTAAAATAATTTTGCCAATGACAAAACGCATTCGGTTAATTGTGACTCCATTTCGTTGGTAAAAACAGGCTTACGGTCTAGACGAGGTAGAACAAGCATTTTTTGCAGCAACTGCTTTCGTACGGTTGACTCGGGAATGATGAAACGTCTCCCTACTTCCCTCACTTTCCTCCCATCATCCCCAATTGCACGTGGAGCTTTCTGCATATTTTCTGATGAGTAGAAGGTTTTCTCAGTTTTCTGCGTATAATTTCTTGGCATCTGGAGAACATACACGAAATATTTTGCCATTAATTTTGCGTTGTATTTTCTTGTATCGTATGTTCTGCGCGCCATTACCCCACTCTGTCTCTAAAACGTAACTCACTGAATCCCGGTAATCAAATCTATTATATAGAAAAATAAATACCTGCAAAAACACTGTATAACTGTCGTTTAAAACTGCATTTAATTTGAAATAATTGAATCACAACTGTAGGCTTACTGTCTTATTTGCTGGGTGCAGAAAATAACATGCAACGTGTTAAGTTTCTTCGCCCAAGCCTCACGGCTATCACATAGCAACTGGCATCATGCTGACTGTCCCTATCTGATAGGTACGATGACAGTTTAAGGGCAGCATGAGCAGCCGGGAACTGAGTTGCTGGTTGTACTACCAACTCGAAAAACATCGGTGCGCACAATTACCCAACTTTCCCCATGATATTCAACAAGTTCAGATTGTATTCTAAAAACTAAATTATGTTAAATGGTCCGGCTAAGCTCAAATTATCAGCGTTTCGCCCCGGTGTACTATTGGGCTCGTCAGTTGGTACAGTACACCTCACCAAGACGCTGAAAAGTGCTTACGCATTGGCCTACTCAGTAAGCACTTTTCAGCGTCTTGGTGAGGTGTGCTGTACCAACTGACGAGCCCAATAGTACACCGGGGCGAAACGCTGATAATTTGAGCTTAGCCGGACCATTTAACATAATTTTGTTGAATTAATGGAGCTCTAAGGACCATAACAACAGTTTCTCATTCGAGAACATTCTTCGACATTCTAAAAACTATCCGCAAATTTACTCCAAACATTATCCGCAGCTTATCCGCTATCCGCAAAGCCATGAAAACTATATCCGCATGTCGAAAAATGTTGCGGATATCCGCGGGTTTATCCGCGGATATCCGCATCCGCGCAGGGCTTTACTGATAGGCTGGAGAAACTGTTTCATAACTGAGCCGATATCTCGTCTCGTTTTACCCTATCAGCTTCTTTACCTTGGCGTAAGTAATTGCTGCCTGGTTTGTCACATTCAGTTCTCTGTTTCCCGCTAGAGCTGCACCGCAAGGTAAGATCTTGTGTACGTCTTATTTTACAGAATGTAGTTGTTGCCCTTGTCCAGAGAGCGAACGCCGAGATGATCTTCTTTTATTTAGTTGTTATTTTACAGTCAAGTATGAGGGATGCTTGGAACGTATATTATTGTGGTTTGAATTGGATCTCCGTGGGAAGATTCCGTGGAAAAGTTTGGCTGCGAGTCCCGATTAGGAATCCAGGTGACCTGGGAAGGAGCATTAACATTTAGATGTTCTATTTATTGGTCTTGTAAGAATTGTGGTGGCCGTGAATTACATGGACAGGCCTAAGAGTAGAGAATTTGTATCGTAAGTCGTATTGGGTTTATATTAGCTGGTTTTGTTTTATTGAATCTTCTGTTGGCGGACTAGGCCTATAACATTGGTTGTGCGACAGCTGATTGTAAAAAAAGATGAGAGCTCTGGGAGCCATGACAGGAAGAATTCGTCTAATATTTTACTGCGGGGATAGTCATGAATTATTGTAAGGGACAAAAGGATTCTGGCACCTTGACATGTACTAAGACATGTATGTGTATTAAAGCAGTAATGATTGGTACATTTGGAAGAGTATACGAGTCGCCTTGATAGAGAGCGCACGTCTTATAATGTTTACTGTGGGAATAGTCACGAGTTGTTTAATGAAGAAACGAATTCTGACATCTGGACGTGTACTAAGAGATGATATGTATCGAGCGGTAATATTAGTAATGTTGCAGACTTCATAGAGCTATGACGACGGTCGATGAATTTAAAAAGGTTGCTTTGAAAAGGTCTTGGATTATTTGTGGAGAGGATGTATCCTGACTTCTGGACATGCAGTAAGACATGTTTGAGCATCGTATAGAACCTTACTGGTGTTTTTTAAGAAGCGAAGTAAATACGAGGCGACGCAGAGAGAAGAAATTATATTGATGAGTGTATGTTATTGTCACCTGGGTTGTGGCTGGATTACTATGAATATGACGGACTGTAAATAATAAGGCAAGTACCTTTGGGGCTTATGTTATTTCCATATCTTCTTTTTAAATTTGTGTTGTTATTTGTTTTATGTGAATGTGTAACTTAAATGTTTGTGAATAGAAGTTGTTACTTAAAAGTGAAAAGGTGTATCATTTCTAAGCCTACATTTGATACTGTAATCTCTATACATTCATCTGGGTTATGTCGCAAATGGGTTCGGTCCTTCTGCTTGCCGAAAAGGGGATGTGTCAATAATGAAGAATAGTACTATAAAGACCCTCATTATGATACAGTTTTCTGATATATAATGTTTAGATTTCGACATCGTCGAACATAAAATGAATAAAGCAACGGTACATTTTATTTTATTGTATTGTTATGATTCCTACGACACTTCGATTCGTCATCAAGATGTTATGCCAGAATTGAAGTAAATTAAGATGGATATCGCATCAATTCCTGATTACTTCCTACAAGCATATACCATCTCCAGTATAAGGGTGGTTGTGGGACTCTTAATTGGAACTAGATTTTTAAAAAAGTTAGTTGAGATTTTAATAATTATGCTTGGGCATATACATTCTTATTAACCTATTTTGGGCATCAAAGAATCCGATCAAATTATTAGAAATCACGTGCGTGGCTCAGTGGTAACATTCTCGCCTGCTGTGTCCAAGGTTTCAGGATCAAATCCTGGCGCAGTCAGATGGCATTTGAGGGTGCGCAAATGCGAGGAAACCGTGTCAGTATATTTACTGGCACGTTAAAGATCCCCTTCGGGGTAAAATTCCAGCACCCCGGCGTCTCTTAAGCCGTAGTAGTTAAAAGGGTGTAAAACAAATACCATTAATTAAGACTCATTATATGAAAAATAGAGACTTCCAATAACATTAATTAAGACTCCTTATATGAAAAATAAAGACATAATGAAGCTCGTAACTGTATTTGACTATTCAGATTGTACTTTATTATTGTTGTTTTTGTTTCATTTGAGTGGATAGGACATCGTTGCATTCATCCCCGTGTACCTAGGTGAGTGTGGAATATTGCCTGATAACGTGTGCTATTGTGATGGCTGTATTAAAGTGTGTACTGTATTTGGAATTCAAGCGAGGATTGGGAAGGAATCGGTCATGGCTTTAGGCTAGGAACCATACCGGTATTTACCTGGAGAAGAAGTGGGAAGGCATGGTAAACCAATTCCTTGGCAGAGCCGGAAATCGAATTTGGACCTCCGGGGCGACAGCCAAAAATGCTAGCCACTACACCATATAATTTGTCCGATTAGACAACATATCAGTGCAGAAAAAATAATAAATTCCATATGAGCTGTTAGTAACCTTTACCTCCTCCTCTACCATCACCACATAGAACGTAACGTCGGCTATTTGCATTAAGGAAGAGGAAGGAAGGAAATAATGAAGAGGAAGGCAGGAATGAAGAGGAAGGGATGAAGAGGAAGGAAGAGGAATGAGGAGGAAGGAAGGAATGAAGAGGAAGGAAGAATGGAATGAAGGAAGTAATGAAGAGGAAGGAAGGAAAGAAGGAAGGAAGGAAGGAAGGAAGGAAGGAATGAAGAGGAAGGAAGAAAAGAAGGAAGGAAGGAAAGAAGTGTATTATTATTATTATAATTATTATTGTTATTTTCTTTTTAAGACCGCCTCGTTGTGCAGTGGTTAGAATTCTTGGCTGTTACGGCGGAGGCCCGAATTCAAATCCTGACGATGCCAAGAAATGTAAATCTGGTCTGAGGGCTGGAACGGGGTACACTCAACCTTGTGAGGCAATACTGAGAAGAGGTGGGTTCGATTCCACCTTTAGCCATTCTGGAAGTGGTTTCCACTCTATAACTCCAGGAAAATGCCGGGATGGTACCCAACTTAAGGTCTCGGTTGCTTCCGGATTTCAATATTTATATCTCCAATCTGCTTCTGAAACAAGTAGATCACTTCACCTACCTGTAGATGCCATCGCAACTTAAGCCGAACTGATGATGGTAAACGTTTACGCGATCGTGCTACTTTCAAACTTAACACAAATTTCCAACAGAAGAAACTTACACACTACCAGATATTTATATTAAACTAGCAGAAGTACCCGTTCTTCGAACGGTGTTATATATTAACACCAGACATTATCAATTGAGCTACTGTTGCAATGGTTAGCGGTTTGTCATTCCTTCATAAGTTTATCAGAACGAAGTTGTTTTCTGGGAATATCACACACACTGTTAATTTATGGGCCTTAAAATGTAGTTTTCGGAGACCCCTTATAGACTCGCGAATTTTGTGTCTCACAATGAGAAGCGCAATATAAGCTTTGATCGTCCTTCTAGGATAATTTTTATATTTCGCCTATTTTAGCATGTATTTTGAGAAGTTTTCCCTATATCCACCCTTCTACTGTATGGAAAGTACGGTGAGGAGTTTTATAAATGATTGGTGTATTGACTCATGTTTACCATACCTAATTTTACGATGCACCAAGCATCCGAACACGATTTATAGGCGTACATAAAGATACACAGAAAGACAGACAGACAATTCTATTGTCTAGAACATATCACGCAGTTATCCAAATATGGGTATATCTACCATACGTATCAAACAAAATTATCCTTACGATGAACCCGTATGTCGACAAAAAAGAAAAGAAAAAAGATTAGTTAAAATGTGCTCTCAAACTAAATTCACCTAACGTGTACTTCCTGACGTGAAATAGATTTGAAATCCTTGTAGATGAAACGCAATACACCTCACATAAAAATGACCCTCTACGTTGTGTTTGGTCCCCATACACAGGAAGACCTCTTTCATAAATTATAAAGGCTTTTGGTGCATGAAAATTCAGGTTCCTTAGCCTCAAATGGCCCAAAGTCCTAAAAGCCGCAAAAAATGCTGATTCAATTCAGGAATTTTTAAAAATAATGTTGCTGTTTGGAGATATAATATACTTTCTGTACTATATGTCGCACGTGAAATTGCATGAAAAAATTCTAGGTTACCCCTTGACCCCCTTAATTGCATTGACGAATTATACAGTCTACGTTGGTTCCGTGATATCCTTATAGCCATTTTCAAACTTTCACAGGAATGTAATAAATGGAGTAGCCTAATAATAATATCGTATGTCCTCGGATACCGGGTGCAAGCTTCGTAATTTGACACCCAGAGGGTAGCTTGCATGTCGAAATTTCATTGTTCCTTGAATCACTATGAAAGTCAAGGAGGGTAGATATCTAAGCTCCTTGAACACTATAGCGCTTTCTAGTAGAGAAATGAGGAAATTTGTGTTGGCCGAAACTCCTGAGGTTAATTTTGCCATTATGAACACGGCCTACTGAATTCAAATGGGTTCTTTGACATGCCAACATCCTATGACTTGCGAGTCGTATTTTTGCCGCCTTTCAAAAATCACTTACAGGCCGGACGTTTGTTTTAGACGATTGCCCTTGCCCTTGAACCCTGCGGGTGAGCCTACACACACTCACTCTCTCACCCTATCACTTCACATTTGTCACCACCGATCTGATGTAATGGAATTCCAGACTTGAGCAGACAGTACAGTCCACGTCGAAGTATTGTGTGACACGGAAGTACACGTTACGTAGTTACGAACAGAACGTCCTTATATTTGCCAGTGACTATACTTCAGCAATAGTGTGAAACAGCTTTATCAATCATCGGAGCGCTTGGGGCAGCTAATAACAGCACAGGTACTGTATTAACTCGCATCCAGGCTTCCATTAAGATTTTTCACTCGTCTAAAACAAACGTCCGGCCTGTACCAGGGCCAGGAGTGAACCTGCAATCTTGGGGTTAGTAGACCGACACGCTATCCACTCACCCACCGTGGCAAGGTATAAATGGAGTGACATTGCTTCTTACAGAAATAGATGGAATGTTGGATGCCACCCCTTGAGATAATGTTGTCATGGTTACCGATTTCCATTCCTTCATTAGTATGTTAAATTAAATTCAATTAGTTTTCTGGGAATATTTCAGATACTGTTGGTTTTAGAGCCTTATAATGTTGTTTTCGAGGCCCCCAAGTTCTTTTTCTGGCACCGAGGGGCTTTGTCTCCTCGTTGGACGCCATAATATAATACTACTAATAATAATATAATATAGGGATGGGAATATAATAGACCTGCCGTACCACACCCGCGGGTGTAAATCGCGTGAAAAATTTCTAGTGTACCCCTTGACCCCCTTAAGCGCATTATACGTATTGATGAATTTTACAGCTTAATTTGGTTCCGTGATAACCTTCTAGCCGTTTGCAAACTTTCATACCAATGTAATTAATGGAATTACATTGCGTCTTACAGCAATAGATGGACCTCTGAGAATCTGTTGCCATGGTTACCGGCGTGTATTCGTTCATTAGTTTATTAAATGAAATTAGTTTTCTGGGAATATCTCAAAATCGGTTGGTGTTAGGGCCTTAAAATGTGGATTTCGGAGACCCTTTAAGGCTCCCGAGTTTTGTCTCTCACATTGAGGGGATAAAAATGATCTTTGACTCGTCTTTCTACTCCTATTTCAGCATGTATTTTAAGGGGGTAGGCCCTCTTTTATGAGAGGTACGGAGAAGGGTTACGTCAATGATTAGTGTCGTGCCTCTGATGGATATCTGTACCAAATTTTACGTTGATACACCCTGCCGTTCTCGAGTTATAAGGGAACAAATTTGTCCACAGAAAACAAACAAACAGACAGACAGACTAAAAAAATATTTTCGCGCGCATCCATAATAAAACAGTCTGAAACGCGTAAATAACTCAAATTTCCGTAGAAATTGCGAAAAAAACATACAAACTTTAATTTTTATGTATGTAGAGATATACTGCACCGCTCGGCGTTGACCGTGTTTTATTGCACAAATTGTGGTTTTACTCGCTAACCGTTGGAGATACACGAAAAGTGATAAGGACCTTTTGGATAGAAAATTAAATGTTATATCTCGTGTATGCATCAAAAATTTGCTATTTCTTAGCGTTCTCTTTTTATTTGAAATGGAAATATGGAATTTTGAAACCAAAAGGTGTAGTGACGTCACATATGTGGGTTTTACTCGCTAGCCGTAGGAGATACACGAAAAGTGAAAAGGACCTTTCGGATAGGAAATTAAATTTTGAAGCTCGTATGTGCCATCAAAAGTTTGCTATGGAAATATGAAGTTTTGAAACCAAAGGGTGTAGTGACGTCACTAAAATGGTCGCCATTTTTTAATAGTGAAAAATATCGAAATTAAAATTATCCTATATGTAAACATGGTAAATCAGCTACATCCATGCAAAATTTCATTTAAATCGGACCAGTGGTTCTTGCGTTATTGAGTAACACACAGACAGACAGACACACACCATCTCATTTTTATATATTAGTATGATAAATGTGAATATAGCACATACTGTATTGAGTCGGTAGCAAGCTGAACTGCTATTCCCGAGATCGCTGGTTCACAACCGGCCAAAGTCGTCAGATTTTTAAGAGCGTTAAAATCTTTCTGTATGCCTTACTTCGGAGGGGGGGTAGTAAAGGCGGCGGGCTCATGTCATAGATTTATGCCATACAGGAGAACCTACCACTACAATTGGCAGTGTGCAGCCAAATGTTTAGGTTACATTTGGAAAGAAACGTTCTATTAAGTTCCAGCGTTCACCGCTAGGTGTCAGTGACAGTAGCACCTGGTAGCCAAAGTTGGAACTACTTAAAATTGAACTTGCTGGGAGCCCTCGGGCGTTCAATTAAAATACCCTGCTATGGCCATTGATGATGATGATGATGATAATTGTTGTTTTAAGGGCTTAACATCTAGTTTATCGGCCCCCAATGATTTGGGTGATAGTGAAAGATGAGATGAGAATGAAAACTATAACTAATACTAACTACAAACCCACACACCAGAAGAAGAAATGGTAAACAAATGAAGGATAAGGCAAATAAAGGACAGGAAGAAAAGAAATGCCCTCAACCCTCTAAGAATGAGGATTGAGGGATTTGGAAGGAAGGAGAGCCATGAAAGGCAGATAGGAAATGTAAAGAGAGAGCCCGCCCCAAGGTCATAGGAAATAGGAGACAAAACGGACCCAGCTCAGGAATCCCTCGGGGTCGCCAACTCCCAAACGCACCAGCCGTGAACCCTTGAGTGTGTAGCACTATCCAGGGTGCCTTGTGCAGAAGGCAGGAGATAACATGAAAAGAAAAAGAAGGCTGACTCCCCGCAGAAGGAGAGTATCAGGAAAGATGAGACAAGGCCCAATTAAGGCGGGAAAGGAAGAGACTCCCTAGGCCTTGGATACCCTAATACCGTCGGGGTCGGAAAAGAACAAGAGTTGAACAAGAGAGGTCGACAGGAAAGAAGACGGAGAGGAGCCCAGTACAAGTAAATGGAAGCAATGCCGGACTCAGCTGGGGTCCCGTGTTCGCCAACCCACGTCCCACAAGTTGTGAGCCCCTGGGGGACCGCTATTATTCTCTTTCGTGCAATAAAATTTGAACTGAAGAATTGATCACTGGGGAACTTGTGCTTGCGAGCACTTCCTGACTCGTAAGATGAGAGCACCAAATTTAATTTAAAGAACACCGTGGTACTCGCTTGCACCAGGTTGAGAAAACCTGACGTATAATGGACTCGTGGTAACACAAGGCAAATGCATTGCACATTACACCGTTGCACGGTGTTATCGGATGTGAGATTTCGAGTGTTTGTGAAGTCTTATATTACTCGCAGACTCAATGCTGAGAGATGCTTTCTCGTGCATGTCTTGATAGGGCGCAATTTGAGTCACAGTGTCTCTGCAATGCATATTGCAGCAGCAACACAAAGGCTTCAGCAGCAACTGCTCAAGACCGCAAGTTTCTTGGTCTACTGACTCAAGTAAAGAAGCAGACATGCGGAAGTTTGCGTCAAGTGTTCAAGTGTGGGGGTGGGGTGCTAACATCAGAGGACGCCCGCCGACGCTGTGACGTCGGAGAGGCGCCGCTATTATCTTCGTGTACCACGTGTAACGCAACAGCGAGCACGCAATGGCCCCGTCACATAGGCTCTCCCTGTTTTAATGAACAAACATTCACTTTGGGAGGCATTTCCTCTACCTGCCGCCATACACCTCCATATTACTAAACCAGGTTTAATGAACTCTTGGTAAAATATTCTCAAATTAGTAAGAGCATGGCATTTTCTAGCTTTACTATCACTGAGTGATTGGCTGCTGAGAAAACAATTAATCCTAGGAATGCCAACAGAGCAACCCCCCCCCCCCCCCCTCTTGTACCTACCACCTGCTATTTCTTCCTAAAATTCTTTTGATATTTGAGATGAATTCTTGTAAACATTAACTTTTGTTACTAACTAACAAATATTCATAATTAGAGCCCAAATTTACATTTAAGATCCGTGCATGTTTTGGCCTTTCGGGGAGAAAATTCATGCATAGTGCATATTTTCAACATTTTGAATTTATTAGCTAATTAAAAGTGTAGGAATAATTTGAACTCGTAATTAAGTCGAAATGTCCGTCATCCTGACTGAATTGTGTCTTCCTCATTCCACAGATAACATTGTCACCAGCGTTCACACTTGAGTCGTCCAGTTGCAAAACTCGTTTAATACTTGTGAATAAGGCTCATGTCGTGAAATTATTTATGTAATAGCTTGCCACGGTGGGTGTGTGGATAGCGTGTCGATCTGCTAACCTCAATATTGCAGGTTCGCTCCTGGCCGTGGTGAGTGATTTTTCAAAGGCGGCAAAAATACGACACGCATGTCATACGATGATGGCTTGTCAAAGAACCCATTTAAATTCAGTAGGCCGTGTTCATAATGGCAAAAATAATCTCGGGAGTTTCTGCCAACACAAAGTTCCTAATTTCTCTTCTAGACAGCACTATAGTGTTCAAGGAGCTTAGATACCTAACCTCCTTGACTTTCATAGTGATTCAAGGAACAACGAAATTCGATATTATTATTCTTGCATCGTTATGCCCGACTCAGGAGCACGGTTGAACCTGTTTAGCTGATGTGTTGGCCTTCTTTTCCTTCCAAAATCTCTTCATCCTCTCGCTGAGCGTCTTTCTTCGGTCTTCTGTCCAAGTTATGGTGGCCCTGGTGTTGGGTTTGTCCTCAAATTGGTGATTGTCGATTAGGGTTCTGAATTTGCATCTGTCCTGTATAATATTGTCTGAAATGTTGATTTCCTGGAGATCTGTTTCAATTTCACGTAGTCAGCTGTTCTTGGTTTTTAGTGAGAGGGCCAAGTTGAGAATTCTTTTAGTCAATCTGCCATTATTCATTCTGATAATGTGCCCGTAAAATTTCAATCGTCTTTTCCGAAAAGTATGAGACATTTTTTCACATTGGCGATATATTTCCTGGGATGACTTTTTCCTCCAGATTCCCTCTATAAAAACTGGGCCATACATTTTTCGTAAAATTTTCCTTTCTTGTTTTTCAATCTCTTTGGTTAAAGATTTGCCACCAATGATTAAGGTTTCTGATGCATATAACGCCTCCGGTTTGATTACTGTATTATAATGTCTAAGTTTTGCTTTCCGAGATATTGATTTTTTGTTATACCTATTCCAAGTGATTCTGTAAGCTTTCTGTAATTTGGAAATTCTCTCCTTATTTGCTTCACGGTTTAAACCAGAGGGCTGAATAATTTCTCCCAGATATTTGAATTCGTTCACTTGAAAGATTTTGCCGAATTTAGTTCTCATAGGTTGTCCGTCTAAGTATCGTGAGGCTCCTTCCATGTACTGAGTTTTCTCATAAGAAATTTGAACTCCCGTTTTGATGGCAATTTCATGTAATTTTTCAATGGAATGAATTGCTTCTTGCCTGTTATTAGAAAGGATTGCTATGTCATCAGCAAAGGCCAAACAATGTACATGAATTCTATCTTTGAGTAGTCTGCCAAGGGTTATTCCCTTAGTTTCCTATTCCCAGGTCCTGATTATCTTCTCAAGTACGAGGTTGAACAGTAACGGAGATAATCCGTCTCCTTGGCGGACCCCAGTGTTAATTGAAAAAGGCTCAGATATTTCGCCGAGGAATTTAACTTTTGACGTAGTGCCAGTTAGTGTTTGTCTGATTAATTTTCTTGTTTTTCTATCCACTTGAAATTCTTCTAGAGTATTGAAAAGTGTTTGACGATCTATAGAGTCATATGCTTTTCTGAAATCTACAAAGGTAATGACTGTCTGTCTGGTTTTGCGCATTTGTAGGATAGTTTTGAGATTAAGAATTTGTTCCGTACATGATCTTCCTTTTCGGAAACCTGCCTGGTATTCTCCAATCAGACGGTCTGTTTGTTTCTCAAGTCTAGTGAGCAGGGCTTTGGAGAAAATTTTATAAATAACTGGTATCAAGGAAATTCCTCTATAATTATTGATGTTGGTTTTATCCCCTTTCTTATGCAGTGGATGGATTAGCGCACATTTGCAATCCTCAGGTATTTCTTCGGTGATCCAGATGTTCTCAATAATTGAGTGGATTTTCCGGGCTACGTTCTCACCACCTATCTTCAGCATTTCGGCAATTATACCATCTTCCCCTGGGGCTTTATTATTTTTGAGTCCATGTATTATTTCTTTAATTTCTTCCAATGTTGGGGGTTCTGAATCTTGGTTGGATGTTGTTTTTTCAAAGAAGAGTTGTTCTTTAGGGGATTCACAGTTTAAAAGATCCTTGAAATAATCTGCTAAAAGTTTGCAATTTTCTTGATTATTTGTTTCCAATGTCCCATCCGGGCGTTTGAAGCAAAGACTGGGTGCCTGATAATTTGATAATTCTTCTCTGAAGGTTTTTTAGAAGTTTCGTGTATTGTTTTTAGTAAAATCTTGTTCAATTTCAGCCAAACTGTAGTGATCGTACTTGCGTTTTTCAGATCTGATGATTTTAGAGGTTTGTTTCTGTACTTTGGTGAATTCGTGTCAATTTTGTTCCGTTTTGTGAGAATTCCAATTCTGCCAGGCTTTAATTCTGAAGTTTATAGCCTTGTAACAGGTTTCGTTCCACCACCTATGCTTGCGTTTCCTGGGCGGTGTGCCAATGTTTTGAGAAGCTTTCGAAAGTATATCTTTGAGTTCTAACCAGCCAGAAGAATCGTGAGTAGGGATACTTTCTGGGAAAGTACTGGCGTTCTGTTTAAGAAATTCTGGATCGACGCGCAGATTTTTTGTTATTTTTGGTTTGGACCTGTTTGGTTGAAATTTTACCTTGATTAAGGATAGATGGTGGTCAGAGTCAATGACTCCTTTCTTGACTTTGACATTCATAATTTCTTTTTGATTCTTTTTGGAAATAGCCACATGATCTATTTGAAATTCTCCTAAGTGAAAATTAGGGGATCTCCAGGTCTTTTTCTTGTGTGGAAGTGCCATGAAATGTGTTGACATTAGTTTGAGATCAAAAGTTTTGCAAAAATCCAGTAATCTTTCTCCATTTTTTATTAGTTATATTGCGTGCTGGATATTGTCCTACAATGGTCCTGAATTTCCTTTCTCTACCAATTTGGGCATTAAAATCTCCCAATAGGATTTTTATGTGATGATTTGGAATGATGGCTGTAGTTTCTTCCAGCAGTTCCCAGAAGTCTTCCACCTTTTGTGGATCTTTACGATTGTAGTTGTTGGTGGGTCCATGCGCATTAATAAGCATATAAGCTTTGTTTCCTGATTTAACGGATAGTGTTGAAATTCTTTCAGAAGGCGAGGAAAAGTTAAGCACTGAGTTTATAATGTTTTTTCTGACAGCAAATCCAGTGCCAAATTGTAGTGGCTTCATATGGAGGGAGATTGCTGGCTTGCCTTTATAAATTCTATAATTTCCTGATTCAAAATGATTTTCATCCGTGTATCTGGTTTCCTGTAGTGCTAAAATTTGGATGTTGAAGTTATCCAACATGTCTGTTAATTGTTTTAACTTGCCAGTTTTCCGAAGTGTGTTGATGTTTAAGCTACCAATGAAAGTTTTGCATTTTGGGCGAAGAGATTTGGGAAGCTCCGATACATTCCCGCATGATGTTCTCGGTCCCCCAGAATCCGATGACCGAGAAAAATAACTAGTATGTCTACTAGGGCCTGGGGTAGTTATATTGTAGGTTGTTTCCATCATGCTAACAAGTTGAAAGTAGTGGGGACATCGATATATGTCGGTGTCATGGTTACAACTGAAGTAGTGAGCTTCAGAGGTTGCTGAAGATGTTGTCAAGCTGTGCCTGTTTTTGGTCCGCGAGAGGTATTTTATTTCCCTCAAACCCTCCGGACAAGTCCGGCGAGCCTCCCTATCCGCCACCTGGGACGCGCCCGATAGGGGAACAGGCAGAAACCCCCACGGGCGATATTATTATTATTATTATTATTATTAATTATTTAATTATTTTATTTTGTTTTACTTTATTTTATTTTTTATTATTTTGTTTTGTTTAATTTTTTGTTTTGTTTTTTGTTTTCTTTGTTTTATTTATTTTTTATTTTATTTTGATTTGTTTTATTTTAATTTTCCAGAAAACAAACACAAAAACAAAAAACACGAAGCAAAAAGCAAAATAAAAAACCGAAGCAAAAGCAGAAACAAAAAAACAAAAAACACGAAGCAAAAAGCAAAATAAAAAAACAGAAGCAAAAGCAGAAACAAAAAAACAAGAAACACAAAGCAAAAAGCAAAATTCAAAAAGCAAAAGCAGAAAACAAACACAAAACCAAAAACCAAAAGCACAGAGCAAAAAGAAAAAAATAGAAAACAACAAACACAAAAGTTACGTGAGGCAAAGCCCACAGAAACGTTTCTCATGAAAATGATTCTTATTCACAAGTGGGTCAAACGAGTTTTGCAACTGGACGACTCACTTCAATTTCCATCTCCTCATCACAAAGCTCTGAATATCCCAAATACTTCATACTAAGGGCGCCAGGGAATGTTCTCCGCAGCGCCTACATGCTGCTGCGTGAGGCAGCTTCAGCAGTTACTACCCTGCCAGGTAATTGTTACCGCAAGACGTGGAGCGGGGCTGTTGTGTATACATTAAGTCAGCTCGCCACGTTAGAGCTGCCGCGTGCGGGAGCGGGAAAGAGGGGTAACGCATGTACAGTCATACAATGAGAACACACCGCACAGCGCAAGACTGAGCACGAACCATGCACACACACGAAATGCGATGAGATTTTGCTGGCGATGACTGCACGTCTATCGCTGGCGTGTGACTGGGCGGAGAACATTAGTTCCGATTTCCACCACCGCTGGTAGTGTAGTACGTTGGCAGCATGGCTGCTGCTTGTATCAAAACAAACAGTAAACTTTGTACTCATCACAGCCATTCATAACAGATGCTGGAAGTTTTGCCCTTGTGTTCGAAGACAGATTTCAATACGTCCACACAGTCATATTGTCGAAGACTTTCACTAAAGTTTCTTGCGTAATGGACTGCACATACTTAATGATATTCACTTTAAGTTCGTCATTCGCTTTTGGATTATTTTGTGAGCCAGTCACACGAAATTTACCTATCAAATCCCGAACGGTATCCCGGTTTGGACATTTTGAATTAGGAAACCGCGCCTGATATTTTAGTTTAACATTTTCTGTAAACCAGTGGTTCTTAACCGGTGGTCCACGGACCAAAGGTGGTCCGCGGGGGAAAAGCGACCACCAGCACGTATAAAAAGTGGCCAATAAATGGGGATTTCGAAAAGGTTGTGCGTTGAACGAGAATCGTCCGAATGTATTCGCAGCGATGACTATAAGGGTTCGAATTGAAATATCTTTAAAATAAGGGTTATTGAGGAAGGGTTATAACTGATAAGGTGTATTGGGGAGAGGGGGTGGTCCGTGCATGATTCAATTTTAGGCTGAGTGATCGGCAGACTTCTACGGGTTCAGAATCACTGCTGTAAACCAATCGCCTTCGCGAAAAACGAATTCCACCAAAAAAGGTCTCTCTTCAGTAGGAAATATTATCACCTGTATACTGTTGCACTCTTCCAATGATCTATCTAAACGCAATACACACTGCCCATTTCAACAGCCCACAGCCTTCACTGTACCGCTATCCTGTCAAGGACACTGCGCTGCCAACTAAACTGCTGATGCAACCTTTCGCAGCAGCACGTAGGCGCTGCGGAGAACATTCTTTGGCGCCCTGTATTGTCTCTCAAATTAAGGAATTTTCTTACAATTCATCACCATCCTCTTCATTTCTCCTATTCCATCTGACACTGGATGGGGGCAAATATGGTTCCCCTCCACTTTGTTCTGTCATTCCACCATTCCTCTTCCGACACTGTGTTCCAATCCAGGTTCCTTTTACTAATGCTATTCTTCACCGAGTCCATCCAACGCATTCTTGGTCTTCCTCGACCTCTCTTCCCTGTCAACCGTCGTTCCAGTGCTCGTCTTGGTAGCCATACTTCATTCATCCGTTTGACATGTCCAAACCATCTCAATCTATTTTGCTCCAGTTTGTCATTTAGTTTATGTACTCCCAGTTCTTTCCGTATATCTTCATTTCTCACTCTGTCTCTCCTCGTTTTCTGGACCATACTTCTCAGGAATCTCATCTCAGCTGTCTGTACTCTGCTCGCATCCCTCTTAGTCATCGTCCAAGTTTCTGCTGCATATGTCATTATAAGAACATAATATGCTTTGTACATAACTTCTTTAGCCTTAATTGGTATATCCTTGTTCCATACTAGTCCCCGTAAATCTTGGTAGAAAGCACTCCCAAGTTGTATTCTTCTGCTAATTTCCAAATCTAGTCTTCCATCTTCAGTCAGTTCACTTCCCAAGTATTTGATGTGTTTCACCACTTCCAATTCCTTATCTCCTACTTTGATTAATCCTTTTCCTTCTTTCTTACCTTTACACAACACCACTGCTTTACGCTTCTTTACATTTATCTTCAATGCCCATTGCTCAATCTTTTCATTTATCACGTCTAACTGTTCTTGTACCTCCATCACATCCTCGACCCAGATCACAACATCGTCTGCAAACAACATTACCTTCATCTTTGCCCTACTCTAGTCCTTCATTGCTGCCTTCATGATGTCATCCATCATCATTAAGAACAAAAATGTTGGCAACACACTTCCTTGCTTTAGTCCAGTGTCAATTTTAAATCATTCCGATGTCCCGACTCTAGTCTTAAGACTACTGTAGCAATCCATGCACATTCCATTTATCATGTCTCCTCAAATTAAGGAATTTTCTTACAATTCTTGCCCGCAATTAGTGCGCCTGCACCCAGCATGGACTGGCCCACGTGTTTTACCCCTACTCTTCCCAAAAACTAGCCACGGGGTTTCGGGAAGCAGACAGAGAGACGTCAGAGCTGCGCTGTTATTGTGACGACAGTCGCGCTTTACACTTTGGCACCCCGCGCTGTTGCTTAAGAATTCTTGTATTCGATCATTATTTTAGAATTATTGTTGTCATGCCACCTGTTAACAAGATGTTCAGGAAAGAACATATAGCCAACTTTCTCCTAAATGCATGGGTATTGTCATAACTCTTTGTCCTTTTCAAGGAGTATGATTGAATGTTGGTTGTAGTAGCTTGTTGAAATACAACGTGCTATAGGGATATTAAACATAAATATGAGGTGCAGTTTGCTAGTGCTACCTCTGTACCAAATTTCGTTCAATTCGGTTTCACCGTGTTTGAATTGATAGGGGGAATCGATTTGCACACATACTTGGCCACCGTCTGCAAAATATTGGGCTGAAGTTCTTGCAGTTTGGTCAGAATATGTTTCCCACATAAAGATATGGTGTTGCAAAATTTGGTAGAGACTAGATTATTAGGTTGGTCGTAATTACATTTTAGCTTTTAACATTTGGGTGGCCGCGATTACGTTAACGTCAAGATAGCGGTGATATAAAACATGACACTGAGGTGCCCTTTGCTAGTGCTACCTCTGTACCAAATTTCGTACCATTCGGTTTCACCGTGTTCGAATTGATAAGGGGAATCGATTTTCACACAAAGATGGCCGCCATCCGCAAAATATTAGGCTAATGACCTATTAGTTTGGTCAAAGGATGCTCCCTCCAAAAAGGTATGTTGTTGCTAAATTTGCTAGAGATCGGATGATTAGGCTAATCGTAATTTGATTTAAGCTTTGAACATTTGTGTGGCCGCCATTACGTTTCCGTCAAGATGGCGGCGATATAAAACATGACACTGAGGTGCCCTTTGCTAGTGCTACCTCTGTACCAAATTTCGTTCCATTCGGTTTCACCGTGTTTGAATTAATAGGGGGAATCGATTTTGACACAAAGATGGCTGCCATCCGCAAACTATTAGGCGAATGACTTATTAGATTGGTCAAAGGATGCTCCCTCCATAAAGGTATGTAGTTGCAATATTTGGTAGAGATCGGATGATTAGGTTAATCGTAATTTGATTTAAGCTTTGAACATTCGTGTGGCCGCCATTACGTCTCAGTCAAGATGGCGGCGATATAAAACATGCCACTGAGGTGCCCTTTGCTAGTGCTACCTCTGTACCAAATTTCGTTCCATTCGGTTCCACCGTGTTCGAATTAATAGGGGGAATCAATTTTGACATAAAGATGGCCGCCATCCGCAAACTATTAGGCTAATAACCTATTAGATAGGTCAAAGGATGTTCCCTCCATAAAGGTATGTTGTTGCAAAGTTTGGTAGAGATCGGATGGTTATGTTAGTCCTAATTTAACTTAAGCTTTGTACATTTGTGTGGCCACCATTACGTTTCCGTCAAGATGGCGGCGATATAAAACATGACACTGGGGTGCCCTTTACTAGTACTACCTCTGTACCAAATTTCGTTCCATTCGGTTCCACCGTGTTCGAATTAATAGGGGGAATCAATTTTGACATAAAGATGGCCGCCATCCGCAAACTATTAGGTTGATGACCTATTAGTTTGGTTATGGAGGGAGCATCCTTTGACGAATCTAATAGGTCATTAGCCTAATAGTTTGCGGATGGCGGCCATCTTTGTGTCAAAATAGATTACCCCTATTAATTCGAACACGGTGAAACCGAATGGAATGAAATTTGGTACAGAGGTAGCACTAGCAAAGGGCACCTCAGTGTCATGTTTTATATCACCGCCGTCTTGACGGAAACGTAATGGCGGCCACACAAATGTTCAAAGCTTAAATCAAATTACGACTAACCCAATCATCCGGTCTCTACCAAATTTTGCAACAACATACCTTTATGGAGGAAGCATCCTTTGACAAATCTAATAAGTCATTAGCCTAATAGTTTGCGGATGGCGGCCATCTTTGTGTCAAAATGGATTACCCCTATTAATTCGAACACGGTGAAACCGAATGGAATGAAATTTGGTACAGAGGTAGCGCTAGCAAAGTGCACCTCAGTGTCATGTTTTATATCGCCGCCATCTTGACGGAAACGTAATGGCGGCCACACAAATATTCAAAGCTTAAATCAAATTACGATTAACCTAATCATCCGATCTCTACCAAATTTTGCATCAACATACCATTATGGATGGAGCATCCTTTGACCAAACTAATAGGTCATTAGCCTAATATTTTGCGGATGGCGGCCATCTTTGTGTGAAAATCGATTCCCTCTATTAATTCGAACACGGTGAAACCGAATGGAACGAAATTTGGTACAGAGGTAGCACTAGAAAAGGCCACCTCAGTGTCATGTTTTATATCACCGCCATCTTGACGGAAACGTAATCGCGGCCACCCAAATGTTAAAGGCTAAAATGTAATTATGACCAACCTAATAATCTAGTCTCTACCAAATTTTGCAACAACAAATCTTTATGTGGGAAGCATATTCTTACCAAACTGCTAGATCATCAACCCAATAGTTTGCAGATGGTGGCCAAGTATGTGTGCAAATCGATTCCCCCTATCAATTCAAACACGGTGAAAACGAATTGAATGTTTTTTTTACAGAGGTAGCACTAGCAAAGGGCACCTCATATTCATGTTTAATATCCCTATAGCACGTTGTATTTCAACAAGCTACTACAACCAACATTCAATTATACTCCTTGAAAAGGACAAAGTGTTATAACAATACCCATGCATTTAGGAGAAAGTAGGCTATATGTTCTTTATTGAACATCTTGTTTCAATTTATAATGCATGCTTTGTCATATACTAGTGCATGATTGCATGCATGTTTTTGAAAAAAAAATAGGCTTAAGTAACCGCCTTTTGTCCGCGTGTGTGTGAATGTGTGTGGGTGGGTGTGTGTGCCCCCTCCTCTATAATAAAATCTAAACGGGTAGAGCGATTTCAATGAAACTCGGTAAGGTCATAGTAATATCTTGGCCAACCCCGATGTTCCCTTCCAATTTTATTACGTCTTACCCATCCAACATGGCGTCTGTGCAAACATTTCATCTTCATTCTATATTTCCGCAACTATTAATTATATCACCATAAAATTCATGTTATCGCCCCATAGCATTACTAAGTATGTTGTATAAGCTACTGGAAAGAATGGTGTATAACAGAATCTGTCACAAGATCTTCAAATCTATACCGGTTGAACAAGCCGGATTCAGACCTAACCGCAGCTGCACAGACCAAGTCCTTTCGCTAACAACCTTCATAGAAGCAGGTTTTCAGAATAAAGAGAAGGCATCAATAGCATTCATTGACCTAACAGTTGCATACGACACTGTCTGGAGGCAAGGTGTCATACTGAAACTCCTTCAAGTGATACCAAGTATGAAAATTAGCCATCTCATCAATGAAATGCTCAGTAACCGATGTTTCCAAGTAATTATGGGCAACTGCATCAGCTCACAAATGAAGCTGAACAATTGCCTGCCACAAGGATCGGTCCTTGCCCCTCATTTGTTCAGTCTATACATATCAGATATGCCTGAAACAAAGTCAACGAAGTTTGGGTATGCTGATGACTGGGCCCTTGCTACGAGGCATAAAGAACTTGAAACAACCGAAACCATACTGACCAATGACTTATCAACAATTGGAGAATATTTCCGGAAATGGAGGTTACAGCCAAGTGCCACGAAGAGAGAAGTATCCACGTTGCACCTAAGCAACAGGCTGGCCAACAAAGAGCTCACTGTTCATTTTGAAGGAAAATTGTTGAGACATAATAGGAACCCGAAATATCTAGGGATAACATTTGATAGAACGCTCAGTTTTAAGGAACACCTAACAAAAACAGCTGCCAAAATTAAAAATCGGAATAACATCCTTCAAAACCTGTGTGGCACATCTTGGGGATCTTCTGCATCAACACTGCGCACCTCAGCTCTGGGTCTGGTTTACCCAGTTGCCGAATATTGCTCGCAAGCTTGGCTAAACAGCACACACACTAAGCTTATCGACACTCAGCTTAACTATACAATGTGCCTTATAACTGGCACAATCAGACCCACGCCGACTTTCTGGCTACCCATACTTAGCCACATACAACCTCCATCTCTGCGTCGGAAAATTGCACTATTAGGCGAGTACAAAAAGCTGTACGAAAATCCACACCTTGCTGTGCATGAAGACATACCAAACATCGGAAGAGGAAGGCTTCGCTCTCGTCATCCACCCCTTGAAAACCGCGAGAACTTTAGATGCCAACAACTTTAATACTGATGACTGCTGGAGACAATCATGGCAGACTAACGCAACAGCAGAGCAATTGAAGATGCCGTGCGTATCAACGAAGCCACCCAGTTTTGAATTACCACGCAAGGACTGGTCAGTACTTAATAGAATAAGAACCAACACTGGAAGATGTGCAGACCTTCTGAACAAGTGGAGGAAAAGAGAGTCTCCAAGCTGTGACTGTGGTGCTGAAATGCAGACGGTCTTCCATGTTGTGCACGAATGTCCCTTGAGAGCTTTCGCTGGTGACCAATCAGAGTTTCTGGTGATGACGGAGGGATCACTGGACTATATTCATGGACTTGATATTAGTTTGTAGTCTGTTATAATTATCTTTATGATTGTAATATTATTTAACTGTACATTTTGTGATGTAGCCATACGCTAAATAAAATAAACCATAAAATTTTGCACGGTAAACAAGGGCACTAAGAGAAGTTCAGCTATGTGACGTTGAAAAACCTGTTAAGTACAAAACGAACATGGCGGCCAGGCGAAGTTGAAACATTTTGACAGACTTTTCTCCGAGCGCAGTGAGCATTGGTCAACAAACGTTTATACACATTGTAATGGACTGACATCTAATTTAGCTCAATTGTTTTCATAACCTCAAGAGGTCGGCTGCGCGAAATTTTACAATGAAGATTTTATTTTCTGTGTCCTAATCGTGCGATCGAAGTCATCGTTTGAATAATGAACGTACGCAATAATCGTCATCTAATAGTACATAACTATACGGTCAACATATATAAAAGTCCAGCATGGCGACCATTCTAAATATTTAGACGGTTCTCAATATCTATTAATCTATGACAGCAATCAAACTGAAATTTTGTATGTTGATAAAGGCTATGGACATAAGTATGATACACGTATGAAGATAGGCTATTTAGTTCTTCACGGAACTATTTGTTTTTGAATTGATAGTGCATGGAAGTCCGGGCTCTACCCATAATGATGTAGTTGGTTTGCAGTTTATACTGTCTTAAGAGTGTGGTCAGACACATTCAAACACGAGTGGGCACGAAGTTCCTCGCCGTCGGTAATTGTCATAAAAAATGTTTTATGTTGCATTGACAGTCTGTTTCTTTACTTACAGCTTAGTTGGCCACAGTGAGTATAATTATATAGTTTCTTTGTTGTGGAACATAGCTGAATATAAATTGTATAGATCAGCATCACTATTTGAAATTTGCACCTGATGGATGCTGATATATTCTCTGAGCAAACTAAACGTGTAGAATTCACAGTGAAAGAGATGATTCATTAAATTGGAAGAAGATCATTGAAAATGTTTTGCATTTCAAATCAACAGATCAGTCAGCTGTTTATTTGATGGCAAGTCTTTGAAAGGTTAACAGTTGATAAAGTAACGAAATTGAAATAAGCTCTGTAATTAATGTCAAATTGGAAGGTGAAAAGCTAAAGGAAGTAGGACTCTTCTGCTACTTAGAAAACAAATAACCAGTGATGGACGAAGAAAAGAGGATATGAAAAGTAGGTTGGCTCAGGCAAGGAAAGCATTTCTACAGAAAATGAATTTGACATCAAATATAGATTTTGGTATTAGGAAGTTATTTTTGAATCGTGGCACTCTATGGAAGTGAAACTTGTACTGTTGGGGCAGCAGAAAAGAGGAGAATAGAAGCGTTTGAAATGTGGTGTTACAGGAGAATTATAAAGAACAGATTTGTTCAGGTTTGGTAAGTTCTTTGACAGCCCCTTTCGAATGCTATGTTTATCTTACGTCACTGTGCCATAGATTTATCGATCCCTCTGATTTTCAGGGGTATGTATCTGTGAAGTGACTACAACTCTGCTCTTTCTCCACTCCATAACTAGATAGCAGCACGCTTCTTGTGTCCGACTTGAGTCTATAGGAGGCAGTGAAGAAGGAGACCATGACTTATTAGTTGTTTCTCTGTATTCCAGGGATGCTATTATGAATTGTAGTAGATTTGGCTTTTACTGCAAAACATTGTGGGATGAGGAATATTATAACAAGCACAAAACATTACAAACCCGGAGGCTTTAAGGCTCCGCAGAAATATAAGATGATGTGTGAAATAAAGTAGTGTTATTTCTATTCATACTACAAACGAAGTTAAAACATGCCAGTTACAGTCCATTCATTACGTAATTATGAATTGCTATTAATTCAGTCCACTCATCAAGTAGCCATGAAGTAAGCTATTTAACCAGAGAATAAGATCAAGGTCCCGATTAGATGGGTAGATGAAATGGTATTAAGATGAGTGGAAAAGGAGAGATGTATCTGGCGACGGCTAATGAAGAGAAGAGATAGGTTGGTAGGACATACAATAAGGCATCGAGGAATAGCAAATTTAGGAAAAGGTCGAGGACAAGAACTGTGGGGATAAACCAAGGTTAGAAAATGTAGGGCGTGGTACAGATGAAACGATTAGCTCAGGACAGGGAGGCATAGAGGACTGAATCAAAATAGTCAAAAGACTGAAGACTCAAACTGCAACAGTGTGTTAGCATACCGTACTTCACCTACCACCTCTGAGTCGCGGGAACTGTTAACTTATGTGGGATTTTCTAGGTGAAATGCCGAACTTTGTGGTTTTGATTCCACGTAAAATGAGGTCACATAGCTAAAATTAATAATTAATTAATTGATTAATTAATTAATTAATTCCTTCCTTCATAGGATTTTAACCAGCTCTTTCAAAGTTTGATTGTAAAGCATTTCTGCCTCTTAGTCATGATTACTAGATGTAAAACGTTCATTGTCGTGTCATAGAAGGGCTGTTGAAATTTGGTCAAATGTGTAGCACACAGATATGCTTGTTGTAGATCGTGAATAAAGCAATTTACAAACTTCCTCGTGAAGTTTCATTCAAAACTTTCCACATACATACTGATGACAATTACATGACGAGTCTAACTCTATAGAGATATAATGGTGATTCGCTCAAATAATTTTACTCTTAGAGCTCTACGTATTTAAAAAATCTCTTCGAATGATATCTCCATAGAAGAAGAGCGAATGAGATTTCCCCACGTAACTTTCGTCGTTATCTCATCAGCCCTTATTCAGCGGGTGAAATGTGAGGGGCAGGGGTGGGAGATGTTATACAAGCGACAGCAAATAAACTTGTTAAAACTGTACTGTACAATGGATGAAGGCTTGGTCTCACTTTCTGACAACCAAACCACACTGCGTGCGCTCCTAAAGTTTGTTTTGCATATTGTGGATCTCTCTCGGCAAGGCTTTGATACAATAAGAGCGCTCTATTATGAACACCATCCTAGCAGGATTTTTGAGAAAATAAAATATTAGTATAACACAAACTTGCATTAAAAGCACAGGGATGTTTGTCATTAATGCAAATTGGTGGAGGGATTCTAAACAACCTTTTCTGACAAAGATAATTTACAAGTGGTTGCAACGACAGATTGAAATAGAGTTAGGTACATACTTCTTTGGTCTCCAGAGAAACGTAGAAACAAAGGACGTTGTACTAAGTCTTAGCCTGTGCTTGGAAGGTAGAGAAGAGAACGTTCATGGCATTGGTAGGCTTAGAGAAGGCTTTTGATGACTTAGATTTTAATACATTGTTTGACAGCTTGAGAAACATTGAGATAAAGTACAGGGATAAGAGAGTGATCTACAATCCGTACAGAAATGTGCCCTCCAATCCACACATAAATCAGACTGTAGTTATTAAGAATTGAAGGCCATGAGATTTGGTTCGATTTATTTTATTTCTACGTATACATTTAGAGCTCAGATTTATATTATGTGAACTTTGAATAACATCGAATCTCTTACACTAAAGACGGTCACTGACCTACCGGCTTCATTTTCCATGCATACACATCAATAAAAATGTCGCTTAGCAACCATTGCTATGTAAGTTACATCTTAGTTACCAAACCACTGCCTCCTTATCATACTAATAAATAACAAGTTGGTCCGTGAAGAACTATTCAACCTATTTTCATACATCCTACTTACGTTAATTCCCTCTATCAACCAACCAAATTTCAGTTTGATTGCTGTAATAGATTCGTAGATATTGGGAATCGACTAAATATTGTGGATGGTCGCCATGTTGGATTTTTATACATGTAGGTCTTAGAGTTATGTACTGTTACATGAAGTGTATTGTGAACGTGTAGTATACAAACTTCAATCGCATGATTAGGACACAAGAAGTAAAAAACAGATTTTAAAATTTCGCACAGCTGCCATCTTGTGGTTATGGAAACAACTGAAATACATTAGATGCCAGTGAATTAACATTTGTATAAGGATTTACTGTACCAAGTGTCACTGCACTCGGATGGTTAAGTTGCGAGAAACGACCATGTGAATATTTATATTTCGCGTCGCCGCCATGTTGGATTTGTGTTCACCAGGTTACAGAAAGTCCGATAGGTGAACTTAGCCTATGTTCATAGCCCCTATGAACATTAAAAAAATCAGTTTGATTGCTGTAATAGATTCGTAGATATTGAGATCCATCTAAATATTTCGGATGATCGCCATGTTGGATTGTTATATGTATAGGCCATAGAGTCATGTACCATTAAAGGAAAATTATTGCGTAGGTTCATTATTCAAACTTTCACTTCGATCGCATGATTACGACACAAGAAATAAAAACTTAATTTTAAAATTCGCACAGCCGCCATCTTGAGGTTATGTAAACAATTGAACTAAATTAGATACCAGTGCATTACAATGTGTATAAACATTTCCTGTACCAAGTTTCATTGCGTTTGGATCATTAAATCGCGAGAAAGTTCTATTTAAAATTTTCAAATTCGCTTCACCGCCATATTCGTTTTGTAGTTAACTGGTTTCTGAATGTCTTATAGATGCACTTACAGTAGTGCCCTTTACCTCCGTACAAAATTTCAGGGTATAACCGTTATTAGTTTCAGAGATATAGAATGCCGTTGAAATATTTCGCACGTCCGCCATCTTGAGGTTATGTAAACAATTGAACGAAATTATATGTCGGTTTACTACACTGTGTATAAACATATACTGTACCAAGTTTTATTGCGTTTGGTAGGTTAAATCGCGAGAAAAGTCTATTTAAAAGTCGCGAATTCGCTTGGCCGCCATGTTGGTTTTGAGTTACCAGGTTTTCAAAAGTCACATAGGTGAACTTCTAGTAGCTTCCTTTATCACCGTAAAATATTCCACGGTGATATCGGTAATAGTTTCGGAGATATTGGATGCTGGTGAAATATTTCGCACAGCCGCCATGCTGGATTGGTAAGACGTAACAAAATTTGAAGGGCACGTTCGGGGTCGCCTGGAATAGGGCCATGAGCTTACCGAGTTTCATTGAAATAGCTCCGGCCGTTTAGAGGTTATTAGGGGGGGGGGGGAGGAAATACACCATCACACACACACGCACACACAGACAGACACACGGACGAAAGGTGATCTCATAAGCCTATTTTTTTTTTCATAAATGAAAATAGGCTAAAAATGAGATGGTGTGTGTCTGTCTGTCTGTCTGTCTGTGTGTTACCTAATAACGCAAGAACAACTGGTCCGATTTAAATGAAATTTTGCATGGATGTAGCTGAATTACCAGGTTTACATATAGGATACTTTTGATTTCGATATATTGCACTATTAAACAAGTAGTTCCGTGAAGAACTATACAGCCTATTTTCATATATCCTACTTATGTTAATTGCCACTATTTAACATACACAATTTCAGTTTGATTGCTGTAATAGATTCGTAGATATTGAGAACCGACTAAATATTTCGGATGGTCGCCATGTTGGATTTTATATATGTAGGTCCTAGAGTTATGTACTGTTACATGCAGATTATTGTGAACGTGTAGTATTCAAACTTCAATCGCATAATTAGGACACAAGAAAAAACAAGGAGATTTAAAAAATTTTCACAGCTGCCATCTTGAGGTTATGGAAACAATTGAAATAAATTAGATGCCAGTGGATTAACATTCGGATAAAGATTTACTGTACCAAGTTTCACTGCACGCGGATGGTTAAATTGCTAGAAACGTCCATGTGAATATTTATAATTCGCGTCACCGCCATGTTGGATTTGTGATCACCAGGTTATTTAAAGTCCTATAGGTGAACTTAAGTTCATAGCCCCTATGAACATTAAAAAATGCAGTTTGATTGCTAAAATAGATTCGTAGATATTCAGTATCGTCTAAATATTTCGGATGGTCGCCATGTTGGATTGTTAAATGTATAGGCCATAGAGTCATGTACCATTAAAGGAAAATTATTGCGTAGGTTCATTATTCAAACTTTCACTTCGATCGCATGACTACATCACAAGAAATAAAAACTTAATTTTAAAATTCGCACTGCCGCCATCTTGAGGTTATGTAAACAATTGAACTAAATTAGATACCAGTGGATTACAATGTGTATAAATATTTCCTGTACCAGGTTTCAGTGCGCTTGGAACATTAAATCGCGAGAAAGGTCTATTTAAAATGTTCAAATTCGCTTGGCCGCCATGTTCGTTTTGTAGTTAACCGGTTTTTGAAAATCTTATAGATGGACTTCCAGTAGTGCCCTTTATCTCAATACAAAATTTTAGGGAGATACCGCTAATAGTTTCAGTGATATGGAATGCCGGTGAAATATTTCGCACATCCGCCATCTTGTGATTATGTAAACAATTGAACGAAGTTAGATGTCGGTGCATTACAATGTATATAAACATATACTGTACCAAGTTTCATTGCGTTTGGTTGGTCAAATCGCGAGAAACGTCTATTTAAAAGTCGCAAATTCGCTTGGCCGCCATGTTCGTTGTGTAGTTACCAGGTTTTCAAAAGTCACATAAGTGAACTTAAAGTAGTTCCCTCTATCACCATAGAAAATGTCAGGGTAATATCGGTAATAGTTTCGGAGATATTGAATGCTGGTGAAATATTTCGCACAGCCGCCATGTTGGATTGGTGAGTCGTAACAAAATTTGAAGGGCACGGTCGAGGTCGCCGGGAATAGTGCTATGTACTTTCTGAGTTTCATTGAAATCGCTCCTGCCGTTTAGATTTTATTAGGGGGGGACACACACACACGAATCACACACACACACACACACACACACACACACACACGCACACACACACGGACAAAAGGTGATCTCATAAGCCTATTTTTTCAAAATTGAAAATAGGCTAAAAATGGCGACCATTTTAGTGACGTCACTAAACCCTTTGGGTTCAAAATTTCATATTTCCATATCAAATAGAAAGAGAACGCTAAGAAATATCAAAGTTTTGATGGTACATACGACCTTTAAAATTTAATTTTCTATCCGAAGGGTCCTGATCACTTTTCGTGCATCTCCAACGGTTAGCGAGTAAAACCTAAATTTGTGCAATAAAACACGGTCAACACCGAGCGGTGCAGTATATCTCTATATATATACAAGTAGTTCCGTGAAGAACTATACAGCCTATTTTCATATATCCTACTCATGTTAATTGCCTCTATCAACATACAGAATTTAAGTTTGAAGGTTGTGATAGATTCGTAGATATTGAGAACCGCCTAAATATTTCAGATGGTCGCCAGGTTGGATTTTTATTTTTGTACTATTACATTAAGATTATTGTGTACGTTTGGTATTCAAACTCCAATCGCATGATTAGAACAAAAGAAGTAAAAACGAGATTTTAAAATTTCACACAGCTGCCATCTTGCGATTATGCAAACAATTGAAATAAATTAGATGCCAGTGGATTAACCTTTTTATAAGCATTTAACGTGCAACGTTTCACTATACTCGGATAGTTAATTCGCGAGAAACGTCCATTTAAATATTTATACTTCGCGTCGCCGCCATGTTGGATTTGTGCTCACGAGGTTACTGAAAGTCCAATAGGTGAACATATGTTCATAGTCTCTATGAACATAAAAATTGCTGTAAAATATTCATAGATATTGAGAACCGTCTAAATATTTCGGATGCTCGCCATTTTGGATTGTTATATGTATAGGCCATAGAGTTATGTACCATTCAAGGACAATTATTGCCTAGGTTCATTATTCAAACTTTCACTTCAATCGCATGGTTACGACACAAGAAATAAAAAAATAATTTTAAAATTTCGCACAGCCACCATCTTGAGATTATGTAAACAATTGAGCTAAATTAGATGCCAGTGCATTACAAGTAAAATCATTTACTGTACCACATTTCACTGCGCTCAGAAAGTTAAATCACGAGTAAAGTCTATTAAGATGTTTCAACCTCGCTTGGCCGCCATGTTCGTTTTGTACTTTACAGGTTTATAAAAGTTACATAGATAAACTTGTACCAGTACCCTTTATCACCGTACAAAATATCAGGGTGAATTCTGTAATAGTTTCGGAGATATAGAATGTCAGTGAAATATTTCGCACAGCCGCCATTTTGAGATTATGTAAACAATTGAACCAAATTAGACTCCAGTGCATTACAATGTGCATAAACATTTGCTGTATCAAGTTTCATTGCGTTTGGATGGATTAATCGCGAGAAAAGTCTATTTAAACGTCTCAAATTCGCTTGGCCGCCATGTTGGTTTTGTAGTCACCAGGTTTTGGAAAGCCTCATAGGTGAACGTCTAGTAGTGCCCTTTATCACCGTGCACAATTTCAGGGCGATATCTGTAACAGGTTTCGGAGATACTGAATGCTGGTGAAATATTCGCACAGCCGCCATGTTGGATTGGTGAGACACAATAAAATTTTAAGGGCACAATCGGGATCGGCCAGAATAGTGCTATGATCTTATCGAGTTTCATTGTAATCGTTCCAGCCTTTTAAACGTTATTAGGGGGACACACACACCTAACACACTCACACACACACACACACGCGCACGGACAAAAGGTGATCACATATGCCTATTTTTTCATAAAATGAAAATAGGCTAAAAAATGGAAGTTTGTCTGCTTTTTTCTGAATTTCTACGGTCATTTGAGTTATTTACGCGTTTCAGACTGTTATATGATGGATGCGCGCGAAAATAATTTTTTGTCTGTCTGTCTGTCTGTCTGTTTGTTTGTTTGTTTGTCTGTGGACAACTTTGTTCCCTTATAACTCGAGAGCGGTTAACAGTATCCACGTAAAATTTGGCACAGATATCCATCAGAGGCACGACACTAATCATTGATGTAACTCTTCTCCGTACCTCTCATAAAAGGGGTCCTACCACCTTAAAATACATGCTGAAATAAGCGTAGAAGGACGAGACAAAGCTTATTTTCATCCCCTCGATGTGAGAGACAAAACTCGGGGCTCTAAAGGGTCCCCGAAAACCACATTTTAAGGCCCTAAAACGAACCGTTTTTGAGATATTCACAGAAAACTAATTTCATTTAATAAACTAATGAACGAATGTAGGCCGGTAACCATGGCAAAAGATTCTCAGATGTCCATCTATTGCTATAAGACGCAATGCAATTCCATTAATTACATTAGTGTGAAAGTTTGCAAACGGCTAGAAGGTTATCACGGAACCAAATTAAGCTGTAAAATTTATCAATACGTATAATGCGCTTAAGGGGGTCAAGGGGTACTCTAGAATTTTTTCAAACGATTTACACTTGTGGGTGTGGTACGGCAGGACTATTATATTCCTATCCCTATATTATATTATTATTATTAGTATTATATTATGGCGAACAACGACGAGACAAAGCCCCTCGGTGCCAGAAACAAAACTCGAGGGTCCTAGAAAACTACATTATAAGGCTCTAAAACCAACAGTTTCTGAAATATTCCCAGAAAACGAATTTAATTTAATTTAACAAACTAATGAAGGAATGCAAATCGGTAACCATGTCATCATTATCTCAAGGGGTGTCATCCAACTTTCCATCTATTTCTGTAAGAAGCAATATCACTCCATTTATTATATTTCTGTGAAAGTTTGCAAATGACTATAAGGTTATCACAGAATCAACGTATACTGTATAATTCATCAATCCAATTAAGAGGGTCAAGGGGTAACCTAGAATTTGTTCATGCATTTTTCACGTGCGACATATAGTACAAAAGATCTATTATATCTCCAAACAGCAACATTATTTTCAAAAATTCCTGAATTGAATCAGCATTTTTTGCGGCTTTTAGGAATTCGAGCCAATTGAGGCTAAAGAACCTGAATTTGCATGCACCACAAGCCTTTATAATTTATGAAAGGGGTCTTCCTGTGTATGGAGACCTAACACAACGTACAGGGTCAGTTTTTATGTGAGGTGTATTGCGTTTCGTCTACAAGGCTTTCAATTCTATTTCGCGTCAGGAAGTACACGTTAGGTGAATTTAGTTTGAGAGCACATTTTAACTAATTTTTTTAAATATCTTTTTGACATACGGGTTCATCGTAAGAATGATTTTGTTTGATACTGTGTGGTAGATATACCCATATTTGGAATCTGGTTGATATGTTGTAGCCAATAGAATTGTCTACCTGTCTTTCTGTGTATCTTTATGTACGCCTATAACTCGTGTTCGGATGCTTGGTGCATCGTAAAATTAGGTAGGGTAACCATGAGAGTCAATACACCAATCATTTATAAAACTCTTCACCGTACTTTTCATACAGTAGAAGGGTGGATATAGGGAAAAACTTCTCAAAATACATGCTAAAATAGGCGAAATATAAAAATTATCCTAGAAGGACGACCAAAGCATATGTTGCGCTTCTCAATGTGAGACACAAAATTCGGGAGTCTGTAAAGGGTCTCCGAAAACCACATTTTAAGGCCCTTAAATTAAGAGTGTGTGTGATATTCCCAGAAACTAACTTCGTTCTGATAAACTTATGAAGGAATGACAAACCGCTAACCGTTGCAACAGTAGCTCAATTGATAATGCCTGGTGTTATCACAGATCACCGTTCGAAGAACGGGTACTTATGCTAGTCCAACATACATACTCCCTACATGATAGAATCAGGGCTTATATACATAATAACAAATATTGATACGATAAGTAGACGAAGAAGAATACATTTCATTACAATTAAAATCATATCATATTATATCGTATCATATCATAGCAACCTGTTAAGATACTATAATATTATAAAATACGTTGGATACAACACGCCCAATATAAATCATAATAATACACATAGTAATAAAACCTGAAACATTATACGCCCCGGAAACCTTGCTCATTGGAGGCAGATCTCTTATTAAAGACATAGAGAAGCAAGAGAGGAAAATATTGAGGAAAAGCTTTGGTCCAGTCTGCGTAGAAGGAATCTGGATGAATCGGAGTTCTCAGGAGCTATATCATCACTCTGAAAAGATCACCGACACATTCAGGAAAAGGCGATTAAAGTCCTATGGCCACATTCTTTGCATGACCGATGACAGACTGACGAAGAAGACCTTGCTCTCTTAATTAAAATCAAAACCAACTGGCGTAAGGAAATAGAGGAAGGTCTTCAGGAAGTTGGCATCGTAGAGGAAATCATACAAGACAGATCCAAATTCAGAACAGTTGTCCACAACAATCATTTTGCGGAGAAAATCAGTTTCAGTACCAGGAAACCATAGACTGAAGACCGGAAGAAACTCTTCAGTGCCCAGATGAAGAGATTTTGGGAAGAAGACAAGATCAACATCATTTGCTAAATGAGTTCTCTCGCGCTCCTTAGATGGGCATAACGATGTGAACAAAAGACCCTAGTAATTATAAAATAATATTATTATTGAATTCAGCCGGAATAAGACTGTACACCTGTCACTTGGAGGATCTGGAAATGAAAGTTTTCAAATGGATGGAAACCAGTTCCAGGCAAGAAATAGTTTCAAGTACCTGGGATCCACTATATCTGAAGATTGCAATCCGGGTTTGGAAATTAGCCACCGAATCCAGGCTGCCTGCTTAAACTGGAAGAGGTTGTCTAATGTTCTCTGTTACAAGAGACTAAATGTACAAGTAAACGGGAAAGACTATAAATGTGCGGTGAGACCTACCATGCTATATGGAGCTATATGTCCAACGGTACAGTCACAAAATGGGTGACTGGATGTAGCCGAAATGAAAATGCTGAGATGATTGCGTGGTGTTACGAGGAAAGACCACATCAAGAACACCTTTATACGGGGCAGCGTTAAGGTGACTCAAGCATCCAAGATAGTCAAAGAAAGGTGATTGCTCTGGTATGGTCATGTTAAGCGCAGGGAGGAGTACTATGTAGGAAGAAGAGTGATCGACCTGGAGGTGGAAGGTAGAAGGGAGATATACAGACTTAGAAGAAGATGAATGGAATGCGTGCGAGAGGACCTAACAGGGAAGCAGTTAACAGAAAACACAATTTGGGACCGAGGGAAATGGTAAAGACTTCTCAAAAACGTCGTACCCGCATGAGTGGGAAAAGACGAAGAATAATAATAAGAAGATAAATTATATAGAAAAGTGTGCATACAGACCCGGTTTTAGACTGAAAAACAACCACCATGGTATTCAGAAAGGCGTAAGACAAAGTTGCAACTTATCGTCCATAGTTTACAATCTATACATTGAACAAGCAATGAAAGAAATGAGAGACACATTAAAGGTTCACAGTAAAATTATTACATCTTGGAGATTTGCTCATCACATTGTCGTTTTAGACGATTCACCGGAGGATTTGATTGTGTTTCTAAACGCTGTGGACTCATTCTTGAGGAAATAATTCATGATGAAAATCGATAAATGTAAAAAACAAAAGTAATGGAATTCAGCCGGCATAAATCAGAATCCCCTCCTGACATCGAACTGGCAGGTAAACAACTAAAGGAAGTAGCAGTGATGGGCGAAGCATAGAGCATATACAAAGTAGGTTAGCACAGACAAGGAAAGGTTTTATACAGAAAAGAAATCTGTTTACAACAACTATAGATTTAGATATTAGATACTAATTTTTAAAACATTTGTCTGTAACGTATCGCTCTATAGAAGTGAAACTTGGTACTGTTGGTGCAGCAGTAAAGAGCAGAATAGAAGTATTTGGTATTTGGCGGTACAGATGAATGATGAAGATGCGATGGGAAGATATAGTATCACAAGTGAGGGTGGAAACATGTTTCTTGCGAATACTTATGAAAGGCAGAGATAGGTTGGTATGGCACATACTAACGCACCCAGGAACAGGAAGCTAAGTTATAGACAGAAGGGTTGAGAACAATAACTGTAGGGGTGGGCCGAGGTTAGAATATGTTAAACAAATTGATTCGGATGTGGGATGTGGTAGCTATGCAGAGATAGAACGGTTAGTTCAGGTTAGGGAGGAGTGGAGAGCTGCATCTATCAAGTATAAAAACTGAAGACTCAAACACAACGGACATTTCCTTCTTACTACTCAACCTGCGCGTCGTAATGACGATCAAGTGATGACGATGGCACATTCACCCGATTCCCGGGCCAGGAGAATTAACCCGAGGAGATTAAAATCCCCGGTGGCCCGGTATGGAATCGAACCTCTACACTCTCCGGGCCTAAGCCTAGTGCGCTAACAAATGGGGCCCGACTTCAGTATATTAATCGCCTTCTCCCATTGTTGGCCATCCCTCGTATATAAATCTAACCACAAATCCAAATGGCAGCAATACTGGTAATAACGCTAGCGGGGACAAAATTAGATTGGCAACAGTAGCAGGAATGTATTCCTAGTTTTGAATCAAAACACAGTGGCAACATATCTCGTTATAGTGGTACGAGATTACTGAAAGCTTGACTGATGTGTGGTACATATAAAAGGGAATGATCAAATTGGAATGGGTTATTGACAGAATATATTGATTGAGAATTGATGATTCCAGTGGGGACTAAGGGTAGCCTCGTTTATTTGACCTGCGAATAACAAACAGAATATTGGGGTTTGAGATGAATGGCGGTAAACAGAACACTTTGTCTGCAGCCGTAGCGTCAGGGGAGAGAGCTTTCTTCCGATGCCGTAGCTCTGCCACTTGGCCGCAATCAAAAACAAGACCAAAGATAATGCTCCCGAGTAACATAAGGAAAAATGGAGACCACGAAAATGAGAGAATGATATTCTAGACAACAGTGAATTAATGGAAACAGGTATGTAAGTGACAAAGATTTGTCTCAGAAAAGGTATATTCATTTGCTTAAAAATGCAAAACAGACTCCAATAAAAAAAAAAATTATTGCGTAATATGCACAGGGCCTACAATTACAGCGGTCAAGGTAGAGAAACGGTGGCCGTACAAGAGACTGGTACAGCTGTGCCTACAGGACGGTGGAGGTCAGTTAGTTAGTTATTGTTGTTTTAAGGGGCGGAACTACGAGGTCATCTGCCCCTGGGTGGAGGTCATCTCCATCATCTGTTGTGATGCTAAGTACATCTCCCAGAGTTTCTGTATATTTAATAATATTGCACCCAAAATAACGTGGACGCAGGCGCACAGAAAGAGCCATAGCGAAAATATGATAAGATTTTGGAAAGAGCAGAAAGCAAGATCAGCCAGAGAGGTTCAATCGTGCTCCTTATTCGGGCATAACGGTGTAATAATAATAATAATAATAATAATAGTAATAATGCCAAGGATGTGCAGCTAACTACGTCAGAAGAGTACAAAACCAACAATCTTCAACAGTGGACTCAGAAAGCACTGCACGGCCGTCATCCGTATGATCTCAGTCAAGAATATGTCGACAAACATGCGTCGAACAGCTGGCTGACCCATGCGGATCTATTTCCTGAGATTGAGGGGTTCATTATCGCGATACAAGATCAAGTAGTGGCAACAAAGAACTAACTAAAATACACCATTAAGGCAGACATGCCAGATGACAAAATGAAGGAGATGCCATCGCGAATCGGAGACCATCTAGCATATCACAGGGGGCTGTACAACAATTTCATCTACGTACTACTTGAAGAGGCATGACCAAGTAGCCAAGATAATCCACCTGAATCTGGCAAAGAAGCACTCCTTAAGTAATAGTGTTCTGCCTTACTATCAATACATTCATGATGCTGTTCTGGAGAACGATACACACTAGCTACTCTGGGATAGGTCAGTGATAACAGATAGACCTATATCAGCAAACAGGCCAGATATTATCCTTATTGATAAAGTGCAGAAGAAAACTCTTCTAATAGACATCGCAGTCCCTAACTCGGATAATATCCAGCACAGTTATGCTGAGAAAGTGACAAAATACATGCCTCTGGCTGAAGAGATCCGACAGATGTGGCGACAGGAATTTGTCACTGTATTGCCTATCATAATCTCTTCCACAGGTATCATACAGAAGTCGCTGAAGGCCAACCTCGATAAATTGTGGTTCCACCATAATCTGCATACCAGTATGCAGAAAGTAGTTTTTTTAGAGACCTGCTCCATAGTTCGTTCGTTCCTCAAACTATAGTATAGAGAACTCCACTCCATCTTGCAACAAATGGCGAATTGTACCCAACGATATGGTGAACATATGAGACAATAATAATAATAATAATAATGGTTTTGGTTTTACGCCCCTTTTAACTACTGTAGCTTTCAGATACGCTTGGGAAGGGAGGGGGTGGGGGGGGGGGGGGGGGGAGGAATTTTGTCCTGAAGGGGATCCCATATGAACTGTCTTCAATTCGTATGCCTTCAAGTGTTGACTTGGGTTCCCTCTCCAAAGTATCATCTGTAGTCTTGTGTCTGTTTGATCAACTAAAACCTGCCAATAATTTTTTTTTCTATATCTGCAGTGATCACATAATTATGCTTCCTGAATCTGACGATAATTGAGAACAGATCATCAGGAGATTTGGTCTTCCCATAGATCTTTTTCCATGATTGTCTTCAGGATTTCATCATGTCTCAATAGATGGCTTGCATGTTGTACTCTTCTTTTAACAATTGAGATACCGGGTTAGTAAACGTGGTAAATCTACTGACAGGGGTCTCTTGCATTTGCGCATCCTCAAATGCCAACTGACTGTGCCAGGATTCGATCCTACAACCTTGGACACATCAGGGGAGTACGTTACCCCTGCACTACGCAGTCAATCTCTCTATATTTAAAGCGTAGTTGCATCTTCCTATCTTCTACCAGAGAGAAATGAGTCTATTTCGAAAAGCTACTCTGTTTATATAAATCATCCTGTATCTTTACAATGAAATGAATTCTAAGGTACTAGGCTGAATAAGGAGAGATTTTAGAGGAGAGTTCGATCAAACCTTGATATTAATGCTAAGATTGCTCAGTCATATAACACATGACTAAGCAATGAATGCGTGGAAGAATATGAGACGATTGTAACTACTGTTAACGTGTTCAATGGCCATATTCTAATAATGTAGTCAGGCATCCTGCAAAAATGTTATGATGATCCGGAAACGCTATAGATAGCCTTAGAAAGAGCGTAATCTACAACATCGATTCCTTGAAACAGTTATAAGGGGCAGTCAAATGAAAACGAGACAGATACAGTCAAATGAAAACGAGAAAGATGGACAAAAAATAAGCACACTGTGTTATTTCAAAAGCAGTCGCCATAACTGTTAATACATTAAAACGAGAAAGATGGACAAAAGGTAAGTCCACTGTGTGTTATTTTCAAAAATACTCCCCATGGCTGTTAATACAATTATCCCACTGTGGGACAAGACGGACAATGCCTTCCTGGAAAAATGTTTGGGAGAAGATTCCGGAACAATGATTGTACCCAGGCGTGCACCTCTGCATCCGAAGTAAATCAACGGCCACGAATGTGTTTCTTCAGGGCACAGCAGACATTCAGGCATGGATTTCACTTCCTGACACTCTACTCCTTCCATAGTCAAAAACCGCACTACACCTCGCTGTTCCTGTTTCCCGGCCTCCATTGTGACGTCGGACGCACACACGACTCACTGAACTCACATCGAGCAAGTCTAACAGACAAATGGCACTGCGGTGAACGTTCGCGTGGTTCCTTCCCGATTCCAATAGAGGACACTGCTATACATATAACTTCCTGCGTTACCACCGTCTGCACCACGCTCGTTATATCGTGTGTCTCGTTTTCATTTGACTGCCCCTTATATCAGGGCCTCAATGTCTCAAGTACCTTGTTTTACGTAATCAAGTTGCCAGATTCTTATTACATTACATTATACGAACCGGCCAAAACTAAAGATCACGCAAATATCATTTCATTTCCTTCTCATGTTCTTTCTTCCTTTCTCTTCCTCCACTCTTCCTTCAGTCTTTTAGAGTATTGCACTTTTCTCTCTGCTGACCATCTTCCTCCCCTGCGTTCTCTCTTTCCTCCCACAAGAACCTTTATGTTCGAAAGTATTTCTTCTAATATATTTAAAAAAAAAAATTAAACGTATGGCCTTAATGCCGGGAGTGTCCGAGGACATGTTAGGCTCGCCAGAGTTTGTAGCTACTTCTATGTGGACACCCAAGTACCGTTGCGTGGAGTGCTGTCAGGGGAGGAAAGTGTGAATATAAGGACGAGGAATTGGAAGGTAGCGGCTGTGGCCTACAGTATAGTTAGGGACCAACCCCGGCATTTGCCTGGAAGGAAGATGGGAAAGCACAGAAGACTATCTTCAAGGTTGCCGGCGGGGGGATGTGAGCGACTGCCTGCAGCACGCCATAACGACCACGGCTAACTAACCCGGTATTGCCAGAAATGAAGGAATGAGTTTCATCACGACTGACATTTGAAGAGTACAGGGGAAAAAATCCTCTAAGCCGAGGAACATTGAATGGTGGATATATTTTTCATATCTGGATGATGAATACTTCTTAACCTTTCTAACAAGCTCTCTAAGAAGTTTATATTACATGCGAGCACGTGTTTACACTACTCGCAATTTGCATGAGGATAGGTCTGTAAACCAGTTTCTTTATAACGTTGTTGACCCACAAAGTTAGCTATTTTTGTATTGAAGTTGCGGGTACAAGTGCAAAACCGGAACAAGAACGGCAGATATGAGATGCAGGTAGTATCTTCGCACGCCCGTTTAGGGGCAATGTCCGCGGTAGACCGTCACACTTACTTGTGAATAACGCAAATCATATCACGTAAAGTTTGACTTGACCCCCAGTCTTAAACCATATACATGTTAAACCATCAGGGTCACATGGTGCAGAAGACTCACATCAAACAGGATTATAGAACTGTAGAATTTAGTTGTTGTTGATTCTTTTAGGGGCTATGCGATATCGTAGTCATGTAGCGCTGTGTACTTCGGTGTGTAGAATTTCTCTGATAACCTCTGTCCCTGTGATGTCTGTACTAGTGTGTGTATTTGTATCAGGTAGGATTTGGGTAGGAAGCGGCCGTGGCCTTAAGTTAGGAACCATTCCGGAATTCACCTGGAGTAGAAGTGGTAAACCACGGAAAACTACTTCCATGATGGCTGGGGTAGTAATCGAACCCACCTCTACTCAGTTTTGACTCATGAGTCTGAGTGTACCCCGATCAAGCCCTCGGACCAGAATTAAATTTCTTGGCAGAACCCGGACCTCCGAGGAGTGACAGGGTAGAATGCTAATGATAATGGCATTATTGATTTAAATTTCCCTAATAATAATAATAATAATAATAATAATAATAAAATAATAATAATAATAATAATAATGATAATAATAGCTTTCTTGTTGTAACTCAAAACCAGCGACACTTCCTGCTATACGTTTTCAGAGAACCAAAACTCTTCCTTTAACAAAAAACACTTCTGGTGGTGTTAATTGTTGTTTTAAAGGGACACTGATCATTCTTTCATACAACACTCAAATATCAATGGCGTGTTTCTTGGACGCTAATGGTTTATGAGGAACATCCAAGCAAACATGCCAACGATAATGGAACATTTATTGCACAAAATATAAATACATCGTATATTTAAGGCGAAATCAAGTAACAATTTTCGGCAATTGGAGGATATGTTATTACACACTTCAAAAGAGTTTTGCATAACACTTGTTTGCCATGCTGCAGAGCGTATGCGGGATTATGGCAAAAGAGACGGCATTCTGACAAATATCCAGCAGACTTTATTCCTGACATGAAAATCAAATTACAAACTATAGGTACAGGAAGACATTTGGCCTGTAAAACAGAGACTGATATGTGTTGTAATCTTGTCATCCTGTGACGTTTCAACAAGGAAAATGGCCACCACGGGCGTCCAGCAGGGATCTTACTCGCCATGGCATACCACAGATCAAGTTGTCCAGGTCCTCTTGAGGCAGGCGATCCCACTCTTCATCGGCGGCCTCCAAGAACTCTTGGTGGGTCATGGGAGGGCTTAGACGCTGAGCAATAGCACGCTTAAGCATACCCCAGACATGTTCGATACAGTTCATGTCCGGTGACATCGCAGGCCATTCCATTCGTGCAATGGCGGACTCCTAGAGGAATTTTCGTACCACCGCCGCTCGATGTAGTAGGTACATGCAAAACGTATTTTGATGTGTGTATTTTATCATTAAATAATACATATGCACGCACCTAACCCAACCATACGTCTAATCGCCACATGGAAAGAATTCTGTCACTAGCCTAGGGCATAATAGGGCAAGAATTATTACCAAACATTGTAAGTTCAATGTTTTACTGGTTGCACATGTAATCATGTCACTTATGTACTCCACTTCTTTTAATAATAGATCATATTATAATTCACATGAAAATTGTAGCCCTTTTTTAACGTACTATAATTTGTTTTCTTTCAATAGATATAATTATACATTAGGGAGGTTATTTATTTAATTATTCTATTCTAATTTGTATTATTCATCTATAGCTTGCCACGGTGGGTGAGTGGTTAACATGTCGGCCTACTAACCCCAAGCTTGCAGATTCGCTCCTGGCCGTGGTAAGTGATTTTTGAAAGGCGACAAAAATGACACGCATGTCATACGATGTTGGCATGTCAAGGAACCCACTTGAATTCAAGAGGCCGTGTTCTTAATGGCAAAATTAATCTCGGGAGTTTCCACCAACACTAAGTTCCTCATTTCTCTACTAGAAAGCGCTATAGTGTTCAAGAAGCTTAGATATCTAACCTCCTTGGCTTTCATAGTGCTTCAAGGAACAACGAAATTCGACATGCAAGCTACCCTCTGGGTGTTATATTACAAAGCTTGCACCCGGCATCCGAAGCCATACGATATTATTATTATTATTATTATTATTATTATTATAATTATTATTCATCTGGCATGAAATGTCTGCTAATTGGCTTGTTTAGTTATAAGTATATTTTATATTTCTTTCTTAGTTATTAAGTTAGGTTTAGTTTTTTATTACATAACTTCAAGCCAGAACATTGTATATGCTACATAAAGGGGCTCTTTAGCCTCAGTGGTAGTTCTCTAGGAATACATTCAAATTCAATTCAAATTCTGATTAAACACATGACTGCAGTTCGCTGTACTTCACGGGCAGTGTCAGTGATGCAAGTTGCACATTCAGTAAGCTGTTAATCTTTTCTCACTTGTCATGGATTCTGATCTATTTTCCCCTGTACCCTTCATTTGTACAGTCAGGTGTGTTGTAAGATGCGAAGAAATCCATCATACTCTCATATGATGGACCAGTTCCATTTAACACTGAAGGCCACTTTCCATGAGCTGTACAAGGGGTAGAATAATTTAGGAGAAACACGGAGCATACGTCACATGCGTATAATAGATGTCAGTGATATACTGAGACTTGCGCCTGTTGGCCAAGTGAATAATGCAATGTAATTTGCAAGCATATACCTCGACATCTCTTCTACTCAGCCATTGTGTCCCTAGCAGGTCCACCATTGTACAATTACATAACCCTGCTAGTAACTACTAGATGAATGGGATCTTCATGTACACAAGGTATCAGCGCTAGAGACGCTTCATGTATCAATTTCAGGGGCATATCATTATTGTTTCTCATTTTAGTGGATACAGTATATGAGTCGTCCAGTTGCAAACCCCGTTTAATCCACTTGTGAATAAGAATCATTTTCATGAGAAACGTTTCTCTGGGCTTTGCCTCACGTATCTTCTGTGTTTGTTGTTTTTGGTTTTTGGTTTTGTGTTTATTTTGTGCTTTTGCTTTTGAATTTTACTTTTTGTTTTTCTTTCTTGGTTTTTGTTTTGTGTTTGTTTTCTGCTTTTGCTTTTGTTTTTGAATTTCGCTTCTTTTACTTTATGTTTTTGGTTTTTGGTTTTGTGTTTGATTTCTAGAAAATCAAAATAAAACATAACAAAATAAAATAAATAAAACAAAATTAACAGAACAAAATTAAATAAACAATATAAGAAATAAAAAATAAAATAAAACAAAACAAAAAAAGTTAAACAAAACAAATTACAAGAAAATAAAACGAAACAAAATAAAATAATACAAAATAAACAATACAAAATCAAAATGAAACCAAACAAAATCAAATTAAATTAAACAAAGTAAAATAAAATAAAATATAAAATAACTAAATAAATAGGGTCCCAGGAATCAACCTGGGAGGAGTCCTTGTGACTCTGGGCAAATGGGAGTGAAATGCGTTGTTGCTAGTCACCTGCAACAGTAATATATTGGATTCAGCAAGAGAATCCAACTAGCCTCTTTCACTCCAACTCCAGCATGTAACCTACAAGAGGTGCCCCCTGTTAAGCCGAGCAACTCAGTGGAAGATTGGGTAACCAATCCCACCGGGAAGCTGGGTCGGCGAGCAGATCAGTGCTGGGGACTCCAAGGCTCACAACCTTGGTAGTACTTTGGCCGGTGTGGAATATCATCGGCCCCAATCTACAGTTTTCTAACCGGCAAAAGCATGGCGGAAAGGTCAGCAGAAGCTACTACCCCAGGTGGTAACCAATCCACCGTCGCCTTGGACGACACATGCAGGCCTTCGGACTTGGGGAGCCTGCACCAATATGCTTGGAGGTATCGGAGACTCCACGAAAGATTAAACACAAACGCCCAAACTACTTTGCCACTTTTAATGTAAATTCCCTCCTGAAGGTTGGTAAATTAAAACAACTCACAAATACCTTACACCAACATAAAATACTAATTGCGGTGATTCAGGAAACGAGATTTACAGATGAGCATGCCTTCGAATCAGAGGGATTCAGGATTTTTAAAGGTAAAACTGGCAAACGAGTGGTAAAAACTATCCCTCATCTAGGGACAGGATTTGTAGTCAACAAAAGATTCTGGATTCAATCACAGACTTCAACTCCCCGAACAGTCGTGTCTCTATTCTTTCATTCCGAAGCACAAATAAGGTATACGCCATAGTGAACGTCCATGCACCAATCAACCAGGCAAATAAGACAGATCCAGAAAAAACAGATCAATTCTGGGAAGAACTAGAAGATATTATCTCTAAAGTTCCAGACAAACACACCATTATTCTAGTTGGAGGTTTTAATGCCCAGCTTGGTAAAGAAAGGAAATTCCAGAGCATTGTTGGAAACTACCCGGCTCATAAAAGAACAAACCGCAATGGAGAGAGACTCGTTGTACTGTGTAGGGCGTTGAACCTCGTACTGAAATCAACTGCTTTCAACCATTTGCCTAGAAAAGAGAAGACTTGGACATCTCCAAATCCGAACCTTGGAGAATTTCAAATTGACCACGTTGCCATCACCCGGAAAGCATAACGAGAGATCCAGAATGTAAAAGTTCTGAGGAGCGCCCGACTTGATTCAGATCACTATCTTTCAAAGATTAAAGTTAAACTAATTCCTAGAATTCCAGAAAGACTCATGTGAAAAGGATATATAGATTTGACACCGAAAAGCTGAAGTTCAACCAACAGTTCACCCAGAAACTTGATTCCTTGGCTCCCGTAAACTGGGAACAACTACAAGAGGCCCTGGTCGATTCAGCAAGGGAGACAATTCCACTTTTAAAAGAAAGGAAACACGTATGGTGGAACAGTGAATGTGATTCGGCAGTAGATCAAAGACAGCTCTCATGGCAGAAATGGAACTCTCAGAAGAACGAGGTTAACAGGGCAAACTTTCTTGATAAAAGAAAACAAGCTGCGAAGATCATCCGGGGGTTGAAACGTACATTCGACAAAATACAGCTGCTGCAAATTGATCAAGACTTTGAGAGGAACAAAATCCGGAAATTCTATAGAACCTTTAAACGCAGTCTTAGCAAATATAACCCGCCAAGCCTACATTTCAAAACCACCAATGGTAAAGTTGCTCATAATGATAAAGACAACTGTCAAATTCTAGCGAATTATTTTGGGGCACTTCTCAACTGTGAAGCTCCAAAGTCCACTTTCACTTTTGAAGACATCGTCAAAGTTCATCCAGATTCATTACCACCTACGAAAGAAGAAATCAAAAACAAATTATTCAATCGCTGAAGGACTACAAGGCACCAGGCGAAGACTATAATCGCCGAACTTTGGAAATATGCTGGTGACAAGACGCTAGATAAACTATTGGAAATTATCTGCAAAATTTGGAAAACAGAGAGACTCCCCAACGGCTGGACTTCTGCCTTGATTCACCCCCTTCATAAGAAAGGAGATAAAACAGACGTAATAACTACCGTGGCATTTCCCTCCTTCTGATAACCTATAAGATTATCTCGAAATCTCTTCTTACCAGAGCAGAGAAACAACTAGATCCACAACTGGGAGAATATCAAGCCGGTTTCCGGAAAGGGTGATCATGCGTCGAACAGATTAAAAACCTCAAATATACCCTCTCCTATTTGAAGATCAGGAATAAGAAATTTGTGGTGACCTTCGTAGACTTTAAGAAGGCATATGATTCTATTGATCGCAACACCCTGATCCGAATCTTAAAAGAATTTGGCTGGACAACAAAACCAGAGCGATCATCCAACAATCGCTGACCAACACCACCTCGAAGATGAAGTTTAGGGGCGAAATATCAAACACCTTTGTAATCAAGACAGGAGTAAGGCAAGGAGATGGTCTCTCACCAATACTCTTCAACTGTGTCCTCGAGAAGGTTATCCGTGAGTGGCGTAAATAACTCAATAAACAAGGAGTTGCAAGCGGAGTCAGACTGGTTACAGAAGCCGGAACATCACAATTGACTGTCTAGCCTTTGCCGATGATCTTGCAATCATTTCTGATTCATTAGAGACAGCCAGGGAACAGATTAATCAGCTTAGTGCACAAGCAGCGAAGGCAGGACTCCAGATCTCCTTTGAGAAGACTGTGTTCATAACTAATATCGTACCGGCGCCCAAACACCTTGCTGTGGAACAAGGAAAAATTAAGCGAGTTGCAAAGTTTAAGTACCTGGGAGACATTATAACAACTAATGTATTGTGCCCAATGAGAGTTTGGCCCTAGAATCGAACGCTGGATATGTAAGATGAAAAGACGATTTAAGCCCACCGGGGAAGGAATATTGTAAAATGTTATGCAAGCCGTACGTGACTCAAGCCACCCAGATGCGAGATTAGGAGCAATTAAGGAAGCCATAAACATTATAATCGACGATAAGTGTCAAGAAAATATCAACAAATAAGGAAAGTTTTGCAAACTCAAGAGCTGTTATGGTATCAACAAGGAATCATTAAAAACCGTTTGGGCAAGCAATGTTTCTCAAATTTATGAGTCTATCACTGACAGATTTAATGTGATTGAACCTAGTTATTAACGACTATTGCTTGATTCAGACTGGCTCCGATTAGAGCTGAGGCTGCGATAAATTATCATATGGAAGTTATAAAAATCCCAGACAGTAGCGAATCAGTCTTAGGGGTCAACATGGATCAGATAATATACTATACATTGATATCATGCGTTAAAACATTCACAGGGACTAGGTCTGCTTAGAGGTTGGTAGTCCTAGTTTCTGACACAGATTTAAATCGCGACGTCAGAAGTGGCGTCATCGTCAATTAAAACGCAGGGATACGGAGGTTGGATGTACCTTTCCGCTGGCCACGGAGGAAGCATAATAAACTTTTTAATTAATTAAAAATAAGTAGACGATTAAATGGGATTCCGCACGACATGAACGTCAAAATAAACATGTTTTACATATGCAAATAAAGTTTCAAGGAAATAGGGGCTCAAACGTGGAGAATAGACTCCGCACTTGCGTGAGGGAACTAAATTTTGATAAAATAGTATAAATATGAGGCCGAACGAAAGTCAGTCATTCAGTCGACAACGGACTTCTGAAGGAAGCCGTGCTGTTCCACAGTAGTACTCAGTTCTACAACGAACCTTTGAGAGGTCGGGTGTTGGTCGTCACATTTCAGCTCACGATTTAGGAAAGATGCTGGATCGCAGCATGAGATAATTAAGTACATCATATTCACCGTAACAGAACCTACGGGTCATCGTGTCGTTATTAAAAGTTGATCACTATAGCGTCTCGCGTTGGATCAAGTAGAATTCACGATGAGAATCAGTTGCGCAGCGTCAAGTAAAGGAACACTAATACCGTCAACAGTGCGGGATAGTATAAATAAAATACGCAAAGCCGAACGTATACAGAAATACGCGAAATAAGTGTGATAGTTACGGAACCTGAAATTTTGAAGAGACAGTATTTAAAAATTAGAAATCGGTGTCTCAGGAACTCGAAATATAAATACACTACGTCAAAGAAAGACAGTATAAAACAGCGAATCCTAGAAAGGAATAATATCAACAAGTAGTAATCACGAAGTACATGAGTAGGGACATAGAAGACTGCGGGTTCGATACTCAAGATATAAAGCATCAAAAATACGAGCTAGACAGGCTAGGGGTCTCGAACAGCAGACCAAGCTAGGAACTATATCATTAAAGCGAAGAAAGATCACGGAACGAGTGAGGGTAAACATGAGGAACATTTATATTCAGGAAGAAATAGAAGCGAGTGAGCAGGAACGCGGATTTAGAGACTTTCACGGAGAACAGGAGAACAGGAACTTCGATGAGCGAGAAAGGAGCAAATTAGCACGTCCAAAGCAGAAACGCGAGGTATCGTCAGGGATCATCCAATGCGAGAAATCTTTGCCAAAGCTTTGAGATAAGGGCGTGTGCTAGAAGAGAAAGTGTTTTAGTGTTAAAAGTGTTATAATGTCAAAGTGTTACAATATGTTTTTATGTGCCAGTGAAATAGTAAATAAGTATAATAGAGAAATGTCAGGGAAAAGTGTTGCAATGGAAGACTAAATATTCAGCTTGATGGGTGAGTCTATCTAGGAATGGAGTCGCGATGGGTGAGTTGATGAAACGTTATTAATATGTCTTTGTTTTTGTGCTGTGCGCGAATACCAATATAACCATTCGTCGACTAGGGAGTTAGACGAATGATTCATTGAGAAATAAATATGCAAATAATTGAAATATTGAAAAAGATGATGGTTAATCACGAGGACCACCTCGGTGAAAATAAAGCATTGTTGGGATTAGTAATGATAAAGGATTGAAAGCCCGAATAAAGAAATATATGATGAATAAATTTGAAAGAAGGAATAAAAATGATAAATTTAAGTGGCTGAAATTGTTGCCTAGCTATAAGGTAAATATGCACCATAATATAAATATAAAATCAAAGGGATAAGTTAAGTAAAATGGTTAAATTGTATACCAAATAACAGATACCGAAAGAATAGAGCGTCATAATGAGATGAGTTAAAATATGGAATAATAAGAACGCAAATAATAATAATAATAATCAAATTAAAGAATAAAGTTATAATTAAAGATCCGTGTCTAGAAACTCAAAGTGAAAATTTGAGCGAGAAATAATAAAGTAATAAATAAAATAAATGATAAATATCCAAGTAAATGGTGAAATAAAAACATCCAAGAACGAATATATTACCTATTAGGCCACTGTGCCATGGTTGTAAAATAAACTGTAGGAATGCCGAAATCAGGTGAATGTCGTAAAGTATCCAAGCAAGTTGCATTGCCGTAAGGGCCAATAAAATAATAAAGTATAGTTTCAAGTTCAATATAAATATGCGTTAAGCAAGGATAGATTTATTCGTGAGATGGAAATGTAGTAAAAATCGTCGAAATGCGTGGAGGTAAATTCCCACCGAATATATTGTTGAAAATGTAGAAGCCTCGTATATTTTGCCTAAGGAAGCGTTATATTGTCGTATCGTGGATGAATAAAATTCCCACCGATTTGTTGCCTAAAGAAGCGTTATATTGTTGTATTGTGGAGGGCAAATTCCCACTAAAGTTGAATGAATCGTCGTATATAAATCCCGCTGTAGGATGGATATCCCAGTTTGATATTGTTGTGATAGGCATTGTTGTCGTAAGGCATTGTTGAAATGCAGTATTGTTGTAAGAGGCATTATAAGCGTCGTGAAAAGTTGTGTTAATAAACTACCGTATAGCCTCTCCCAATTAAATACTAATATCCTGGGAACGAAAGATAAATAATAATAATTGGATAAGAACGGAACAAAATATCCGTAGTGAAGTGAATTTTAAATCTTAGAAATGTTATTGTTAAAAGCTACCCTAGCGTGAAAGCAAGGAGTGTCGGCCAGCTATCGTAAATCTCGTTGCCAAGTGCCACAGGAGGAGGGGGCGGCTTGTGTAGACGACCTTGCCCTTGTGGGGGAGAAAGATGAAACCTCTTAATGAGTCCGGTCGTCAAGTAGGGTCGTGCCGAGACTGCTGGAAAGGGAATTGTTACACGGAAATTATAATATTTAAACCAAAAGGTGCAAGCAAAAAAAAAAAAAAATTGTAGAATTATTTTAGGGGAATGAAAATGTCATCCCAAGTCAAAGTTTGAAATACTATATAAAAGATTGACGGATTTGTCAAATAATAAATTGTTGATAAAGAAAATTCCTTCTTTCATGAATAATTAAATAACGGGTTAAGAAATAATGGAATTTGTTTTATATAAATATCCCACAGTAATAAAGAGTACAGCGCACAGTACAGCACAAAGCAAATCACCTAGATGCATGGGGGGTAACTGGAGAGTTACGAGTTCGATCAACAGATATGGCATGTTTTTGTACAGTATTGTATTATGTTTAAAATCTAAGGCGTTGTGAAGAAATATTATTAAGACCCAAATGACTTAATAAATGATAAATAAATATTTAAGTAAATATAAAGGATAAAGGAACCCCTGAAGGGTAAAGGAAAATAAATGTAAATGTCCAAAGCCTTGGAGAAATTATATGATTTAAATGATAGGCGCGCTCGACGCCTGAATGAAATAAATAAAAAAATGGTAAATGTTAAATTTAAGCAAGACAAAATATTCACGAAACTTCGCGGAACTTCTTTTTATGAATAAATAATTATTTTAAATTGTAATGTTGTGTTTTTCCTAAATCTTGTTAACCTGATTGTGTCTACATATCGGATGTGAAGTTAGAGGTGGAGGGAACGTAACGCGCCCCGAACCGCAGTAGCCAAGCCGAGTACTAACTAAACATCCTCCGCTAAAGCGGGTACAGTATCAGAGAAAGAAGCATTCACATCACGCATGAGCAAAATGGAAATGGCCTACCATTTAACTAAGGACATCTATAAGAAAAGATCAATATCCTTCAACGCAAAACTAAAACATTACTGCAGTGTCATCCGTCCGGAGGTCTTGTATGCTTCTGAATGCCTCACGATGAACAAAAAAGGCTTGGTCGAAAAACTGGAGGCCAAAGAAAGGAAAATTTTGATAAAGATATTGGGTCCCATCAAAGACAACGGGGAATACAGAAGACGGCATAACCATGAACTATATACTCATGTGGAGAAGATGAGTGACGTCATCCGGAAGAGAAGGATAACATTTTTTGGACATGTGAAACGAATTAGCCCAGCAAGACTGACCAACCGCAACATAACTTACTTTCAGGAGAGAAAAACAAAATGGGCCTTGTTCATTGAACTGGATAAAGATCTTAAAGAACTGGGTATATCACCAACAGACATTCAGGAGCGCGCTCCACTCAAAAGGAAACTTTAAGCTTGCAAAGGTTTCCAAGAAAAAACCGAAGCTGAAAACGGGAAAGATTTGGACCCAGGAACGGAAGGAAGTCCACCGAGAACGAATGCGGGCGTACTGGGCAAACATCAACGCCAGTAGAAGACAGTTGGAATGACGCGGTCCATAGATGGCCTATACGAAATGAACGAATGAGTTAAATAATTTTACGACATGATCCTTATTCACAAGTGGATTAAACGAGTTTTGCAACTGGTCGCCTCATATTATGTATTTAGCTGCTCTATTGGCTCTCCCAAAGAATCAGAAGTCGATAATCGGATAATAATTAATCAACATCGTGGATCCAATCACGGCCGATTTGGTTGTGATTTATAACAGTAGCAGCATGTTGAACTGACTAGTGTTTAAAGTTCACTGTGATGAATACAAAACTATTTTATTATTATTATTCTTTTTTCGTTTACGGCCATTAGAGACCACGTCAAACAACTGTTACACATTCAAAGAAGTCTGCTTGGCAGCCCAATATTGTTGCATTCCTTCCCTGGCAGCAGTCTCCTTTCCACCGTACAACCACTGTTCAGCTTGCCTTCTTCGTGAAAGCCCTTAAAGTTATATACCTCATGCCGTATTTGATTATATTAGCGATGTCTTCGCGCTGGTACAACTCTACAAGATACGGATTTGAAAATCAAGTATCCTGTAAACCTTACTGAGATAAAAAATAGCCTAACAATATGACAGAACTGCCTCCTGTATTCTGGTAATCAGGTGTTTCATTTGCATTTCCTCCAAAGCCATTACCAACGCCTTTGGAACAACTCCTGTGGAAGAGATCACCACTGGCGAAATTCTCACGCATTTTAGTTTCCGTACTTCTCCAGGCAACGGTGCGTACTTGTTTATTGTTAGCCTGAGTAGTTAGCATGTATTATTATTATAATTAAATCTATATTGTCTGTATGACAACCTATTACTCATTCATGGAAGACTACTCAACCGATTAAGCTAAAATTTTGCATGAACATAGGTCTTATACCTGGAAAGACAATAGGACTGTTGCTGTTTCGAAATATAGTATAATTTATTCGTCAGACTACGAAACTTTGATACTCGAGCGTAGGTAAAAATGGGCAAAATATCGAAAAAGACCAGACACAGCTAATTTTAAGCCGCTCGTTCTTCTTCTTCTTCTTCTTCTTCATATATCTCGTCCTCTAAGAACATTGACGATCTACTGGTCATCCATAGCTTTTCTAAATAGTGACACTGTATTTAGTGCTAGAAACAATATCAGAACGTCCCCAAAGGACCCTGAAAACCATATTTTAAAGCCTCGAACCAACCGTATCCGTGTTATATCCTAGAATATGCCCGCTCTTGCATACTGATCACGGAATGGCCATCGTTACCATGTTGGTCAATATTAGTATTTTCCTACATACCGGTAATTATACCTCTTCTATATCAATAGAGAACCATTTAATTCTTCCAAATGAATATACTGTATTATTATTGTGGTGACATTTAATTTAATTCATAGTAAAGGCCCATTTTGAGAGCCTTGTTGCCTTGGTAACCACTCACGCACTTACGTTCGAAGAATAATTTGATTTAGAATTTTTTTAGGGAATATTTTGTTGACACTAACAGTTTGTGTTGGTAGCAATTGCTTATCAAATATAAATGACACTTGGATACGCTAGAAGTAAAATTTGATTTTTAAACAACAGCAAACTCAAGTCGTTATGATACACATCGACTCACCATTGCTTTGTTCGTCCGTGATCTTTTAATACAAGTTAAATAATTGTTGTGGATTCCAAGGAAATTAATATTTTATTTTACTTTTAATATTTTAAGTAAATAAATAAATATATATAAAAAGAATTTACTATACATTCGGATTTCTAAACCTTGTATCTCGGAAAGAGTTCCACTCTTCACTGCTGGGCACCATATATGGACAGTAAGTACAGGGTATCGCATGCTCCCTTGTTGGCTCAGTTGGTTAAACCACGCCCGGAATACCTTCGGGTATGGAATTTGATTTTTTTGCTAGCATTTCATAGTACTGTTTTGCTCCTCCACACCTTTTGATTGTTTATGAAGAATAATTTTGATATGTTTGACTGCAAATAGTGTACTAATTGAAAATGGCTTATTCTTTCCCTCTGTTGTGCATTCAGTGCAATCTCAGAGTGTTGCATCAATTTACGATTGATTAACGATGATAACTATGAATGTTGTTTTGAGGGGATAGACCAGCGCTACGATAGATCAAGCTGCGTAAGTATCAATATGTGGCTATATTTTGAAGTCCTAAGGCAAATTCCAAGTCAGGTTAACATTTTAGCGAACAGATGGCTCTGTGTGTGCCGACTAGTCGATCGAGGCTATCTCCATGCCGTTCCTGAAGAGACCGCGCCTCTCCATCCTGCAAGGTCTGAAAATTAGCTGTCAGCTTTGTGATTAGAACCTGCGATCTCCGTACTTGCTGCAGCTCCCCAACGCGGTCATGGCGGGACATTTAACATTTACCCGGACGGTAGGATATTCGGGTTCGAATGCTGACTGCGATCACATTTTCATTTCTCACTCAACAGATGTGACTATTATTTTCGTGTGGGTGTCATATAATTTAATGGATGGATATGTAAGCAATAGCTTGTACAAGAAAATATTTTCTTGATGCTTCAGTTCGTTATATATTTTCAGAAAATAGATTTAAAAAATCGTTTCAAAAATGTCCCGTCTGTGTTCATATACCGTTCATCCGATTGAAACGAAGCTTTGGGGAGTTGTTGTGCACACTCCCGTGAAGGTTGCTGAATGACGTAAATCCATTTTACAATAGGTGGCGCCCGAGTAGTTTTAACGAATAAGTGTTGACGCGCGAAGCGTTTTATTATGTCCCGTTTTATACATTCATCCGATTCCGATGTAACTTTGGCGAGTTGTTCTGCACACTTCCACGAAGGTTTCGGAAATTGTAGTAAATCTATTTTACAGTAGGTGGCGCACAAAAAGTTTCAACTAATGCGTTTAGGCACCCGAATCGTTTCAACAAATGACTACTGTATATGCGTTTATATACCATTCATATGATTGTGAAGAAACATTTGTGAGTTACTGTGCACACTCCCTCTAAGGTCCTTAAATAAGTAAATGCATTTTATAAAAGGTGGCGCACGACTAGTCTCAACGGATGAATTTTTGCACACGAATATTTAACAAAGTCCCGCATGCTTTGATATTACATTCATCAGATTGCGATGCGGGTTCAAACCCGGCCGAAGCCGTCGGATTTTTTAAGAGCGTTAAAAATCCCTCAGAATGCCTTCCTTCGGAGGGGAAGTAAAGCCGGCGGTCCCATGTCATAGATTTATGGCATGTTAAAGCACCTTCCACTAATTACACCTGTGTGAAGCTAAATTGGATAGGTTAAGAATGTAAACAACGCTCTTAGGTTTCTACGTTCGTTGTCAAGAGCCGACTGTGGTGGCGTCTACTAGTTAAGTTCAGAACTAGGCCTAGTAGTCGTTGACGGTGGCGTTTGGGGGCAAAAGTAGGAACTATTTCAAAAATTCAAAGTTCAGCCCTTACTTGAATTAAAAAACAGATACACACACTAATACAGCCATCACAATTAACACCGGTTATCAGACAGATACTACACACACCCAAAGTACACGGGGCTACATGACCGCGTTGTCGCAGCCCCTAAACTGAGGAACCAACCAACCAGATTGCGATGAAGTTTCCGTGACTTATTGCAAATCTAGTAAATCTATTTTAAAATAGATGGTGCGGGAGTCTTATAAAATGAGTCTTAGCCCGCGAATCGTTTCAACAAATGAACTTAGAGGAATTTTCTGAATTAGTAATTCTGTTTCACAATAGATGGTGGGCAAGTCGTCTCAACAAATTAACTTTGGTGAGTCGTTGTGTGCATTTTTCAATGGGTGGCTCGTGAGTAGTTTCAAGAAATGAGTGAATTTTATACAGTTTAGCGACAGTTTATGTGTTTTTTTAATGAGTGCGCATGCTCGAATGAATTGTAACAAATGCCAACAGCATTTAAGAAGAACATATTTTTTCTTTGATTGGCATTGCAATGCATGCCAGGTAATGAATTCGAGTCTCTGTACATAAAAATAAATGTTTCTTGAGTGTTCATCTCCTTGTCCCGTACGCGTAGTATACCATTCACCCGATTGCGATGAAACATTGGCAAGATATCGTTCACATCCCCGCCAATGTCTCTGAATTAGTAAATCTATTTTAGAATAGGTGGCGCACAAGTAGATTCATCAAATGTAAGTTGGCGCGCTAATCGTTTCACCCCAGTCCCGTATGCAATCATATCAAATCATCTGATTGCGATGAAACTTGAGCGAGTTGTTGTGCACACTCACGCTTAAGGTTTCTTAATTTGTAAATCCGTTCTACAATAGGTGGCGCGCTAATCGTTTCAACCCAGTCCCGTATGCAATCAATTAAAATCATCTGATTGGGATGAAAGTTTAATAGGTTGTTGGGCACACTCCCGCTAATGTTTCTGATTTAGTAAATGCATGTTGTAATTCGTGGCATACGAGTAGTTCAACACATAAATGTTTCAGTGCGAATCATTTCAACATGTCACGTATGCGTTCATATACCTTTCTTCCGATTGCGAAGAAAGGTTGGTGAGCTGTTGTGCACGAACCCGCGAAGGTTTCTGAATTAGTAAATGAATTTTACAATCTGCTGCGCACGTGAAGTTAAAACATATGAGTGTTGGCGCTGTCAGGAATTTTAGAAACTGAATTGAGGGCTGGAACGCGTTGCACTCAGCCTTATGAGGACAATTGAATAGCTGTATGACAGTAAGGATTAACGGTCGAAGGGATCTAATGCGCTGACCAAACACCACCCCATAATCTGTAGGCCGAACGGCTGGGCAGCGGTTGCTTGGTAGTCCAGGAAGTGAACACCCTATTTACACGAGATTAAAGACTGTGGTAAAACCTTAATAAAATCAAATGTAAGATGCCCACTACTCGCTGTTCCGCCCCTTAAAACTTCTATAAGTAAGTAAGATGGCCACTTTCAATGCCGGAGGACTCCGGATCTCCAAAATTTGCAACTTTCTAGCATACCACGCCTCCTCACAGAGCTACGACAACGTATTAAATTAAAAAGAGAAACGTAAAAGTGCGAACTTCACATTATTAGCCTACTTTCGATTTTTGCAAAAAATGAAAGTAGACTTATGAGATCACTACAGGGCGAAAAAAAGTGTGTCTGTCTGTGTGTGTGTGTGTGTGTGTGAGTGTGTGTACTCTGAATGTCTGTTCCCCCCCCCCCCCGCCCTATCAATTCAAACACGGTGAGCGCAAATTGAACGAAATTTGGTACAAAGGTAGCACTAGCAAAGGACACCTCAGTGTCATGTTTTATATCGCCGCCATCTGGACGGAAACGTAATGGCGGCCACACAAATGTTCAAAGCTTAAATCAAATTACGACTAACCTAATCATCTGATCTTTACCAAATTTTGCAACAACATACCTTTATGGGGGCAGCATCCTTTGACCAAACTAATAGGTCATCAGCCTAATAGTTTGCGGATGGCGGCCATCTTTGTGTGAAAATCGATTGCCCCTATTAATTCGAACACGGTGAAACCGAATGGAACGAAATTTGGTACAGAGGTAGTACTAGCAAAGGGCACCCCAATGTCTTGTTTTATATCGCCGCCATCTTGACGGAAACGTAATGGCGGCCACACAAATGTTCAAAGCTTAAATCAAATTACGACTAACCTAATCATCCGATCTCTACAAAATTTTGCAACAACATACCTTTATGGGGGAAGCATCCTTTGACCAAACTAATAGGTCATCAGCCTAATAGTTTGCGGATGGCGGCCATCTATGTGTGAAAATCGATAGCCCCTATTAATTCAAACACGGTGAAACCGAATGGAACGAAATTTGGTACAGAGGTAGTACTAGTAAAGGGCACCCCAGTGTCATGTTTTATATCGCCGCCATCTTGACAGAAACGTAATGGCGGCCACACAAATGTTCAAAGCTTAAATCAAATTACGACTAACCTAATCATCCGATCTCTACCAAATTTTGCAACAACATACCTTTATGGAGGAAGCGTCCTTTGACAAATATAATAGGTCATCAGCCTAATATTTTGCGGATGGCGGCCATCTTTGTGTGAAAATCGATTCCCCCTATTAATTCGAACACGGTGAAACCGAATGGAACGAAATTTGGTACAGAGGTAGCACTAGAAAAGGCCACCTCAGTGTCATGTTATATATCACCGCCATCTTGACGGAAACGTAATCGCGGCCACCCAAATATTAAAGGCTAAAATGTAATTACGACCAACCTAATAATCTAGTCTCTACCAAATTTTGCAACAACAAATCTTTATGTGGGAAGCATATTCTGACCAAACTGCTAGATCATCAGCCCAATAATTTGCAGATGGTGGCCAAGTATGTGTGCAAATCGATTCCCCCTATCAATTCAAACACGGTGAAACCGAATTGAACGAAATTTGGTAGAGAGGTAGCACTACCAAAAGGCACCTCAGTGTCATGTTTTATATCGCCGCCATCTTGACGGAAACGGAATGACGGCCACCCAAATGTTAAGAGCTTAAATCAAATTTCGACCATCCTAATAATTTGATCTCTACCGGATTTTGCAACAACATGCCTTTTCGTGGAAAGCATCTCATGACTGACTACAAGGTCATCAGCCCAATAGTTTGCAAATAGCGGCCATGTATGTGTGCAAATCCATTCCCCAGATCAATTCAAACACGGTGAAACCGAATTGAATGATTTTTTTTACAGAGGTAGCACTAGCAAAGGGCACCTCAAATTCATGTTTAATATCCCTATAGCACGTTGTATTTCAACAAGCTACTACAACCAACATTCAATTATACTCCTTGAAAAGGACAAAGAGTTATAACAATACCCATGCATTTAGGAGAAAGTAGGCTATATGTTCTTTACTGAACATCTTGTTTTACATTTATTTTCTTTGCTGCCAAGTGTTGCTATGTGGATATTCGCTCCCTTTCAATGGGTTAGTTCAGCTGGTAACTTGAGATAATATAGGTCAGTGACGACAGGTGGCTAGACTTACCACAACCAAAACTAGGGCAACCACGTCTGATTCTGTATGTAGCCTATCTCGTTTCAACCCCTATACCGCACGTCGGATTAGCAAACAGTATCATAGTGGTAGTGGCACACATGGCATTGCGAGATTTAGGCCACTTCCTGTATCATCGCATCCAAGCAAAATCATCTACCGTACAGCTATTTTAAAACAAAAACAAAACAAAAACACAAAATCCAAAACACAAAACACAAAACGCAAAACATAAAACATAAAAAAACGAAAACGAAAACAAAAACGAAAACGAAAACGAAAACGAAAACGAAAACGAAAACGAAAACGAAAACGAAAACGAAAACGAAAACGAAAACGAAAACAACAAAACAAGGAAGCTTGTTTCCCATAACCGTTAATCTCGCGATCATGAGCTACGGGACCTCCGTTAAACGTGGAATCCGAACCACAGGGCATTGCATTTCACTTGGAAAATCTCACATGCATTGACCCGGAATCGAACCTGATCCTCCGTGTTGAGAGACTCCTGCGACACCACACCCCTCAAACCAAAATTCACAAAATGGAAAACGAAAAAGAATAAATGAAAAACGAAAAATTAAACAAAAAGTGCAAACAAAAACAAAACAAAAAACAAAACAAAAAACAGAAAGAAAAAGAAAGAAAGAAAGAAAGAAAGAAAGCAAAGCAGAAACAATAACAAAACCCAAAAGGAAAAAAAAACGAAAACAGGAAACGAAGTGAAGCGAAACGGAACGAACCATATAACCAAAAACATAAAATCATAAACATGCAGTAAACGCCAACAAAACACTAATAAAATACAAAAAATAAACAAAAGCTATTTTAAATAATTACTCCACAGTTATGGAATGTAAGTAAATAATTCCCAATTCCTATGACAATTATTGAACAGCCGACACCTTTTAAAGTCACGTGTCGTTTTACTGTGTTCTATAACACATGTGCAAATTTTTATCAAAGTCAATGGCTGTTTGAGGTGGATGTTATGTTATGAGGTTGGTGAAACTATTTTCCGTATGTATTATAGCTTTACCTGTGTTCCACATATCGTAAGATGAAGTACGTTTCAGTACGGCACATATGAATCAGACATTATCAAATGATGATGATGATGATGATGATGATCGTTCCTTGAAGTGGAGGAGCAATGAGGTTATCTGTCCGATCACATTATTAAAATAATTCCCTCATTACCTAGGTATTGTTATGAAATCTACAAGCTATTGAGTTCTCCACGTAATGTTCTGTGTTATATAAGACGTGATTTGTCGAGAATCCACAACTAGATCAATTATACAGTATATCGGACCGGATATAAGTTACAGCCTATATCGTTTTGACAGGTTCTACGTCGCGATCAAGTAGAAATAAACTGTATTTAATGTTGGAGCTTTGAACAGTTCTTAACAGAATTTAATACGTTCAAAGAATTATAATAGACAGACGAATATTGTTTCATTTTAAATGTTAAAATGCTGATTAGTTTAATTATTGAAAAATTACAGACAATCGGTTAAATTTCCCCTCGAAAACATCCCATTACTTTTGTTCGTGTGTTCTACCCCCCACCCCCCTGCTCACCCTCTTTCCTAATATACAACCATTGCTTAGGAATTATGATGTTGATGTTATTGATTTTATGTCCCTTTTAACTACTGCGTCTTTTAGAGACGCCGTGGTGCCGGAATTTTGCCCCGAAGGGGATCTTTAACGTGCCAGTAAATATACTGACACGGCTTCCTCGCATTTACGCACCCTCAAATGGCAGATGGCTGCGCCAGGATTTGATCCTGCAACCTTGGGAACAGCAGGCGAAATCGTTATGCAGGCAATCAAGCTTAGGAATGATCATCGTCTCGAAAACTAAATATAGGATAACCTGAATGTATGTGTTTTATTTTCACGTTCTTTGTAGCTTACAAGGGGAAGATACGATGCATGGGTCACCAATTCCAACCATCTTTAGTCCACGTGTAGGGCATGACCAGGCGTATATCAGGTGTATTTATTAATTGCAATTACAGTGTTGCGTCCATGTGCGTTGTACGCTAGCAAAAATCCAACGACCGCGTGGTGCAGCGTTAAGAGCCCTGCTTCGTAAGCGGGGGATCGTCGGATCGAAGAATCCCACCCGTGAGCCTTTGTATTGTGTTGTGTTTTTTTGTTTTTTGTTTTTTTACCATTGTCAATTTCCAACCAATAGTACTGCTTGCGGGATACGGGGTGGTCTGATGGTTCATAGACGTGCAATGAACGGAACAGACTGGGCCTTCAATATACACACATCAAAAAAAGTTTTGCATCACCTCGGTTCCCAGATCTCCGGCATATAGACGTTGACTGTGTATATTGTATCAAAGATACAGTCCCTTTGACTGTTCATAGATGTCACTAAAACTGCTCAAAGATGTAAACAACCATGCATGAGCAGGGCCTATTAGACGGAGGGGGTACGACAGCCGATCAGTTCCAGTCATTCCACCAGGACGAAGGTACGCTGCTCATGTTGTCTGTAGTTCTACCATGCCTAGAAGGTCAATACCGCAGTTCGATCGCGTCCGCATTGTTACTTTGTGTCAAGAAGGGCTCTCAACAAGGGAAGTTTCCAGGCGTCTCAGAGTGAACCAAAGCGATGTTGTTCGGACATGGAGGAGGTACAGAGATACAGGAACTGTCGATGACAGGCCTCGCTCAGGCCGCCCAAGGGCTACTACTGTAGTGGATGACCGCTACTTACGGATTGCCGCTCGGAGGAACCCTGACAGCAATGCCACCATGTTGAATAATGCGTTTCGTTCAGCCACAGGACGTCGTGTTTCAACTCAAACTGTGCGCAATAGGCTGCATGATGCGCAACTTCACTCCCGACGTCCATGGCGAGGTCCAGCTTTGCAACCCCGACACCATGCAGCGCGGTACAGATGGGCCCAACAACATGCTGAATGGACCCCACGGAATTGGCATCACGTTCTCTTCACCGATGAGTGTCGCATATGCCTTCAACCAGACAATCGTCGGAGACGTGTTTGGAGGCACCCTGGTCAGGCTGAACGTCTTAGACACACTGTCCAGCGAGTGCAGCAAGGTGGTGGTTCCCTGATGTTTTGGGGTGGCATTATGTGGGGCCGACGTACGCCACTGGTGGTCATGGAAGGCTCCGAAACGGCTTTACGATACCTGAATGACATCCTCCGACCCATAGTGCAACCATATCGGCAGAATATTGGAGAGGCATTTGTCTTCATGGACGACAATTCTCGACCTCATCGTGCACATCTTGTGAATGCGTTCCTTCAAGATAACGACATCGCTCGACTACAGTGGCCAGCATGTTCGCCAGACATGAACCCTATCGAACATGCCTGGGATATGTTGAAAAGGGCTGTTTATGGACGTCTTGACCCACCAACCACTCTGAGAGATTTACGCCGAATTGTCGTTGAGGAGTGGGACAATTTGGACCAACAGTGTCTTGATGAACTTGTGGATAGTATGCCACGGCGAATACAGGCATGCATCAATGCAAGAGGACGTGCTACTGGGTATTAGAGGTAGTGGTGTGTACTGCAATCTGGACCACAAATGCTGAAAGTCTAGCTGTATGATGGTACAACATGCAATGTGTGGGTCTCATGAGCAATAAAACGAGCTGAAATGTTGTTCGTGTTGATCTCTATTCCCTTTGTATTTAACGGTTCCGGAACTCTTGGAACCGAGGTGATGCAAAACTTTTTTTGATGTGTGTATAAATGTATACATAAAATAGAATACACATGACCGTGTGTAATAACAATGTATTTGAAATGCCGATACTGTACATTATGTAATGTCGCGAACGTTGACCTACAGTTGTACGAATTGCCAATGTTTACTAAAAAAGCAAAAAAAAAAAAAAAGAACCACAACACACTGCAATAGCTTACCGGTGCACAGTGGGTCAAAATCGAAATCTAGGGGGACAAAATTATTTTTACGTTTTAATCATGAATTTAGAGTGAAAGCAACGTATATAATTTGTTTACGTCATAATAAACATCAGTTAAGACCTTGTTAAGCTACGTCTACACATGCAAGAAATTGTCTATGACTAGGAGTTGGATAGAGCATTCAGTTATCTCTTCAGAATAATTTTCTACCACTAATTTACTTTTAACAAAGTCACAAAGTTCCACTTTTGACATAATCGTCGAAGCCAGTGCTTCAAACAGTTGTAAACGTGTGAGAATTGGTTGCGCGGCATCTTCTAAAACGTAAAATAAATAAGTAAGTTGCAAAAAGATGCAAAAAATCTTATAACAGGCGTAAACTACAAGACTTTATCTACATTTTAACATTAAGTAGAAAGTGACGCAGAGTGACGCGACATACTAAAAATCTAAGTGAAAATATAATTTTAAAAATAATAGTTTAATATTATATAATGCAAATATAGCTAAAATTACGTAACCATTACGCCCATTAATAACTGAAACACGTTACAAAGATCATACCTTCAGCTGCATGTTCCATCTTAAAGCATCACACTAACCACAAAGACAACCAAACCACAGCCACTTACATTCATCCTCCAATTCAGGCTGCTCGAACAGTGGTGACAGATTTACTCTAAGATGCGTTTATATCCCAGAATAGTGAGCGGCATTTATATCGAATACTGTAAAAGTAATAAATTTTGATTTTTTAATTATGAAAATAAATAATTTTGTTCTCCTAGATTTCGATTTTGACCCACTGTGCGGTGAGATTCGATACTGCGATCCCACGATTACGAAGCAAGGCTCTTACCGCTGCACCACGCGCTCGTTGGCTTTTTGCTGGCGTACAACGCACATAGACGCCGCACTGTAATTGCAATTAATTAATTTCTAGGAAACGGCTGAGAAGCGCACCTTACTACTTGTACCTGATATACGCCTGGTCATTCCCTACATGTGTACTAAAGATGGTTCGAATCGGTGACCCATGCATCGTATCTTCCACTTGTAAGTGGAAATTGACGAGATACTAATAACAATATTGAACTCTCTGATGTGAGAGGTCTTGAATCAAATTCAGTAATTTTCCTTGTGTGTTTTAGACTCGATCCTTATGAGAGGTAATTAAGTGTCAATCTGATTTTAACGTAAAATTCCTTTAATATTTATTGAAAGATTACTCTACGGCCGAATATAATTCATCCAGCACGGAGGGTTTTGTGACAAAGTGGAATAATAGAACTTGCTTTGGAGGACACATATCATTGTATTGATTAGGAGGCTTGAGATATAATGGATCGCATCCTCTAGTAATTAGGAGTGAATGGAAGAGCCCACTAATCTGCGTTATAACATGCTCTGAAATATACAGGGATGATGACCAAGATGTCCCAAGCCACTAAAAAGAATAATAGGAAACACACCCACCTTTCGAATCCTTCTCCCATTTGCAAATTTCCCAAATACACAGCATCGTGGTCTTCTAGCCCCGTCTACTTGTGTGGTGTAGAATTTGTCTGATAACCCGTGTTATTGTGGAGTATGAAGTAGTAGTGTAGTTGTATTGGTAATTCAGGTGAGAATTGGAAAACCACGGGAAGCTTGAACTTGTCTAATCTGTATTTATGTGACGTATTCCTAGCTCATTTTGCTGTAGTATCTGAGGTCCGAGTTCGATTCCCGGCTCTGCCAGGATATTTATTTCTGGTCTGACGGCTGGAACGGGGTACTCTCAGACTTGTGAGGCAAACCGGAGAAGAGGTGGGTTCGATCCCACCTCAGCCAACCTGGAATTAGATTTCCGTGGTTTCCCATTTCTACTCTAGAAAAATGCTGGGATGGTTCCTAACTTGAGGCCACGGCTGCATCCTTCCCAACCCTCAGCTGAAATATCAATACACACACTACTACAGACACCACAATAACACGGGTAATAAGGCAAAAATCTATATATAGGCCTATACACCAAAGCACATGGGGCTAAATGACCACGATGTCTAAGCCCATAAGACGAAACAACAACAACAACAACAACATTTATTTATGTGATGACTATAGTGTGTGTAAATGTATTAGGGACAGGGATGAGGTAGACATCCCGGGATTTGAAGTAAGGTACAGTCCCTGCATTTGCCTGGAGGGAGCGTGGAACAACCCGGGGAGAAACCACACCTAGGATAGTAACTGTCAGCCCCGGGATTCGAACCTGCGATGTCCGGACTTGATGCAGCTGTCATCGCAGCCTTGGAGCACGATTTAACGAGCACTGATACGACGCGGGGCAGGATTGGAAGGGTTTTAGGTTAGGTTCCATCCCGTCATTAGACGGGATTAGAAGCAGAAGTAAGTGCGAGGTGGGTTTGAATTGTCCAGATTTTGACATAGTTCAAGTTACTTTCCAGAATAAGAGCCACACTGTCACTCATATTATAATATGACTATATACTGTAAATCAGGATTTAGTACATAAGTTGAGGGATTCTACAAAATCAACCATCAAATGGAGGTTAAACGAAAACCATTAGCCGTGATATGAACCAACCAGCTGTATATAATTGACTGAACACGATAATAGCATCTCTATCGAAAAATCATTCCATTACGCTCCAACACAAAACAATAACGAACTGTGAAGTATGAAGAATGGAGCAGAATTTGGCAGATGTATCACAGCAAAAGAAAGGCTTGAGGGTGAAAAGTCATTAATAACACGCTAGTTGGAGTACCTTGTCAATAAAACGAGAAGCAGTGAACCGTAATTTAACAATGAAACTGACAATATAAAGTTAACGTATTGGCGAGGGAGTGTAAAAAGTTATCTACACAGTAGAAGTTCTACTTGCCACTGATATAATCCTGGTATAATCCCCTACGGAGATACATTATGTACATGACTCTATCAGCCTGGAGGCTAGTTGGATCCTCAATAAGTCATTGCAAAGGATCAGGTGATCTCAAACTGTTTGCGACTGGGAGAATCACCTTCACGCCATACCAAGTACCCGAGCAACATTAAATCGAATATATTATTACTAGCGGACCCGTGCGAGGTATCTCGCATGTTCATAAGATACACTTTCCCCAATAGGTTTATAATAAGAGACTTAAGGAGAAAGGTTGTTATGTTTTTATTTGAACCAAATGATTATAGAACACTACTGTATTTAAGTTTCAGGCGTCCCTACGGCCAAAATACGAACTGAACAGCAATGATGTCGCATATTTTCCTACAGCAACAGTATTTGCAAATCGCACACTTCTTACAAAATTGATATTTATTAAATTAGAATGCAATTCGTCACTACTAATGTCATTTATGTGCTGAGTCCATTGATTGACAGCAACACTCACCGGTTATTCGATATTTATGAAATTAAACGATTTGAACCTACTCATTCCTTTAAATTACTGTTTCTGAAATCCATGCAAAATGATAAAGGAAAGACCTCAGAATGTTAAAATGACATGAAACAGGCGTCACAGCGGCCAAAATGTGAAGTGGACAGCAATTATGGAGCGTATTTTCCTGCAGCAACAGTATTAGCAAATCGCACACTTCGTACAGTTTTAAAAAAGTCAATTTTTAAAGAAATTGTAGACATTTATGTAATTAAGAGCGCAATGCGACACTGGTAATGTATAGTCTCTTTCATTTGAATGCTCATTGGTCACGATCAGTCGTTTGTGAGCTCCGCCGGAGGGATCTATATGCCTATTAAAATAATAATGGGGGCCAATAATAATAATAATAATAATAATATTAATAATAGTAATAATAATAATAATGCAACAATCTTGCGCCTCTCTTCCTTTTTCCTATTACTCTCTCCCTCTGATGTGCTGAAATAGTTAGAGATTCACCACTCACCAGGCAATTGCTTACATGACTCATGCAGATAAGATATAACTTACGTACGGACAGTCGAGAGGAATCAGCATCTTTCTATATAGGCCTACTCATAAAGCAGGGATGTACAATTATTTTCACTGTACAGTAGATTAAAAAATACTAGGTATTTAACAAAATGATAAAATTGACTGTCAAAACTTTTAAGGAGGGATGTAACCGACGAGGGGTCAAAATATCAAAATTTTGAATTATGTGTCTTTTGTATGTATGGCCTCTTTCATACTTCGTGTAAATATTTCAAGCTCAATACTCAACTGGAAGTACTGTATTAAAGAAAAAGATTTCTATCTGATGCTGCATGCCTGTAGCCACTTATATGAATAAAAGAACATATCCAATTTTCAAATGTATTCTCAATATCAATTTTTCCATCACATAGGTACACTTTTCACTGAAACCCTAAATGCTACGTAACTGAAATTTTAATGGATTGTTAATTATGTAATTATACACATATGCACGTAGAATTATGCTTCTATTTAATCATTTGTAGAATTTACATACATTTATATTCATATTTTCACTGACGTTTATAGAATCCAAAATTCAAATGACCATTAAAAAAATATTTCCATGGTATTTGGATAATTCTACATAAAGTTAGAGATAGTGACATATATTTCAACTACAGTGAAACCTCTATTAAGAGACCAGTGACGGTTCCATGGCAAACTGGTCTTTTAGATGGGTGGTCTCTTAATAGGGGTAGACATTAAAAATAATTTTATACTGCATTATTAAAGAAGTACAGTTGGAACACATACTAGATTACAATTTATCTGCATTGGTTCACATTTAGTACAAATTAATTACAATTAGTTATTTTCTGAGCTCTGTCATTTAAAAAAGTCACGAATTGATCTCTGTTTCAGATTAGCACATATTTTTTTTTAACAATTTCACTTTCTAGAATATCTCTGAGTAAGTTCGAAAGTCCATTAATTTGCTTTGGGTTCGAACAATCTTCTAGAAGAGCCAATTTATGTATTTTTTATACGTTACATAACACTTTTCTAATGACATTGTATGCCATTGTAAACCATTGTTTACATCATCACACTCATCACCATCTCCAAAGGGAAGGCAGACGAGAAGTGGTCTTTTGAAAGAGGTCAGAGGTTTTAAATCGGTTCCAAGAAAAATCGGTCTTTAAGAGGTTTAAGAGGTTTCACTGTATTTGAAAGCTCAGGCCAGGATCTTTTATAGTTATGTTGTAGTTATGTAAGAGGATGTAAGAAACTTTTTACTGTGACTGTACTGGTACCATTTTACCACCCAAGATAGTTGTTGCTTGCCACACAATAGATCAAACATCATTACTTAACTATACCAAGTTTCAATGTTCTATGTCTTATATTGTGAACTCAGTGAACTTATAAAGCCAGCTATGCTTTTTCGGTTACATCCTCCCTTAATGAAAACCGGTTCTGCAACAAAATTTGATTTGAAGAATTGATCTCGCGGGGGATTTTGCTCGTGGGCACGTTTTGGCTTGTATGACGAGAGTAATAAATTTCATTTAAAGAGCAAAACAATAAGTATTTAAAATCTAATGGTTAAGTATTCTTGTGAAATGTAAAATAATAGAATCAATTTGTAATAAAATAAAATGGATGTCCATTAGATTTTATATTATTTATTGTTCCTATTCATTGTTTTTCCAGTTTCTTCATTTCATCCTCTATATATTTTACTTAATTTTATTTCTCAACAGTTTTGTTAAATTAGTTTCTTAGGGTTTAATTGTAATTTGCTGAAGAAGGTCCCAATGTTGGACCGAAACATGTACTAATTTGAATATAATTTGTATTGATTGGCGGTCTCCCAGGGGCTCACAACTTGTGGGACGTTAGTTGGCGACCACAGGACCTCTGCTGAGTCTGGCATTGCTTCCACTTACTTGTGTCGGGCTCCTCTCCGTCTTCTTTTCTGTAACCTCCGTTGGTCAACTCTTGTACTTTTCCGACCCCGTGGTATTTGGATATCCGAGGCCTAGGGAGTATTTCACTCTCCCTTCTTAATTGGCCCTTGTTTCATCTTTCCTGATCCCTCCTTCTTCAAGGGGTCAGACCTCTTGTTTTCCTTTCATTATATTTCCTTTTCTCTCGTTAAGAATCCCGCACTGTTTTTTTAATTGGCTCCCCGTGTATCTAAATTCCCTTTAGCGAATATTTGCATCTGCATTGCATTTTGTAGGTATTTTCAATCTACGTTGCATTTTGTAAGCTTCTTTCTATCCAAATTTTATTTTGTATGTATTTTCAATCCCATTTGCATTTTGTAAATAGGCCAAGTTTGGATTTCAATTGCATTTTGTAAGTATTTCGGCTCTACATTGGATTTCGTACGTACTGATCTGACAAGGGAAGATTATAAGATAAAGAAGAAAGAAGCAAACAAGATTGTCGCAGAGGAGAGGAAGACGTGGATGGTAAAGTGGACAGAGGTGATGGAGGAAGACAGCAGAGGAAATAAGAAAGTATTTTATGGGATGGTCAAAAGTAAGAGAAGAGGTCTGCGAGAGGATGTGGTAATGATGGACAAAAACGGAAATGAGGTACACAACAAGTAGTTCCGTGAAGAACTATACAGCCTATTTTCATATATCCTACTTATGCTAATTGACACTATCAACATACAAAATTTCAGTTTGATTGCTGTAATAGATTCGTAGATATTGAGAACCGACTAAATATTTCGGATGGTCGCCATTTTGGACTTTGTAGGTCCTAGAGTTATGTACTGTTACATGAAGATTATTGTGTACGTCTAGCATTCAAACTTCAATCGCATGATTAGGACACAAGAAGTAACAACGAGATTTTAAAATTTCGCACGGCTGCCATCTTGTGGTTATGGAAACAATTGAAATAAATTAAATGCCAGTGAATTAACATTCGTATAAGCATTTACTGTACCAAGTTCCACTGCACTCGGATGGTTAAATTGCGAGAGACGTCAATGTGAATATTTATAGTTTGCGTCGCCACCATGTTGGATTTGTGATCACCAGGTTATTGAATGTCCTATAGGTGAAGTTACGTTCATAGCCCCTATGAACATAAAAATATTCAGTTTGATTGCTATAATAGATTCGTAAATATTCAGAGCCTTCTAAATATTTCGGATGGTCGCCATGTTGGATTGTTAAATGTATAGCCATAGAGTCATGTACCATTAAAGGAAAATTATTGCGCAGGTTCATTATTCAAACTTTCACTTCGATCGTATGATTACGACACAAGAAATAAAATCTTAATTTTAAAATTCGCACAGCCGCCATCTTGAGGTTATGTAAACAATTGAAATAAATTAGATACCAGTGCATTGCAATGTGTTTAAACATTTCCTGTACTAAGTTTCAATGCATTTGGAACATTAAATCGCGAGAAAGGTCTATTTAAATTTTCAAATTCGCTTGGCCGCCATGTTCGTTTGTAGATAACCGGTTTTTGAAAATCTTATAAATGAACTTCCAGTAGTACACTTTATCTCTGCCAATTCATATATCAATGCAGGTGACTGTTGTAAAAGTCTTAACAGCCTTATTTATCCAAGTGAAATAGATTCGATTCAAGTAGGCCTACACTGGCTAAATGACCACATTGTCCAAATTCTTTATAATGAAACAACAACATCAACACTACCAAGAAGAGATATGGCAGATTGTACTGATTAAGTCATAACTACTGTCTCTTGAATACAAGATAGCCAATTAGCATGCTCAGGTAGTTGAATGCCTTTTAGCCCTAGCAGCCGCAGGATCACATTTCCGGGCAAAGATCTTAATTTTCATTCTAGTAAAGAATTGTTTTTTCTTCGATCAACACGTTAATGTGGCCAATTAAATTGGGGAGGAATATCGAATTTACTCACACCTACTAACCAGGAAAAAATACACCAATTATTTGTATAGCCTACTTGTTGAAAAGAAGTTCGAATTCAATTCTGTGATTATGTTTCATTCATCAGGCAAACATCATTAGATATTGTTCACTAAAAGCTTCTTTTAAATGTTTGGTGGGGGGCGTGGTGGCTCAGCGGTCTAGCTGTATGCCTCTCACCAAGGCGGTCCGGGTTCGATTCCCGGTCAATACATGTGAGATTTTCGAAGTGAAATGCCATGTCCTGTGGTTCGGATTCCACGTAAAAAGGAGGTCCCGTGGCTCATAATCACAAGATTCACGGTCACGTAAAACTACAATCTTCCTTCCTTCCTTCCTTTTTAAATGTTTGGTGGATATTTTGAATGCTGTGGAGCAGATAGGCTACTGTAGGCTATATAAGTTATTTTAGTGAACACGATCTGACGATGTTCGCCTGGTGAACAAAACATGTGATCTAATTGATCAACTTTCATTCTGTTTAAGTGAAGTGTAAAATTGTTTATAATTAATCCATGTAATTTTCATTGAGGGTAGTTGATGAGATTATTTTTGCCCAATTTCAATGGGCTTATTCACGTGCTGACTGAATGAAAAGCAACTATTTTGTTAGATTAAGAAGGCAACACTGTAAAATAGCTTCTAAATTTTCTAGATTGATTTTATTTTCTACAACGCGATGTAATTGGGTTGTATGGAACTGCGCCCAAGCTTCATTAATGACCCTGGTCATTAGCATCAACCTTTAAAAGTGGCAGTGGAACTGCGCCCATTGAGTGCCGTCAGGTAGGGTCCCTCCCTCCACCCCTCTACCGAATTATATTGTGTCGAGTTGTGTGAATTTGAAGTGACTCATTTCAAAACGGTTGTGTCTTGATTGCGAACAAGTCAAAAACCGTCCAGATTGAGAATAACTAAATATACCCTGTCCAGATTGCGGACAAGTGATTAGTGTTGGCCGGGGATACATAAAACAGGTACAGTTTTCAAAACAGACCAATATTTAATTTTTAATGTAGCAATATTAGCATTAACTGGTACATTGGGATGTTTTCGACAACCTGACCGTATTTTAAGAATAATTTTGTTATTGCAAATGTTTAATAATCTAGTTTGAGGTAATCTTACCATTTAGAAGATTATAATATTTTTTAGAGGGGTAGTTATATATGGTGGATTAGAGTTGTATTATTATTATTATTATTATTAGTGTAGCCTCCGTGGCTTAGGCAGCAGCGTGCCGGCCTCTCACCGCTGGGTTCCGTGCTTCAAATCCTTGTCACTCCATGTGAGATTTGTGCTGGGCAAAGCGGAGGTGGGACAGGTTTTTCTCCGGTTACTCCGGTTTTCCCTGTCATCTTTAATTCCAGCAACACTGTCCAATATCATTTCATTTCATCTGTCATTCATTAATCATTGTCCCAGAGGAGTGCGACAGGCTTCGGAAGCCGGCACAATGCCTATCATCGCCGCTAGATGGGGGGTTCATTCATTCCAACCCTGACCCGGTCCAATGACTGGAAAAAGGCTGTGGATTTTCATTATTATTATTATTATTATTATTATTATTATTATTTGCCTCTGTGGTGTAGTGGTTAGCGTGATTAGCTGCCACCCCCGGAGGCCCGTAGTACAGCTGCTTATCGGGACGGGGGAATACCTCTTATTCTCAGCAGTGCAGAAGCTAGTGGTGGGAGACAGTCCGTCACTTCCCCTTAAACCGAACTTGGGCTAACGGCCGACTTGACTATGGGCGCAGTTCAATCGGCCTAATTAAAGGGATCTGGAAATACCACTGATTATGGGCGCAGTTCCATATCTCCCATGTAATCCAGCAGCAACGGGAACGCCTAGCCAGCAGGCTACTATCAGCGGAAGAATGTTGGATGAGTGATAATTTGTGAATCCAACAGTCAGTGACTTCGGTGGCGTAGTTGGTAGTATGCTGAGCTTCTATGCCAAAGATAGCGGGTTCATAACCGGCTGAAGTCATCCCTCAGTATGCCTTCCTCCGGAGGGGAAGTAATGCCGGTGGGCTCATGTCATAGATTTATGGCATGTATAAGAACCTTCCACAGCAAGAATTGTGTGAAGCTAAATTTGTAAGTTAGATTTGATAAACGCTGTATTAAGTTTCCAACGTTCTTTGCCACGTGCCGGCTGCGGTGGCATCTAATAGCCAAGTTCACAGCTAGGTGTCGTTGACGGTAGCAAACTTGATATTGATCGTCTGCAATCCTTACCTGAATTATTACAGATAAAATGCGTTAACGTACGTTTACATATTTATTAAACATCATTTTCACAGTATTGACAAAGCAGATTTCACAATTACACATTGAACACTTACTAATACAGCCATCAAAATTAACACCGGTTGAGATTCTGCAAACACCCAAAATACACCGCGTTGTCGCAGCCCCTAAACTGAGAAAACAACCAACCAATCCAACTGGCGTGCATTGAAAGTCGAGTGTTAGACAAGAATTCAATAGGCTATTACAAGTTACACAATGACAACATATTGCTGTTATAATTGGAGCTTCCTAAATTGTAACGAGATCTTAATTAGACCTGCTCTGCTGAGGAACACAATGAAGACTACATGAAACCAAGAGCTGAATGAATACATTTCCCTGCAGACTCCCATTTCTGTGATGTAATTGATATTCGGTCTTGATCGAAATTCGGTTGTTAGCAAGGCGGCAGTTCCCGCGCCATCACTTAATCAAAGTCAAACACACACAGCCAGAGGCTTTGTTTGTGGAGCTTCGACGAAACGCTGAGGCACCACTGAAGAAGACAAGTCTTGTTAACGCCGCACAATAGCTCCAATTAAAAGAGAAAGGACTGCGAGTGACGCAGACCACGTTCACACCAACTGCAATTACAGCTCGCACTTTCATTACGGAAGGATCTTCAATAGCTCAGTAAAAATTAAAATAAATATGTTAGCATGGCGTGGTAAAATATACGAAGGATATTTTTAAGTAAGGTCCGTCAACCAACATCTTTCTAAATCCCGCACATTTCACAGTAATTCGTATGAGCACGAGCCTTCTGTGCTGCTGTTTTAGTGGCTGTTTTAACGGAAAATGCAATGAGTTTGCTCAAGCTTCATTATTACATTTCTCAACAACTATACGATTAATTGTCGGTCTTCAAGTGCACAACAAAACATGTCCTTCCAGTGGGTCGAGAAATTAATCCCGAAGTTCCGTCGACCGTACCACTTATTGCTGAATAAACTGATGATGTAATAATTGCATCTATAGCATTTAATTTACCTTCCTGTTTCAGGCGAATTTTGAAACGAATGTTATTTGTGTCCTGAGAACTACGTCCACTACACACGACAATGTTAGAGAAACAACTCATTCATTACTCACTCTTTCGAAACACCACACTGGTTTAGGCAGCTTCGGTGGCGTAGTTTGTAGCATACTGAACTTCAGGGGCGTATATAAAAAAAAATCGGGGGGGGGGGGGGGAGTGGGGGCTGACTTTCCTGGAAAGTTGTGAGTATTCTCAGCGGATTGTCACCGCAAAATACCCAGAAATATCAACCAATATCGTGGAGCATAAAACTTTGTGTAATAATTTTAGATAAGAATCAAAGTTTATATAGCCTACAATTATTACTGGCTATACAAAATAGTTGTAAAATACAACACAATACAACACAACACACAAATAAAATTTTATACTTAATGACTTTCTATTATGATCTATGGAGTATGAATGGCATATATCTAAATATTTGTCAATTTACTAAGCAGAAAGGTAAACAGTTTTTTACATGTATTACTTAAAAAACATACTGTTGAATTCACAGCTTTACCTCACAAGGCTGAGTGTACCCCGTTCCAGCCCTCAGACTAGAATTAAAATTTCTTGGCAGAGCCGGGAATCGAATTCGGATCTGCTGAATGGCAGTGAAGAATGCTACCCACTACACCACGAGTTAGTATAATTTCAATTTTAATATTGTTTATAACTTAGGCGATAAGTTAAGATTAGGGCAGGCCTACAACCAAATTTACAATTATTTTATGCTCTTACCAAAGCAGCACTTTCTTAATTTTTATTGGCTTTTTTCGGGACGGGGGGGCTGGAGTCCCCTCAGCACCCCCCTTATATACGCCCCTGCTGAGCTTCTATGCCCAAGATCACGGGTTCAAACCCGGCTGAACTCGTCGGATTTTTTAAGAGTGTTAAAAATCCCTCACTATGCCTTCCTTCGGAGGGAAAGTAAAGCCGGCGGTCCCATGTCACAGATTTATGGCATGAAAAAGAACCTTCCACTAACTACACTTGTGGAAGCTAAAACTAGTAGGTTAGTTTGATAACGCTACGACCAACGTCCGCCACCAGATGCTGACTGCGATGACATTTAGTGGCCACGTCCTCAGCTAGGTGTCGTGGACAATCGCATTAGGTACTGTCATCGCGGCAGGAGATGGCAGTTGAACACGCTGCGACGGGGTGCGGGGGTCTTGCAGTACGCATGCGCGGCCCACATATTCCTGTTAATTATATCGGCTTGCCGCATGCCAATGGTTGTCATTGCAGCAGGCGACACTCAGCCACTGAAAGAAGGACTGTGCTGAGTGAGTGAAGCAAGTAGTGACCAACTGAATGTTTTTGGAATGCGCGATACACAGTGAGCGGGAAGACCCCTGCAGTTCAAACCCGACTGCCAACTCCTGACGCGATATCAGTAGTAAAAGTAGGAACTACTTGAAAAAATTAATCGTATGCAGTCCTTCTACCTGAATCACAGATAACACACACTAATACAGTCATCACAATTAACACCGGTTATCAGACAAATTCTACACACACCGAAAGTACACGGAGCTACATGACCGCGTTGTCGCAGCCCGTAAACTAAGGAACCAACCAACCAGCGCTGGTTTAGGCAACGCCTCTATGTTATTAGTAGGGCTCGGATTTTTAGTTAAATAAATATTTTTTTATGTAAATACATATTTAAGCATATTTTCTATAAATACATAAATTCCTGCTTTTCACTTATTAATTAGCACATGAAAGACATAATAGTTACATTTTATAAAATCAGTATGCTAGATCTTTCAGTTGATTGCATTTTTGTTGTGTTACTTCAACGGGGAAGAACGTGTGAGCTAATTGATCTTCATGCAGAGCGTATGTCGGCTTGCAACTGTGTTATTCTTAACTTGTCGCCCCGTGCCACTCACTGTGGAAGCCGGGGATTTCCTTGACCACTTGCTAGACCTCCCCTCCCCCAGCTACCTGGAACCAGTGTCACTCACATGCAGTTCATTTCTGGAGTTGTGAAGTTTAAGACAGTTATACAATGCCTAAAGTAAAATCAACTACAACTTACCGTCTGTTGCAGAAATTTAAGATAATTTTACTTCTGATGGGGGCGTTCTGTTCTGCGAACCATGTCGGAAAGCAATCAAGAATGAACAGCGATCTCGAGTTACACAACACCTCGAGGGCAAGAAACATATTGCTGCAGTTTTGCGCCTTCAGAATAAGTGTTTTGCGATCATTGTCGGTCATTTGTGATGGACAACCTGAAGATCTGCATGAGGAGAGCAACAAAGTAGGCTTGAGCCTCAATCCCAGCAAGACAAAAGTTATGACAAATCATGAAGCAAAGAAACTCACTGTGAAAGGAAAAGAAGTAGAATATGTGTCAAACTTTGTCTATCTGGGCCAGTCACTATCTTTTCAGCAAAATATGGATAAGGAAATCAACAGGCGGATATCGTCCGCATGGCAAAAATTCTGGAGCCTGTCCTTCATATTGAACAGCAGAGAGCATTGCCTCAAGACAAAAAGGCGAGTGATGGACTCGTGTGTACTTCCCGTTCTCCTTTATGGAGCACAAACGTGGTCAATAACTAAGAAGCAAGCTTCGAAGTTGGAAGTGTGCCAGAGGAAAATGGAGAGAAAACTTCTAAACATTACATTAAGGAACAGAATTTGAAACGAGGAAATCAGGAAGAGGACAGGACTAGAGGATGTAATCACGAGGGCCAAGAAACTGAAATGGACATGGGCAGGCCATGTACTGAGAATGGATCACGCAAGGTGGGCCTACTCAACTACAGTGTGGGAGCCCAGAGATGGAAGAAGAAACCCCGGCCGTCCGAAGACCAGGTGGGAAGACGAGTTCCAGTCGACAATGGGGAAGTATTGGATGAGAGCGGCAGGTCAACGGAATTCGTGGAGGACTGTCGTCGAAACAGTTTGTTTGAAACATTCCTAGACTCATCGTCAGCTTAGATAAATTTTCAGGATAATATGAACTAGGTCCAAGTTTCATGAGTGAAAATGTTTAACATAATACGATCATTTGTGAGGAAGATGAATAAGAGTGTAAATAGTCAGGACAATTAGTTTTAAGTTACTATTAAGGTGAATGTTCATCAGCATAGCTCATCTGATGAAATACTTCAGAGCTACCCTGCTAGCAGGAGGCCTTTGCCTTTTATGGGATTTACCAATGGCTAGTAATAATAATAACCGGAAGATGTATCTCGTTGCGTATTGTAATTCATCAGTAGTCAGTGAGACATAGCATAAATTGCATTCCTGAGTACTGCATATTGTTTTTATCTACATTAATAAACTAAATTATAATTAAATATTTTTACTTCTTTGTCACATATTTCAGGTATTTTTAATGCATAAAAAAGAAATATTTCCCGATTTTTAGCACCGAAAAATTCGAGCCCTAGTTATTAGTATTGGACTAGACATGAATTCCAGATAACACAGCGGGCTGTTGACAGGCTCTTTTCCTCTCTCCTGCCGCTTCTGCTCACCCCGCAAGTACTCGAGTTATATAGCTTACATTGCCCGGCATCAAACCAGGGACTATATTTCCCTAGAGATTCAACTTGTGAATCTCTTTATTATTATTATTATTATTATTATTATTGAAATGAATGAAAATCCACAGCCTGCTTTCAGTCTCCGACCGGGTCAGGAATGGAATGAATGAAGCCCCCGTCTAGCGGCGAGGATATGAACCGTGCCGGCTGCCGAGGTCTGACGCACTCCTCTGGGGCAATGATTAAATGAATGACAGATGAAATCAAATGATAGGGGAGAGTGTTGCTGGAATGAAATTTTGACAGGGAAAACCGGAGTACCCGGAGAAAAACCTGTCTGCCTCCGTTTTGTCCAGCACAGATCTCACATGGAGTGACCGGGATTTGAACCACGGACCCAGCGGTGAGAGGCCGGCATGCTGCCGCCTAAGCCACGGAGGCTACATTATTATTATTATTATTATTATTATTATTATTATTATTATTTATTATTACTATAATTATTATTATTATTATTTAAGCGAAAATCCCCCTACAGGAGAGCGATAAAACTTGATAACATGATGTCATTTGGAGGTGTGTCTCCTCCGCTCCTCCCAAAATCTCTTCATTCGTGCAGAATACTCCCTCTTCCTCTCATTCGTCCACTTTTTTTCAAGGTTGTCGTAATGATCTTGGTTCAAACTTAACATTCGCGATTTTGGTCTGGCACTCAGTTCGGTCTTCGAAATTTTGTATATTGATTACTTGTAAGCCACTCTGTACCTCTTTAAGCCATTCTGTGCCGCATTTGCTCTGTGTTATGATGCCGAGTAGTTTCTTTGGCAATCTGGAGGTGGCCATCCTGTGGATGTGAGTGAAAAATTTGGCTCTGCGTTTTCCAATTTCGTCTGTTATCGTAATGGTGTTTTGATAGAGTTCAGTACTAGGTCTCTTCATCCAAATGCCGTTTCTGTTGACTGCTCCGTAGATCTTCCGGAGAATTTTTCGTTCCTGCTTTTCCAGTTCCCTAATATTGGAATGACCATCGATTACTATTGTTTCAGCCGCATATGTTGCTTCTGGAAGAATAACTGTTTTATAATGTCGTAATTTGACGTTCGTCGAAATGCAATTCTTGTTGTAATGGGCCCACGTTAGCCTGTAGGCCTTCTGGAGCTAAGTGATTCTGTCTTCATTGGCGATTCGATTAAGTCCTGAGGACTGTTTAATTTTGACGAGGTATTTAAAAGTGAAGACTTGTGCGATTTTACCGTATTTGGTGTTTAAAAGGGATTTATTATTATTATTATTATTATTATTATTATTATTAATATTATTATTATTATTATTATTATTATTATTAATATGAAGACGATCTGAAAATTCACCACAAGTCGTGTGTATAACTTTAGGAATGTAACAACTCCTTAAAGAGCCATTGTATTTGCTCTCAACCTTAAGTAAAACACCTTGTAATAGTAAAAGGGCTTGCCGAACCCTGGAACAGCCAGATAGAATCGATGCTTCTATTTCCTGGTCAACAGGAAATGACCCCATGTAGTTTAAGTGGAGAGGAATGTAATACCATTAGAGCTTTCTCAGAATAACTGGGGAATATACTAGCTTTGTTTACAAGAGGAAGCCTTTTACACAACATCAATAATATATCAAATCCCCAACACTGTTTCATTTAAAAGCATTGTTTCCTCTCCAGAGAATACCGGAATACGATTGGTTCAGCTACGGGCGTTTTCCTCACTTTCCCATGAAATAATTTTATTTAAGACTTAGCTCTTAGAAACTAGGAGCTCCTATTCTATAATCTGTCGCTGTGTCATGATTGACATTAACGTCCAACCTTATGACTTCTTTAAGTAAACTGTATACTTTATGTGTTCTAACTAAATAAATAAAGTGCTCTACCATGTTGGACTTTGCATTTCTATTGAATACGATACTACTCTGCGCCTAAAGAATCCGAAAGGACCTTAGCTACAAACCAAGCGAGCTATGTACGCACGTTAAGCTAGAAACGTATCTCTAGTATAGTACCCTCACTTTCCCCGCTAACGAGCGGTGACTCAAACGTAAGGCAGTAGCACGGGCCGACGATAACCATTGTTCGCTACTGACCAATAGAAAGCTTCCTCTCTCACTCCACGTGGTCTCCAACGTCACCACCCAAGCAGCCAGCTCGTGTCTCACGCAGGCATCACATGTCCAGTGTTGCATATCTGCACATAGTTCTGTCCAGACTCGCTGCTTGCTCTCAGTGGTTACGGTGGAAAGTTGACAACGCTGTGCCTCGCGCTGGGAATGCCTTGACTCCAAGCAGTCATAGAATGTTAACATATCCGCCCAGCTAGATTTCAAAGGCGAGCCGGTCGTTAACCAGGAAGGTGAGGCAACTATACATGGAGCTTAGACCCGAGCTATACCATTTGCAACTAGCCACGTTGTCAGTGCTTACGTTTTGTAATATGCGACAGCAATGTTTAACACAATCGAGTGACAGAGTGAGCAGCACATAAGGAAAGGAAGGACGCTTTTAGTTTTACGTGACCGTTAACCATGCGATCATAAGCCACGGGACCTCCTTTTTACGTGGAATCCGAAACACAGGACGTGGCATTTTACTTCGAAATCTCCCATGCATTGACTGGGAATCAAACCCGGTCCACTTTGGTGAGAGGCCAACAGCTTGACCGCTGTACCACCATGCCCCCTGAGGAGCACATAAGAAGTAGGGCACTCCCCAGATTCGCAGTGGCAAATACGGAAGTATGACGTAGTCGCCAGCCAATAGGCGCAGTTGGCCGTTCCTCTTACAGGAGTGAATTACGTGCCGCGTTGCCAAATGTCAGAAGAGAGCAACTTAGGTACGTGGCGTAAAAATCAGCAAATACAGGCTTAATTCCTGACAGTTAATTCCATAACTTCTGCTCAGAGTATTTTAAATCACGTGAAACTACCGTGCGGGAAGATATTGTAGCCACTCACTAGATACAAGATACGGTCTGTAAGAAGAATGATCCATTGCTCTCAGCCAAATGATGCACTTGGGACTTAAGTTCGATGAGCGGTTTAAAGTATTGCATTGTTTTGAGAGTAATTTTCTCATGTTGTATTCTTCTTCTTCTTCTTCCTCAATTCCTTATGCCTTCAAGCGTCGAGGTAGCCTCGTTTGAGCCATTTCTACCATTCCCCTCCATTTCTGCACATTCTCTTCATTTCCAAAACAGTTGTGCCCCCCCCCCCTTTTTTGTCCCCATCTCTCAATCCTACTTTCCCATGTAATGCGGGGTCTACCTCGTCCAGCTCCTTCTTCAACTCGCAATTCATGTATTTTTTTTACTTTTCTTTGCCATTCTCTTAACATGTTCCTACCATCTCAAATGACGTTCCTCAACCACTTCACCCATTGCTTTTTGTCTTAAATCCTCTCTAATTCTTTCATTATGACTCGATCTGTTCTTGTCTTTCCTCAGAAACTTCATTTCTGTGGTAGTATTTCTACTTACATATTTTTCTTGTAATGCCAAACTCTTCATACCATACAGCGTAATCGGTGCCATGATTGCATTATAGATCTGATTTTTGGTTTTAAGACTTAACTCCTTCTTCCCTACTATTGTGGTATTCATCAGATAAGCTGACACTGCTTTCTTAGTTCTATTCAGTACCTTGGGTTTAATTTTTCCATCATTACTTAATGCGGTTCCTAGATATTAAAATGTATCTACTTTCTCAAGAGGCTTTCCGTTACAGAGAATATTGAGCTCTTCTTCCTGTTTATTCTGTTTTGAGACCCTCATTACTTTTTCAGAACTTAATTTTCTGAAATCAAATTTCAGGGTGTACAAATTTGACAATGAAAGTTGTGGATTGTGTAATGAAAGCCTGGAAACTGTGAAACGTATATCTTCATATATTTTGGCGTCCACAACGCACACACCAAGTTGTCTCTGACTGCAGATGGTCGGCCCGAACCAACACCACCTCTCGACTATAAGGCCTCCGCACTCGGAAGCACGCGTGCCAAGAGTAGTCATACCTCCCTGCCCGAGCAAACGATGTTTCTGCTCTCAGAAAACGCGTATAATGTTGGAACCAATCTATTGTAAATGAACACAGCAATGCCTGAAAAATCTTATTTTAGAATATAAGCATTTTCCATGACCAACATATTTGAGTTACCCCAACATAGTAGAATACATTTACCTTTTTATTACCTTTTATAAGATACGCTTCCCAGTAGTGCTTAAACTATGAAACTCATTCCACATTGAGGAAGGAAAAAACAAGCTATATCATACATAACAAACAAAAGAAAGCACGTAATTATTATGATTATGATCATATTTATTTTATTGCGATTTCACATATCTTTCTCTTTCCTTCAAACTCTCCTCAACTGAACCCATGTACCATTGGTTCAAGGGGTCGAATCCATCATGTATTGGTAAAAAGAAGGAAGGAAAGATACAGTCTTCAGTGGAACATAGAAAGATTTTATACAAGATGACTGGTTTAATCTTGTGCAAGAGTAAGAGACCAGGTGGCCAGGAAATGATATCACGCGTGACGCACCGATAAGGAGCGATAATGGCTATAATTAGAACGAGAGGAACTTTCCGTCAGAGTGAGTGAGAGAAGGTTTCGGAAATTGAGCTAACGTTGCAGTAAAATGGCATCCTCGCAGTTGTGCAAGGGGAAGAATAATTAGATTTAAGCCATTTGCGAGCATATAAGTAACAAAAGAAATACATCATTGTGAATCATTTCGGAATAGAGATTTTTGTGTGGGAAAAGATGTTATAATAATTGCCCAGGAAAAAAGTGCAAATGTGGCATTACGTAATTAAAAGTTCCCCGAGACCCAAGGAGGTGGGGGTTAAAAATCAACTGTAACACCCACGTATCTGAAGACCAAATTTTATTTAATATCTCAGAATTGTACGATCGATTTTCATGTGCAAAGAAGTCAGTTTACGTTTAGAAAACGAGCTGTCCAGAGATATAATTTTCAATAGCGTGCGACTATTGCTTCAAAAGTTAGTTATGAAAAAGACGAGGACTTTATCTTTTTGTAGCCAAAAAGTATAAAAGTCCTGGCATAGCCAGACCAATCATTCAGTCTACCATAGGTGCCTGAGGGCACGGTGCTGTTTCGCAAATGCAGTACTTACTAGACCTCGAGAGGTCGTGATACTCCGTATCACCAACGAGCACCCGTAGGGAGTGGCCGAGAAGTATCATCATAGTATCGCCGTGTGAAGACTTAGGAAAATCCTAGTACAGGATTTAGTTCAGCCAGCATCAGTCTTTATAGTGAAAGTTCCGTATTACAGTCAAAGTAGGCTGCGAACTTAACGAACAGGCGATAGGTCTTCAAATAACAGTTCAGTAAAACGACAGAAAGTATCGTAACGTTTGAAGTACCAACGACAGAGAAACAAACAGTTATATAACAGTTAAGGAACCCGATCAGGGTCGGACAAAATAAATAACGCCTAGTGTATCGATAAGATAGGGACTAGAGCGAAGAAAATAAGAAGGGAAAATTTAATCCAAGACATTGTCTAACAGGAGACAAACAAACAGTAAAAGCATTAAGCTACGAAACCAAGGAATAGCAGTAAATGCTAGAGAATCATAGGTCACCGATAAAGTAATCGAGGTGCCATAAACAAGATAGACTTTATCTAAACAAATTAAATATTGTCTAGAAAGAAACGACTTCGAGCTAGTAAAACTAGAAGCCGAAAAGTCAGGAAACCAGATTTGAATAATAGCCGTTCCAGGGAGGGGTAGATTGATCGAGACTTTCAACTTCTAGCCAGATAGGGAGCCGACATCTAAGAGTTTCACCCTTGGAAACGGGAAGAAAATAAATCACGTGTGTAAGGCCAAATCAAAGCCTCCATGATTAAAAGCAGTGTAATGTAAATATAGAAAATTTGTGTTAGTGTAATAATTTTTAGTGAATTTATTTGTGTATTATAAAAGAATACAAAATTGTATTCAAAATGTTACCAGTGTTTAAGGTAAAATATGTGTATGTGTATCAAGAAATGTCACTGTGTGAAATGGTATTAATGAAGATGGCTTAATTACCGTAAGTGGGCGAAAATGAAACATCGCTGGAAAACACGGTCGGGGACCGTCACCTCATGTGAGTAACCATTTCATCATGTTATGTGTTGGGGAATATTTGTGTACAATCCACCTGAGAATGAGAAAATAGGGATGTTTTTGAATAACAAATAACAGAATAATAGCGCGATCTGAACGATTAAAATTGAGAAAGTATAAAATAATTATGTGAAATGAATAAATCCCTTAGAGAAAATGTATGAAATAAAATATCAGTGTAGTTGATAAATGATTTAATTCTATGAAAGCAAGCGTAATAATAATAATAATAATAACAATTATTGAACCCGAGGGGGTCATGCTGACTGGTATCGAACGTGGATCTCGGAGATAAGTTGAGCTCTGAATGAAGGTTCCACCAGGGAACGAACCCGAGATCTGTTGAGGGAGTTTCGTTGTAAAAACCCCTAGAGGAAATTATATATTTAATCACTGGTGTGATATCAGTTGATACTGACATTATTTATTGAGATAATGCAGGGAAATGAGTGGAATATAGCATCATTGGACTACATGGAGTAGGCTATGCTGGACTTGGAACACAGAACTTGCAGAGTTTGACATTTTACTAATGGCCCCAGAATTGTAGGAGGAGACTCATGGAGCCACGTCAATCTCGTTGACCTAGTTAAGTCGTCTGCAAGAGGTCGGGGGGTTGAATAATGACCCTGTTCTTCCCCGTTTGAGAATAAGAACGAGATTGGGAGGGGAAGATCCCAAGGAAAATCGTTGATTACTCGTGATTGGAGCAATGCAATGACATGGGAGTTGCACACATGTGAATCTTTAGCCAGGAGGCATATTTAATGGAGTGCGCATGAACACAGGACTATGGTTTTTTTCGGTGTGACCTGACTATGTCACGGGTGATTTCCACTGGAAACCGCGTCCCCACGCTATGGCAAAGGCAATTAATATTAATTAATTGGCCGATCGATCCTTCAGCACGCAGATAGTTCTGGGACCAGTGAAGGAAAAGGAACCCGATGAGCATTGTTTCGAGACCAGAATCATCCTAGGAGAGGAGATGATATAGCGCGGGAATTCTAGGTCTACTTTTTCGTGTGAAACGGATATAAGGGTGTGGACCCAGTCAGAAGGGGTCAGTTGGAACAGAGTCGAGCGCGGAACGTATGTCGTTTTGGCTCTGGAAAGGACGCTCACACAAAGACTTGAACATTTTAGTGTTAATCATTATATTCGTCGTGCAGTGTAATGCACCAACGGATAATATAATAATGCATAGTCATGAAGTAACAAGAGGTACGGTAATCAACGAACTTTATTGTGTGAAATGTGCGTTATCAAAGTCAAGGAAGGAGGCTCGGACTTCAGCTTGGGAAGCCGTGGAGTAAAACTTTTAGAAGGCTTTTATTGAGGACAGTCGTGCTGCATGTGTATAGGTGGCGGTACGAGCAATTGTTAAGGTTCACATAGGAAGTACCGTGTGATATAACTTGCAGAACTATTGAAATTAATAATCTGTGTAAATACTATGTACAATGTTGAGCGCAGTGTATAATATATTGATTGGTTATACATGTCTTATTACGCCTGAATGCGCTGGGAGAAACTTTATGATGCATTTGGTGAAATGTCTTAAGAATACCAAATGGTAATGTTCGTGACGATAAGTAAGCATCTTTATGCACAGCAGGAAGTTTATCGTAGGATAATTGATCGACTGTTGGTAAATCCGTAGGCAGATGTTCGAGACTGTCAGTCAGGAGTAGGTAGGAGCATGGAGGATGCCGTCAATACCTGCAATTCTGATATCTTGCCAGGGAATTTCAACCAATGAAGAGTGTAAAAAGTGACGTGTGTTATGTAGAAATCATATGTGAAATATCTTTTAAATTAATGGTATAACAAGTGTTATAAAGTGTCATGTGTTTTGGAAGCAATAGCTTCATCATAGAAATGGAAAGTGCCGTGTGCTTGGTGAAAGAAATGTATTTTAAAATGTGTATATTCAGTATGCAAATGTCGCGTTAACTCTGCAAATGGCAGGCGACACTGGAATATATGAGTGGTTGGAGCCACCTGGATAAGCCTACGTAAGTACCCCACAAATCATGTTGTTATAGAAATTATAGCCACTGCATGTAATGTGATTTCAGAATTATAAAAAATGCCAGTAAGAATCAGTATTAGGAGTTAGACTCTCCAGTGTTTATTGTTGTGTTGATTTAAGTAGAGTTGAGATGTTGTTATACATCAGTGAGTGGATTAATCGTTATCACTATTAATAAAATGGCAAATCAGTTATGTAAAACTTAACGTAACGAACACGGATGTTCGATTATTAAAATGGTTATGTTGTGTCGGATTATGGTAATTTATGTCAGTAAGAATAATAATAATAATAATAAATAATAAAAGGTATGAATGTATACATCAGGTAAAATGTTGTAAGCAAGAAATATTTACGCTAATTGGAATATTTATCGATCCAAGCAGTAAGATCACATTAAGGGATGAGAAAAGAGTTTAATATCAGAATATATTGTATTAATGGGAATATAATTATGCAAGGAAATGGAAGAGCTTTCTAGTGAATTGAATTTGCAGCTTGTGTAAAAGCTTATAGAGTAATTGATAGATTCTCTTAATAATTAAAGGACGAAGATCATAGCATCAGGTCATGGAGCCAGGTAATCTATTCGACGTATGAAATCTCGTATAGCCTTTGGCGTACTGAGATATGTATTTATGCCGGAGCGTATTTAGTGTGGTACCCTATCTCCGATGATGGATATGGAATGTTCCGGGTTCGAATCCTGTGGTAGGTGAGGGGAGAACATTGGAAACCTCTGCACCTTACCTGATTGACCGAAAACTTATTATTGAATGATTCGGCTCTTGTGAAGCGAATCTTATTGACGGCAGCGGCTGGCTGACCGTAGCATTTATTAAGATACCGGCTACCCACTAGACCTGTGTTTGATGAATCTCGTGCCTTCATATAATGATACGGACCTGTTGAGGCCGTTATTAATATCCTAAGGTTAGGAATAAATATTTAAGCTCATTCAGATTCTATTGCATACTATTCAGTTTAAATCATATGGGATCACGTGGATCATTGTGACCACAATATTGTATTCAGAATCGTAATACTGCTTGGGAAGATGAAAGCCAGGAGTCAGAAAGGCGAGGGACAGTTTACGGCTGTAACCACCCCACTCCATTCCATTGTATACAGGCAGCTCCAAGGGGCTGAGCTGTCAAACGAACCGTGTAGGCTAGCGTTTAGAAAAGGGCAGATTTAAGACCCTGTTAGTAATATGAAAGGAAGCATTGTTATATTGTGTAATGAATGTATGTGGTTTAAGAACACATTGGTAATTATAGATCACCCTGATGGTTTAAGATTTTAGCAATCTAACGAATGGTTGGAAGTTGCATTTTTACTGTCACTGACACGAATTTCAGAAGTTGGTTACTTGACGCCACATGCTACGCTCGCAAGGGTAACTTAATAATACCATCCGACACAGCAATAACGAAAGTTTTGAAGATGAAATCACAATGGCATGCAGTGGAACTATAAATAGAGAGAAGTGTAGGGGTAGAGTTACATAATTCTGGAGTTGCACGTAGACTTGTTGTGCAATACCTGAATAGGCTAATGCATGTAAAGCATTTGGTGGGAAGAGAGAGACCAAGCACACACGGTACGCATAATTGTCAAAGTAAGACGAGGTTTAAGAAACAAGTAATTTTGTGAAATTAAAGAAGTCACACTAGCTGACAGAAGAGTAAAAGTACAGTTTTGTTTATGAAAGTTGTATGTGCATCAGCGCACTAGAGAGAATTGTGAAGTCAATATAAGGGTAAAGGTTTGAGTAATGATATGAGTTTATTATGATAATATTATGTGAATATTAGTGGATTGTGGAAGTAATTTTGTTTAATTTTGTTTTATGTTTGTTGGGATTGTTTTTATATGTTTGAAGCCATGATTTTAGTACTGAATTAAAGTCTTAGAATAGAGTTGTGCCTTATCATTGTAGAGTTGATACCTTTTAGTCTCAAATCCAAAATATGCAACTGCTCTATGGGGGAACGGTACACGCCTGAGACCTGACGCCAGCTGGAGGCGGAAGCATATTTTCCATGGAGATTACTTACATGGGTACAGTATATAAATGAAGATTATGATAAATTATATGAAAGTAGTAGGCTTTGAGCTCCTTTAAAGAAATAAAAACATGTTGTGAACAGATGTTCTTAAAATAAAGCGATTATTGCACGGGAGAGGATTAATATAAAATTGAGATGTAGATCAAATGTTGATGTTGAATTATTAGTTCTTTGGAAGGCAACTTGGCTAAATAAAATGTATAGCGCGGGTAAGCGCATTAAAGAATTTTGTCACGCTAGGAATGCGTTAAATATACTTGGTAAATTAATTATGAGGGGCAGTTGGTCGTGGTAATTGAGCTATAGTAAGTCCTCCAAATCGTGATGTGATCACGAGGCCGTTGTGTGTGTTGTATTATAAAGGGTGCGAAATAATGGTATTATGAGCGCGAGTGTAAGGCAAAGGCCTGCTATAAGTCGCAAATGTATAAGTCCTCCAGTATGGGATATGGTTCCCGAGGCAGTTGAAAGAAACGAATCCAGATTCGTTTATGTGATGCCCCTAAGTATTTGTTGTTGTATTGAATTATTCTTACCCACCAATGAGGACACTTCATAATTAATAAATGCCAAGGTAAAAGGAATGGGTCTAGTGAACCTAAATATGTTGTTAAAATAAGTAGAATGAAGCCTTGTTTGTTCAAAGAACTATATTTAAGAAACTGCTGTATGAAAGCGGAGGTTTGCTCGCCTCTTGCGAGTTTGACCGTAATGTTCCTGCTCCCCAACTATAAATCACGCCAAGTGGCCACGGCCAGACCTTACCATTAACGGAAGTGCGGTAGGTCTGTGAGCCGTCTGTTTTGAAGTTATAGTACACTAGAGGGTTTAGAGTTTGTTTAACGACCCGGGCTTCGAACCGAGGTTCTTGTAGATGAAAATTACCGCTTGCAAGTTCAGATCGTTGCTTTCTATTGATATGATGGTCTTTTAAGACAAATAATAATAAATCCCTAATGCAATGTTATATGATGTAGGAATTCACGAGTTCAGTGAAGACAATTAGATTCCGGGAGTGATCTAAATTTTTGACTTGTTCAAGTAGTCTTCGGAAGCTCGGGAGTACGCAAATGTTTTCCCAATCACAGTAGTGAATTGTTGAGTTGAGAGAGATGGTAACATGAAAAATATTGTGAAATCCCAAAGTTTAAGTAAATGAGTAACAGTACTTTAATAAGAATTATATATTGTTTTGATTATAAGATACTCATATAATAGGAAGTGATGTGTAGTAAAAGAATAACACAGTGTATTGAATGTATCGAGCCTATTGGAGCTCTTGATTTTATGGAATTTTAAAAGGACACTATATGGAAGTGAAAAGAAATATAAGGTGTTGGTTTATGAAAACCTTTTATTAGGATTTAACCTTTGTTTTATTATGTATTCCTTGATTATTTTGAACAAGTTAGAATTGGGTCAGTATTTTATTTGTTTACTTTGTTGTAGCGCCATATATTTGGTTAATTAAATGTTTTATAGTAGGAGTTGATTTTGTTTATTTATTTATTTTGGTAGTGTATCCTCTATTTAATCCAAAATGTGTAAGTCACAGAGTGGGAGAACATACCATAACCCCGAAAATCCCGATTTGAGCATTGCTGGCATACTGTGATTTGCATATTTCATGCTAAAAGGGCACACAGCAGCTTCTTGAATATTTTGTTGGTCATTTTTTGTCTCATTGCTTTCCTTGCGGCTATCAGGTTTAGGTGGCGTTTCCCGAACTCAGCTCATTTTGCTCGTTCTCCTACCCGTCCTTGAAATGGATTTCCGTGGTTTCCCCATTTTCAACTCCAGGCAAATGCTGTAACGTTACCTTCTGATAGGCCACGGCAACTTCCTTCCACATCCTTGGCCAGTTTCATTCATTTCATCTCTCATTAACTCCGGTCATGAGATTGGCGTCAGGAAGGGCAGCCGGCCGTTAAAACCACCCTCCACATAGCTTTTCAAGACATCTCATCCCCGACCCCTTTGAAAACGGGAATAATAAGGGTAAGGCATACATTGATTTATTTTTCAATGACAAATCGTTCCTCAAGACTGTCCATACCATTTTGAAACTCATCTAGGAAATTGTTTATGATGAGAATGTGATCAGCAAATATTAATGTTGTAATACTTTTACCTCGCACCTTTACTACTACTTTAAATTTCTCTCTCATTTCATTCATTGCTTGTTCAATGCATAGATTGAAAACTATGGGTATAAGTAGCAGCTTTTCCTTACACCCTTCTGAATATCAGCGTCTCTCTCATACCCTTCAACTCTAATAGTTTCACTCTGGTTTCTGGATGGATTTTACCCTCGTACCCCTGTATTTTATTTCGATCCCAGCTACACAGCTACAAACTTAGCACTTAACATTTCAACAAGGCAATTCTATTTTATGGCTATTGAGGCTCTTGGCAGTGCGGTAGCGTTAAGGCATCTACAACAAGTGCCCTTATTGCTCGTTTAATATTCCTCACAAAAGACTATTGACAGGTCAATGCGTTTTTGGCGTTGAGGCTTCTTAAATGATTCGTGGAGCGGTTTAACGAGTTAGAAAAAAAGGCAAACACATGAGTAGTCTGGTTATATCTCAATTGGTTGACGTCAGAAAAAGTTCCGCAATTTCAAATTAATTAATGCAAAATTAATTACTGAGACCATTAACGAAGTATAACAACGACCTGGCTGCTACTTTCTTGCTTGCTGGAAAACAGGCTTTGTTCTGCACAGTTGAGCGTCCTTACGACGGAATAATATTGGAAAATTAAACCAGAATTGCTCGGGAGGGATTCTTGCCTTGGTTAGTCCTGTAAATATAGAAAACTATGTGCCAAGATTAGCCTGTCTGCTATCGAAAATACTCCGCGTGTATCTGTACTATCCTATAAATAAAATAACTTATTTTAAAATCTCTTAAGTTATCCTCTGGTTATTTTGTGGCATATTGGTGATGACGACCAACTTAGGAACTAAGTGGCGCTGTTAGATGCCGGTGCTAAGCTTACATTGGCCCACAGCGGTCCCCCCACCCTCAGTCACCAATAGCTCACAAGAACTAGGCTTACCAAATTGCAGCGCAGGAGAAGGGGGAGAAGAAGGATATGTACTGCATAAGATAAGGAGAAGAGACGAGAAGAAAAGGGAAGGGAAGAGATAAGAATAAAAGGAAAGAAGAAGGAGAAGATAAAAATAAAATAAAACATAATAAATGAGTGCATTGGTTTAGGTGGCTAAACGCACCTGCCTGGATAGCATGAGATTAGGACTGGAATCTTGACGGTGGTCACATTTACAAGTCTTGCTCAACAGACTTAACAAAGTTGTTGTGGTTGTTAATTTATTTGGGGGCGTTTGCGACATCGTGGTAATGAGTGTGAGTGGAATTTGTCTGATAACTTGTCTTATTGCATGGCTGTATTAGTGTGTGTATTTGTAAATCAAGTGAAGATTGGGGAGGAGACGGGCGTGGCCGTAAGTTAAGAAATTGGAGTACATGAGAGAAACCACACGGAAAATCACTTCCAATGGTTTTATGTGTGTTGGAGGGAAGGGGTTTGTTTAATCTCTTACCATATTTTCATTTATTATTTATTTACGTCTGATTTCTTTTTTCCTGCTTTTCTCTATATTTGTGTACATATTTTATTATATATGAATTGCAGCCAATGGCCATAGCAGGGTATTTGCTCCTAGCAAGTTCGAGTTCAAGTAGTTCCAACTTTTGCTACCATATGTAACACATAGTGGTGAACGTTGGAACTTGATAGAGCGTTTCTAACCAAATGTAACCTACACATTTGGCTACACACTACCAATTGCAGTGGTGGGTTCTTTTACATGGCTTAAATATATGACATGGGACCGCCGGATTTACTTCCCCTCCGAAGGAAAGCTTACTGGAGGATTTTAACGCTGTTAAAACTCTGATGACTTTGACCGGGTTTGAATCCCCGATTGGGGCATAGCAGTTCAGTAAGCTACCGACTACGCCACCGAATTGTACATATTTCAAATTGTAGTTTTATAGCAAATTTTCTGACAGGAATTATCACCCGATTTGCAAATAAATGAATCTACTTATACTTTATCTATGTATCTTTATATTAACTGTGAGAACATGAACTTCGTTCCACTTTGCGAGAGGATTCCAACCGTGAGACTTCTAAGAAGAATATTATAACCAAGAAACAGCTGTATACGTCTGTTGTCAGGAACCAGCAACTTGTCATTTGTGACAAGTCTCCTTCCGTTTCCTGCCAAGTTACTCGGCCTTTCACACGGAGACAGTGAAAGACAAACACTATATTGCATTTTTAGCGTTGTCCTTACGGGCTTTTGGAGAGTCAAAATGAACGAGGACGAAATTCATTAATATCATATACTGTATATTATTTCAGTAGTATATTTCCCTCCTGCGGCGCTCACAAGCGACCAATCGTGACTAATGAGCATTCAAATGAAATAGAATAGACATTAGCAGTGACGAATTGCACTCTAATTTCACAAATACCTATAATTTCTTTAAGAAATGACTTTAAAAAATTAGAACTGTGCGATTTGCAGTTACCGTTGCTGTAGGAAAATACGCTCCATAATTGCTGTCCATTTCACATTTTGGCCGCTGTGACGCCAGTTTCTTGTCATTTTAACATTCTGAGGTCTTTCTTTATCATTTTGCATGGAATTCAGAAACAGTAAATCAAAGGAATGAGTGCTCAAATCGTATAATTTCATAAATATCGAATAACCGGTGAGTGTTATGATGATCCAATTTTCAGTGATTGCCTTCGTAAGTTAGGGAACGTAGAACGTAAAACGTGTTCCATAATCATTAGGTAGAAATAAAAAACATAACAACCTTTCTCCTTAAGACTCTCATTATAAACCTATTGGGGAAAGTGTGGTTTATGAACATGCGAGATTTCTCGCACGGATCCGCTGGTAATACTGTATATCTGCTACCTTTTATAGTTTCTGAACAAAAAGTTGAGTGAACTTCTGGTAATCCATGAGCTAGTTATTTAGATATTGTTGTTTGAAGGGATGGAACAACGAGATCATCTGCCCCTAACATAGCTAGAAATCAACACAGCAGCGTTGGTTGGTTCCTCAGTTTAGGGGCTGCGACAACGCGGTTATGTAGCCCCGTGTACTTTGGGTGTGTGTAGAATCTGTCGGATAACCGGTGTAAATTGTGATGACTGTATTAGTGTGTGTTATCTGTTTTCAATTCAAGTAAGGACTGCAGACATTGAATGTTTTCATGTAGTTCCTACTTTTGTCGCCAAACGCCACCGTCAACGACTACTAGTTGAGAACTTAGGTTACCAGATGCCATTGCAGTCGGCTCCTGGCGACGAACGTCGGAACCTAAGAGCGTTTGTCAAATGTTTTACCTATATATAATTTAGCTTCACACAGGAGTAACTAGTGGAAGGTTCTTTAACATGCCATAAATCTATGACATGGGACCGCCGGCTTTACTTCCCCTCCACAAGATTCACGGTCACGTAAAACTACAATCTTCCTTCCTTCCTTTTTACTTCCCCTCCGAATAGTTATTAACAAGAAATGAACATCTGCCTGAATCAATACTATACAGATAAAATTAATGATTTAACTTGTTTACAGTACATGTTTCGGGGATTAATTATATTTTATCCCCTTCATCAGCTGTTGAAAAAACAAAAAATAAAGCGTAGCACAGTAATAAGATACGTATTTAAAACCTAATATGGTGCACCATAAAATTTAGGGTATAAGAATAGAATAAAATGAAGAGAAACAGATGGTGACGGTGATCAGCTGCTCATGACAAATAGTAGTTCCTTGAAATGGTAGATATGTAACACCAATACTTCACCACTCCGTGTAGCTCAATAACCAATGAAGAGCCTGTATGCTTAAAAATCCAAATATAGTCTTTTCAAAACAAAGCGGCTTTAAGAAACCCGACGTGATGGAAAGTGATCATAGGTTAGTTTAAACGCTCTTAAAAATCCGACGACTTCGGCCGGGTTTGAACCCACGATCTTGGGCATAGAAGCTGAGCATGCTACCAACTGCGCCACTGAAGCCGCCAACACAGCAGTGTATCCGACAACGTTAAGGCACGTTTGAAGACTGCAATGGGGATCTACATTTATGTTTGTATAGGATCAAAATCTGCAAGCTACACGAAAACAGAGGCTCTCAGAGCGAATTATTTCACCATTTTCCAATCATATTGACGATTATGTCGAATGCACAAATCTCTAAGCAGTTAAATTGAAAGAATTTCTTAGCAAAGAGCACCCACAAATTCATTTTTATCTGAAATAGAGCTGAAATGCAAAGGACTCACTGAAACACTTAGGCCCCTCTATAATTGGTCACCAAAACCTACTGAGTAACTCCAAGCTCAATAAAAGAAGCCAACAAACGTGGAAGAGAGTTAATTATCTTTCTTTAACTAAAATCTGATGTAATAGACGAAACAAAATATATTTAAAAATAATAATCTTACCAGATACTGTACAATTCGTAAAATAATACGCCTAAATTTATTTAATTTAATAAAATGCCCCAAATATTAAGTTCATAACAAGAAGAAATCATACAATTTACCTAGCCTACATAAGAGAGAAGTCATAGCGAATAGTTTACCGGAATGTAAAAATGCAGATTAGGCCTTGGCGGTATAGCGCATATACGCAGGGCTCGTTTTGTGGCGGAACACACAGGAACGGCGTTCCGGTACCTCTCTTTAGGGAAGAAAGAAACTATAGAAAGAGACATTTATTGAAGAGTACGGAGAGATCAAGAGACAAGAAGTATGATGGTAGCATGTTGATGTTTTGGATAATCTTTTAGGAAGAGCAGAACCTAAACAATCATAAAACTGTTCTTTCTTACTGCTTTTATTACTTTACTACAATCCATTTTTGTACTAGTTTTGCAAAATGTTGTTGTTGTTCTTTGAGTCTTCAGTGTTTTGACTGGTTTGATGCAGCACTCCACCTCTCCCTGTCCTGAAGAGGACAAAATAAAATTTGGAATTAAATAAAATGTTCAAGTTAATGTATAATCTTAAGATTTCTTATTTTCTATCCAATAATTTGGAAACTTTCCCCCACCACTACCATCTAGTTGGACGTAGGTTGGCGACCACGGGACCACATCTCAGACTGGCATTGCTTCCGCTACTTCTGCCGGGCTCCTCTCCGTCTTCTTTGCTGTCGACCTATCTTGGTCAAATCTTATTCTCTTCCGATCCCGACGGTATTAGGGTATCCGAGGCTTAGGGAGTCTTTAACTTTCCCGCCTTAATTGGCCCATGTCTCATCTTTTCTGATACCCTCATTCTTCGAGGGGTCAACCTTCTTTTTCTTTTCATATTGTCTCCTGCCTTCTGCTCAAGCCCCATCACTTCTGGTGCACCCTGGATATAGCTACACCTCAGGGGCTCATGGCTGGTGAGTTCGGGAGTTGGCGATCCCGAGGGATTCCTGAGCTGGGTTCGTTTTCCCCTTTTTCCTCTGACCTTGGGGCGGGCCCTCTCCTCTTTCCCTTTCCTGGCTCTCCTTCCTTCCAAGTCCCTCAATCCTCATTCTTCGAGGGTTGAGGTCATTTCTTTCCTTTCTGTCCTTTATTTGCCTTATTCTTTTGTTTGTTTACTATTTCTTCTTCTAGTATGTAAGTTTGTAGTTAGTATTAGTATAATTTTCATTCTCATCTCACCTTCCACTATCACTCAAACCATAAGGGGACGATAACCTGGATGTTAGGCTCCTTAAAACAACAATTATCATCATCATCATCCCACCACTACATCCCACGGAAGTTTCCAGTTCCGGCTACTCTCTAGAAATCGAGCACTGCACATACGTATGCTCCGCTAATCGTTTACGAGAATGTTAAGCTCTATATAAAAGGATCTATAAATTTGATTCTGGTGGAGACTTCCCAATCCTTAACCACTACGTCGATAAGTTCGTTCCATAATTTAATGCTTGAGCTTGGAAATTTAATGTACTGTAAAATACAATTCTTATAATAGATCAGGTATTCAAGAGAGAGGGAATATTTTATACAATGAACTTCAAGTGCTGTCGATCCTTTCATTTTATTTTTGTCATTCTTCTTTACCAGTCACACATGCATTGCTCATTTCTAAAACCTAAATCCATTCACAGAAATGTACCGGTGGTAAAGGGCAATTACAATGAATGTCTGCCCATTATTCTTGCAGTTCTTAAAAGGAAATCGATTCTCTTATCTCGTAGAAGTGCTAATAAGAGAGAGGGGGAGTGGGTTGGTTCCTTCAAAGATCTAACTTGTCGATATTGGCAGAGAAGAATGGGAAGAGCCATCAGTGTTCTGAATGCCTTTCACCGCCGCACCAAAGAGGCGCCCAGCCCCCATCTTGGCAAGCATAATGGTTGGCAAGAGAAAGCTGGTAGAATAAATGGACAGCAGTTAAGGTTGGCAGGGGAAGCCTCTCTTATGCAGGATAAAGGTTAATAGTTACATGACACAAGAGTTGGTCTCTGGAGAAGAAAGCATATTACCTAGGTAGAAGTTATTTTCTAAAATTAGGGGAATGTTTTGCTTCATCAGACAGACCTGCAATTTACAGGAATTAAACCTTATATTAAAGTCTATTGCCAACTTTAAAGAGAAATTCAAGTTCATCACGCCCGAGAGCTGTCAACTATTAGTTTTCAACTCAGTGGTTTTGACTGAATACAGTTGTTGTTGCTAATTAATTTAGGGGCTTTGCGATATCGTGGTTATTTAGACCAGTGTACTTGGGTGTGTGTAGGATTTGTGTGATATCCTGTGTTATTGTGAGTCTGTAGCAATGTGTGTATTTGTAATTCAGGTGAGGATTGAGAACGAGGGGGCTGTGGCCTGAAGTAAGGAACCATCCCGTCATTTGCCTAGAGTAGAAGTGGGAAACCACGCACAACCACTTCCAGAATGGCTGAGATGGGAATTGAACCCATCCCTTCTCAGTTTTGCCTCACGAGGCTGAGTAGACCCCGTTCCAGCCCTCAAACCATAAATTATTTCTTGGCAGGGATTAAATACACTGTCGTTGCTTAAAAAAAAAGCTATGGACTAACACAGGACTGCGCAACTCACGTCCGCGCCGTGTCGCCGATACTTTCAAACAACTAACGCCAACTGGACAAAGCAGTGCACGCGCACCCCTACCCGAGGTCATTGACTAACTGATGAACACTAAAAATCCTTATTAACGATTGGTAGCCTACAACTAAGTTCGATCCTAAGCGGAGATACATTTTAAATACCGGTACAAAGCTTTTCCAGTCGTCGCAATAAACCAAATAATCAAGAACTTTATTTCATAATTTGATTAATAATTGTGTCAAATTAGCATAAATATTCACTCTTTGTCATTCATGCTGTATGAGTGTATTGAATATAATCGTACTTATATTTTAAAGGGATTTATAAAAAAAACAAGAAGTTCCGTGACGAACTAAAGAGCCTACTTTTCTTAAAATTTAAGATCCATGCCAATGATTAAACTATATGAATCTATCTAGAATAATGACGAAATTAAGTTGGTAATATCGAAATTTCTAATTAGTTTCTAATTGTAGCCTAATAGAGAACTACAGTTGACAGCCCTGGTGACTGAATATATTCTTAGTTCCATCTCTTAAGGTACAGAATACCAAATTTGGTTGATGTCCAATGGATAGCATGGACGTTACATACAGTTAAAAATTGGATTTAACAGCGCGCGTAAAATCATGTTGGCAACGATGACATACATGTATTGGTCAGAAATAATCTGAAATAATCTGATCTATTGTTGTGTCAATTTTTAATGAAATCCATTAGTTAGTGTAGAAGTTGCATGCATTTTAAAATTGGACCTATCAGCAGGCTTAGAATCATGTTGGCAGCACTGGCGTAGGCCTATATTAATTACTCCAATAGGGTAATAAAAATAGAGACAGTATTTATTAACAGTTGGCAGCCCAGGCTACTCTTAAGAATCGGTATAGTCATATCTGTTATGGTACACATAGCACACACGAAATTTGGCTGAAATCCAAATGATAGTATAGAAGTTACATGTATTTAAAGTTGGACCTCTCAGAAGGCTTATAATCATGTTGGTAGCACTGACGTATATAAGTTACTCCAAATTTATATAGAATGCCAGGTACTATACGTGTGCATAGTTTAAATCTGTCGCCGTGCATACTTTCTGATATATGGGTATTTTGATAAAAACAAAATTTAGAGCATTTATTAACAGTTGGCACCCTGGTGGCTCTTAAGAATACGCTCTGTCATATCAGTTTATGTACACATAGTACATACGAAATTTGGTTGAAATCCAATTGATAGTGGAGAAGTTATATGCATTTAAAATTTGGACATATCAGCAGGCTTATAATAATTTTGGCAACACTGCTATGTATGGCCTTCTAGAAATTAAACTGCAATATTATTATCTATATGTGGGCCAATTTTGAAATAGCTCCCATTCATACCTTCCATGATATCCAAAATGGAGCTCAAATTTCAATTGCGATTTTTCAGCAGTTGGTAGCACTGACGTCATTTTCAAATATGGCGGTGAGATATTCAGGTATAGATCTTTACTCCTGCCAAATTTTGTTTCGATTGCTGCAGCCGTTTAGGAGTTGATAGGGGGGACAGACACACACAGCCAGACAGACAGACAGACGGACACACATATGCCCGATCTCATAAGTCTACCTTTTCCTCATTTTTGAAAAATGTGAAAAGTAGGCTAAAAATCTTTTATGTTTTATTTTGTTATCCACTAAAAATAAATATACAAGAAAACGGCAACAATACTTAGAAACTAAGCTCCGACAGCCTCAAAACCCAGCATATTGCACCTATATTAAAAAAAAAGTCCTCCAGCACGCCGGAAGGCGGAGGTAGATTTCACCGGGCAAACTTGGGGATAGGCGAAAATAGGCAGAATATGCAGGTTTTCGTAGAAGGATCAGACCTCATTTATTGCGAGAAAGTATTTTATAATAGGAGCTTAATAAACTTTGTTTTTCGTCATTTTATGCATATTTTAATCATTTTATTGTTTTATGGGAACGGTAACCTTCTTGTCATTTGGGGTCCATTTTTAGCCTATTTTCAATTTTGAAAAAAATAGGCTTATGAGATCACCTTTTGTCCTTGTGTGTGTGCGCGCGTGTGTGTGTGTGTGTGATTCGTGTGTGTGTGTCCCCCTAATAAAATCTAAACGGCTGGAGCGATTTCAATGAAACTCGGTAAGTTCATAGCACTATTCCCTGCGACCCCGACCGTGCCCTTCAAATTTTGTTACGACTCACCAATCCAACATGGCAGCTGTGCGAAATATTTCACCAGCATTCAATATCTCCGAAACTATTACCGATATTACCCTGACATTTTGTATGGTGATAAAGGGAACAACTATAAGTTCACTTATGTGACCTTTAAAAATGTGGTAACAACAAAACGAACATGGCGGCCAAGCGAATTTGCGACTTTTAAATAGACGTTTCTCGCGATTTAACCAACCAAACGCAATGAAACTTGGTACAGTATATGTTTATATACATTGTAATGCACCGACATCTAACTTCGTTCAATTGTTTACATAACCACAAGATGGCGGATGTGCGAAATATTTCACCGGCATTCCATATCTGTGAAACTATTAGCGGTATCTCCCTGAAATCTTTTACGGAGATAAAGGGCACTACGGAAGTCCATCTATAAGACTTTCAGAAACCGGTTAACTACAAAACGAACATGGCAGCCAAGCGAAGTTGAGAATTTTAAATAGACCTTTCTCGCGATTTAATGTTCCAAACGCACTGAAATCTGGTACAGGAAATATTTATGCACATTGTAATGCACTGGTATCTAATTTAGTTCAATTGTTTACATAACCTCAAGATGGCGGATGTGCGAATTTTAAAATTAAGCTTTTATTTCTTGTGATGTAGTCATGCGATCGAATTGAAAGTTTGAATATTGAACCTACGCAATAATTTTCCTTTAATGGTACATGACTCTATGGCCTATACATTTAACAATTCAACATGGCGACCATCCAAAATATTTAGTCGGCTCTGAATATCTACGAATCTATTATAGCAATCAAACTGAATTTCTTAATGTTCATAGGGGCTATGAACTTAAGTTCACCTATAGGACTTTAAATAACTTGGTGTTCACAAATCCAACATGGAGGCGACGCGAAATATAGAAATTTACATGGACGTTTCTCGCAATTTAACCATCCGAGTGTAGTGAAACTTGGAACAGTAAATCCTTATACGAATGGTAATCCACTGGCATCTAATTTATTTCAATTGTTTCCATAACCTCAAGATGGCAGCTGTGCGAAATTTTAAAATCTCCTTTTTACTTCTTGTGTCCTAATTATGCGATTGTAGTTTGAATAATACACGTACACAATAATCTGCATGTAACAGTACATAACTCTAGGACCTACATATATAAAATCCAACATGGCGACCATCCGAAATTTTTAGTCGGTTCTCAATATCTACGAATCTATTACAGCAATCAAACTGAAATTGTGTATGTTGCTAGAGGCAATTAACATAAGTAGGATATATGAAAATAGGCTGTATAGTTCTTCTCAGAACTACTTGTTATACTTGTGGTCACACTGTCCTTATGCAAGGTTTCGACACTGATGTGTAACTATGTAACGGTCTGTTACTTCTTCACGCAAAATTATATCTCCCGCCGAGATTTTAGTTGGTTCCTCAGTTTAGGGGCTGCGACAACGCGGTCATGTAACCCCGTGTACTTTGGGTGAGTGTAGAATCTGTCTGATAAACGGTGTGAATTGTGATGGCTGTATTAGTCTTAATTCAGGTAAGGACTGCAGACGGTCAATTTCAAGCAGTAGTTCCTAATGTTGCTACCAGATACTACCGTCAACGACACCTAGCTGTGAACTTGGCTACTAGATGCCACCGCAACCAGCAACTCGCAACGAACGTTGGAACTTCCCCTCCAAAGGAAAGCATACTGAGGCATTTTTAGCGCTCTTAGAAAATCCGACGACTTCGGCCGGCTTTGAACCCGCGACCTTGGGTATAGAAGTTCAGCATACTATCAGTTATGTCACCGAAGCCGCTTCACAATTAGTCACATGGAAATCTGAATCTGATCTCGTGCAAGTGCGTTGTCATGGCAACGTCTGATGGCTCATCCCTCATCAATTTAGTAGTGTTGCCATGGTAACCTCTGATAGCTCCTGGCATTTTCTTAAAATTCCGAGATCATTTTTCTCATCCCTTGGCGTAATGGTGGGTCATATCAAAAATTCTTTCATACAAAAGTTTTAGGTAATTATTAGGGGTATATTGTCCATTTTGTACGGTTTTGATATTGTGCCTATTAAGAGAGATATGATTAATGTTTCCCGAAAAAACCACTTTTTCCCACTCCTTTGGTCAATGGTTGGTGCTATAAAAAAAACTCTTCAATCATAAATGTTTGGGCTTTATCCGACACATAGTATGAACTTTGAACGCATTCGATATTTCACACATTAAGAGAGTTATAGCATTGTGGTGTTTGAAGCCATATTTTCAGTGTTGCCTTAGTAAACAAGAGTTTAGTGCTTTTCAGTCGGTCAACACGAATGTACCCAAAAGAGATGGGTTATGCCCTAATCCTGAAATAAATTACATGAGATTAATGAGATTAATCTCATGTAATTTATTTCAGGATTAGGGCATAACCCATCTCTTTTGGGTACATTCGTGTTGACCGACTGAAAAGCACTAAACTCTTGTAGAGTTATAGCAATATTTCACTTTTTCGAAAATAGCCCCCCATTTTCACTCCCTTCGACCGATTTAGCCCAGTAACGAACTCGACCGAGATTTTATAGGTATACATATTCGGTAAAGAATTCAAAGTGATTGGTGCAAAATTACGGTAGTTATCGTGCCCACAAGAAACTGATATATTTACATACATGAATTATATATAAACTTTTGAACTTTTGAACTTGGGGTCTGGGGGATGTGAAACGCGAAGATATGTCGAAATTTTCCGGAAGTCGAAACATGGTACCCATTGCAATAGTTAGCTTTCACCTCAGAGTATTTTTGGCCCGCAAGGTCCCCCAACTATTTACAATGTTGCCCTTTGTTTAAAAAAGGTTGGGTCCCCCCTCCCTAACAGAAGGTCTAGCTACTGATCGCCCAGTTCTTAGAAGAAGCACAAGAATACGGACAAGAAGAAGAAGAGGAAGAAGAAGAATTAAGGATTTACAGTTTACGCCAGAGTTCCTTGTCGGTCAAACCCGGGTGCATGGAGGACAGTCGGCGAATCTCAGGCATGCGCTATTTATTCGTGAGTTGCTTCTCGCTTAACTGACAAAAGCTAGTGCGCTATTAGAGTCAGGCTGGGTCGGGATTCGAACCCTCCTGCTGTCAACTCAGGTATCAATTGCACATGCCTGAGTCTCACAGACTGATGTTGATGATGATGATGAAAATTGATGTATTAAGGGGCCTAACATCTAGGTTATCGGCCCCTTATGGTCTGAGTGATAGCGGAAATGACAACGAATTGGAAACCAGAACAAAAATTAAGCTGGACTGAAAATACTTACAAAATGGAACTCAGATTGTAATGACTCACAAAATATAGAGTGGAAATACTTACAAGGTACTGTAATTTAGAAGGAAAATACTCACAAAAGGAATTTAGATTGAAAAATACGCACAAAATGTAGTTTAGATTCAAAATAGCCTCCTTACAAAATGCAATGTAGATTCGAAATACTTAACAAAATGCAATTGAAATTGAAAATACACAATGCAAGATAATGTAGATTGAAAAAGGCCGGTTCAGATTCAAAATACTTACAATGTGCATTTGGATTTCAAAATACCTACAAAATGCAATTGAAATTGAAAATGCTTACAAATGGAGTTTAGATCTAAAATACTTACAAAATGCAATGTAGATTGAAAATACTTACAAAATGTGGTTGAGATTCAAAAAAGGTAATTTAGGGACACGGGGAGCCAATTCCGAAAAACATGGCGGGAATCTTAAAGAGAAAAGGAACTATAATGAAGAGAAAAATAAGGCTGATCCCTAGAAGAATGAGGGATTAGGAAAGATGAGAGAAGGGCCAATTAAGGTGGGAAAGGAAGAGACTCCCTAGGCCTCGGATACCCTAATACCGTCGGGGTCAGAAGAAAACAAGAGTTGACCAAGAGTGGTCGACAGGAAAGAAGACGGAGGGAGCCCGGCACAAGTAAGTGGAAGCAATGCCAGGCTCAGCTGGGGTCCCATGGTCGCCAATCCTCGTCCCACTAGATTTTTACACGTTTACACGTGTAGGTTCCTTGGCTGTTTACTTTTACTGATGAACAAAGTTATGGTGGTACCTGTACCTGTGTGTGTAGTCGGAGTCACCTTACATTAACGACTAAAATAAAAATTATTTATTCTTTGATGAAAATCTTTCGTTTGAAGAAAGTTTAATTGCCTCTGAGTAAAAGTGCAAGCCTTAAGTGTGTGTCGTACACAGTATATGCATGCTACAACTTACCTGTTGTTGGCGACAGTAGCTAGCAAAACAGATCACTCACCTGAAACAGAAGAGTACAATTTTAACAACACTGTAATAGAAGATCCACAATAATTAATGAAATAGAGGTAACAGTGGATATATTATTTCAAAAAAATTGAAACAGTTAAGTGAACAGAGGACGCGGCCGACAGGATTTTCCAACAATCAGATAAGTTTGCATATTAAGGCTTTCACTGCCCGGATTATTATATAAATAATTCATGCTTTTGGGCTAATGCCGTGTGTAATTTAATTTGAACCATACGTTTCGGAGAAACCTTGCCTCCTTTTTCAAAAACAAGGAATTATAACATCTCTAGCCAAAAGAGCGGAACGTATTTGTGAGGCATCAACTCTTCAGGAAGAGTTACATGCCTTACAAACCATGTTTAAGGGTAATGGCTATAATGAATCCACTATATATAGGTCCCTACATCCCAGAAGGAGGGATAGACAACTTTTTCAGAGCTCCGATGTGAGAGGAACTGCTTACCTCCCTTATATTCACAACACCACTGACCGCGTTGCTAAGATTCTCCGCAAGCAAAAAACAGTTTTCGGCACTATGACGAAAATTGGTCAACGTTTAGCATTAAACAAAGATAAATTGTCCCCAACACTACAACCTGGGGTGTATGAAGTCCCATGTACTTGCGGAAAAGTCTACATTGGACAAACAAAACTGTCCATTGCAACTCGCATCAAAGAGCATCAAAGGAACATCCGTCTAAACCAACCTGACAAATCAGCTATAGCTGAACATGCCCTGTCTTCAGGGCACGATGTTTGTTTCAAGGATGCTCATGCGCTTGCCCTTGTTAAGCACAACTGGTCTAGAATTTTAACAGAGACACTGGATATCAGCTAAGTGACACTTGGCTACCAGTTTTTAAGGATCTAGGGAGATAGTTCCTCTCAGTCTCTCTGTTCTTCACATATTTAAAATTGTACATTTTCCCTCTTGGGCTCAGAGCCTGGATTTGATCTCCTTTGTTCGTCACAGGGGGAGTTTCCATCTGTTTTTTCGCCGTTGACTGTATGACGTTAGGTATCGTTCAGATACACTTCCCTTTCGTTTATGTTTCCTAATATCCATCTAACCCTCCCACCTCCCCCCCCCCCCCTCCTCATTCTTCGAGGAGAAACTATATTTCCACACCGCCCCCTTTACCTTCTCGTTACTTACTAATCTGTCCGCCGTTCCACCATGGTCCATACAGTAATTTCTGGCAGCTGCTCTCTGGTGACGAACAGAGGAATTTATCTATATTTTTTGTAATCTCATTGATTTACTTTCTATGGCCACATTGTTTATTTCCATTGAAAAAGGAGGCAAGGTTTCTCCGAAACGTATGGTTCAAATTAAATTACACACGGCATTAGCCCAAAAGCATGAATTATTTATATAATCAGATAAGTGTTTCAGATTCAGTATTCTGGTAAATGTACCAAGGGGTTCGTATACCTGAACAACACAACTTACAATCTTATTATATAATACGCTAAGGTGTAAACCAGAGGGAGTTAGAAGGTGTGGTTTGTACCAAAATCTTCCAAATGGTCTCAATAGTATAGGGAAAATCTTGCATTTCTTGAAAAGTCACGGAAATACAGTATATGTATTTGTTTATAAAGTGCTTTTAAACAAATGCCTGAACAGTATCGCGTACAGCCCGCATAGCACTAGGGCCGCGTGGGTAGTCTGTACACATGGGGCGCACACAACTCATTATGCGATTGTTCGCGCACGTGTCCGTTAGTACTTATAAAAGCCCATTAACTAAACACTAACTTTCCATGAGCATTGGTGTGTTACGAGCGCTAACAAAGGTGTTGTTCTTCAGTAAAGAGACAAGTGGCTCCTTTCAGCATCAGATAAAGGAGTTAACCCTTTATAGGGCAAAAGACTGGGGGTATCAATTTTTTATTTTTCTTGGCACATTTGTAATTGGGGGTGATAGATGAGTAGGAATATGCAACAATTTTATGGGTGTGGATTCTATTTTAGGAAATATGGGGTGGGAAATTATTATCCCACTGCCCACACCCGACAGTATGTTTTCTTAAATGAGCAATGGGGTAATAATCACCTACTTCGAAATTATGATGATACTGTGCTTATCACTCAATGAAAAGAAAATCCACAGCCTGCTTCCAGTCTCCGACCTGGTCAGGAATGGAATGAATGAAGCCCCCATCTAGCGGCGAGGATATGAACTGTGCCGGCTGCCGAGGCCTGACGCACTCCTCTGGGGCAATGGTGAAATGAATGACAGGTGAAATGAAATGATAGTGCAGAGTGTTGTTGGAATGAAATGTTGACAGGGAAAACCGGAGTACCCGGATAAAAACCTGTCTGCCTCCGTTTTGTCCAGCACAGATCTCACATGGAGTGACCGGGATTTGAACCACGGACCCAGTAGTGAGAGGCCGGCGTGCGGCCGCCTAAGCCACGGAGGCTGCTTATCACTCAATAATGAGGTTTATTTAACAGGATATAATATATAAAAATACCCATCACGCTCTATAACTTTTTAAAAAATGTAACCCCCACGCAAAACAAGGTCAGTGACCTATATCATCTTTGCCGAAAACTGCACAAAAATATAAAAGTGATTTTGGAATGTTAAAAGTTAGTATATTCGAATATAATTCAATAATTTCAAAATAGTATTTCCTAAAAACCCAGAATATTAATTTTTAAAATCTTCTATTCTATGGTAAACACCCTGAGCTGGATAATTATTGCCATTCTAGCTGAAATATATTTACTCAAGTGACCTAAACCATTATTGACATTGCATTTCAGTTACATACCAACGTTTAAAAATTTCTTATCTTCAATAAAAACACCTTCTTCTGTAAAACTTGCATTTCTTTCACTCAACACAACCGAACTGGCGAGCACGTGCACTGTGGAGACCACTGGGATATATGCTTCCCACCTTTGGTTTCTGATGACAATTTACATCAAATTAATGTGTTTTCAATATTTCTCTGCATCTAGCTTGTGGATGCAAGTGGAACTGCTTGAAATGAAAGGGGTGGGAACATTCTCACCCTAACCCCGTTCTATAAATACATAGTGGGAAGATAGTATCCCAAGGACCTATAAAGGGGGTGTCTGTATATCTAAACAATGGAACTAGAACTAGCAACATAATCATAATATTTACAAGATGAAACATACAAGTGAAAATTTAACACATTATAAATGATTTTAAAACTTAATAATTGTATATATTGTTGTATATAACTGTTGTATACATATCCCACAAACCTAAAAAAGGCCTAACGTGTACAAGATTTGATGACGTTTGCCTGACGAACAAAACCTAACATCAAATTAACCTCCCCTCTCCCCTTTTAGGAGGAGTGTATGGTAGTATATACCTAATCCATGAATTTTTTGCAGGTTAGTAGCCTAAGTGTGAGTAAATCCGCTTAATTTAATTGCCCCCAGGGCCTCTCAACTTGTGGGGCGTGGGTTGGTGACCACGGGACCCCAGCTGAGTCTGGCATTGCTTCCACTTACTTGTGCCGGGTTCCTCTGCGTCTTCTTTCCTGTCGACCTCTCTTGGTCAACTCTTGTTCTCTTCCGACCCCGACGGTATCAGGGTATCCGAGGCCTAGGGAGTCTTTCACTTTCCCGCCTTAATTGGCCCTTATTTCATCTTTCCTGATACCCTCATTCTTCGAGGGGGTCAGCATTCTTTTTCTTTTCATGTTATCTCCTGCTTTCTGCACAAGGCCATCAAAGAGGCAGGGAGTAAGTAGCCCCGCCACGTCAGGTGCACCCTGGATAGTGCTACACCCTCAAGGGCTCACGGCTGGTGAGTTCGGGAGTTGGCGACTCCAAGGGATTTCTGAGCTGGGTCAGTTTTATTCCCTTTTTCCTCTGACCTTGGGGCGGATCCTCTCATCTTTCCCGTTCTTATCTGCCTTTCATGGCTCTCATTCCTTCCAAGCCCCTCAATCCCAATTCTTCGAGTGCTGAGGGCATTTCTTTTCTTCCTGTCCTTTATTTGCCTTATCCTTTATTTGTTTACCATTTCTTCTTCTAGTTTGTAAGTCTGTAGTTAGTATTAGTTATGGTTCTCATTCTTATCTCATCTTTCACTATCAGCCAAACCATTAGGGGCCAATAACGTCGATGTTAGGCCCCTTAAAACAACACTTATTATCACCATCATCATGTAATTTAATTGTACATATTAACTCGTTGACCGACCAAAAAGCAATTATTTTATTATATTGCTACACTTCTCCTTCAAACCAAGAGCGTCATAACTCAACACAAATATATTAAAATCATCAGATATAGATTATGTATATAACTGCTAGTCAAATGTGGACGACTCGTGGTGTAGTGGCAGCGTTCTTGGCTGTCTGGAGGTCCGGATTCGATTCCCGGCTCTACGAAGAAACTTTATTTCTGGTATGGGGGCAGGAACGGGACACACTCAGCCTCGTGAGGAAGAACTGAGAAGAGGAGGCTTCGATTCCCACTTCAGCCATCCTTGAAGTGGATTTCCAGAATTTCTCCCCACTTCCACTCCAGGCAAGTTTTGGGATGTCCTAACCTACTCCCACGCCCGCCTCCTTTCCAATCCTATCAACTATTCTTTTTTCTCTTTGCTGTTTTCTAGATCCTTGAATGCCACTCTTGTATTGTTTTTTTCCCCAGTTTCTGCACTTTCTCTTCCTATCTTTTCATTTATGTTTTTACCTATTTCTGTTTACTGTAGATAGTTTTGAAATTTCTGTAATAATTATTTTAATGTTTCTTGTACAAAGGGATTGTATGAATCAATGAATGAATGCTAGAGATAGGATATTTGAGTGCTTGTCTGTATGATTGTGGTTGTTGATATATAATAGTGTATTTCTATTAGTGTTCGTGTTTGTTGTTTTCATTTTGTTAGTACTTGTAAATTTTATTGTTAATTATTATATTGCCACAAGTGGGGTCTATCTGTCTGACAATAAAGAACACATACATAGAATACAGTCATCAGAATAACACAAGATCACACAAATTCCAAACACACCCAAGTACACAGGGCTGTATGACCACAATGTCGCAACCTCTAAAATAAGCAACAACAACATCTTATGTAGAAATTATACATCAAATTCAACAATGCGAAGAGGATCAGTTAGAACTAGAATGTCTGTGATGTCGGTCGACACGTATTCGTATTCAATCCAACAGTGTTTGGTTGCCGCAATTTAGGTGTAACCTACGAGAGACCTAATGACGATAACTGAAGTTATGAATTGTTTTAAAGAAAGGTTTGGAGTTTTACCGACTCCAAAACGGACAGTTTTGCGTTTGGAAAAGCGTGTCTATGAAACAGGGTGCGTGAACAATTGAGCACGAAGTGGAAGACCAATAACGAGAAAGGAAACTTGAATCAACTTGCAGATATTTGTGAGTATCTGCCGGTTAAATCAACACGTAACACTCAGTTGAACTCGGCATACCTCGGACAACAATGCGACGTCATACGAAGGGAGATTTAGGTCAAAACCACATTGACCACTGTGTGTTAACGAACTGATGCTGATATGGATGCTAGACGTGATGCATGTTCTGTCATTTTCCGTTGATTCCTTTCGGAAAGTTATCGTAATAACGCTAAGTTCACAGATGACTGCGCAATCCTCATTTCCCACAGGAATTGGAGAAAATCTATCACATGTTATGATCTGAGCCGATATAAATGCAAGCCACTTTTTTGGACCATATTCTTTGTGTAATTCCGTTAACGGGCACTCTTACAAGAGATGTTCCGACAGTGGCTCTATCCGCAGCTCACTGAAGCTGGAATAGCAGATACCATAATCCTGAGACAAATTGGAGCCCCTGCTCATTTTTCTATTATTGAGAATGCCTTAATGAATTGTTGGATGGATGGGTGGATGGACGTGGATCGGAGGCAGTACGCCCCCCCCCCCCTTGGTCTGACCGCCAAGGAGCTCTAACTTGTCAACTCCAGATACGCTATGCGGGGTTCTATGAAGGAAAAGACTCAGGCAACAGCGCTACCAAACATAGTACGAACTGCAGGCTGCTGTTGGTTATGCATTTCCATTTGACACGGAAGATTTTCTCAACAAATCCTTTCATAGACCATTGCGTTATATTCAGTTGTGTAACAACAATGATGATGTTCACACTGATTGTTCAAGCATATTCAAACACTGAATGTATATTAATCATAATTTTGTTGTAATCTCTACTTAGAATAAAACAAAGTCCCAGATTCTTGGATGTAAGCTTACGCTGGTAAACCGTTAAAGATCCCGGGCGAAGCCGGGACGCGTTGCTAGTTATTAAATAAAGTAAAGCATGGTTACGCAATTTAAGGCTCATATTGTATGTTAGAAATACAGAGGCAATTCTGGCTTGTGTTAAGTTTTTACTCAATAAGGAGAACTCGGGTATTGCTGATGACATTGTCATTTTACCCGATTCACCTGATCATTTGAATGAGTCTTGAGGAAGGAATTTGTGATGAAAATCAACAATAATATTTAAAAAAAATATTGGAATGAGCCGAAAGAAATCAGACACCCCAAAACAAAAGTTTGGTACGTTTCAGTCGGTCAACACGAATGTACTCTAAAGCGCTGGATTATGACCTAATCCTGAAAATAAAATACATGAAATTAATAAATTTAATAATTTTTTTTTCAGGAGTAAGGCATAACCCAGCTCTTTTGGGTACATTCGTGTTGACCGACTGAAAAGCACCAACCGTTTCTTTACTAAGGCAACACTGAAAAATGGCTTCAAACCTCACAATGTCAGACACCCCCATTGACGTCAAATTGGCAGGTGAAACGCTAAATAAAGTAGGAGACTTCTCCAGCTTAGGAAGCAATATAATCAGTGATGGGCGAAGCAAAGATGATATAAAAAGTAGGTTAGCTCAGGCAAGGAAAGCATTTCTACAGAGAATACATTTTTGGACATCAAATATAGATTTGGGTATTAGGAAGTCAATTTTGAAAGGCTTTTTCTGGTGCGTGGTACTCTATGGAAGTGAAACTTGGACTGTTGGCGCAGAACAAAAGAGGAGACTAGACAAATTTGAACATGGTGTTACAAGTGAATGTTTTTTTGTTTTTTTTTAGCGTATGGCTTTTATGCCGGGAGTGTCCGAGGACATGTTCGGCTCGCCAGAGTTAGTAGCTGCTTCTGTGCGGACACCCATGGGGTGAGCTACAAGTACCGTCGCGTTCGGAGTTTTGTCTGGGGAGGAAAGTGTGAATGTAAGGACTAGGAATTGGATGGTAGCTGCTGCGGCCTATAAGGGACCAACCCCGGCATTTGCCTGGAAGGAAGATGGAAAACAACAGAAAATCGTCTTCAAGGTTGCCGGCGGGGGGATTCGAACCTCCTCGCCTCCCGGATGTGAGCGACTGCCTGCAGCCACGCCATAACGACCACGGCTAACTCACCTGGTAGGTGAATGATGATCAGATGGGTAGAAGGAGTAACAAATGAAGATGTATTGAGACGAGTGGGAGAGGAGAGATGTTTATGGTTCTTGCTAATGAAGAGAAGAGATAGGTCGGTAAGACACATACTAAGACACCCAGGAATAGCAAACTTAGTTATGGAAGGAAGGGTTGATGACAAGAACTGTAGGGGTAGACCAAGGTTAGAATATGTGAAACAGACTGTCTTGGATGTAAGGTGAGGTAGCCATGTAGGGATGAAATGATTAGCTCAGGACAGGAAAGTATTGAAAGCTGCATATAACTAGTGAAAAGACTGAAAACTCAAAGAACAACAACAGCAAGAAATGTTAATTTAGGTGGACTGATTAGGCAACGTTAAAATATTATGTAAATCGACATTTTTCAGAGTTATTAATCACTGGAAACAAACTGCATGTTTTGAATTCGTAAGTAGAGAATCAGTTTTTTTTATTTTTATTCAGAGCGCACATAATGAATTGACATACTTCAATTTATAGTGCTATAAAAATGAGTCCCAGTTAGGTGCATGTCACAGAATAAAATTTAATAAAAATCCACTTGAAAATAAAGTCATTAAAATCCTCGGTTGATGATTCGCTTTATACACTGCCATGCTGGAAGTACATCATGACTTTTATAACACTCCGTGTTTGCTGTATACGCTTTCGTTTGCAATCGACGCAATATATTAGCAAAATATAGAAAATTGTAAGATAAAGATAATATCTTCTTAGATCCTAATTATACGGGGTAGGGAACAGCTGGGAACATATTACTCGCTAGGTCAGGATGCGCCGAAACACGTGAAAAACGAATAATGAAAGGTGTATGGTTTAGCGGAAGAAATGGTTTAGTGACATTTTTTAAACATGTCCAGCGGGCGAATCGTTGGTCCTATGACTTTGGGATTACATCTTGCTGTGCAGCATAGAACACCGAAGAACTAATGTCTGAGATGGATCCGCATACGGCGAGTGGTTCTCAGGCAATTCCCTGTTACGACAATCAATTTCGGGAAGGCTATTTGCCATGTCAAGGCCGGAAACATCGCATCAGATGTCTCGTGTACATATCTTATCTTGGAGGGGAAGGGGACCATCTGCATCCACGACAGCCTGGCATCGCACTAGCGAGTGCTCCACCACTGCACGCATCATCACAGGTGGGATGTTGGCTACCTCCCTCGCGATGCTCACCTTCAAACGACAACATGTGTCAGTGTCCCGTTGATACATCCTGTCCTTAAGGTAACCCCACAGACACAAATCACACGGGTTCAAATCTGGGGATCTTGGTGGCCACGCAGTGGGGATCGATCGGCCGATGAAGCGTCACACTGAGCATCGTTTGTAACCTGGACTGTCAACATTGTACGCCATTAACACCTGTTACCCGCTCTTGTGGAAATTAAAATGTGTTCCTTCAGTAGTTTATTCTTATGTCTCTTCCACAAGTCCTGCCAATGGTTTCCACACCGTTTCATTGTCCTACGATCACTCGTTAGTCCGGGGGCCCTCGTTAGTAGAGCAAGTTTAATTATAACCACCTTGTAGTTTAGCAGTAGTCATTATGGCTTCGAAACCAAAATTTGTACTTGAACTCAATTCGCGAGTAAAATTGGGAGAGTACTGCATAAATTCGTAGCAGAAATATGTAAATACAACACTGAATAAGGTGTACCGTACAATATGTCCATTATATGCTTGTTCATGTTTTCATTATTTTAGTGGAGGCCTAACTCCGTTAACTGGAAACCTAGCTGTAACGGAAAAATGTGTGAGTCTCGTTCGATTCCATTGAAAGTAAGGTTTACTGTAGCCTACTTGGAAATGTGTTGAATTTCTCTGATAACCTTTATTTTTCTGATGACTATAATAGCGTTAGTGTAACTATTAGGGTTGGAATTTGGGTAGCTGCCCCAAGATTAGAAATAAGGTACCACAGTGGTACCTGACCGGAGGGTGAGCGGAAAATTGTGGAAATAAGCCGCTTACAGCTCCGGGATTTGAACTTCCAAACTCTGTACTTCAAGCTCTCACTTACAGTTGAAGTGTACGACTAAATACGCTCAGCAACGCTGCAAGGTGTTTTCAAATTTAACCCTTCCAGTGTCATTGAAATATGTTGTAGTCTACGAGTTATCGTTCTTTTGAGGCATGCTTATTTTTTAACTTTTTATACTGTTTAGAAATATATTCAAAAAGGGGGAAAATAGTACAAATTATGAATCAATCCAGGGAAACCATGGAAATAACATTGCGGAACACAGGCATACCTTGAAGTACTATACTTAAGCTATATCTGAATCGCCACTGCTCTCATCCCCATCAGTAGACCCTCTCATTGCCACTTGTTAAACACTCAATCTCTTCAACACTGTCTTCAAACGCACTGTGATCACTGTCCGATTCGTCCTTCAAATCGTAGCCATATATTTATCGTATAGACCCCGCCCCATTTCACTGCTTACATCGTACATCAGCTGATATTGTCAAACTCAAGTTGTATCTAACAAATCCTGAAAAATTAACATGAAATTATTCACGAACTATTTTCCGGTTCTAGGTGATTTCGTCAAGGTTGTCTGATACCTTCCTGCTACCTACCGTAATTAAATGTAAACGTATGATATACTGCGCAATATTCTGTGTGTGACCCGTAACAGTGGGAATTAAGTTGCGGAATATATCGTGAACGACACCCAAGACAAATATATTAGCGTGGAATATTCCGGAAAAGAGACGGTAAGTGTTAAACCATTTTAAACTAAGAATAATCCTTTTTCATTGACCCAAACGGCCAACTCACGTACTACTTGGCCTAGCCTATGGGGCCTGTCGTTGGTGTTAAATTATCAAACACTACTAATTAGGGCATGCAAGTAATTCTGAGAACGCCGTAATGTCTGTCCACCCTAATGAACCCACTTGATAGATTGACTGGCTGACTGATTTATTACTGCAAAGGAAAATGGGTCAATTGCGATGACACGCTTCCCAAGAAATAAATGTCCGAGTCCACCGTTCAAAGACAATGAACATGTCCGTGAAGAGCCACGCTGATTGATTGACTAAGTGATTGATTGACGGAATCAATTAATGCTAATTCTGCCAACTCCTCTCTCTCGATGGTATGGATAGAATGTAAAAACTGCTTATTTCCGAAGCAGATAAGGTTGGAAAGGCTGAGGGAGAGGTAAAAATAATTTAAATTGCTAAGAGTTTAGACTTTAGACCGATGGTACTAGGTGGAATTACTTATTAATATATATTAGTCATGTATTTCAGTCTAGCGGTGAATTATAACTTTCTAGCTAACACAAAATGAACTGCAATTCATGTTTTTGTCTTCAAGGTATTAATAACCTTTTGTACAGTCTGTATTTAATATCGCAGTTTAATTTACGTGTCCCACCTCCCTCTACCCAACCTACGTTTATTACATTTTACTGCCCAAGAACTAGAACTGAACATCACAAATATTCCCTGATTATAAGTTCAAACAAAATATACAATGACCTTTCAAAAAGAAGAAACCTCAACTTGGTAAATAATACGTATAGTGTTTTTCGCTTCTACATGCTATCAGATCACTTGAACTCTTGCGTAGTACGGTATATTAGTGTTTATTAGTTAGAAGGAATTTGGTGTCCAAGCTAAAACTTATGACTGTCGATTGTCCTATAATATTATAAAATTATGTGTAAACAAATGTACACGTGTTTCTTTTTATTAGGTATATGCCTGTTATAAATAAATAAACAAATACATAAATAGATAAATAAATAATGAAGAGATTTAGGGAAGAGAAGAGAAAGATGGGAAAGAAGTAAAAATTGAGTCATCGTGAGATTTTCGAATTCATACACGGTCCATAAGGGCAAAAATGATGTAATAATAATATAAATAAATAAATAATACAGAATGCCTGTACGCCTGTGAATGCCTTTCGATGAACTATAGGTTAGAGAAGTTGGAGGTTCTGGAAAGGAGAATACTCCGGAAAATCATGGGCCCAATCGAGACGGAAACAGTATGGAAACTAAGGAGCAACACCGAAGCCCACCAGAATGTAGAAAAAATCTCTGCGACCATGAGGAAACGGAGGCTAATATTTCTTGGAGACATGTACAGATTGGACAAATCCAGATTAACCAAGCAGTTGTTTGACTACTTCTGGAACAAAAAAACAACTACATCATGGATTAAAGAAACTCGGAAAGACCTTGAAAGATCTAACATCCAGGAGGCCCAAATGTTGGAGAGGGACACGTTTCGAAACAGGATACACAATTTGGAAGGGTTTCATGACGAGACACAAGCTACTAAGTCCGGAAGAGCTTGGACGTCCGAACAAAGGCAGCAGCACAGCGATCGCATGAAGGAGTACTGGAGGCAGAGGAAATTACAACTAAAACAGTGAAATTGTATCGTGATCCTAAGTGGTCAATTCGCAAGTAAAAATATAAAAAAATAAAAATCCTCTCGGCACGCCGGAAGGCGGAGGTAGATTTCACCGGGCAAACTACGGGATAGGCTATAATAGGCAAAATATGAAGGTTTTGGTAGAAGGATCAGACCACATTTATTGCGAGAAAGTATTTTACAATGTAATTGGAGCTCAATTAACTTTTCTTTCGTCTTACTATGCATATTTTTAACATTTTATTGTGTTAGGGGGACGGTAACCTTCTTGTCATTTGGGGTTCATATTTATACTTGTGGTCACACCGTCCTTATGCTGCAAGGTTTGGAACTGATGTGTCTGTTATTACTTCACGTCAAATTTTATCTCCCGCAGAGATGTTGGTTGATTCCTCGGTTCCGTCCCACGAGTTCCATTCCCATGAGTTCCGAAAACAAATTTCTTAGGAAAAACGTCCCATGAGTTCCGAACGCGTATTCACGCCTGAGTAAATAAGCTAATGAGTCCCACTAGTTCCGAATATCTCTGGAAAATCCAGCTGTCAGTTCTGAGGTTTGACGGGCTAATAATAGTACGACGCGACCTAGAAGAGTTAACCCACCAGGTATGTCATTTGTGTTTGTGTTTTTGAGTGGATCAAATAAACATGGAGTTCACAACTAGCTTTAAAGGAAACCAAATTTTGATATTTAATTGTTACCGTATTTATAAGAAACGCAACAACAAATCGAGTGAAGTGTGGATTTGTGCTGCAAAACCATGTGCCGCAAAAGTGACATGCTGATACTATTTTAAGAACTTTATAAATATAACTCAAAACTGATTATTTTGACGAAGGCACATGCTGATATAGATACTGACAAGGCGAAAGCTGCTTATGGGAGCTACCGGTCCATGCCGTCCCCTCCCCCACCCCTCTGTTAGAGGAGCCAATTCATTAAAGAGGGCACGTACTCCCTGCTCGCTCAGGTAGTGTTCGGAACTTATGGGACTCGCTGAGCTAGCGTAATTGGCAGATAGCTAATCCGCTAAAGAATTTGGAACTGGTCGGAATCGGAACTCATGGGACGACACGGATTCCTCAGTTTAGGGCTGCGACAACGCGGTCATGTAACCCCGTATACTTTGGGTGTGTGTAGAATCTGTCTGATAAACGGTATTAAATGTGATGGCTGTATTAGTCTGTAATTCAGGTAAGGACTGCAGACGGTCAATTTCAAGTAGTAGTTCCTAATGTTGGTACCAAATATACCGTCAATGACACCTAGCTGTGAATTTGGCTACTAGATGCCACCGAAACCAGTAACTTGCAACGAACGTTGGACTTCCCCTCTGAAGGAAGGCATACTGAGGGATTTTTAGCACTCTTTGAAAATCCGACGACTTCGGCCGGCTTTGAACCCACGACCTTGGGCATAGAAGTTCAGCATGCTACCAGCTAGGCTACGTCACCGAAGCCGCTTCCCACATAGTCAGATGGAAAACTGAATGTGGTCTCGTTGTCATGGCAACCTCTGATAGCTCATCCCTCATCAATTTAGAAGCGTTGTCATGGTAACCTCTGATGGCTCTTGGCATTTTCTTCTAATTCCGAAATAATTTTTCTCATCCCTTGGCGTAATGGTGTGTTGTATCAAAAATTATTTCAGACAAAAGTTTTAGGTAATTATTAGGGGAATATCGTCCATTTTTTACGGTTTTGATATTGTGCCTATTAAGAGAGATATGATTAATGTTTCCTGAAAAACCCACTTTTTTCCACCCCATTGGCCAATGGTTGGTGCTATCAAAAAAATTTTTAAACATAAATTTTTGGCACTTATCCGACACATAATAGGAACTTTGAAGGGATTCGATATTTCACATATTAAGAGAGTTATAGTGATATTTCACTTTTTCGAAAAAAGCCCCCCATTTTTACCCCCTTCGACCGATTTTGCCCATTAACGAACACGACCGAGATTTTATAGGGATAACTATTATGTAAAAAAATCAAAGTGATTGGTGCAAAATTACGGCAGTTATCGTGTCCACAAGAAACTGATATATATATACACACAAGCTGACCCGGCAGACGTTGTCCTGCCAATCAAAGAATGTGCTGTAACTTTTTTTCTTGATGTGCTTTTGGATACACATTTTTTTTCAATTTCTGTTAACTGCCTCTAAACTATCGTGAAATGAATTAACTAATCTAGAAACATTCGTGGGAGCGTGCTCAACAACTCTCCAAAGTTTCATCGCAATCGGATAAATGCCATATAACGCATACGAGATTTTGTTTAAATGATTCGTTCGCTGTCACTCATTTGTTGAATCTACTCGTGCTCAACCAACTGTGAAATGGATTTCCTAAGTTAGAAAGCTTCACGTAAGTGTACACAACAACCCATCAAAGTTTCATCGCAATGGATGAATAGTATATGAACGCATATGGGATTTTGTAGGAACGGTTTGCGCGTCGTCACTCATTTGTTACATCTACTCGTGCGCTACCAATATTGTAAAATGAATTTACCAAGTTGAACACCTTCCCTGGCGTGCACACAAGAACTCATCAACGTATCATCGGAATCGGATGAATGACATATGAATGCATACGGGATTTTCTTTAAACGATTCTTGTGCCGTCACTCATTTGTTGAATCTACTCATGCGCTACTTATTGTAAAATAGATTTACTAAGCTTGAAACTTTCTCTGGAGTGTACTCAATGATCCACCAATGTTTCATCGCAATCGGATGAACGATATATGACCGCATACGGGACATTGTGGAAACGATACGCGTGCCGTCATGCATTTGTTGAATCTGCTCGTGCGCTACTTATTAAAAACTAAATTTACTAAGACAGAAACCTTTCCTGGAGTGTACACAACAATTCACCAATGTTTCATCGCAATCGGATAAATGGTATATGAACGCATACAGGACTTTGTTGAAACGATTCGCACGCCATCACACATTCGTTGAATCTACTCGTGCGCTACCTATTGTAAAATGAATTTACTAAGCCAGAAACCTTTACTGAAGTGTACACTACAATTCACCAAAGTTTCATCGTAATCGGATAAATGGTATATGGACGCATACGGTACTTTGTTGAAATGTTTCGCGTGCCGTCACTCATTTGTTGAATCTACTCATGCGCTACCTATTGTAAAATGGATTTATTAAGCCAGAAACCTTCCGTAGGGTGTACACAACATCTCACCCAAGTTTCATCGTAATCGGACGAATGGCATTTGAACGCTTACGGGACCTTATTGAAACGCTTCGCGCGTCGTCGCTCATTGTTGAATCTACTCGTGCGCAACCTCCTGTGAAATGGATTTACTAAGTTAGAAACCCTCACGTAAGTGTACACAACATCTCACCCAAGTTTCATTGCAATCGGATGAATGGTATATGAACGCAAACGGGATTTTTTTTAACATTCGCGCGTTGTCGCTCATTTGTTGAATCTACTCGTGCGCTACCCATTGTAAAATTGATTAACTAATCCAGAAGCCTCCTCTGGAGGGTACACAACATCTCACCCAAGTTTCAACACTATCGGACGAATGGTATTTGAACGCATGCGGGACTTTGTTGAAACTCTTCGCACGTCGTCGCTCATTTGTTGAATCTATTCATGCGTCAACCTCCTGTGAAATGGATTACTAAGTTAGAAGCCTTCACTTAAGTGTACACAACAACTCATCAAAGTTTCATCTCAATCGATGAATGGAATATAAACTTATACGGGATTTTGTTGAAACGCTTCGCGTGTTGTCACTCATTTGATGAATCTAGTCGTGCGCTATGCCAGAAACGTTCCCTGGAGTGTACACAACATCTCACCCAAGTTTCATCGCTATCGGACGAATGGTATTTGAACGCATACGGGACCTTTTTGAAACGCTTCGTGCGTCGTCGCTCATTTGTTGAATCTATTTGTAGGCTATATATTGTAAAATGGATTTATTAAGCCAAACACCTTCCCTGGAGCTCACTCAACATATCACCCAAGTTTCATCGCAATCGGATGAATGGTATATGAACGCATACGGGACTTTGTAACGCTCTAACGTGCAGTGACAAACAGTAGAATTCGACATCACTGCCACCTTTGGTATAAAACACAACTTTCCGCCACGGGCGGAGTGTATGTAATGGCGGTAGTTGATCAGGTTGTGACCAGGTGGCTCTAACGTGCAGAGACAAACCGTTCAAAGACATCAGCTTTCACAAAGGCCAAGGCTAGTGGTTTCCATGACGACTGTTTTTGACTGTATATTGTGGTTCTAAAATTGTAAGTAAATTGTGGTTCTAAAATTGTGTTCATTCCACCTACCGGGTCAGATTGTGAATCTAAACCATACATGGACCTACCCTAATATACATACCAAATTCCATCAAAATCGGTCCAGTCGTTTAGGAGGAGTTCAGTGACATACACACGTGTCGAAGAATTATATATATAAAGATAGATAGATACATATATACATATATACATAAATCATATATAAACTTTTGAACTGACGGTGGTTTTGGGGTCTGGGGGATGTGAAACGCGAAGATATGTCGAAATTTTCCGGAAGTCGAAACATGATACCCATTGCAATAGCTAGCTTTCTAATGAAATCTACCTAAAAATGATGAAAATAAATAAATAAATAAATAAATAAATATATAAACGAATCTTTATAATTGAAAGGGATCGAGATCCAGTAGAATCAAGGGCCATGACCCAATGGTAAATACGAGCCAACTCTGGACCTTACTGAACAATTACTACGTGAGGGTGAAATATGTGGTGGCGAAACGCAATAAAGAAATTGCTGCATAATCTGGAATCTTGATCATAAAAGAACTGGGTAGAAGCAATTTCAGACGAACTACACGCCGTGATGTGACCTGAGATGGATCCGTGTCATAAAGAGAAGCTAGAACAGTAAAAAGGCTCATATTACTACCACTCACCATCTGTGGTGCACGCCCTCAGGCGCATTCGTCATAGAGACCATAAGACGTACTTTTGACAAGCAAATTATATTACGACTAAACTGTTTTGGTTCCTAGGATATTGAATTGGGGGAGATCCACGCGTCAAAGGTCTAAGGATCGAATTTACATACTGACTGTGGTATATCTAGGTGCAGATAGCCTATCCCTCTAATTTACCCTAATTTACCTACTCTTCTTCAGAGGTAAAGAGTAGGTAAATTACAAATACACTCACTATTATACAGATCACAATGGAACAGGTTATCAGATAAGTTGTACATACACCCAACACACACAGTGCTAAGTGACCATGATGTTCAAGACTCTCAACATAAACTACATATTAGATGTAGAATTGGAAATCAATCGAATAATGAATGATATAAAGGAGAAGGGAACGAAATACCTTGAAACCTCGAAGAATGGGAATTGAAGGACTTGGGAAAAAGTACGGCAATAAAACATATACTTTCTGTCCAAAACGTAATATACGGTAGTGTTGTTGACAGCTGTGATTCTTTAAACAATCATTGTATATTACGTCATTGAAATAATATTGACGCTAATGATTTTATCTACATATATTCTGGCCCAAGAACTCAACGATTACAGGATTAGGTATCGATGTCTCTAGGTTGGTTGTGATGTACGAGTACGTCGGTTTGCGCTTCTAAAAGGAAATAAGGGGATGGTGGACCACCCAGTACTGAAAAAATGTACTACTGTCGACCAAAGTATTATGTGCACTCGAGTTTGAAGGTTGTTTGTGAAGTAACCAATAGACCTACATAGAATCCAATAACATCATCATTTTCGTCGTTCTATTTTGCGTTAGTTCATGTAGGTTTCGATTTTTTAATTTATATTTTAATAATTTTTATCGTTGTTGGAACACAAAAAGTGCACGTTTTTAAGCGTGTTTCAACCATGCGTCATATTTAAGAATTATCTCAATAACCCGTCATCAGATCGAATCCAAATTTTAACACAATATACATTGGAATGTTGTATAACTGGTTTATTAATTTCAAAACTGTGTGTGTCCAAGAAACAAAGTTGTTATCATTTTTGTAAGGTAACTTTTCTCGGCTCGGGGTGGTTGGAAAATGTAGTTCTTGGTTGCGTTGTAATCGTTATACATCAAAACGTTATGCTGTATGACTGTGAAATACGTAAATTAATTCACTTATTTTATATCGGTTTGTAATTGTACGAGGAAATAACTCATGGTTCACCAGCTAGCCGCGCCGGGAACAGCTGTACATCGTTGCCGAAAAGGTGCCCACACGCACCATGGCGCGTCTCGCTCGGCGGTGATGGGCTCCATCTCAGCAACGCTGCACAGCTTTTGCTGGAGCGGCTAGCTGTTGAACCATGTGTTATTTCCTCGTACAAATACAAACCGATATAAAATAAGTGAATTAATTTACGTATTTCACAGTCATACAGCATAACATTTTGATGTATAACGATTACAACGCAACCAAGAACTACATTTTAAAACCACCCCGAGCCGAGGAAAAGTTACCTAACAACAATGATAACAACTTTGTTTCTTGGACACACAAAATTGTGAAATTAATAAACCAGTTATACAACAATCCAATGTATATTGTGCTAAAATTTGGATTCGATCTGATGACGGGTTTTTGAGATAATAATTCTTAAATGTGACGCATGGTTGAAACACGCTTAAAAACGTGCACTTTTTGTGTTCCAACAACGATAAAAAATATTAAAATATAAATTTAAAAATCCAATCCTACATGAACTAACGTAAAATAGAACGACGAAAATGTTGATGGTATTTGATTTTATGTAGGTCTATTGGTTACTTCACAAACAACCTTCAAACTCGAGTACACATAATACTTTGGTCGACAGTAGTCAGTTATTTTGAGTTATTGGCAAACACAATGTTTCAGAAATAAATATAATGTGTGATCAAAATGTTTACATTTGGGGGCGTTATTACCGGAAAGTCTTCAGCCAGTGGACACCCCGGGTGTTGAATGCCGAACGAAAGGCACACCGGACGGCTGTTTGCCTGCAGCACCTGATGTGCTTCAATGTTTAAGGCATCACGTTCCTGGAGCGCATTGTCGCAGGCGACGAATACTGGTGCCACCACTGTAAACCGGAATCGAAAGCGTTGACGTTGCAGTGGTGTCATCCGTCGTCCCCTCGTCCCAAGAAGTTCAAGAGCCAACCATCCGCTGGAAAGGTGACGTTCACCCATTTCTTTGACTACCGGGTCCCATTGCTTATTGATTTCAAGGAACCCGAAGTCTTCATCACTGGGGAACGGTGCGGAGCAATACTGGAGAAATTATGGCGTACAAAACAAAAGGTTGGTTTTTTTCAGTCGGTCAACACGAATGTACCCAAAAGAGTTGGGTTATACCCTAATCCTGAAAAATATTACATGAGATTAATAAATACACGAGGATGACCAGTTTCGACCATCAAGCGATCATCATCAGATCCATTACACTTAGGCTACAAATCTATGTCTGAAAATACAGGTGAAAACATTTACAATATGTACACTTATTTAGTTGCTGTATTGGTAATGCAACTTGTCGGTATTTGTTAGTTGTAGTCGATATGATGTTTTAGTGAGATGCTGAAAGTTGTGATAGAACTCCGGAATTTGCCTGATTTTGGAATGACTATGTGGTTGTTGTGAATGGTCAATTCTGAATGTAAAGTATTATACAGGATACTTATCAGGTTAGAATACTTGAGCAGTTCGGCAGCGCGATGTTCACTCGGGTAATAGTAATTCGCGACTGAACTGGTTTGGTATCTCCCAATGCTCCTTCCCACCCCCTCACCCTCCCCGAATTCCTAAATGCTGTTTGTGTCAAGTGCAAGTGTACTTGGTGGTTTGGCAAGACCAGACATTTGGTGTATATTACTGTATGCAGGAAGGTCATCAACTATTAAGACCGCGGAACATTCCTCGCCACGCATAGACTAGAAGCCATTCATACCTAGCGCACCCGGTCTTTGAGAAAGTCCCGGCACCTTTAATACTGCCGTGATTGACGGCCTAGGTTTATCGATGAGAAAAAGTACATCGTACACCCTGATCCAGATAACATTTTCCTATTAAAATCCCTCTATTCCCCCCCCTTGTTAAATCTAGCTTGGCTGTATCGCTATGTTGTGTCTTGTTTCCGACAGGGTGTGTTTTTTTTAATTTCAAACCCCTTAATGTTACGGCGTGCAATTAAGGTTAAACGTACGGGTAAAATTCGACAAGAGGTGCTAGCTGTTATTCATGATAACTCATGTCCCCATACCGCAAAGGTCGTACCGCAGACGGTACGCCAACTCATGTGGTTGACACTTAAGAGTCTACCTTATATTCCTGATCTCTCCCTATGCGATTATCACGCCATCAGTCCCTTGAAAATGGCCTTGAAAGGATGACGATTCCTGTCGGACGAGGATGTGCAGCAGGCGGTTACGAACTTCTCCACGCAGCAGCACACAGTGTTTTGCCACACGGTTCAACCTGGTGCAGCGGTAGGATGAGTGCCTCAATACTCACCGCGATTTTTCCTGATTTTCATACCAATTCTGGACTGTACGGCCATCAAACGAAAACTTTTTGATCACACCTTATTTATTTATTTCATTATTTTCGCTGTTTACGCCCACATTGGAGCACCAAAAATCAAACCTTATAATATACAAAGTCTTCAAATACTAAGTTCAGTTCTTAATACTTGATAACTTTTTTCTTTCCCAATACTTCTTCATTCTGGAAGTTCTTGCAGCTCGTTTTTCTGCAGATATAACATATTGCTTACGCTGTGAAATTTTGAATGTTAGTCGAGTGTATTTGTTATTCAGAAGCCGTTTCTATTCTCTATGTTCAATTTGATGCTTAGTAATTTTCAATTCGCCTAAATCCATTTGCATTTCTTAAAACCTTGTGATTTTTGTTTTACTGTTCTAAAAGAGGTCAAAAAGTTGTTTCAGGAGTCTATTATTTGGCAAGTGGGAAATGTGTCCAAGAAACGCTATCCTTCGTTTTCGCATCGTGTCAATGATAGATTCATTTTCCTTGTAAAGTATTGAATTCGGCAAAAGTCTCCACTGGCCCTCAATCTGGTGTTTTTTGTTGATTATTGTCCGAAGAATTCGTGTATCAACCTTCTATAGTTTGTCAGTTGTTGATCGGGTGATTACTTTCAATCAAGTTTCACCTGCATATGTTGCTTCTGGCTTAACGACGGAGAAATTATGTCGAAGTTTAGCATTAATCGAAAGAGTCTGTTTCTTATATGTTGGCCAGGTAATCACACATTATATAAAATTTAAACCCCAAAAATGTTGTATTGAATTTGTTATTATCATTTACAATTTAATAACTATCAGGTGCAATCTCTCATTCACACATACACACAAAACTGTAATTACTTGGCTACAAAAATATGCGACTTCCTAAAGACTTTGAACTGCCTCTCAAAGGATATCCGGATGCCCAATTTTAAAACCAAAGTAGGGAACGAAGCGTTAAGACGAAGTGTAAAACAATAAAAGGCCAAATAAAATTTAAATGAGACGGTGGAACGTTTGAAGTCGCAGGACAATGAATTTGTGAGTAAGCAAGAGGGAAGGGAGCTCAAGATGCAATGTTCAGAAGCGATTTGCTCCTAAATGGCGCCAAACAAGGCGCAATTAAAATGCTGCACTAATTGCTACTATAGAATGTGCTAAAAGTGTCCGGACGAGAGCAATAAAGACGGGCGTTAAAAAGAAAGTTTTATAAATATGTAGGCAAGATGAGACTCAGTCACCTGAAATATAAGGTGGAAGAATAAATCCAGCTCAATATTTTCTTACGGAATGTACATCTGACGTATCACATTAGAAATAGACAGTAAACATCGCATCCAGGAGTTAAATAAATTATTAAAGTAATAAGTAAAAGCAAAAATAAAAGAAAAAGAGCAAAAAAAAAAAAAAAAGACCAAATATCAAAAATAAAAAAATAAAAAATAAAAATTAGAAAAATACAGTGAGATGTGAGATGAAATTCCACTTGACTGATGGTTTCTATGACCGGATGCCCTTCGTGACGCCTACCTCACGAGAGGAGTTAATGAGAGATGAAATGAATGAAGATGAATGAAAGTTCAGTTTCAAGTAACTTAGTGTAATTCTAACTTTGGCTACCAGACGCCACTGACAACACCCAGCGACGAACGTTGGTACTTGATAGAGCGTTTCTAAACCAAATAACTTACACATTTAGCTACACACTACCAATTTTAGTGGTAGGTTCTTTTACATGCCGTAAATCTATGAGATGGGCCCGCCGGCTTTACTTCCCCTCCAAAGGAAGGCATACTGAAGGATTTTAGCGCCATTAAAAATCCGACGATTTCGGCTGGGTTTGAACCTGCGATCTTGGGCATAGCAGTTCATCATGCTACCGACTACGACACCGAAGCAGGCAAAAGAAAACTAAGTTAAAATAAAAACATAAAAAAATAAAGAATAAAAGGGTAAAACCGGGCGTAAAAAGAAAATAGAAAAACTGTAAGTAAAATGTATGTCTACCCCTTATTATTTCCATTTTCCAACAGGGTTATGGATGAGATGTGATGAAAGACTTTAGGGCAGATGGTTTTTACGGTCGGATACCCTTCCTGACACCAACCTCATGAGGGGAGTTAATGATAGCTGACATGAATGAAGATGAATGAAACTGGGCAAGGATGTGGAAGGAAGCGGCCGTGACCTGTTAGAATGTACCGTCCCAGCATTTGCCTGGAGTTGAAAATGGGAAACCACGGAAAACCATTTCAATGAGGACTGACGGTGGGGCTCGAGTCCACGTCTACCGAGTCTACAGATTGTTTGGCCCCAGGGCCTGGTGCTGCGCTTGAGCGATCGTAGCTAGTGCTGTCGGTAGAAGGTGAAAGTAAGATATTTGTTGTTAATTCATTTGAGGGTCTTGTGACATCTTGGTCGTTAGCCCCATGCAGTTGGGTGTGTGTTGACGTGTCTGGTAACCAGTGTTTTAGTGTTGACTGTAGTAGTGTGTGTAACTGTAACTGCCCCGGGACTTGAAGTAAGGCACTATCCAGCATTTTCCTGGAGGGTGTGTGGAAACACCTGGGGAACAACCACACTCGGGTTAGCCAATGTCAGCGCTGGGATTCGAACTTGCGACCTCTGGACTTGCTGCCCGCATGGCCGTAGTGCACGATTTAACGAGCATGGCTACGCCACAGGGTGAAAGTACAATAAAAGTAAAAGGTAAAAAATAAAATAAAATGAAATAAATACATAATTTCAACCGCGACACCGGCTACAATCTCAGTGAATCCTGGCTACCTATTATCAGAACCCTGAGAAAGTAATTCACTGCTGCTTTCCGTTGTCCCTAACATGGGGCTATAATGGCGTCCATCTTTGGGCACCTTCTATATGTTCTTCGTTGCTTTCTCTTAGCAACATTGTCGTATTCCAGATTATTCCTGACGATGAAAGACATGGTTTCTTTCGAAACGCGTCGAATATTAGTATAATAAAACACGGCATCAGCCCAAAATTCAACATTATGAATAAATACAACTTGTTTTGAGATTGTGATACTACCCCTTCAGAAAACATCTCTCCTTTAATCTGAAATAGCCGAGTGCGGTGCAGCGTTGTTGAAGGGAACATACGATCATTACGTTAGAAACAATTTATATGAAACTAGATTTGGGAAGGCTTGTTGTGTAGGGATCTAATCCCTGCCAAGTAGACATAAATGTTTATGTCCCATTAATAATTGTAGGCCTGGTGCTCTAATTGAGCTCCATATGCCCCTTAATATGGAGGAATACTTTTATATTATATTATTTAAGTTATTTCATGCATTCAACTAATTTGATATTTTTAGTTGAGATACATGTGATTTAAAGTATGCGTGCGACATTGTATTGGGATTAGATCAGAGTCTCAGTTTTTGTGCCATGGCCAGTCCCTCCACGCTACGGGTAGATGAGTCCTCAGTTGAGACCACCCGCACAGTGATTGGACATGTTGTTATTGCAGTAATTATTCAATCAACTCAAATGTGTATAGATGCATTGAACAGATTCTCTTACTTCAAGATATGTTAAAGTCGCTAAAAGGTTAGATTGCTGACTCGATAATAATAATAATAATAATAATAATAATAATAATAATAATATCGTATGGCTTCGGGTGCCACGTGCAAGCTTTGTTATTTGGCACCCAGAGGGCAGCTTGCATTTCGAATTTTGTCGTTCCTTAGAACTCTAAGTCAAGGAGGTTATCTAAGCATCTTGACACTATAGCGCTTTCTAGTTGAGAAAGGAGGAACTTTGTGTTGGCAGAAAACCCCATGATTAATTTTGCCATTATAAACTCAGCCTACTGAATTCAAATGGGTTCCTTAACATGCCATCAACTTATGACATGCGTGTCGTTTTTGTGTGTGTTGCCTTTCAATACTCACTCACCACGGCCAGGAGCGAACCTGCAAGCTTGGGGGTTAGTAGTCCGACACGATAACCACTCACTCACCGTGGCAAGCGCTGAATCGATTGAGTCCCGTGTTTGATTGTTGGCCAGGCCGTGGGGATTTCAATCTCCAGTAGTTAATTCCGCGTCACAATGGAAGACTGCACCAAGTCTCCCCGAAGGCCACACGTGAGTTTGTTTTATCTTAGCTTTTCGTATCACTGATCTAATCGCTCGTCTGCTTTATTTCTTTCATTATTTCATTTATTTATTTATTTATTTATTTATTTATTTTCACATTGGTGTTGCTACCCAGTAATATTCTAGAACTCTTCCGTCGCAGCACTATATTTATGTTCAATGTATTCACTTTCACTTTCATTCGCCCTCGATCTGACCACGTGGAGTTGAACCAAACCAAACTGAAATGTCATGACTTGAATTCATTGTCACATATTAATTGCACCAAACTTTGGTATAACCTAATAAGTTTCCAAGAACACTGTTGCAACCAGGAAACAACGTAGCATAGCAATACCGTGCATAGCAAAACTATAACGCACAGAAATGAATGCCAACGTGACTGTTCACGCATGAAGCAAAATGCTCACTTCTGAGGGTAGTTCATAATATTTCTCCCTTCCTGTACCTCCACAAGGTCATGCAAGTGCGTGACATAGCCTCAATCCTCCCGCCAAAGCTGCTGTGCGAAGATAGCTTATTGGGCTAACAACGTTCAAGGTTAAAACCACAATCATGCTGTTTACAAAATTGCCATACTTCAGGAGGCCAGGTATTTACACAGCGGTATGTTTGGAACAATATTACCCACATAACCCACAAGAGGACAGCACCGTACAGAGGCATTAAGAAGGCTGTGGTTAATGACAACGTGTATCTAGTTCTTCTATTCTCCTTTTCCTAATGTCTTCTGTTTATGTGCGATGCTGGGGCTGTGATTTTATTAATAAACGAGTGTATACATTACCCTCTCCTTTGAGCTAAATGACATCTTATTCAGTATCTGTGGAAAGAGCTCGTGCACATCATTTGTAAAAGAATTCAAGAAAGAAAAAAAGTTAACTGTAGCAGTACTCGATCCCCAGTCAACTGCGTGACAGACCAACACGCTAGCCCAGAGCTAATCCTATCCTTAACATCATGGTGTTCTTAACTGACATATTAGATACAACCTGTTGGCAAATAATGACAATGAATAAACGATTTCTTCACAGCAGTACATCTTCATTAAAGATAATTTCATACAAAGTTTATATTATTGTATCAGTAGGGTATATCACTTACAACATACTAAAACTACTGAAATATAAGACAGGCACATGAGGACAGCTGCCATCTTGTCGTGTGACACAGACGGCTCAGCTCTTTTAAGCCACTCATACAGTATAATATTATAATATTAAATTATAATAAATAATGGATCACGACCTTCAGGATAGCTTAAACCACCCAAGGCTCGATAATCGGAATTGGTGGGTCTTAAGCTATTCATTAAAATGGTTGAATAATTCACACGGCCGCCATCCTGAAATGGCACGGCCGATGACCTTGAATGTTGGGTAAAAGGCGCGTCCTATATAGAGGTATGTTGTCACCAAAGTTGGTACAGATCGGATGATTAGTTTAGCCGTAATTTGATTTTACATTTTGAACGTTTGAGTGGCCGCCTTTCTGTTTTGGTAAAGATGGCGGCGATATAAAGTATGACACTGAGGTGCCCTTTGCTAGTGCTACCTCTGTACCAAATTTCGTTCAATTCGGTTTCACCGTGTTCGAATTGATAGGGGGGGACAGACATTCAGAGTACACACACTCACACACACACACACACACACAGACTCACACACACACACATACACACACACAGACAGACACACAATTTTTCGCCCTGTGTTGATCTCATAAGTCTACTTTCATTTTTTTGCAAAAATCGAAAGTAGGCTAAAAATGAGATGGTGTGTGTCTGTCTGTCTGTGTGTTACCTAATAACGCAAGAACCACTGGTCCGATTTAAATGAAATTTTTCATGGATGTAGCTGAAATACCAGGTTTACATACAGGATACTTTTAATTTCGATATTTTGCACTATTACGAAATGGCGACCATTTTAGTGACGTCACTACACCCTTTGGTTTCAAAATTTCATGTTTCCATATCAAATAAAAAGAGAACGGTAGGAAATAGCAAACCTTTGATAGCACATATGAGCTTTGAAATGTAATTTCCTATCCGAAAGGTCCTTACCACTTTTCGTGTATCTCCAGCGGTTAGCGAGTAAAACCTACTTTTGTGACGTCACTACACCCTTTGGTTTCAAAATTTCATATTTCCATTTCAAATAAAAAGAGAACGCTAAGAAATAGCAAACGTTTGATGGTATACACGAGCTTGGGCATTTAATTTTCTATCCAAAAGGTTCTCATCAATTTTCGTGTATCCCCGACGGTTAGCGAGTAAAACCTAAATTTGTGCAATAAAACACGGTCAACACCGAGAGGTGCAGTATATCTCTACATATATAAAAAAGAAAATTTGTCTGTTTTTTTCTGAATATCTAGGGAAATTTGAGTTATTTACACGTTTCAGACTGTTTTATGATAGATGCGCGCGAAAATAATGTTTTGGTCTGTCGTTCTGTTTGTTTGATTGTCCGTGGACCAATTTGTTCCCTTATAACTCGAGAACGGCTTGGTGTATCAACGTAAAACTTGGTACAGATATCCATCAGAGGCACGACACTAATCATTGATGTAACCCTTCTCCGTACCTCTCATAAAATGGGGCCTACGTCCTTAAAATGCATGCTGAAATAGGAGTAGAAGGACGAGACAAAGTCCATTTTCATCCCCTCGATGTGAGAGACAAAACTCGGGAGCCCTAAAGGGACCCCGAAATCCACATTTTGAGGCCCTAAAACCAACCGTTTTTGAGATATTACTAGAAAACTAATTTCATTTAATAAACTAATGAACGTATACAAGCCGGTAACCATGGCAACAAATACTCAGAGGTCCATCTATTGCTGTAAGACGCAATGTAATTCCATTAATTACATTGGTGTGAAAGTTTGCAAACGGCTAGAAGGTTATCACGGAACCAAATTAAGCTGTAAAATTCATCAATACGTATAATGCGCTTAAGGGGGTCAAGGGGTACACTAGATTTTTTTCACGCGATTTACACCTCCGGGTGTGGTACGGCAGGTCTATTATATTCCTATCCCTATATTATATTATTATTATTATATTATGGCGTACAACGAGGAGACAAAGCCCCTCGTTGCCAGAAACAAAACTTCGGGGCCCTAAAGGGTCCTCGAAAACTACATTATTAGGCCCTAAATCCAAAAGTATCTGAAATATTCCCAGAAAACTAATTTAATTTAATTTAACAAACTAATGAAGGAATGGAAATCGGTAACCATGACAACATTATCTCAAGGGGTGGCATCCAACTTTCCATCTATTTCTGTAAGAAGTAATGTCACTCCATTTATTACATTTCTGTGAAAGTTTGCAAATGGCTATACGGTTATCACGGAATCAACGTAGACTGTATAATTCATCAATGCAATTAAGGGGGTCAAGGGGTAACCTAGATTTTTTTCATGCAATTTTCACGTGCGACATATAGTACAGAAGGTCTATTATATCTCCAAACATTTTCAAAGTGAAATGCCATGCCCTGTGGTTCAGATTCCACGTAAAATGGAGGTCCCGTGGCTTATGATCTTGCGATTAATGGTCACGTAAAACTACAATCTTCCTTTATATCTCCAAACAGCAACATTATTTTCAAAAATTCCTGAATTGAATCAGCATTTTTTGCGGATTTAGTAATTTGGGCCATTTGAGACTAAAAAACCTGAATTTTCATGCACCACAAGCCTTTATAATTTATGAAAGAGGTCTTCCTGTGTATGGGGACCTAACACAACGTAGAGGGTCATTTTGTATGTGAGGTGTATTGCGTTTCGTCTACAAGGCTTTCAATTCTATTTCACGACAAGAAGTACACGTTAGGTAAATTTAGTTTGAGAGCAAATTTTAACTAATCTTTTTTTTTTTTGTTGTCGACATACGGCTTTATCGTATGGATGATTTTGTTTGATACTGTATGGTAGATATACCCATATTTGGATATCTGGGTGATATGTTGTAGACAATAGAATTGTCTGTCTTTATGTGTATCTTTATGTACGCCTATAAATCGTGTTCGGATGCGTGGTGCATCGTAAAATTAGGTATGGTAAACATGAGTCAATACACCAATCATTTATAAAACTCCTCACCGTACTTTTCATACAGTAGAAGGGTGGATATAGGGAAAAACTTCTCAAAATACATGCTAAAATAGGCGATATATAAAAATTATCCTAGACGGACGATCAAAGCATATGTTGCGCTTCTCATTGTGGGACACAAAATACGAGAGTCTATAAGGGGTCTCCGAAAACCACATTTTAAGGCCCTTAAATTAACAGTGTGTGTGATATTCCCAGAAAACTAACTTCGTTCTGATAAACTTATGAAGGAATGAAAAACCACTAACCATTGCAACAGTAGCTCAATTGATAATGTCTGGTGTTAATATATAACACCGTTCGAAGGACGGGTACATCTGCTATACTAATATATAACAAGTAGTTCCGTGAAGAACAATACAGCCTATTTTCATATATCCTGCTAATGTTAATTGCCTCTATCAGCATACAAAATTTCAGTTTAATTGCTGTAACAGATTCGTAGATATAGAGAACCGTTTAAATATTTCAGATGGTCGCCAGGTTGGATTTTTATTTTTGTACTATAATATTAAGATTATTGTGTACGTGTGGTATTCAAACTTCAATCGCATGAGTAGAACACAAGAAGTAAAAACGAGATTTTAAAATTACGCACAGACGCCATCTTGAGGTTATGTAAACAATTGAATTAAATTAGACGCCAGTGCATTACAATCTGCAAAATCATTTACTGTACCTCATTTCACTGCGCTCAGAGAGTTAAATCACGAGAAAAGTCTATTATAACATTTCAAATTCGCTTGGTCGCCATGTTCGTTTTGTACTTTACAGGTTTATGAAATATACATAGGTAAACTTGTATCAGTACCCTTTATCACCGTACAAAATTGCAGGGTGATATCTGTAATAGTTTCGGAGATATAGAATGACAGTGAAATATTTCGCACAGCCGCCATTTTGAGGTTATGTAAACAATTGAACTAAATTAGACTCCAGTGCATTACAATGTGTATAAACATTTGCTGTACCATGTTTCATTACGTTTGGATAGTTAAATCTCGAGAAATGTCTATTTAAAATTCTCAACTTCGCTTGACCGCCATGTTGGTTTTGTAGTCACCAGGTTTTTGAAAGTCTCATAGGTGAACTTCTAGTAGTGCCCTTTATCACCGTACATAATTTCAGGGCGATATCGGTAATAGTTTCGGAGATATTGAATGCTCGTGAAAAATTTCGCACAGCCGCCATGTTGGATTGGTGAGACGTAACAAAATTTGAAGGGCACGGTCGAGGTCACTGAGAATAGTGCTATGAACTTACCGAGTTTCATTGAAATCGCTCCAGCCGTTTAGATTTTACTAGGGACACACACACACACACACACACACACACACACACACACACACACACACGGACAAAAGGTGATCTCATAAGCCTATTTTTTTCAAAATTGAAAATAGCCTAAAAATGAGATGGTGTGTGTCTGTCTTTCTGTCTGCCTGTGTGCTACTCAATAACGCAAGAACCACTGGTCCGATTTAAATGAAATTTTGCATGCATGTAGCTGATTTACCAGGTTTACATATGGGATACATTTTATTTCGATATTTTGCACTATTAAAAATGGCGACCATTTTAGTGACGTCACTACACACTTCAATCAAAATTTCATATTTCCTTATCAAATAAAAAGAGAACGCTAAGCAATAGTGTGCCCTTCAGCAAGAAATATGCAAATCACAGTATGCCAGCATTGCTCAATTCGGGAGTTTTCGGGGCTGCGGTAAGTTCTCCCACTCTGTGACTTACATATTTTGGATTAAATAGAGGATACACTTGCAAAAATAACAACAAAATCAACTCCTATTTTAACACATTTAATTAATCAAAATTATGGCGCTACAAACAATAAAACAAATAAACTACTGACCAATATCATTCTACTTGTTCAAAGTGAACAAGGAATAGCATAAAAATAAAACAAATATTAGAATAAAACACATGGTTTTCCTTAAAACCAACAATTCACAATTATTTTCACTTCCATAAAGTACTTATCTTAAAGTTCCATTTAACTACGAGCTTCTTTGGCTCGTTACTTTCCCTAATAATGGTGTCTTACTTTTGTACACCTCAAGAATTTATTTTATCTTTTCTTATCATCAAAACAAATATATAATTACATTTAAAATTACATATTAATTATTCACTTCAATATTTGGGCATTTCACATATTCTCAGTATTTACTATCTCTCTCAAGTTTGCAAATTCACTCCGGTGATCGGGAAACTACTTGTGTACTCCAGTCATAAAGATTACTTGACAAAGTCAAAAACTATGATTACTCCCGAAATCTAGTTACCTTCATAAAACTCGTGGATTTCTATTTCCATACAACATCACAATAGGGATTTTTATTTAATTCATTTGTCTTATAAGACCATTATCACATAAGAAAACTACGATCTGAACTGGTAAGCGATAATATCAATCTACAAGGACCTCGGTTCAACGCCCGGGTCATTAACAACTTTAAACACTCACGGTGTATTCAACACTTCTTACAAGATGGTTTTTACCCACCCTCGTACTATGAGGGTCAGGCCATTATACTCGAGCGTGATTTATGACAGGGAGAGCGACTCCCGGTCTAGCATACGGTTGGAACTCTCTTCAATGCTTTTAAAACGAATCTTCATTTTTTGTTCAGTTCTGTGGAAAGACCTGGCTTTTACTTCACTTATTTTCATTCAACAATATTATTGGTTCATAAACCACTTTCGTAACCTTGGCATTTATTAATTATGAGAGGGTCCTCATTGATTGGGAAGAGTAATACACATTCTACGACGAATAATTAGGAGCTTTAACAACACGAGGATTCTAGGTTCGAATCTCTTAACATGCCTCGGGAACCATTTCCGCATTAGAGGACTTATACAAGACGCGATTTAAAGTCGGCCGTGGCATACATGACATACGCTCAATAATACCATACATTAGCTCCCTTTTCAATATAACACACATGGCCTCGTGATCCGCGTCACAATTTAGAGGACTTACAACATATCTCAATTCACTGCAATCAACTACCCTCCATAAGTAACTTACCAAGTACTTTAACTTTTACGCGTTCCTAGCGTGACTTTTTATTTAATTGCGTTCCATTACGCTACACATTACTTTACGGCCTAATGTCTTCCAAAGAACTGATAAATTTCATAGTAACAATTGATACATATCCCAATTCTTATATTAATCTTTTCCGTTGACAATAAATCGCTCCATTTTTTAAGAACATGCATTCACATCATGTCTTATACATTTGTTAAGGCTTCAATGCTCTATATTTTTATATCATTCAATTTAATCTTTGTTTAGATTTCTTTACCTTGTTATTATTATGATTACATTCCTTACAAAAGCTCAAAAGCTATTTCTTTCATATAATTCAAATTTACCTTTATGTAAATATCTTTGTTATAATTATTATTATTACGCTTGCTTTTATAACATTCATTAAATACACTGACATTTTATTCCATGCATTTCCTCTACAGGATTTATTATTTCACATAATTATTTATTATTTCTTAAAACTTTATTTTCGATCAGATCGCGTTCTTATTTAGTTATTATTTATTTAAAAACATCCCTTTTACTCAAAACTCCGGTGGAATTGTACACAAAATTTTTCCCGACACCAAAATATAATGAAAATCTTTACTCACATGTCTAAGGTCGTTTTCTGACCTTTATTCTCGTTTGATGTGACATTTTGGCCCACCTTCTTGACCTACTCCATATTGTACAAACTCATCTCATGTACAGAAATTTCTTGACACATATTCACTACATTTAACACTGACAACATTTTTAATACACTGGTATATCCGTTTTGAACACACAATAAAACACTAAAATTATATTACTTTTAACACACACTTTTGATATATTTACACTTCACAACTTTTGATCACTAGGCCGTCCTTTTAGCCTATCACACGTGACCTCTTAATCTCCCGTCTCCAAGGGTGAAATTTATTCAATGTCGGCTTCCTATCCTGCAGAATACGAAAGTCTCGAATCATCTACTACTTCCCTGGATTAACAATTCTTCAAATCCTGATCCTGATAATCGGCTATTTCTCTAGCTTGAACGGCTCCCCTTTTAGATCTGATTTATCGATCCTAGCGAAAGTCTGTTCTGATCGAGGTCCCCTCGATAACCTATCGGTGACCTATGGATTTTTAGCCACTAATACTTCTCGAGTCTTAGTGCTTTAGAATAGTTCGTCTGCTTTCTTGAAAACAATGTCTATAGTTTCCGTTCTTCTTTGTTTATTTGGTTCTCGCACTTCTAATTTTCTGAAATACGTTGCGAACCTTACTCTGTTTTTCCCTGTTCGGGTTCTTTAAAATTTATAAACTGTTTATCTCGCTGTTCCGGTACTTCCGTGCGTTATGATACTTTTGGTCGATTACTGAAAGACCTATCGCCTGAATCCTAAGTTCACAGCCTGCTTTGACTGTATTTTTGGAACTTTTACGGTAACTTTTGCCCTGTCGGACATAAATCCTGTAACTAGGATTTTCCTAATTTTTCAACACGGCGATACTTTAATACTTCTTCTTTGCAACTCCTTCCGGAGGCACGCAAGTTACTGATACTTCGACGCCCGTGGCTGTCGGATATTAATTCTGCGGTGTAATACAGCGTTTCTCCCCTCAAGGAGTACTGGTTAACTGGCTTCGATGTCTGATACAGTGTTACGTTCCCCTCACGGGCTCTTGAATACTGCATATACGATGTGGTGCAGCACTTCCGCTCACGGAATGCTCGTAGACTGCCTGATTGGCTTGGTGAGGCCAGGAGTTTTATACCTTTCAGTCCCAAAAAGATAAAATCCTAGTCCTTTTCGTGACCAACTTTTGAACTAATTGTCGCACAATTATAAAAATCATATCTCCAGAAAGCTCGTCTTCCAAACGTAAAATAATCTTCCTGTGCATGGAAATCGACCGTGCATTTCCGAGATATTAATTAATTTCTCGTCCTCAACTGTGTGGGTGGTGCTGTTCATTTTTAATTCTCCCACTCCTTGGGTCCCGGTGAGTCCCCAATGACGTACACTTGCGTTTGCAGTTTTTTTCTGGGCAATTATTACAAGGTTTTTCTTTACACAAAAATCTCTAATCCAAAATGATTCACCGTACTGTATCTGTTTACTTATTTTTATACTCGTAAACGGGTTAAATTTAATTATTCCTGTTCTGACTCAGCAGCGAGGTTGCCATTTTCCTGCAACGTAAGAGCAATTTCCGAGTCAAGCTTCTTCGTCTTACAGTCCAAACTTTCCACTCGTTCTAATAATATCCATGACTGGCTCCTTATAAATGTCAAGAGGCATGAGCTTATCTTATGAACACCTGGCCCTAGCGTTTGCACAATGTTAGGCTAGAATCCTGGCTTGAAATCTCTCTCCGTTCCCTTAGAGACTGTATGATTCTTTCATTCCTTTCTCAAAATACATGGATTCGACTCCCTTTGAAGCCTATGGTAAATGGGTTCAATAGCAAACTTTTGACGGTACATACGCGCTACACTTTTCGTTTATCTCCAACGGTTAGCGAGTAAAACCCACATTTATGACGTCACTACACACTTTGGTTTCAAAATTTGATATTTCCATTCCAAATAAAAAGAGAACGCTAAGAAATAGCAACCTTTTGATGGCATACATGAGCTTTAACATTCAATTTTCTATCAAAAAGGTCCTTATCACTTTTCGTGTATCTCCAACGGTTAGCGAGTAAAACCTAAATTTGTGCAATAAAACACGGTGAACACCGAGCGGTGCAGTATATCTCTAGGTCTACATATATAAAAATGAAAGTTTGTCTGTTTTTTTTTCTGAATTCCTCCGGAAATTTGAGTTATTTACGCGTTTCATACTGTTTTATGACGGATGAGCGTGAAAATATTTTTTGTCTGTCTGTCTGTTTGCTTGTCTGTGGACAACTTTGTTCCCTTATAAATCGAGAACGGCTGGGTGTATCAACGTAAAATTTGGTACAGATATCCATCAGAGGCACGACACTAATCATTGATGTAACTCTTCTCTGCACCTATCATAAAAGGGGGCATACCCCCTTAAAATACATGCTCAAATAGGAATAGAAGGACGAGACAAAGCTCATTTTCAGCCTCTCAATGTGAGAGACAAAACTCGGGGCCCCTAAAAACACATTTTAAGGTCCTACGTCCAACCGTTTTTGAGATATTCCCAGAAAACTAATTTAATTTAATAAACTAATGAACGAATGCAAGCCGATAACCATGGCAACAGATTCTCAGAGGTCCATCTATTGCTGTAAGACGCAATGCAATTCCATTAATTACATTACGGTAGTGTGAAAGTTTGCAAACGGCTAGATGGTTATTATGGAACCAAATTAAGCTGTAAATTTCATCAATACGTAAAATGCGCTTAAGGGGGTCAAGGGGTAGTCTAGAATTTTTTCAAGCGATTTACACCTGCGGGTGTGGTATGGCAGGTCTATTATATTCCTATCCCTATATTATATTATTATTTTTAGTATTATATTATGGCGTACAACGACGAGACAAAGCCCCTCGGTGCCAGAAATAAAACTCGAGGGTCCTCGAAAACTACATTATAAGGCTCTAAAACCAACAGTTTCTGAAACAATCCCAGAAAACTAATTAAATTAAATTTAACAAACTAATGAAAGAATGCAAATCGGTAACCATGACAACATTATCTAAAGGGGTGGCATCCAACTTTCCATATATTTCAGTAAGAAGCAATTTATTACATTTATTACATTTCTGTGAAAGTTTGCAAATGGCTATAAGGTTATCACGGAACCAACGTAGACTGTATAATTCATCAATGCAATTAAGGGAGTCAAGGGGTAACCTAGGATTTTTTCATGCAATTTTCACGTGCGACACAAGTACAGAAAGTCTATTATATCTCCAAACAACAACATTATTTTCAAAAATTCCTGAATTGAATCAGCATTTTTTGCGGCTTTTAGGAATTTGGGCCATTTGAGACTAAAGAACCTGAATTTTCATGCACCACAAGCTTTTATAATTTATGATAGAGGTCTTCTGTGTATGGGAACCCAACACATCGTAGAGGGTCAGTTTTTATGTGACGTGTATTGCGTTTCATCTACAAGGCTTTCAATTCTATTTCATGTCAGGAAGTACACGTTAGGTGAATTTAGTTTGAGAGCACATTTCATCTTTTTTTTTTTTTTTTGTCGACATACGGGTTCATCAAAGGATGATTTTCTTTGATACTGTGGGGTAGATATACCCATATTTGGATTTCTGGGTGATATGTTGTAGACAATAGAATTGTCTGTCTGTCTTTCTGTGTATCCTTATGTACGCCTATAACTCATGTTCGGATGCTTGGTGCATTGTAAAATTAGGTATGGTAAACATGAGTCAATACACCAATCATTTATAAAACTCTTCACCGTACTTTTCATACAGTAGAAGGGTGGCTAAAAGGAAAAACTTCTCAAAATACATGCTAAAATAGGCGAAATATAAAAATTATCCTAGAAAGACGACCAAAGCATATGTTGCACTTCTCAATGTGAGACAAAAAATTCGCGAGTCTATAAAGGGTCTCCGAAAACCACATTATAAGGCCCTTAAATTAACAGTGTGTGTGATATTCCCAGAAAACTAACTTCGTTCTGATAAACTTATGAAGGAATGACAAGCCGCTAACCATTGCAACAGTAGCTCAATTGATAATGTCTGGTGCTTCTCTAAAAGCAACAGTACTTAAAAGGGACGTAACACCAATAACATTATTATTATTATTATTATAATGCCTGGTGTTAACACCGAACACCGTTCGAAGAACGGGTACTTCTGCTAGTTTTAACTATTTTTATATTTTATGAATATATGGATCATTATGCTTAATTTCCTGATAGATTTATTGAAATAATGCCATGTTTACTACTTTAAATTTATTTTTAAATATATAAGTGCGATGTTATCGTGACGGAAAATTCCTCGCAACATTTCATAAGGGACTTCATATCTCAAGAACTATTTGATCTACAGTAGAAGACTGTGGTCTCGCACATTTTACAGATAATGGTCTGACCCATATCTTAGATACATTGCCAATAATGATAATAATAATACTGTAATAATAGACAAATAATAATCTATCAATACACATTTATTACACAAGAAGTGTTTTGAAAATTATAGCCTAAATATATTTTAAGGGGAGTAGGACAAGTTTGTAAACATACATTCTTCTTCTTCTTCTTCTTCTTCTTCTTATTATTATTATTATTATTATTATTATTATTATTGGCAGTGTGGCCAATGTATGGGGCAGAACATTATCTGTAAAGCAAGGATAACAGCATCGGTTCAGCAAAAGAAAGTACCAACTAGGAGGATATTAGAATATTTATTCTGCATAACGTGAGTTTGGGCAGAAATTTATACTTGAAACTAATTCACTCGAAACTACATTTTCGTGCTTGTATGCCCTGTTATCCTAGAAACCGCTGGTTATATATCTCAAACCTTTTTATCATGTGTGCAGAATAGTACTCTTATGCTGTGGATCTACTGCAAACAATCTTCCTTCAGTAGTATATTTAAAAAATGGAGCTCCTTTGAAAGAATCACAGCAATTTTTATAATAAATATTCTTTTAGCAATTGTAGATCAGTGTATTGAACACAAATTAATGAATATGTTAGATCTCAACACCCAACAGATCCTGAAAAGAAGTGGCATTTATATCGCCATGTTAACATTGGTAACAAAGTTACAGATACAGTAATGTTCTGAATGTTCTGCCCCATACATTGGCCACACTGCCAATAACATAGTCTCTGTCACCAGAAGAATGGAACCACTTCAGTTACACCCTACATACGCATAAGAATCTTGTCATCATGAAAATGAGTGTCAAGTGTTGAAGTATTGCCAGGTATAGTCTTGTGTTACGAAACTGTGAAGTAACTTACTTGTCCGTGTTCTATCAGTGTTTCGAGAGCATATTCAATATTATATCCATGGTTTGTTTACTTCCTTCACCTCGCCAAAGAAGCCAGAGCAAGAGGTTATTTCTGACTTCACATCATATGATCACTCACAATCCAGGCGATGCGACGTAGCCTACAAGTTCTGAAGAAAGCACGAAGCAATCTTCTATCGTGTCAAAGAAGCACGCACGTACACATACAATAGTGTGAGTCAGAAGGAGTTCAAACCATGACTCAGGCAGTGCCAAACGACACGAAAAGATAGCAGTTCACATCTCTATTTCCAGCTTCGGGGCCGATAACCTAGATGTTAGGCCCCTTAAAACAACAATTATCATCATATTTCCAGCTTCAGGATATGAAATTATGTTTCCACCACAAATATCGCGTAGCATGAAGAAGAATGTCCAGTCTTGAGCTCTAAATCATGTCCGAAAATGAGTCTGGTAAGTACAGGTTATTTTGAAACACACTATATGCAAGGTTATTCCACAATAATTCTGTGCATAACATTGACTTAAATCCTGTTGTGGAACATAGGGCAACAAAAATGCATCTCCATCTGGTTCTGTTGACAGCCAACCTCTTCAACTCGCTCCAGGTCTTACCTTCTTCCATTGTTTCCATGTGTACTGATCTTTGGCACATATATTTGGGTTTCCTCCATAAGGAAATTCTCGTTAACCTTTTCAAGCTCAAAGTCGTCATCTTAGGATCTTTGTTGAGGTTTCTTTAATAGATTAATTTTTAAGGTGTGCGAATTATTGGCCCACAGCACCCGAACTTGGTGGTGGGGCTGCCACCTACGCCTCCAAGCTTCCGGTTTTCTGATGGGGTTGTCTTCCTTAGCCTTTGAAGATCCCTCTTCACCACAAGGCAGCGGTTTTCCTCTTTATTTAATCCCAAAAGGAAGGATTGTCTCTTTTGCCAACTTCGTCGTACAAAAAGTCTATTTCTCCACCACAGTTGCCGTTAAGGACTTATCAGATCCCCGTTAGCCGCTACCTTTCAGGGTCCATGTATGGCCTTCACAGTTACCGTAGCGGTCCTGGGGCACACAAAGTCCCCGCTGTACTTCGCCCTTACAGGCAGTCCCCTACTTTGTAGCTTTGCCCGTCCCCCGCGACGTGGATGAGGGGTTGGACTTATGGGGGACCTGTGAAGAACGTAGTTAAACTAATGGTCCTTCCTGCACAACCCAGTACGAGATAACGATCACATTGTTTCCCACACAACTGACACACGCATCCCCCATTTGGCGAGAGGTACTTCTTCGTGGAGCATCCGTGTACAGCTAGTCTGGTTATTATGTGTCGTAATTCGGAGTTGGCTTCTTTCCACTTGTCAGTGGTCATCGCGTTTATACTGTAATAATAATAATAACAATAATAATAATAATATTAATAATAATATTGGTTTTAAATCCCTCTTAACTACAGTGGCATTTACAGACGTCGGGACGTCGGAATTTTGTCCCCTAGTTAGCTCATATACCACCGACCTCAAAGAGGTAAATTTTGATATACAGTTTTCGACCTCTCTTAAGAAATGTCGCCTTAACCTTTCCCACGTCCTGAAAGTTTCTTACTGACAGGTGAATCAAAATAAATACTGACTCTATATCCCAGACACTCCTAGATTATTTTCTCCATCTTTCTAAAGGAACATTTTCATAACATCATTTTAAGCAATAAATTCTAAACCTATGGATTATGTAGATTTCCTTTGAAGATTATCGATAGGGAGCGTTTGCCCTTCTCGAACCACCTGAATATTATATTCCTTCCAAAGATTTTATATTGATGTGCTAAAGAAATGTGCCGTACTTCAAAGGGAATTCTTTACAACTCTCGATGTTCGTTAGGAATTCATTTCTTCATATCACAAAAACCCTACGCCTTTCAATTTCTCTCCCTTTCCGCTTCACGTCTCTCGTCTCAAAGGTCAAAGTTAATTTAAGGTTGATCTTCGATTTATATAATATACAAAGATGACCAACTATTAATAAGACTTCTTTGATATTGGAATTCATACATCCTTACTTGCAGTGAAATAATAATGCTATAGATTTTATTAGGAATTGCCTGCTATTATTTTGACATTATAGTAATGAGGAATTAATCGTAAAAACAGACAAATTATCCTCTTTTATGGAGGGAATTTTCGAAGGACATTCTTGAACACAAGTGACCAACAGCAAAAGCTACGCTTGCTAACATGGAGTGCTAAGTCTTGGGGACAAACTATCTGCGGACTCAGTAAACATTGCTACGAACACCACGTCCGTCATCCATGAAATGGTTTTCCGTGGTTTCCCATTTTCAGTTCCAGCCAAATGCCAGGTCGGTTCCTTTCAATGTGTCCACTACCGATTTCCTTCGAGGTGAGATTCGAATCCACGCTCTTCCGATGTTAGGGAAGCACGAGATAGTGCGTCAGTGCTCTTGGCCTCCGCGGCCGGTGTGTGCAATCTTCTTATACACACATCAAAAAAAGTTTTGCATCACCTCGGTTCCAAGAGTTCCGGAACCGTTAAATACAAAGGGAATAGAGATCAACACAAACAACATTTCAGCTCGTTTTATTGCTCATGAGACCCACACATTGCATGTTGTACCATCATACAGCTAGACTTTCAGCATTTGTGGTCCAGATTGCAGTACACACCACTACCTCTAATACCCAGTAGCACGTCCTCTTGCATTGATGCATGCCTGTATTCGTCGTGGCATACTATCCACAAGTTCATCAAGACACTGTTGGTCCAAATTGTCCCACTCCTCAACGACAATTTGGCGTAAATCTCTCAGAGTGGTTGGTGGGTCAAGACGTCCATAAACAGCCCTTTTCAACATATCCCAGGCATGTTCGATAGGGTTCATGTCTGGCGAACATGCTGGCCACTGTAGTCGAGCGATGTCGTTATCTTGAAGGAACGCATTCACAAGATGTGCACGATGAGGTCGAGAATTGTCGTCCATGAAGACAAATGCCTCTCCAATATTCTGCCGATATGGTTGCACTATGGGTCGGAGGATGTCATTCAGGTATCGTAAAGCCGTTTCGGAGCCTTCCATGACCACCAGTGGCGTACGTCGGCCCCACATAATGCCACCCCAAAACATCAGGGAACCACCACCTTGCTGCACTCGCTGGACAGTGTGTCTAAGACGTTCAGCCTGACCAGGGTGCCTCCAAACACGTCTCCGACGATTGTCTGGTTGAAGGCATATGCGACACTCATCGGTGAAGTGAACGTGATGCCAATTCCGTGGGGTCCATTCAGCATGTTGTTGGGCCCATCTGTACCGCGCTGCATGGTGTCGGGGTTGCAAAGCTGGACCTCGCCATGGACGTCGGGAGTGAAGTTGCGCATCATGCAGCCTATTGCGCACAGTTTGAGTTGAAACACGACGTCCTGTGGCTGAACGAAACGCATTATTCAACATGGTGGCATTGCTGTCAGGGTTCCTCCGAGCGGCAATCCGTAAGTAGCGGTCATCCACTACAGTAGTAGCCCTTGGGCGGCCTGAGCGAGGCCTGTCATCGACAGTTCCTGTATCTCTGTACCTCCTCCATGTCCGAACAACATCGCTTTGGTTCACTCTGAGACGCCTGGAAACTTCCCTTGTTGAGAGCCCTTCTTGACACAAAGTAACAATGCGGACGCGATCGAACTGCGGTATTGACCTTCTAGGCATGGTAGAACTACAGACAACATGAGCAGCGTACCTTCGTCCTGGTGGAATGACTGGAACTGATCGGCTGTCGTACCCCCTCCGTCTAATAGGCCCTGCTCATGCATGGTTGTTTACATCTTTGAGCAGTTTTAGTGACATCTATGAACAGTCAAAGGGACTGTATCTTGGATACAATATACACAGTCAACGTCTATATGCCGGAGATCTGGGAACCGAGGTGATGCAAAACTTTTTTTGATGTGTGTATATAAAAGTGACAGTCTGTATGTATGTGGGTGGGTTGGTTCCGTATACAAATCTACACCGTTCCACCAATCTCAACCAAATTTTGCCTACACATAGTTTAGGACCCAGAAGGAACCGCTGGCTACATGAATTTTCGATAGTCTTTCTCATTCTTCTGATTTCGTCCCTTTTGCACTCAAGCACAGGCTAACCACATCATAAAATATACTCATGAAGGAATGGCGAGGCAGATAGTTTCCATGGCAACATGGCTCAAGTCGAGACACGGCCGACTGGATGCCAGTTGCGCTCTGCACTACCGGTATAGAAAATGAGCATCTTTACTTGAAATCCCGTTAGTTACTCAACTGCTGACACAGCACTGTCAACCGAGTTTAGCATAACAAAGACTTGACACTATCTTCTTTCTACTATATATTTGTCCAATACCACTCACTCACTCACTCATTCATTCATTTATTCATCACGAAATCTTAGAAACCACCGAACGGATTGGAATGAAATCTGGAATGCAGCTTCCTCAAGGGCCGCAAATGCCTATTAAGAGAGGATTTTTGGACATTCAGGTTCTAAAGGGGTGTTAAGGGGGTAGACCTGCATTTCATTGAATAGCAATATCTCCCGATTGGTTTCATTGGGAGATGTGATACTCGGCATATAAACTCATCATTAAAAACACGTAGTTCCGTGATGAACTATACAGCCTATTTTCATATATCCTACTTATGTTAACTGCCACTATCAACATACAAAACTTCAGTTTGATTGCTGTAATAGATTCGTAGATATTGAGAATCGACTAAATATTTCGGATGGTCACCATGTTGGATTGTATATATGTAGGTCCTAGAGTAATGTACTGTTACATGAAGATTATTGTGTACGTGTAGCATTCAAACTTCCATCGCATGATTAGGGCACAAGAAGTAACAAGGAGATGTTAAAATTTCGCACAGCTGCTATCTCGTGGTTATGGCAAAAATTGAAATAAATTAGATGCCAGTGGATTAACATTCGTATAAGGATTTACTGTACCAAGTTTCACTGCACTTTTATGATTACATTGCGAGAAACGTCCATGTGAATATGTATAGTTCGCGTCGCCACCATGTTGGATTTATGATCACCAGGGTATTTTAAGACCTATAGGTGCACTTAAGTTCATAGTCCCTATGAACATAAAAAATTCAGTTTGCTTGCTATAATAGATTCGTAGATATTCAGAGCCGTCTAGATATTTCGGATGGTCGCCATGTTGGATTGTTAAATGTATAGGCCATAGAGTCATGTACCATTAAAGGAAAATTATTGCGTAGGTTCATTATTCCAACTTTCACTTCGATCGCATGATTACGACACAAGTAATAAAAACTTAATTTTAAAATTCGCACAGCCGCCATCTTGAGGTTATGTAAACAATTGATCTAAATTAGATACCAGTGCATTACAATGTGTATAAAAATTTCCTGTACCAGATTTCATTGCGTTTGGAACTATAAATCGCGAGAAAGGTCTATTTACATTATTCAAATTCGCTTGGCCGCCATGTTCGTTTTGTAGCTAACCGGTTATTGAAAGTCTTATAGATGAACTTTCGGTAGTACCCTTTATCTCCGTACAAAGTTTCAGGATGATACCGCTAATAGTTTCAGAGATATAGAATGCCGGTGAAATATTTCGCACATCCGCCATCTTGTGGTTATGTAAACAATTGAACCAAGTTAGATGTCGGTGTATTACAATGTATATAAACATATACTGTAAAAATTTTTATTGCGTTTGTTTGGTAAAATCGCAAGAAACGTCGATTTAAAAGTCGCAAATTCGCGTGGCCGCCATGTTGGTTTTTTAGTCAGCATGTTTTCAAAAGTCACATAGGTGAACTTCTAGTAGTTCCCTTTATCACCGTAATAAATCCCAGGGTGATATCAGGAATAGTTTCGGAGATATTGAATGCTGCTACAATATTTCGCACAGCCGCCATGTTGGATAGGTGAGACATAACAAAATTTGAAGGGCACGGTCGAGGTCACCCGGAATAGTGCTATGAACTTACCGAGTTTAATTGAAATCGCTCCAGCCGTTTAAAAGTTATTAGGGGCGGACAGACACACCCCTCACACACACACACACACACACACACACACACGCACACACACATTGACAAAAGGTGATCTCATAAGCCTATTATTTCAAAATTGAAAATAGGCTAATAAGAAGACACGTGTCTGAGGGTTTTTCGATGTGGTGTATATTATGAGGTGAAAGGGGTGTAAAGTGGGGATTGAAAGATTCCTAACGGAGCGTGTATCTCTAAAACGACATAGGCGAGGAGTTTGAAACTCAGCGGGAAAAAATCAGCATAAAACATAAATAAATATGTGTTTGACAGTTTTTTGATAAATCCAATATAAGGGGCCCATGGGGAGGGGTGAAATTCGGGGGGGGGGGGGAGCAGGAATGAAAGTTTCCTAACTGATTGATTGACTGACTGACTCATCAAACTCAGGGGAAACAACTACTTTAAAGTAAGTGAATAGCTTTTCGACAGTTTTTTTTATCAATCAAATTAAAGGGGTTCATCGGGAGGGGTGAAATTCTGAAGAAAAAAAAATTAAATAAAATGTCCTGACTCATTCACTCACTCATCATCGCCCAGCCAAAAATATTGAAGTTGGAAACATGGCATTTCGGGGATGTGTTCGGGTTATGTCAAAGCCGTACACTAAGGGAGGTTTTTTGGATATTCAGGTTCTAAAAGGGTCTTAAGGGGGTTAAACCTGCATTTCATTGAATAACAATATCTCACGAGTGGTTTAATTTGTGGATGTGATACTCGGCATATAAACTAATCACTAAAAATAAGCAGACATGTGTCTAAGGGTTTTTCGATGTGGTGTATTATTATGAGGTGAAAGGGGTGAAAATTGGGGGGTGAAGGATTCCTAACGGAGCGTGTAGGCCTATCTCTTAAACGACATAGGCGAGAAATTTGAAACTCAGCGAGAAAAAAACTGCTTAAAAAGTATGTAAATCGGTGTTCGACCGTTTTTTTTTCATAAAATAATTTAAGGGGCCAATGGAGTGGGGTGAAATTCAGGGGGAAAAAAGGAGAGAAAGTGTCCTACTAACTCACTCACTCATCAAACTCAGGGGGAAAAGACAGCTTAAAAAATAAGTTAATAGGTGTTCAAGCGTTTTTTCATCAATCCAATATAAGGGGCCCATGGGGAGGGATGAAATTCTGGTAATATTAATTGAAAGAAAATGTCCTGTCTGACTCACTCACTCATCATGTCCAGCGAAAACTATTTAAGTTGGAAACATGAAATTTTGGGAATATGTTCGCCGTATGTCGAAATCGTCAACTAAGGAATGATGTTTGTTTATTCGGGTTTTAAAGAGGTGTTAAGGGGTAAACGTGCATTTCATTGAATACCGATATCCCATGAGTTGTTTCTTTGGGGATGTGATATTCGCTATATAAATTAATCATTAAAATAATCAGACATATGTCGAATGGTTTATCGACGTGGTGTATATTATGAAGTGAAAGGGGTGAAAATTGGGGGTTGAGGGATTCTTAACGGAGCGTGTATCTCTGAAACGACATAGGCGAGAAGTTTGAAATTCGGCGGGAAAAAAGAGCTTAAAAAACAAGTAAATAGGTGTTCGACCGTTTTTCCATAAATCCAATTTAAGGGACCCTTTGAGAGGGGTGAAATTCAGGGGAAAAGAACAGGAAAGTGTCGTAGCTGATTGACTCACTCACTCATCAAACTCAGGGGGAAAACAGCTTTAAATAAGTAAATAGGTGTTCGACCGTTTGTTTCATAAATCCAATTTAATGGGTTCATGGGGAGGGGTGAAATTATCAAAAATAAATGAAAGAAAATGTCCTGACTGACTCACTCACTCATCATCACCCAGCCAAAATGATTGAAGTTTGAAACATGACATTTTGGGGATATGTTCGTTGTATGTCGAAAACGACCACCAAGGAAAGAGTTTAGGATATTCAGGTTCTAAAGAGGTATTAAGGGGGTAAACGTGCATTTCATTGAATAACAATATCTCACGAGTGGTTTCATTTGGGGATGTGATACTTGGCATATATATAATCATTAAAAATAAGCTGACACATGTCAAATGGTTTTTCGATGTAGTGTATATTATGAGGTGAAAGGGATGAAAAGTGGGGGTTGAAAGATTCCTAACGGAGCGTGTATCTCTTAAACGACATAGGCGAGGAGTTTGAAACTCGGAGGAAATCAATCAGCTTAAAAATAAATAAATAAATAAATAAATAAATAAATAAAATAAAATAAATAGGTGTTTGACCGTTTTTTCATAAATGCAATTTAAAGGGCCTGTGGGCAGGGGTGAAATTCTGGAAGAAAAAAGTCCACTATGGAAGGATTTTTGGATGTTCACTCTCATCGACCAACCAAAACTATTAAAGTTAAAAGAATGATATTTTAAGGAAATGTTTGTTGTGTGTCGAAAACGTCTACTAAGGAGGGATTTTTTGATATTCAGGTTAAAAAGGAGTGTTAATGGGGTTAAACCTGCATTTCATTGAATAACAATATGACACGACTATGACGCGAGCGAAGCGAGGCTAAAAATGAGATGGTGTGTGTCCGTGTATTACTCAATCACGCAAGTACCACTGGTCCGATTTACATGAATTTTACATGGAAGTAGCTGATTTACCTGGTTAACTTATAGGTTGCTTTTGATTTCAATACTTTGCACTATTTGTTAATATGGCGACCATTTTAGTGCCGTCTCTACACCCTTTGGTTTCAAACTTTCATATTTCCATTTCAAATAAAAAGAGAACGCTAAGAAACAGCAAACCTTTGATGGCATATACGAGGTATAAAATTACATTTTCTATCCGAAAAGTATCTCCAACGGTTAGCGAGTAAAACCTAAATTTGTGCTATAAACCACGGTCAACGCCGAGCGGTGTAGTTGGACAAAATGTTCCATCCTTAATCTCCCTCTGCGCAGCACCTCGCCTATCCCCTGTTTTAACTGTCACCTTCACATTTTAATTTATTTATGACGCGTAGGGAAGCACGGGTACTTCAGCTAGTATAATAATAATTGTGTACATGATTATTACTGTGATTTTTGCCCAAGTTTCAATTGGCAGTTCACTGAGTGACCCTGAGATAATTCATTTATTTACTTAGTTTATAATTAAATTAAAATTGATTAATCCAAATAATGTACTAAATCAAATAGTAATTCTCAATCAAACATTATTGAAATATACAATAATAAGTTAAATTCTAAAACAATCTGAATATTCTACGATTAAACTGATTTTTAATAAAAAAAAAATATGATTGATTTTATTTCAACAGTACACTTAGAGCTTAAGAGTTCCTTTACAGTCGCGCACTACATGTGATATGATTAGGGCTTCTAACCAAAGGAGGAGGAAAGGAAAGCAGGACCAGTTTAGGAACCACCCCTCCCACCTCTGGTCTCCATTTTTTTAGCCTATTTTCATTTTATGAAAAAAAACAAGATGTTCAGTAAAGAACATATAGCCTACTTTCTCCTAAATATATGAGTATAGTTATAACTCGTTGTTATTATCAAAGAGTATAATAGAACTATTCTTTGTTGAAGACCTTAGAAACGATTTACCTCTACCAAACGCCACAACCTAGATAAAAACTGCTACCATCATTGAAGAAAGAAAGATAAGAAGTATCTAAAGAATGTTATGGATCTGCAGACATAATCGACCGGACTGGCTGCGGGGCTCAGCGGTAACGTTCTCGCTTGCTGGGCCCTAGGTTGCAGGTTCGTATCCTGGCGCAGTCAGCTGGCATTTGAGGGTGCACAAATGCGAGGGAGCCATGTCAGTACATTTACTGGCACGTTAAAGACCCCCTTCGGGCCAAAATTCCGGTACCCCGGTGTCTCTAAAAGCAGCAGTAGTTAAAAGGGATGTAAAACCAATAACATTATTATTATTATTATTATTATTACTATTATTATTATTATTACATATACGACCTGCCGTGGGCAACATCCAACTTTGAGTTGAGGCATGTCTTTACACGTCTGGTTGTGCATGGCTTTCACAACCCTAATTGAATTCAAATAACATTTTCAAGTAACGCAAAATAGGCTGTTACAAACCCTTTAAAATAAAAAGTAAAAATGTATCGTAGTATCATCTCGTCATTCTTCAAATTAGATGCGCATAGAATTCCAATGGTGTAGTAATCAATGGAGCCCCACGTAGACTAGTCGCGACATCTAGTGGTGAAATATCGAACAATATAATCCTAACAGAGCGAGTGCATTCTAGCGGCCAGAAGAAGAAACTTTTCAATAAAATCTGGTCAGCGTGCAGTTACCTTTTTGGCAGCTAGATGTCTCGAGTAAATCTGCTGGCGAATTACGTTTTAATTAAATATATATTTTACACCATAATATGCACAATATAACGCTTAATTTTAAAACATCTGAGTCATTACAAAACAATAAACATATAACATTTCAAGCAAAAAACCTAGCTCTGATCGGGTTTGAACCATAGGCATTTGAGCGATAGCCTAACGCTCTACCACTGAGCTAATTGTGTCAACGAATATCGTTCTATATAAAATGACTTACATAGAACTTGTTAGCAAATAATGATTTATACTAAACGATTTCATCACTGGAGTATATTATTTATATATAAAGCATTTCATACAAAGTTTATTTATTTTGTATCAGTACGCTATATTGCATGCAATACTCAAATTAGTGAAATATAAGTCAGGCACAAGATATCCGCTGCCATCTTGTCTTATTACTGAATCAGCTCAGCTTTTTAAAATCACGTCTGCACTATAGTATTACAAAATAAACTTTTAATTTCGAACGTGCCTCTTCCTTTAGAACAGTTAAAACGATTCTCGGCTCGATAATCGGAACTGGTGGGTCCCATGATATGGATTATAAAGTTTGCATAATTCGCACGGCCGCCATCCTGAAATGGTATGGCGGACGACTTTATAGTTTGGTCACAAGGCGCATCCTATAAGAAGGTATGTTGTTACCAAATTTGGTAGAGATCGGATGATTTGGTTAGTCGTTATTTGATTTTACGTTTTGAACGTTTGAGTGGCCGCCATTCAGTTTTAGTAAAGATGGCGGCGATATAAAACATGACAATGAGGTGTCCTTTGCTAGTGCTACCTTTTTACCAAATTTCGTTCAATTCGCATTCACCGTGTTCGAATTGATAGGGGAGGACAGACATTCAGAGTACACACACTCAGACACACACAGACACACACACACACACATACTCACACACACACATACACACACACACACAGACAGACACACTTTTTTCGCCCTGTGTTGATCTCATAAGTCTACTTTCATTTTTTGCAAAAATCGAAAGTAGGCTAAAAATAAGCTAATGAGATCACCTTTTGTCCGTGAGTGCGTATGTGTGTGGGTCCCCCCTAATAACTTCTAAATGGCTGTAGCGATTTCAATGAAACTCGGTAAGTTCATAGAACAATTTTGGTCGACACCGACCGTGCCCTTGATATTGTATTACATCCCACCAATCCAACATGGCGGCTGTGCGAAATATTTCACCGGCATTCCATATCTCGGAAACTATTACTGATATCACCCTGAAATTTTGTGCGGTGATAAAGTACACTACCGGACGTTCATCTATGGGACTTCCACAAACCTGTTAACTACAAAAAGAACATGGCAGCCAAGCGAAATTGAAACTTTTAAATTGACTCATCTCGCGATGTAACCATCCAAAAGCAATGAAACTTGGTACATCGAATATTTAAGCACATTATAATGCATTGGCATCTAAATCTGTTCAATTGTTTACATAATCTCAAGATGGCGGCTGTGCGAAATATTTCACCGGCATTCTATATCTCCGAAACTATTACTGATATTAGATGCCAGTGCATTACAATATGTATAAACATTTCCTGTGCCAAGTTTCATTGCGTTTGGATTGCTAAATCGCAAGAAAAGTCTATTTAAAAGTCTCAACTTCGCTTGTCCGCCATGTTGGGTTTGTAGTTATTGTTTTTGAAAGTCTCATATGTGAGCTTCTAGTAATGCGCTTTAACACAGTACAAAATTTCAGGGTAATATCGGTAATAGTTTCGGAGATATTGAATACTGGTGAAATATTTCGCACAGCCACCATGTTGGATTGGTGAGACGTAATAACATTTGAAGGACACGGTCGGGGTCGGTCAAAATGGTGCTATGACTTTAGTAAGTGTTATTGAAATCGCTCCAGCCGTTGAGAAGTTATTAGAGGGGGACACACACACATACGCACACACACACACATACACACACGGACAAAAGGTGATATCATAAGCATATTTTTTCATAAAATGAAAATATGCTGAAAAGAAACAACGTTCCTTTCCTAAATTGTAAACATTGAACAAGAATTCAAAATCTTTGCTAAATACTCTTCGCTTTCTTTTTCCGAAACCCTTCCCAAATGTTTGTCTCTCCACTGTCACAGGCTCTTATTTGTTTATTGTTAAAATAAACAAGGAAGGGAACTTTGCATATTGTATTATAGATTTATAGGTTTCTGTTCAACATGATCCTGGACAGGTCAATGACGTACAAACCTCACATAAAGAACCTAGCAGCTAAAATCAAAACGCGGAACAACATACTCCAGAAACTAACAGGGACCTCCTGGGGTGCCAACGCAACAGTTCTGAGATCCACAGCCCTAGCTCTTACATACTCTGTTGCAGAATATTGCTGCTCTACCTGGCTTAACAGTGCCCACACCAAAATTATTGACACACAACTCAATCAAGCAATGCGCCTCATCACAGGATGCATGCGATCCACAAACTCACATTGGCTTCCGGTTCTAAGTAACATTCCACCTCCACCCCTGAGAAGACTTCAATCATTGCTGAACACATGGAAGAGAATTGAAAACAACCCATCGCTGCCAATACACTCTGAGCTCGCAGTACCTTTACCGCAGCGTCTGAAGTCCAGACAACCATCATGGCGAACAGCAGTCAACCTGCAGGATAATCACTTCAACATTCTAGATGCCTGGAACAATCAATGGCAGGAACAAACTTCCCTGACACATCACCATCAAATTGTGACTCCTTGGCAACGACCTGCAGGTTTTCGTTTACCTCCACGTGAATGGTGCACACTGAACCGGATAAGAACGGGCCAAGGCAGGTGTGCAGCGATACTGAATCAATGGGGCTGGAAGTCCTCCCCTGAATGTGACTGTGGAGAAGATCGGCAAACTATGGACCACGTAGCTTTCCTCTCAGAGCATTCGAAGGGACAATACAAGAACTCCACCAGCTTAATCAAGAAGCCATCGATTGGATTCAACAACTTAAAATTAAACTCTAATTTTACAAACATGAGATCATGTGGATCTTGTTGTATATATTTTTGTACACATTCCTCCTTTCATCATACGATAAATAAATAAATAAATAAATAAATGTTCAACATTCCAAAAATAAGCGTAGACTAATTCAACTCCTCATTTAATGGCCTCTCATTTAAACTTCTCATCTTATCTCATGTCTACGGCGGTTTCGGTGGCGTAGTTGGGAACATGCTGAGCTTCTATGCCCGAGACCGCGGGTTCAAACCCGAAGTCGTCGGGTTTCTAAGAGCGTTAAAATTCCCTCAGTATGCCTTCCTTCAGAACGAAAGTAAAGCCGGCGGTCCCATGTCATAGATTTAATGGCATCTAAAGAACCTTCCACTAACTACAAGTGTGTGAAGATAAATTTTTAGGTTAGATTTGATAAATGCTCTATTAAGTTCCAACTTTAAACGCCAGGTGCCGGTTACTTTGGCAGAAATATAGACACACACTAATACAGACATCACAATTAACACCGGTAATCAGATACACCCAAAGTAGACGGGGCTACATGACCACCTTAGTGCAGCCCTAAACTGATGAACCAACCATCTCGTGCCTACTGATCAATTAACCGATTTTTCGGTTAGCCGATTAATGTGTCGAAATTTGATGTTTTTCAGTCGGCCAACACGAATGTACCTGATTGTGATGGGTTATTCCCTAATCCTGAAAAAAAATTACATGAGATTAATAAATACACTTGGATGACTAGTTTCGATCGTGAAGCGATAATCATCAGATCCATTGAACTTACGGTAGGCTATTAAATCTATGTCTAAAACTATGGATGTAAGTATTTACAAAATGTACACTTATTTAGTTAAAATAATGTAACTAGTCAATAGCCTATGCGATGTTTTGTTGAGATATTGAAAGTAGCGATTGACCTCCAAATTTGCATGCTGTTAATTTTAATTTTTAAGCGTCTGACTTTAAGTGGCGGGAGTGTCCGAGGACATGTTCGCCAGATTATGTTGCTGCTTCTATGCGGACACCCATGAAGTGTGCTACAAGTACCATCGCGTGTTGTCTGGGGAAGAATGTGTGAATGTAAGGACGAGGAATGGGAAAGTAGGCTAGTGGCTGTGACCTATAGTTAGGGAGCAACCCCGGCATTTGCCTGGAAGGACGATGGGAAACCACAGAGGACCATATTCAAATTTGCCAGACGAGATATTTGAACCTCCTCGCCTCCCGGATGTGAGCAACTGCCTGCAGCCACGCACTAACGACCACGGCTAACTCACCCGGCTGTTGTTAAATGGTCAGTTCAGATTGTATTGTAGGCCTACAGGCTACTTAGGTTGGTTGGTTGGTTGGTTGGTTCCTCAGTTTAGGGGCTGTGACAACGCGGTCATGTAGCCCCGTGTACTTTGGATGTGTGTAGAATCTGTCTGATAACCGGTGTTAATTGTGATGACTGTATTAGTGTGTGTATCTGTTTTAGTTCAAGTAATGACTGCAGACATTCATTTTTCCCAAGTAGTTCCTAATTTTGCCGCCAAATGCCACCGTCAACGATCAACTAGTTCAGAACTTAGTTACTAGATGCCACCGTAGTCGGCTCTTGACAACGAACGTAGGAACCTAAGGACGTTAGTCAAATGTTTAACCTATATATAATTTAGCTTCACACAGGTGTAATTAGTGGAAGGTTCTTTAACATGCCATAAATCTATGACATGCGACCGCCGGATTTACTTCCCCTCCGAAGTAAGGCATACAGAGGGATTTTTAACGTTCTTAAAAAATCCGACGACTTCGGCTGGGTTTTAACCCGCGATCTTGGGCATAGAAGCTCAGCATGCTACCAACTACGCCACCGAAGCCGCATTCACCAGAGTTTGTAGCTGCTTCTATGCGGACACCCATGGGGTGTGCTACAAGTACCATCGCGTGTTGTCTGGGGAAGAATGTGTGAATGTAAGGACAAGGAATGGGAAAGTAGGCTAGTGGCTGTGACCTATAGTTAGGGAGCAACCCCGGCATTTGCCTGGAATGAAGATGGGAAACCACAGACGACCATATTCAAATTTGCCAGAAGAGATATTGAAACCTCCTCGCCTCCCGGATGTGAGCAACTGTCTGCAGCCACGCTCTAACGACCACGGCTAACTCACCCCGGCTGTTGTTAAATGGTCAGTTCAGATTGTATTTTACAGGTTACTTAGGTTGGTGATGTCTGCGTCGCATCATGAATGTGAGGTGGCCGGACATAATCTCAAATGAAGATCTTTGGACCGTCACCAATCAACAACCGATTAGCATCCAGATCAAGGAGAGGAAATGGCGCTGGATTGGTCACACACTAAGGAAGCCGGACGGAGCTATTGAGAGGGCGGGGCTAGACTGGAATCCTCAAGGCGCCAGGAAGCGAGGTCGACCTAAGAAGACCTGGAAGAGGACGATCGAAAATGAAATTGCTGAGGTGGACAAGAACTGGAGTCAACTGAAGAGAATGGCCAGGAACCGTACTGCGTGGAGAAATTTCACCAAGGCCCTATGCTCCGGAAGGAGCGGCAGGAATTAAGTAAGTAAGTATTATTATTATTACTGTAAATATTGTCAATTCAAATAACAGTACAGTACGTATGTAGTTAGTTTTAGATGTAAGTAGGTAGTTAGTTTGTCTATTAGATATATGTCGTTGTTCTATTAGACTGTGGTGTGTGAGTGTGTCTGGTAGCAGTTGCATTGTTTATTAGTTCTAGTTCATTGTTTCAGTAGACTGTGATGTGTGAGGGTGCATGTGAGTGTGCCTGGTGACAGACTGTTTCAGTGGTAGTATTTGTTGTTGGTGGAACTTTAGTATTTTTTTCGTTAGTAGAATTTTGGTATTTAATTGTTAGTACGGTAGAAGGTTAGTATTTTTGTTTAGTAGAATTGCTCTTTACTTATTCTGAAAGGGAGTAGCAGCCTTTCAGAATAAATCAATTCTTTACTAGTCTTATAGACGGTTAAGATATTGATAATATAAGCCAAATAATGGCTACACTGCGTCCTGCTGCACGGCTGAAAGCAACGGGAAACTACAGCCGTATGCTATTCCCGAGGATATGCACTTCTCTATGCATAATTACATGTGATGATGGCCTCCTCCCTTGTAAAATTTCAATCCGGAGGTAAACTAGTCCCCCGTTCGGATCTCCGGGTGGGGACTACTCGAGAGGGGGTTAACATCACAGAAGTGACAAAGAGGAAATCTGACATTCTACGGATCGGAGCGTGGAATGTTAGAAGTCTGCTAGGAAGTGGAAGGTTAGAAAACTTAGAAAGGGAAATGGATAGGTTGAGGTTGGATTTGGTTGGGATTAGTGAAATGCGCTGGCAGGAAGAACAGGACTTTTGGTCAGGAGACTATAGGGTCATTAGCACTAAATCAAACAATGGCCAAGCAGGGGTTGGCCTCATATTGAGTAGGAAACTTGGACAGTGGGTGGAATATTATGAACAATATAGTGAACGGATTATTGTAGCAAAAATCAATACTAAACCTACCTGCACCACAGTGGTACAAGTCTATATGCCTACCAGTCAAGCTGATGATGAGGATGTTGAAAAGGTCTACGAAGAAATAGACGAAATTCTGAGGTATATCAAGGGTGATGAAAATGTTATAGTAATGGGAGATTGGAATGCTGTGGTAGGAAAAGGGAGAGAAGGGAAAATAGTAGGAGATTTCGGATTAGGTGAAAGGAATGATCGAGGAAGCAGGCTATTAGAATTCTGCACCGAGCATGAGTTGGTCATAGCTAACACCTTATTCAATAACCACAATAGAAGAATATACACATGGATGAGACCAGGAGATACAGGGCGTTACGAAATCGACTTCATTATGGTCAAGCAGAGGTTTCGAAACCAGATTTTGGATTGTAAAGCATATCCTGGTGCTGACATAAACTCTGTCCACAATCTGGTCGTAATGAAATGCAGATTAAAGTTGAAGAAACTGAAGAAAAGTCAAAAGCCAAAAAGGTGGGCAATAGACAGACTGAATGAGAAGGATGTAAACGAAAGATTCTAGAAGAGTATAAAGGAAGGACTAATGAAAAACCCTAAACAAACTTCAATTGCAGACGAATGGGCACTTTTGAAGAATGAAATAACAAAATCCGCAGAAGAATACATTGGTAGGAAAGAAAGAATAGGTAGAAAACCGTGGATCACTCAGGATATACTAGAATTGATGGATGAAAGGCGGAAACACAAGAATGTAAGAGATGAGAAGGGGAAAGCAGAATACAGACGTCTGAGAAATGAGGTTAACAAGAAGTGCAAGGAAGCGAAAGAAGAATGGTTGAAAGAGAAATGTGCAGGTATAGAAAATTGTCTAAAATTAGGTAAAGTAGACACAGCTTATCGAAGGATTAAGAATACTTTTGGGGGAAAGAAGACTAAGTGCTGTAATATTAAGGACACAAATGGAAAGCCTCTAACAGATAGGGAAGAAAAGGTTGAGAGATGGAAAGCTTACATAGAGAGTTTGTATAAGGGAAAGGAGATTGAGAATCATATAATGGAAAGGGAGGAGGAAATTGATGAGGATGCGAAAGGAGATTTAATATTGAGATCAGAATTTGATAGAGCTTTGGAAGACTTAAGCAGGAACAAAGCACCAGGCATAGATGATATACCGATTGAGTTGCTACGCTGCATAGGAGATGAAGGTCTGATCAGGTTATTTCACTTGGTGTGTAGGATTTATGAGACAGGTGAGGAACCCCCTGATTTCAAGAAGAATGTAATCATCCCTATACCAAAGAAAGTGGGAGCTGACAGATGTGAAGATTACCGTACAATCAGCTTGATTACGCATGCTTCAAAGATCCTGTCTAGGATAATTTACAAGAGGATTGAAAGCCAGATAGAAACGGAGTTGGGTGAAGACCAGTTTGGTTTCAGGAGAAATGTAGGAACAAGGGAAGCTGTACTAAGTCTTAGGCTGATTTTGGAAGGTATAATAAGGAAAGATAAGAGAACGTTCATGGCTTTTGTATACTTAGAAAAGGCTTTTGATAACGTTGATTGGACTAAATTGTTTGACATTTTGAAATCGATTGGAATAAAGTACAGGGATAGGAGGGTGATATACAATCTATACAGAAACCAGACAGCAGTCATTCGAGTTGAAGGACATGAGAGAGAAGCTGGTATTCAGAAAGGTGTAAGGCAAGGCTGCAACTTATCACCCATACTTTTCAATCTTTACATTGAACAAGCAATGAAGGAAATTAGAGAAAAATTTAAAGTGGGAGTGAAGATTCAAGGAGAAATAATTTCAACTCTGAGATTTGCTGATGACATAGTCATCTTGGCCGACAAGCCTGAGGATTTGAATGAGTTTTTGAATGGTATGGACTCCGTCTTACAGAAAGAATTCATGATGAAAATTAATAAATGTAAAACAAAAATACTGGAATGCAGCCGAAATAAACCAGAAACCTCTATGGAGATCAAATTGACAGGTGAAAAGCTGAAGGAAGTAGAAGACTTCTGCTACTTAGGAAGTAGAATAACCAGTGATGGACGAAGCAAAGAGGATATAAAAAGTAGGTTGGCTCAGGCAAAGAAAGCTTTTCTACAAAAAAGGAATCTGCTTACATCGAATATAGATTTAGGTATTAGGAAGTCATTTTTGAAAGCCTTTGTCTGGAGCGTGGCGCTATATGGAAGTGAAACTTGGACTATTGGTGCAGCAGAAAAGAGGAGAATAGAAGCATTTGAAATGTGGTGTTACAGGAGAATGATGAAGATCAGATGGGTAGATAGGGTTACAAACATAGAGGTATTAAGACGAGTGGGAGAGGAGAGATGTTTCTGGCGACTGCTAATGAAGAGAAGAGATAGGTTGGTAGGACACATACTAAGACACCCAGGAATAGCAAGCTTAGTTATGGAAGGAAGGGTCGAGGACAAGAACTGTAGGGGTAGACCAAGGTTAGAATATGTTAAACAGATTGCCTCAGATGTAGGGTGTGGTAGTTATGTAGAGGTGAAACGATTAGCTCAGGACAGGGAGGCATGGAGAGCTGCATCAAACCAGTCAAAAGACTGAAGACTCAAACAACAACTTAGGTTGGTTGGTTGGTTCCTCAGTTTAGGGGCTGCGACAACGCGGTCATGTAGCCCCGTGTACTTTGGGTGTGTGTAGAATCTGTCTGATCACCGGTGTTAATAAATTGTGATGACTGTATTAGTGTGTGTTATCTGTTTTCAATTCAAGTCAGGACTGCAGACATTGAATTTTTTCAAATAGTTCCGCCAAACGCCACTCGAACCGACTACTAGTTCAAAACTTGGTTGCCAGATGCCACCGCAGTCGGCTCCTGGCGACGAACGTCGGTACCTAAGAGCGTTTGCCAAATGTTTAACCTTTATAATTTAGCTTCACCCAGGTGTAATTAGTGGAAGTTTCTTTAACATGCCATAAATCAATGACATGGGACAGCCGGCTTTACTTTCCCTCCGAAGGAAGGCATACTCAGGGATTTTTAACGCTCTTAAAAAATCCGACGACTTCGTCCGGGTTTGATCCCGCGATCTTGGGCTTAGAAGCTCAGCATGATACCAACTAACGGGCTACTTAGCTGGTTGAGTCGTAAGAGTCCGGATGAGAGCAATTATTAACTTCGTCTCTGTTCGCACTCATTAATCTATTATTCGATCAATCGATTAATCGATTGAACAATCATTCGATTAACCGATTAATCGATTTCAATTAATTTCAAATTGCTCGATATATCAATTATTAATCGATTAATCGAACATAGCTTATTACCAGCTCTACTACTATGCCACAATCCTAGGCACTTTAAACCACGCTGCCTCCTGCCCTTGCTCCTATTGTTGATTAAGCTGCCACGGTGGGTGAGTGTTTATCGTGTCGGATTTCTAACCCCAAGCTTGCAGCTTCGCTCCTGGCCGTGGTAAGTGATTTTTGAAAGGCGGCAAAAATCACGACTTGCATGTTATACGTTGTTGGCATGTTAAAGAACCCATTTGAATTCAGTAGGCCGTGTTCATAATGGCAAACTTAATCTCGGGATTTTCCACCAACCCAAAGTTCCTTATTTCTCTACTAGAAAGCGCTATAGTGTCAAGGAGCTTAGACATCTCAATCAATCAGGCCCTGGCACTATACAGCCCATGAAGGGCCTAGGGCGACCAAGCGACCGCTGCCCAGCCATTTGGCTTGCAGATATTGGGGTGACGCGTGATCAGCGCATCGGGTCCCCTCGGCCGTTAATCTTGGTTTTCGTGATCGGGGTGCTGCCTCACTGTCAGACAGCTCCTCAATTGTCCTCACGAGGCTGAGTGAACCCCGTTCCAACCCTCACGTCAGTTTTAGAATCCCTGACGGAGCCGGGAATCGAACCTGGGGCCTCCGGGTGAGAGGAAGGCGTGCTACCCCGACACCACGGGGCCGGTGCTTAGATATCTAACCTCCCGATACCCTCATTCTTCGAGGGGTCAGCCTTGTTTTTCTTTTCATGATATCTCCTGCCTTCTGCTCAAGGCCCTTAAGGAGGCAGGGTGTGTGTAGCCCCACCACTTCTGGTGCACCCTGGATAGTGCTACACACTCAAGGGCCCACGGCTGGTGAGTTCGGGAGTTGGCGACCCCGAGGGATTCCTGAGCTGGGGCCTGGGGCGTACCCTCTTCTCTTTCACTTTCCTATCTGCCTTTCATGGCTCTCCTTCCTTCCAAGAACCTCAATCCTCATTCTTCGAGGGTTGAGAGCATTTCTTCTCCTCCTGTCCTTTATTTGCCATTTTCTCCTATTGTTTTCCATTTCTTCTTCTAGTATATAAGTTCGTTGTTAGTTTTAGTTGAAAATGAAAATCCACAGCCTGCTTCCAGTCTCCGACCGGGTCAGGAATGGAATGAATGAAGCCCCATCTAGCGGCGAGGATATGAACTGTGCCGGCTGCCGAGGCCTGACGCAATCCTCTGGGGCAATGATTAAATGCATGACAGATGAAATGAAATGATAGTGGAGAGTGTTGCTGGAATGAAATTATGACAGGGAAAACCGGAGTACCCGGAGAAATACCTGTCTGCCTCCGTTTTGTCCAGCACAGATCTCACATGGAGTGACCGGGATTTGAACCACGGACCCAGCGGTGAGAGGCCGGCGTGCTGCCGCCTAAGCCACGGAGGTTTGTTAGTTTTAGTTATAGTTTACATTTCTTTATCATCTTCATGATCACCCAAACCATTAGGGGTCGATAACCTAGCTGTTAGGCCCCTTAAAACAACAATTATCATCATCATCATCATCATCATCATCATATCTAACCTCCTTGACTTAATAGTGCTTCAAGGAACAACAGAATTCGACATGCTGGCTACCCTCTGGGTGTCAAATAACAAAGCTTGCACACGGCACCCGGGGCCATACGATATTATTATTATTGTTGATTAGCCGTGTAGTTCGCTCTCACCTGCCTCCCCATAAGAGATTTCCTTGATTATTAGCTGCTGGGAAGGTATGGGAAGTTCGTCGAGAGTTTCTAAGACCAGGCCATCAGCCAGTGAAGTGAGTCCTGATCTCGTAAGCTGTGAGAAAGCCCATAATTAAGTTATCTGTCGTGACAAGAGCGAAGGAGGTCTAATTGTATACAATGTCAAGGGAGTAATTATGTCTTCTTGTTGACAGCGAACCAGCTCTGACTGCTAACGAGATTAAACAGTCTTTGGTAACTCATTCAACACGACTAACACGTTCACTGAACAATCAGAAAAACTCCACTTTGTATGGTGGATTATGATAAGAGAAATAATTGTTGCTGAAATGTTAGAAGTCATTGTTGAGTGCTGCCTGTATGTCTATATTTACACTGATATGCAACAATTTTGCTACAGAGTAACTAGTTGGTTGGTTCTTCAGTTTAGCGGCTGCAACAACGCGATCATGTAGCCCCGTGTACTTTGGGTGTGTGTAGAATCTGTCTGACAACCGGTGTTAATTGTGATGGTTGTATTAGTGTGTGTTATTTGTTTTTAATTCAAGTAAGGACTGCAGACATTCGATTTTTAAGTAGTTCCAACTTTTGCTGCCAAACGCCACCGTCAACGACCAACTAAACCTGAACTTGGTTACTAGATGCCACCGCAGTCGGCTCCTGCAACGAACGTTGGAACCTAAGAGCTTTAGTCAAATATAACCTATGATTTAGCTTCACACAAGTGTAATTAGTGGAAGGTTCTTTGTCATGCCATAAATCTATGACCGCCAGTTTTATTTTTATTTTTAACGCTCTTATAAATTCCGACGACTCCGGCCACGTTCGAACCCGAGATCTTGGGCATAAAAGCTCGGCAAACTGATCATGATTTTCAGTTCCCGCTATGGGTAGTTACAAAGCCCATATGTAGTTTCGTTTCATCGGGCCCATTTTAAAAAAACTTTCTTTGAAATTCATGGAAAAGTCTAGTTAGTTATTTAAGGGTTAGAACAGCGTGGTCATCTGCCCCTCAATGAAAAAAGTCAAAATAATGAAATTAATGTATGTCTTTACATCGATTATACTATAGTTGCATTAAAGCTAGTAATTTACACAATTGAATCGCTAAAATCTTTTAGAACAACTGAAATTAAAAATTATTAACAAAGTATCCCTATATTTCTTTTCTTGCGTGATATTAAATGGAAATTTAAAAAATTCACTCAATACATTTCTACATTTGTATGAAGATATAAGTCTTAATTGTTTATTCATTTTCTGTAATATGTATCCAGCGCAATAAATAGATAGTGTTCAGAAAATAAGTCGTTCTTTTGTAGTGGATCTGAAGAGGTTAAGTGGTGTCATAAAATTACTTCCTGTTGAACTGCACATCTCAATCGACAAATTGTACATATGAATGGCTGAACTACTTTGATTTAATGTAATTCAAGGTTTTATTGTTAACTTTATACACTCTAATTTTATATTGTGATGTTAAAACACGTTTTTAGAAATAATATACCTAATTTTACGTTATTGACATTTTTGTTAATTTTGTGTGTGTAATTTTTCTTTCATATTATTTCTAAACAATACATAAAACGGGGCACGATAGAGAAAATGTCTGATATATTGTCTTATTAATATATAGACAATATATTTCTTTTATTGATGTACTTCCAATTTTGATGCTTTTTCGATTTTCTTTTCAAATTACAAAAAAATACTGACATGATACAAAAAATCCTAACACAGATATGAATTCAGGATATTAAACTTAAAAGGAATCAGTAATATTTTCCCTTGTTGCAGAAAGAAAGAAGAAATGCAAATGAGTGTTATTTTATCTCCCAAATACCTAGGAAAAAATGTTAAAACAAAATTATCTTGTTTCTATTCCGCATTGTCAATAATTATAATTCTTTTGAAAGAAGGATGTACATGTTTCAAATCAAATTTGATCACCTGCTAGAAGAAAAAAAAATAATGACAAGCAAAAGCTATATAACTATGAATATTAAGGTAAACATTGAGAACTATATAGATTAAGACTGGCTGCGTGGTGCAGCGGTAACGTTCTCACCTGCTGTTTCCAAGGTTGCAGGATCGAATCCTGGCGCAGGATGGGCAAATGTGAGGAAGTCGTGGTATTAGATTTACTGGCACGTTAAAGATCCCCTTCGGGTCAAAATTCCGGTACCCCAACGACTCTCAAAGCCTCAGTAGTTTAAAAGGAAGTATTCTAATAGTACGTTATGCCACAAGCCTATAATAGCAATAATTTAGACACGAGTATGTTTTTAAAACGAGCATAGCGAGTTTTGTATTTTCCATACGAGTGTCTTACCATTATAGGCGATTTACATATGACTGTTTATGTTCGACGATAATTATAACTATTTTATGTTCGAACATAAATATTCATAAATATCTGTCGAGATTTCGCCAGTTTCAAGTACAGAACAGAGCGCATGGGACCGAGAGAATACCATGGCCTCCTCGATTACCCCACTATGACACGAGCCACAGGGGAACGAGGAAGTTAGCGCAGGTGCGAGACTATCCGTACCTAATAGGTCACACAACTGTTTCTTGAGCTCTGATTGGTGGGAGAAACTTATCATAATGAAAAATTGTACAATAATGAGCCTCATTATAGTACAGTTTTCTGACATATAATATTTACATTTTGCCATGGTCAAACATAAAACCAATAACATTATTAAGCATGTAGGTTGAGCTATGCTACCAAAAATGTTTGACTTGAATATGCGATGGCGGTCGGAATTCAAACTAACATATCCTGATGTTCAGCGAGATGGGTTTGACCACTTACATCAATGTGGCCACGCTCCAGTTTTTGATGGATATGCGCTTTTGCGGTGACTTCTGGAATGACGTGGAGTTGCCATTGTTTACCTAAACGCCACACCCAGAGTCACCGGTGCATCTAAAGATTATTATTTCTTATTCTATTTTAAGCGAATTCTCCCAACAAATTGAGGATTAGAATGAGTTTTTGAAAGATACGGACTCCGCCTTGAGGAACGAATTCATGATGAATATTAATGTATGTAAAACAAAAATATTGGAATGCAGCCGAAATAAATCAGCAACCTCTATGGACATAAAATTGGCAGGTGAAAAACTAAAGGAAGTAGGAGACTTCTGTTTTTTAGGAAGCAAAATAACCAGTGATGGACGAAGAAAAGAGGATATAAAGAGTAGGCTGGCTCAGACAGGAAAGCATTTCTACAAAAAAGGAATTTGTTGACATCGGTCGATTTAGGTATTAGGAAGTCATTTTTGAAAGCCTTTTTCTGGAGCGTGGCACTCTATGGAATTGAAACTTGGACTATTGGTGCAGCAGAAAAGAGGAGAATTGAAGCGTTTGAAATGTGGTGTTACAGGAGAATGACGAAGATCAGTTGGGTAGATAGGGTTACGAACGAAGAGGTATTAAGGCGAGTGGGAGAGGAGAGATGTTTCTGGCGACTGCTAATGAAGAGAAGAGATAGGTTGGTAGGACACACACTAAGACACCCAGGAATAGCAAGCTTAGTTATGGAAGGAGGACAAGAACTGTAGGGGTAGACCAAGGTTGCAATATGTTAAACAGATTGCCTTGGGTGAAGGGTGTGGTAGCTATGCAGAGTTGAAACGATTAGCTCAGGGCAGGGAAGTGTGGATAGCTGCATCAAACCAGTCAAAAGACTGAAGACTCCAACAACAACAGTAAATAACTCAATCAACTATTCTTTTTGTTCTTCTTGTTGTTCCAATAGACTTTCATTCTTTCCTGGAAGGCTCGTTTACATTCTTCGGACCACTTTGGTCTGTACTGCTTTTGTTTTGGTTACTCTGATGTAACTTCCCATTCGTTTACTTTGTATCTGAAGGTGTTCCTTTCTGAAATGTTTGTTGAACTTATGTTTGCGCTTTTGAGGTCCTTTCGAAAATCTTCTAGCCAAGGTGTTGAGTTCTACAGTAAGGTTACATAATCTATTATCCTTTTCGTAAATCGATTTTCTGGTAGTCTAGAGAGATGACCTAAGAATTTCATTCGTCTTTTCTTAGTATCAATTTCAATGTCTGAATTATTATTATTATTAGAGCCGTTTTCACCAACTCTTCACTAACGATTAGTTAGTTAATTCACATTTAACTTAAATACGAGATTTAATGCGTGATTATCTTCGATGCATTTCACGAGGCCATTTGGGTTCGCAATTACTTAAATACGATTTACGGCTCTCGCGCATGCGTAGACTCTGTTTCGTCTTGGATAACATGGCGGACAGAACAAGAAGCGTCTAGCACTGATCATTGTTTGCGATGCTTCCTTGAGACTTTCTGGAACTTAATTATAAAGGAAGGGAAATACAGAAGACCTTATTCGTGGCAAAACCTTAAAATGATATGAATAAAGTATTTAGGAGCACTGGCAGTTGTGTGAATAGATAGCTTATTAGGACGTTCTACCCAGTTGTCTTTGTGGCTTAAGTGGTAGAGGTGCAGACTCACAGTTCATCATGCAGCGCTGGAAGCAGTTCGAAACCCCAATCAGATATTTTTAGCCTACTTTCGATTTTTGCAAAAAATGAAAGTAGACTTATGAGATCAACACAGGGCGAAAAAAGTGTGTCTGTCTGTGTGTGTGTATGTGTGTGTGTGAGTCTGTGTGTGTGTGTGTATGTGTGTGTGTGAGTCTGTGTGTGTGTGTGTGTGTGTGTGTGTGAGTGTGTGTACTCTGAATGTCTGTCCCCCCCTATCAATTCGAACACGGTGAATGCAAATTGAACGAAATTTGGTACAAAGGTAGCACTAGCAAAGGACACCTCAGTGTCATGTTTTATATCGCCGCCAGCTTTACTAAAACTGAATGGCGGCCACTCAAACGTTCAAAACGTAAAATCAAATAACGACTAACCAAATCATCCGATCTCTACCAAATTTGGTAACAACATACCTTCGTATAGGATGCGTCTTGTGACCAAATTACAAGGTCGTCCGCCATACCAATTCAGGATGGCGGCCGTGCGAATTATGCAAACTTTATAATCCATATCATGGGATCCACCAGTTCCGATTATCGAGCCGAGAATCGTTTTAACTGTTCTAAAGGAAGAGGCACGTTCGAAATTAAAAGTTTATTTTGTAATACTATAGTGCAGACGTGATTTTAAAAAGCTGAACTGATTCAGTTATAAGACAAGATGGCAGCGGATATCTTGTGCCGGACTTATATTTCACTAATTTGAGTATTGCATGCAATATAGCGTACTGATAAAAAATAAATAAACTTTGTATGAAATGCTTTATATATAAATAATATACTCCAGTGATGAAATCGTTTAGTATAAATCATTATTTGCTAACAAGTTCTATGTAAGTCATTTTAAATAGAACTATATTCGTTGACACAATTAGCTCAGTGGTAGAGCGTTAGCCTATCGCTCAAATGCCTATGGTTCAAACCCGATCAGAGCTAGGTTTTTTGCTTGAAATGTTATATGTTTATTGTTTTGTAATGACTCAGATGTTTTAAAATTAAGCGTTATATTGTGCACATTATGGTGTAAAATATATATTTAATTAAAACATAATTCGCCAGCAGATTTACTCGGGACATCTAGCTGCCAAAAAGGTAACTTCAAGATTTTATTGAAAAGTTTCTTCTTCTGGCCGCTAGAATGCACTCGCTCTGTTAGGATAATATTGTTCGATATTTCACCAATAGATGTCACGACTAGTCTACGTGGGGATCCATTGATTACTATACCATTATCATTCTATGCGCATCGAATTTGAAGAATGACAAGATGATACTACGATACATTTTAACTTTTTATTTTAAAGAGTTTGTAACAGCCTATTTTGCGTTACTTGAAAATGTTATTAAGCGTTATATTGTGCACATTATGGTGTAAAATATATATTTAATTAAAACATAATTCGCCAGCAGATTTACTCGAGACATCTAGCTGCCAAAAAGGTAACTTCCAGATTTTATTGAAATGTTTCTTCTTCTGGCCGCTAGAATGCACTCGCTCTGTTAGGATTATATTATCGAAAATATCCACATAGTTTGTATACACACGTCTCTGTAGGGTCATGGAAAGATTTGTTAATTCAATTAGGGTTGTGAAAGCCATGCACAACCAGACGTGTAAAGACATGCCTCAACTCAAAGTTGGATGTTGCCCACGGCAGGTCGTAATAATAATAATAATAATAATAATGTTATTGGTTTTACATCCCTTTTAACTACTGCTGATTTTAGAGACACCGGGGTGCCGGAATTTTGGCCCGAAGGGGATCTTTAACGTGCCAGTAAATGTACTGACACGGCTCCCTCGCATTTGTGCACCCTCAAATGCCAGCTGACTGCGCCAGGATACGAACCTGCAACCTAGGGCCCAGCAAGCGAGAACGTTACCGCTGAGCCACGCCGCCAGTCCGGTCGATTATGTCTCCAGATCCATAACATTCTTGATATACTTCTTATCTTTCTTTCTTTCTTTCTTCAATGATGGTAGCAGTTTTTATCTAGGTTGTGGCGTTTGGTAGAGGTAAATCGTTTCTAGGGTCTTCAACAAAGAATAGTTCTATTATACTCTTTGATAATAACAACGAGTTATATCTATACTCATACATTTAGGAGAAAGTAGGCTATATGTTCTTTACTGAACATCTTGTTTTTCCTAATTTCCGCATTCGACTTTCTTGGTATTAAAACTTAGTAGTGTGTGTGATCTTTTATAATTTCATTGTCATAAACACATTTTATATGCATATGGATGAAAGTAACCTACGTGTGAAACTCGTAAACAAACCGCCATTGTGGAATGCGCAAGGCACAGTACAACTGTTTCCCGCCACTTTAAAGATGCTTTAGAGAGTTGAGTGGTCAGATTTGGCCTTTTAATGTAATTCCTTGTTAGTGGTAACTTAACGAGCGTTTCTGTTTGGTGAAAAGCTCGTGCAAAGTTAAATAACCTTTAATGATGAATTAAGAGATAATTGACGTTGGTGAAAACGGCCCTTATTATTATTATTATTATTTAAGCCTCCGTGGCTTAGGCGGCAGCACGCCGGCCTCTCACCGCTGGGTCCGTGGTTCAAATCCCGGTCACTCCATGTGAGATCTGTGCTGGACAAAACGGAGGCAGACAGGTTTTTCTCCGGGTACTCCGGTTTTCCCTGTCAAAATTTCATTCCAGCAACACTCTCCACTATCATTTCATTTCATCTGTCATTCATTTAATCATTGCCCCAGAGGAGTGCGTCAGGCCTTGGCAGCCGGCACAGTTCATATCCTCGCCGCTAGATGGGGGCTCCATTCATTCCATTCCTGACGCGGTCCGAGACTGGAAGCAGGCTGTGGTTTTTCATTTTTCATTATTATTATTATTATCATTATAATTATTGCATATGTGGGGTCCTATACCTCACCCGAAGTAGACTTGGCTTCCACATAGCTCTACCGATGACATATGCTTGAAAGAGAATATTTCTCAGTCGATGGCACCGGAATAGGGAGCAATGTGCTCGATGAAGTGTGCAACGCGGAGAGGTCGGTTCTACGCCCCGCTGAGCACCTGTCATATAGACTGCCAGTTACACACGGACTAGTTTCCACGCGCCTGCAGTCCTGCAAGCCGCATGCCACGTGTGAAGACAGCGACGACATCCTTAGTAGGTAATCCCCCCCCCCCCTTCCACAGAAACAGTTTCTTCGGTTCAGGGCTGTCATTCCGACAAGCCGATGAGAATTGCGTACGGTATGTGTGCAGCCTTCAATCTGGGATCGAAGAATTCCGAGGTACACCATATTCCGGGATTAACGGATCAAACCTGCTTGATATTTTGGAATGCATCACATCAAGCGCGGTCTGTGGGACCGTCTATATATTACGAACTTACAAAATGGCTTGATTACGATGATGATGTGCGGAGAGGGACAGCCCAAATGATTACGTAATCACTTAACAAATAATAGAAATCACTAATTTTACGCTCTACGTGATTTTCCATCCGTGCTGACGGAAGGTGCGAGAGAAGCTAAGGAATTCTTCTATTCAGATTAGAGCTGGTAATGAGTGATGCTGGTTTAATCGAATAATAATCGATTAATCGAATAATTTGAAAAGAATCGAATTTGATTAATCGATTATTCAACTAACCAAAATTAGTTTATGTTCGACGATGTCGAAATGTAAATATTATATGTCAGAAAACTGTACTATAATGAGGCTCATTATAGTTCAAGTTTTCATTGTGGGACAGTTTCACCCACCAATCAGAGCTCAAGAAACTGTATAGCAAGAATGACAAAAGTCATAGATATTCATCAACAAACTGTTGTTTGACCAATTAGTTTAGGATAGCATCGCACCTGCGCTGAGTTCCAAGGCCTTCTAATTTAAATTTCACTGCGTGGCCTAGTGTCATAATGGGGTATTCAAGGAGGCCATGGTCAAATACAAGGTATTCTCTGCGTCTCATGCGCTCTGTTCAGTACATAAAACTGGCCAAATCTCGAGAGATATTTATGAATATTTTTGTTCGAACATAAAATAGTTATAATAATTATCGTCGAACATAAACAGTCGTATGCAACTCGCCTATAATGGTAATTATGACACTTGAATGGAAATTATAAAACTCGCATATGCTCGTTTTATAAACATACTCGTGTTCTTTAATTATTGCCATTATTGGCTCGTTGCATAATGTACTATTAATTAATTAGTTGAAACGAGATAAGTAAATACGTTTTATTGAGAGTTCATGTCTTAAGTTGAAGGGGCAGATGACCTCGCTGTTACGCCCCTTAAAACAATAACAATAAAATACAATCTCTTAAATTGAGTTACACTTATTTTAGGAATGATGTATAGAAATTTATAAAAGTTACCTTTTGCCTGAATATACAAAGTGTCCTTTCTTGTTTATGTTAACAATAACCAAATAAGAGTCAGTGTCAGCGGGAAAGACAAATATCAAATTGGGAAGGATTTCGAAAAAAAAGAAAACGACGAGTTTCCAGCAATGATTTTGAATTCTTGTCCAATGTTTACAATTTGCTACAGGAAGATTTTTTAAACTTTGTTTTAGCCTAGTTTTCACAAAGAAGGAGCATTATTTAATAAAAATTACAAGCCTTACAGTACACGCATATGATGTGTAACAGTATGAAAACGGAGCGTAAATCAACATTTTAAGAATGTCCAAGCTGTATAGTATACGAGTAGGATAACACATCAGATGACTTCACATACATTTCATCTCAATTTCATAGTAGGATAACATGTCAGATGTTACACATGATATGCGACTACTGTCAGGCTCGTATCTTCTTCTAAACGCTTGGCCATCTGTAGCTGCCACTTCTGTCACTTTAATTTCTGGTCAAGCCCTGTAGATAGGCCAAACATAAATTTGGACGAAATCGGTGATGACGAGTAGACGCGGTGCCCTTGTTAGTCTAGCCTAGGAGCCGCGTCTGCAATCGAGTAGAAAATACGAATCGTGTTTCTGGCAAACAAGGTATGCAATTCAAACACACGTAAACAGCTCATCCAAATTCGCCGTGCCAGCCAGCCAGGCAGCAAGCAGCACGTTTGCTTGTCAAACACTTGAAATTGAAGAGCGACGGAGAGCTAACTCACGGACGTGAAAAGCTCCTTCAGACCTGTGTATTCTCACGAGGGATGTATATTGTCAGCCGCTGCAGTCAGATGCTACTTGAAGCACATTTACCTGATTAAATGTATGAGACAGTCAAAGCCAGGAAATGTTCAATAAGACGCTCCAACTGATATCATCAAGTCTTGGTGCTCGTGTTACTGCAAGGAAACGAGAGAGTCTAATTTGTCAGATGTTACTTGCGGAGTCTCTACAAGCTGTCACCAATATTTCTAGAACATGTCCTGGGAATAATATTATTACCACGTACATAACTATGAACCCAATAATAATAATAATAATAATAATAATAATAATAATAATAATAATAATAATAATAATAATAATAATTGATCAAACAGACACTGACAGACACAATATCAAATGTGTATTAATGGGGGAAATCTCAGAACCATTTCAGATCAATACAGGTGTTCGACAAGGTGACGGGCTCTCTCCGCTCCTCTTCAACCTAATGCTGAACAAAGTTATCAAAGAATGGGTGAATGAGCTGAGATTTCAAGCTTACTGGAGGCCAGTGCTACTAGGACCACCATAGGACGGACTGGAGATTGGCTGTCTAGCCTTCGCAGATGATCTGGCACTACTCTCACATAACGAAACCACATCAATCAGACACATAGAAGTACTCCAAGAGTGCACCGAAAAAGTAGGACTACAGATCTCATTCCAAAAGACAGAGTTTTTCTGTACGGAATTCGACATACAGAATTTAAACACGAAATATGGCAAGATCAATAGAGTCGCCCACTTTAAATACCCAGGTGAAGTGCTTGAACCGACGGGAAAAGAGAAAATCATGCAGAACACTAGGTTAATGAAAAACAAAAGAGACTTATACAAGACACAGGGTGTTTACAACAAAAAATGTCTGTCCACATTCACTAAACTTCGTCATTACAACACGGTTATTAAACCTGAGGTGCTTTATGCTAGTGAGTTATTGACGTTACACACAAAGGGCGACTTGGAAAAAATCCTCACAGAGGAATGAAAAATAATTAGGAAAATAATTGGACCAAAGCACACAGATGAAGGTTACAGGCTTCACTCCAGAGACGTCACAGAGAAATTGTCCAACCTCGCAGCAGACATCAGAAAGAGGCGACCAAAATTTTACGGCCACATCAGCAGACTCCCACAAAACCAGACTCAGCAACAAAATTCTTAGATACATACAGCAGCTCAAAATTACTACACCGTGGATGATGCAAGTCAAAATTGATCTAGTAAAAGCACAGGTCGACCCAGAAGACGTCATAGACAAAAGCGTCTTTCGACGCAAAGTATACAAGTGGGAAGTGTTGTCAGAGTGAGCAGCACCTACAGCCCAAAGGCCAAAGCGGACCGAAGAAAGGAAGAGGGCCTTTAGTGCACGAATGAAAGAGTACTGGAAAAACAGGAAGAACACTAAATCATGATTGCATCGTGTGGTCTTATAGGCCTGTAACGTGTGACATAATAATAATAATAATAATAATAATAATAAATATAATATTTTATTTTGTTTGAGGGAATGAGGAAAATCTTGTCTGAGGCGCTTCTGGGAGACCTCACTCCACAATATGGTGGATTCTTACCCACTAACCAACACTATTTTCTTAAATTCTTCCGAATTATCGCTCATTAGCATCTAAGTCGCTCTTATTTTGGCTCAAAGTACTTTCCACATTCACTGCAACCTGATCTCAGGATTCTTGATTTTTCAGCATAACATGCACGATGTTGTCAGGGGTCAGTTCTGCCTGCTCAGCTTCCAAGCATCTTCTTTGTGGCAGCCAATGGACACAAAAAGAGAAAGGAGTGATGTCATTGCAGTAAATGCACACCGGACTACTCTCTAGCTCTATTCTGTGGAGGAATTTCCGGAAGTATCCGTGACCTGTCAGGATCTGTGTGAGGTAATAGTTCACTTCACCATGATTCCGGTCGATCCAGTAATCAAGAGGGGTTGGTCATTTCCACAAATTAGGTTATTAATCTACAGTAGTTTAGGGTTTGCTGCTTAAGTGAATCACAACAATAGTAGCTACACCTTCATAGATTAGTTTTGCGGGAGGAGGACTGTTTTATCATTTCAAATGATCTTGTCGACTTCATCGTTATGCTTTGGTCTACCGTTATGCATTACGGTTACGGAGAGGAAATGTACTAAGGTTGCACTTGAGCGTATGACGTCATCATGTTGTTCAGTGTATATGCACCGAGTCTGAGTTTACTCCTGGGCTATGGCGTTATGCGATACGGAAATGGAGAGCGTATGACGTCATCATGTTGTTAAGTGCATATGCACCGAGTCTGAGTTTATTCCTGGGCTATGGCGTTATGCGATACGGAGACGGAAAGCGCGTGACGTCATGCAGCAGAGTGCACCTCCCGCTCTCCGTTCCCCACGCGGGAAGCCATGGGTAGTGGAGTCTGTTGAAAGAGTCCTGGGGCTTCGATCGAAGCGAGAAGCTCTCCTGCCTTTCTAACATACGTAGCATTTGTAGCATGCGTCATTTGAAATGATATAAAGTCTAGCCTTTCAGACTGACTGTAACTTTTTGAAGTGTAACATCTTTCCGCTCGGTTGCTGGATAGTTTTGTGGGAGTGATTTTGAAAATTAGGGACGGAAGTGAATCGGGCGGAAGTGGATCGAACGGAAGTGGATCGGACGGAAGTGAAGACGCACTGCCAGAAAAAAATGGGACGGAAGTGAATCGGGCGGAAGTGGATCGAACACAAGTGGATCGGACGGAAGTGAAGAAGCACTGCCAGCTGGATGTACAATTGAAAATGTATGTATTGGAAACAAGGCAGTGTGTGCTCTGTAGCGCGAGAATGTTATGGCAATACAGTAGGCAGTGCATTTAGCAGGCACTGGTTTGACGAGCACAGTGGCAAATGTTTCACCGAATTTCATTTGTCATTGAGCAGTTTATGAAGCTTCATGTTCAAGGTTGAATATCACATGGGGTAGGACAAGGATGACAAATGACATTTAAGTAAGCGGCATTATTGTCAAGCTGTGGATGAGTAGTCAAATATTAAATGCATAACAGAATGTTGTTATACGAGTGGAATAAAAGCTGTATTTTCATCATATGTGAGATTAGGTCATTTCATGATTGTAGGAAGCCATGTTTTGATTGTTTACGACGAACTGTATGAGAGCCTTGAGAATAATGAATGTTATAGTTACTGAGGAATGTGCTCACAGTATTTCAGAATACTGTCGACGTTGTGTGTCACTTTGTTATTATGAATTATTAATGTAAAAGGAAGGAAGCTTGTAGTTTTGCGTATCCGTTAATCTCACGATGATGATCCACGGTACCTCCCTTTTACGTGGAATGCGAACCACAGGACATGGCATTTCAATTCGAAAATCTCACATGTATTGACCGGGAATCAAACCCGGTCTACCTTGGTGAGAGACTAACAGCTTGACCGCTGCGCCACAAGTGTGACAGTAGCATATCTCCAATTCAATCTATACATTCATCATAGTACCAGTATGAAAATGGAGTGTAAATTAACATTTTAAGAATGTGCAAGCTGTGTAGTATACGAGTAGGATAACATGTCAGATGTTACACATCATATGCGACTACTGTAAGGCTCGTATCTTTTAATATTTGTTGAAGGGATAGCCATTTCTAAGTTACTGCAACATTAAAATGAAAAGTTCTTTTTTCGATACTTAATGCCTTAATATTTATCAGTAATAATTACCACACTTACTGAGTTTCTGACAGGTTTTCAACTTCTTTTGATTTTGGAGGGCAGAGACTATCTCTGGGTGTCACTCTAGGTGTGGCAGTGTTATGTAGAGCCATTTGTCTTCTTAATTTGGATCCGATGATGCTCGCTGGACGAGCGAAACATATCATCCCTCAGTTTTCTCCTTTTCCAATAGTCCATAATATATATATATATATCATTACGTTCGATGATGTCGAATTGTAAATATTATATGTCAGAAATGAGCGACATTATAACCCTATTTTTAATTATTAAACAGTTTCTCCCACCAATCAGAGCTCAAGAAACAATTGTGTGACCTATTAGGTAAGGATAGCATCGCACATGCGCTGACTTCCACTGCCTTCTATTTTAAATTTCACTGCGTGGCTTGTAGTGTCATAGTGGAATATTCTAGGAGGCCATGGTATTCTCTGCGTCCCATGCGCTCTGTTCAGTACATAAAACTGGGCAATCTCGACAGATATTTATGAATATTTATGTTGGAACATAAAATAGTTGTAATTATCGTCGAACATAAACAGTCGTATTCAACTTGCCTATAATGGTAATTAAGACACTTGTATGAAAATTATAAAACCCGCTTCACTCGTTGTATAAACATACTCGTGTCTTAATTATTGCCATTATAGGCTCGTTGCATGATGTACTATAATCACATGTAATTTATCTCATATTATTTTTTTCACGTATTCCAGTAAATGGAATTATTTTGTGTTGACCGACTGAAAATTATTGTTATTAAGGCAACACTGAAAATGGCTTCACAATACTACGTACAGTCATCACAAAATCAACACTCACCCATGTACACAGGGTGTATGGTAAACATGTCCCTAACCCCTAAAATGAATCAACAACGGTATTAAAATGTTCTTGGCTGTCACCACAGAGGTCCGGGTTCATTTCCCGCCTCAGCCATCCTAGAAGTAAATGTATTTATTTTCCCGACTTCTACATTAGATGAATGCCGGTATAGTAGCTAAATTAATACCATGGTCGCCTCCTACCTTATCCTAACCCGCATTAAGAATATACACTCTAGTCCGTCATCATAGTGATACAGGTTATCAAACGGATTCCACACACACCTAAGTACACAGGGATACATGAATATGAAGTTGATAAACCCCCATTTATACAGCAACTTTATTAAGATATTGCCACACCTTCGTAAATGATTGCTGGAGGCCTACGTCTATTTCTGGGTCTTGACAGTGCTTGGTAGAGCTATTTTCTTGTCTTGATTACACCCGACCTGATTATGTTCACTTTACGAACGAAACATAACATCTTTGTAAACCCCCAACCCCACATTTTGTTGCCACACCTTCGTAAATGATTGCTGGAGGCCTACGTCTATTTGTGGGTCGTGCCAGTGCTTGGTAGAGCTATTTTCTTGTCTTGATTTCACCCGACCCCCACACCCACACGTTGACTCCATAAAAATTATCAATTAATGGTTATTTATAAATTCAGATACATGCCAAACCTTATTGACAGCGGTGCGAGAGGAATAGCTCATTATACGCATCTGTACGATTTGAATGATTTCACGCTGTCTCTTTACTTACGGAGTTGCTCAGCATTTAACTTCAGCCAACCATTATATTCTAACAGCATTGCAGATTTCTTTTAGTAAGCAACCCTGTCTCTGAATATCAAAAGGCATTTCCTTCTCCATAGAGATTATTAAATTTATTTCTATAACACCCCTTCATGTCCTTAACAATTTTACTGAATCTTTTGAAGATATCCTTCGTTTCGTACGTAATCAGATAACATTTTTTCCTTTTTTGCGAGGCGGTAGCTGGAGTGAATACTCGTCATTACGACACCCTGGGAGCCTATTACACGGTAGTTAACGTGGTAACAGCCCAGCACATTGCACACACCTGCGACCCTAGCCTAACGTGTCACCAGCGCTCTCAAATTTAATTCAGCGAGCCCAACTTCTGGAACGCCAGATGGACGGCCCTCCACACTTAATGAAGTCTAACTTGTATACGGCACCGTATTCTGCAAACGAGGTTTAATACTCATGGTTATGGTTAACTGAGCTGGCCTGCTTAATTAGATACACAACTCATGAGGTTGAAACAGGCGGATTTCCTTTAATATCATGACTGGCTGCGTGGCTCAGCGGCGACGTTCACGCTTTCTGTGCCCATGGTTGCATGATCGAACCCTGTCGCAGTCGGCTGCCATTTGAGGGTGCGAAAATGCGAGGAGTCGTGTAAGTAGAATTACTGACACGTGAGAAAGAAATACGATTTTGTGTCCTTATTTATTAGCCTAAACCTTAAATGAGCCAACTCATTTTCTTAAAAAAGAACAGCATCATTTAAGACGAATAGAAACCATTAGAGTTATTGTTTTCGATTATTTTGGGGCTTGCGACATCGTGGTCATGTAGCCCCGTGTACATGGGTGTATGTACAATTTGTCTGATAACCTGAGTCACTGTAATATCTGTGCTAGTGTGGGTATTTGTAATTGAGGTACGGTTTGGGAAGGAAGCAGCCGTCGCCTTAAGTTAGGTCCATCCCGGCATTTGTCTTGAATAGAAGTGGGAAACTCCTGAAAACCACCTCCAGGATGGCTGAGATAGGAATCGAACCCAACTCTTCTCAGTTTAGCCTCACGAGGCTGAGTTTATCCCGTTCCGGTCCTCAGAACAGAACTTATTTTCTTGGCAATACATTTTATGTTTCATTGGCGTTTGTTGACCATAGTGAAGCGTGTGTATGTTTTCAAGACCACCTTTTTTCCACATAATATTCAGTTGTTTTAAGCATTCAATTTCCCATCCTTCTTTATGGTGTACCATATAAGGTTCAACAAGAGATTTTTAGTGTGATACGCTATTCATTATTGTCTCTTTGACATTTATTTATTCATATCAGCTGATGAAGGGGCCAAAGCAATTAGGCCTTGAAATATGTCTCACCAATGACCACACAGTGATCTTAATTTAATAAAAAGTATTGATTAGGCGGAATTTTCAACCTGTTTATTACTCAATCAGTTTATCAATACGGAACCAGAATGAACCTTTTAAGTTGTAAAATAGCTGTGCCGGGCCTGCGTGGTGACAGCAGAGAATGCTAACCACTACGCAACGAGGCGTAGTTGTAAATTGGGGATGGGATTGGGAAGGAGGCGGCCGTGGTGTTAGGTTTCGAAACATATCATTATTTGCCTGGAGTAGAAGTGGGGAAATCACTTCCAGGATGCTGAGGTAGAAATCGAATCCTCCTCTTCTCAGTTTTGGCTGAGTGTACCCCGTTGACCATAGTTGTTCTGACGTAGGTGTTTACAGATTTTGGAAGTGACATTGGTGTCGATGAATCTAAAAATTGATTTCATGAGAGAATATGAAGACATTAAGGGGAGAAACATTGCTGAAATGGGGGACGACACAGGTATCGGTGACTGGAAGAAGTACAAAGATGTAGCCTACTGGAAAATATACAGACGAAAGCAGCCAATGAAACAGGCCTGAGAATGAAGTTCCGCTTAGTGGGGAACTGCACCTAATAGATGCTTGTGGGGACAGAAACACTAAAGACTGGGCTGTTTATTTGGACAGAGAAGTCATAAGAGAGAAGCTTCATTTTACTGTCAGACATGTCTAGAGAATCCACGACTCCATCCCAGCAAATGCTCCAAGAAGTACCATACGAGTACTTTGAAAAAATATCTCCGGTAGTATTGTATACTCGATGAATGTATAGACCTAAAAGTAAGTAAAAGACTGCTGAAGACATGCGTGTGGAGTGTGGATTTGTATGGTAGCGAGACCTGGACAATAATGAAGTCAGAAGAGAGGAAGTTGATGGCTTTTGAGGCTTGGTGCTGGAGAAGAATGCTTAAGATCAGTTGGATACAACATATGACAAATGAAGAGGTATTCAGAAGAGCTGGAGAAAGTAGAAGCTTTATGAAGAGTCTGAAAATAAGAAGAGCAAATATGTTGGGACATATTCTCAGGCATAACAGCCTGCTAGTAAGAGTCATCGAAGGGATATTAGAAGGGAAAAACACAAGAGGAAGACCACCACTTGCATACATCACACAGTTAATGACAGACACGAACACAAAATCATATCGTGAATTGAAGAGGATGGCGGAGAATAGAGAAGATTGGCGAGTTGCTGCAAACCAGCCCCAGGCTGTTAACTTAAGAGAGAGATGAATGTATGGTAAGTAAATAATCTTATTTTTGACTCTTACGCTTCAAAATGTGACCTTCAAGAATAGCTGATATAATTACTATGAACTATAAGAAAAACAGATTATGACGCTTCAATTCAATCAATTAGCAGGTCATGTCTCTCCAAAATAGTTGTTCATTTAATTAACACTTTAAGAACAATGCCTTAGGCCAGATTATGATGCATCAAAATTAATTAATTTTTGAAGCAGTCTATTTTATTTGATTACATAGAAATTACTTCAGCTTCCCCTCAGCCGGTAATATATTTTGAAAAGTAAAATTTTGAAACAGACTACTAATGGGACTACTCTGACGGGTGCGTGGAACAGTTACATGATGATCGGCTCGAGCCCGAAGGAAGCTTGGCTTTACCTGATGATAATCACACAATCTAGTAGCTATTGTATCGACTAGAAAATATCTATGCAAAACCCGAGCTGCTTCAGCTATTAATTGAATGTAAATATAATTTTATATCTCCATACATAAATTTGGTGGAAATGGAGAGAAATTTCAAGTGTTCTGTAGAGACATAACTTGAATTGTGTTGATAACAATGTAGAGTCTAAATTAACCAATGGAGTTTATCATTGATGAGAGAACGATTTACATTTTCTGCGGATGCTATATGAGTTTTGTTTGAACTTCTCATGTTTCTATTTCAATTCCGAGACAAAATTTAACGTTACATGAGATAGCAATATTGTGCCTCCGAAATAAGAAAGGCAATTCCAAGGGAAGTGGGCTGATCACTTAGTTTATCACTCCCATGAGGAGACGTTTCGAGCCCCAAGGGACGTTACTGACACATATCAGGGATTATTGTGCGCACGAACAATGTTGACAGACAGAGAACCAATATACAGCTACGTGTTAGAAAACTACCACAGCTGCCGAGAAAGAAAAAGCTCGCAATTTTTTCCGATATCGATTTAGCCTGTCCTCAGCATCTGGGAGATTCTCCAATTCCTTTGTCATATACTGTATATTAAGGTGGTCCTAGAAATTGCGCAGGAGAAGTGATGTGTACCGTATAAAAGTTGAGAATGAATTGTTGGGGGCTATGTCTGTATTTACTGTCGTGATTTACGGGACGCTTTTGGAAGTAATTTATTTGAAATTGGCCATAGGAACAGAGATAACTTTAAATTATGAAGATTAGTGTTGTTTAAGGGTGTTATAAAATGTACGACACGTCCTTTAAATTGTGGTGGAAGACGACCAATACGTTCGTAGTTGAAATGAAAATCCACAGCCTACTTCCAGTCGACTACCGGGTCAGAGAATGGAATGAATGAAGTCCCCATCTAGCGGCGTGGATATGAACTGTGCCGGCTGCCGAAGCCTGTCGCATTCCCCTGGGGCAATGATTAAATGAATTACAGATGAAATGAAATGATAGTGGCGCGTGTTGCTGGAATTAAATTTGTGACAGGGAAAACCGGAGTACTCGGAGTAAAACCTGTCTGCCTCCGCTTTGTCCAGCACAAATCTCACATGGAATGACCAGGATTTGAACCATGGACCCAGCGGTGAGAGGCCGGTGTGCTGCCGCCTAAGCCATAGAGGCTCCCATAGTTGAAATAGGGGACAGCAAATAGAACAGTCACCATTATAAACACTTTGAATTTACTTCAGAACATCATAGTTAGCGAAGCCAACTTCAATCAGGCCATGGAAATCCTAGAGAGCAGTGGAAGGTACAGGCTTTCACCTTTCGTGATTATCTAAAGAAACTTAAATTATTGCAAAATAATATCGTTCCTCTTCTAAACTGATAAATATGATGGACATGTTAATAATAATAATAATAATAATAATAATAATAATAATAATAATAATAATAATAATAAAAATAATATACTTCTTTCAAAGGAAATATTTTTATCAAATGCACGCCCAGGAATGAGAACATCTATGCTAACATTCGAAGTGATATATTCGATGTTCGGTGAAAATTGCTTGTGTGTCCGTACTTAACTCTTTCATATCACTACGTGACCATTTAATTAATCCAAATGAATATATTATTATTATTATTATTATTGTTGTCATGAAGCAACATTAGATGTAATTCATAGTAATGGGATGCAGCAGAAGTTGGAATTACTCCCGAGTTGATCCACAATAGAAGTGAGTTTAGAAGAAAGGTAGACAGTTTAAAATCATTTGAAGAGAAACCAATTACAAAGAGACCCGTGCGGATCATTTCCGAGGAGGAGGGAAATATAAGGAGCGAAAGAATGAAGAGGTTCTGTGAAGAAAAGAGAAGGAAGGCCAAGATGCCTTAAGTTCTATGCAGTCCATAGTTGGCCAAATTCCAAAGAATAAGAAGAAGAATGGTCCATTTTATGAGCTTTGTTGCCTTGGTAACCATATAAGCCTAGAATACTCCAGCACTTATAGTAACATTTTTCGAATAAATGTCGCAACCTTTTAGGGATTGGTCGATACAGTACACAACGATCCTATGACTGCAAACATCCATCCAGACATGACTCAAGAAAGAAGAAAATTGAGACAGCAAATCCACATAGCGGACACTGCGATCAGGCATGAAAAAGACTAAGAATAATAAGAAAATATAAGAAATTGTTTGTTGATATCACTGATTTTCTACTGTCACGTTAAAGATCCCCTTTTGGGCAAATTCCGGCACCCCGTTGTCTCTAAAAGCCAGAGTAGTTAAAAAGGGACGTAAAACCAATATCATTAATTAATCACTGATTTTCAAAATTTAAATGACACTCGGAGACGATAGAACAAAAATCGAAAACTTGATCGGCGTTTAGTAACATAATGGAATTTCGTACTACTGTATCGCGACTGATAGGCGTATCTACTTTAAGACATTATTATAGCAACATACGTCTCTATTGAAGTTTTCTTTTTGTCGTGTGGCCTCTTGAGAGGCCGAGTGCAGGTCTTTCTAGTCGACGCCCTTGGGCGAACTGCGCGGTGGAATGAGAGATGAAATGAATGAATGAAACTGGGCAATGATGTGAAAGGAAGCGGCCGTGACATGTCAGAAGGTGCCGTCCCAGCATTTGCCTGGAGTTGAAAATGGGAAACCGCGGAAAATCATTTCAATGACGGTCGACGGTGGGGCTTCAACCCACGTCTACCGAGTCGACAGAGAGCTTGGTCCAATGGCCTAGCACTGCGCGTTAGCGAGTTTAGCTACTGCTGTCGGTACTGAAGTAGAGTACATAGGTACCGGTAGTGATATGAACTTGTCTAATAGTTTTATTTATTGACGATTTAATATAAATGAAAACCAATTCATATTTAATAAATTTATAACGCCTTATTCACTTCAAAATTTCCATTGGAGCAAGAACATAAATAAATATTCCAACCTATGCTCCATTCGACAATGAGTTTTTATTCACGCATTTCACACCCTGGTATCCATCACAAGATACAGTAGCCTATTGCATTTTGAACATAAAAATAAAATTTTCGACATGATGAATTTCAAACTATTTAACAAAGGCATAATTAGACTAATTTATAGGAATACCAGCAACCAGCAACCAGCACAGTAGCTGTGAAGGTCCTACAGGAACCCTGAAAAGTGACGGCTAACGGGGCTCTGGTGAAGCTACGATAGGCCCAGCAAGCCAGTAGTGGATGAAACCAAATGCTTTCAAAAATGGTACGAGCCTCGGACAGGATGGATTTAATAGACGACGACACGGCTGTACACACGGACTAAGATTTGAAACTTTAAACCTAAGAACGCTGACGGGGAAGGTGGAGGAGATAGTGGCTATGATGGAAAGAAGGAAGTTGGATTTATTGGGATTGGCAGAAACAAAGTGGAAAGGGGAAGGAAGGAGAGAACTGAGAAAAGGCTATAGACTGTACTGGAGTGGGAACGAAGAGGGAAAGAGGAATGGAGTGGGAGTAGTAGCACGAGATGGTTTAAAAGAAGAAGTGAGGAGAATAAGTGATAGAATGATGAAAGTGAAAGTAGCACTGAGGGGAGAGACCGTAGAAATAGTGCAAGTGTATGCTCCACAAGTAGGCTGCGCCTCTGAAGAGAAGGAGGAGTTTGAAGAGGAATTGCAGAAGCAGCTGGTAGGAAGAAATATGATTGTTATGGGGGATCTCAATGCCCATGTAGGAAGTGAAAGACAAGGTTATGAGAGTGTTCTAGGACCAGGGGGGTGGGGCGGAAGAAATGAGGAAGGAAAGAGGCTGTTGGACTTCTGCCAGAGGAACAGCCTGCTAGTTGGGAACTCCTGGTTTAAGAAAAGAGAGAGCCACACAATCACATGGTACAGTGATGACTTGACCAGGAAGTCGGTGGTCGACTATATACTGTATGAGAAAGAACTAAATAAGAACATCACGGACATCAAGGTTATACCATCGGAGAACCTGGATAGCGACCATCGTTTGCTGGTAATGAACCTGAGAGGGAGTAAGGAGAAGAAAGGGACTGCGAACCAGGAAAGACGTATAAGGATATGGAAACTGAAAGAAGGGGATAGAAGGGTCGAGTACCTCAAAATGGTAAAGGAAGGAATTCCAACAGATGAAGAAAGAGGGGTGGAAGAGGAATGGGCTAGATTTAAGAAGACACTAGTAGGTGCAGCAGAAGCAGCATGAGGGAGGACAAGTAGTAAGAAGAGGTGGAAGGAAACACCATGGTGGAATGAGAAGACAAAAGATATAGTAAGGGAAAAGAATAGAGCCTTTAGGTGGTGGTATCAAAATAGGACGGTAGAGACAAGGGAAGAGTACCAGGAAAGAAAGAAGGAGGCGAAGAGAGTAGTGGCTGAGGAGAGAAGAAAGTGGATGGAAGAGTGGACAAAGATGATGAAGGAGGATAGTGACGGTACAAAAAAGGTCCTGTATGGGATGGTAAAAAATAAGAGGCGGAAGAATCCTACGGATTATGTTAGAATGGTGAACAAATGGGGACAAGAGACAGAAAATAGGGAAGAACTGAAGAAAATGTGGAAAGAATATTCTGAAGAACTTCTGAACCCAAATGGAAAAGATGGTGAGGAGGAAGAAATCGGGGAAGAGGAAGATGAACTGCAAACAGAAAAGGACTTAACATGAAAAGAAGTGGAATATGCAGTGAACAAGATGAAAGGAGGGAAGGCACCGGGTGTGGATGAGTTGAGTGTGGAGATGGTGAGAGCAGCAGGAGAGGTGGGGATACAGTGGTTGTACCGAGTGATGAGGACAGTATGGAAGGAAAGGAAGACCTCAGAGGACTGGAAAAAAGGAATAATTGTCCCGATCTTCAAGAAAGGTAGCAGAACAGATTGCAGAAACTATCGGGGAATAACACTGATGAGTCATTGTGCAAAGATCGTCGAGAAAGTTTTGGAAAAGAGAATTACGACAAGGATAGAAGGAGGGATGAGGGAAGAAGAACATGGCTTCAGAGCAGGAAGGTCCACAGTGGATTTGATTTTTGCAGTAAGGCAGTTACAAGAACAGCACTATGAGTATGGAACAGATCTACTGATGGCCTTCCTGGACATTGAGAAAGCATATGACAGTGTATGCAGAAACAAAGTATGGAAGTCCCTGGAGGATAGAGGAGTAGAGAAATGGACTATAAAGAGGATAAAGAAGATGTACAAGGGAAGCGTGAGCTGTGTGAAAGTGGGAGGAGAGAGATCAGACTGGTTGGAACAGAGAAACGGCCTGAAACAAGGAAGTGCACTGTCGCCGTTACTTTTCATTGTGGTGATGGATGACATAATGACCGAGTGGCACAAGTAATTGGGGAAGGAAAGATGAAAGCAATGGTGTTTGAAGATGATTTGATGATTTGGGGAAACAAGGAGGAGGAGGTACAGGAACAGTTGGACGTGTGGGAAGGAATAATACAAGGATATGGGATGAAATTTAGCATAAATAAGAGTGAGATGGTGATCACAACAAGGAAGAAGGAAAGAATCACAACGGGAATAACAATTGGTGGGGAACAGCTGAAGAAACTGGAGAGTTTCAAGTATCTGGGAAGCCTGATACAAGATAATGGAAGAAACGATAGAGAAATAAATGAGCGGGGAAGGCAGGCAGAAGCATTTCGGAGGAGTGTGAGAAGCATGTTATGGAGCAAGGATGTCCCTCAGAACAGCAAAAAGATCATATATCGGACGTACTATGTCCCTATCCTGACGTATGCCTCGGAGACCTGGGTTATGAAAGGAAGGGAGAAAAGCAAAATACAGGCCAGTGAGATGAGGTTCTTGAGAAGCAGTATTGGAGCTACAAAGATGGACAGAATAAGAAATGAGAGGACCAGAGAATTAATGAAGGAGGAACCATTAGAGGATGGTATAGAGAAATCTAGACTTAGATGGTATGGACATGTAAAACGAATGGAGGAGAAGAGGATACCCAGGAGAGTACACGAGACGAAGTGGGATGGAAAGAGACCAAGAGGAAGACCGAGAGACAGGTGGCTGAAGGGGGTGGAAGAAAGCGTGAAGAAGAGAGGAGAAGACTGGACAAGGGTGGAGGCTGAGAGATGGTGGGAAGACAGAAGACGTTGGAGAGGCTTGTGTTCCAAACAGACCCTGCCAGTGGCTGGAAACTGTGCAAGATGATGATGATGACCAGCAACCCGGGAACAGTTACCAATGCATTACGTGCCAAGCGCTTTTTTTTTCGATGTCAATGAACTACGACCCGTATCCGTTTTACGTCTGAGCATGATGGGTTAAAATCACTGACTGGACTATTAATTATATTATCATGGAGATGCATGTGCAATTAATTCTTGTCAGACGTAATTTTAGAATGGCGAGGTGCATGAAACACAAATCCCCCTTCCGTCCAATCTTAACTTGACTGAGTATTTTGTGGAACGAAAACTTCACAAACGAAATGAAGAAAAGACGAGTTGCACATCTAGGGAAATTCCAAACACAACCTCTCTTCTCTGAAGTCTTAACTCAACACAACTTGACAGTGGTTGTATCTGGAGCAAAAGGCTCACCCGCTAGCTAGGCTGTAACTGGAGTGATAGGTTTGTCCCTAGCTAGCTCGTAAACTGTCGCCTCAGTAATTCAATGGAGATAGTGGGAAGAAATGAAAACGTAAAAACACTTATAGTGGGCAATGTATTGAAGATAGAGATATGCTCACGTGGATTTTTTTTTTGTAGAACATTTTATGCTGAACAATTCTTAAACTCATAGTAAATAGATATTTTTAACGGTTTGCCCAGCGTAAGCTTAAAAAAATCCTCTCGGCAGGCCGGAAGGCGGAGGTAGATTTCACCAGGCAAACTAGGGGATGGGCTATAATAGGCAAAATATGCAGGTTTTCGTAGGAGGATCAGACCTCATTTATTGCGAGAAAGTATTTTATAATTGGAGGTTAATTAACTTTTTTTCCGTCTTTCTATGCATTATTTAACATTTTATTGTCTTATGGGTATGGTAACCTTCTTGTCATTTGGGGTTCATTTTTAGCCTACTTTTCACATTTTGCAAAAATGAGGAAAAAGTAGACTTATGAGATCGGGCAAATGTGTGTTTGTCTGTCTGTCTGTCTGTCTGTCTGTCTGTCTGTCCGTCTGTCTGTCTGTCTGTCCTTCTGTCTGTCTGTCTGTCTGGCTGTGTGTGTGTCCCCCCCTATCAACTCCTAAACGGCTGCAGCAATCGAAACAAAATTTGGTAGGAGTAAAGATCTATACCTGAATATCTCACGGCCATATTTGAAAATGATGTCAGTGCTACCAACTGCTAAAAAATCGCAATTGAAATTTGAGCTCCATGTTGGATATCTTGGAAAGTATGAATGGGAGCTATTTCAAAATTGGCACACGTACAGATCATAATATTTCAGTTTAATTTCCAGGAGTCCAAACATGGCAGTGTTGCCAAAATGATTATAAGCCTCCTGATAGGTACAATTTTTAAATGCATATAACTTCTACACTATCAATTGGATTTCAACCAAATTTCGTATGCTGTATGTGTACATAACCAAATATGACTGAGCGTATTCTTAAGACCTACCAGGGCTGCCAACTGTTAATAAATGCTCCTAATTTATTGTATCCAAATACCAATATATCAGAAAGTATGCAAGCCGACAGCTTTAAACTATGCACACGTATAGTACCTGACATTCTATATTAATTTGGAGTAATCTATATACGTCAGTGCTACCAACATGATTCTAAGCCTGCTGACAAGTCCAACTTTAAATACATGTAACTTCCATACTATCATTTGGATTTCAACCAAATTTCGTATGTGCTATGTGTACCATAACAGATATGACTATGCGTATTCTAAGGAGCAACCAGGGCTGCCAACTGTTAATATGTGCTGTCCCTATTTTTGTTACCCTAATATCAATATATCAGAAAGTATGCAAGCCAATAGCTCTAAACTTTGCACACGTATAGTACCTGGCATTCTAGACGAATTTGGAGTAACTAATATACGTCAGTGCTGCCAACATTATTCTAAGCCTGCTGATAGGTCCAATTTTAAAATGCATGTAACTTCTATACTAACTAATGGATGTCATTCAAAATTGGCACATTAATAGATCATATTATTTCAGATTATTTCTGACCAATACATGCATGACATTGTTGCCAACATGATTTTACGCGCGCTGTTAGATCCAATGTTTAACTGCATGTAACGTCCATGCGATTCATTGGACTTCAACCAAATTTTGTATTTTGTACCTTAAGAGATGGAACTAAGAATATATTCAGTCATCAGGGCTGCCAACTGTAGTGCTCTATTAGGATACATTATGCCAGGTATACAGTATTTCGAACTAATTGGAAATTTCGATATTAGCAACTTAATTTCGTCATTATTCTAGATAGGTTCATATTCTGTAGAATAATCATTGGCATGAAAAGTAGGCTGTATAGTTCTTCACGGAACTTCTTGTTATACTTGTGATCACACTGTCCTTATGCAAGGTTTGGAACTGATGTGTAACTATCTAACAGTCTGTTACTTCTTCACGCAAAATTTATCTCCCGCAGAGATGTTGGATGGTTCCTCAGTTTAGGGGCAGCGACAACGTGGTCATGTAATCCCGTGTACATTGGGTGTGTGTAGAATCTGTCTGATAAACGGTGTTAATTGTGATGACTGTATTAGTCAGTAATTCAGGTAAGGTCTGCAGACAGTCAATTTTAAGTAGTAGTCCCTAATTTTGTACCCAATACTACCATCAACGACACCTAGCTGTGAACTTGGCTGCTAGATGCCACCGCAACCAGCAACTTGCAACGAACGTTGTAACTTCCCCTCCGAAAGAAAGCATGCTGAGGGATTTTTAGCGCTCTTAGAAAATCCGGCGACTTTGGCCGGCCTTAAACAAGCGACCTTGGGCATAGAAGTTCAGCATGCTAACAGTTAGCCGCTTCCCTCATAGTCAGATGGAACAAGAAGTTCCGTGACGAACTAAAGAGCCTACTTTTCTTAAAATTAAGATTCATGCCAATGATTAATCTACAGTATATGAACCTATCTAGAATAATGACGAAATTAAGTTGGTAATATCGAAATGTCTTAATTAGTTCGAAATACTGTATACTACTGTCGACCAAAGTATTATGTGCACTCGAGTTTGAAGGTTGTTTGTGAAGTAACCAATAGACCTACATAAAATCCAATAACATCATCATTTTCATCGTTCTATTTTACATTAGTTCATGTAGGTTTGGAATTTTTAATTTATATTCTAATATTTTTTATCGCAGTTGGAACACAAAACGTGCACGTTTTTAAGCGTGATTCATCCATGCGTCACATTTAAGAATTATTATATCAAAAACCCGTCATCAGAACGAACCCAAATTTTAACACAATATACATTGGAATGTTGTATAACTGGTTTATTAATTTCAAAATTGTGTTTGTCCAAGAAACAAAGTTGTTATCATTTTTGAAAGGTAACTTTTTCTCGGCTCGGGGTGGTTGGAAAATGTAGTTCTTGGTTGCATTGCAATCCTTATACATCGAAACGTTATGCTGTATGACTGTGAAATACGTAAATTAATTCACTTATTTTATATCGGTTTGTATTTCTACGGGGAAATAACACATGTTTAACTAGCTAGCCGCTCCGGCAAAATCTATACAGCGTTGCCGAAATGGTGCCCGCACGCATCATGGCGCGTCTCGCTCGGAAGTGATGGGCTCCATCTCAGCAACGCTGTACAGCTTTTCTTGGAGCGGCTAGCGGGAGAACCATGTGCTACTTCCTCGTACAAATAAAAACCGATATAAAATAAGTGAATGAATTTACGTATTTCACAGTCATACAGCATAACTATTTGATGTATAACGATTACAACGCAACCAAGAACTACATTTTCCAACCACCCCGAGCCGAGAAAAAGTTACCTTACAACAATGATAACAACTTTGTTTCTTGGACACACAAAATTGTGAAATTAATAAACCAGTTATACAACATTCCAATGTATATTGTGTTAAAATTTGGATTCGATCTAATGACGGGCATTTGAGATAATGAATCTTAAATGTGACGCATGGTTGAAACACGCTTAAAAACGTGCACTTTTTGTGTTCCAACTGCGATAAAAAATATTAAAATATAAATTAAACAAGTAGTTCCGTGAAGAACTATACAGCCTATTTTCATATATCCTGCTCATGTTAATTGTCTCTATCAGCATGCAAAATTTCAGTTTGATTGTTGTGATAGATTCGTAGATATTGAGAACCGTCTAAGTACTTCTGATGGTCGCCAGGTTGGAATTTTATTTTTGTACTATTACATTAAGATTATTGTGTACGTGTGGTATTCAAACTTCAATCGCATGATTAGAACACAAGAAGTAAAAACGAGATTTTGAAAGTACGCACACCAGCCATCTTGTGATTATGCAAACAATTGAAATAAATTACATGCCAGTGGATCAACATTTGTGTAAGCATTTAACGTGCAACGATTCACGGCACTCAGATAGTTAATTCGCGAGAAACGTCTATTTAAATATTTATACTTCGCCTCGTCGCCATGTTGGATTTGTGCTCACCAGGTTACTGAAAGTCCTATAGGTGAACATATGTTCATAGTCTCTATGAACATAAAAATTTCAGTTTGGTTGCTGTAAAAGATTCATAGATATTGAGAACCGTCTAAATATTTCGGAAGCTCGCCATTTAGGATTGTTATATGTATAGGCCATAGAGTTATGTACCATTCACGGACAATTATTGCCTAGCTTCATTATTCAAACTTTCACTTCGATCGCATGATTACGACACAAGAATAAAAACTTAATTTAAAAATTTCGCACAGCCGCCATCTTGAGGTTATGTAAACAATTGAATTAAATTAGATGGCAGTGCATTACAATCTGCAAAATCAATTACTGTACCACATTTCACTGCGCTCAGAGAGTTAAATCGCGAGAAAAGTATATTAAAATATTTCAAATTCGCTTGGTCGCCATGTTCGTTTTGTACTTTACAGATTTATGAAATATACATAGGTAAACTTGTATCAGTACCCTTTATCACCGTACAAAATTGCATGATGATATATGTAATAGTTTCGGAGATATAGAATGTCAGTGAAATATTTCTCACAGCCGCCATTTTGAGGTTATGTAAACAATTGAATTAAATTAGACTCCAGTGCATTACAATTTGTATAAACATTTGCTGTACCATGTTTCATTACGTTTGGATAGTTAAATCGCGAGAAATGTCTATTTAAAAGTCTCAATTTCGCTTGACCGCCATGTTGGTTTTGTAGTCACCAGGTTTTTGAAAGTCTCATTGATGAACTTCTAGTAGTGCCCTTTATCACCGTACACAATTTCAGGGGGATATCGGTAGTAGTTTCGGAGATATTGAATGCTAGTGAAATATTTCGCACAACCGCCCATGTTGGATTGGTGAGACGTAACAAAATTTGAAGGGCACGGTCGAGGTCGCCGGGAATAGTGCTATGAACATACAGAGTTTCATTGAAATCGCTCCAGTCGTTTAGATTTTATTAGGGGACACACACACACACACACACACACACCTCACACACACACACACACACACACGCACACACACACGGACAAAAGGTGATCTCATAAGCCTATTTTTTTTCAAAATTGAAAATAGGCTAAAAATCCAAACCTACATGAACTAACGTAAAATAGAACGACGAAAATGTAGATGGTATTGGATTTTATGAAGGTCTATTGGTTACTTAACAAACAACCTTCAAACTCGAGTACACATAATACTTTGGTCGACAGTAGGCATAAGGTAGCCTAATAGAGCAATACAGTGGGCAGCCCTGGTGACTGAATATATTCTTAATTCCATCTCTTAAGGTACAGAATACTAAATGTGGTTGAAGTCCAAAGGACGTTACATGGAGTTAGACACTGGATATATTAGTACACGTAAAAGCATGTTGGCAACAATGTCATGCGAGTGCTGGTCAGAAATAATCTGAAATATTATGATATCTTTTTTTTGCCAATTTTGGATGAAATCCATTTGTTGGAATAGAAGTTACATGTATTTTAACATTGGAGCTATCATCAGGCATAAAATCATGCTGGCAACACTGGCTTAAATTAAATACTCCAAATTAATCTAGAATGACGGGTGCTATACGTGTGCAAAGTATAGAGCTGTTGGCCTGCATACTTTCTGATATAATGATATTAGGGTAAGAAATATAGACACCATTTATTAACAGTTGGCAGCCCTGATTGCTCTTAAGAATACTTATAGTCATATCTGTTATGTTACACATAGCACATACGAAATTTGGTTGAAATCCAACTGACAGTATAGGAGTTACATGTATTTAGAAATTGGTCCTATCAGCAGGAACTGACGTATATAAGTTACTCCAAATTAATGTAAAATGTCAGGTAATATACGTATGCATAGTTTAAAGCTGTCGGCTTGCATACTTTCTGATATATTGGTATTTGGATAAAAAATAGAGAGAGCAATTATTAACAGTTGGCAGCCCTGTTGGCTCTTAAGAATACACTCAGTCATATCTGTTTATGTACACATATTACATACAAAATTCGGTTGAAATCCAATTGATAGTGTAGAAGTTATATGCATTTAAAAATTGGACCTATCAGAAGGCTTAAAATTATTTTGGCAGCACTGTCATGTATGGCCTCCTTGAAATTAAACTGAAATTGTATTATCTACATGTGTGCCATTTTTGGAATAGCTCCCATGTATACCTTCCAAGATATCCAACATGGAGCTCAAATTTCTAGTGCGTTTTTTAGCAGTTGGTAGCACTGACATCTTTTTCTAATATGGGCTTTAGATATTTCGGTATACATCTTTACTCATACTAAATTTGGTTTCGATTGCTGCAGCCGATTTAGGAGTTGATAGGGGACACACACACACACACACACAGCCTGCCAAACAACACACACAGCCTGCCAAACAGACAGAAGGACAGACAGACACATTTTCCCGGATCGATCTCATAAGTCTACTTTTTCCTCAGCGTTGCAAAGTGTGAAAAGTAGGCTAAAAATGAATGTGATCTCGTCAATGGCGTTGTCTTGGCAACCTCTGATAGCTCATCCCTCATCAATTTAGAAGCGTTGTCATGGTAACCTGTGATGGCACTTGGCATTTTCTTTAATTCCGAAATTAATTTTCTCATCCCTTGGCGTAATGGTGGGTCATATAAAAAAAATTCAGACAAAAGTTTTAGGTAATTATTAGGGGAATATTTTCCATTTTGTACGGTTTTGATATTGTGCCTATTAAGAGAGATATGATTAATGTTTCCCGAAAAACCCACTTTTTCCACCCCTTTGGTAAATGGTTGGTGCTATCAAAAAACTTATTTGACATACATTTTTGGCACTTATCTGACACATATTATGAACATTGAATGGATTCGATATTTCACGTATTAAGAGAGTTATAGCGAAATTTCACTTTTTCGAAAAAAGCCCCCTATTTTCACCCCCTTCGACCGATTTTGCCCATTAACGAACTCGACCGAGATTGTAATGGGATACTTATTATTTAAAAAATTCAAACTGATTGGGGCAAAATTACGGCAGTTATCGTGTCCACAAGAAACTGATATATATATATATATATATATATATATATATATATATATATATATAGATACATATATACATATATACATAAATTATATATAAACTTTTGAACTGACGGTGGTTTTGGGGTCTGGGGGATGTGAAACGCGAAGATATGTCGAAATTTTCCGGAAGTCGAAACATGGGACCCATTGCAATAGTTAGCTTTCTAATGAAATCTACCTAAAAAGTCCTCGGGGCACGCCGGAAGGCGGAGGTAGATTTCACCGCACAAACTTGGGGATAGGCGAAAATAAGCAGAACATGTAGGTTTTCGTAGAACGATCAGACCTCATTTATTGCGAGAAAGTATTTTATAATATTGGAGCTTAATTAACTTTGTTTTTCGTCATTTTCTGCATATTATAAACATTTTACTGTTTTATGGGGACGGTAACCTTCTTGTCATTTGGGGTCCATTTTTAGCCTATTTTCAATTTTGAAAAAATAGGCTTATGAGATCACCTTTTGTGCGTGTGTAAGTGCGTGCGTGTGTGTGTGATGTGTGTGTGTGAGAGTGTGTGTCCCCTAATAATATTTAAACGGCTGGAGCGATTTCAATGAAACTCGGTAAGTTCATAGTACTATTCCGGGCGACCCCGACCGTGCCCTTCAAATTTTGTTACGTCTCACCAATCCAACATGGCGGCTGTGCGAAATATTTCACCAGCATTCAATATCTCCGAAACTATTCCCGATATCACCCTGGGATTTATTACGGTGATAAACGGAACTACTAGAAGTTCACCTATGTGACTTTTGAAAATCTGGTAACTACAAAACCAACATGGCGGCCACGCGAATGTGCGAATTTTAATAGAAGTTTCTCGCGATTTAACCAACCAAACGCAATAAAACTTGGTACAGTATATGTTAATAGACATTGTAATGCACCGACATCTAACTTCGTTCAATTGTTTACATAACCACAAGATGGCGGATGTGCGAAATATTTCACCGGCATTCTATATCTGTGAAACTATTAGCTGTATCATCCTGAAATTTCGTACGGAGATAAAGGGCACTACTGGAAGTTCATCTATAAGACTTTCAAAACCCGGTTAACTACAAAACGAACATGGCGGCCAAGCGAATTTGAATATTTTAAATAGACCTTTCTCGCGATTTAATGTTCCAAACGCAATGAAATCTGGTATATGAAATGTTCATACACATAGCAATGCACTGGTATCTAATTTAGTTCAATTGTTTACATAAACTCAAGATGGCGGCTGTGCGAATTTTAAAATTAAGTTTTTATTTCTTGTGTCGTAATCATGCGATCGAAGTGAAAGTTTGAATAATGAACCAACGCAATAATTTTCCTTTAATGGTACATGACTCAATGGCCTATACTTTTAACAATCCATCATGGCGACCATCCGAAATATTTAGACGGCTCTGAATATCTACGAATCTATCATAGCAATCAAACTGATTTTTTATGATTATAGGGGATATGAAATTAAGTTCACCTATATGACTTTAAATAACATGGTGATCACAAGTCTAACATGGCGGCGACGCGTAGTATAAATATTCACAAGGACGTTTCTCGGAATTTAACCATCCGAGTGCAAAACTTGGTAGAGTAAATCCTTATACCAATGTTAATCCACTGGCATCTAATTTATTTCAATTGTTTCCATAACCACAAGATGGCAGCTGTGCGAAATTTTAAAATCTCCTCGTTACTTCTTGTGTCCTAATCATGCGATTGAAGCTTGAATGCTACACGTACACAATAATCTTCATGTAACAGTACATAACTCAAAGACCTACATATATAACATCCAACATGGCGACCATCCCAAATATTTAGTCGGTTCTCAATATCTACGAATCTCTTACAGCAATCAAACTGAAATTTTGTATGTTGATAGTTGCAGTTAACTTAAGTAGGATATATGAAAATAGGCTGTATAGTTCTTCACGGAACTACTTGTTATACTTGTGGTCACACTATCCTTATACAAGGTTTCGACAATGATGTGTAACTATGTAACGGTCTGTTACTTCTTCACGCAAAATTATATCTCCCGCAGTGATTTTGGTTGGTTCCTCAGTTTAGGGGCTGCGACAACGCGGTCATGTAACCCCGTTACTTTGTGTGAGTGTAGAATCTGTCTGATAAACGGTGTGAATTGTGATGGCTGTATTATTATTTAATTCAGGTAAGGACTGCAGACGGTCAATTTCAAGCAGTAGTTCCTAATGTTGCTACCAGATACTGCCATCAACGACACCTATCTGAGAACTTGACTACCAGGTGCCACCGCAACCAGCAACTCGCAACGAACGTTGGAATTTCCCCTCCAAAGGAAAGCATACTGAGGGATTTTTAGCGCTCTTAGAAAATCCGAGAACTTCGGCCGGCTTTGAACCCGCGACCTTGGGCCTAGAAGTTCAGCATGCTACCAGTTACGTCACCGAAGCCGCTTCACACTTAGTCAGATGAAAATCTGAATCTGATCTCGTGCAAGTGCGTTGTCATGGCAACGTCTGATGGCTCATCCCTCATCAATTTAGTAGTGTTGCCATGGCAACCACTGATAGGTCTTGGCATTTTCTTATAATTCCGAAATTATTTTTCTCATCCCTTGGTGTAATGGTGGGTCATATCAAATATTCTTTCAGACAAAAGTTTTAGGTAATTATTAGGGGAATATTGTTCATTTTAAGCGGTTTTGATATTGTGCCTATTAGTAGAGATATGATTAATACTTCCCGAAAAACCCACTTTTCCCCACCCTTTGGTCAATGGTTGGTGCTATAAAAAAACTCTTCAAACAAAAATTTTTGGGCTTTATCCGACACATAGTATGAACTTTTAACGGATTCGATATTTCTCATATTAAGAGAGTTATAGCAATATTTCACTTTTTCGAAAAAAAGCCCCCCATTTTCACCCCCTTCGACCGATTTAGCCCAGTAACGAACTCGACCGAGATTTTATAGGTATACATATTCGGTAAAAATTCAAAGTGATTGGTGCAAAATTACGGCAGTTATCGTGTCCACAAGAAACTGATATACATATATACATATATATATATATATACATACATAAATTATATATAAACCTTTGAACTGACGGTGGTTTTGGGGTCTGGGGGATGTGAAACGCGAAGATATGTCGAAATTTTCCGGAAGTCGAAACATGGTACCCATTGCAATAGTTAGCTTTCTAAAGAAATCTACCTAAAAATGCACGGATGGCAGGATTTTTTTCGACTTTTTCATTGAAATTGTTACTAGTTGGCTTCCTTTGATCATAAATACATTATTTTCGAGACAAACCTTCCTCAAGATATCCTTTACAGAATGGTGAAAAACGATTCAAAATCCATTCAGTGGTTCTCGAGATTACCCGTGACTTCCAAGAATGGAGGAATTTGTTTTATACTAAGTAGAGATACCAATAGCAACTATTTATAAATATGCCATTTTTGCAAAATTACTTTTATTAACGTCAAATAAAAGGCTCCATGTATTACTTATCTGCTTTTTAACTATTTAAAAAAAATTCATAGAAAATCCAAGTGAAATATTAACAAAAATACTTTGATATATAAAACGCTGGGAAATTTTGATTGAACTAATACTAGCGGCGAACGTTGGGACTTGTTAGAGCGTTTCCTAACCAGCCCAATATAACCTAAAAAATCTACGCCACCAATTGCAGTAGTAGGTTCTTTTACAAGCCATAAATCTATGACATAGGCCCACCGGCTTTACTTTCCCTCCGAAGGAACGCATACTGAAGGATGTTATCGTTCTTAAATAATCCGATGGCTGCGGCCAGGTTTGAACCCACCATCTTGGGCATAGCAGTTCAGCATGCTACCGACCATGCCACCAATGCCGCTGACAACAAAAATACTTTGCTCGTATTTATTATAGTTTCTTTATAACAACACCGCTTAAGAAGACCATAATATGATCGAAACTGGAACATTTTTAGCCTATTTTCAATTTTGAAAAAACAGGCTTATGAGATCACCTTTTGTCCGTGTGTGTGTGCGTGTGTGTGTGTGTGAGGTGTGTGTGTGTCCCCCTAATAAATTCTAAACGGCTGGAGCGATTTCAATGAAACTCGGTAAGTTCATAGCACTATTTCGGATGACCTCGACCGTGCCCTTCAAATTTTGTTACGTCTCACCAATCCAACATGGCGGCTGTGCGAAATATTTCACCAGCATTCAATATCTCCAAAACTATTCCCGATATCACCCTGGAATTGTCTACGGTGATAAAGGGAACTACTAGAAGTTCACCTATGCGACTTTTGAAAAACTGGTAACTACAAAACCAACATGGCGGTCACGCGAATGTGCGAATTTTAATAGAAGTTTCTCGCGATTTAACCAACCAAACGCAATAAAACTTGGTACAGTGTATGTTTATACACATTGTAATGCACCGACATCTAACTTCGTTCAATTGTTTACATAACCACAAGATGGCGGATGTGCGAAATATTTCACCGGCATTCTATATCTCTGAAACTATTAGCGATATCACACTGAAATTTTGTACGGAGATGAAGGGCACTACTGGTAGTTCATCTATAAGACTTTCAAAAACCGGTTAACTACAAAACGAACATGACGGCCAAGCGAATTTAAAAGTTTTCAATAGACTTTTCCTGCGATTTAATGTTCCAAACGCAATATAATCTGGCACAGGAAATGTTTATTCACATTGTAATGCACTGGTATATAATTTAGTTCAATTGTTTACATAACCAGAAGATGGCGGCTGTGCGAATTTTAAAATTAAGTTTTATTTCGTGTGTCGTAATCATTCCATCGAAGTGAAAGTTTGAATAATGAACCTACGCAATAACTTTCCTTTAATGGTACATGACTCTATGGCACTATACATTTAACAATCCAACATGGCGACCATCCGAAATATTTAGGCGGCTCTGAATATCTACGAATCTATTATAGCAACCAAACTGAATTTTTATGTTCATAGGGGCTATGAACTTAAATTCACCTATACGACTTTAAATAACCTGGTGATCACAAATCCAACATGGCAGCGACGCGAAGTATAAATATTTACATGGTCGTTTCTCGCAATTTAACCAACCGAGTGCTGTGAAAGTTGGTACATTAAATCCTTATATGAATGTTAATCCACTGGCATCTAATTTATTTCAATTGTTTCCATAACCACAAGATGGCAGCTGTGCGAAATTTTAAAATCTCCTTGTTACTTCTTGAGTCCTTATCATGCGATTGAAGTTTGATTGCTACACGTACACAATAACCTTCAAGTACATAACTCTAGGACCTACATATATAAAATCTAACATGGCGACCATCTGAAATATTTAGTCGGGTCTCAATATCTACGAATCTATTACAGCAATCAAACTGTAATTTTGTATGTTGCTAGTGGCAGCTAACATACAGTAAGTAGGATATATGAAAATAGGCTGTATAGTTCTTCACGGAACTACTTGTTAAATTAATTTATTTCGACCCTCACTATTATATGTCAGAAAACTGTATCATAATGATGGTCATTATAACACTGTTTTTCATTACGATACAGTTTGTCCAGACAATCAGAGCTTTCCATTGACCAATTTGGTAACGATACCTTCGCGATGCGCCCAAAATCCAACATGTCGGACATAAACCCAACATCGAACTATAATAAATTACCGACATGGAATACGCACCGTCCATATGTTCGCGTAAATAAACTGGTGAATATGAGACAAGAAAAAGCACTGTACCTTAATATCACCAACCCTAATTTCTACGCAGCGCATTGCCTTCAAACGAGTCCGGTGACAATATTACTGAGGGACGGCAGATGTAAACATATGGCCTGCATAATATGGCATTGCAAGCACACAGAGCGCATGAGTCGATCGGTCAGAGATCTTGAATGACAGAGATATCATACCCAGCGCTCGTTCACCCATCACAAAATTCAAGTGGCTGACTCTCAACAGATATTTATGAATATTTATGTTAAAACATATAATAAATTTATAATTATCGTCGAACATAAACAGTCTTATGCAACTATGTACTATTATAATATTTTTATTGCATAAGGTGTAATGAATATATTGAATTCCAATTAGTATACAGTTAGATAGATACGTAGGCTCAGTTACTGATCACATGATGCCATGGTAACCAGCGGATATCCCCGTCGGTTTTTTCTACACGCTCATCACAGTTGGACCTCCAGCTCTAAAACATAGCTATGGTAATAATTCCTTACTTAACAAACGAGCTTCATATACCTTAAATCGTGTGCCTGAATTGTAATCCACTGAGTAGCGTTTTATGTAACTTTTAGGTAACACTGTACGTAACATGTAGCTGTCAGGTGGACAGCGTGAGCTGGACATGTTCGTGTCACTCTCCAGGCTTCCCACCCTCCATCTATCCCTCCCATATACACACAGCAGTAGCAAGCAGGGTCACGTTAGCCACACAAAAAAATAAACATGAAATAAGAGAAAATAAAGAGTTGGCTAAATGAGTAAAAAAAAAACCAATCTCAAATTGAATTAATTTTGTATGGTTGTTGATTAATTTATGGGCTTTGCGACATCGCGATCATGTAGCCCCGTGTACTTGTGTGTGTGTGGAATTTGTCTGATAACCTGTGTTACTGAAATGGCTGCATTATTGTGTGTATTTGTAATTCAGATGAGTACTGGGAAGGAGGCAGCCGTGACCTTAATTTAGGAACTATCCCGGCATTCACCTGGAGTAGAAGTGGGGACCCAAGGAAAGCCACTTCAGCCATCTTGAAAGTGGTTTTCCGTGGTTTCTCACTTCTACTCCAGGCAAATTCCGGGATCTTAACTAACTTAGGACCACGGCCGCTTCCTACTCAAATCTTACCTCAATTACAAATACACACATTAGTACAGACATCACAGTGGCACTGGTTATCGGACAAATTCTACAAACAAGCAAGTATACGGGGCTACATGACTTCGATGTTGCTTATCCCCAAAAGGAATCAAGGAAGGAAGCTTGTAATTTAACGTGACCGTTAATCACGAGATTATGAGCCACGGGAATTCCTTTTTACGTGGAATCCGAACCACAGGACATGGCATTTCACTTCGACAATCTCACTTGTATTGACAAGGAATTAAACCCAGTCCGCCTTGGTGAGAGACATACAGCTTGACCGCTGAGCCACCACGCCCCCAAAATGAATCAACAGCAACAACTAAGGTAAGGATCACACAATTCATATACAGTACTAGCTGATGTACCCGTGCTTCGCTACGCGTCATAAATAAATTAAAATGTGAAGGTGACAGTTAAAACAGGGGATAGGCTAGGTGCTGCGCAGAGGGAGATTAAGGATGGAACATTTTGTCCAACTACACCGCTCGGCGTTGACCGTGTTTTATAGCACAAATGTAGGTTTTACTCGCTAACCATTGGAGATACCTTTCGGATAGAAAATGTAATTTTAAACCTCGTATATGCCATCAAAAGTTTGCTATTTCATAGCGTTCTCTTTTTATTTGAAATGGAAAGATGAAAGTTTGAAACCAAATGGTGTAAGGACGTCACTAAAATGGTCGCCATCTTAAAATAGTGCAAAGCATTGAAATCAAAAGTAGCCTATATGTTAACCAGGTAAATCAGCTACTTCCATGTAAAATTCATGTAAATCGGACCAGTGGTACTTGCGTGATTGAGTAATACACAGACACACACCATCTCATTTTTAGTCTCGCTTCTCTCGCGTCATAGTCGTGTCATATTGTTATTCAATGAAATGCAGGTTTAACCCCGTTAACACCCCTTTAGAACCTGAATATCCAAAAATCCCTCCTTAGTAGACGTTTTCGACATACAACAAATATATCCCCAAAATATCATTCTTCTAACTTTAATAGTTTTGGTTGGTCGATGAGAGTGAACATCCAAAAATCCGTCCTTAGTGGACATTTTTCTTCCAGAATTTCACCCCTCCCTATAGGCCCCTTAAATTGTATTCATGAAAAAACGGTCGAACGCCTATTTATTTTAATTATTTTTTATTTATTTTTTAAGCTGATTGATTTCCTCCGAGTTTCAAACTCCTCGCCTATGTCGTTTAAGAGATACACGCTCCGTTAGGAATCTTTCAACCCCCACTTTTCACCCCTTTCACCTCATATTATACACCATATCGATAAACCCTTAGACATATGTCTGCTTATTCTTAATGAAGAGTTTATATGCCGAGTATCCCATCCTCAAGGGAACCAATCGGGAGATATTGTTATTCAATTAAATGAAGGTCTACCCCCTTAATACCCCTTTAGAATCTGAATATCCAAAAATCCTTCCTTAGTGGACGTTTTCGACATACAACGAACATAGCCCCAAAATGTCGTGTTTCTAACTTCAATAATTTTGGCTGGGCGATGATGAGTGAGTGAATAAGTCAGGACATTTTCTTTCATTTATTTTTCAGAATTTCACCTCTCTCATGAAACCTTAAATTGGATTTATGAAAAAAAACGGTCGAACACCTATTTACTGTACTTATATTTTAAGCTGTTTTTCCCCGCCTCATTTCAAACTTCTCGCCTATGTCGTTTAAGAGATACACGCTCCGTTAAGAATCCCTCAACCCCAAATTTTCACCCCTTTCACCTCATAATATACACCACGTCGATAAACCCTTATACATGTCTGATTATTTTTAATGATTAGTTTATATACCGAATATCACATCCCCAAAGAAACAACTCATGACATCGTTATTCAATGAAATGCACGTTTACCCCCTTAACACCTCTTTAAAACCCGAATAAACAAAAATCATTCCTTAGTTGACGTTTTCGACATACAGCGAACATATTCCCAAAATTTCATGTTTCCAACTTTAATAGTTTTCGCTGGGCGTGATGAGTGAGTGAGTCAGACAGGACATTTTCTTTCAATTATTTTTGCCAGAATTTCACCCCCATGGGCCCCTTAAATTGGATTGATGAAAAAACGCTTGAACACCTATTAACTTATTTTTTAAGCTGTCTTTTCCCCTGAGTTTGATGAGTGGGTGAATTAGTCAGTCAGTTGGGACACTTTCTCTCCTTTTTCCCCCCAGATTTTCACCACACCCCCTTGGCCCCTTAAATTAATATATGAAAAAACGGTTGAACACCGATTTACTTATTTTTGAAGCTGATTTTTTACGGTGAGTTTCAAATTTCTCGCCTATGTCGTTTAAGAGATAGGCCTACACGCTCCGTTTGGAATCCTTCAACACCCCACTTTTCACCCCTTTCACCTCATAATAATACACCACATCGAAAAACCTTTAGACACATGTCTGCTTATGTCTAATGATTAGTTTATATGCCGAGTATCACATCCACAAATGAAACCACTCGTGAGATATTGTTATTCAATGAAATGCAGGTTTAACCCCCTTAAGACCCCTTTAGAACCTGAATATCCAAAAATCCTCCCTTCGTGTACGGTTTTGACATACAACGAACATATACCCAAAATGCCATGTTTCCAACTTCAATATTTTTGTCTGGGCGATGATGAGTGAGTGAGTGAGTCAGGACGTATTCTTTCATTTTTTTTCCTTCAGGTTTTCACCCCTCCCGATGAACTCCTTAAACTGTCGAACACATATTTACTTATTTTTAAGCAGTTTTTCTCCCTGAGTTTGAAGAGTGAGTGAGTCAGTCGGTTAGGACACTTTCTTTCCTGTTTTGTTTTTCCCCCAGAATTTCACCCCTCCACATGGGCCCCTTAAATTGGATTTATGAAAAAAAAAAGACGGTCGAACACCTATTTACTTATTTTTAAGCTTATTTTTTTCCGCTTGGTTTCAAACTCCTCGCCTATGTCGTTAAGGAGATACACCCTCCGTTAGGAATCCTTAAACCCCCAATTTTCACTCCTTTCGCCTCATAATATACACCACATCGAAAAACCCTCAGATACATGTCTTCTTATTTTTTAATGATGAGTTTATATGCCGTGTATCAAATCCCCCAATGAAACCAATCGGGAGATACTGTTACTCAATGAAATGCAGGTTTAACCCCCTTAAGACCCCTTTAGAACCTGAATATCCGAAAATCCTCCCTTAGTAGACGGTTTTGACATACAATAAACATTTCCCCAAACTGCCATGTTTCTAACTTCAATAATTTGGGCTGGGCGATGATGAGTGAGTGAGTGAGTGAGTCAAGACATTTTCTTTCAATTTTCATTTTTCAGAATTTCACCCCTCCCCATGAACCCCTTAAATTTGATTTAGGAAAAAACTGTCGAACAGCTATGTACTTACTTTGAAACAGTTTTTCCCCCCTGAGTTTGATGAGTGAGTGAGTCAGTCAATCAGTTAGGACACTTTCTTTCCTGTTTTTTCCCCCAGAATTTCACTCCTCCCCATGGGCCCCTTAAATTGGATTTATGAAAAAACGGTCAAACACCTATTTACTTATTTTTTATGCTTTTTTTCGCTGAGTTTCAAACTCCTCGCCTACGTCGTTTAAGAGATACACGCTCCGTTGGGAATCATTCAACCCCCACTTTTCACCCCTTTCACCTAATAATATACACCACATCGAAAAACCCTCAGACTCGTGTCTTCTTATTAGCCTACTTTCGATTTTTGCAAAAAATGAAAGTAGACTTATGAGATCAACACAGGGCGAAAAAAGTGTGTCTGTCTGTGTGTGTGTGTGTGTGTGAGTGTGTGTACTCTGAATGTCTGTCCCCCCCTATCAATTCGAACACGGTGAATGCGAATTGAACGAAATTTGGTACAAAGGTAGCACTAGCAAAGGACACCTCAGTGTCATGTTTTATATCGCCGCCATCTTTACTAAAACTGAATGGCGGCCACTTAAACGTTCAAAACGTAAAATCAAATAACGACTAACCAAATCATCCGATCTCTACCAAATTTGGTAACAACATACCTTCGTATAGGATGCGTCTTGTGACCAAACTACAAGGTCGTCCGCAATACCATTTCAGGATGGCGGCCGTGCGAATTATGCAAACTTTATAATCCATATCATGGGACCCATCAGTTCCGATTATCGAGCCGAGAATCGTTTTAACTGTTCTAAAGGAAGAGGCACGTTCGAAATTAAAAGGTTATTCTGTAATACTATAGTGCAGACGTGATTTTAAACAGCTGAGCCGATTCAGTAATAAGACAAGATGGCAGCGGATATCTTGTGCCTGACTTATACTTCACTAATTTGAGTATTGCATGCAATATAGCGTACTGATACAAAATAAATAAACTTTGTATGAAATGCTTTATATATAAATAATAAACTCCAGTGATGAAATCGTTTAGTATAAATCATTATTTGCTAATAAGTTCTATGTAAGTCATTTTATATAGAACGATATTCGTTGACACAATTAGCTCAGTGGTAGAGCGTTAGCCTAACTCTCAAATGCCTATGGTTCAAACCCGATCAGAGCTAGGTTTTTTGCTTCAAATGTTATATGTTAATTGTTTTGTAATGACTCAGATGTTTTAAAATTAAGCGCTATATTGTGCACATTATGGTGTAAAATATATATTTAATTAAAACTTAATTCGCCAGCAGATTTACTTGAGACATCTAGCTGACAAAAAGGTAACAGATTTTATTGAAAAGTTTCTTCTTCTGGCCGCTAGAATGCACTCGCTCTGTTAGGATTATATTGTTCGATATTTCACCACTAGATGTCACGACTAGTCTACGTGGGGCTCCATTGATTACTATACCATTGGCATTCTATGCGCATCGAATTTGAAGAATGACAAGATGATACTACGATACTTTTTTACTTTTTATTTTAAAGGGTTTGTAACAGCCTATTGTGCGTTATTTGAAAATGTTAATTGAAGTAAAGAACAAAACGATTTCACATAGTATCTGAACTCTACCGTTGGTGCTAGTTCAGGATATTAATTAATACTTTTATTTCAGCCAAATAGCAATCGAAAATATCCACATAGTTGGTATACACACGTCTCTGTAGGGTCATGGAAAGATTTGTTAATTCAATTAGGGTTGTGAAAGTCACACGCAGCCAGACGTGTAAAGACATGCCTCAACTCAAAGTTGGATGTTGCCCGCGTCAGGCCGATTATGTAATAATAATAATAATAATAATAATAATGTTATTGGTTTTACGTCCCTTTAACTACTGTTGTTTTTAGTGACGCCGGGGTGCCAGAATTTTGTCCCGAAGGGGATCTTTAACGTGCCAGTAAATCTAATGACACGGCTCCCTCGCATTTGTGCACCCTCAAATGCCAGCTGACTGCGCCAGGATACGAACCTGCAACCTAGGGCCCAGCAAGCGAGAACGTTACCGCTGAGCCACGCCGCCAGTCCGGTCGATTATGTCTCCAGATCCATAACATTCTTCAGATACTTCTTATCTTTCTTTCTTCAATGATGGTAGCAGTTTTTATCTAGGTTGTGGCGTTTGGTAGAGGTAAATCGTTTCTAAGGTCTTCAACAAAGAATAGTTCTATTATACTCTTTGATAATAACAACGAGTTATAACTATACTCATACATTTAGGAGAAAGTAGGCTATATGTTCTTTACTGAACATCTTGTTTTTAATGATGAGTTTATATGCCGAGTATCACATCCCCAATGAAACCAATCGGGAGATACTGCTATTCAATGAAATGCAGGTCTACCCCTTAACAACCCTTTAAAACCTGCATATCCAAAAATCCTTTCTTAATGGGCGTTTGCGGCCCTTTTGGAAGCTGCATACCAAATTGCATTCCAATCCGTTCGGTGGTTTCTGAGATTTCGTGATGAATGAATGAGTGAGTGAGTGGTATTTGACAAATATCTAGTAGATAGTGTCAAGTCTTTGTTATGCTATACTCGGTTGACAGTGCTGTGTGAGCAGTTGAGTAACTAACGGGATTTCAAGTAATGATCCTCATTTTCTATACCGGTAGTGCAGAGCGCAACTCGTATCCAGTCGGCCGTGTCTCGACTTGAGCTATGTTGCCATGGAAATGATCTGCCTTGCCATTCCTTCATGAGTATATTTCATGACTTTATATTAGCATTTGCTCGAGTACAAAAGGACAGAAATCAGAAGAATGAGAAAGACTATCGAAAATTCATGTAGCCAGCGGTTCCTTCTGGGTCCTAAACTATGTGTATGCAAAATATGGTTGAGATTGGTGGAACGGTGTAGATTTGTATACGGAACCAACCCACATACATACATACTTACATACATACAGACTTTCACTTTTATATATTAGATGTTGTATTCTTTTCAGCATCAAACTCGCAGGGATGTTCAACCGACGGATAAGTCCACCACCACAACGACCTTAAGCTTAAATGGAACATTCCTAAGATCAGCCTTACTGAAGTCAGGCCTGTGGACCCTCGGTTGAGGAACATTGGAATGGCTTACAAACATCAACGTTCTTCCTGTATACTAAGGAATCTTTCATTCTTGAAAAACAGCCAGTAGAAAATATTTTTCTACGGAACTTTTACCCCTTCACATCTTTTCAATTTATTGAGTTGAGGAAAGTACGAGCTCATTTTGAGGAATTGGACTCTATGATTGGTTCAAGAAGCGAGGAAGAATGTTTCATAAAAGAAACTCCCGCGGATGCCAATATTATTACTTCATTTCAGCGCCCGCAAAGGAATTCAGAAAGGGGATGAATTCGAGACAGCATACAAATGCCATACATCTTCAGGAAATAATAGTCTACTTTTATTGCAGCCAAATAGCCATCGAAAATTAAAAAATAAAAAGAATAATAATAAAATACAAAGTTTAAATATCTGGGGGAAATAATTCAGAAGAATGGCTTAGAAAAATTTGCTGTAGAAGAAAGAGTGCACAAGATTCAAAGAGCATATGGTATAACCAGGAATATCTATAACAAGAAATGTTTATCTAAGAAATTGAAAATACAGCACTATAGAACAGTAATTAAACCAGAATGCTTATATGCCAGTGAATGTCTAATACTAAATTATAAATTGGATAAATTAGAAGTATCAGAAAGGAAAATCATACGCAAAATTCTCGATCCATTTAGAACTACAGAGTTTTGGAAATTAAGAAGTAACGAAGAAATATAACATTGAAAACATAACGGAGACAATAATGAAGAGGCGATTGTTATTTCCCGGACATTTATATAGCCTGAATGATAGCAGCATAACAAACCAGATTTTTTTTTTAAAGAAATCGACAACAGCCAGGTTTCAAGAAGTAAAGAAAGATTAAAAAAACAAGTAGTTCCGTGAAGAACTATATAGCCTATTTTCATATATCCTACTCATATTAATTGCCATGATCAACATACAAATTGTCAGTTTGATTGCTGTAATAGATTCGTAGATATTGAGAACCGTCTAAATATTTTGGAAAGTCACCATGTTGGATTTTTATATTATAGGCCTAGATTTATGTACTATTACATGAAGATTATTGTGCAGAAGTTTTATTCAAACTTCAATAGCATGATTAGGACACAAGAATTAAAAGCGGGATTTTAAAATTTCGTTCAGCCACCTCTTGTGGTTATGAAAATAATTTACATAAATTAGATACCAGTCGATTAAAATTTGTATAAGCATATACCGTATCAAGTTTCACTGCGTTCGGATGGTTGAAACGCAAGAAACGTCCATTTGAATATTAAAATTTCGCGTCACCGCCACGTTGGATTTGTGCTCGCCAGGTTATTGAACGTCCCATAAGTGAACTTATGCATATAGCCGCTATACATTTACAAAATTTCAGTTTGATTGCTGTAGTAGATTGATACGAAGTACGTCCATAAAGTAAGTTCCGTTTGGTAATAACATTAAATTGTGTACAGATACAGAAAAATTATTTATTGCACAAAATTCTACAACCCTTAAACTACTTTTCCACATAACTGCCGAAATGTTGCAGGCATTTGTCGTAGCGTGGCACGAGTTTTTGTATACCTTCTTAATAGACGTGTGCCGCCTGTGTCTTCAACTAGTTGTACGTTCCGCTGCAGCGCAGTTCTGCATATGCGCGGTGGACGCTCTGTATCAAGGAGAAGAAACGCGCGCCATTTGGAGAGCGCTGTCAGCCACCTACGCGTTGTTGTGCATGTTTACTCGTACAATGTCGGTGTTGATTGAAAATCCCGCCGCTTGTGAAATCACATCTGTGATTCGTTTTCTGAACGCTTGGAAAGTGAAACCAATTGAAATTTATCGGCAAATTTGCGAAGTGTATGGACAAAATGCGATGAGTGATTCAATGGTGAGAAGATGGGTCCGACAGTTCAATGAAGGACGTAGTGAAGTGCACGATGAAGAACGAAGTGGGCGTCCATCTTTGGTTACAAAAGAACTGGCTCACGCGATTGTGACAAGAACCGCAGGTTTACAATTAGTGCTCTCGCTATGGAATTTCCCCAAATCGCACGGTCACTAATTCATGAAATTGTTACGGAAAAACTGAACTTTCGTAAACATTGCCGACGTTGGGTACCAAATATTCTTACTGAGCAACACAAAACAAAACGTATGGGTAGTGCACTTCAGTTTTTGACCCGTTACAACGAAGGCGGCGAAGAATTTCTGACACAGATAGTCACAAGCTTGTCCACATAGTTGGCACACCCACGCCACTGTATGTTCATGGAAAGATTTGTTAATACAATTAAGGTGGTGAAAACCATGGACCGCCAGAAGTGTAAACACATGCCTCAACTAAAAATTGGCAGTTGTCCACTTCCGGTCGATCATGGCTCCAGTTACAAATAATTCTTGAGTTATATCTTCCCTTTTATTCACCAATGATGCTACTAGTTTTTCCGAGGCTCTGGCGTTTATTAGACTAGAGGTGAACAGTTTATAAAGTGGTATATTGGCTTTCACGGCCAGTGAATTAAAACTCAGCAATTCTTCTAGGTTTGTGCCGTGTCTTGTGTGGGGTTTCACCTAGGACACCAAGCTGGCTCATCGGCGGGCTCTTGGTGTCCCCGCCCGGACCCCCACTGGAGTAACGAACTGCGTGCTACCTCCCTTTATATGCAGTGCAACTGCACCACTTGACTGCGAGAACTAGTAGCTCAAGCAGCCTTAACCTCCCTATGAAGGCTTCCAAGAAGATGGTATATTGGCTTTCACGGCCAGTGAATTAAAACCAAACCTAGAAGAATTTCTGAGTTTTAATTCACTGGCCGTGAAAGCCAATATACCATCTTCTTGGAAGCCTTCATAGGGAGGTTAAGGCTGCTTGAGCTACTAGTTCTCGCAGTCAAGTGGTGCAGTTGCACTGCATATAAAGGGAGGTAGCGCGCAGTTCGTTACTCCAGTGGGGGTCCGAGCGGGGACACAAAGCGCCCGCCGACGAGCCAGCTTGGTGTCCTAGGCGAAACCCCACACAAGACATGGCACAAACCTAGAAGAATTGTTTTTTTTATAAGGTCTTCAATTAAAAATGATTCTCGAGCCAAGAGGTAGACCAATCGTGATCTGGTAGTTTTTAGCACTCCGATTGCTTTCGTTATGTATAATACCTTCACACGTTCCTAATTGTAAGATACCGACAGTAGTGGCTCAGCTGGCTAAAGCGCAGCATTAGGTCATGGGACCAAGCTCTCTGCTGACTCGGTAGACGCGTGGGTTCGAGCCCCACCGTCGGCTGTCCTTGAAATGGTTTTCCGTGGTTTCCCATTTTCAACACCAGGCAAATGCTGGGACGGTACCTTCTGATAGGCCACGGCCGATTCCTTCCACATCCTTGCCCACTTTCATTCATCTTCATCCATTCCATCTCTCATCCCGACGCGCAGGTCGCCCACGGGCGTCGAATAGAAAGACCTGCACTCGGCCTCTCATGAGGCCACACGACCAAAAAAAATAAAAAATTGTAAGATGAGGCCAAATGATGTCTATTCCATAAGTAATAATTCGTTAAGTTTTTACTCTGAATAATGTCATTGCTGTCTCCAGACTAAGTGATTTGATGAATTTCATTTCAATTTTATTGCTTGGGATGCCTTGTCTTCAAGAAACAACCACCCCAAATATCCTATTTCTATTGAAAAAAATATACTCAAAATGACAAGGAAGACGATTCTCGACGTGAGCAGTAGACATTGACACGTTAGTGCACTTTGATTTAGTAGTACCTTGACCTATCTTCATCATAATGATGTTATTGGTTTTAACAATTGTGCCTTCTAGAATTTTGCCCCAAAGGGGATCTTTAACGTGCCAGTAAATCTACTGACATGGATCCCTCGCAATAGCGCACTCTCAAATGCCAGCTGACTGCGCCAGGATTCGATCCTGCAACTTTGGTGACAGCAGGTGAGAACGTTACCGCTGAGCCAAGCAGCCAGTCGAGGGTATCTAACTGTAAGGTACTCTCCACGATTCAACTGTAGAGTTGACGTTCGGGAATCCGAGGTATGGATTGCAGTATTGTAAACGGCCATCCTGAGTGTAGATTCCCTCGGATTATCTCACACTCACTCAAAGCAAATGATAGGATAAACCTGAATTTCAATCCCTGTCAGTTGTATTTAAGAACAACATTTTTCATAAACAAATATCACACCCATCCAAGTTCATGGGAATGTTGGTTGGTTGGTTGGTTCCTTAGTCTTGGAGCTGCGACAACGCGGTCATGTAGCCCCGTGTTCTTTCGGTGTGTGTAGAATTTATCTGATAACCGGTGTTAATTGTGATGGCTGTACAGTATTAGTGTGTTTTATCTGTGATTCAGGTAGAAGGACTGCAGACGATTATTATTTTCACGTACAGTAGTTCCTACTTTAGCTACGAAATGATACCATCCACGACACCTAGCTGCGGGCGTGGCTACTAAATGCCATCGCAGTCAGCAGCTGGCGGCGAACGTTGGAACTAATATAGCGTTATCAAAGTAACCTACGAATTTATCTTCCACAGGTGTAGTTAGTGGAAGGTTCTTTTTCATGCCATATATCTATGACATGGGACCGCCGGCTTTTTCGCCTCCGAAGGAAGGCATACTGAGGGATTTATAACGCTCTTAAAAAATCCGAAAACTTCGGCTCGGTTTGAACCCGCGATCTTGGGCCTAGGAGCTCAGCATGCTACCAACTACGCCACCGAAGCCACCAGTATGTGTGACGATTGGGAAGGAACCGGATGCGACTTTCAGTTAGGAACCATTCCGGTATTTACCTACAGTAGAAGTGGGATAAAACTGGAAAATACTCTCTGGTTGGCTGAGGTGGAAATCAAACCCACCTCCTCTCAGTTTAGCCTCCCAAGGCTGAGTGTACTCCGTACCAGTTCTCAGACAGGAATTAAATTCCTTGGCAATGCTAGGAATCGAACCCGAACCTCCGTCCTCCACCACTACACCACGATGTGTTCATCGTTATATTCGGTTTTGAAGACCGAAGCTAAACCAACTTATGAGCCTTTTATTAATTTTTTTAATTAACAATCAATTAAGCAAATAAATAAATCATAAAATACGTCAGCAGAAATATCAACAAGATGTTCAGTAAAGAACATATAGCCTACTTTCTGCTAAATGCATGGGTATTGTTATAACTCTTTGTCCTTTACAAGGAGTATAATAGAATGTTGGTTGTAGTAGCTTGTTGAAATACAACGTGCTATAGGGATATTAAACATGAATATAAGGTGCCCTTTGCTAGTGCTACCTCTGTAAAAAATTTCATTCAATTAGGTTTCACCGTGTTTGAATTGATATGGGGAATGGATTTGCACACATACATGGCCTCCATTTGCAAACTATTGGGCTGATGACCTTGTAGTCAGTCATAAGATGCTTTCCACAAAAAGGCATGTTGTTGCAAAATCTGGTAGAGATCAAATTATTAGGATGGTCGTAATTTGATTTAAGCTTTTAACATTTGGGTGGCCGTCGTTCCGTTTCCGTCAAGATGGCGGCGATATAAAACATGACACTGAGGTGCCCTTCGCTAGTGCTACCTCTGTACCAAAATCGTTCAATTCGGTTTCACCATGTTTGAATTGATAGGGGGAATCGATTTGCACACATACTTGGCCACCATCTGCAAACTATTGTGCTGATGATCTTGCAGTTTGGTCAGAATATGCTTCCCACATAAAGATATGTTGTTGCAGAATTTGGTAGAGACTAGATTATTAGGTTGGTCGTATTACATTTTAGCTTTTAACATTTGGGTGGTCGCGATTACGTTTCCGTCAAGATGGCGGGGATATAAAACATGACACTGAGGTGCCCTTTGCTAGTGCTACCTCTGTACCAAATTTCGTTCCATTCGGTTTCACCGTGTTCGAATTGATAAGAGGAATCGATTTTCACACAAAGATGGCTGCCATCCGCAAACTATTAGGCTAATGACCTATTAGTTAGGTCAAAGGCTGCTCCCCCCATAAAGGTATGTTGTTGCAAAATTTGGTAGAGATCGGATGATTAGGTTAGTCGTAATTTGATTTAAGCTTTGAACATTTGTGTGGCCGCCATTACGTTTCCGTCAAGATGGCGGTGATATAAAACATGACACTGAGGTGCCCTTTGCTAGTACTACCACTGTACCAAATTTCGTTCAATTCGCGTTCACCGTGTTCGAATTGATAGGGGGGGACAGACATTCAGAGTACACACACAGACTCACACACACACATACATACACACACACACACACACACACACAGACACACTTTTTTTTTCGCCCTGTGTTGATCTCATAAGTCTACTTTCATTTTTTGCAAAAATCGAAAGTAGGCAAAAAATTGAGTTACCTACATTTATAATAATAGTACAATTGCAGCCAATGGCCATAGCAGGGTATTTTAATTGAGCACCCGTGGGCTCCCAGCAAGTTCAATTTCAAGTAGTTCCAACTTTGGCTACCAGACGCCACTGTTACACACCTAGTGGTGAACGTTGTAACTTGATAGAGCGTTTATAATCAAATAACCTACAAATTTGGCTGCACACTACCAATTGTAGTGGAAGGTCCTTTTATATGCCATTAATCTATGACATGGGCCCATCGGCTTTACTTCCCTTACGAAGGAAGGCAGACTGAAGGATTTTAACGCTCTTAAAAAAATCCGACGACTTCGGCCAGGTTTGAACCCGAGATCTTAGGCATAGCAGTTCAGCATGCTACCGACTGCGTCACCAAAGCCGCTAATTATATTATGATGTTATTGAATTTACGTCCCTTTGTAATTATTCTGGCTTATAGAGACGCCGAAGGGCCGGAATCTTGCCCCAAAGAGGATCTTTAACGTGACAGTAAATTTACTGGCACTGCTCCCTCGCATTTGTGCACCCTCCATTGCCAGCTGACTGTGCCAGTATTCAATCCTTCAACTTTCGGCACAGCAGCAAGAACATTAACGCTGAGCCACGCAGCCAGTCGTCCTACAATATATTCTTATCTGCAATGTACTGGTTCTATTTTCTCTTACAAAATATTTTTAAGCATGAACTACTGTTGGTGTTTGAGTCTTCAGGCTTCTGACTGGTATGATGCAGCGCTCTATGCCTCCCTGTCCTGAGCTAATCGTTTCATCTCTAAATAGCTACCACACCCTACATCCGAGGCAATCTGTTTCACATATTCTAACCTTGGTCTACCCCTACAGTTCTTGTCCTCGACCCTTCCTTCCATAAACAAGCTTGCTAATCCTGGGTGTCTTAGTATGTGTTCTACCAACCTATCTCTTCTCATCTATACTGGTCGCCTGAAACATATCTCCTTTCCCACTCGGCTTAATACCTCTTCATTTGTAACCCTATCTGATCTTCATAATTCTCCTGTAACACCACATTTCAAATGCTTCAATTCGACTCTTTTCTGCTGCACCAATAGTCAAGTTTCACCTCCATAGTGTGCCACGCTCCAGACAAAAGCTTTCAAAAATAACTTCCTAATACCTAAAGCTATATTTGATTATTGTGAGGTTTGAAGCCATTGTTCAGTGTTGCCTAAGTAAACAAAAGTTTGGTGCTTTTCAGTCGGTCAACACGAATGTGCCCAAATAGAGCTGGGTTATGCCCTAATCCTGAAATAATTTAATGAGATGAGCTGGGTTATCCCCAAATCCTGAAATAATTTACATGAGAATAATAAATGTCTTTATTAATCTCATGTAATTTATTTCAGGATTAGGGCATAACCCAGCTCTTTTTGGGTACATTCGTGTTAACCGACTGAAAAGCACCAAACTTTTGTTTTTGTCTATATTTGATTGTGAACATATTCCATTTCTGTACAACTACTGTATTCTATTAATTATGTTCAGTAATTAGGATAATGTAGTAAATTTACAGGCATTCAGATTAATCCCATCATTAACTATGTATTGCACCATGGGGAATTGTGATTATGATTTGACTGCCAGAAGACAGATGTATTGCAGGTTAATTACCATATTTCTTTTCCTCTTTCTAATTGTGTCATTTGCGCCATTTATCTCTCTCTCCTTTACTCGTTCACTTTTATTCATATGCCTCATTTTTTATGAAACTTCCAGTAAATGCACAAGAAGTAACGGAGTAACTTGAATGTATTTGTTCGATGTTCTAAAAAGGCGAGAAGAAACTAAGTTGTTGGAGCTTGGGACTTCATGGGCATCCTCCTCGTGTACTGGATAACCTGTGTTTCTGTATTGACTGCTGTAGTCTATGCAACTGCACGTTTTAGGGTCTAATACATTGTTGTGGGAGTCAAGAGATATTTTTTTCCTCCCCATATTTGGTTTACACGACCATATGATTAAACTCCAGCAAATCCTCTACGTCATTGTTGTCGTTAATTCTTTAGGGATTTGCGACAACGTGGTCATGCAGCCCTGTGTACTTGGGTGTGTGTAGAATGAGTCTGATAACCCATGTCACTGTCATGTGTGTGTTTGCAAGTAAGGTAGGATATGGGTAGGAAGCGACCGTGGCCTTAAGTTAGGAACCATACCGGCATTTGCCTGGAGTAGAAGTGGGAAACCATGGAAGACAACTTTCAGGATGGCTGAGGTAAGATTCGGAACCTCCTCTTCTCAGTTTTGCCTGACGAGGCTGCGTGTATCCCGTTCCAGTCCTCAGACAAGAATTACTGTAAATTTCTTGGCAGAGCCGGGAATAGAACCCGGGCCTCTGCGGGGACAGCCAAGAGTGCTGCCACTACACAACGAGGCGGACTTTCGTACCAACTTTCAAAGTTGTATCGGAGAATAAACACGCAGACATTCAGACTGAATTGGTGTTCGAACATGGGCAGATAACTGTAGATAAGAAAAAATCAAATCTGCTTGACAATTAATTCTCGTTCCCTCATCTGAAGTGGATGAGTTAAAACACCTGAATTGAAACGGGTGTAAAACGGAAATGATACGTTTCCGGCCATGCCTTTCTGCTCAATGTATTGCATGCTCACTTCCCTCTTGAAGTCCTAGAAGTTTGTCGCCGGAAATTCCCACACACGATATAGGCTACGTTTATTGCCATACAATAAAAATAATAATAAGGGGTGATGACCTCCCTTTATACCTCTTAAAACTAACTAACTAGCAAGTAGTTCCCTGGAGTACTAAATCGCCTATTTTCATATATCCTACTAATCTTTATTGCCTCTATCAGCATACAAAATTTCAGTTTGATTGCTGTAATAGATTCGTAGATATTGAGAACCGTCTAAATATTTCGGATGGTCACCATGTTGGATTTTTATATATGTAGGCCATAGAGGTATGTACTATTAGATGTCGATTATTGGGTAGGTTTATTATTCAAACTTTGACTTTGACCGCACGATAATGACACAATAAATAAAAACTACATTTTACAATTTCGCACAGCAACCATCTACTGGTTATGTAAACAATTGAACTATATTAGATATCAGTGCATTGCAATGTGTATATACATTCGATGTACCATGTTTCACTACGCTCTAATCGTTAAATCACGAGAAGAGTCTATTTAAATGTTTAAAATTTGTTTGGTCGCCAAGTTCTTTTGTTCTTAACAGGGTTCTGAATGTCACATAGTTGAACGTTTAGTAGTGCCCTTTATCACCGTATGAAATTTCAGTGGGATACCAGTAATAGTTTCCTAGATATAGAATGCTTGTGAATTATTTCACACTGCCACTATGTAGGATTGGTGAGACGTAATACAATTTGAAAGACACGGTCGGGGTTGGAATAAATAGTACTATGACGTCTCCGAATTCCATTGAAATCGCTCCAGCCATTTAGATTTTATTAGGGGGACACACACACAGACATACGCGGACAATAGGTGATCTCATAAGTCTATTTATTCATAAATGAAAATAGTCTAAAAATAATACCTCTGAGAACTAGCGTCTACCAATTATTTAGGAAGCTCCAGTATTTCATTTAACGACTCTTAAATTACACCTTAAGCGGAATTTAGTGATTTAGTAGCAAAAACATTTCGCAACACTGGACAGTATGTGAAACTAGACATATTGAATCTGTTCTCAGGTAGGATCTACATTGCACTGAGAATAACATTAGTGAGCTTGTGTCAGGTTTACTTAGGATGTAGAACTCCGGAACTCCTTGCCTCAGTTCGCTTTATATGCTCCTGCTCGAGACAGAGCTCGTATCTGCGTAATGAAGATGGAGCGAGCAGTCTCTGTGATGTTTTGAACTTCTGTGGCATTCCGGCTTCTTATTGCGGTAACAGTCTATTTCCCCTTTCAAGGACGTTAAACATCCGAGTTCTCATACAATGGTAAAATATTTATGAAAACGCACGCCTACTCATAGAAATATTCGTTCAGAATAGCGACAGTTATAACCAGGGAAGCTGACACATGACTGCTTTACTTACTGTAGACTGTGTACTTGACCACCTCGTTGACATTTCAGCAGCTTCAAGTGTTCTTACAGGGATAGATGGAAAATTGGATGTCATGTCTTGAGCTACTATTGCCATGGATACGGACTTGTGATTAATTCATCAGTTTATCAGAGCGTATGTTGCCATGGATACGGACTTGCGATTAGTTCATCAGTTTATCAGAGCGAAAATAGTTTTCTGGGAATATCTTTGAATCCGTTGGTTTTAGGGCCTTAAGATGTGGTTTTCAGTGCGCCGTAGGGACCCACCGAGTATTGTTCCTTGCATCGAGGGGCGTAAATTGAGCTATGTATGGTCTTTATGCGACAACTTCGATATTTTGTCCCAGTTTGATATTTTTGATGACTTTTCAGTCACGTTGCCCGTTCCACAGGAACAAAGATTTATTTCTGGATGAAAAGCAGCCGATGTGTTAATCCAGGGTATAAGATATCTCCATTTCAAATTTCATCCAAATCCGTCAAGCGGTTTTAGTGTGAAGAGGTAACAAATTTACACACAAACTTTCACAATTCCTTGGCTGTCATTCCTGAGGTTCGAGTTCTGCCTTTAAATTTAATTTTGGTGTAAGGGATAAAACGGTGTATAGTAAGCCTCTGGAGGAACAACTGAGAGGAGATGGGTTCAATTCCCACCTGAGACATCCTACAAGTGATTTTCTGTGTTCTCCCAAGAACAAGAGTTTAGTGCTTTTCAGTCGGTCAACACGAATGTACCCAGAAGAGATGGGTTATACCCTAATCCTGAAATAAATTACATGAGATTAATAAATGTAATTTATTTCAGGATTAGGGTATAACCCATCTCTTTTGGGTACATTCGTGTTGACCGACTGAAAAGCACTAAACTCTTGTTTACTAAGGCAACACTGAAAATATGGCTTCAAACACCACAATGTGGTCTCCCACTTTTACTCCTAGCAAATACCAGGATGTTCCCTAACTTAAAGTCACGGCCACCTCTTTCCGAATCCTAGCCCCAAAAATCAAATCACAAAGTAGTACGGACATCATAATAACACAGGTTATAAGACAAATTCTATACATAACCATATACACGGGGATAAAAGACCATATTATCGCAAGCTGCCAAATTACTGAAGAACAACAACAGATCGTAAGTCGATGTTGTTGTTCTTTCACTGTCTACAATGAGTCACTGTAACACTTGTAAGTAAAAGTTGCGCAAGCTTATAACAACTATTGTAACTAAATATATATATATATATATATACACTGTATATATATTGTAAATACCATCACCTAATACTTTCAGATAGAGATTTAAGGGCCTAAATATTAAGGATCTGATGATGAATGCTTGACGATCAGAACTGGTAATCCAAGTAAGTTTATTAATCTCTTATAAATTTCTTTCAGGTTTAGTGAGACACCCACTGGGTCCAATCGTGTTGACCGACTGGAAAGAAATCATTTCAATTAATAAGGCAAAACTGAAAAATGGCTTCCAACACGAAAAAGACGGGGATAGATAGTTATTTATTTACTCTCTTGCGGTTAATTTTAATGGCAATACTGGTTAAATTGCGTTACATGGTCTGTAAAAATGATCTTCATAAAGCTTATCGTTATTTAGAGTGTTGTAAAATCCAGGTATATTTTACACCATATACGAGGGTAATTCCAAAAGTAAGGTCCGATTCGCCGTAAATATTTGAAAGTAGCGCCAAGGGCAAAACACGCATGCGCGCCTACTCCTGGATGCCTTGCGCGGCAAAAGCCGCCAGTAGCGTTGTTACTGTTGCTGTGTGCTGTTGATAGTGTCAGTTCACAATGATTAAGACAATTAATCAGCCCGCCGATTGTGAAGTAAGGGCAGTGATACGGTTTCTGTCTGCAAGAAACATTTCTGCGGCAGAAATTCATCGGCAGATTACTGAAGTGTACGGTCCTAACATAATGAGTGACAGTAAAGTGCAAAGGTGGGTGCGAGCCTTTAATGAAGGACGGGAAAATGTGCACGATGAACCCAGCTCTGGCAGACCATCAGTGATTTCAGACGAGTTGGTTCATGCGGTTGACGACAAAATTCGTGAAGATCGACGATTCACTATTTCAGGGACAACGATCAATAAAGCCGCCTACTGCGCTACCCTGACTAAACTTCGACGTGCAATCCAGTATAAGCGACGTGGTCTTTTGTCGTCTGGAGTGTTGTTGTTGTTGCATGACAATGCCAGACCCCATACTGCAATTGACAAGCAAACTCTAATCAAGAAATTTGGATGGGAACAGATGGACGACCCACCGTACAGTCCGGACTTGGCGCCAAGTGATTTCCACCTGTTCCGCTACCTAAAGGAGTTTCTTGGCGGCAAGCGCTTCGACACAGATGATGAAGTGAAAGAAGGTGTTAAAGACTGGTTAGCTTCGCAGGAGGCCGAGTTCTACGACTTAGGCATTCAAAAGCTTGTGGAACGATGTGGCAAATGTGTAAATAAGTATGGAAATTATGTAGAAAAATAGAGAAAGACGTAAGGAATGTCAATAAAACAATTGTTTTGGAAACAATTTTGATTTTGGACCTTAGTTTTGGAATAGCCCTCGTAAATAGAATTATTCATACTGGGACTATATTATTTTAACGTTATAAAGAGTATCATCGTTATAATGATAATCGTTTTAGGGGGATTTCACTCTATAATAAGAACAGGAGACTCGGAAATATACATTTCAATCTCAAATCTTTAACCTGCAGGTTATTTGGCGTAGTAGATTGACTTGCACACATTCTTGCCCAAGAGCCCGACAGGGTGCTTCAATGTATGCCTTCCTTTTACCAGAGACATACCAGCTGAATGATATAGAAGGGGACAATCCCTCCCCCCCTAAACCCCCCGCCCCCTTCTTCCCCTCCCCCTCTCCCCTCTCCCAAGTGGTGGATTTCACGTGAGTCTTCCAGATCAGAACTGATGAGTTCATAGGTTGGGAACTCATAGCCCTCAGAGGCATCTTATACACTTTGAGTCACCACTAGCACACTTTGGATTAACATCAACAGGACACAAAACTTATTTTATTGATCTTGCTTCATTTTACAGTATATGCTTCTTCAATACTGAATAATATTTTGATAATTTCAAAATATGATTTGGAACATGTTTAGCTATTATCACTTAAGTATAATAATAATAATGTTATTGGTTTTACGTCCCTTTTAACTACACTGGCTTTTAGAGACGCCGGGGTGCCGGAATTTCGCCCCGAAGGGGATCTTTAACGTGCCAGTAAATCTACTGACACGGCTCCCTCGCATTTGCGCACCCTCAAATGCCAGCTGACTGCGCCAGGTTTCGAACCTGCAACCTTGGGCTCAGTAAGCGAGAACGTTACCCCTGAGCCACGCAGCCAGACTATCACTTAAGTAAATGCTAATTGGCTGTTCTTCTTGCAGACTCTTCTAAGACGGAGGGAAATATAATACAAATTAAAAATTAAAAATTAAAAATTAAAAATTACAAATTAAAAATTAAAAATTACAAATTACAAATTACAAATTACAAATTACAAGTTTCAAATTTCAAATTTTGAATAATAAATTTAAAAATTTAAAACCTTTAAAGTAAACAGTTGAAAAAGTCGAAGAGGTCGAATAAACAAACGAACAGACAAAAACAAAACAGACACGCAGACAAACAGATAGATAAATAAGATAGTTGCATTAATAAACACGTTTGTAATACAGTGTTGGCTCATAATATTCTTTCAGGACAAACATCTCCGCACCGGAAGGTTTTTGAAAGCAATGTACATTAAAAATGCATCATCTTGATTACGGGAGAGAGATAGCTGTATATCCTTCTTCAAAACGCTGCTAAAGCATAACCTACTTGGTTTAAAATTTTCTAATAACACAGTCAAGAGTAGCGGCTTCGGTGGCGTACTTGGTTGCATGCTGAACTGCTGTGCCCAAGATAGCGGGTTCAAACTCTAGGTTAGATTTCGTCACAACGCTCTATCAAAGTTCCAACGTTCATCACTAGGTATCATTGATATCTGGTAGCGAACGTTGGAACTACTTGAAATTGAACGGAACTTGTAGCTCACCCTAATAAGGGTGTCCGCTGGAAGCAGCTACAGACTCAGGCGAGCCGAACAAGTTCTCGGACACTCCCGGCACTAAAAGCCATACGATAGATAGATAGTCAAGAGTTATTCAGTCTTTCTAGTAACTTATTCTATGATATTGCCCGATTCTTATTAAGAGGCAACTCGTATCATATACGGTATATCACTTAATGTGCGGAGTATATTTTGGCAAATGGCCAGTTGCTGTACACGAGAGCATCTTTTCCTTTCACATATGTAAACAATGCCAACACGCGTATGCAAATTGAGGGAGCAAGCCACCACAATATGTTGAGCTCTATACTCAAATGTAACTGTGATTCCATTAGTAATGCGATGCCCTAACCAGGCCCTTTCTGTCTCGGTAGTAACACAATTTGCTTTTGTTCGTTCCCTGTCCTCTCTAATGGGATAATGCAGATTCAGAACAAATGAAAACCCTGAAATGGTGTTTCATCTCGAAGGCCAGCATTCGACTACCGTGCATACAGAGAGGCTTTAAATAACTGGCACAGACATAAAGTAGAAATAGCTCTGCATTAAACTTTAATAAATTAATGTGGTATATTGGCTTTCACGCCCAGTGAATTAAAACTAAGTATTTTTTCTAGGTTTGTGCCGTGTCTTGTGTGGGGTTTCGCCTACGACACCAAGCTGGCTCAACAGCGGGCTCTTGTTTTTCCCACCCGGACCCCCACAGGAGTAGCGAACTGCGCGCTACCTCCATCTTTATGAAGCGCACCTGCGCCTCTTCATTGCGAGAATCAAAAGCTCAAGCAGCCATAACCTCCCTATGAAGGCTTCCAAAAATATGGTATATTGGCTTTCACGGCCGTGAAACTCCACACAAGACACAGCACAAACCTAGAAAAATTAATTAATTAATGTAATCATACTAATATATAAAAATGAGATGGTGTGTCTGTCTGTCTGTTACTCAATAACGCAAGAACCACTGGTCCGATTTAAAAGAAATTTTGCATGGATGTAGCTGATTTACCAGGTTTACATATAGGATACTTTTTATTTCGAAATTTTGCACTATTAAAAAATGGCGATCATTTTAGTGACGTCACCAGACCCATTGGTTTCAAAATTTCATATTTCCATATCAAATAAAAAGAGAACGGTAGGAAATAGCAAACTTTTGATGGCACATGTGAGCTTTGAAATTTAATTTCCTATCCGAAAGGTCCTTATCACTTTTCGTGTATCTCCAACAGTTAGCGAGTAACACCGACATTTGTGACGTCACTACACCCTTTGGTTTCAAAATTTCATATTTCCTTTTTCAAATAAAAAGAGAACGCTAAGAAATAGCAAACTTTTGATGGTATACATGAGCTTTAACATTTAATTTTCTATCCGAAAGGTCCTTATCACTTTTCGTATATCTCCAACGGTTAGCGAGTAAAACCAAAATCTGTGCAATAAAACACGGTCAACACCGAGCGGTGCAGTAGATCTCTCTATATAGAACAAGTAGTTCAGTGAAGAACTATACAGACTATTTTCATATATCCTACTCATGTTAATTGTCTCTATCAACATACAAAATTTCAGTTTAATTGCTGTAACAGATTCGTAGTTATTGAGAACCGTCTAAATATTTCATATGGTCGCCAGGATGGATTTTTATTTTTGTACTATTACATTAAGATTATTGTGTACGAGTGGTATTCAAACTTCAATCGCATGACTAGAACACAAGAAGTAAAAACGAGATTTTAAAAGTACGCACACCAGCCATCTTGTGATTATGCAAACAATTGAAATAAATTACATGCCAGTGGATCAACATTTGTATAAGCATTTAACGTGCAACGTTTCACGGCACTCTTCGCGAGAAACGTCCATTTAAATATTTATACTTCGCGTCACCGCCATGTTGAATTTGTGCTCCCCAGGTTACTGAAAGTCCTATAGGTGAACATATGTTCTTAGTCTCTATGAACATAAAAAAATCAGTTTGGTTGCTGTAAAAGATTCATACATATTGAGAACCGTCTACATATTTCGGAAGCTAGCCATTTAGGATTGTTATATGTATAGGCCATATAGTTATGTACCATTCAAGGACAATTATTGCCTAGCTTCATTATTCAAACTTTCACTTCGATCGCATGATTACGACACAAGAATAAAAACTTAATTTTAAAATTTTCGCACAGCCGCCATCTTGAGGTTATGTAAACAATTGAATTAAATTAGAAGGCAGTGCATTACAATCTGCAAAATCATTTACTGTACCACATTTCACTGCGCTCAGAGGGTTAAATCACGAGAAAAGTATATTAAAATATTTCAAATTCGCTTGGTCGCCATGTTCGTTTTGTACTTTACAGGTTTATGAAATATACATAGGTAAACTTGTATCAGTATCCTTTATTAATGTACAAAATTGTATGATGATATCTTTAATAGTTTCGGAGATATAGAATGTCAGTGAAATATTTCGCACAGCCACCATTTTGAGGTTATGTAAACAATTGAACTAAATTAGACTCTAGTGCATTACAATGTGTATAAACATTTGCTGTACCAAGTTTCATTACGTTTGGATAGTTAAATCGCGAGAAATGTCTATTTAAAAGTCTCAATTTCGCTTGACCGCCATGTTGGTTTTGTAGTCACCAGGTTTTTGAAAGTCTCATAGGTGAACTTTTAGTAGTGCCCTTTATCACCGTACACAATTTCAGGGCGATATCGGTAATAGTTTCGGAGTTATTGAATGCTAGTGAAATATTTCGCACAGCCGCCATGTTGGATTGGTGAGACGTAACAAAATTTGAAAGGCACGGTCGAGGTCGCTGGGAATAGTGCTATGAACTTACCGAGTTTCATTGAAATCGCTCCAGCCGTTTAGATTTTATTAGGGGGGGAGACACACACACCTCACACACACACGGACAAAAGGTGATCTCATAAGCCTATTTTTTCAAAATTGAAAATAGGCTAAAAATGAAAATGTGTGTGTTTTTCTCTGAATTTCTACGGAAATTTGAGTTGTTTACGCGTTTCAGACTGTTTTATGATGGATGCGCGCGAAAATAATTTTTTTGTCTGTCTGTCTGTTTGTCTGTGGACAAATTTGTTCCCTTATAGGCCTAACTCGAGAACGGCTGGGTGTATCAACGTCAAATTTCGTACAGATATCCATCAGAGGCACGACACTAATCATTGATGTAACTCTTCTCCGTACCTCTCATAAAAGGGGGCCTTCCCCCTTAAAATACATGCTGAAATAGTCGTAGAAGGACGAGACAAAACTCATTTTCAGCCCCTCAATGTGAGAGACAAAACTCGGGTCCCCGAAAACCACATTTTAAGGACCGAAGACCAACCGTTTTTGAGATATTCCCAGAAGACTAGTTTAATTTAACAAGTAGTTCCGTGAAGAACTATACAGCCTATTTTCATATATCCTACTTATGTTAATTGCCACTATCAACATACACAATTTCAGTTTGATTGCTGCAATAGATACGTAGATATTGAGAACCGACTAAATATTTCGGATGGTCGCCATGTTGGATTTTATATATGTAGGTCCTAGAGTTATGTACTGTTACATGCAGATTATTGTGAACGTGTAGTATTCAAACTTCAATCGCATAATTAGGACACAAGAAAAAACAAGGAGATTTAAAATTTTTTCACAGCTGCCATCTTGAGGTTATGGAAACAATAGAAATAAATTAGATGCCAGTGGATTAACATTCGGATAAAGATTTACTGTACCAAGTTTCACTGCACGCGGATGGTTAAATTGCGAGAAACGTCCATGTGAATATTTATAATTCGCGTAACCGCCATGTTGGATTTGTGATCACCAGGTTATTTAAAGTCCTATAGGTGAACTTAAGTTCATAGCCCCTATGAACATTAAAAAATGCAGTTTGATTGCTAGAATAGATTCGTAGATATTCAGTATCGTCTAAATATTTCGGATGGTCGCCATGTTGGATTGTTAAATGTATAGGCCATAGAGTCATGTACTATTAAAGGAAAATTATTGCGTAGGTTCATTATTCAAACTTTCACTTCGATCGCATGACTACATCACAAGAAATAAAAACTTAATTTTAAAATTCGCACTGCCGCCATCTTGAAATTATGTAAACAATTGAACTAAATTAGATACCAGTGGATTACAATGTGTATAAATATTTCCCGTACCAGGTTTCAGAGCGCTTGGAACATTAAATCGCGAGAAAGGTCTATTTAAAATGTTCAAATTCGCTTGGCCGCCATGTTCGTTTTGTAGTTAACCGGTTTTTGAAAATCTTATAGATGGACTTCCAGTAGTGCCCTTTATCTCCGTACAAAATTTTAGGGAGATACCGCTAATAGTTTCAGAGATATAGAATGCCGGTGAAATATTGCGCACATCCGCCATCTTGTGATTATGTAAACAATTGAACGAAGTTAGATGTCGGTGCATTATAATGTATATAAACATATACTGTACCAAGTTTCATTGAGTTTGGTTGGTCAAATCGCGAGAAACGTCTATTTAAAAGTCGCAAATTCGCTTGGCCGCCATGTTGGTTTTGTAGTTACCAAGTTTTCAAAAGTCACATAAGTGAACTTATAGTAGTTCCCTCTATCACCATAGAAAATGTCAGGGTAATATCTGTAATAGTTTCGGAGATATTGAATGCTGGTGAAATATTTCGCACAGCCGCCATGTTGGATTGGTGAGTCGTAACAAAATTTGAAGGGCACGGTCGAGGTCACCGGGAATACTATGAACTTTCCGAGTTTCATTGAAATCGCTCCTGCCGTTTAGATTTTATTAGGGGGGGGACACACACACGAATCACACACACACACACACACGCACACACACACGGACAAAAGGTGATCTCATAAGCCTATTTTTTCAAAATTGAAAATAGGCTAATAAACTAATGAACGAATGCAAGCCAGTAACCATGCCAACGGATTCTCATTGCTGTAAGACGCAATGCAATTCCATTAATTACATTAGTGTGAAAGTTTGCAAACGGCTAGATGGTTATCACGGAACCAAATTAAGCCGTAAAATTCATCAATACGTATAATGCGCTTAAGGGGATCAAGGGGTACTCTAGAATTTTTTCACGCGATTTACACCTGCGGGTGTGGTACGGCAGGTCTATTATATTCCTATCCCCATATTATTCATTCATTCATTCATTCATTTCGTATAGGCCATCTATGGACCGTGTCATTCCAACCGTCTCCTACTGGCTTTTATGTTTGCCCTGTACGCCCGCATTCGTTCTCGGTGGATTTCCTTCCTTTCCTGGGTCCATATCTTTCCCGTTTTCAGCTTCGGTTTTTCTTGTAAACCTTTACAAGCTTGAAGTTTCCTATTGAGTGGGGCGCGCTCCTGAATGTCTGTTGGTGTAATCCCCACTTCTTTCAGATCTTTATCCAGTTCAATGCACCAGGCCCATTTTGTTTTCCTCTCCTGAAAGTAAGTTATGTTGCGGTTGGTCAGTCTCGCTGGGCTCATTCGTTTCACATGCCCAAAAAATGGTAACCTTCTCTTCCGGATGACGTTGCTTATCTTCTCCACATGAGTATATAGGTCATGGTTATGCCGTCTTCTGTATTCCCCATTGTCTTTGATGGAACCCAATATATTTCTCAAAATGTTCCTTTCTTTGGCCTCCAGTTTCTCGACCGAGCCTTTTTTGTTCATCGTGAGGCATTCAGAAGCATGCAAGACCTCCGGACGGATGACACTGCAGTAATGTTTTAGTTTTGCGTTGAAGGATATTGACCTTTTCTTATAAATGTCCTTAGTTAAATGGTAGGCCATTTCCATTTTGCTCATGCGTGATGTGAATGCTTCTTTCTCTGATAATATCCCTTCCCTGACCCGTTCTGAAAAGAAAAGTACATGGCCATTGGCTGAATTAAAAATATAAAATATAGGTGTTATAATTTCTCCCTATATTATATTATTATTAGTATTATATTAAGGCGTACAACGACGAGATAAATCCCCTTGGTACCAGCAACAAAACTCGGGGGCCCTAAAGGGTCCTCGAAAACTACATTATAAGGCTCTAAATCCAACAGTTTCTGAAATATTCCCAGAAAACAAATTTAATTTAATTTAACAAACTAATGAAGGAATGCATATCGGTAACCATGAGAACATTATCTCAAGGGGTGGCATACAACTTTCCTTCTATTTCTGTAAGAAGCAATGTCACTCCATTTATCACATTTCTGTGAAAGTTTGCAAATGGCTATAAGGTTATCACGGAACTAACGTAGACCGTATAATTCATCAATGCAATTATGGGGGTGAAGGGGTAACCTAGAATTTTTTCATGCAATTTTCACGTTCGACATATAGTGCAGAAGGTCTATTATATCTCCAAACAGCAACATTATTTTCAAAAATTCCTGAATTGAATCAGCATTTTTTGCGGCTTTTAGGAATTTGGGCAATTTGAGGCTAAAGAACCTGAATTTTCATGTACCACAAGCCTTTATAATTTATGAAAGGGGTCTTCCTGAGTATGGGCACCTAGCACAACGTAGAGGGTCAGTTTTTATGTGACGTGTATTGCGTTTCGTCTACAAGGCTTTCAAATGTATTTCACGTCAGGAAGTACAGGTTAGGTGAATTTAGTGTGAGAGCACATTTTAACTTTTTTTTTCGACATACGCGTTCATCGTAAGGATAATTTTATTTGATACTGTGTGGTAGTTATACCCATATTTGGATATCTGGGTAATATGTTGTAGACAATAGAATTGTCTGTCTGTCTTTCTGTGTATCTTTATGTACGCCTATACCTCGTGTTCGGATGCTTGGTGCATCGTAAAATTAGGTATCAGAGTCAATACACCAATCATTTATAAAACTCTTCACCGTACTTTTCATACAGTAGAAGGGTGGATATAGAGAAAAACGTCTCAATATATGCTAAAATAGGCGAAATATAAAAATTATCCTAGAAGGACGACCAAAGCATAAGTTGCGCTTCTCAATGTGAGACCCAAAATTCGGGAATCTATAAAGGGTCTCCGAAAACTACATTTTAAGGGCCTTAAATAAACAGTGTGTATGTGATATTCCCAGTAAACTAACTTCGTTCTGATAAACTTGAAGGAATGACAAACTGCTAACCATTGCAACAGTAGCTCAATTGATAATGTCTGGTGTTAACAACGAACACCGTTCGAAGAACAGGTACTTCTGCTAGTTAATTATAATTGTAATAATACAAATGTTTAATACTTCAGTCATAATATTAATTCTAAAATTTAAAATTGCCCATGTTAATTGTTCCTGAATTGTGCTACCATAGTTAGTTATTGTTGTAAATAAATTGAAAAAACGGGGTCGGAATAACGAGAGCATCTGCCTTTATTAACACAGATAAATAGATACACATATTAATAAAGTTAAATTCAGAGGTGGAAGCCTAAAGGTGAAAAAAGCCTACCAATAATAAAACAAAAAATAAATTAAAATAATAATTATAATAATAAACAAAAATATATAGAATACAAAAATGAGACGTTTAAAAGAGAACACGTTCTTTGAGTAGTAAATACATACTTGAGAATTAGATTGTTGACCCTAACCCATTTTCACAAAAAAAAACTTATGGCGAGAACAACAGCCACTACGTCATCGGCTAATACAAGATCGAGTTTATTCTGCGAAGCAAAGTTTCCTCGTAATTCAACAAGAACTGAAACCGTTCACACTCAGCCTTGTGAGGCAAAACTGAGAAGAAGCTGGTTTGATTCCTACCACGGCCATCCTGGAAGTGGTTTTGCATAGTTTTCCACTTCTACTCCTGGCAATAGGCGGGATGGTACCTAAATGAAGGCCACGGCCGCTTCCAACCCAAATCCCACGTACACGGGGCTACATGGCCAATATGCCGCAGAGTCTCTAAAGAATCAACATCAACAACAACAGACTATACTGCGGACAGCTTCCTACACAAATCCTTCCTCATTTGCAAGTACATACACCAGTAGGCCTACAGACATCACACTGTCACAGGTTATCAGACTACTTATACACACACCACGGGCGATGTCACCAAGCTCCTGATGAATCAACAACAACAACAACAACAACAAGGTTTGATGCCAACCCACAACACACCGAAAAAATGTAACTATGGGTATATTTCGTCATTATACACCTCATCGGGGATAAAAACTAAGTTAGTGGTGAAATCTCAAAATATTTGACAGAAAGTTTCATTCATTTACCGATATTTCCAATGAAGAATAGTTTAAAAAGAAACTGTTGGATTGATGAATTCATATTGAAGTTTTTTCCAGTCAGAATGGATCGTTGTTTTGGAACTTCTTTGGTGATCATCCCCGTGTACTTGGGTGTGCGTTTTGTTTTTGACTGATAACCTGTGTTTCTGTGGTAACTGTGTGTATCTGTAATTTTTCGGGTCAATCATCGGGTAGGTGTCATAGGACTTGAAATAAGGTCCTATCCCGGAATTTACCTGGAGGGAGTATGGAAAAACGCGGGATAAAATCACACTCAGTATAGTCGCTGTCAGCGCCAGGATTCGAACCTCCAATCTTCCTATTTGCTGCAGCTCCCCAGTGCAGTGATGGTGAGCGATTTAACTCACACCCGTACACCACGGGGTTCAATAATACTATAATAATAATATTATTATTCTTGCTGTCGTTTCGGCCATCTACGGACCACGCTATTTCAACTGCCCTTTTCCATGTCTTTGCCTTAACGTTCGCCCAGTGTTCCCGCATTCATTTCCTATGCTGTTCCTTCCTCGCATCAGTCAGTGTCTTGCCAGTTTTCAGTTTTGGCTATTCTTGGAATCCATGATGTTCTTGGAGGTTCGACTTTAGTGAAACACGTTTCTGGATATCATAATATTATTATTAGTAATAATAATAATAATAATAATAATAATAATAATTTGCAAAAGAAGACTCTCCTTTTATGGCCACTTAACACGAATGAACTCTGGAAGATTGTCCAATCGAATCTGTGCCTACTTTGTGGGAAAGAAAACCTAAGGGATCTGGTTTACAGAGGTGGAAAAAGACCTACAAGAACTGGGGATATCACATGAGGACATCTTGGAACGTGACTCTTTGAAGAAGAAACTTGGGGAGATACAGAGTTTTCAGCCAAAACCTATATTGAAAACCGGCAAGAAGTGGACCGAAGAACGGAAGGAAGCTCACCGAAGAAGAATGCGTGAATACTGGGCCAATGTGAAAGAAAGAGGGAAAAGGCAGTTGAAATAACGTGGTCCATAGACGACCGAAACGATTATAACATAATAATAATAATTATTATATTGATAATGTTATTGGTGTTAAGTCCCTTTTATCTACTGTGGCTTTTAGAGACGCCAGAGTGCAGAGGACCTTAAACGTGCCAGTAATTCTACTGACATGGCTCCCTCGCATTTGCGCCCCCTCAAATGCCAACTGGTTGCGCCAGGATTCGATGCTTGGGTACAGCAGGCGAGAACGTTACCGCTTACTGTGAGTTGCGCAGCCAGTTGCCGCGGGGTACAGGGTATTTAAATTGAAGGGTTAACGCGGAACTACAGTTTTAGCACTAAGCGTATGTTGTAGGTCATCAGCTGATGTGCTCACATTTAGAGAGCTGCATTAGTAATGAGGTCAGGATGATATAGCCGTGTCTTCCTGTATTGTTCTCAGCACCGCACAGTGATGTAGAGGTTGGTGATAAACCACAACATGGCCACCACGCCCAGTCATTAGACAAATTGCAACTCTTAACTCGCGCGATTAAAATAAATGATTTCAAATATTAATTACCGGTACAGAATTATTCAGAGTTAATTAGTTTGTTAGTGTTGTTTTAAGGTCATCTGCCCCTCTTAAAAATATAACATTATACAAATTAAGACGAATTTTGTATTTAGAGTTGTGTGCCTAATTATGATTTAACAAGAAGTTCCGTGACGAACTAAAGAGCCTACTTTTCTTAAAATTTAAGATTCATGCCAATAATTAATCTATATGGATCTATCTAGAATAATGACGAAATTAAGTTGGCAATATCGAAATTTCTAATTAGTTCAAAATACTGTATACCTGGAAATGTGTAGCCTAATAGAGAACTACAGTTGGCAGCCCTGTTGGCTGAAAATATTTTTAGTTCCATCTCTTAAGGTACAGAATACAAAATTTGGTTGAAGTCAAATGGATAGCATGGACGTTACATGCAGTTAAACATTGGATCCAACAGCGCGCGTAAAGTCATGTTGGCAACAATGGCATACATGTATTGGTCAGAAATAATCTCAAATAATCTGATCTATTGTTGAGTCAATTCTGAATGAAATCCATTAGTTAGTATAGAAGTTACATGCATTTTATAATTGGACCTATCAGCAGGCTTAGAATCATGTTGGCAGCACTGGCGTAGGCCTATATTAGTTACATCAAATTAACCTAGAATGCCAGGTACTATACGCGTGCAAAGTTTAGAGCTATTGGCTTGCCTACTTTCTGATATATTGATATGAGGGAAACATAAATAGAGACAGCATTTATTAACAGTTGGCAGCCCTGGTTAGTCTTAAGAATCGGCATAGTCATATCTGTTATGGTACACATAGCACACACGAAATTTGGTTGAAATACAAATAATAGTATAGAAGTTACATGTATTTAAAATTGGACCTCTCAGCAGGCTTAGAATCATGTTGGTAGCACTGACGTATATAAAATACTCCAAATTAATATAGAATGTCAGGTACTATACGTGTGCATAGTTTAAAGCTGTCGGCTTGCATACTTCCTGATATATGGGCATTTGGATTTTAAAAAATGAGAGCATTTATCAACAGTTGGCAGCCCTGGAGGGTCTTAAGAATACGTTCAGTCATATCTGTATATGTACACATAGCACATACGAAATTTGGTTGAATTCCAATTGATAGTGTAGAAATTATATGCATTTAAAAATTGGACCTATCAGCAGTCTTGTAATCATTTTGGCAACACTGCCATGTATGGCCTCCTGGAAATTAAACTGCAATATTATTATCTATAGGTGTGCCAATTTTGAAATAGCTCCCATTCATACCTTCAAAGATATCCAACGTGGAACTCAAATTTCAATTGCGATTTTTCAGCAGTTGGTAGCACTGACATCATTTTCAAATATGTCCGTGAGTTATTCAGGTATAGATCTTTACTCCTACCAAATTTTGTTTCGATTGCTCCAATTGTTTAGGCGTTGATAGGGACACACACACACACAGCCAGCCAGCCAGACAGACAGACAGACAGAAGGACAGACAGACAGACAGACAGACACACATTTGCCCGATCTCATAAGTCTACTTTTTCCTCATTTTTATAAAATGTGAAAAGTAGGCTAAAAATATGGCAAGAATTAATAAAACCAATAATTATAGACTGATAATGAACAATAATGCAGCAGGTACTTTGACCACAAAAAACGCGATGAAAGCCGAATCCAAGCAGCCGAGATGAAGTTCCTTAGAGGAATAATTGGGAAGACATGGAGGGATAAAATCAGAAATGTGGACATTAGGGAGAGAACTGGGTTCTCAAAAAAGGAAGACAAGATAGAGACCAGTAAGCTGAAGTGGTACGGACACATGATGAGAAAGGAAGAATATAGAGTACCAAAAAGAATATTTGTGGAGAAAATACCAGGAAGAAGACCACGAGGAAGGCCCACAAAGAGGTGGATAGATACGGTGAAGGAAAGCATAGAGAAAAGAGGAATAAAAGAAAAAGAAGTATGAAAGAAGGAAATGAATGGTGGAGGGATAGACAACTGTGGAAGTCCTTGATTCGCAACCCGACCCAGGGAACTGGAAACGGGAAATGAAGAAGAAGAAGAAGAATGAACTAGAATAGAGGGAATATGGAGGAAAAAGTCATCCCAGGAAATATATTGTCATTCTGAAAAAAATCTCTCACACTTTTCAGAAAAGACGCTTGAAATTTTATGGACACATAATCAGAATGAACAACAACAGACTAACTGAAAGAGTTCTCAACATGGCCCTTTCATTAAGAACCAATTGAAACAGTTGTTGTTGTTGTTTGAGTCTTCAGTCTTTTGACTGGTTTGATGCAGCTCTCCATGCCTCTCAGTCCTGAGCTAATCGTTTCATCTCTACATAGCTACCACACCCTACATCCGAGGCAATCTGTTTAACATATTCTAACCTTGGTCTACCCCTACAGTTCTTGTCCTCGACCGTTCCTTCCATTACTAAGCTTGCTATTCCTGGGTGTCTTAGTATGTGTCCTACCAACCTATCTCTACTCTTCATTAGCAGTCACCAGAGACATCTCTCCTCTCCCTCTCATCTTAATACCTGATCGTTTGTAACCCTATCTAGACATCTGATCTTCATCATTCTCCTGTAACACCACATTTCAAACGCTTCAATTCTCCAGGAAATAAACGTCTCAGAAGACATTGTACGTGACAGTAGTAAATTCAGGACCAAAGTCGACAATGGCCAATTTGCTGACAAACCTAACACCGGAGGCACTATAACGAAGAAAGAAACTCAGCGAGAAGATGAAGAGATTTTGGGAGGAAAAGAAGGGCAACCGGGTTCAATCGTGCTCATGAGTAGGACATAACGATGTATAAAGAAAACAAGAACTATAAAGAAAAACAAGAATTACAGAAGACAAAAATTCATAATTTCAAAACAGAACAACTTTTTGGAGTAAATCTACACTTGAAAATTTATATTGGTGGCCCTAACCCACTCTCACTTACCAAGCGGATGTCGAGATCAGCAGCCACAGACATTGGTTGTGCCCTGAAGGCCATTACTCAACACCAATCATACCGCAGTGGATTCCATGTCACAGCCATGAATGAGACTGAGACATCCGTGAAAAGCCACATTTTACTCTACCGTGGTCTCCATAGTCTCTTAACCTCCTGACATGCTGCGTGGCTCAGCGGTAACGTTCTCGTCTGCTGTGCTCAAGGTTGCAGGATCGAATTCTAGTGCAGACAGCTGATATTTAAGGGTGTGCAAATGCGAGAGAGCCGTATCTTTAGATTTACTGGCTTGTTTAAAATCCCCTTCTGGATAAATTTTCGGCACCCCGGCGTCTCTAAAGTTTCAGTAGTTAAAAGGGACGTAAACCAATATCATTATATTAACCTCCTAAGCTGGGGAAAAGTACTTCTCAATTTTATGTTGTTGTTATTAATAATTCACTTTAGGGGCTACGGAGATCTTGGTAATCAACCCCGTGTACTTGGGTGAGTGTTGAACTTGTCTGAAAACCTGCGTTTCGCTGATATCTGTAGTTGTGTGGGTAACTGTATTAGGGATGAGGTAGGTGCCTCGGGACTTGTTGTAAGGTACAATCCCTGTATTTGCCTTGAGGGAGTGCGGAAAACCGCGGGGAAAACCACACTCAGAATAGCCAATGTCAGCGCTGGATTTGAACCTCCGATATCCAAACTTTCTGCAGCAGCCCTCGCCACCGTGGTGCACGAGATAACGAGCACGTCTACGGCGAGATCACTCAATCTTCTCTCTGTCAAGGTGATGTCTGGTATTTTCTGACAACAGTAGGATCAGAGGTTATCGTTCTATTCCAGCAGAGCTTGTATTTTTTGATTATCATCATCATTAATATTGTTATTATTATTATTATGAAACCTTGTCATAATTAACATAATAGCAACGCCATCACCCCATGAAACGTGTTTATATTACGCATTACAATGCATACTTACGAGTCCTGCTTCAAAATCATCACATTATTGGGTTGAAAAGGCCATTACTGCAAATGAATAATAAATAACTGAAATGTAAATCAGCTCCCATAGCTGGAAATATGCACGTAGAAACAAAACAGTGATATGCACAGCATAATGTATTGCTGCTCAAACAATGACATTCCCGTGCTTCAATTTCAAGGAGGACGAAACCGAAATATACAGTACGTACGAATATAAGCATACACCAAATCAACAGTTTTTCTAATATAATAAACATACTGGTTGGGTGGTTGGTTGGTATCATAGTTTAGGGGCTGCGACTACGCGGCCATGTAGTACCGTGTACTTTGGGTGTGGGTAGAATTTGTCTGATAAGCGGTGTTAATTGTGATGGCTGTATTAGTGTGTGTTATATGTGATTCAGGTAGAAGGACTGCAGACGATCAATTTTTCAAGTAGTTCCTCCTTTTGCCACCAAATGCTACCGTCCACGACACCTAGCCGCGGACTTGGCTACTAGATTCCATCGCAGCCAGCACCTGGCGACGAACGTTGGAACTAATATATCGTTATCAAACTAACCTACAAATTTTAGCTTCCACAAGTCTAGTTAGAGGAAGGTTCTTTTTCATGCGATTTTCTTTAGCGTATGGCTTTTAGTACCGGGAGTATCCGAGGACATGTTCGGCTTGCCAGAGTTTGCAGCTTCTTCTATGCGGACACCCATAGAGTGAGCTACAAGTACTGTCGTGTGTGAAGTGTTGTCTGGGGAGGAAAAGTGCCAATGTAAGGAAGAGGAATTGGAAGGTAGCAGCTGTGGCCTATAGTTAGGGACCAAACCCGGCATTTGCCTGGAAGGGATGGGATTCGGACCTCCTCGCCTCCCGGATGTGAGCGACTGCCTGCAGCCACGCAGTAACAACCACGGCTAACTCAAACGATTTTCATGCCATAAATCTAAGACGTGGGACCGCCGGTTTTACTTCCCCTCCGAAGGAAGGCGTACTGAGGGATTTTAGTGCTCTTAAAAAATCCGACGACTTCGGCCTGGTTTGAACCCATAATCTTGATCATAGAAGTTCAGCATACTACCAACTACGCCACCAATGCCGCTTAATAAACATGCTAAATATATAAAACACTGCCAAACCTACAGTGATACCCACATACAGTTTCTGCTCTCTAAAAACAAAACACAAGAAAACCCGTCAGAAAACTTAGCATCATCATAATCATTTACTAAGGGCAAAATCTTGTCGCTGCATCCACGTTTTACGGTTTTCTGCCAGTCTCTGCCATAAGAACCACATGCCAGTTATCCAATGGAGTTCTTGATGTACGACATCCTTGGACGTCCCCTAGATTTCTTTCCCAATACTTTGCCCCGAAAATGGTTTCGAGAAGATGCTCGTGCCTTAATACTTGTGCAAGGAACTTTGTTTTCCTCTTCTATATGGTTTTTAATAAACATCGATCCTCCTTCACGTCCTGAAGAACATGATCATTCGTTTTCCTGTCCAACCAATTGGTTCTTGTCATTCTTCTCCAAAACCACTTTTCTGCAGCCTTAGGTTTCGCATCCATACAATAAGACACTCCAAACAAAGGTCTTAAGAAAAGACTTTCTAGTCCTCAAAGCAAGGTGATTATTTAGCAATAAGTTTCGGAAGGCATGGTTTACTACCACTATTGTTCTCGTGATTCCTGACAGGCACTTGTTATTAGAGGTTCTGTGATTTGTTCAATTGCAGTGTTATTCACTTTTAGCCTATGTTTGTTAGCCTATTTTCAATTTTGAAAAAATAGGCTTATGAGATCACCTTTTGTCCGTGTGTGTGTGCGTGTGTGTGTGTGTGAGGTGTGTGTGTGTGTCCCCTAATAACTTTTGAACGGCTGGAGCGATTTCAATGAAACTCGGTAAGTTCATAGCAATATTCCGGGCGACCCCGACCGTGCCCGTCAAATTTTGTTATGTCTTACCAATCCAACATGGCGGCTGTGCGAAATATTTCACCAGCATTCAATATATCCGAAACAATTACCGATATCACCGTGGAATTTAGTACGGTGATAAAGGGAACTACTAGAAGTTCACCTATGTGACATTTGAAAACCTGGTAACTACAAAACCAACATGGCAGTCAAGCGAATTTGCGACTTTTAAATAGACGTTTCTCGCGATTTAACCAACCAAACGCAATGAAACTTAGCACAGTGTATGTTCATACACATTGTAATGCACCGACATCTAACTTCGTTCAATTGTTAAGATAACGTCAAGATGGCGGCTGTGCCAATTATTTCACTAGCATTCTATATCTCTGAAACTATTACCGGTATCACCATGAAATTTGGAACGGAGATAAAGGGCACCACTGGAAGTTCATGTATGTGACTTTCAAACACCGGTGAACTACAAAACGAATATGGCCGCCAAGCGAATTTGAAAGTTTTAAATAGACTTTTCTCGCGATTTAATGATCCAAACTCAACGAAATATCGTACAGCAAATGTTTATACACATTGTAATGCACTGCTATCTAATTTAGTTCAATTGTTTACATAACCTCAAGATGGCGGCTGTGCGAATTTCGAAAATTAAATTATTATTTCTTGTGTTCTAATCATGCGATTGAAATCAACATTTGCATAATGAACGTACACAATAATCATCATCTAAGAGTACATAACTCTATGGCCTGCATTTATTAAAATCCAGCATGGCGACCATCCGAAATATTTAGACGGTTCTCAATATCTACTAATCTACTACAGCAATCAAACTGAAATTTTGTAAGTGTATAGAGGCTATAAGCATAAGTTCACCTACGGGACGTTCAATAACCTAGCGAGCACAAATCCAACATGGTGGCGACGCGAAATTTAAAGATTGAAATGGACGCTTCTTGCGTTTTAACCATCCGAGCGCAGTGAAACTTGATACGGTATATACTTATACAAATTTTAATCGACTGGCATCTAATTCATTTAAATTATTTTCATAACCACAAGATGGCGGCTGAGTGAAATTTTAAAATCTCGCTTTTATTTCTTGGGTCCTAATCATGCGATTGAAGTTTGAATAAAACACCTACACAATAATCCTCATGTAATAGTGCATAAATCTAAGGCCTACAATGTAGAAATCCAACATGGTGACCATCCAAAATATTTAGACGGTTCTCAATTTCTACGAATCTATTACAGCAATCAACCTGACAATTTGTATGTTGATAGAGGCAATTAATATAAGTAGGATATATGAAAATAGGCTATTTAGTTCTTCACGGAACTACTTGTTGTAGTTGTAGACTCCTTTTTGTCAACTTACCAAGTGTCGTAATTATTACTGAAAAATATTTGTCTTTCATATTTTGATCTGATGATGCTCGCTTGACGAGAAAAACATGTCATCCCTTCGATTATGACTTCTTCTTCTTCTTCTTCTTCAATAGACCTTAATAATATATGTAAATATTAACCCTTTTAGTGCCAGGGGGCATATAATGTCGGCCGACGGTGGTTTTGCTAAAAAAAAGCAACAGGCTAATCTATCGGCCCTGTTTTTATATTTTCTGATTAATATTTCCAACCACGCAGTGCTGCCACTATTGTAACTAAGACAACGTAGGAATAGTTTTCTCTCTAGATATATCTATGCATTTAAGTTTTATAAATAACTGAATTCTTTGAATCAGCTGACTTCCCGCGCATTTTATCTTCTGAAGTAGTATTTATTTCCGTTCGTACTTGGAGCTAATTAAAATACGTAGAAGTAAATATGTCTAGTTAGTCCTTTGTAGGAAGAGGATATTGTTATAAACGCTTAGTGAAATGTATGAGAGTACATTTTAGACTAATGAAAACGACTTAGACATATTTCCACATTTAATTTGAAGAGAAAAAATAATTTCAAAATTATTTATTTATAATGAAAACAAATACTCAAACGTAAAAATATGATTTCAACCAAAAATAGACAACAGTGAGAGGCAAAAGCAGAAGAATAAGGAGAAGGAGTAGAAGAAGAAGAAGAAGACAAATACAATTTAGATACTAAATTGTGTAAAATATAATATAATTACCGACTCGAGGAGAAGAATTGCAATTTCACTAAACTTGGCATTTTAACATAACCATTCATCAAAAGCTTGGCATCAAAAGGGTTATTCACAAGAAGACTAATTTATTTAATATTACAGTGATTGGAATTATTTTTGTGTTGACTGAAAGCTATAATATTATTGTTAATAAGGCAACACTCTAAAATAGCTTCAACGCTATATTTTCCCCCAATATATTCCAATTGCATTGCGAAGAAGACCACTGGTGGTACGCTCTCCTGAATTAGACCGTGTGACAAATGTGAGTCGCCCACATGAAGAAGATAAGGTAAACTAAGATCTGGAACGTGGGAGCATGCACCAACGCATGAGAACGTTAAGCTAGGACGTGCAAGACATCTGCTGACCCCACATTGTTTACATTGCTGAGTTCGTTATCACTGGGACAAGAACTTGTACTGCACGGAAGTGAGCACGAATCGCGATCTCATGTGGTAAATAAACCCCGACTCTCTCAAATGCGTAATTGGTAGCAAGCTGAGCTTCCATGCCCAAGATCGCGGGTTCAAACCCGGCCGAAGTCGTCGGAATTCTTTAAGAGCGTTAAAGATCCCTCAGTATGCCTTCCTTCGGAGGGGAAGTAAAGCCGGTGGTCCCATGTCATAGATTTATGGCATGTTAAAGAACCTTCCACTAATTACACCTGTGTGAAGCTAAATTAAAGGTTACGTTTAAACAACGCTCTTAGGTTCCTACGTTCGTCGCCAGGAGCCAACTGCGGTGGCGTCTAGTAGCCAAGTTTTGAACTAGTAGTCGTTGACGTTGGCGTTTGGCTGCAAAACTAGGAACTACTTGAAAAATTCAATGTCTGCAGTTTTTACTTGAATTAAAAACAGATAACACACACTAATACAGTCATCACAATTAACACCGGTTATCAGACAGACTATACACACACACCCAAAGTACACGGGGCTACATGATCGCGTTGTCGCAGCACCTAAACTGAGGAACCAACCATCACTCAAATGTAAAGCGATAAATTGACCTCACTCGCACGGACCTTCATTGTTACCATATTTTTTATTAGTTGTACATTGCTAGGTCGTAGTTCAAGGAATCCTTTAATATCAAGAGATAAACAATTAGTTTCTTAAAGAACTAATACAGGAGCAGATGACCTCGTAGTTCCTCCCCTTAAAACAACAATAACTAACTAACTATCTAAGAACAAATACAGCCCATTTTCATATATTTTACTGTCTATTTTCATCTCAAAACTCTTCCTTCAATTAAACAGCCTCTCCATGTGATGGACTAACTAACGTTTTGATTATTGACCTATACTGTGATAAAGTAGGAGGTGGATTCGGTGGCGTAGTCGATAGCACGCTAAACGGCTATGCCCAAGATCGCAAGTTTAAACCCGGCCAAAGTCGTCGGATTTTTAAGAGCGTTAAAATCCTTCAGAATACCTTCCTTCGGAGGGGAAGTAAAAGCCGGCGGGCCCATTTCATAGATTTATGGCATGTAAAAGAACCTACTACTACAATTGTTAGGGTGTAGCTAAATTCGGAGGTTATTTGGTTGAGAAACGCACTATCAAGTTCCAACGTTCGCCGTTCGAATGACAGTGGCGTCTGGTAGCGAAAATTGGAATTAATTGAACTGTCATTCATCTTCATTCATTTCATGTCTCATCAACTACACTCGTGAGTTTGGCATCATGAAGGGCATCCGGACGTAGAAACCATCAGCTACGTGCAATGTCATATCATCTCATTCCCGACCCCATTGGAAACGGGATTAACAAGGGGTTCACATAGATGGCTCCCACAAGATTAGTCTACGAGTTAGCAAAGGAAATCTTCTTCATCGAAGACCTCAGAATGAAAGTACCTTTGCCGGCTACACGATCCTCTGCTGATTTCTTGGAGTCTAGAAGAGCAAAGAGACGAGAGATAGATCCAGACTTTTGTATCACTGATGTCATGATGGACAGAACATGGTCTAACGAGAATCAAGATCAAAGACACATAATAACGAGACTCGCCATTCACGGATTCCATCATAAGATATGCTCCAACGGATCCTTTCATAGTCCGAATGACAATTTTGTTTGTATTCTATGCAACGAAAGGTGTACGAGGTACTATATTACGACGTGCCGCAAACGATTAAAATCATTAAGGGATTATAGTCCATGTGAGATCTGTGCTGGACAAAACGGAGGTAGACAGGTTTTTCTCCGGGTACTCCGGTTTTCCCTGTCAAAGATTTCATTCCAGCAACACTCTCCACTAGCATTTCATTTCATCTGTCATTCATTTAATCATTTCCCCAGAGGAGTGCGTCAGGCCTCGGCAGCCGGCACAGTCCATATCCTCGCCGCTAGATGGGGGCTTCATTCATTCCATTCCTGACCCGGTCGGAGACTGGAAGCAGGCTGTGGATTTTCAAGGGATTATAGTAAAAAGTAATGCCCATTCGGGTGATCCTTTTCCTTTATTGTGTTTTCAGTTAGGATGTACTGTTTCTGTTTCAATAAAGGAAATCTTTAATATTTAAAGATAGACTGTGATAAAATATGAGGCAGCATAAATAAACACATAGCCTACCTCAATATTGCTTGCCACGGTGGGTGTGTGATTATAGTGTCGGACTACCAACCCCCAAGCTTGCAGGTTCGCTCCTGGCCATGGTAAGTGATTTTTGAAAGGAGACAAAAATCACGATACTCATGCCATACGTTGTTGGCATGTTAAAGAATCCATTTGAATTCAGTATGCCCTATTCATAATGGCAAAATTAATCTCGGGATTTTCCGCCAACACAAAGTTCCTCATTTTTCTACTATAGAGCATCCAGCGTTTAGAAAAGACTGTGGAGCCTTATGGCGACAGTGTTGCTAATTCTAGGCAGAGGTAGCGCTGACGTCATACGTTATGTTCACCCGCTTCGAGTACTGTGCTTTCATAAGTTAGCGAGACAACAACAACCCCAGCAGCTACCTGAAATGGAACACGACCAGGAAGGAGCAGTTTTGCAGGTGTTAACGGATTGGACCAGTATTAAGGATACTGTATGCGAAGAGAACCAATAACGACATTCATTTCGTTGTGATATGACGCATTACTGATTGACAGATGTCGAGAGCACAACCCTTCCTTCCTTCTCGGATGTATGCAGACGTTGTTAACAATTTTTATGTCAGCAATACTGTTGATCATCACCTCTTTAGTTATTAGTTAGGCTGTAATTTAGTTTCTTTCAATTTTATTCTTGTTGTTTTGTTTCGATTAATATTTGTAATATTGTAGTGAGTTGGCCGTGCGGTTAGGGGCGCGCAGCTGTGAGCTTGCATTCGGGAGAGAGTGGGTTGGAACCCAACTGTCGGCAGCCATGATTCGATCGAACAGAAAATAAAACTGACACAGCACAGTAACACCAATGACGGATAGTGCTTCAGAACTTATGTTGTCGGCGGAACTGAGCACGTGCTCCACTCCGTGCGAGCATGCAGCACAGGACGAGGCTCTTCTTTCCAGCGTGCTAACCTCGAAAATTTTTAAATTACTAAGACGTAATATAAGCGATACTTGTACGCAATAACAAAGGTAATCAGTTGGGAGATAATTGTAGGAAGCTATTATGACGAAAAATATATATGTTCAGAGTTCCTTCATGATAAAAGGTGAGGCAACAAAACCAGTGTAGGGGGGATTTCCGTTAAAAGTAAAAGCCCATAAGGCCCACAGTCTTTTCTAAACGCTGGATGCTCTTATAGAAAGCGGTATAGCGTCAAGAAGCTTAGATATCGAACCTCCTTGACTTTCATAGCGCTGCAAGGAATATTAAATTCGACACGCAACCTGCCCTCTGGGTGTCAATTAACAAAGCTTGCACTCGGCACCCGAGGACATACGATATTATTATTATTATACCTCAAAATTGAAAACATTGACAATGAACAAAATTAAAAGTACAATCTTAATAGGAGTCTCGGTATGAACGTCGTTGTTGTTGTTGTTAGTTTGTTAGTTCATTTGAGGGGCTTGGAACATCTTGGTCATTAGCCCCGTGTAGTTGGATGTGTGTTATACTTGTCTAATAACCTGTATTTCTGTGATGACAGTACGAGAAGCGTAAGTAACTATATTAGGAACAGGCTGGCTGCGTGGCTCAGCGGCAACGTTCTCGCCTGCTGTTTCCAAGTTTTCAGGATCGAATCCTGGCACAGCCAGTTAGTATTTGAAGGTGCGCAAATGCGAGGGAGCCATGTCAGTAGATTTACTAGCACATTTAAGATCTCCTTCGGGGCGAAATTCCGGCACCCCAGCATCTCTAAAACCCGCAGTTGTTAAAAGGGACGTAAAACCAATAACATTATCATTATTATTAAATCAGGGACAGGGAAGGGGTAGGTACCCCGGGGAAGGTACTGATGATGATGATGATAATTGTTGCTTTATGTGGCCTGACATCAAGGCTATCGGCCCCTAGATTGAGGTACCATCCCAGCAATTACCAGGACGGAGTGTGGAAAAGAACGGAGAGAAAACAGACTTAAGATAGCCTATGTCAGTGCCAGGATTAGAACTTGCAATCTCCAGACTTTCTGTAACTTATCTGTCTACGCGGCCATGATGCACGATTTAGCGAGACTACGGCTGCGCCACATTGTACCAGCATGTACACCCAGACCACAAAAGGATGGCTTCTAGTGACACATACATGAGAGATTTATGCGCGTTTCAATGGCGAACACTGCTATGGTTCAGAGCCTGACCATTTAAATCCATTCAATATTAGTGGTCACATGATGAAAACAGCAAATTGCTTGCCATTTAGTTCCCTAATGCCCATTACTTCCGTCGGCATGAGGTCCAACCTGGCTAAAATATGCCCTAGGTCTCATTACTAACTTATTTTAATGAAAGCCTTTCATTTAGCACTGCAAATTGGAGCCACAATTCATGTTACAACACACACATTCAGTTTAAGAGAAGGTCATTTCACCAACAATCGTGTCATCATAACACTGATTGTTACCCCTAAACGTGCCAGTGGTGTGGATCGTTAGTATGATCTATACCTTGACGCTACATTGGCCATCGTAATTTTGTCATCAAATCTTTAATTAGCATTGTGAGTAACTTATCACCGGAACATGAAATGGACAGCGTACTAACGGTTGGTGGGTTCCTCAGTTTAGGGGCTGCGACAACGCCGTCATGTAGCCCCGTGTGTAGAATCAGTCTGATAAACAGTGTTAATTGTGATGACTGTATTAGTGTGTGTTATATGTTTTCAATTCAAGTAAGGACTGCACACATTGAATTTTTCCAAGTAGTTCCTACTTTTGCCGCCGAACGCAACCGTCAACGACTACTAGTTCAGAACTGATTACCAGATGTCAACGCAGTCAACTCCTGGCGACGAATGTCGGAAACTAAGAGCGTTTGTCAAATGTTTAACCTAACCTACAATTTAGCTTCACACAGGTGTAATTAGTGGAAGGTTCTTTAACATGCCATAAATCTATGACATGGGACCGCCGGCTTTACTTCCCCTCCGAAGGAAGGCATACTGAGGGATTTATAACGCTCTTGAAAAATCCGACGGCTTCGGCCGGGTTTGAACCCGCGATCTTGGACATAGAAGCTCAGCATGCTACCGACTACGCCACCGAAACCCCCAGCGTATTAAGGGTGCTCTTACGTGCAATAAAACAGAAAATCACATTATATAGCTTTTAATGACTTGGAAAGTATTCACAAATAATTTTCTGTTGGTGGGTTTCATAAATGAGTCGTCCAGTTGCAAAGCTCGTATAAATCCACTTGTGAATATTGATCATGTCGTAAAATTATTTATTTAATTATTTAATTTAATTTTATTTTATTTTAATTAGATTTTGATTTTATTTTGTTTTATTTTAAATTGTTTCGTTTAATTTTTTGTATAGCTTTTTGTTTTGTTTTATTTTGTTTTTGTTTTTAATTTGTTTATTTTGTTTAATTTTATTTTGCTTTTATTTTGATTTTGTTTTGTTTATTTTTTATTTTGTTTTGTTTTATTTTATTTCCAGAAAACAAACACAAAACAAACAAAAACACGAAGAAAAAAAGCAAAATTCATAAACAAAAGCAAAAGCAGTAACAAAAAACAAGGAACACAAAGCAAAAAGCAAATTTAAAAAAAGCAAAAGCAGAAAACAAACACTAAACCAAAACCAAGAAAGAAAAGAAAAAGTAATATTCAAAAGCAAAAGCACAAAGCAAATACAAAACCAAACACCAAAAACACAAAGCAAAAAAATCACAGTCAGTGTCAAATGACGCATGCTACAAATGATACACATGGTAGAAAGGCTCAGGAGGGCTTCTCGCTTTGCTCGCAGCCCCAGGACTCTTTCAACAGACTGCATTACCCATTAACTTAGGCTTCCCGCGCGGGCACCTCTTTGAGGGTCACGGGAAAAAATGTGTTTCTTGTACTTGTATTAGAGATGTGTTTGGTTGAATAAAGCGTAAATTGTGTACTTTTTGATAGCGGTTTTGTGGCCCATCATCCCAGGCAAGCAGGCGGAAACCTTTGCCTCCCAGTCAGAAGGATCATTTGGCCGTAAATTTGAATTAGTGTAAGGATGTAGTATGAGTGTCCAGATTTAGACAATAGCCTACTCCATGAAGGGGTCATGACTATGCCATATATGTTTGTTTAATGAATAGTGTATCTGACATAAGGGAAGAATACTGATATACAGATTTGTGGAGTGATTTTCTGATTTTTAAAAGGTCGCTCGACGCCAGGCCTCTTTCAACAGACTCCAATAATCATTAGCGTCTGGTTCTCGCTCCCTGCGTGAGCATGACGTCACTTTCCCGCGCAGCTGCATGACGTCACTTCCCGCGCGGCTGCATGACGTCACGTCCGTCACCGTGTCCGTGTCCGTAATGAATAACGATGGACCCCAACCATATCGACGAAGTCGACAAGATCATTTGAAATGATAAAAAAAACCACAAAAGATATGTGAGGCAAAGTCTAGAGAAACGTTTCTCATGAAATTGATTCCTATTCACAAGTGGATTAAACGAGTTTTACAACTGGACGACTCAAATAAGATCAATTGTTTCAGACTAGCGTTTTATCCTATTAGTTTTCAAAACAATCGATTACCTTAATAATGATGAAATGCTTTGCGTTTCTAAACCAGAAAATTAACTGAAGCAAGATATTATTCTCACTAGCGAAGTATCAGGTAAGACAGGTCCAAGCCTATCTTGAAACTTTGTGGACGCAGTCGTTGTACTATAAGAGGACAACGTGCGGTATATCAGCCTTCAGATTGAACTGCAAGGCTCCAAAATCATGTGTCGAATCTCTCATATACATCAATGGTAAGCCGCGAGTGCAGTACATGTTAGAAGGGACAACCCTGACGGCCCAGACACTCAAGGCAGGTGGTAAGCACCGCACGCTCCAGTCAGCATACACGCCCCGCCACGCAACTACTCGGAGTGCCGCAGGGATGTCCAGCTCTTTCGGCCGTCATGCCTGCTTACCAGGATGTCAGGTATGATTTCGGAGCCTTGCAGTTCAATCTGGTGGCTGATTTTCCGCACGCTGTCCTCTTATAGTACAACGATTGCGTCCACAAAGTTTCAAGATAGGTTTCGACCTCTCTTACGTGATACTTCCCTTGTGAGTGTTATGCCGTGTCTGTGGAGGTTTCGCCCAGATGTACCGATTGGGCTCGTCAGTAGACGATCGGTACACCCTGTCGGGACCCCTCTGGGATAGCAATGACTTTTTTTTTGTAATTCTTGACATTTCAACTGTCTTGGCTAGGTGGACCGCTATAGATGGCTCTACCATTTCATGTGTCAAAAGAATATAATGTATGTCGATGGATTTAATGTGGAGGTGGGGAATAATGGTTTGCAATTTTGAGATTCAGGTCTCTTGGAAAGAAGATATTGTAAGTCTTGCTAGTTGGTATAAAAAACAGTATTTTGGCTAGGAAGTAGAGTAATGATTGTTATAATGCAATATGGAATTTCAAGGAAACAGAACAAAACAAAATCCGAACACCACTCAAACACGAACTTAAACAGGTTCATTAATAAGTCACAACTTGATTGAAGCATGCCTATTCTGATACATTTAAGAAAGTATACTCCGAATGGTTGAAAACCTGGTGGTCCCGTAAGATAGTGTGTAATTTTTAGCCTATTTTCATTTATGAAAAAAAAGGCTTATGACATCACCTTCTGCCCGTGTGTGTTTAACACACTAGTGTCCAAAAGTTAAGCATAATCACTAAACGAGGCCATACCGCCTGATAGGAATGTCAGACGGATGCTGAACAAACGGAAGCTGAATCACACACCATATGTCACACAACTTGTCCAACAAAACAGTGTCAGAAAAGTTCTGATAGCTAAGGTACGCCTTTGACAACAACTTACAAAACTTGGCAATGTCTTCCACAACAAAATATGCTGGTAATAGGGGGTATGGTTATCTCTAACGACCACACATGCTTCGCAGCGACGTGGCATGCTCTCTATCAAATGGTCCAAGAGCTCTTGTGGCAGTCGATCCCATTCCTCCTAAAGGACAATGTGAAGATCCTGGAGGGTCCTTGGTGGAGGCTGACGGGATGCAATTCGCCTCCCCCAATGAATCCCTGGCAAGTTCTATAGGATTCAGATCCACAGACCTCGCTGGCTAGTTCATGCGATGAATGTCTTCTCCAGCCTGAAATTCATCCACCAGAGCCGCGCGGTGTGGTCGGGCATTGTCGTCCATTAAGAGGAAGTCTGGACCAACCGCACCTCTGAAGAGTCGAACATGTGTTCTCAGTACCTCATCCTTGTATCTCCGAGTGTTCACAGTATTCCTCGAATCACCCATGAAGATGTGCAGGTCCGTACGGCCATTCAACATGATGCCGCCCCACACCTTGACGCCACCACTCCCATACTGGTCCCGTTCCACGATGTTCCTGTGGTTGCATCGGCTACCCAGTTCCCTCCAGATTAATGTGCGACGGGAATCGTTCTGCAAACTGAAGCGGGATTCATCTGTGAAGAGCACATGCCTCCATTCATTCATGGTCCAGTTTCGACGTTGACGGCTCCACAGTAAACGGGCCCGTCGCTGTACTGGAGTGTGCAGGACGCACTCCGCTGGACGTCTGGCAAACAGCCCTGCTGTTATGAGCTTCCGGTACACAGTTAGCAGGGAAACGGCAACCCCTGAGACGGCTGCAAGCTCCGCGATGATTGTCTTGCAGATGCTCTCCGATTTCGTTGGGCGGTTAAGGCCAGATATCGGTCCTGCTGTGGGGTGGTTACTCTTGGTCGACCTGGTACTGGCCTACGGCTATCATCTCCTATGTCTCGAAATCGTCTCCGAAGCCTAGAAATGACACTTTGTGACACATTCAAGGATGCGGCGACATCGGTCAGTTTCTGGCCTGCTTCCAGGGGGTCGAGTATTCTACCCAACAAAACGGGGTCCAAATGGCGTCGTTGTGCCATTTGTTGTCACGTCCACCACGAGGCTACACTCCGCAAACTATAACAGGGCAAACACGACACGACTGAGGGAATATGGGGCGCAGGCACTGGCTGTGTTTACCTTGCAGTTACGTCGCTAGTCAAAGCAGCGAATACTCCTTTCCTATACGGAGCGATCACGTAAGGTTGGTAGGTGCAAATGTCGTGTGATTTGCGGCCTATTTCCTGTTGCCCTGCTTATTCGTATCTTATCCCGAACTTTTGGACACTAGTGTACTTCGTCCCAATCCAGCATGGCGGCTGTGAAAAAATATTACACCAGCATTCTATTTCTCAGAAACTACAATTGATATCACCCTGAACTTTTGTACTGTGATAAAGGGAACTACAAAAATTCACCTATGTATCTTTTAAATACCTGTAGACTATAGTAGGAAACGAACACGGCGACTAAGCGAAGTTGAAGCATTTAAGGGACACTAGGGCTGAGTTTTTCAACTTCCACATTTTTTTTATCAGAATGAGTTGAAATTTAAACTGCATACTTAGAATAGTAACACTAAGTCACATACCAAATTTGAAAACAATTGGATGAAATGTAATTGATTTTTTACTAATTATATTTTTAAAATATACCGTGTGATCAAAATGCTCCATGTGCATTAGCAATTGTGTAAAATGCTTGATATTTTCATTACATATACATAAAACTGTTCGAAATTTTATAACATTGAGACATTTCAGGAAAGTGATACATGTATGCTGTCAGATTAATTTTTTCTTTATATGCCATCATGTTACGTGAATTTTGAACATTTTTCAGAGTTTTTATTTTTTTGGTGAGTAATTTACAAAGTGGCTGGAGATATTGCAATGTTATCTTGCAACACATGTGTTTCTGAATATCCAGTGATTTTTGTAGTAAAATTGGTGAATACCTTATGCACATGGAGCATTTTGATTACCTAAAAACGTTGTTTGGAGATAAAAGCATTTTTATTAAATCGCATGCTATATTATCCAGTTTGGCTCACCCAATGAAACTTTTGTGGAAAAAATCTGAAAAATACAATGTTCTGTTGCAGAGATGAAGAGCATGGAGACCTTTCGTTTGAGTTAACCTACGACTTTCTAGGATTTCAATTTTTTAATGTATAGCCTACTTTCTATGATTTGCCTTTCACCTTCTTTTTACGCAGAGGAGATTTAAAAATGTCGCTGAGCCTTTAAAAATGGCGGTGCATGAAAACTGTTTTACTGAAATGATCCACAGGGGTCCATAAGATATATATATATGGGAAAAACAAAAAACAGTTATTTTGTCATTTTTGGGTAAAAACTCAGCCCTAGTGTCCCTTAAATAGACGTTTCTCGTGATTTAACCATCTGAGCGCAGTGAAACTTGGTAAAGCAAATGTTAATATACATTGTAATGCACTGACATTTAAGTTAGTTCAATTGTTTACAATGTCTCAATATGGTGGCCGTGCGAAATTTTAAAATTACGTTTTTATTTCTTCTGTCCTAATCATACGATCGAAGTGAACGTTTGAATAATGAACCTACGCAATGATCGTCATCTAGCAGTACTTAACTCCTTTGCCTACATATATAAAAATCCAACGTGGCGACCATCCAAAATATTAGGCGGTTCTCAATAGCTACTAATTTATGACAGCAATCAAACTGAAATTTGGTATGTTGATAAAGGCTATTAAAATAAGTTCACCTATGGAATTTTTAGCCTACCTTTCACATTTTGCAAAAATGAGGAAAAAGTAGACTTATGAGATCGATCCGGGAAAATGTGTGTTTGTCTGTCTGTCTGTCCTTCTGTCTGTCTGGCTGTGTGTGTGTGCCCCCCCCCCTCCCTATCAACTCCTAAACGGCTGCAGCAATCGAAACCAAATTTAGTATGAGTAAAGATGTATACCGGTATATTCAAGCCCATATTTGAAAATGATGTCGGTGCTACCAACTGCTGAAAAAACGCAATAGAAATTTGAGCTCCTTGTTGGGTATCATGGAAGGTATGCATGTGAGCTATTCCAAAATTGGCACACATGTAGATACTACTATTTCAGTTTAATTTCCAGGAGGCCATGCATGAGAGTGTCGCCAAAATAATTTTAAGCCTTCTGATAGGTCCGATTTTTAAATACATATAACTTCTACAATATTACATTGATTTCAATCAAATTTTGTATGTAATATGTGTACATAAACAGATATGACTGAGTGTATTCTTAAGAGCCACCAGTGCTGCCAACTGTTAATAATTGCTCTCTCTATTTTCATCATCCAAATACCAATATATTTAAACATATATTTAAATATATAATGGCTCAACGGACAATGCATATTTTTCTTTTGAAATTTATAAATACCAATATATCTGAAAGTATGCAAGCCGACAGCTTTAAACTATGCACACGTATAGTACCTGACATTTTAGATTAATTTGGAGTAACTTATATACGTCAGTTCTACCAACATGATTCTAAGCCTGCTGATAGGACCAATTTTTAAATACATGTAACTCCTACACCATCAGTTGGATTTGAACCAAATTTCTTATGTGCTATGTGTAACATAACAGATATGACTATAAGTATTCTTAAGAGCAATCAGGGCTGCCAACTGTTAATAAATGCGGTCTATATTTTTTACCCTAATATCAATATATCAGAAAGTATGCAAGCCAACGGTTCCATACTTTGCACACGTATAGCACCTGACACTCTAGATTAATTTGGAGTAGTTATTATAGGTCAGTGCTGCCAACATGATTCTATGCTTGCTGATAGATCCAATTTTAAATTACATGTAACTTCTATACTAACAAATGGATTTCATCAAGAATTGACACAACAAGATATCATAATATTTCCGATTAATTCTAACCAGCACATGTATGGCATTGTTGCCAACATGCTTTTACACGTGCTGATAGATCCAATGTCTAACTGCATGTAATGACCATTGGACTTCAACCAAATTTTGTATTCTGTACCTTAAGGGATGGAACTAAGAATATATTCAGTCACCAGGGCTGCCAACTGTAGTGCTCTATTAGGCTATATTATACCAAGAATATGTCGAACTAATTGGACATTTCGATATTACCAACTTAATTTCGTCATTATTCTAGATAGGTTCATACACTGTAGAATAATCATTGGCTTGAAAAGTAGGCTCTTTAATTCGTCACGGAACTTCTTGTTAATAACCTAATGAGCACAAATCCAACACGGCGACGACGCAAAATGTATTAAATTAAATGGACGTTCGTCGCGATTTAACCATCCGAGCGCAGCGAGACTTGATACGGTAAATGCTTATACAAATTTCAATTCACAGACATCTAATTCATTCGAATTGTTTTCATAATATCGAGATGGTGGCTGTGCGAAATTTTGTAATCACGTTTCATTTCTTGTGTCCTAATGATGCGTTTGAAGTTTGGATAATAAATTTAAGCAATAATCTTTATCTAATAGTACATAAGTCTATGGCCTACATATATAAAAATCCAACATGGGGACCATCCGAAATACTTAGACGGTTCTCAATTTCTACGAATCTATTACAGCAATCACACTGAAATTTTGAAAGTTAAGAGAGGCAATTAACATAAGTTGGATATAGGAAAATAGGCTTTTTAGATCTTCACGGAACTACTTGTTGTTCGATGAAATAATACGTGACATACAGTAAACAAGCATCCTCATTACGCAAAAGCTGATAATTATTTATAGAAGTGTGATGTGGATCGCAATCACTTACATGTTATAGTTCTCTTTATGTATGTACCAGCAGTAGTGCTCGGCTCCACCCGGTGGATTTATATGTTTTAGGGATGATAATAAATACTACTACATAACTGGAACATTATACATAAACTAACAGAAAAAACAAGATGTTCAGGAAAGAACATATAGCCTACTTTCTCCTAAATGTATGGGTATAGTTATAACTCTTTGTCTTTATCATCTCCTAATTTCTTCCAATTCGAAGTTCAAATTGGCACACTGGATTTGAGGAGTGGCGTTCAAATAATTTACCCCAGTATTGCAATTTCATCAGTAAACACTCTAAACAACGTAGGTATTCAGTTTATTAACACCGACTACTTACAATAATTTCAACTAGTTGCTCTAAACGTATCACTGGGAGAAACATATTAATAATATAACTATTACACAGCTAATTTGTAATCGCGCGCGGCTAACGAGAAAGACAGGCCATGGCGCGTAAACCAAACCCTTCTGTGACGTAGGCAATGTACCGGTACTGCTTGATGATGCCGTGATAATCGCGCCTTATCTTGGGGATGTGTACCCTCTATCGGCAAAAATAATAACCTTCGCAATTATACTGTAGACATGGGTTCACTAACTGGCCGGTAGAGTGCATAGCTCGTATCTAGAAGGCTGTGGTTACCAATAACATAGTTCAAGTAATTACTCTTAGATGTCACTCCGGTGGTGAATGTTGTTTTAATTAAATATATTTTCCATTTCAAAATGCACCATATAATGCTTTATTTTATAACGTCTCGGTACTCAAGAAATAATAAATATAAAAAAATCAAGAAAAAAGTCCAACTCTGATAGGATTTGAACCACGGCCAGCCGATGAAAGAATAACGCGCTGACCACGCAGCCAATCGTGCACACTCTAATAGATCGTTAGGAACCAATACATATACCACGTTATAGCAAATCATGACTTGGACTAAACGATTTCTTTACTGGAGTATATTTTAAACCGAGTTCATTTCATAGAAAGTTCATATATTTGTTACCACTAGCCTATATTGCATGCAACATACTGAAATTAATAAAATATAGGTCAGAACGAGAGATCAGTTGCCATCTTGTCAAATAACCGAGACGACTCAGCTTTTTAAAATCACTTCTAGACTATAATATTAAAATATAAACTTTTAATTTCAAACGGGCCACGTCGTTTCAAACAGATTAAACGATTCTTGGTTCGATAGTCGGAATTGGTGGGTCCCATGTTAAGGATTATAAAGTTTGCATAATTCACACGGCCGCCTTTCTGAAATGGTACGGTTGATGACCTCGTAGTTTGGGCACAAGACGCGCCTCATATGAAGGAACGTTGTTACCAAATTTGGTAAAGATCCAATTATTAGTTTGGTTGTAATGCATTATTACGTTTTGACCATTTGAGTGGCCGCCATTAAGTTCTGGTAAAGATGGCGGCGATATAAAACATGACACTGAGGGGCCCTTTGCCAGTGCTACCTCTGTACCAAATTTCGTTCAATTCGGTTTCACCGTGTTCGAATTGATAGGGGGGGGGACAGACATTCAGAGTACACACACTCTCTCACACACACACACACACACACACACACACACACACACAGACTCACACACAGACACACACACAGACAGACACACTTTTTCGCCCTGTAGTGATCGCATAAGTCTACTTTCATTTTTTGCAAAAATCGAAAGTAGGCTAACAAATGTAAAAAAATAATTTTTGTGGTGGTAGTGGGCGTGATAAGTTGTACAGTATAATGGACGTAACATTCGGGTCATTTTCCCGTCTTGATAATGATAATAATGAATAGGGAAACAGCTATTTAATAACTATAGTACTGACACATGTAATTTACAAACGAATTGCAAAATATGATTAGAAGGAAGAGTAAGTGAAATAAAAGAAACTGCTTAGGACCTATATCTCATTGGCTGTTAGAAAAGTATAATCGTCTTTTGTCGCATAGCGCTGTAGGAAAATAATCAGAGCACTTTGGAAAACTTTGGCTCTCCCGAGCTCCTGAGGTAACAACAGTGTCATTTAGCGCCATATAGCGCTCAATGATAAGGTTCGGATTAATGAAAATAAATTTGAAAGCACCAACGTTTATTGCAGCTGATAATCTCAATGTACTGCACCAACACCATCGCACTTATACAGAGGCATACTATTTGCATGATGATAACTCCTTTCAGGGGCCAAAGAAATCTTTTTTCACTGATGTTTCAAATGATTCGAATTACCGATATTCAAGTATTTTGAACAGTCGATTATTGAAATAAATCAGTACCAATATTTGAATATCCTAAGGTAATAAATAGGCCTACGCGAGAAATACCGCAATTTGTGTAAACAAATAATTATGTCCATTGGACGAGTTGTTTAAAGCAGGGAAGAATTTAAGCAGTCACATGGGGGTTATAGTGGGTGCGGTACATCCTACATTCTAAGAAGATACTGCAAATAGTTTCTATACCACGTCGCTCGGCAGGTTTGTTGGTGACACTGTGTTTGATGATTCTAGAAGAGGAAACACCGAAAATGTCCCTTAGGATCCAAGATGGCGGTCATTTTTAACAAGCGTTAAAAATATATGAAAAAAAAACTAAATTTTGTAATTGCAGAATGCGTTGTGTTGTTTTCGACTAATTTTGGCATCCTAAACACAACTAAAATATTTATTTGAATGTCTGAAGGCATATAAGTACGTTTCGGGTCAAAAATACCGTTATTTTTTAATCAAATGTGAAGAAATTTTAAAAATAAGGAATCGACAACATATTGCATGTGTTATATTGTTTTCGACTAACTTCGACGTCCCAAATACAACTAAAATATTTATTAGAACGTCTGAGGCCATATAAGTTCGTTTTGGGGCAAAAGGTACCGTTATTCTTGAACAAACGTGAAAAAATGTGAAAAATATAAGAAATTCACAACATTTTGGCCTCACTGTTTATGATTAATTTCGACATTCCAAACACAACTACAATAATTGTTTTAACTTTGGAATGGAAAGTTTCGAAGAAATGGGGAACCCTTTCCAACCCACCGATTCTGAATTGATAGTGATCGACAGTCGCATCGTGGTACCTGAAGGAAAAGACTGTTTGGACCGTGTCGAAGATGATGGTCGGAGAAGATACGAAGAATTTGTGCGGGAACGATTTTCGGAGTGAAGTAAGTCTGTTTTTGATCCGATTAAAAAGCAAAACTGTCGGATTTTTTTCGTTTCAAAGTCGAAGGTAACAGCTGCAACTGGAAAAATAAGATCACTTAGAGCCAATGTCGAGCTTTTCTCCAACCTCTTCGTCGCGTGCCTGAACAGGAAGTTAGACATCGACAAATTCTGCGCACATGAAAACCAGAATTTCCCCCCGTCTTTATCTTACGAAGGAGATTTGCGCATCGATGAGGGTAAAAGCGACTTAACGTACATTCATGAAGGTCTGATGAAGACGACGGAATTACCGAAGCATTGTGATGGTGTCATCTACGATGGTGCTGTACTCGTCCGTGGTAACCCTCCAAAATCGGCGAAAACTTTTAATGACTACTACACAAAAGAATTCAGGGAAACTGTTAACAAATTTACATCCACAATGGGGTGCAAGCGACTTGACATCGTCTGGGACCATTACAAAGGTGACAGTCTTAAATAATCCGCGCGAGATGCCAGAGGAGTAGGCGTACGACGAAAAATCAGTGAAGAAGCAAATGCGCCTCAATATTGGCAAGACGTTTAAAAAGAATTCTTCAAACAAAGAGAAACTTTTTCGACTCTTCGCCTCACTTGCATTGGCAAATAACAGTAATTAGGTGAGCTTAGTTACCCACAAGAACGGCCGCATAGTTTCGTCAGATTCAATCAGAACAAGTATCGATAGCTTAGACTGTGAAGCACTAGAAGAGGTTGATGCAAGAATGATGCTTCATGTTCGAGATATGGCTGATCACGGAGCACGGAATGTGGTGATTTGTTCCTGCGATACGGACGTTCTTGTGCTGTCTATTTCATTCATGTCTGTATTCAGGCAAGCTGGATTGGAATAGTTGTGGATTTATTTTGCAGCGTCAAAGAACCGACGATACTTAGCTGATCATGACATTGCCGAATCGTTGGGTGAAGAAAAATGCGCAGCCTTAAGAGGTTTCCACGCCTTTAGTGGGTGTGACACAATGTCTTCTTTTGCAACCAAGTCTAAAAAAAAGCGCATGGAAAACGTGGCTAGCCTTTGAAGAAGGAACAAGCCCTTTCCGAAGAATATCTGGTCCACTCTCTGATCTCCCTGATGACGTCTTTCATACTTTGGAAAAATATGTGGTTATTTTGTACACCAGAGATCCTGAAATTCAATCGACAAACGAGGCTAGGAAAATTCTTCTAACAACCAAGAACAAATCAATAGAAAGTCTTCCACCGACAACAGACGCCCTGTTGCAACATGCACTACGGTCTACATTCCAAGCCGGCCATGTTTGGGGACAGGCCCTAAAAATCGAACCTATTCTACCATCACCACAGGTAAGTTCAATCAAAAGTGTACAAGTCTGCTGAGTATTGCCGGTAAAACCTTTAACACTGCATTTGCGATTTATTAAGGGCTGGGGATGGCTTAAGCGCGAAGACACGAAGACACAGCCTCCGATTTGAACAGCCTTAAGGGAAGTACTGCTAAAGTGTGGATGCCAAGAAAATTGCTCAACGAAAGCATGTAGTTACTTTGGAAACGATGTGCCATGTACAATAATGTGCAAAAATTGCCGAGGGAAATGCCATAATGCCTGTTAAAATTAAAGTCAAACTCAAAGAGACACCCTTTTAAATCATGTAAGCAACCTATAACAGTGAAAACATTTATCTTATTTTTTCTTATTTTTTCCAGTGATGAGGTCACTGCATAGTAGGTAATATTTTGTGATAAATAAAACCAAAACAGTATTAGTAGTAGTCTATTACTTAACAAAGCGTGTATTTTTATTATGTGACAAACACATAAAGTGTAAAATATTTATCTTTTAAATGTAACGTGGACAACATTTATGTCAAATGCCTTAAAGAAGAAGAAAACCGCTCACTTCGCAATAGAGCACCAGAGAATTTGCAAAAAAAAGTACCAAGGACAAAGGTTGTTTTTTCGTTAAAATCCCCCCCCCCCCTAACTAATTTGTATTGGTCTCGAAAGTTCAAAAAAATATTGTAGTTGTGTTTGGAATGTAGAAATTAGTCAAAAACAATAGCCTATAACACATACCTGTACTCGACTTTGTCCATTTGTTATATTTGAAATTTCTTAACGTTTGCTAAAAAATAATAACGGCACTCTTGATACCGGAACGTACTTCTATGTCATCAGAAGTTCAAACAAATATTTAATTTGTGTTTTGGATGTTGAAATTAGTCGAAAATTGTACAACACCTGCCTAATGTTGGCAGTTCCTTATTTTTCAAATTTCTCAACGTTTGTTCAAAAATAACGTTTTTTGTTTTGTCCCGAAACGTACTTATATGCCCTCAGAAGTTAAAATAAATATTTCAATTGTGTTGAGGAGGTTGGAATTAGTCGAAAACAACACAACGCACAACACATTTAACAAATGTATTTATCTTGGTGTGTTTTTAACGCTTGTTCAAAATTGGCCGCCATCTTGGATCCTAAGGGACATTTTTGGTGTTTCCTCTTTTAGAATCATCAAACATAGTGCTACCGACAAACCTGCCAAGTGGCGTGGTATAGAAACTATTTGCAGTATGGAAATACGTACCGCACCCACTATTAAGGAAGGAAGGCAACTTGTAGTTTAACGTGACCCCGTTAATCTCGTGATTATGAGCCATGGGACCTCCATTTTACGTGGAATCCGATCCACAAGACTTGGCATTTCACTTCAAAATTCCCAAATTCATTGACCAGGAATCAAACCCGGTGAGAGGTAAATAGCCTAACCACTGCTACCACGCCACCCTCCCCCTATGGATGTTAACCACCTCCCCATTAATATGATAGATCCTTATAAATAAATATCGTTCAATACAAGCATCACTTGTTATCTCTTTGTTTCTTTCTTTCTTTCTTTCTTTCTTGCCTTTTAAGCTTTCTTATCTACTTGTTCCTATGAAAATCCACATTCGCAGTGTTCGAATATTCGAACAGTTCGAAAATTCGACTAATTTATTCGAATTGGCGAAGATTCGATGCATTCGAATGGTTCGAATATTCGAATGAAATGTACAGCGTTGCTCTATATTAATGGTTGGTTCCTTAGTTTAGGGGCTGCGACAACGCGGTCATGTGCCCCGTATTCTTTGGGTGTTGTAGAATCTGTCTGATAACCGGTGTTAATTGTGATGGCTGTATTAGTGTGTGTTATCTGTAATTCAGGTAAGGACTGCAAACAATCAATTTCAAGTAGTTCCTACTTTTGCTACCAAATGTTACCGTCAACGACACCTAGCTCTTAACTTGGCAACTAGATGCCACCGCAACCGGCATCTGTCAGCAAACGTTGGAACATTAGAGCGTTAATGAAATCTAACCTAGAAATTTAGCTTCACACAATTGTAGTTAGTGGAAGGTTCTTTTACATGCCATAAATCTATGACATGGGCCTGCCGGGTTTTCTTCCCCTCCTAAGGAAGGCATACTGAGGGATGTCTATATTAAGACATTAACAAAAAATTACGATAAGTTCGTTGCATGGGAGTGTCAGGGGATCGCAGATTTATTTTGGTTTCTAAGTGGGTCGCGATGTGAAAAACACTGTTGAAGAGGAACGTGATTGCCGTTATAGAATGGGGTGGCCGCATATATTGGTCACACGGAGACGATCCAGAAACTTATTTTAGGAAGTTTCTTATTCCTGCGGGAAGCTTAACTTCTGCTTTACGAGAGCTATTAACTGAAACTTTATTAACAAGTGGAACTTATCTTCCTTTTTTTCCCCCTCTCGCAGCAGGCCCGTGAGCCGCTGTCATTCTGAAAGCTCTTCTGGAATATAAACATGCAGCTACCTGCAGCTTTATGGGGTCATCAAGTCCATGTTTACGACTTCTGCTTGAAGAGGCACAGGATAGCCTTTTTTTTTAAAGCTATCTCACTGTTTTTCTCAAAAACCACATGCAATGTACAAACAAGTTAGCTCATGACTTAACACGTAATAATAATTACAGTATGTAGTGGGTGAGTGGTCAACGTGCCGGTCTACTAACCGCAAGCTTGCAGGTAAGCTTGGTAAGTGATTTTTGAAAGGCGGCAAAAATTACGACACCATGTCATACGATTTTGGCATGTCAAAGAACCCATTCGAATTCAGTAGGCCGTGTTCATAATGGCAAAATTAATTGGTAGTTTCCGCCAACACAAAGTTCCTCATTTCTCTACTAAAAAGCGCTATAATGATCAAGGAGCTTAGATATCTAACCTCCTTGACATTCATAATGCTTCAAGGAATAACGAAATTCGACATGCAAGCTACCCTTTGGATGTCAAATAACAAAGCTTGTACACGACACCCGAGGCCATACGATATTATTATGTAGTATAATGATATCAACCAAAGAAATCATGTGAAAAGCTTCCTCGCGAATGGTTTTTAGCCTATTTTCAATTTTGAAAAAAAAAAAAGGCTTATGAGATCACCTTTTGTCCGTGTGTCTGTGTGTGCGTGTGTGTGTGAGGTGTGTGTGTGTGTGTCCCCTAATAACTTCTATACGGCTGGAGCGATTTCAATGAAACTCGGTACGTTCATAGCATTACTTCGGGCAACCCGGACCGAGCCCTTCAAATTTTGTTACGTCTAACCAATTCAACATGGCGGCTGTGCAAAATATTTCACCAGCATTCAATATCTCCGAAAATATTCCCGATATTACCCTGGAATTCTTTACGGTGATAAAGGGAACTACTAGAAGTTCACCTATGTGACTATTGAAAAACTGGTAACTACAAAACCAACATGGCGGCCACGCGAATGTGCGACATCTAAATAGACGTTTCCCGCGATTTAACCAACCAAGCGCAATATAACTTGGTACAGTATATATTTATACACATTGTAATGCACCGACATCAAACTTCGTTCAATTGTTTACATAACCACAAGATGGCGGATGTGCGAAATATTTCACCGGCATTCTATATCTCAGAAACTATTAGCGGTATCACCCTGAAATTTTTTACGGAGATAAAGGGCACTACTGGAAGTTCATCTATATGACTTTCAAAAACCGTTTAACTACAAAACGAACATGGCAGCCAAGCGAATTTAACATTTTAATAGACCTTTCTCGCGATTTAATGTTCCAAACGCAATGAAATCTGGTAAAGGAAATGTTTATACACATTGTAATGCACTGGTACCTAATTTAGTTCAATTGTTTACATAACCTCAAAATGGCGGCTGTACGAATTTTAACATTAAGTTTTTATTTGTTGTGTCGTAATCATGCGATCGAAGTGAAAGTTTGAATAATGAACCTACGCAATAATTTTCCTTTAATGGTACATGACTCTATGGCCTATACATTTAACAATCCTACATGGCGACCATCCGAAATATTTAGACGGCTCTGAATATCTACGAATCTATTATAGCAATCAAACTGAATTTCTTTTATGTTCATAGGGGCTATGAACATAAGTTCACCTATAGAACTTTAAATAACCTGGTGATCACACATCCAACATGGCGGTGACGCGAACTATAAATATTCACATGGACGTTTCTCGCAATTTATCTATCCTAGTGCAGTGAAACTTGGTACAGTAAATCCTTATACGAATGTTAATCCACTGGCATCTAATTTATTTCAATTGTTTCCATAACCACAAGATGGCAGCTGTGCGAAATTTTAAAATCTCCTTGTTACTTCTTTTGTCCTAATCATGCGATTGAAATTTGAATGATACACGTACACAATAATCTTCATGTAACAGTACATAACTCTAGGACCTACATATATAAAATCCAACATGGCGACCATCCGAAAAATTTAGTCGGTTCTCAATATCTACGAATCTTTTACAACAATCAAACTGAAATTTTGTATGTTCATAGTGGCAGTTAACATAAGTAGGATATATTAAAATTGGCTGTATAGTTCTTCACGGAACTACTTGTTTCAACTTTGATCAACTTCCGACGAATGCATGAACCTTTTTAGCCTACTTTTCACATTTTGCAAAAATGAGGAAAAAATAGACTTATGAGATCGGCAAATGTGTCTGTCTGTCTGTCTGTCTGTCTGTCTGTCCTTCTGTCTGGCTGTGTGTGTGTGTGTGTCCCCCCCCCCTATCAACTCCTAAACGGCGTGCAGCAATCAAAACAAAATTTGGTAGGAGTAAAGATCTATACCTGAATATCTCACGGCCATATTTGAAAATGTGTCAGTGCTACCAACTGCTGAAAAATCGCAATTGAAATTTGAGCTCCATGTTGGATATCTTGGAAGGTATGAATGGGACCTATTTCAAAATTGGCACACGTATAGTTAATAATACTGCAGTTTAATTTCCAGGAGGCCATACATGGCAGTGTTGCCAAAATGATTATAAGCCTGCTGATAGGTCGAAATTTTAAATGTGTATAACTTCTACACTATCAATTGGATTTCAACCAAATTTCGTATGTGCTATGTGTACATAAACGGATATGACTGAGCGTATTCTTAAGAGCCACCAGGGCTGCCAACTGTTAATAAATGCCCTCATTTTTAAAAATCCAAATACCCATATATCAGGAAGTATGCAAGCCGACAGCTTTAAACTATGCACACGTATAGTACGTGGCATTCTATATTAATTTGGAGTAAATTATATACGTCAGTGCTTCCAACATGATTCTAAGCCTGCTGAGAGATCCAACTTTAAATACAAGTAACTTCTATACTATCATTTGGATTTCAACCAAATTTCGTGTGTGCAATGTGTACCATAACAGATATGACTATGCCGATTCATAAGAGATGGAACTAATAATATATTCAGTTACCAGGGCTGCCAACTGTAGTTCTCTATTAGGCTACATTATGCCAGGTATACAGTATTTGGAACTATTTAGAAATTTCGATATTACCAACTTAATTTCGTCATTATTCTAGATAGATCCATATAGATTAATCATTGGCATGAATCATAAATTTTATGAAAATTAGGCTCTTTAGTTCGTTACGGAACTTCTTGTTTAAAATGATAAATCACGGGAAGCGGAAGTGGAAGTGGTTCGTCTTCACGTGGTTTATGATGATAAGGTTCAATAGAGCTAATTGACCCTACAAGTTGTTATTAAAAACATATAATTGTATCGTTTGGAACTGAAAAGCATTATGTAAAATATGGTCATTTTTTTTTTACAATAGCAGTATTCTGAAGCAAGAGACTTGGAACGGCATAGGAAAGAATTAAGTCAGCCATCTATTTAGGGTAGAAACCACTGCCACATGTAGTGCGATTTAAGGAGAAAGGCATAAAGTCAATGACTTGCTGCCTTTCAGCGCCGTATTCCATACTTAATGTTGGTCGCATTGCAAGATTCCTGCGTGTTACAGTGCTGTTGTGAATTAAATTTGTACAGGATTTAAGTAGTTCTTATGTTAAAAATCCATTTTAAAATGAAATAGCATATGAAATATCCATTCTGGATGGCTTTATACCGCACTAAACTGACCACGGAGCTGAAACACATTAAGTCATGTTTTCAAAATTGATTTTAAATAATATATATTTATTATATTGAAAGCCTCCGAGGCTTAGGCGGCAGCACGCTGGCCTCTCACCGCTGGGTCCGTGGTTCAAATCCCGGTCACTCCATGTGAGATCTGTGCTGGACAAAACGGAGGCAGACAGGTTTTTCTCCGGGTACTCCGGTTTTCCCTGTCAAAATTTCATTCCAGCAACACTCTCCACTATCATTTCATTTCATCTGTCATTCATTTAATCATTGCCCCAGAGGACTGCGTCAGGCCTCAGCAGCCGGCACAGTTCATATCCTCGCCGCTAGACGGGGGCTTTATTCATTCCATCCCTGACCCGGTCGGAAACTGGAAGCAGGCTGTGGATTTTCATTTTCATTTATTAAATTAAAATTGATATTCCACTAACACAAATATTATCAGAATAGTTGCTTCACCGCATAGATGTCTAATATACAGTAGTGTGTTTGTTAAGTTCTGTTCTGTCTCCTTAAAAGTAGTAAAAACTGACTTAATACCTTTCAGCTCCGGCCGATTCAATTGTTCTTTATACAATTTAGGGCAATGGGACATCTTGGTCATGAGCTCCGTCCTTTTGAAATTTTGTTGAATTAGCTCTAGCAGATATAATATCTGTACCTCAGAACCAGACGAACGGAAGTCCAAAAATTACGATTTTCAGGTTATTACATCAATGTATGTAGAATTTGATTCTACATTAAGCCATTACATCTTAAGTCCGGTGAAACGTCGCGTTTTGTATTTACTAAGGGTTGTAAGAACGTAAGTCCCAACCTATGATTGAGCCAGACAAACTTAAATCCACTTACGTTATTGTGGTTCTGAAGCGCTAAGAATACCTTAAAACGCAACTCCCATTAATACACCTTGTCATAGTGCTAAGTCCTAAACCTGGTTTTATAAGTACAGCCAATATAACTCATGTCCAGTCTTAAGTCCCAGAACGATTTTATAAGTACAGCCAATATAACGCAAGTCCAGTCTTAAGTCATAAAACGATTTCATAAGTACAGCCAAAAAAAAACGTAAGTCCGCTCCTGACTGAATATTGCGTTAATTCTAAAGAAAATACCAATAAAGGGGTTCAGTATATACAACTTTAATAATGTCAATAGTTTTTTGCTGCCTAATTCAAATGTTAGCTATGCAGTCAGACATAGAGTGCATTTTCTTCTCCTGAAAAGTTGGCATAATGTGACTTACGTTAGTCTGGTTCTAAGGTACAGATATTATATCTGCTGGAGCTATTTCAACAACATTTCAAAAGGACGGAGCTCATGACTAAGAAGTCCCATTGCCCTAAATCGTATAAAGAACAATTGAGCAATCGAACAATTGAAGATGACAAACACACTGGCTAATCGACGGACAGAGAAAGTTGACATCATTAGCCTATAACCTGATTAATATGATTAATATATAATAAGAACTGATCAATTACCAACCGTACGCTCAGAATTCTTCATTCATTCTTATTTCCTTATGATCATGTGTTTGACAACAGTACAAAAGTCTAACATCTACAGACCAGCTTACCGACGGGAATTGTAGCCTTTGTAAATCCAACGAACCATGCTATTCTTGTAATGCAATTCACCCCTCCCCCAACCTTCCTTGTCATTTGTGCAAATAATTAACCACATGCGTTTCAAATTTTGGAAAAATGAGGAAAAATTAGACTAATGAGATCGATCCGGGCAAATGTGTGTCTGTCTGTCTGCTCTTCTGTATGTCTGCCTGTCTGTCTGTAGTCTGGCTGTGTGTGTGTCCCCCACCTATCAACCTCTAAATGGCTGCAGCAATCGAAACAAAATTTGGTAGGAATATCTCAATGCCGTATTTGAAAATGATGTCAGTGCTACCAACTGCTGAAAAATCGCAATTGAAATTTGAGCTCCATGTTGGATATCATGGAAGGTATGAATGGGAGCTATTTCAGAATTGGCACACATATAGATAATAATATTTCAGTTTAATTTCCAGGAGGCCATACATGGCAGAGTTGACAAAATGATTATAAGCCTGCTGATAAGTCCATTGTATAAATGCATATAACTTCTACACTGTCAATTGGAATTCAACCAAATTGTGTATGTCCTATGTGTACATAAACAGATAGGACTGAGCGTATTCTTAAGATCCACCAGGGCTGCCAACTGTTAATAAATGCCCCGTGGCTCATGATCTCGAGATTAACGGTCACGTAAAACTACAAGCTTCCTTCCTTTTTTGTTAATAAATGCTCTCAATTTATTTTATACAAATACCAATATATCAGAAAGTATGCAAGCCGACTGCTTTAAACTATGCACACGAATAGTACCTGGCGTTCTAGATTAATTTAGAGTAACTTAAAACGTCAGTGCTACCAATATGATTCCAAGCCTGCTGAGAGGTCCAACTTTACATACAAGTAACTTCTATACTATCATTTGGATTTCAACCAAATTTCGTGTGTGCTATGACAGATATGACTATGCGCATTCTTAAGAACAACCAGGGCTGCCAAGTATTAATAAATGCTGTCTGTATTTCTGTTACCCTAATATCAATACATCAGAAAGTATGCAAGCCAATAGCTCTAAACTTTGCATACGTATTGTACCTGGCATTTTAGATTAATTTGGAGTAACTAATAAACGTCAGTACTGCCAAAATGATTCTAAGCCTGTTGATAGGTCCAATTTTAAAATGCATGTAACTTCTATACTAACTAATGGATTTCATTCAAAATTCGCACAACAATAGATCGTATTATTTCAGATTATTTCTGACCAAAATATGCATGACATTGTTGCCAACATGATTTTACGCGCGCTGTTAAATCCAATGTTTAACTGCATGTAACGTCCATGCTATCCACTGGACTTCATCCAAATTTTGCATTCTGTACCTTAAGAGATTGAACTAAGAATATATTCAGTCACCAGGGCTGCCAACTGTAGTGCTCTATTAGGCTACATTATGCCAGGTCCTACAGTATTTCGAACTATTTAGAATTTTCGATATTACCAACTTAATTTCGTCATTATTCTAGATAGATCCATATAGATTAATCATTGGCATGAATCTTAAATTTTAAGAAAAGTAGGTTCTTTAGTTCGTCACGGAACTTCTTGTTTTCAAGTGATATCTCATATTTCCCCCCTAACTTAACAGGGCTTAAATTCCTGCTGACCGACTAACAATTAGCAGTCATTTTTTCTGTCTGTTTCAATAGATAGTTGGCTTGACTTGCCCCTATCAAGTTTCTGACGTCATTGTTTCACATATCATCGTTTTCCAACGCTTGACCACACGAACATCTACCACAAGAGATGCATGAGCATCAACACAAAAATTCGACACTCCACGACTGTCATTAAGCCCGAGATACTCTTGGCCAGGGAGTCCTTAAGGGGCTAGGTACACCTTACACATGAAAATTTCTAGTAGATAAAAAAATTGCAAATCTCATAAAAAGTATGCTGCAAAAAACATTTGCAGGACTATTAAAAACAATTAATTCACTCATTATTATGCACAAAACACATTTTATAATATGCGTGCAGTCATGCATTATTATACCACCAAACTCTCAACTTGTTTTGTACAGTTGGACAGCGTTTATATGACAAGTACCCCACAATTTGAAATATTTACATGATAGTTGTTTTAAGCTGTCGGTAACCTTAACTGCTGCACATGGAGGAAAGACCGGAAGGAGATGCCTTCGCTGCGCAGCCTAGCGCAAGCTGCTGGAGCCAAACGGCACGCCCACTTTGGGTAGCAATAAAATGACTGTTCCTATGATTAAAGCCGTAAATCGCTCCAACTAGTCTTGGATTTTAGTGACATAAAACTGTAAAGACAAGTCAAGATTTTGCTTGGATAGGCAGAATACACTCTGTACATCACGGTACTTGGCACAAATAAGCTGCGTTATCGTTTTAAAAGCCAATTTAAATAGAAATATGAGAGCACCTTTGAAAGGCTAGTTTTGTAAGAAAGACGCGGCAAAACGTAATAATACGCTGAAATACTGATTGAATTGAATACATGTGTCTTAAGGTGCGACTTATACCAAAGAAGGGACGTCTTGGGAACTAATAATGCCGAACTAAAAACGGTATTTACACCAAATAGAGTTTTAAGTTCCTATTGGTATTGAGGCATTCATCAGATTTCAGGCCTAATTTCGAGCGCAGCCACTTTCACTCATTGTTCGTACACATTTTGATATTCAAGAATACGAACCTTAAAATTAATATACCGAACACTTAAAAATGGACGCATATTTGCACAAAAATACGGTACTTTTCGGTACCGTACGGTAATTTGTTTGTGGGGGTAGAAACTGGGCGATTAGCCTCGAATTGATTAATACCGTAGGCCTATCGTAAATATTGACCGACAACTGTTTGATATTTTGGGATTTGCAGAGGAATGTAGGGTATGTAGGGTACATATGCTGAGATTATAATTGAAGAATTTTTTTTTCTTCTTTTTAAAGATACTCCTGGGATGTTCTTAGCTATTCGATTAGTACAACCATATGCACTACACGACATTATTCATGGCAGCTTCGGTGGCGTAGTCGGTAGCATGCTGAACTTCTATGCCCAAGATAGTGGGTTCAAACAAGGCCGAAGCCGTCGGATTTTTAAGAGCGTTAAAAATCCCTCAGTATGCCCTCCTTCGGAGGGGAAGTAAGTAGTGTGATTTGCTACACTTTGAATATTGCATCATCATGACCAGAAATTGCGTAATCCTGATGACGTCATGGGATGACGTCATGGGTCCTTAGAGCGAGCACGTGATCCAGGAGCGAGCATGTGCACTGCACGCGTTAGCGTGGGAAGGGGTTGACCTTTTGGCTTGTTTGTGCGAAGGTGATAAAAAGTTAATGGGTGTTAACGTCATGGGGGTTGTTTATTAGGATGCTAATTGTCATCTGACACCCATGCGAGTGTGAGCATGTATGCCAGTGCCAGCGATCCGCACATGTGGTGTGCAGCTGTTATGTTCTTTTTGCCCGCGCCGGGTGGGCTGAGCGGAGAGGCAGTTCCTATCCACACATGTGGTGTGCAGCTCTTATTGTTTTTGCTTAGGATGCTAACCGTCATTTGACACCCGTGCGAGTGTGAGCATGTGCACCAGTGCGAGCGATCACGTGATATGTCTGCAGTGTTCGCGTGAGACGTGGTTGACCTTTAACAAGTAGTGGTAACTTGGGGGTTCTGTCCACTAACTTTTTGAACCCTCGTCCTATCGGCCCCGAACCTGATATCTCGCACTCGTAGTAATGCTCCCCTCTTTTCCTATAGCCTCATTATTTAAATAAAATACCAAAACAAAAGGTCATTCGCGGGTAGTGGGGTAGTGTATGTTCTCTTGCAAGTCGCGTGTGTGCTTGAATACGTATGGCTATGTTGGGAAAATGTTTGGTGGTGGGCGAGGACTAGGGTTGAGCGAGGGCTCGTTTAAATGCTATTTTTCCCGCTCTATTTGATGGGGAGGTAATTTTTTAAAATGGGTGGAATTTGGAAACGCAATTTGAGGTAAACGTGCGTTTTTGACATTTTGGCGAATTTAATGAGCTTGTAAGGCTAGAACGATTTGTTATTTAGGAATGGTGTGACATCCTCTTTGCTATGAATGTGTGACGGTATATATATTTTTTTTTAAAAAATTGTTGTTTTTTGAAATTGGTGCTATTTTGGAAACGGTGAAGATGAGAGAAAAGTTTGTTTGACGTCAATGAAAGGTCCCTATGCCCTCTAGGCTGACAGCAAGTTTGAAGTGTGTAGGACAAAACAAAATGATAGCCTACTTTCTGGCGAACATTGGCGATGATTCGCGATCGCATGGTCGGGTTTGAGCCTATAGGGTGTCGTAGGACTTGTGGTGAACCACCCCTTGCTATGGACGGGAGTATATCCACCCCAAAATATATCTACCCTTACCCTGAGGTTAAGTAGTGGTTATTTTTGTATGCATGCGCACTTGAGGGCTTTTGTAAGAGAGCGGAATTTTTAAATGATTCTTTATAGATGAGGTTTTTTAAAATATTTATTAAAAAAACAAAAAACTAATAGGTCATTCGCTTTTTAGTATCTCGCTAACCAATAATGTGATTTAATCATATGGGGTGTCGTAGGACTTGTAGTGAATTCTCCTTTTGTATGAATGAGGTATGACAACCCCCAAAATAAAAACTACCCTTACCTGGGGTGAAAGAGCAATTTTTGTATGTATGCACACCAGTGGCTTTTGTCAAAGGGCCTAACTACACATTTGTTAATATTTTCTTAACCCCTGATGGGATTTTGCCATAGGCAGTATCCTAGCACTTGGGCTGACGCTTCGTTTTTGAAAGTATGATTCATTCTTTGTCAAAAGGGCCTAACTACACTTTTGTTAATATCTCGTGAACCAGTCATGCTAGGGACTTGTATGAGGGGTCCTAGCACTTGGGGCGACGTCCCCCTTTGTGGGGTGAAACAACCCCCCAAAATTGAAAACTCAATATCTTGGAAACTAAGAACCCTAAAATTAGGCGTGATAGCTTTAAAAATAGGTGATGACATAGGCTTTTAGCTGGATTGGTCATTTCACCACTAAAACAGTAAATAGTCATGTTATGGGGAAAAACGTGTTAAACACCTAAAAATGATAAATGAAACTAAGATCTTTTGTTTTTGATGAAAAATAGCAGGGGGGTGAAAACTACCCCCAAATTGAAAAATCGATAGCTTGGAAACTGAGAACCGTAAAATTATGTGTAATAGCATAAAAAATTGGTTGTGACATAGGCTTTTACCTGGATAGATGATGTCACCCCTAAAACAGTAAATAGTGATTTTACAGAGGGGGAAAAGGTCTTAAACGGGTAAAAATTATAATTGAACCTAAGATATTTTGTTGTTCATGAAAAATAGTAGGGTGGTGAAAACTACCCTCAAATTGAAAAAATCGATATCTTGCAAATTAAGAACCCTAAAATTAGGTTTGATAGTTGAAATATAGGTGATGACATACACTTTTACCTCGATAGATTATTTCACTCATAAAACAGGGAATGTTACAGGAGAAAAAGGTATTAAACACTTAAAAGCATAAGAGTTTTTTGAAACCATGCTTTTTAATGAATGTGAGTTTGGAGGATGACAGCTTGAAAATTAATATTATTATTATTATTTTTATTATTATTATTAGGTAATTATGGATTAATGTGTTTATAGCTAATGAATAAGGCTACAGAGTTGTACCAGGTGTTGTACAAATCAGGATGGCCAAACCGTTGCCATTCCCCATGAATATACCCAAAAGAGCCAAAACGTTAAGGTTATCGACCTGAGATTTTATAAAACTAATTATCGGAGAGGGTGAAGTAAGGTGTTGTTTTGGACTGACAGTGGCTAACCCTTTCCCATGATTTATGAATTGACCCAAAATGTTTTACCTGACAAGACTGAGTGTACCTGTTGCAGCCTTTAGAAAATCGAACCCGGACCTGTGTGGTGACAGTCGAGTTATATTAATGATGCTTTTTGAACAAACACACTCTTGCATACTATCGCTGGGTTGAATCTGCACAGAGACACTGGCTTTGTTGTGTAATGAGTCTTGGTGATAAGAACACGGCGCTCTTGCCAGCAAGTTTCATATTACTCGTCTGCTTGATAGTGGACGTGATTCGCACCGTGTTAACGTACATGACTTGATAGTTGTTAGGTAAGGGTTGACAAGGCTCAATGAACCTTATTGCAACCTTAAGATGAATATGAATTTCTTGGTATAGTCGGGGTTGCAAGCCAAGGCCTTAGGGTAGACAACCAACTATGTTAAACACTACACTGTGAGATGGTCAAATGATAATGTAACAGAACATATAGAAAAGTTTTATGTAGTTTAACGAATTGACTAAGAGCCATACCAAGAGAGGTATAGGTAATTGAAATTGAATCCTTAGCTGTTGACCCTACTACATGTAAGCTATAGCAATGCCCGCCTATAAGTTATCATGTTAGAAAAAGAAATGTATGGGTTGTTTTAAACGGAGAATGATTGTGTTTACTGTGAAACACAAATCTGAATTTAAAAATAGTTTATGTCCTACATGATGTTTGAACTCTCTTTTTTATTTATACTTTAGACAAACGCTAACATAGTTGTAATTCAGAAGCCATGGCTGCCTCCTTTCCAATCCTACACCGTACACTGAAGTTAAAGTTAATAATGATCACGTTACAGGCAGCCAGTTTCAAAGCCATGAGAAATAAGTGAACAAAGTATAAAATACTTGACCCAGTCGGGAAATCAACATGGTGTTGTTTCAAACAAAAGACAAGCGTTCTATAAACTTGACCACCAAGCTGTCATATCGACCCCTAATTGTTTGGCTGATGGTGAAAATAAAATTAAATGTAAACTATAACTAAAACTAACTACACACTTATAACTAGAAAAATGAAATGTAAGACAAAAGGATAACAGGACAAATAAAGGACAGAAGGAATAAATAATGCCCCTCAACCCTCAAGAATGTGGATTGATGAACTTGAAAGGAAGGAGAGCCATAAAAGGTAGATATGAAAGTAAAACAGGAGAGGGTCCCGCTCCATAGGTAATCGATAAAAAGGAGGAAAACTGGGCCCAGCTCAGGAATCCCTTGTGGTCGCAAACTTCCAAACTCATCAGCCGTAAGCCCCTGAGGGTGTAGGCATATCCAGGGTGCACCACAAGTGGTGGGGCTACATACACCTTACCTTTAGTGTGGCTTGCGCAATAGGCAGGAAATAACATAAAAATAAAAAGAAGGCTGCCTCCTCACACAAGGAGGGTATCAGAAAAAATAAACAAGGGTCAATTAAGTCGGAAAATAAAGAGACTCCCTAAGCCTTGGATAGGCTAATAATGTCGGAGTCGGTAGAGAACAAGAGTTGACCAAGTGTGGTCGACAGGAAAGAAGACAGACAGGAGCCTAGCACAAGTCAGTGGGAACAATGACGGATTCAGCTGAGGCTCCATGGTCGTCAACCTACATTCCACTAGATGAAAGCCCTTGTTTGGGGGTGGTGGAAAATAAACACCTCTTTTGTTTTAAATCACTGGCTTTAAGGACGGTAACAAATGGCATGTCTTTATAATGCGATACTGGTCCTAGGGATATGAAAAATTGTATTAGATACTCAGCTAATAATAGTGTACATGACCCCTTATTATTTTCCCTAATTACAGTACATGGGAATGATGACCATGATTTCCAAGCCCTTAAGTAAGACAAAAACAAATTTTTTCCATTCCCAAACAGTTGGGGTGAGGTGAGGTGAGTTTTTCTAAACGTCAAACAAATGTGGTTTTCCACTTTTACCCCAGGTAAATGCCATGTTTGCCCACAGACAAGTGCAAAGAAAATCGAAACATGTTATGTTTCGATCAATTCCTTACCTACATGACAACATGTACTTGAAATAACAAGTAATGAGCATTCTATGTTAACAATAGTGAGATGCTTGCAAACTGCCAATGCTTAGAGCTCATTAGCGGCTTCTAAGGGAGGCAAGGAGTACACTTACTTGAAAAACTAACAAGAGGAGTGTTCGATTTTCCCACAACACCCAATCTGAAAGTAAATATAAATGACTATGCACTTAAGTCCATAACCACCTCCTTACCATTCCTACCCTTCATTGTCAAAGGCACACATTAATACAGCCATCACAGTGACAGAGTTTATTTGTAAAATAACTAAATATCTGAGATTTATCTTGAAATTGACCAGAATTTTGTAAAATCCACAAAATTTACCGCAAATTTAGCAAATTCCACCAAATTTCAGCAAAATCCAACAAATCACTACCAGATTTATTGAAATGGCATTGAATTATTAAAGAATGGTTTGAACTAGCTCAAATTTATATAAAATTACCCGAATATTGATGAAAATTCACCAAATTCTACCAAAGTTAGCCAAGAGGTCTTCAAACCATGAAATGTAACCATTTTTTTAAATTCACAACATATACTCGAAAATTCCATAATATTCCCTTTACGTGTATATTTTTTTGTTGTTGTTTCGTTTCCCACACTCCCTGCAGACAAATACCTGAACATGACTTTCTCCTAGACTAGGAGCTCCACATTCGACATGATAGCTGAGTTTCATCTCCCATAAACTCGTCTCTGAGGTGGGTGCCAGAAAAGGTATCCAGCTGTAAAAACCACACCCTCACATAGACTTTCATAACTTCTTACGTTGAGGTTCATAACACTACGTTGAATGATTTCTCGGTTTCCTTTTCACAATTACTGTCTATACATTCCTCTTGAAGGTTGCAAGATGCTTGCAAGGCTCCTAAAATGCAATTCAATTTAATAAATACCTTAAGACGGTTTGATTTGTTTAATGATATGGTGTTAATACTATTTTTAGGTCTTGACTGGCTTTGCAATAAGAATTGAATAAGCAAACATGAGTTACCTATCAGGGAAACATTTTGGCCACTATGTTGGCTATTGACCAGTGAGTTTAGCTGTTTATCATTTTTTAAAATCATAAACAACAGAGGTTTAAACGTATAGATAAACCGTGTGACCATGTTTGTTAAACAAGACATTATACCAGAGACAATTAGGATACTTATGTAGAGTTTACCGAAAATAATGTTGTGTAACAGTAAATGCTAGTCAACAAACAGTTATACACTTCTAAAAAAATCATCATACAATACCTGAGAGCTCTTCTAAAATTATTGATGTGTAACATGTTTCCACTAACTTGCTATGTATTTTTTGGCTTGGGGGTGATTTTCAAGAAATGCAAATGGAACTGAAATGCAATACAAACAATGAGCGTGCCTGGTGGCTGAGATTGATACCACGACGTACTGTCGGTTATGTAGCTATGTGGAATGTATATCAAATATGGTTTACTTCAAGGTATGGAGATCCCTACAAGTCCTACAATAATTGATCTTGAAATGGTCATCCTATGGTGTGAAAATATTTATTAGGTATATGATATTTAATGTAAGCAATTGAGGCACTACCGACCAAAATACAGCACTATCTGCAATATGTATTGCATACTTGAAGGTTTGGTGGTCCCATTAAAGGTATTCCTACAATAAATGATTTTCAAGTTGTCATTCTATGACGTGAAAATATTTAATATATGATATTTGCTAACAGAATATGCCACTGGAATTATTTTACAAGTAGTTATTTTAATGACAACAGAGTTCACTGTTAATAACGGAGAGCCCTATGTGGAATGTAGGATAACATGTAACATAATATACGTGATATGTCACAACTGTAAGGCTTGTGATTTTTTTAAGATGCCTTTATACCTATATTAATCACCCAGTTTACAAGACTGATAACTGTAATGCTACGGAAAAATCATAACAAATCAAAAATGTGCATTGGAAAACAAAAAGTGGTTGAGCAAATATACAGTCAACATGCAAAAAAACAAGAAATATATACAAATTGTGTTAATTAATTTAATTCAAATATATATATTTTTACAATAGGTACACACACACACACACACACACACTCACACACAGACAGAATACAGCTCTTTTTTTGTTCATGTTTGCCCGCTACAGTTTTTGAATATAACACTTGCTGAACATTATTTTAGGGGTGGGGGTGTTGCTACGTTGACCAATTACACAATAATACCAGCTTTACGAAGTTCATCTTCTATTTTTAACAGCTCTTCCTCATAACCAATATGACCAGCCTGTTTACAGGCATGCAAGAGCTGTAGACGTTCGACTAATATATTAGGATCGTTCCATTTGCTATTTTTTATGAATGGTTTCAAATACTCGGGAAGAAGTCAATCATTTTCACCATCAACATCATTATCATCCTCATCAATATAATCATCTTCATAATGATCATCATCATCCTCGTCATCTTTACCATCATAATTTCCACCTGTGTCCACAGTCTGTTCAATGGTTTGAGTTCCCTTTGATAGTGTTGAAAGCTTCTTTTTAGATGTACTAGAGTGCTTTAACATTACGTTATTATTATCACCATCACCATCCTTTTCATCTTCCCCAACCAACTTCTTGATGGGGTATGTTGTCTCTGATAGAGTTGAGGGCTTTTGAGACGTGTGTGTGTGTGTCTGATCATGGGTTTTACTGGAGGTCTTAAAGGTTTCTCATTAAACAACTCGCTAACAGCATGAGTGCGTTGTAGTGTATTAAACCCGAGGTTAATATTATCTTGAGCAGCACTATTTTTTTCTTGGACTTGGTTTTTTGCTTCGGTTTGAGTTTTCCTTACATTTACACTAGCATGATTATTAAGTTTACAATCATGACTGTTTGAAGAAAGTATGTCCAATTCTCTTGTCTTAAGCATTCCTCGACACTGTTTTGATCGTTGCTTTGAACAGCGCCAAATAACAGTTCCATTTTTATTGCTTCGTTTCACAATATATGAATATCCTTTATAGTATGCATAAGGCTTACCATACCTAGTCACTGATACTTCCATATCAACTGTCAAGCATATACTATTTTCTAGTAAAGACAACTTAGAAATAACAACAATAGATTAATGTGGGAGCATATATAGATGCAAAAAGAGGGAGCAAAAGTGGGGGTAAAAAGTGTCAGCGAAAGTGGGAGCAAATGTGGGAGCAAAAACTGTGAGCAAAAATTGGGAAGCAAAAAGTGGGAGCATATATGGGATGAAATGTGGGAGCAAAGCAAATATAAAAAGTGGGAGCAAATATGCTAACAAATATGTCAACAAATATGCCGGCAAAAGTAAATACACAATTCAAGATAGTTGAAAGTGCAAAGAAAATATGGATGCAAATATGAGAGCCAATGTAGTGTTTTTCTAAAACAACTAAGCATAACAAACTTAGTCATAACCTAACCTAACCTAACCTAACCTGCCCCAACCTCACCTAACCTAACTTCACCTATCCTAACATAACCTACCCTAACCTCACCTAACCTAACCTAACTTCACCTATCTTAACCTAACCTAGCGTAACTTAACCTAACCTCACCTAACCTAACCTCACCTAACCTAACCTAACGTAACCCAACTTCACCTAACCTAACCTCACCTAACCCAACTTCACCTCACCTAACCTAACTTCACCTAACCTAACTTGACCCAACTTTACCTGACCTAACCTATCATAAATTCACCTAACCTAACTTTACCTAACCTAACTTCACCCAACCTAACCTTTCAACTCTCAGATCAAAATTAAATTCTGGGCAGAGTTGAGTTGGAACCCATGACCTCAGGGATAACACCAAAGCATACTAACCACTACACCGCGAGATGGGCAAATTATCACGCAACACAACACAAAAATAAAAGTTTCCTGTAGTGTAATTCATTGGCTGACAACCATAGTTGGGAATTCAAACCCAAGACTTCAGGACTTTTGTTATGAACATTATCAGAAATATTATTCCATTTACATTTTGCTGCTGCTTATAATTATAAGAGTTGGCATTAATATGGGATCAAAAAGTGGGAGAAAAAAGTGGGAGCCAATATGGGAGCAAAAGTGGGAGCCAATATGGGAGCAAATGTGGGAACAAATCAGCTCACCTCGGATATCACCAGTGAGTGCTCATATCCACCGCTAGGTAACGGAAACACACTTTGCATGTTGTATGTAATTACCTTACTAAGTTTGACTGCATGCAAAACGTGCTTGTATAAGCTGGGCATATAATTTTAATATACAATTAACACTAAATGTTCGAAGTAAACCATATTTGATATACATTCCACATAGCTACATAACCGACAGTACGTCGTGGTATCAATCTCAGCCACCAGGCACGCTCATTGTTTGTATTGCATTTCAGTTCCATTTGCATTTCTTGAAAATCAACCCCAAGCCAAAAAATACATAGCAAGTTGGTGGAAACATGTTACACACCAATAATTTTAGAAGAGCTCTCAGGTATTGTATGATGATTTTTTAGAAGTGTATAACTGTTTGTTGACTAGCATTTACTGTTACACAACATTATTTTCGGTAAACTCTACATAAGTATCCTAATTGTCTCAGGTATAATGTCTTGTTTAACAAACATGGTCACACGGTTTATCTATACGTTTAAGCCTCTGTTGTTTATGATTTTAAAAAATGATAAACAGCTAAACTCATTGGTCAATAGCCAACATAGTGGCCAAAATGTTTCCCTGATAGGTAACTCATGTTTGGTTATTCAATTCTTATTGCAAAGCCAGTCAAGACCTAAAAATAGTATTAACACCATATCATTAAACAAATCAAACCGTCTTAAGGTATTTATTAAATTGAATTGCATTTTAGGAGCCTTGCAAGCATCTTGCAACCTTCAAGAGGAATGTATAGACAGTAATTGTGAAAAGGAAACCGAGAAATCATTCAACGTAGTGTTATGAACCTCAACGTAAGAAGTTATGAAAGTCTATGTGAGGGTGTGGTTTTTACAGCTGGATGCCTTTTCTGGCACCCACCTCAGAGACGAGTCTATGGGAGATGAAACTCAGCTATCATGTCGAATGTGGAGCTCCTAGTCTAGGAGAAAGTCATGTTCAGGTATTTGTCTGCAGGGAGTGTGGGAAACGAAACAACAACTAAAAAAAATACACGTAAAGGGAATATTATGGAGTTTTCGAGTATATGTTGTGAATTTAAAACAAGTAGTTCCGTAAAGAACTATACAGCCTATTTTCATATATCCTACTTATGTTAATTTCTTATAACAACATACAAAATTTCAGTTTAATTGCTGTAACAGATTCGTAGATATTGAGAACCGTCTAAATATTTCAGATGGTCACCAGGTTGGATTTTTATTTTTGTACTATTACATTAAGATTATTGTGTACGTGTGGTATTCAAACTTCAATCGCATGATTAGAACACAAGAAGTAAAAACGAGATTTTAAAATTACGCACAGCAGCCATCTTGTGATTATGCAAACAATTGAAATAAATTAGATGCCAGTGGATCAACATTTGTATAAGCATTTAACGTGCAACGTTTCACAGCACTCGGATAGTTCATTCGCGAGAATCGTCCATTTAAATATTTATACTTCGCGTCGCCGCCATGTTGGATTTGTGCTCACCAGGTTAATGAAAGTCCTATAGGTGAACATATGTTCATAGTCTCTATGAACATACAAAAATTCAGTTTGATTGCTGTAAAAGATTCATAGATATTGAGAACCGTCTAAATATTTCGGAAGCTCGCCATTTAGGATTGTTATATGTATAGGCCATGGAATTATATACCATTCAAGGACAATTATTGCCTAGGTTCATTATTCAACTTCGATCGCATGATTACGACACAAGAATAAAAACTTAATTTTAAAATTTCGCACAGCCGCCATCTTGATGTTATGTAAACAATTGAATTAAATTAGATGGCAGTGCATTACAATCTGCAAAATCATTTGCTGTACCACATTTCACTGCGCTCAGAGAGTTAACTCACGAGAGAAGTCTATTAAAATATTTCAAATTCGCTTGGTCGCCATGTTCGTTTTGTACTTTACAGGTTTATGAAATATACATAGGTAAACTTTTATCAGTACCCTTTATCACCGTACAAAATTGCATGAAGATATCTGTAATAGTTTCGGAGATATAGAATGTCAGTGAAATATTTCGCACAGCCGCCATTTTGAGGTTATGTAAACAATTGAAGTAAATTAGACTCCAGTGCATTACAATGTGTATAAACATTTGCTGTACCAAGTTTCATTACGATTGGATAGTTAAATCGCGAGAAATGTCTATTTAAAAGTCTCAACTTCGCTTGGTCGCCATGTTCGTTTTCTACTTAAAAAGTTTATGAAATATACATAGGTAAACTTGTATCAGTACCCTTTATCACCGTACTAAATTGCAGGGTGATATCTGCAATAGTTTCGGAGATATAGAATGTCAGTGAAATATTTCGCACAGCCGCCATTTTGAAGTTATGTAAACAATTGAACTAAATTAGACTCCAGTGCATTCCAATGTGTATAAACTATTGCTGTACCAAGTTTTATTACGTGTGGATAGTTAAATCGCGAGAAAGGTCTATTTAAAAGTCTCAACTTCGCTTGACTGCCATGTTGGTTTTGTAGTCACCAGGTTTTTGAAAGTCTCATAGGTGAATTTCTAGTAGTACCCTTTATCACCGTACACAATTTCAGGGCGATATCGATAATAGTTTCGGAGATATTGAATGCTAGTGAAATATTTCGCACAGCCGCCATTTTGCATTGGTGAGACGTAACAAAATTTGAAGGGCACGGTCGAGGTCGCCGGGAATAGTGCTATGAACATACCGAGTTTCATTGAAATCGCTCCAGCCGTTTAGATTTTATTAGGGGGGGACACACACACGAATCACACACACACACACACACACACACACGCACACACACACGGACAAAAGGTGATCTCATAAGCCTATTTTTTCAAAATTGAAAATAGGCTAAAAATGGTTACATTTCATGGTTTGAAGACCTCTTGGCTAAATTTGGTAGAATTTGGTGAATTTTCATCAATATTCGGGTAATTTTATATAAATTTGAGCTAGTTCAAACCATTCTTTAATAATTTAATGCCATTTCAATAAATCTGGTTGTGATTTGTTGGATTTTGCTGAAATTTGGTGGAATTTGCTAAATTTGCGGTAAATTTTGTGGATTTGACAAAATTCTGGTCAATTTCAAGATAAATCTCAGATATTTAGATATTTTACAAATAACCTCTGTCACTGTGATGGCTGTATTAATGTGTGCCTTTGACAATGAAGGGTAGGAATGGTAAGGAGGTGGTTATGGACTTAAGTGCATAGTCATTTATATTTACTTTCAGATTGGGTGTTGTGGGAAAATCGAACACTCCTCTTGTTAGTTTTTCAAGTAAGTGTACTCCTTGCCTCCCTTAGAAGCCGCTAATGAGCTCTAAGCATTGGCAGTTTGCAAGCATCTCACTATTGTTAACATAGAATGCTCATTACTTGTTATTTCAAGTACATGTTGTCATGTAGGTAAAGAATTGATCCAAACATAACATGTTTCGATTTTCTTTGCACTTGTCTGTGGGCAAACATGGCATTTACCTGGAGTAAAAGTGGAAAACCACATTTGTTTGACGTTTAGAAAAACTCACCTCACCTCACCCCAACTGTTTGGGAATGGAAATAATTTGTTTTTGTCTTACTTAGGGGCTTGGAAATCATGGTCATCATTCCCATGTACTGTAATTAGGGAAAATAATAAGGGGTCATGTACACTATTATTAGCTGAGTATCTAATACAATTTTTCATATCCCTTGGACCAGTATCGCATTATAAAGACATGCCATTTGTTACCGTCCTTAAAGCCAGTGATTTAAAACAAAAGAGGTGTTTATTTTCCACCACCCCCAAACAAGGGCTTTCATCTAGTGGAATGTAGGTTGACGACCATGGAGCCTCAGCTGAATCCGTCATTGTTCCCACTGACTTGTGCTAGGCTCCTGTCTGTCTTCTTTCCTGTCGACCACACTTGGTCAACTCTTGTTCTCTACCGACTCCGACATTATTAGGCTATCCAAGGCTTAGGGAGTCTCTTTATTTTCCGACTTAATTGACCCTTGTTTATTTTTTCTGATACCCTCCTTGTGTGAGGAGGCAGCCTTCTTTTTATTTTTATGTTATTTCCTGCCTATTGCGCAAGCCACACTAAAGGTAGGGTGTATGTAGCCCCACCACTTGTGGTGCACCCTGGATATGCCTACACCTTCAGGGGCTTACGGCTGATGAGTTTGGAAGTTTGCGACCACAAGGGATTCCTGAGCTGGGCCCAGTTTTCCTCCTTTTTATCGATTACCTATGGAGCGGGACCCTCTCCTGTTTTACTTTCATATCTACCTTTTATGGCTCTCCTTCCTTTCAAGTTCATCAATCCACATTTTTGAGGGTTGAGGGGCATTATTTATTCCTTCTGTCCTTTATTTGTCCTGTTATCCTTTTGTCTTACATTTCATTTTTCTAGTTATAAGTGTGTAGTTAGTTTTAGTTATAGTTTACATTTAATTTTATTTTCACCATCAGCCAAACAATTAGGGGTCGATAGGACAGCTTGGTGGTCAAGTTTATAGAACGCTTGTCTTTTGTTTGAAACAACACCATGTTGATTTCCCGACTGGGTCAAGTATTTTATACTTTGTTCACTTATTTCTCATGGCTATGAAACTGGCTGCCTGTAACGTGATCATTATTAACTTTAACTTCAGTGTACGGTGTAGGATTGGAAAGGAGGCAGCCATGGCTTCTGAATTACAACTATGTTAGCGTTTGTCTAAAGTATAAATAAAAAAAAGAGTTCAAACATCATGTAGGACATAAACTATTTTTAAATTCAGATTTGTGTTTCACAGTAAACACAATCATTCTCCGTTTAAAACAACCCATACATTTCTTTTTCTAACATGATAGCTTATAGGCGGGCATTGCTATAGCTTACATGTAGTATGGTCAACAGCTAAGGATTCAATTTCAATTACCTATACCTCTCATGGTATGGCTCTTAGTCAATTCGTTAAACTACATAAAACTTTTCTATATGTTCTGTTACATTATCATTTGACCATCTCACAGTGTAGTGTTTAACATAGTTGGTTGTCTACCCTAAGGCCTTGGCTTGCAACCCCGACTATACCAAGAAATTCATATTCATCTTAAGGTTGCAATTAGGTTCATTGAGCCTTGTCAACCCTTTCCTAACAACTATCAAGTCATGTACGTTAACACGGTGCGAATCACGTCCACTATCAAGCAGACGAGTAATATGAAACTTGCTGGCAAGAGCGCCGTGTTCTTATCACCAAGACTCATTACACAAACAAAGCCAGTGTCTCTGTGCAGATTCAACCCAGAGATAGTATGCAAGAGTGTGTTTGTTCAAAAAGCATCATTAATATAACTCGACTGTCACCACACAGGTCCGGGTTCGATTTTCTAAAGGCTGCAACAGGTACACTCAGACTTGTCAGGTAAAACATTTTGGGTCAATTCATAAATCATGGGAAAGGGATAGCCACTGTCAGTCCAAAACAACACCTTACTTCACCCTCTCCGATAATTAGTTTTATAAAATCTCAGGTCGATAACCTTAACGTTTTGGCTCTTTTGGGTATATTCATGGGGAATGGCAACGGTTTGGCCCTCCTGATTTGTACAACACCTGGTACAACTCTGTAGCCTTATTCATTAGCTATAAACACATTAATCCATAATTACCCAATAATAATAATAAAAATAATAATAATAATATTAATTTGCAAGCTGTCATCCTCCAAACACACATTCATTAAAAAGCATGGTTTCAAAAAACTCTTATGCTTTTAAGTGTTTAATACCTTTTTCTCCTGTAACATTCCCTGTTTTATGAGTGAAATAATCTATCGAGGTAAAAGTGTATGTCATCACCTATTTTTAGCCTATTTTCAATTTTGAAAAAATAGGCTTATGAGATCACCTTTTGTCCGTGTGTGTGTGCGTGTGTGTGTGTGTGTGTGTGATTCGTGTGTGTGTGTCCCCCTAATAAAATCTAAACGGCAGGAGCGATTTCAATGAAACTCGGAAAGTTCATAGCACTATTCCCGGCGACCTCGACCGTGCCCTTCAAATTTTGTTACGACTCACCAATCCAACATGGTGGCTGTGCGAAATATTTCACCAGCATTCAATATCTCCGAAACTATTACCGATATTACCCTGACATTTTCTATGGTGATAGAGGGAACTACTATAAGTTCACTTATGTGACTTTTGAAAACCTGGTAACTACAAAACCAACATGGCGGCCAAGCGAATTTGCGACATTTAAATAGACGTTTCTCGCGATTTGACCAACCAAACGCAATGAAACTTGGTACAGTATATGTTTATATACATTGTAATGCACCGACATCTAACTTCGTTCAATTGTTTACATAATCACAAGATGGCGGATGTGCGAAATATTTCACCGGCATTCTATATCTCTTAAACTATTAGCGGTATCTCCCTAAAATTTTGTACGGAGTCAAAGGGCACTACTGGAAGTCCATCTATAAGATTTTCAAAAAACGGTTAACTACAAAACGAACATGGCGGCCAAGCGAATTTGAACATTTTAAATAGACCTTTCTCGCGATTTAATGTTCCAAGCGCACTGAAACCTGGTACAGGAAATATTTATACACATTGTAATCCACTGGTATCTAATTTTGTTCAATTGTTTACATAACCTCAAGATGGCGGCAGTGCGAATTTTAAAATTAAGTTTTTATTTCTTGTGATGTAGTCATGCGATCGAAGTGAAAGTTTGAATAATGAACCTACGCAATAATTTTCCTTTAATGGTACATGACTCTATGGCCTATACATTTAACAATCCAACATGGCGACCATCCGAAATATTTAGACGATACTGAATATCTACGAATCTATTTTAGCAATCAAACTAAATTTGTTAATGTTCATAGGGGCTATGAACTTAAGTTCACCTATAGGACTTTAAATAACCTGGTGATCACAAATCCAACATGGCGGTGACGCGAATTATAAATATTCACATGGACGTTTCTCGCAATTTAACCATCCGCGTGCAGTGAAACTTGGTACAGTAAATCTTTATCCGAATGTTAATCCACTGGCATCTAATTTATTTCAATTGTTTCCATAACCTCAAGATGGCAGCTGTGAATTTTTTTTAAATCTCCTTGTTTTTTTTCTTGTGTCTTAATTATGCGATTGAAGTTTGAATACTACACGTTCACAATAATCTGCATGTAACAGTACATAACTCTAGGACCTACATATATAAAATCCAACATGGCGACCATCCGAAATATTTAGTCGGTTCTCAATATCTACGAATCTATTACAGCAATCAAACTGAAATTGTGTATGTTGATAGTGGCAATTAACGTAAGTAGCATATATGAAAATAGGCTGTATAGTTCTTCACGGAACTACTTGTTCAACTATCAAACCTAATTTTAGGGTTCTTAGTTTGCAAGATATCGATATTTTCAATTTGAGGGTAGTTTTCACCCCCCTACTATTTTTCATGAAAAACAAAAGATCTTAGGTTCAATTATAATTTTTACCCGTTTAAGACCTTTTTCCCCGCTGTAAAATCACTATTTACTGTTTTAGGGGTGACATCATCTATCCAGGTAAAAGCCTATGTCACAACCAATTTTTTAAGCTATTACACATAATTTTACGGTTCTCAGTTTCCAAGCTATCGATTTTTCAATTTGGGGGTAGTTTTCACCCCCCTGCTATTTTTCATCAAAAACAAAAGATCTTATTTTCATTTATCATTTTTAGGTGTTTAACACGTTTTTCCCCATAACATGACTATTTACTGTTTTAGGGGTGAAATGACCAATCCAGGTAAAAGCCTATGTCATCACCTATTTTAAAGCTATCACGCCTAATTTTAGGGTTCTTAGTTTCCAAGATATTGAGTTTTCAATTTTGGGGGGTTGTTTCACCCCACAAAGGGGGACGTCGCCCCAAGTGCTAGGACCCCTCATACAAGTCCCTAGCATGATTGGTTCACGAGATATTAACAAAAGTGTAGTTAGGCCCTTTTGACAAAAAATGAATCATACTTTCAAAAACGAGGCGTCACCCCAAGTGCTAGGATACTGCCTATGGCAAAATCCCATCAGGGGTTAAGAAAATATTAACAAATGTGTAGTTAGGCCCTTTTGACAAAAGCCACCTGTGTGCATACATACAAAAATTGCTCTTTCACCCCAGGTAAGGGTAGTTTTTATTTTGGGGGTTGTCATACCTCATTCATACAAAAGGAGAATTCACTACAAGTCCTACGACACCCCATATGTTTAAATCACATTATTGGTTAGCGAGATACTAAAAAGCGAATGACCTATTAGTTTTTTGTTTTTTAATAAATATTATAAAAAACCTCATCTATAAAGAATCATTTAAAAATTCCGCTCTCTTACAAAAGCCCTCAAGTGCGCATGCATACAAAAATAACCACTACTTAACCTCAGGGTAAGGGTAGATTTATTTTCGGGTGGATATACTCCCGTCCATAGCAAGGGGTGGTTCACCACAAGTCCTACGACACCCTATATGCTCAAACCCGACCATGCGATCGCGAATCATCGCCAATGTTCGCCAGAAAGTAGGCTATAATTTTGTTTTGTCCTACACACTTCAAACTTGCTGTCAGCCTAGAGGGCATAGGGACCTTTCATTGACGTCAAACATACTTTTCTCTCATCTTCACCGTTTCCAAAATAGCACCAATTTCAAAAAACAACAATTTAAAATATATATATATATATACCGACACACATTCATAGCAAAGAGGATGTCACACCATTCCTAAATAATACATCGTTCTAGCCTTACAAGCTCATTAAATTCGCCAAAATGTCAAAAACGCACGTTTACCTCTGTTTGCTCTCAGGGAGAATATAATTGTGTTATTTCCACAGTTGGCAAAGGACATTTATTTATGAGTAGGTTGGCAGCAGTGACCTAGGGACAGAGAGTGAAGTTGCCATCATGGTTGAATGTGTTTGTGTTTCGGAGCAACAGCTCCTTCGCATATCAAGTGTTGTGTCTTTTGTAACATGTACATTTTTGTAAATACGGTCCACTAGAGTTAATTCGACAGTTTCATTTATCCCCTGATGTTTCATCTGGGGCACGTATGTCGCAGACAGACATATGTTTTGGTCCTACACGGGCCGGATTCCCGCCATATCAACTGACGCCATGTGGTCTCGACAAACGCTAAAACTGCTGTATTTAAGTGAACCAGTGCGAAATACGTATGTCGAGACAATACTAGTACATTATTGTGAACAATGCAGGCGCAATTGCAATTTATTTATCAATGTTTGTGAGTTCGATCTAACTTATTTTGAAAAGTGAGCATAGTGGCTGCCATACGAAGCCACCATTGTGCTTTGGCTTCGTGTCGCCTCGGCTAGCATCGGTAAGCTTCGATACACGCGCCAGCTGCAGCGCTCGCCAGACTGCTTGATCTATGTTTACAACGTAGCTGTTGTATTACAAATTTACTACGTATGTGAATAAGTTAATTCATGCAGCGGGACTTGCAAAATTAATCATGATGAATTGTATATTCGTAAAAGCATATCCAGTATTGTGAAAGTTTCGGTATGCAGTTGAAAGCATCAATGGACGCAGTTCCATTTAGCAGTGCAGCCTTCGATTCCTGACGGGCACAGTTCCATTCAGTAGTGCAGCCTTCGATTCCTGACGGACACAGTTCCATTCAGCAGTGCAGCCTTCGATTCTTGGCGGACGCAGTTCCATTCAGCAGTGCAGCCTTCGATTCCTGACGGACGCAGTTCCATTCAGCAGTGCAGCCTTTGATTCCTGACGGACGCAGTTCCATTCAGCGGTGCAGCCTTCGATTCCTGACGGACGCAGTTCCATTCAGCGGTGCAGCCTTCGACACCTGACAGACGCAGTTCCATTCAGACGTCCTGACTTCGATATCCAACCGTTGGGTGACGACGCAGACTGAAAGAACCTCTACACCAGATAAGTTAACAAAGGCATTTCATAGCAATTCCTTCCCATACTCAGCAATCCTTCCTGTGCATGAACCATTTTAAGCATGTCTACTGAACGTGAGATAAAGTCACTGACCAAGCGCAGAGGTGTTCTCCGAGCATCCCTCACGAGACTCCATACCCAAATTAATGAATTTAATAATGAGACTCCTGCTGAAGTATTAAATGTGAAGAATGAACGTTTATTAGCTCTATTACCAGAATTTAATGAAATTCAAGGTAAATTGGAGGATTTGGATGACAAAAATCCTCATGAGCAGGTCCGGTGTGAATTCGAAAATGATTATGATGAACTTAGGGCTAAGCTACAACAGTTACTAAATACCCATTGCACACATGCCTCATCTGTCTCTAGCAACGGTAGAGAATCTACAAGTAGTAATACAGGTTCGTACAGTTTGCCCAAGAAACGGTTACCAGAATTTTCAGGTGATGTTACACAATTCATGCATTTCCATGACCTGTTTGATTCATTAACACTGAAGAATCAGTCTTTGGGTAATGTTGAAAGGTTTCATTACTTAATGTCAGCACTGCGTGGCAATGCTCATCAACTCATTCAAAACATTCCTCTTACTGCAGATAACTTTGAGCTAGCTTGGGAAACGGTCTGCAAGCGATACCGCAATTCAAAGGTAATAGTAAATGCACATATCAAATTACTGTTATCTCCAGATATCGTCCAAAGGGAATCATCTTCTAGTCTACGCACGCTTTTGAATCAAGTACAGTCCAATTTAAAGGCTGTTGAGTCTTTGAATTTGAATATTCCCCTACATGAAATCATAATAGGTCAAATCATACTTGACAAGTTACCTGAAGCCACACGTAAGCAATGGGAAATGAGCAACAAATCCAAGGAACTATCTACACTTACGGAGTTGCTAGAATATCTTGAAAGGCGGGCTCAAACCCTTGAATTAATTGATTTTTCACCTACTAAGGGACACAGTGATAAGATCAGCAGATTGTCTCAAGATAAAACTTCTAAGCATGGTTTCAAGCATGAGAAACAACCATTTACAAGTAGTTCATACATTGCAATTAACAATAATTGTGAAGCCTGTAAGGGGCAACATCCAATCTTCAGATGTGATAAATTTTTAGGTTATGATGTTAATCGTAGATACAACCTAGTTAAGCAGCATAAGCTTTGCTACAACTGTTTGCATGAATCACACGCTATAAGTTCTTGTCCTTCGAAGTCAACATGCAAAACTTGCAACGGACGTCACAACTCACTGTTGCATTTTGATTCTGGGAATCAGCAATTCAATGCCAACTCGTCTAAACAGTCTCAGCAAGGAGCTATCAGCAGATGCTCAAACCCCGAGTCCAACCAGGCTCACAATGCTCAAGTTCGTGGTAACTCCTCCAGTTATTGCACTATGAAACTCAAACCACAAACTCAAGTTCTACTTTCTACAGCAGTAGTAAAGGTAAAGGATAGTGCTGGTAGGCTACACTTAGCTCGTTGCTTATTGGACAGTGGCAGTCAAAGCAATTTTGTAACCGAGAGTTTGGTTCAAAATTTGGGCTTAAGAAAGGTCAAGAATCTCACACCCATCGAAGGTATTTCTCAGTCCATGTCTGAAGCCAAGTATAGTGTGAGCGTTGAAGTGCAATCTTCCATAAGCAACACACGCCACAATGTTGAATGTCTGGTCCTATCCAAAATTACAAGCGACATGCCTAGTCAGCAGGTACCCTATGAAGAGTGGGAGCTCCCTAATGATATTCAGTTAGCAGATCCGAGGTTTTATGCCCCAGCCAAGATAGACATGCTTCTCGGTGCTGATGTATTCTTTAGAATTCTACAGAGGGGACACAGGACGAGACCTGGGAAGTTTCCAGTCCTACAAAACACAGATTTTGGATGGAATGTGTCAGGTTCATATGAATCCACCTCGAGAAAGAGAAACAATGCAGCAGGAACGTTTTTCCTTCGTAATGATGTTCACCTTCATAACCAAGTACAACGATTTTGGGAGATCGAAGAACTTCACGAGCCAGTCAAGTCGCAAGAAGAGATCGAATGTGAACAGCATTTATCTGACCATGTGACACGAGATGTATCGGGGAAATACATAGTCAGACTACCATTTAAGCAGGATCCAAGTATATTAGGCAATTCTTTACAAACAGCAACTAGCAGATTTCAATACCTTGAGCGTAGGCTTAACAATGATACGCAACTGAAGGTAGATTATGACCAGTTTTTCACTGAATACCAGGAACTAGGTCACATGGATATTGTTAATTCTAGTATGGCAACATCGGTAGCATACTACATGCCGCACCATCCGGTATTCAAGAAATCCAGCACTACTACAAAAACTAGAGTTGTGTTCGACGCTTCTTGTAAATCGAGGTCAGGAAAGTCACTTAATGATATTTTAATGACGGGTCCTACTATTCAACAAGATTTATGTTCGATTGTCGCTAGATTTAGAACTCACGCCATAGGCTTTACAGCTGACATCGAGAAGATGTACAGACAAGTTAAGGTTGATTCCAGAGACAGCAGCCTTCAACGCATCCTTTGGAGAGCTTCTCCTAATGAGCCTATCAAGCAGTACCAACTTCAGACGGTCACATATGGCACATCATCAGCTCCATTTCTTGCAATAAGATGTTTAAGGCAATTGGCATATGATGAGGGACAACAGTATCCGCAGGCAGCATCTGTCCTTCTTCGTGATTTTTATGTAGACGACTGCATTTCAGGAACAAGTAAGGTTGACAATGCATTACTCCTACAACGTGAACTGATCCAATTGTTATCCAAGGGAGGCTTCAAGCTCCGCAAGTGGTGCTCTAACCATCCAGCATTGTTAGAGGCGGTTCCAAAAGACTGCAGAGAAACGCAGCTTCCCCTTCAGATTGATTCTGGAGAAAATATAAAGACTTTAGGTCTACTTTGGCATCCAGCGACAGACAAACTACAGATATCCAGTGGTGTGCAGAAAGAACAAGGAAGTGGATCTCCAGTGACCAAACGCAAGGTGTTATCGATTGTGTCGTCAATTTATGACCCTATTGGGCTAATCAGTCCTATTGTCATCGCATTCAAGATGTTTCTGCAGAAACTATGGCAAGAGAAGATAGGATGGGATGATGAACTTCCAACGGAACTTCTTACAAGATGGCGTACTCTGCATTCTCAAATACCCTTGATTGACAATATATATATTAACAGATTTGTGCTTCAAGAAAATTGTACTCAGGTGCAGTTGCATGGCTTCGCTGATCCATCCTTGAAGGGCTACGGTGCATGTTTATTCCTACGCTCGTCAACTGATCCAAGTCACTTCCTTATAGGCGAACCCCTCACTACTCTTCCCGAACCTGATTTAACATTATGTATACGGCCTTTGTTAACTAGATATAAGGTTCTGCAACAAAGACTCCAATCCTTTTGGAAGAGATGGTCATTAGATTACCTCACCCATCTGCAACAGCGCAGCAAATGGACGACCTCCTCCAGCAACGTATCACCAGGTACTGTGGTGCTGATACGGGAAGACAATGTTCCCCCACTCCAGTGGCCCCTTGGTGTTATCACTGAAGTGCATGGTGGTCAAGACAATGTGGTAAGAGTGGTTTCAGTGAAGTGCAACAGTGGTATTTTTAAACGACCAGTTTCCAAGGTAGCTCCGCTACCAATTGAGCAGACACATAATTTTGACTGTTAATTTGTCAGTGTTTTAAGTTAGTGAATATTTTAGTGTTTTATGTCCTTGTCATTGGAACATTTCAGTGTTTCCATTTCAGATTATTGAAATCCATGTATTTCAAGGTGGGGAGTATGTTTGCTCTCAGGGAGAATATAATTGTGTTATTTCCACAGTTGGCAAAGGACATTTATTTATGAGTAGGTTGGCAGCAGTGACCTAGGGACAGAGAGTGAAGTTGCCATCATGGTTGAATGTGTTTGTGTTTCGGAGCAACAGCTCCTTCGCATATCAAGTGTTGTGTCTTTTGTAACATGTACATTTTTGTAAATACAGTCCACTAGAGTTAATTCGACATTTTCATTTATCCCCTGATGTTTCATCTGGGGCACGTATGTCGCAGACAGACAACCTCAAATTGCGTTTCCAAATTCCACCCATTTAAAAAAATTACCTCACCATCAAATAGAGCGGGAAAAATAGCATTTAAACGAGCCCTCACTCAACCCAATCCTCGCCCACCACCAAACATTTTCCCAACATAGCCATACGTATTCAAGCACACACGCGACTTGCAAGAGAACATACACTACCCCACTACCCGCGAATGACCTTTTGTTTTGGTATTTTATTTAAATAATGAGGCTATAGGAAAAGAGGGGAGCATTACTACGAGTGCGAGATATCAGGTTCGGGGCCGATAGGACGAGGGTTCAAAAAGTTAGTGGACAGAACCCCCAAGTTAACACTACTTGTTAAAGGTCAACCACGTCTCACGCGAACACTGCAGACATATCACGTGATCGCTCGCACTGGTGCACATGCTCACACTCGCACGGGTGTCAAATGACGGTTAGCATCCTAAGCAAAAAACAAGAACAGCTGCACACCACATGTGTGGATAGGAACTGCCACCCGGCGCGGGCAAAAAGAACATAACAGCTGCACACCACATGTGCGGATCGCTGGCACTGGCATACATGCTCACACTCGCATGGGTGTCAGATGACAATTAGCATCCTAATAAACAACCCCCATGACGTTAACACCCATTAACTTTTTATCACCTTCGCACAAACAAGCCAAAAGGTCAACCCCTTCCCACGCTAACACGTGCAGTGCACATGCTCGCTCCTGGACCACGTGCTCGCTCTAAGGACCCATGACGTCATCCCATGACGTCATCAGGATTACGCAATTTCTGGTCATGATGATGCAATATTCAAAGTGTAGCAAATCACACTACTGAAGTAAAGCCGGCGGTCCCATGTCATAGATATATGGCATGTTAAAGAACCTTCCACTAATTGCACCAGTGTGAAGCTAAATTGGATAGGTTAAGAATGTAAACAACGCTCTTATGTTTCTACGTTCGTTGCCAAGAGCCGACTGTGGTGGCGTCTAGTAGCTAAGTTCTGAACTTGGCCTAGTAGTCGTTGACGGTGGCGCTTGGCGGCAAAAGTAGGAACTATTTGAAAAATTCTAAGTTGCAGTACTTAAATAAAAGAAAGATAACACACACTAATACAGTCATCACAATTAACACCGGTTATCAGACAGATTCTACACACACCCAAAGTACACGGGGCTACATGACCGCGTTGTCGCAGCCCCTAAACTTAAGAACCAACCAACCAACCAACCGACATTATTCATAACAAACTCAGAAAACACCATGCACAATGCCTCTTTCAAGTCACGAAACACCGAATACGAGTAAGAGTTACTCCCACTTTGGACGCAGCGCTTGGCTTCACTCAAACGAGCTCGGAGCATCTCCTCTTAATCCTTCCTCCATGCTGCTACAACATACACCAAAATAATTGATACACTTATTCAGGATTTTTTTGCCTATATTCATTTTATGAAAAGATAGGCTTATCAGATCCCCTTTTGTCCATGTGTGTGTGTGTGTGTGCGCGTATGTTTGTGTGTGACTCCCAATTAATAACTTGTTAACGTCATAGTACTATTTCAGCTGACCGCGACCATGCCCTTCAAATTTTATTACGTCTCACCAATCCAACATGGCGGCTGTACGAAATGTCATTGGCATTTTATATCTCCGAAACTATTACAGATATCAATCTGAAATTTGTACGGTAATAAAGAGCACTACCAGATGAGCGCCTATGAGACATTCAAAAACCTGTTAACTACAAAACGTACATGGCGACCAAGCGAAGTTGAAACTTTTAAATTGACTTTTCTCGCGATTTAATCATCCAAACGCAAAGAAACTTGGTACAGCAAATGTTCATGCAAATTGTACCGCACTGGCATCTAATTTAGTTCAATTATATACATAACCTGAAAATGGCGGCTGTGCGCAATTTTAAAATTAAGTTTTTATTTCCTGTGTATTAATAATGCGATGGAAGTGAACGTTTGAATAATGAACCTACGCAAAAATCGTCATCTAATATTACATAATTTTATGGCCTAAATACAAAAAAAAAATCAACATGGCGACCAACCGAAATACACACATCAAAAAAAGTTTTGCATCACCTCGGTTCCCAGATCTCCGGCATATAGACGTTGACTGTGTATATTGTATCAAAGATACAGTCCCTTTGACTGTTCATAGATGATACTAAAACTGCTCAAAGATGTAAACAACCATGCATGAGCAGGGCCTATTAGACGGAGGGGGTACGACAGCCGATCAGTTCCAGTCATTCCACCAGGACGAAGGTACGCTGCTCATGTTGTCTGTAGTTCTACCATGCCTAGAAGGTCAATACCGCAGTTCGATCGCGTCCGCATTGTTACTTTGTGTCAAGAAGGGCTCTCAACAAGGGAAGTTTCCAGGCGTCTCAGAGTGAACCAAAGCGATGTTGTTCGGACATGGAGGAGGTACAGAGATACAGGAACTGTCGATGACAGGCCTCGCTCAGGTCGCCCAAGGGCTACTACTGTAGTGGATGACCGCTACTTACGGATTGCCGCTCGGAGGAACCCTGACAGCAATGCCACCATGTTGAATAATGCGTTTCGTTCAGCCACAGGACGTCGTGTTTCAACTCAAACTGTGCGCAATAGGCTGCATGATGCGCAACTTCACTCCCGACGTCCATGGCGAGGTCCAGCTTTGCAACCCCGACACCATGCAGCGCGGTACAGATGGGCCCAACAACATGCTGAATGGACCCCACAGAATTGGCATCACGTTCTCTTCACCGATGAGTGTCGCATATGCCTTCAACCAGACAATCGTCGGAGACGTGTTTGGAGGCACCCTGGTCAGGCTGAACGTCTTAGACACACTGTCCAGCGAGTGCAGCAAGGTGGTGGTTCCCTGATGTTTTGGGGTGGCATTATGTGGGGCCGACGTACGCCACTGGTGGTCATGGAAGGCTCCGAAACGGCTTTACGATACCTGAATGACATCCTCCGACCCATAGTGCACCCATATCGGCAGAATATTGGAGAGGCATTTGTCTTCATGGACGACAATTCTCGACCTCATCGTGCACATCTTGTGAATGCGTTCCTTCAAGATAACGACATCGCTCGACTACAGTGGCCAGCATGTTCGCCAGACATGAACCCTATCGAACATGCCTGGGATATGTTGAAAAGGGCTGTTTATGGACGTCTTGACCCACCAACCACTCTGAGAGATTTACGCCGAATTGTCGTTGAGGAGTGGGACAATTTGGACCAACAGTGTCTTGATGAACTTGTGGATAGTATGCCACGACGAATACAGGCATGCATCAATGCAAGAGGACGTGCTACTGGGTATTAGAGGTAGTGGTGTGTACTGCAATCTGGACCACAAATGCTGAAAGTCTAGCTGTATGATGGTACAACATGCAATGTGTGGGTCTCATGAGCAATAAAACGAGCTGAAATGTTGTTTGTGTTGATCTCTATTCCCTTTGTATTTAAAGGTTCCGGAACTCTTGGAACCGAGGTGATGCAAAACTTTTTTTGATGTGTGTATTTAGACAGTTCTCAATATCTATTGATCTATGATATCAATCAAACTGAAAGATTGTATATTGATAGAGACTATGAACGTTAGTTCATCTATGAGACTTTGAATAACTTCGTGAGCAAAAATCCAGCATAGCAGCGACGCGAAATATAAATATTTAAATGGACGTTTCTCGCGATTTAACCGTCCGAGCGCAGTAAAACTTGGGAAGGTAAATGCTTACACACATTTTAATCCATTGGCATCAAATCCATTACAATTGTTTACATAACTACAAGATGGCAGCAGTGCGAAATTTTAAAATATGATTTTCATTTCTCGTGTCCTAATCATGCGATTGAAATTTGAATACTACACCTACACAATAATCTTCATGTATTAGTACATAACTCTAAGACTTACATATATAAAAATCCATCATGGCGACCATCCGAAATATTTAGACGCTTCTCAATATCTACGAATCATTTACAGCAATCGAACTTTTTTTAATGTTCTTAGAGGCTATAAACATAAGTTCATCTATAGGACTTGCAATAATCTGGTGAGCAAAAATCCAACATGGCGGCGACGCGAGTTATAAATATTTAAGTGGACGTTTCTCGCGATTTAACCATCCGAGTGCAGTGGAACTTTATACAGTAAATGCTAATACAAATGTTAATCCTCTGGCATCCAGTTTATTTCAATAACCACAAGTTGGCAGCTGTGCGAAATTTTAAAATCTCGTTTTTACTTCATGTGTCCTAATCATGCGATTGACGTTTGAATACCACACGTACACAATGATCTTCATGTAGTTTAATAGTACATAAAAAATCCAACATGGCGACCATCTGTAATATTTAGACGGTTCTCAATATCTACGAATATATTACAACAATCAAACTGAAATTTTGTATGTTGATATAGGCAATTGACATGAGTAGGATATATGAAAATAGGCTGTATAGTTTTTCACGGAACTACTTATTACTTCTTGTGCCCTGATCATGGGATTGAGGTTTGAATACTACACGTACCGGTACACAATAATCTTCATGTAATAGTACATAACTCTAAGACCTACATATATAAAAGTCCAACATGGTGACCATCCGTAATATTAGACGGGTTTCAATAACTACGAATCTATTAAAGCAATCAAACTGATATTGTGTATGTTGATAGAAGTAATTAACATAAGTAGGATACATGAAAATAGGGTTTAGTTCTTCACGGAACTACTTGCTTTACTTTGGTTGGATATATTTTTAAATCTCAAATGGGAAGTATGTTTGATACACAAAATATTTTGGTATATGTTGTTCATATTAATATAATACACGATCATGAAGAATTTCATTGAGATATCTTGAATAGTATTTGAGTTTTGTAAACGCTGTGTGAATATAAAGTTTTTAATGGTATAATTTAAGGAGACAAGTTAAGCGACAGCAACTAACATATAGGCGCATATCTCTTGAAGTATTGAAGATATTTGAATCAGTGTTTTTTGAAAGGGGGGTAATCGACTTTTTTTTGTCATTTTCACTTTTTTAGTGTTTTGTTTTCCTTTTGCATAGAGCCATCTGTTTCCTTTGAAAGGACACTTGTGCAAGCGTTCTTTCCGTATAAAACACTTGTTCATAAATATTGAGTTTTTTTTGTAAGGGCGGACGTGCGTCACACCCAAAATACCCGGGACTACATGACTGCGTTGTCGCAGCCCCTAAACTAAGGAACCAACCAACAATGACTTTCTTATGTTGTACGTGTTTCCCTGTGCTTCAGAATTGTTGCAATTTTTGTGTGTAGCAAATCCATTCCATCTGAACACAATGTCGGTGCTTTAGATTTGCACTAATTTCTTAATATGGCCGCCAAAAATACGACTTGGAGAGGGAGATCCAAGGATCGAGGTTCCCATTCCTGCAGACTTTGAAGAGTGAGGAAGTGTTTTTACTGGGTTAACGGAGATCCCAAGGCTTAGTCCGAGTGCGACGACTGTCGACTTGTAGAGACGCGAGTATAGCTAGGTGGAGCGTTAGTGATCACCGCACTTCCATTCTATGTGAAGTTGCGAGGAACATTGTATTGATTATATCTCATATATAATTGAGATTTGAAGTGAAATAAGCGAATATATATTAAGAACAGGTTGCCTACTATATATTGTGGAAAGTCGAGCGCTTAAATATTCACCGTTTCGACAATATCAGCCTGTCAAGTTAGATTTCCAAATGTGTTGGAAATAGAGCTGAAGATCATTATAAATTACAACGTGAAGTTGGCAAACGCAGTTCAAGTGAACAGTGGCGGAGGACTTTTAGTATTGGCGCAACACATAAACATTAACAGAATGACTATTATTATTCTTCAAACATTATCATTCAACTTAATTTATATTGTTGATATGATGAACTAAACAGTCATGCGCCAGATACATATTCAATAACAGGAGTTAAGATACAACGAAGGAGCTTAAGAGACAACGTATTCTTGAATACAGACGTAGTGTACGGTCCATCTTGTGCATTTTCGTCAGTCTACGAACACTAATATAACATCAATTAGCAATGGAAACATTTCATTCACCATTTATATGAATATTTCCATAATTATATTCCAATGATGAAGCAGATACATATTTACGACGGAGAATGGAGACTATACAGAAGAGATTTGTCAAGATGCTAGGGAAGGTAGCCCAGCAACACAGAAGAATTTGCCAGAAGGATGTCGTTTGAGCCCAGGCGAACGTTGGTGAATTCCAGAGAGAGACGTGTCTTATCTCTGAGGTCGCAGATCCGAGGTTCGAATGCAGATCTATCTCAGTGTCTTGTACTGAGGAAACATCTAAAGTATTGTGGCAATACTTACATTGATCTTCAAGTTTTCGTCTAAATAAGGTATTAGTGTATCTCAATTGTTATATAGAGCTTGAATAGTGACATTCTGAGCCAGCGATCTTATTCCATATTTTCAGCGATCTTATTCCATATTTTCAGCGATCTTATTCCATATTTTCAGTGATCTTATTCCATATTTTCGGCGATTTTATTCCATATTTCTATATTTTCACATTTCATGTATTTCACTGCTTTTATGTATTTTACACTCCAGATGTGTGTTGAGATTTTTATACTTCAAGATTATTTAGAAGATGATTGCATTTCATCTATTTTTCAATTTTATTCTACGGATCAGTTGTGGAACTGACATTAAAATTTTGTTTGAGGAATCATATTGCCTCATAGGAGACTAGTCGTTTCGACTCTCGAATTTTAATAATTTCATTAAACCAAGTATTCTGACATTGTGTCATAGCTTCAAATTAAATTCTTATTAAATTTAATTTGAGCACTTTAATGTAACAACATATTACTCCAAGAAAAGGAGAAACATCGAATGATATTGTTATATTATTATTGTACATAAACTATCGACAATCTAAGAAATACTAGTCGTTTTACAAGACCGAAGTCTTAATTCCTATGAACATTCTTTGTGTAGAGTGGAAAAACATTAAGACATTGACAAACCTTTCTTATTATCTGTAAAGCAAAGAGCTTCGATCATTTAATATGTTAGAGGAAATACCTTTTGATAGAAGATTATTCAAATCTTTGGCTAGGAATTCAAAGCTAGTTTATTCCGGTGAGGATTGAATTCTATCTGACACTATAAATAACATGTGTGTTATTTTATCCTATTTGTGTAACATCAAGTCATTTTGTCGACATGATATTACAACGATAAACAATTTATAGATTGACAAGTAAGATGAAACAGGAGTATTATTCTTATTACATGTATTTGCGATAGACGAGTTAACAGTCAATTATCTTGTTGTGGAGTAAACTTTAGGAGGTTAATCACGACTGTCTAATATCGTTCAATATAATTGGAAGTTTCGTTTGAAGAACTTACGTATGTATAATTGTAGTCCAGTAGTCATTTGCAATGATACTGAGGGTCATGCCAGTATTTGAGAGAAGTTCCTACATAAGATATGTTAATAACAATTAAACCCTTTTTATTATTGTTTAACATAGTAGATGATAATTTTTATGCCATATATACTGTTATATGAAGTTTTGTAGAGCTATGGAGTGCTCAGGCGAGGGAATTCCGCATTTTAAGGAAGACAAATATTGTTGTTCTTTGATGAAAGGCATGTATCATGACAAAAGCCGTTGTATACAAGTAGTTCAGTTCTTGTGAATTAACGATTTAGCTGTGTTAACAGGAGGGTTTCAGCGGAAATACAACTTGGGAAAGATTGTCTACTCACGTCTATAATACAATTATTAAATTTTATTAAACCCGAATTTATGTAATTACGTACAGTCTACCTTAATCAGTCGACTGTATTATACCGATAATGTAATGAAACCTATATAAGACGAGGTGTATGCAGTATATTAAAACTACAGAACGTTAAAGAAAGAGTGGTTATTTGAAAAACCAGTGTATATATTTAGTTAAGAATTATATTGTAACCGAGAAGTTAGGATCTCGAAAGTGTCGCGTTAGCAACACTAGATAATGGATATTATTATAAACAAATTACATGCCAATAATATTTGTGGAAATGATTTAATTAGTTAAATAATTTAGTAGGATTTATTAATCAATTGTTCTGGAACAGTGTGTGTTTATGAGCGTATGATTTTGGTGTGAATGATTATTTATTGTTAAGTGAAGATGTGGAACCGTATTGGTCTAGAACAATAACGGAGTGCGAATGAAAGAGTGCATACATTTTTTTAGAATGATTGGTTAAGAAACAGAGCAGTTATATGAACTTTTGTAAGATCTAAATGTTAATTTTTACGTGTTTTATAAATGCACACATGCAGTCTCTGTGGGCTAGCAAGCATGAGTCACCGTTAGTACTGGAGAGCGATGACATAATATTTAAGCAGGTGTAGACCAACAGCCTTCTATTTATTGTATAAACCAGTTTTGAGTTCGGCGTGATGCCAGTGTTTCATTGATGAAACAAAGCCATGGCACGTGCGTTTTACAACGCAGGTTTGTGAATGAATTCAGGTGTCTGAAATGCCATTAAGAGGCTTCACTAAACGTTTCTATTTTTACGCTGTGTAGGCCTAGAAAAAGCCAAGATTTATACTCATAATTTTTAATACAGCATGGTAGTAAGATGTAGAGTTGAAAGAAGGTGTGAATGATTGCGTGTTTTTAATTTTAATGTCTATTGTTAAATTCATTTGTTGTTAATTTGTTTATAGTAGATTAGTTTACCTTTTTGTTAATAAATTTGTTCAGATTGTTTTCCATTGTTGTTGGAGTGATTCATTTTAAATATAAGGATCAGAGTATTATGGATATAGAGTAGGCGAAGCTGAAGTCCCAGTCCCCGAGGTAAGTAAAGGTGAGTGCCCCGTGTAGTTGGTTGTTGATCCACAATATTCTGGTAACTGCTGTCTGTAAATCCCTAAAGACCATGTTGGAAGCGATTTCTAATGTTGTAGTTGCCGGAGCAATTAGAAATAGGCAATCCAGTGGGGGCAATGGATATTCCAACAGGATCCTTTCCGGATTATCGGGTACAGTACAATGCATTTGCTTTTAATAGGCAACAATTTCCTATTCGCTCGGCATACTTTATCGCAATCAATAAAGCTCAAGGAGATACTCGAGAAAAAGTATTGGTCTATTAACCTCACATATTTTCAATCATGACCAGCATTATGTTGCAATGTCGAGAGTGCTATCTTTTGACGCCCTTAAAGTTGCAATAGTGCCAAAAAGGAATCGTACAAAGAATGAAACTTATATAAGGAGCCTCTTCAGTAAATATTTTTTCCATTGTCCGTCATACTTTGACGGGTTTCAACTAGTCTATATTTAAAACGCTTAGCTGGTTTTTTTTTGTTAGCGCGAGATTGAGAGAACGGCAGAACCGATTAACTTCATAGAGCAATCTGACGAAAGCTCTTGGCCTGTAGCTTTGCAGAGTGTCTCTAAATTAAACAAATATGTTACAGAATAGTTTTAAATTAATAAACAAAAATTCAGCATTCTTGCCACTCACGCATGCGCACAATCGCCTTGCGTCATGACAGGCACGGTGGTTCGAAGTCAACTGCGTTTTAATTTGATACCGGTAGTTATTTATAAGAATTATAAAGGAGGGGAACATTGTTTATGATGTTTCCATGAAATATACTGGAATAGAATTATAAGAGACGGGAAATGTTGAAAAACGTAAACTGACAGTTGAGTGTGTATGTTGTTTAAGTAACATAATATTGCGGTAAATTTTCCAGTGATTTGGTTGCTCAGTTGGTAGCGGCGAAGAATCTTGATTTATGCATCGCGCAATCCAAAGGGTTCGAATACCACCTCTGACATGTTTTTTGTTTTCATATTCTTGCTATAGCTATTACATTGTCAAAACATATTTTACTCTTACCATTCCCGTAAACTAAGGAATTCTGCGCGATTTACGTTGCCATATATATATATATATATTTAAAACACTAAGGTAACAAAAATATACACCAGCGTTAACAGATCAAATAAGCAAGAAGAAAGGCAACTACTTCAATTTCCTACAGAATTCTTGAATTCCTTGGAATTAAGTGAGTTGCCTCCACATGTTTTTACTCTAAATGTTCGAGCCATAGTTATGCTCCTTAGGAATGTGAACATTTCTCAAGGGCTCCTAAATGGTACCGGATTAATTGTAAGAAGTGTATATGAAAATTGCTTGGATTTGGAAATAATTAGTGCACATAATATTGGGCAGAGACTTCGACTTGACTTAACACCTTCCGATAAAACACTTCCATTTTCTTTTTAGAGGCACCAATTTCCAATCGCTTGGCATACTTAATCACAATCAATAAAGCTCAAGGGAACTTGTAGGTCACTATTTGCCTCATCAAGTTTTCAGTCATGGCCAGTTATATGTTGCAAAGTCGATGTTTCTCTATAATCATACAAGGAATGCATATAAGAAAATCCTTCAGCAAATATTTCGCCAAATGACCGTCATGTGTTGACTGGTTTCAACTAGTAGTAGTAGTAGTAATAATAGTAAAACGTATTCTGACGCACATGGCCATGAGGACTGCTAACACGAAGTCTGAGGGTACATGGATCATTATCCCAACATTGTCGGTCCTTACAATGGTTATCCTTGGTTTCCCGTTTTCAACTCCAGGCAAATTCCCTTTTAATTGACCATCGTTTCTTCTTTCAGATCATTTACCCAGTTTAATTCATCTAGTCTCTCATTTACTCATGTGATGAAGTTTGTTTCACGACGGGAATCTGAACGTAAAAACCATTGCCACATGAAAGCTCATCTCACCTCATCTCCCAATCTGTATAAACGGAAGTAATATGGAATTGTTGTTATTATTATACAGTCATTTCTATTATTGTTGTTTTTGTTGTTGTTGTATGAGTCTTCAGTCTTTTGACAGGTTTAATGCAGCTCTCCATGATTTCCCTGTCCTGAGCTAATCGTTAGATATCAACATAGCTACCACATTCTACATCCAAGACAATCTGTTTACATATTCTAAACTTGGTCTACCTCTACAGTTCATATCCTTGTTCCGCCCTTCAATGAGTAAGTTTGATAATCCTGGTTGTATTAGAAACTGTCCTACCAACCTATTGCACGTATATATGTCAACCCTTATTATTCCTGTTTCCAACTCAGAAAACTAAAGAATGATATGTGTCTTTCGTCGAACGAGCATCATCGTATCCCTTAGTTTTCTCCTTTTTCAATAGGCCATAAGTAGCATGTAATTTATTTCAGGTTATATCACCATAATATATATTATTTCAGTAGTATACATCCCTCCTGCGTCGCTCACAAGCGACCGATTGTGACAAATGAGCATTCAAATGAAAGAGAATAGACATTAGCAGTGATGAATTGCACTATAATTTCATAAATATCTACAATTTCTTTAAATGACGACTTTAGAGAAATGTACGAAGTGTGCGTATTGTAGATACTGTTGCTGTAGGAAAACATGCTCAATAATTGCTGTCCATTTCACATTTTGGTCGCTGTGACGCCTGTTTCATGTCATTTTAACATTCTGAGGGCTTTCTGTTATCTTTTTGCATGGATTTCAGAAACAGTAAATCAAAGGAATAAGTAGGCCTACGCAAATCGTATAATTTCATAAATATCGAATAACCGGTGAGTGTTATGATGATCCAATTTTCAGTGATTGCCTTCCTAAGTTAGGGAACGTAGAACTTGGAATTCTAACTGAAATGTAAATAGTGTTCTATAATCATTTGCTTGAAATAAAAACATAACAATCTTTCTCCTTAAGTCTCTCATTATGAAGTCCGCTAGTATCCACATATTCCAGTAATGAGCTACTTTGTGTTGGCCAACTGAAGAGCTACAATATCAATTGTTAATAAGGCAACACTGAAAAATGGCTTCAAAGCTATCTTTAATTTCAGGACGGCCGACTTGGGAGTCTAACCCACGCTCTTCCAATGCCAGCGAATCACAAGCTAGCACGTTAGCATTCTCGGCTACCGCGGCCAGTATAACGAAAATTGTCCCGTCTATATTGCCTTGGGCACAGTAGAAGTTTTGCAGTTGCTCTGTTGTGTGCTTTAAGCGAAAATAGAACAAAACGTACTCCATTGGTGTTTTAATTTTCTTCCTTTGTAAAAGAAAGGACATCTGAACCACATTCCACAGGACAACTAATTTAGTGTACGGTACTTTCTTATCTTCAGGTTAATTACCTTGGAACTAGAAAGTAAAACTCTGAAACAACATTTACAGTTCCTAAACTGCTCCGCTTCTGAAGACATTGTCTCCGATAGAGAGAGTTTCATTTCACACTACCGACATCGCTTTTGCTTTTAAACAGCCAGTCTGGCTGGCCCCGTGGCGCATGAGGAGAACACGGGAACCCACTCCCGGAACTTGCGAACCACACAGACAAGAGAATGAGGGAGTTAATTCTTCATGTGCCAACAAAGTGCATGTGAAAATACGAGTAATACCTCTCATGTTTCTTGTCAATTCAATTAGTGCTTTTTCGACATTATGGTCATGTAGCCCCGTGTACTTGAGTGCGTGGAGTCTGCCAGATGCCCCGTGTCATTGTGATGGCTGTTGTAGTGTGTGTAGACTATTTGTACGAGGGTGGCTAGAAAAGTCTCTGTCCCTATATTTCTTCAGCAAAAGAACCAAAATAATACATACAGGTAATTAATTATGCACTGTTCTACGTATCTTACACTATTAGCCTACTTTCAATTTTTGCAAAAAATGAAAGTAGTCTTAAAAATGAAAGTAAGCTTATGATATCTACACGGGTCAGTATGCCTTCCTTCGGAGGGGAAATAAAGCCGGCGGTCCCATGTCATTGATTTATGGTATGTTAAATAACCATCCACTAATTACACCTGTGTGAAGCTAAATTAATTATAGGTTAAACAACGTTCTAATTAGGTTCCTACGTTCATCGCCAGGAGCCGACTGCAGTGGCGTCTAGTAGACAAGTTCTGACCTAATAGTCGTTGACAGTGGCGTTTGGCGGCAAAAGTAGGAACTACTTGAATTTCAATGCATGCTGTCCTTACTTGAATTAAAAACAGATAAGTTAACACACACTAATACAGTCATCACAATTAACGCCGGTTATCAGACGGATTCTACACACACCCAAAGTACACGGGGCTACAAGACCGCGTTGTCGCAGCCCCTAAACTAAGGAACCAACCATCTACCCCCCCTTATCAATTCAAACACGACGATCCGAATTGAACGAAATTTGGTACAGAGGTAGTACTAGCAAAAAACACCTCAGTGCCATGTTTTATATCGCCACCATCCTGACGGAAACGTAATGGTGGCCACCCAGATGCTCAAAGTTTAAATCAAATTACGACTAACCTAATTATCCGATCTCTTCCAAATTTTGCAAGAATATACCTTAATATGGGAAGAGTCTTTTGCCCACACTACAAGGCCTTCAACCAATGTATGAATCATGTAAGTATTATAGCCTATTCGTTATGGCCTAACCGTAACTTAAGATTCAACAAGGTCTGGCCTCACCAAATCCGCTTATCGTACATAGGGAGGTTTAAACTGTCCTCTAGTAGGCGACTGGTAGGATATTATATAATAATAATAATAATAATAATAATAATAATAATAAATACAGCCCTTTAATCCCCTAAGGGCAATGGCCTCCTATCTAGGCAGGGATTTTGCTCTATTACACTCATTAGGTGAGCAGTCCTAAAGAGTAGTGAGGCACCTAGTGGTGCACTTTTCTGGCATGTTAGTCTCTGTTCTTGAATTGTTCTTATAGCAATTGATATACCTATTCCTAACCTAGTTACAGTATTATCTATGTTCTGTATTCTTGTTTTTATATCTAATATTTGCAAAATTGTTAATGTTTCTAGCACGTTCACTTTATTTTAGTAGAGTTTTAACTGTCCTCAATGCATTATCGCTATTGTATTTAAGGGTTCACTATGTTGCACTGAGTTGCTCCTTTCCTTTCCTCGCATATACTATGTTTTGAAAAGGAGCATCTCTAGGGTCTTCCACTCTTATCTGTCTCTTGCTCTTCTTGTCCATTGTGGTCCGGCAAATTTCTTGAATGTGTCAGCCCAGCGTGTCCTCTGTCTTCCTACGTTTCTCCTGCCGGTTCTGGGGTCCCACATCGTTAGTCTGTGCGTCCACCTTCTATGCTCCATCCTCGCTACGTGGCCTCCCCATTTCCATTTTAGTCAGTCCGCTGTGTTGATAACGTCTTTAATACTGGTTCTTCTGCGTATCTCCTCGTTCCGTATTCTGTCTTTCAGCGTGATATTGAGGATTTTTCGTTCCATCCTGCGTCGGACTGTCTGGAGCGTTTTTCTTTGCTGCGAAGTTAGTGACCATATTAGTATTTTAAAATAGAATATGTAACCATAGCAGTGACTAACACTTCAGGCTGACCGAGCCATATCCTGCTGGGCCGTGCCGTCCCGTTGGGTCAAAATGGAGGCTATTGTTTGCTCACTAGTCCATATTTCCGTAACTTTGTAAGTTTATATCCTTTTATGAATATACTGAACAAAATAATACATATTCAGTTTCAAATGGTTTATAAAAACGGCAGCAAACGCTAATGAAATCGTTCATTTCAAGACAAAATATGTGTAGCATAGTTGTAGCGTCCTAGTCTCATAGTAGCCTATAGAGATTCGAGGATCAAATCCAAGCAGGTTCAAATTTTTTACTTGATTTCTCTTGTATTTTTTGATTTATAACTACTCACACGGTATAATGTTAAGCATAATATAGTGTGTATTTGCAATCGAACATATTATATATATACTCATAACACCACATATTTCAACACTTAAGTACAGCGATTAAAATTCGTTGTCCTTTATCCGCGGTAGAGTCTATTGATGCTGTTGTTTTGTAGTTGATTCCTTAGGGGCTTTGCGGCATCATAGTCTTGTAGCCCCGTGTACTTGGGTGTGTGTAGAAGTTGCCTGATAACCTGTGTCACTGTGATGTCTGTAGGTTTACTAGTGTGTATACTTTTATACGAGGAAGGATTTGGGTAGGAAGCTGTTGTTGTTTCATTTGAGATGCATGGACATCATGATCATTTAGTCCCGTGTACTTCAGTGAGTGTTGAATTTTGTCTGATAACTTGTGTTATTGTGATGGCTGTATTACTGTGTGTAAATATAATTCAGGTGATATAATATCCATATAGCACGTTGTATTTCAACAAGCTACTACAACCAACAATGAATTATACTCCTTGACAAGGACAAAGAGTTATAACAATGCATTGAGGAGAGAGAAGGCTTTATTTTCTTTATTGAAAATCTTGTTTTTCCATTTGTCTGTTGTAGCTTTTCAGTCGGTCAACACGATTGTGCCGGTGGGGCACAAGATATAAATATGTTAATACACTCCTGGAAAAAGATACATGTATTAGTTAGTTATCACAATTAAATTCGGAAATTTAGGATCCTCGTTCTTAAGTTACTGAAAATACATTATGATTCACTGATACCAACATTACAATTAATTATCTTTCCAAAACAAAATATTAGCCTACATTTATAACCTGACTATAGAAGTAAAGGGTTGAAACTTAATACAATTGAAGATGATTTATTGACTTGCAATCCACATTAGTCATGATTCTAGTGCTTCAAACGTTTTTATTTGTAAATTTTTATTTGTCAAGTTTAAAATGTTTTGAATCAATGCATTTTTTCTCAAGTTAAATAAATACGGCAGCCATTGTTCTAGGTCAAGTTAATGCACATAGAGATCCTGTGAAAATTTGAAGTAGATCTATGCAGTCATTTCTGACATAAGATACCTTATTTGCATAATAATAAAATGTGTAAGAAATGCCTGTCAAAGAAATAACTACAAAGGTAGATCAATAAAGATTTTTTGGATGTTTGACAATGTTGAAAAACCCTTACTTCGGAAGCAAATTAATATGTTTTGCTCCAAACTTCCTATGATATCTCAATGTGCTCAAAACTCCAAAAATCATTTTTCAACAGAAACCTAATGTATTGCCAGGATTTTCTTTGTCAGCAAGGTCCTCAAAATCCTACAACTTTCCCTGCACCACCGGTTGTATGATCCTGCACTTGTCCTTCCACATAACGTGTCCACAAAATCCCAGCATCTGTCTTAAAATGGATAGCAGTACTAGCCTGTCCAACACCTCGGAATATCGCACTTTTTCTGTCCACGAGAATACCGGTAGACCCACATTTCAAAGACTTCCTTTTTTTCCACAGGGCCCGGGTTAATGTTCACCCTTCCATACCACATAACAGTGTAGGGAACACATATCCTTTAACCATTCTCAGTCTAAGATCCGGTCTTCATTTGAACAAATGTGCTTCGTGCATGTTTTATCCTGAGCTTGATCTCTTTGCTGTCCTTACAACTTTTACTGACTTATAATGAACTTAAATTCTGGAGTAAATGAAGAAAAGAACAGGAATATGGAGATAAAAGATAGTGAAAGGATATGCTCTCAACTCACAAGGAATGAGGATTGAAGGACTTGAAAGAAGCAGAGACATGCAAGAAAGATAGACAAGAAAAAGTGTTAAGGGTCCACCCCCAAAGTCTCAGAAAAAAACCTGGGACCAGCTCAGGAATCCCTCGGGAGTCACCAAGTCCTGGACTCACCAACCATGAACCTCTAAGGGTGTAGCGCTATCCAAGATGCACCATGCGCGGAGAGGTTACACACACCCTGCCTCAAAGTAAACTGTGTGGTACAGAAATCAGGGCCTGAGAAAAGAATAGGCAAGGGCCAATTGAGACGGGATAATAATGACATCCTAGTCCTGGGATACTCTCTTTTCGTCGGGCTTGAAAGAGAACAAGAGTTGACCAGGTGAAGTCGACAGCTTAATCAGGGGAGCGTGGTGCACTAAGTGGAAGTAATGTTGGTTTCGGTTGGGGTCACAACGTCAAGCAACCCACGTACAAATAATTGGGTGTACTGGTTCCAATTTCATTTAATTACCCACCAGGCCAGAGTAGGACATCATTTAAGTTGGGCCATCATGGTGTTAGCTGTGACGTCATGATTTGGAAGCGTTTTACGTCATAACCACTGCCAACTCCATCGCACCCCGTGGCTGTTTAAATCAGCCAGGGGGGAGAGATCGAGCAGGCAGTGGTCACAACAACAGCCTTTGAAGACAACACCATGGCTTCTAGACCGTACGTAACAACCTATACATTGTTCACAATACAAAACGGTATCTATTATTGTAAGCTCTCTTCCGTAATTTACTGTTTGGTAACTAAATCTGTAATATAGTGGTAGATGTTATTAATTTATTTTGGGGGCTTTGGTCATACTGGTAATCAGACTCATGTAGCTAGGTACGTGTTAAATTTGTCTTGTAATCTACAGTATGTTCCAGCAGCACGTTTAATTCATTTCAATAGTAGATGTTACCGCATCCAACCTGCCGAGCAGGTTTCCTTAGCGGGTTGTATATTTTCTCTAATGCCCACACTTCTCGGGTAACACTAAGGCCCGTGGAAACTACAGTTTAAGAAAAAGCAGGCTTGTAGTTTAACGTGACCGTTAATCACGAGATCGTGAGCCACGGGACCTCCTTTTTTTAGCCTACTTTCGATTTTTGCAAAAAATGAAAGTAGACTTATGAGATCAACACAGGGCGAAAAGAAGTGTGTCTGGATGTGTGTGTGTATGTGAGTCTGTGTGTGTGTGTGTGAGTGTGTGTACTCTGAATGTGTGCCCCCCCCCCCTATCAATTCGAACACGGTGAACGCTAATTGAAAGAAATTTGGTACTAAGGTAGCACTAGCAAAGGACACCTCAGTGTCATGTTTTATATCGCCGCCATCTTGACGGAAACGTAATGGCGGCCACACAAATGTTCAAAGCTTAAATCAAATTACGACTAACCTAATCATCCGATCTCTACCGAATTTTGCAACAACATACCTCTATGGGGGGAGCATCCTTTGACCAAACTAATAGGTCATCAGCAGATTAGTTTGCGGATGGCGGCTTCTTTGTGTGAAAATTGATTCCCCCTATTAATTCGAACACGGTGAAACCGAATGGAACGAAATTTGGTACAGAGGTAGTACCAGCAAAGGGCACCTCAGTGTCATGTTTTATATTGCCGCCATCTTGACGGAAACGTAATGGCGGCCACATAAATGTTCAAAGCATAAACCAAATTACGAATAACCTAATCATCCGATCTCTATCAAATTTTGCAACGACATACCTTTATGGAGGGAGCATCCTTTGACCAAACTAATAGGTCATTAGCCTAATATTTTGCGGATGGCGGCCATCTTTGTGTGAAAATCTATTCCCCCTATCAATTCGAACACGGTGAAACCGAATGGAACGAAATTTGGTACAGAGATAGCACTTGCAAAGGGCCCCTCAGTATCATGTTTTATATCCCCGCCATCTTGACGGAAACGTAATCGCGGCCACCCAAATGTTAAAAGCTAAAATGTAATTACGACCAACCTAATAATCTAGTCTCTACCAAATTTTGCAACAACATATCTTTATATGGGAAGCATATTCTGACCAAACTGCAAGATCATCACCCCAATAGTTTGCAGATGGTGGCCAAGTATGGGTGAAAATCGATTCCACCTATCAATTCAAACACGGTGAAACCGAAGTGAGCGAAATTTGGTACAGAGGTAGCACTAGCAAAGGGCACCTCATGTCATGTTTTATATCGCCGCCGTCTTGACGGAAACGGAATGACGGCCACCCAAATGTCAAAAGCTTAAATCAAATTACGACCATCCTAATAATTTGATCTCTACCAGATTTTGCAACAAAATGCCTTTCTGTGGAAAGTATCTTATGACTGACTACAAGGTCATCAGCCCAATAGTTTGCAAATAGCGGCCATGTATGTGTGCAAATCCATTCCCCATATCAATTCAATTATACTCTTTGAAAAGGACAAAGAGTTATAACAATACCCATGCATTTAGGAGAAAGTAGGCTATATGTTCTTTACTGAACATCTTGTTTTACGTGGAATCCGAACCACAGGACATGGCATTTCACTTCGAAAATCTCATATGCATTGGCCGGGAATCGAACCCGGTGCACCTTGGTGAGAGGCATACAGCTTGACCGCTGCGCCACCACGCCCCCCACCCCACTACAGTTTTACCCCACGAAGGACGAGTAACCAGCTAGTACTAGCATATACAGTAGTTACAAAACAGGACACTACATTATTATTCAAGGAAATTTCAAAAAATGAGGTTACACATCCATCCCAACGGTATCGAAGTGCAATGAGGAGAATATCGATGTGCTCGGTTCGGAGATCTATTTTAAAATTCTTAGTGCCACATTAACCCTCACAAGAGGTGTTCTATCACTCAATCGCGAAACACAAACACAGAATTAGGAAATGAAACGAGAAAGAGGGTTGGGGGGGGGGGGGGGGGGGCGAGATATATTCTTCTAATACTTCCTCAAGACTCGGGTGTGGTCTGACTGAAGAGTCAGTGACTCGGCGCGCAGGAAGAGGTTTTGGAAGGAGGCGGGCTATTTTGTTTTCTTTGCACTGCACGGTTAGTAAAATAGAATGCTGCGAAAGGAAAGGAAGATCCCAGAAAGGGCGCACTGCCGTGCCAGGTAGCACAGCCGGTGAACGCTTATCAGTCTTAACTTCAATTTGTTACTATTTACAAAAGTATAAAGATCACTAACAAATGGACACTACGATTTTTTCATGTACCAGAACGTCTTCATACCTTCTTCAAAACTCGAAAAAAAAAACATTTATAAGAAAATCGCATTGGTTTAGTGTCCAAAAATTAATCTGTGGTTAGAAATTGGAGTTTTCTCCGATACTCAAACTTTATTTTAAAAAATGAAACTCATTATTATTAAGTAATAATAATAATAATAATAATATCGTATGGCCTCGGGTGCCTGGTGCAAGCTTTGTTAATTGACACCCGGAGGGTAGCTTGCATGTCGAATTTCGTTGTTCCTTTGAACGCTATGAAAGTCAAGGAGGTTAGATATCTAAACTCCTTGACACTACAGCGCTTTCAAGTAGAGAATGGAGGAACTTTGTTTTGGCGGAAAATCCCGAGATTATTTTTGCCATTGAACACGGCCTACTGAATTCAAATGGGTTCTTTAACATGCCAACAACGTATGACATGAGTATCGTGATTTTTGTCGCCTTCAAAAATCACTTACCATGGTCAGGGGCGAACCTGCAATCTTGGGGTTGGTAGTCCAACACTATAACCACTCACCCACCGTGGCAAGCATTATTAAGTTATACCACAATATTTTGGTACAGGTGTAATGTGTAAGTGACCTCATTATTTTAATAAAATATTTGGTAAAATTTGTAACAAATATGAAAGACCAGGAAGCTTCTATAGAAAATAAGCTAGTGGTCTTAGACTATAGGTAGGCATTGTAGTTAGATGTTTTCAAAGGTGGAACAGCGAAGTTACTTGTCCCTCAAACTACGACCATAGTATATATAAGGAGCAGTCAAATGAAAACTAGACAGACGATATAACGAGCATGGGGCAGACGGTGGTAACGCAGGTAGTTGTGTGTATAGCAGTGTCTTCTATTGGGAATCAGGAAGGAACCACGCGAACGTTCACCACTGTACCGTTTGTCTGTTATACATGCTCGATATGAGGTCAGTGAGTCGTGTGTGTGTTCGTCGTCAATATGGAGGCCGGGAAACAGGAACAGTGAGGTGTAGTGCGGTTTTTGACTACGGAAGAAGTAGAGTGTCAGGAAGTGAAGTTCATGCCTGAATGTCTGCTGTGCCCTGAAGAAACACATTCGTGGCCGTCAATATGCTTTGGATGCAGAGATCTCGCCTGGGTACAATCATGATGCCGGAAGAAACCACAAACATTTTTCCAAGAAGGCATTGACCGTCTTGTCCCACGATGGGATAAATGTATTAACAGTTATGGCAAGCACTTTTTAAATAACACACACTGTATCGGGACTTACTTTTCTTTTCCAACTCGTTTTCATTTGACTGGCTCTTTTACTAGGGCATTCGATAAGTAATGGCAACACTGGTGTCAATCAGCAATCATAGTGGTGACCGTTGTAATCTTGTAGGTTATTGTTCAGCAGTATTTGTTGTATAAATCTGTAATATTGAAAGTCTCGAAATAGCTGATATTTGGAACTGTTTCTCACATTCAGCTAGTAATACCTCCCTAAAAACTTGTTCAGTAGATATGAACAAAGGAGCTTCATAAAAATCGAAGTTGCAAGAGGAAACAAGAAGTTCCGTGAAGAACTATACAGCCTACTTTTCATGCCAATGATTATTCTACAGAATATGAACCTATCTAGAATAATGACGAAATTAAGTTGCTAATATCGAAATGTCCAATTAGTTCGAAATACTGTATACCTGGCATAATGTATCCTAATAGAGCACTACAGTTGGCAGCCCTGATGACTGAATATATTCTTAGTTCCGTCTCTTAAGGTACAAAATACAAAATTTGGTTGAAGTCCAATGAATAGATAGCATGGACGTTACATGCAGTTAAACATTGGATCTAACAGCGCGCGTAAAATCATGTTGGCAACAATGTCATGCATGTATTGGTCAGAAATAATATGAAATAATATGATCTATTGTTGTGCCAATTTTGAATGAAATCCATTAGTTCGTATAGAAGTTACATGCATTTTAAAATTGGACCTATCGGCAGGCTTAGAATCATGTTGGCAGCACTGATGTATATTAGTTACTCCAAATTCGTCTAGAATGCCAGGTACTATACGTGTGCAAAGTTTAGAGCTATTGGCTTGCATAATTTCTGATATATTGATATTAGGGTAACAAAAATAGGGACAGCACATATTAACAGTTGGCAGCCCTGGTTGCTCCTTAGAATACGCATAGTCATATCTGTTATGGTACACATAGCACATACGAAATTTGGTTGAAGTCCAAATGATAGTAAGGAAGTTACATGTATTTAAAGTTGGACCTGTCAGCAGGCTTAGAATCATGTTGGTAGCACTGACGTATATAAGTTACTCCAAATTAATATAGAATGTCAGGTACTATACGTGTGCATAGTTTAAAGCTGTCGGCTTGCATACTTTCTGATATATTGGTATTTGGATGAAATAAATTAGGATCATTTATTAACAGTTGGCAGCCCTGGTAGGTCTTAAGAATACGCTCAGTCATATCTGGTTATGTACACATACAACATACGAAATTTGGTTGAATTCCAATTGATAGGTCCAATTTTTAAATGCATATAACTTCTACACTATCAGGAGGCTTATAATCATTTTGGCAACACTGCCATGTTTGGCCTCCTGGAAATTAAACTGAAATATTATGATCTGTACGTGTGCCAATTTTGAAATAGCTCCCATTCATACCTTCCAAGCTATCCAACATGGAGCTCAAATTTCAATTGCGATTTTTTTAGCAGTTGGTGGCACTGACATCATTTTCAAATATGGCCATGAGATATTCAGGTATAGATCTTTACTCCTACCAAATTTTGTTTCGATTGCTGCAGCCGTTTAGGAGTTGATAGGGGGGGACACACACACAGCCAGACAGACAGAAGGACAGACAGACAGACAGACAGACAGACAGACAGACACACATTTGCCCGATCTCATAAGTCTACTTTTTCCTCATTTTTGCAAAATGTGAAAAGTAGGCTAAAAATGCAACTCAGTGCTGTAGAGCATTGCAAGAAGCTTGCGGGAGATAAGTCCTACATTATCGAATTATTCCAAGATGGCTGGAAGCCTTCCGTGAAGAAAGAGAGGAATGTGAACACAAATCACGTACTGGTAGACCCGTTGCTGCAACGGACGGTCTCCATGTTCAGGCTTTAAGCTCATTCTTGGAAAAGACAAGCGCTGGATATGTGTAGAGGTTTCCAAGTAACTTGGTAATTCAGCATCGTCTGTCCATCACAGCATCGTTGAAGATGCGAAGAGTTTGTGCCCACTGGGTTCCGCACACTGTAACCGAAATTGGAAAGTGGCAGCGAATGGAGACATCAAGAATGCATTTGGAGCGATACGAACATGAAGGTGAGGCCTTTCTTCGTCGCGTGATCACAATGGATGAGACATGGGTACGTTCGTATACACTTGAGCTGAAACGACACTCAAGCAAATTGCGATATACAGAATCACCACGCCCAATGAGATGTTGAGCATTGCAGGATCCTTTAAAGCTGATGATTATTGTGTGATATGATTATTGGTACATACTGTATCTCATGGTATAAAAGTAAATGCAGACTACTACTTGCATTACTAGAAACATCATTTGAGCCCAGCATGGCTTCGTAAAGAACCGCAGGCCATTGGAGTAGGGGAGAGCTAGGAGTTCTAAATAGTGTCATGGCCGCCGCGTTAGTCCAAGCCAATATCTCGCGAACCCATGGTCGGATGTTGACATATGAGGTGTCGTTGAACTCGAGCTGACGTCCTCTTTCCTATTGACCATGTATTATATTTTTCAAAAATTCTTTGTTTTTTTTGTTTTCGAAAATAGGCGATAGTTTGAAAACCAAACAGGATAGAACGTTGTGCCATGGCTCAAACGAACAGTCTTTATGACCTTTATTTTTTGTAATAAAACTTTTTTATTTTTTATATTTTTTTGAAAACACTTTAATTTTGAAAATCCTATATTTTGGAAACTAGGAACTCTACAAAAAAAATTGTTTAACGTAAATCAATGGTCCCTACCCCCTCTACCCCCAAAATAAATTTAAAGTCTCTAGAATGAAAACCTGCAGTAGTGTGGTAAGGACAGAGCTGCTTATAAAAGCAAGTGGTGAGCCCCTGCGACCTTGGAATGGAAGGAGCCATGCTAGGAGGGCGTGCTTGGATTCGTTTTTTTCGTCTCGTCGTGCTCTTTACGGGAATGTCGGTGTCGAAAAGGTGAAAATCTGGAAACACAGTCTTTTTGGGGTAAAAACGTGATTTTAGACTTTTTGCTATATCTCGCGAACCAATCATGCTAGAGGCATGTTCGACAGGTCCAAGGACTCGGGGTGACGTCCTCTCTGCTATGGACTACTCGTTATAATTTTTAATAAAATTGGAAACTCGGTTTTGGGGTAAACACGTGTTTTTTGTGATTTTGTCGATATCTCACGAAGCAATAACGCTAGAGGCATGTACGACGGGTCCAAGGATTCGGACAGACGTCCTCTTTGCTATGAACTACTCGTTGTAATTAAAAAAAAATGGGAAACGCGATTTTGGGGTAAACACGTGTTTTTTATGATTTTTGCCGATATGTCACGAACCAATAACGCTAGAGACGTGTACGAGGTGTCCTAGGACTCGGGCTAACGCCCCCCTTTCAAATGTGGTAGATATTTTTTTTCAAAAAATAATTCACAAAGGGCCTAACGCCATACATGTTGAAAAAACGTTTTCTTTTTCTTTACCTGTTTATAATGTCCATGAAGCGTGGCGGTTGAGAGAGAGACGATACGGCTGGGTGTGTGTGTGTGTGTGTGTGTGTCGCTGACCAAGGTGGCTGTGTTCAATAGATCAATCGCTATTTCGGCGGGTCGGTGTATGACAGAGCGAGGGTGCGTTTTTCCTGATATTTTACCTTTAACGTGTAAACGGTGATGAGAACTAGGTTCTATGTTGGTCGAAGCGAGTAGAGAAAATAAACTTGCCGACGAGCAAGAGGTGAATATCAATTGAGCTTATTGGAAGGCGTTGATCTGACTTGACAACAGGTGCAATGGAAAAAAATGACCATGACGCTTGAAGGTGAAATAATCTGACCATCGTGGTGGCAGGGAAGTGCGAAAGGCGTGCACACATGTGAAACCACAGGCACGCTAAACCAGTGACATCCTGTCTTGCTTCGTACGTGACAAAATGCAAGTCCATGTGACATTTGATCTACCGCAGGTGTTCGTCTGAGACGTTATCTGTCCACGTGCGCGATAACTGTTAACAAGTGACATCCTGTTTTGCTGCGTACGTGACAAAATGCAAGTTCATGTGAAATTTGATTCGCCACAGGTGTTCGCCTGGGACGTTAGCTGTCCACGTGACCGATAACAGAATGTTCAAAGCGTGGGAAAAAATGATTATACATGCAACGTAGCATATATAAAGACATGTCGTTATCATTTCCACTCTCACTTGGGTGGACTACCTTTCAACACACTGCGTTGCATGAAACCCCTGGTCTTGTTTAACAGTTTTGGTGTTGGTGGAAAATACTTAACCGTGTTGTGGGGTAGGTATTTATTTATATACTTATTCATTTATACATTTATTGATTAATATATATGTATATTTACAAGCAATTATTTATTGATTAAGTAATTAATGATTTTATTTATTTGTTTGCAGATAACCGGCATACCTTACATGTCTGAGGGAGAAGAAACCATTGCACTTTTGAGCCCACTAAAAGGGAAGAGTAACAAGTCACTGCAAGTAAAGGTGAGATGATTTTTTTAAACTAACTTGTTTCATTTTTTGTTTTATGTTTTATTTCATGAAATGTATGTATTAACCTGAATTTAGGTATTTATAGCGGTTTATTTTATTTATTTTTAGAAACTTGGAAAGAATAGCCTTACTGCCGTAGCAGTCGCTGAAAAAAAAAACAGAAACGCACTAAAGCGAAACCACTGCCAAAGAGTGAACTGTTTAAAACTCAGGTAAGTCCAACTTAAAAATGCTATTCCATTTTACCACTACTGAAAACTCGTAGACAAAAAAAAAATCATTACCTGTACATGACTGGGACAATGATTGCTTTCTTGATTAATGGCTATGTTGTTGTTGTTGACTGGGAAAAGTACAAGGCCATGTTGGATTTTCTAAAAATAAAAATAATAAATTTAATTTATGGGTGGTTCCCTATGGACTCAACGAATATCCACAGGTTTGAACATGATAATGTGAACAAAATGACATGACATTCATTTTTGTTTATATATTGGTTAAAGGGAGGGTGGGGGAATGTAAATGACTGTAGCTTTATAAAAAAGAAAATAAGTGCATGGGTTACTGTTAGTGCCAACATACAGTTTATTTTTAATGGTGTTTTGATATATTAATGTCAATTAACGTTAACGTTTTATTTACAAGTATTGATTGATTGATTGATTGAGTGATGGGTTATTTTGTTTGCTTTTAGGTGTCGTCATGTGCCATTAACGTAATGAACAGACAGTGAACAAGCATGCATTATGCTTTAAAGTACTCTGTGCAATGTTAATAACTTACAATAAGAAAAAGTTTTATTATAACACATGGCGTTAGTACCAAATACAACAAGTGAGCAAGTTGGTTTACCACGTGGGTTGAATTTAAAATCAGAACATGATCGATGGTTAACATTTGAATCCTGGCCTGTAGGCTTTTTGTCGACGCATGAACTTGCAAAAGCCGTTTTTTTTTTACTTGAACCGAGAAGATGTGGTGCGCTGTGTGTTTTGTCGTATTGAACTTTCACACTGGGAAGAAGGGGATGATCCCTTTAGAGACCATTTGCGATGGTCTCCTCACTGTCCTTACATGCTTGGAAAGCAAGTGGGTAACCTACCCGTGCATTCATTTTACCGAACCACAAGGCCTTTGGCCGCTACTTACGTTGCTGAATCACAAATAAATAATAATAATGATGTATTACCAGCCAACGGTAGTGTCGATATATGTGGTCCATATGCCATAGACAGTGTTGAATTGGCGTGTGCTTTTGAAAAATTGGGAGTTTGCAAGACTAAAGCACTAGCACACTCAGAGTACAGCTCTGTTGAAAAACGTTTCGAATCTTATAAAAATGTTTGGCCATTAATATTAAAACACCCTACCAAACAGCTAAGTGAAGCTGGATTTTTTTATACTGGTGAAGGGGATAAAACAATATGTTTTTATTGTGGATTTGCTTTAAAGGATTGGCAAATGACTGATGACCCTTTTGTGCAACATGCTCGTTGGTTACCAAACTGTAAATACATGGTGTTGCTTAAAGGTCAGGAATTTGTGAACACTATTCGTAAAGAAAAAGTGATTGCAGCACAAGACATAAAAGTGCCTTTAGAGTTAGAGCACGCGGAGCAAATACATAAGGCTGAAAGAAAAGACTTGTGTTACGAACAGATACAAAAGTGTGACCAACAATTATGTAAAATTTGTTATCAAGATGAACTAGGTGTTGTATTTTTACCCTGTGGACACATGATAGCCTGTGTCAAGTGTGCATTAGAACTTAACACTTGTGCTATATGCAGAAAAGTAGTATCTGCTACAGTTAGGGCATTTCTTGCATAACTAGTATAATTTATTCACCATGCATAGTGCAAAATCCCTAATTGCACAATATTATTAAAGCTGTTTTAGAGTGTAATAGATATGCTTTTGTTTTGTTTATAGACTACTACAATGAATGTTTTGAATGCTGTGGGACAATCATGTGGCTTAGAGACAAAGAAGCTCAGCGAATTGCCAACGCATATTCCATTCCGCATTATCAAGATTCGGAAATTGAAAACAGCATATGGTGATCGTGTACTTTGTGTATGTGAAAACTTTGAGACATTTCTGCCTATACGGTTTAATGATATGTCGGAGAGTGTTTTTGATGAAGTCAATAATGCTGTACAACCTGTACACTTAATTTATGAAGGTTTTAAAAACAATAGGTGCATGGTTCGTTTTAATTAAATAAATAAATAATGTGAAATAATAATGGAAATATAAGTAATGACAATATACTGAAAAAGAAAGAAAATATGTGTATAGAATAGTAATGTTTTAGTGTTTAGTGTTGTCTTTAAAAATATTATGATGAAACCAAAAAAAAATGTATATAAAGTTTGTAAATAAATGCAAAATGATGTTACAATGCTGTTTTATTTTATACAAAGTTAATATATTTAACATTGCAGAGTATACATGATTATGACAATAAATGCACACTGAATACAAGCCTTTCTCACTTTACAATAGTCTGTTATAGTTTTAAACACAAGGCTTGTTGTAGATCATTTTCTAGCAATGTCCATTCAATGTTGTTTTCGAAAAGTGGGGAAGCCACAATGGTTGTATTGACATAAAAACCTTATGGTTATTACTATTTAGTCACTTTGATCCCCTTGCAGATCAACAACAGATGACCTAGTTGTTCCACTCTTTAAAACGACAACAACAACACTACCTCTTGCATAGTTTGTGATGTTGATGAGTCTTGCGATGTGGAAGATGGATTAAAAATAACTTTGAGAACAGGGGTTAAACGTTGATCATTAAACAATGCACTATTTTGAGTAGCAATATGGTTTTCTTGATTTTTTGTCGACGGCAACTGTGTTTCATGCGGTACACTACATTGATGATCACTGACACTTAAAACCTCACTATTTTTACTTTTTAGGTCACCACGACAATGTTTGGAACGTTGCTTTGAACAACGCCAAATAACAGTTCCATTTTTATTGGTTCGTTTCACAATATATGAATATCCTTTATAGTATGCGTAAGGCTTACCATACCTAGTCACTGATACTTCCATATCAACTGTCGAGCATAGACTAAGCTCTAGTAAAGTCAACTTGGTAATAAGAATACTAGTTTAATGTGAGAGCAAATATGGATCCAAAGAGTTCAGGTAAAAGTGAAAGCAAATAAGCAAATATTAGAAACAAGAGTTGGGGTGAAAGTGGTCGCAAAGTGGTAGACCCATTACACAATAATTTCAGCACGACGAAGCTCTTGTTCAATTCCTTTGATTTCCCAATCGTGACCAGTATGGCCAGATTGACGTGAGGCATGCAACAACTGTAGCCGCTGGACGAGCTTATTGGGATTGTGCCAGTATACAAATTTAACAAATGGATTTTTAGGTGTAAACAAAGCATTACCATTATCATGATCATTATCATCATCGTCATTATCATCATCATGATCACCATTATCATCATGACCATCATCACTGTTACTATATAGTCCTTTTTGATCCTCTTGCAATACCACTTTATTTATAGTCTGAGTTGATTTTGACAGTGTTGAAGGTTTCTTGGACGTTGACAACTGTCCTAACATGACGTTTTGAGGACATGATAAGTCCTTTTGAACAAACACTGTACTATCTTTAGCCGCAATATCGTTTTCTTGAACTTGCTTTTTAGCATTTTGATAATTGTTTGTAAACAGTAAGCGTGGTTCGTTTCGAGCACTACATTGATGAACACTCACACTTAAAACCTTTCCATTTTTACTTTTCAGATTGCCTCGACATTTTGTTGACCTCTCTTTTGAGCATCGCCAGAATATTATTCCATTCACATTCTGGCGATTATAGTTATAGGAGTAGCCTTGATAGAGTGCACGTAGCCTACCTTTGTTGGTTGTAATAAGTTCCATAGTAGTAACTGACCTGTCAGTACGATGTTCACACTACAAAGGTTACAACTGTTTTGCTGATGGAGTGACCTACTATAAGCTTATATAAATGGCTTATGTGTTGGCTTATGTGTTGGCTTTTTGTGTTGGCTTTTTGTGTTGGCTTTTCATGTTGGCTTTTCGTGTTGGCTTATGTGTTGGCTTTTTGTGTTGGCTTTTTGTGTTGGCTTTTCGTGTTGGCTTTTGTGTTGGCTTATGTGTTGGCTTTTTGTGTTGGCTTTTTGTGTTGGCTTTTCATGTTGGCTTTTCGTGTTGGCTTTTCGTGTTGGCTTTTTGTGTTGGCTTTTCGTGTTGGCATTTCGTGTTGGCTTTTGTGTTGGCTTTTCGTGTTGGCTTTTTGTGTTGGCTTTTCGTGTTGGCATTTCGTGTTGGCTTTTCGTGTTGGCTTTTTTTGTATTGGCCTTTCGTGTTGGCTTTTTGTATTGGCTTTTCGTGTTGGCTTTTTGTGTTGGCTTTAGTATTGGCTTTTGTATTGGCTTATTTGACAAGTTATTTGTGTCAATGTATTTAGTGGATTTTTTCTTGGTGTTGGAAAGTAGTTGAAAGAGAGGGAATATTTAAAGACTTAACCTCAGCTCACTAACCTAACATAACCTAACCTAACCTTTCAACTCTCAGATGTTAATTAAATTCTGTGCATAGTCGAGTTGGAGCCCAAGACCTCAGGGGTAAAAAAACAATTATTTTTGACGACTTATTTTGGTAACTTATTTTAATGGCTAACCTAACTTTGCCTAACCTAACCTAACCTAACCTAACCTCAGCTCACTTTGGATATTACTAGTAAGTGTTCATATCCTCTGCTAGGTAGCATGCTAGTAGTACAGGTAGTGCTCATATTTACCGCTAGATAGCAGAAACATACTTTGCATGTTGCATGTGACACTTGTGAAGTTTAACCACATGCAAGACGTGCTTGTATAAGTTCTCTATTTAAACTCAATATACAATTAACCACTAAATGTTCAGAACTAACATGTATAGCCATGTTTAGGGTATATAGGAGACCCTTAGCAAGAAAGGCTGTCTAACCCACGAGTGTACAGCCTTGTCATACGCAGTAAGCCCCTGTTGGCTTTCTCAAATTGTTGTTGTTGTTGTTTTCTGCCAACAGGGGCTTACTGCGTATGACAAGGCTGTACACTCGTGGGTTAGACAGCCTTTCTTGCTAAGGGTCTCCTATATACCCTAAACATGGCTATACATGTTAGTTCTGAACATTTAGTGGTTAATTGTATATTGAGTTTAAATAGAGAACTTATACAAGCACGTCTTGCATGTGGTTAAACTTCACAAGTGTCACATGCAACATGCAAAGTATGTTTCTGCTATCTAGCGGTAAATATGAGCACTACCTGTACTACTAGCATGCTACCTAGCAGAGGATATGAACACTTACTAGTAATATCCAAAGTGAGCTGAGGTTAGGTTAGGTTAGGTTAGGTTAGGCAAAGTTAGGTTAGCCATTAAAATAAGTTACCAAAATAAGTCGTCAAAAATAATTGTTTTTTTACCCCTGAGGTCTTGGGCTCCAACTCGACTATGCACAGAATTTAATTAACATCTGAGAGTTGAAAGGTTAGGTTAGGTTATGTTAGGTTAGTGAGCTGAGGTTAAGTCTTTAAATATTCCCTCTCTTTCAACTACTTTCCAACACCAAGAAAAAATCCACTAAATACATTGACACAAATAACTTGTCAAATAAGCCAATACAAAAGCCAATACTAAAGCCAACACAAAAAGCCAACACGAAAAGCCAATACAAAAAGCCAACACGAAAGGCCAATACAAAAAAAGCCAACACGAAAAGCCAACACGAAATGCCAACACGAAAAGCCAACACAAAAAGCCAACACGAAAAGCCAACACAAAAGCCAACACGAAATGCCAACACGAAAAGCCAACACAAAAAGCCAACACGAAAAGCCAACACGAAAAGCCAACATGAAAAGCCAACACAAAAAGCCAACACAAAAAGCCAACACATAAGCCAACACAAAAGCCAACACGAAAAGCCAACACAAAAAGCCAACACAAAAAGCCAACACATAAGCCAACACGAAAAGCCAACATGAAAAGCCAACACAAAAAGCCAACACAAAAAGCCAACACATAAGCCAACACATAAGCCATTTATATAAGCTTATAGTAGGTCACTCCATCAGCAAAACAGTTGTAACCTTTGTAGTGTGAACATCGTACTGACAGGTCAGTTACTACTATGGAACTTATTACAACCAACAAAGGTAGGCTACGTGCACTCTATCAAGGCTACTCCTATAACTATAATCGCCAGAATGTGAATGGAATAATATTCTGGCGATGCTCAAAAGAGAGGTCAACAAAATGTCGAGGCAATCTGAAAAGTAAAAATGGAAAGGTTTTAAGTGTGAGTGTTCATCAATGTAGTGCTCGAAACGAACCACGCTTACTGTTTACAAACAATTATCAAAATGCTAAAAAGCAAGTTCAAGAAAACGATATTGCGGCTAAAGATAGTACAGTGTTTGTTCAAAAGGACTTATCATGTCCTCAAAACGTCATGTTAGGACAGTTGTCAACGTCCAAGAAACCTTCAACACTGTCAAAATCAACTCAGACTATAAATAAAGTGGTATTGCAAGAGGATCAAAAAGGACTATATAGTAACAGTGATGATGGTCATGATGATAATGGTGATCATGATGATGATAATGACGATGATGATAATGATCATGATAATGGTAATGCTTTGTTTACACCTAAAAATCCATTTGTTAAATTTGTATACTGGCACAATCCCAATAAGCTCGTCCAGCGGCTACAGTTGTTGCATGCCTCACGTCAATCTGGCCATACTGGTCACGATTGGGAAATCAAAGGAATTGAACAAGAGCTTCGTCGTGCTGAAATTATTGTGTAATGGGTCTACCACTTTGCGACCACTTTCACCCCAACTCTTGTTTCTAATATTTGCTTATTTGCTTTCACTTTTACCTGAACTCTTTGGATCCATATTTGCTCTCACATTAAACTAGTATTCTTATTACCAAGTTGACTTTACTAGAGCTTAGTCTATGCTCGACAGTTGATATGGAAGTATCAGTGACTAGGTATGGTAAGCCTTACGCATACTATAAAGGATATTCATATATTGTGAAACGAACCAATAAAAATGGAACTGTTATTTGGCGTTGTTCAAAGCAACGTTCCAAACATTGTCGTAGTGACCTAAAAAGTAAAAATAGTGAGGTTTTAAGTGTCAGTGATCATCAATGTAGTGTACCGCATGAAACACAGTTGCCGTCGACAAAAAATCAAGAAAACCATATTGCTACTCAAAATAGTGCATTGTTTAATGATCAACGTTTAACCCCTGTTCTCAAAGTTATTTTTAATCCATCTTCCACATCGCAAGACTCATCAACATCACAAACTATGCAAGAGGTAGTGTTGTTGTTGTCGTTTTAAAGAGTGGAACAACTAGGTCATCTGTTGTTGATCTGCAAGGGGATCAAAGTGACTAAATAGTAATAACCATAAGGTTTTTATGTCAATACAACCATTGTGGCTTCCCCACTTTTCGAAAACAACATTGAATGGACATTGCTAGAAAATGATCTACAACAAGCCTTGTGTTTAAAACTATAACAGACTATTGTAAAGTGAGAAAGGCTTGTATTCAGTGTGCATTTATTGCCATAATCATGTATACTCTGCAATGTTAAATATATTAACTTTGTATAAAATAAAACAGCATTGTAACATCATTTTGCATTTATTTACAAACTTTATATACATTTTTTTTTGGTTTCATCATAATATTTTTAAAGACAACACTAAACACTAAAACATTACTATTCTATACACATATTTTCTTTCTTTTTCAGTATATTGTCATTACTTATATTTCCATTATTATTTCACATTATTTATTTATTTAATTAAAACGAACCATGCACCTATTGTTTTTAAAACCTTCATAAATTAAGTGTACAGGTTGTACAGCATTATTGACTTCATCAAAAACACTCTCCGACATATCATTAAACCGTATAGGCAAAAATGTCTCAAAGTTTTCACATACACAAAGTACACGATCACCATATGCTGTTTTCAATTTCCGAATCTTGATAATGCGGAATGGAATATGCGTTGGCAATTCGCTGAGCTTCTTTGTCTCTAAGCCACATGATTGTCCCACAGCATTCAAAACATTCATTGTAGTAGTCTATAAACAAAACAAAAGCATATCTATTACACTCTAAAACAGCTTTAATAATATTGTGCAATTAGGGATTTTGCACTATGCATGGTGAATAAATTATACTAGTTATGCAAGAAATGCCCTAACTGTAGCAGATACTACTTTTCTGCATATAGCACAAGTGTTAAGTTCTAATGCACACTTGACACAGGCTATCATGTGTCCACAGGGTAAAAATACAACACCTAGTTCATCTTGATAACAAATTTTACATAATTGTTGGTCACACTTTTGTATCTGTTCGTAACACAAGTCTTTTCTTTCAGCCTTATGTATTTGCTCCGCGTGCTCTAACTCTAAAGGCACTTTTATGTCTTGTGCTGCAATCACTTTTTCTTTACGAATAGTGTTCACAAATTCCTGACCTTTAAGCAACACCATGTATTTACAGTTTGGTAACCAACGAGCATGTTGCACAAAAGGGTCATCAGTCATTTGCCAATCCTTTAAAGCAAATCCACAATAAAAACATATTGTTTTATCCCCTTCACCAGTATAAAAAAATCCAGCTTCACTTAGCTGTTTGGTAGGGTGTTTTAATATTAATGGCCAAACATTTTTATAAGATTCGAAACGTTTTTCAACAGAGCTGTACTCTGAGTGTGCTAGTGCTTTAGTCTTGCAAACTCCCAATTTTTCAAAAGCACACGCCAATTCAACACTGTCTATGGCATATGGACCACATATATCGACACTACCGTTGGCTGGTAATACATCATTATTATTATTTATTTGTGATTCAGCAACGTAAGTAGCGGCCAAAGGCCTTGTGGTTCGGTAAAATGAATGCACGGGTAGGTTACCCACTTGCTTTCCAAGCATGTAAGGACAGTGAGGAGACCATCGCAAATGGTCTCTAAAGGGATCATCCCCTTCTTCCCAGTGTGAAAGTTCAATACGACAAAACACACAGCGCACCACATCTTCTCGGTTCAAGTAAAAAAAAAACGGCTTTTGCAAGTTCATGCGTCGACAAAAAGCCTACAGGCCAGGATTCAAATGTTAACCATCGATCATGTTCTGATTTTAAATTCAACCCACGTGGTAAACCAACTTGCTCACTTGTTGTATTTGGTACTAACGCCATGTGTTATAATAAAACTTTTTCTTATTGTAAGTTATTAACATTGCACAGAGTACTTTAAAGCATAATGCATGCTTGTTCACTGTCTGTTCATTACGTTAATGGCACATGACGACACCTAAAAGCAAACAAAATAACCCATCACTCAATCAATCAATCAATCAATACTTGTAAATAAAACGTTAACGTTAATTGACATTAATATATCAAAACACCATTAAAAATAAACTGTATGTTGGCACTAACAGTAACCCATGCACTTATTTTCTTTTTTATAAAGCTACAGTCATTTACATTCCCCCACCCTCCCTTTAACCAATATATAAACAAAAATGAATGTCATGTCATTTTGTTCACATTATCATGTTCAAACCTGTGGATATTCGTTGAGTCCATAGGGAACCACCCATAAATTAAATTTATTATTTTTATTTTTAGAAAATCCAACATGGCCTTGTACTTTTCCCAGTCAACAACAACAACATAGCCATTAATCAAGAAAGCAATCATTGTCCCAGTCATGTACAGGTAATGATTTTTTTTTTGTCTACGAGTTTTCAGTAGTGGTAAAATGGAATAGCATTTTTAAGTTGGACTTACCTGAGTTTTAAACAGTTCACTCTTTGGCAGTGGTTTCGCTTTAGTGCGTTTCTGTTTTTTTTTTCAGCGACTGCTACGGCAGTAAGGCTATTCTTTCCAAGTTTCTAAAAATAAATAAAATAAACCGCTATAAATACCTAAATTCAGGTTAATACATACATTTCATGAAATAAAACATAAAACAAAAAATGAAACAAGTTAGTTTAAAAAAATCATCTCACCTTTACTTGCAGTGACTTGTTACTCTTCCCTTTTAGTGGGCTCAAAAGTGCAATGGTTTCTTCTCCCTCAGACATGTAAGGTATGCCGGTTATCTGCAAACAAATAAATAAAATCATTAATTACTTAATCAATAAATAATTGCTTGTAAATATACATATATATTAATCAATAAATGTATAAATGAATAAGTATATAAATAAATACCTACCCCACAACACGGTTAAGTATTTTCCACCAACACCAAAACTGTTAAACAAGACCAGGGGTTTCATGCAACGCAGTGTGTTGAAAGGTAGTCCACCCAAGTGAGAGTGGAAATGATAACGACATGTCTTTATATATGCTACGTTGCATGTATAATCATTTTTTCCCACGCTTTGAACATTCTGTTATCGGTCACGTGGACAGCTAACGTCCCAGGCGAACACCTGTGGCGAATCAAATTTCACATGAACTTGCATTTTGTCACGTACGCAGCAAAACAGGATGTCACTTGTTAACAGTTATCGCGCACGTGGACAGATAACGTCTCAGACGAACACCTGCGGTAGATCAAATGTCACATGGACTTGCATTTTGTCACGTACGAAGCAAGACAGGATGTCACTGGTTTAGCGTGCCTGTGGTTTCACATGTGTGCACGCCTTTCGCACTTCCCTGCCACCACGATGGTCAGATTATTTCACCTTCAAGCGTCATGGTCATTTTTTTCCATTGCACCTGTTGTCAAGTCAGATCAACGCCTTCCAATAAGCTCAATTGATATTCACCTCTTGCTCGTCGGCAAGTTTATTTTCTCTACTCGCTTCGACCAACATAGAACCTAGTTCTCATCACCGTTTACACGTTAAAGGTAAAATATCAGGAAAAACGCACCCTCGCTCTGTCATACACCGACCCGCCGAAATAGCGATTGATCTATTGAACACAGCCACCTTGGTCAGCGACACACACACACACACACACACACCCAGCCGTATCGTCTCTCTCTCAACCGCCACGCTTCATGGACATTATAAACAGGTAAAGAAAAAGAAAACGTTTTTTCAACATGTATGGCGTTAGGCCCTTTGTGAATTATTTTTTGAAAAAAAATATCTACCACATTTGAAAGGGGGGCGTTAGCCCGAGTCCTAGGACACCTCGTACACGTCTCTAGCGTTATTGGTTCGTGACATATCGGCAAAAATCATAAAAAACACGTGTTTACCCCAAAATCGCGTTTCCCATTTTTTTTTAATTACAACGAGTAGTTCATAGCAAAGAGGACGTCTGTCCGAATCCTTGGACCCGTCGTACATGCCTCTAGCGTTATTGCTTCGTGAGATATCGACAAAATCACAAAAAACACGTGTTTACCCCAAAACCGAGTTTCCAATTTTATTAAAAATTATAACGAGTAGTCCATAGCAGAGAGGACGTCACCCCGAGTCCTTGGACCTGTCGAACATGCCTCTAGCATGATTGGTTCGCGAGATATAGCAAAAAGTCTAAAATCACGTTTTTACCCCAAAAAGACTGTGTTTCCAGATTTTCACCTTTTCGACACCGACATTCCCGTAAAGAGCACGACGAGACGAAAAAAACGAATCCAAGCACGCCCTCCTAGCATGGCTCCTTCCATTCCAAGGTCGCAGGGGCTCACCACTTGCTTTTATAAGCAGCTCTGTCCTTACCACACTACTGCAGGTTTTCATTCTAGAGACTTTAAATTTATTTTGGGGGTAGAGGGGGTAGGGACCATTGATTTACGTTAAACAATTTTTTTTGTAGAGTTCCTAGTTTCCAAAATATAGGATTTTCAAAATTAAAGTGTTTTCAAAAAAATATAAAAAATAAAAAAGTTTTATTACAAAAAATAAAGGTCATAAAGACTGTTCGTTTGAGCCATGGCACAACGTTCTATCCTGTTTGGTTTTCAAACTATCGCCTATTTTCGAAAACAAAAAAAACAAAGAATTTTTGAAAAATATAATACATGGTCAATAGGAAAGAGGACGTCAGCTCGAGTTCAACGACACCTCATATGTCAACATCCGACCATGGGTTCGCGAGATATTGGCTTGGACTAACGCGGCGGCCATGACACTATTTAGAACTCCTAGCTCTCCCCTACTCATTGGGTGTCCTATTGTGTTACATGAAAATGCTCTTTACCATGTAGGCGTAACAGTGAATAGTTTTTTACAAGGTGGAACTGGGAAGCACTCGAACAACCAGAAAATTCCCTTGTGATTTCAATCAAGAGTTGAAATCCAGAGAACTCCAAGATCGATCAGTGAGAGAGATATTCAGAAATGGTCCTGGCGATAGAGAGCGTCGTCTTCCAAGAATTTGGCAACGTATCGTTGACATGGCAGGGGGCTATATAAGAAGTTTGTAATTTCAAAATTGAACAAAGAATATTATTTGTGATGTTACAGCTTTGTTGTCATTACTTATTGAATGTCCTAGTATATATTTATTTCAGCATATTACATGGAGTTTTTGAAAGCGTGATAATTTTTATTTCAAGACTCGGTCCCACTTATCTTCCTCTGGAATCATCCGGACTATTTACGCCTCATGCATTTACTGGAGTACTCAGTCGAAAGGAGCTCTTTGAAGGAAATAGGCACTACTCCCAGGAAACATGGCTACGATTAGCGTAACACTGCCTTCGTGATACTCATCCATCATGACAGAGTCAAAGAGTAAAACAGATGTGATGGCTTCCTTCAGGCTGCTGGTTAAGCTCTTAAAACAGTCCACTCGTTTCGCTACGGGTCTTAAAGCAGAGCTTTTCTCCTCCAAATTCCAGGCTAAAGTGCTGTTTTATGTAGCTTTAGAAATAAAATGAAAACAAGCCCGTACGAAAGAGTGACGACATACTGTATACTCTTCCACACGTATGCATTCAAAGCTGCCTGCCTGTAATGGATATAAAACACAGCCTTCATTATTCTCATCTTAATAAACATTTTATACACTGAAAAGACTTAAAAGACAGCACAGCATTACCAACGCGAGAGTTACATGAAAAATATTTGAAAGAAAAACAGAAGGGGAGGATTCTTTTAGCTGAATAACTTTGTTGCTTGCTAGCTACATTAAGAGGAGAGAAAATGTCATTTCAAACAGAAACGTAAACTGCTGAGATATAATTATATACATTGGACGCGCTTATGAGGATCACTCTGGGACGAAGATAATTTGATAACTAACCAATTGATAACAGTAGCCGAAAAATAGAAATTGATAAGTAGCCTACTGTATTTACTCATAACCTACTGAACATGATGTTGTTGTTGTTGTTTGTTGTTTGAGACTTCAGTCTTTTGACTGGTTTGATGCAGCCTCCATGCCTCCCTGTCCTGAGCTAATAGTTTCATCTCTACATAACTACCATACACTACATCCGAGGCAATCTGTTTAAAATATTCTAACCTTGGTCTACCCCTACAGTTCTTGTCCTCAACCCTTCCTTCCATAACTAAGCTTGCTATCCCTGGGTGTCTTAGTATGTGTCCTACTAACCTATCTCTTCTCTTCATTAGCAGTCGCCAGAAACATCTCTCCTCTCCCACTCGTCTTAATACCTCTTCTTTTGTAACCCTATCTACCGATCTGATCATCATCAATCTCCTGTAACACCACATTTCAAATGCTTCAATTCTCCTCTTTTCTGCTGCACCAATAGTCCAAGTTTCACTTACATAGAGCGCCACGCTCCAGACAAAGGCTTTCAAAAATGACTTCCTAATACCGAAATCTATATTCGATGTCAACAGATTCCTTTTTTGTAGAAATGCTTTCCTTGCTTGAGCCAACCTACATTTTATATCCTCTTTGCTTCGTCCATCACTGGTTATTTTGCTTCGTAAGTAACAGAAGTCTCCTACTTCCTTCAGCTTTTCACCTGCCAATTTGATGTCCATAGAGGTTTCTGATTTATTTCGGCTGCATTCCAATATTTTTGTTTTACATGCACAACAATGAAACACTGATTCTTAACCTACATGCAAAACAATGAAACACTGATTCTTAACCTACATGCACAACAATACACTGCAATATAGTTAACTGCTTTCAGCTATGTAAAATAGTCTCTGATTGTTGTTTGCTTCTGGTTGTCTCTCAAAAGTCCCTCAATGAATCTTTCATATTCATAATGTTTTTGAAAATCCAATGACCTGCGCTGAACACCTCATCGCAAGATATCTAGCGCGTGTCGCATTTCAGGATTCGTTGTAGTTCGGGAAGTTTCGGCAACATCGTCATCATTAGCATAGCTATCTTCTGCTCTTCGTTCTGCACCTCTCATATCTCATTCTGCGGAAATAACTGCATCTCATATGTCGCCTTCTGTCTGTTTCGCATCAGTAATGATGCCCTCATCAATGATCATCCGTTCCTGAAATTAATCTTCCGTTAAGCCTCAAAGTGGCCTTAAAGACAGGCGCAGTGTAAAAACGGATTTTTAGCCTACTTTTCACATTTTGCAAAAATTAGGAAAAAGTAGACTTATGAGATCGATCCGGGAAAATGTGTGTCAGTCTGTCTGTCCTTCTGTCTGTCGGTCTGGTTGTGTGTGTGCCCCCCCCCCTATCAACTCCTAAACAGCTGCACCAATCGAAACCAAATTTAGTATGAGTAAAGATGTATATCGGAATATCTCAAGCCCATATTTGAAAATGATGTCTGCTACCAACTGTTGAAAAAATGCACTAGAAATTTGAGCTCACTGTTGGATATCTTGGAATGTATGAATGGGAGCTATTCCAAGATTGGCACACATGTACATAATACTATTTAAGTTTCATTTCCAGGAGGCCATACATGACAGTGTTGCCAATATAATTTTAAGCCTTCTGATAAGCCCAATTTTTAAATGCATATAACTTCTACACTATCAATTGGATTTGAACCAAATTTTGTATGTAATATGTGTACATAAACAGATATGACTGAGTATATTCTTAGGAGCCACCAGGGCTACCAACAGTTAATAATTGCTCTCTCTATTCTCTCTATCCAAATACCAATATATCTGAAAGTATGCAAGCCGACAGCTTTAAAGTATGCACACGTATAGTACCTAACATTTTAGATTAATTTGGAGTAACTTATATACTTCAGTTCTACCGACATGATTCTAAGCCTGCTGAAAGGACCAATTTTTTTAATACATGTAACTTCTATACACTCAGTTGGATTTCATCCAAATTTCGCATGTGCTATGTGTAACATAGCATATATGACTATAAGTATTCTTAAGAGCAATCAGGGCTGCCAACTGTTAATAAATGCTGTCTATATTTTTTTTACCCTAATATCAATATATCAGAAAGTATGCTTGCCAACAGTTCTAAACTTTGCACACGTATAGCACCTGACATTCTAGATTTATTTGGAGCAATTAATATAAGTCAGTGCTGCCAACATGGTTCTATGCTTGCTGATACATCCAATTTTAAAATACATGTAACTTCTATACTAACAAATGGATTCCATCTAAAATTGCCACAACAAGATATCATAATATTTCCGATTATTTCTAACCAGCACACGCATGCCATTGTTGCCAACATGCTTTTACGCGTGCTGATAGATCCAATGTCTAACTGCATGTAACGTCCATTGGACTTCAATCAAATTTTGTATTCTGTACCTTAAGAGATGGAACTAAGAATATATTCAGTCACCAGGGCTGCCAACTGTATTGCTCTATTAGGCTACGTTATACCAGGAATATTTCGAACTAATTAGACATTTCGACATTACCAACTTAATTTTGTCATTATTCTAGATACGTTCCTATACTGGGGGCGTGGTGGCTCAGCGGTCTAGCTGTATGCCTCTCACCAAGGCGGTCCGGGTTCGATTCCCGGTCAATGCATGTGAGATTTTCGAAGTGAAATGCCATGTCCTGTGGTTCGGATTCCACGTAAAAAGGAGGTCCCGTGGCTCATGATCTCGAGATTAACGGTCACGTTAAACTACAAGCTTGCTTGCTTTGCTTCGTTCTTATACTGTAGATTAATCATTGGCATGAAAAATAGTCTCTTTAGTTCGTCACGGAACTTCTTGTTAAGGGTTGGGAGCGTTATCATTGTATGTACTCGACTCGCATACTTAGAACGAGATCCTTGAAAACAAATGCGATAACATAAACCGAATTCAGGATCATAATAAACGGAAGATTTTCAATGTTTCAGTATTTGTATGTACGGGACTTGGCTGCTTCGGTGGCGTAGTTGGTAGCATACTGAGCTTCTATGCTCAAGGTCGCGGGTTCATACCCGGCCGAAATCGTCGGATATTTAAGAGCGTTAACAATCCCTCAGTATGCCTTCCTTTGGAGAGAAAGTAAAGCCGGCGGTCCCATGTCATAGACTTATGGCATGAAAAATAACCTTCCACTAACTTCACTTTTGTGAAGCCAAATTTTTAGGTTAGAATTGATAACGCTCTATTAGTTCCAACGTTTGCCGCCAGGTGCTGACTGCGATGCCATCTAATAGCCTAGTCCGCAAGCTAGGTATCGTGAACAGTAGCATTTGGTAGCAAAAGTAGGAACTCCTTGAAATTATCGTCTGCACCTGCAGTCCTTATTTGAATGAAAACAGATAACACACACTAATACAGCCATCACAATTAACACCGGTTATCAGTCAGATTCTACACACACCCAAAGTACACGGGGCTACATGTCGCAGCCCCTATATTAAGGAACCAACCAATGTACGGAACTTCATAAAAGTTTTTTATTTTTTTAGCGTATGGCTTTTATAGCCGGGAGTGTCCGAGGACATGTTAGGCTCGCCAGTTTTTTGTTTTGTTTTTTGTAGCTGCTTCGAGGCGGATACCCAATGGGTGAGTTACACGTACCGTCACGTGTGGAGTGTTGTCTGGGGAGGAAAGTTTGAATGTAAGGACAAGGAGTTGGAAGGTAGCGGCTGTGGCCTATAGTTAGGGACCAATCCCGGCATTTGCCTGGAAGGAAGATGGGAATCCACAGAAGACCATCTTCAAGGTTGCCGGCGGGGGGATTTGAACCTCCTCGTCTCCCGGATGTGAGCGACTGCCAGCAGTCATGCCGTAACGACCACGGCTAACTCATAGAAGTGATTATATAATACGGTTGATAACATTATCCGTGATTGCAATAAACGGCGTCCACTTTATATATAATTCGCTAGGGCCATCTAGGACCAGGTTAAGTCTTGTCACATTTGGCTTTCTTTTGCGACCAGAATTCCCTCATTCCTTGAGAATGAGCCTGCTTGCATTCTTCTGTCCAAAGGGCACCATGTCGTCTTTTTGGAGGCAAGACTCGGTTGAGCCCGTTCGTCAGTCACTATCTTTTGCGGAAGAGATCCCTGTCTAATGCGACATCGGAATTGAATTGGAGCATTTGCAGGGCTTCTAAGGTGTCTTTAACCCAGGGCATCGTGGTTTTAAGGTTGTAGATCTTCTTTGTCAACCTGTTGCCGTCCATTCGTCTGAGGTGGCCATAAAGTCGTGCCCGTATTCTTATCATTAGGGCCCGGATTTTTTTAAAATGCATATGCGCATATGCATATGCATATTTTGACATATTTTGAGGTTTAGTGCATATTCTAGACGTAACAGCATATTCCGGTATATATGTCTGAATTTAAGGACAATTTCGAGAACTACTAAAATAAATCTGTTTTGTGCATCCCTAGCTAGTTGCTTATATTATGCGCATCGCTCACTAATTGGTGTTTTCGACTCTCTGTGTAACGGCACTTTACTTTCACAACTGACAATGGCAACAGATAGCTTAGGTATGGGGAGGCAGGCTGGCTGGACTTCCCGGAATTCATTTCTCTACCACAGTAGATAATAATCTCAGGGTATTGGGCATTTGGTCAGGACAGAAGTATCTTCAGTTCACTAGTTACGTTCCAGTTTAATGCCCTGCATCTCAAGTGTTAGTTTCTAAAAATGCCTAAGGAAAAGACCAGGAGAAGAGATTTACTAAATCAGTGGGTGTCGGGTAATAGGGACTATTCAACAGATGGTGTCATCGTGTACTGTCAAGTTTTCTCAAAGGAAGTAAAATGTGAAAAGAAATTTCAGCTTGAACAGCATTCAAAAACAACTGCACATATTAAAGCAAAGGAGGAGAAGAACAGCACACCACAACAACTACTTCTTACGCAGGTATTCTTAATACATTTTCAAATGATCTTTGTAGGGCTTTCGTGTGCAGCAACATTCCATGGAATAAATTAAACAATCCAGTTCTGCGATCATTTCTTGAGAAATATTGTGTAAATCAAAAAATAACAGATGAATCAACTCTTAGGAAAAATTACCTACTTCCGCTATATGAATCTACCCTGGAATTGATCGTTCTGATATCGGAAGGAACTATGTCTGGATATCGGTGGATGAGACAACGGATTCATGTGGCCGTTACATAGCAAATTTCGTGGTTGGTAAATTACATCCAAACTAACCCGGTAAGCCGCATCTTCTTGCTTGTAAAGTACTAGAGAAAACCAACCATAGCACAATAGCAAGATTTGTAAATGATTCTCTGCGACTATTGTGGCCATCTGAAATTGAGGATAATTGTTGTAAAGTGCTTGTACTGCTCACAGATGCAGCTTCGTATATGTTGAAAGCAGCAAATGCCCTCCAAGTATTTTATCCGAAACTCATACACGTAACTTGTTTACCGCACGGATTACACCGCATTGCAGAAGAAATACTCACACAGTTTCCAGCTGTTAACAATTTAATTGGATGTGGGAAGAAGCTGTTTCTGAAAGCACCAGCTCGTGTCCAGTTCTACAAAGATTGTCTACCTGAAGTTCCTTTGCCACCTGAACCTGTCCTGACTAGGTGGGGGACATGGTTATCTGCAGTAGGCCTATCATTTTATCAGGAGAATTTTAATGAAGTGAAAGAAGTGGTTACAAAACTTGAAGATGAGCATATTGCGTGTGTCCGTGATGCAAAAGTTGTGTTTGAAACCGCTACTGTTTATCAAGATGTGAATTTCATTCATGCACATTTTTCTAAACTTCCAAAAGCCATTGAGAGCTTAGAATCTTCTGGCACTCCCCTCCATGAATCACTTGATCTCGTTGAGAAAGCTGCATCTTCATTGAATTCCGCTCTAGGCGAAATTGGAGAGAAGATAAAATGCAAGTTAGTAAAGGTGTTGAATTCGAACCCAGGACTGAAGAAGATTAAGTTAATTAGTCAATACTTGAGTGGAACTAGGGTATCCTTGCCAGATGTATGCTCCGAAACTTTGGTGCCCATGTATAAGTACTGTCCAATCACGTCAGTTGATGTAGAACGATCATTCTCAGCCTATAAACTCATTTTGACGGACAATAGACATAGTTTGTCTCCAGAAAACATTGAAAGACTACTAGTTACCTATTGTGATGCTTCTTTTTGCAACAAATGATACCTGTAAATAGGTAAGCGAATAAAATTGCATGTTTTAAGTGCATATTTCATTATTTTCCGTGCATATATTCTAACTTTTTAGTGTATATTTGCATGCATATTTTCAGTTTTTTTTGTGCATATAAATCCGGGCCCTACTTATCAATAATATTGTATACTGGGTGTCGGAAAATAAGAGGTAGGTAATCAAACCACACATGGCGGTGGGTATGAGGAGCGGTCGAGCATCAATTCCGCTCGATTTTCCTAAATTCCACTCGGTCCTCCAAGGGAGTCAAAAATAAGTTCCTCAACTGCGCTCGGGCTTTGACAAGGTGTCGGCAAAGGGGTTATCCCCAATGACGTGAACAAATGTCATGACCATAACCCTCCTGCTCGCATACCAAGGGCCGAGTTGAGGAGAGTTGTGGAGAACAACCAATGCCAGCGAGGCTTTTCACTCAAAATTCAAAGCACAAAGTACAACACCTCATCGAAATATATTTGTTTTTTTAAAGTGCCTACATCAGCTACAGACAGACACGTACAGACACGCGGGCGGGTGTCGAGCAAAGACAAGAATAGTCGTGTGAGGAAAGAATTCATTGAAAACAAGCTCATGCAGTGCGACAACCAAGCAATGAGCAGATTAGATCTTGTGAAGTGTGTTTCTCACAAAATATTTAGGGGATGAAAACAGTTTCATCAAATGTTTTTGTATAGTTTGAAATGAAGTAAAGATTTATGTGATTTTAAGATGCTGATTTTTCTTATTTTATTAAATTTCCTGACCATGTTTTTATTTAACAATAGTGATTAATATCTAGCTCTTTATGTATTATGTTTATATCTGATTTAACGAATAAGCGGACTTGACTTCAGAGCGTTTGACCGATGGCGTGGTGGTGTTCGCAAGACATTGTTGTGCCATTGGTCAACCGCTCTGTTGTCAAGTCCGCTCATTCGTTAAATCAGGTATAAAGTGTTTGGCACATTGTAACTTATATGGCAGAAAATACAAGTGATTTAAAATTAATCATAATATTCTTTTAAATAAGTCTGTCAAGTGTCCTATTTTTTCTGCAAATTATATACATTGTTTTTAACATGTGCATAATTAAATGTTTGTATGTTTTTTAACCTAGTCAGACATTATTAAATTAAATTTAGATAATAATAGGTGTATAATTTGTACCTAAAAATATTTTCGATATCAGCTGCGGATGCTGAAAATACTGTTTTCCAGACTAGAACGGAAAAATCAGCTGCATTCAAGAATTCACTCATGCGCTGCATAAGGTGTTTGACCCGGCCCTTGGTATGCGAGCAGGAGGGTTATGACATTTTTTTACGTCATTGGGGATAACCCCTTTGCCGACCCCTTGTCAAAGCCTGAGCGGAGTTGAGGAACTTATTTTTGGGTCCCATGGAGGACCGAGTGGGATTGAGGTAACCCTGGCTACCTGACTGGAATTCCCGAGCGGAATTGATGCTCGCCCTGAGGAGCAATATGAGTTACGATACCAGTGGGCGCAAACAAACCGTTAAGCCCCTGTGATCATTTCCAATTACGAGGAAATTTCGCAACGTAGCGCAATGAGCAGCATCGAGTGTGGCGTCGACACTCTTGATAGGGGACAGATATACACACTCTCACACACATACTGTCAACTTTCCCCCGTGTAGATCACATAAGTCTACTTTAATTTTTTGCAAATATCGAAAGTAGACTAAAAATGCCATCCTGCTTCAACAATGACAACTTAAATCTCATGATAGGGTAGGTGCCCCGGGACCTGCATACATAATCCCTGTCCCTAATACAGTTACACACTCTACTACAGTCATAACAGAAATACAGTTTGTCAGACAAATTCAACACATACCCAACTACACGGGGCTAATACTCAATATGTCCCGAGTCCCTTAAAATTTGAATTAGCAATAACTACTTTTAATAGTCCCCAGATGTTCTTGACTCTTTAGGGGCTTAATGACATCGTGGTCATGTAGCCCCATGTACTTGGATGTGTGTAGATTTATTCTGATAACCTGTGTCATTGTGATGTCCCTACTAGTGTGTATATTTGTAATTGAGGTAGGATTTGGGTAGGAAGCGACGGTTATGTACCTTCCCGGCATTTGCTTGGAGTAGAAGTGGGAAGCCACGGAAAACCACTTCCAAGATGGCTGAGGTAGGAATCGAACTTGCCTCTTCACAGTTTTGCCTCACGGGGCTCAGTGCATCCCGTTCAGTCCGTTCCAGCCCTCAGATCTGAATTAAATTTCTTGGCAGCGCCGGGAATCGAGCCCAGACCTCCACGGTGACACCCAACAATGCTAGTAACTACGCAACGAGGCGGACACTCCCCAGTTGTGATACATAGGCTACGAAGACTGGTTGCTTGGTTGGATGGTTCCTCAGTTTAGGGGCTGCGACAACACGGTCATGTAGCCCCGTGTACTTTGGGTGTACGTAGAATCTGTCCGATAACCGGTGTTAATTGTGATGACAGTATTAGTGTGTGTTATCTGTTTTTTTTTTTTGAATTAAAGTAAGGACTGCAGACATTGAATTTTTCAAATAGTTTCTACTTTTTCCGCCAAACGCTACCCTCAACGACCACTAGTTCATTACTTAGTTACTAGACACCACAGCAGTCGGCTCCTGGCTACGAATGTAGGAACCTAAGAGCGTTGTTTACATTCTTAACCTATATAATTTAGCTTCTCACAGGTGTAATTAGTGGAAGGTTCTTTAACATGTCATAAATCTATGAAATGGGACCGCCGGCTTTACTTCCCCTACGAAGGAAGGCATACTGAGGGATTTTTAACGCTCTCAAAAATCCGACGATTTTGGCCGGGTTTGAACCCGCGATCTTGGGCATGCTACCAACTACGCCACCGAAGCCGCACTACGAAGACTCGTTGCGGGAAATAACAAGGTCCATTATTACATCATCCAGTACAGTATATTTGTGGCTTTCCGCCATCTGTCTCATTATAAACTGCTCATTATGGAACTCACCACATCAGAGCTCAGTATCAAACGTGGATATTTTTACACGCTCTGGGGTGCCTAATTACTGGGTAGTCCAGAGGTCACAAGCGCTGTGGGGTATCTCTATCTGGCCCGATAATTGCCATGATCGGTAATTAATACCACGCCAGTAAATTAGTCCTTAGCCATAACGATCCAGATACACCATCCGCAATTGAAACCTTTAATGATTACTGTCACATTTCGAGAGTTTATTTCATAAACTAACAACCCTCCCCACGGCTTCGTCTGGTATCATTAACAGTTTACCCGGCGTACAGGCACACGGACGGCAGGTCCCAGACAAAAAATGGATATTGCTGAGAAAACCATTCCAGATAGAGTAAAATTTAGAAGCCTACTAAACAAACATAAATTTGCAGAGGAACCTAAAAGGAGAAATACAGGCTGGACAGAAGCACGCAGAAAGGAACACAGCGAACGAATGAAGAGATATTGGGAAGAAAAGAAGAAGCAACATGGTGCAAAATAAGTTCAGGCGCGCTCGAAAGTTGGGCATAATGATTTAATAATAATAATAATAATAATAATAATAATAATAATAATAATAATAATGAAAAAAATCCACAGCCTGCTTCCAGTCGACCGATCGGGTCAGGGAATGGAATGAATGAAGCCCCCTTCTAGCGGCGAGGATAAGAACTGTGCCGGCTGCCGAAACCTGTCGCACTCCCCTGGGGCAATGATTAAATGAATGACAGATGAAATGAAATGATAGTGGAGAGTGTTGCTGGAATGAAATTGTGACAGGGAAAACCAGAGTACCCGGAGAAAAACCTGTCTGGCTCCGCTTTGTCCAGCACAAATCTCACATGGAGTGACCGGGATTTGAACCACGGACCCAGCGGTGAGAGGCCGGCGTGCTGCCGCCTATGCCACGGAGCTTCAATAATAATAATAATAATAATAATAATAATATTAATAATAATAATAATAATAATAATAATGTTATTTGTTTTACGTCCCTCTGTGGCTTTTACAGACACCGAGGTGTCGGAGTTTTGCCCAGAAGGGGATATTTAACACGCCAGTAAATCTACCGACTCGGCTCCCTCGCATTTGCGCACATTCAAATGCCAACACACTGCACCGGTATTCAATCCTGCAACCTTGGGACCAGCAGGTGAGAACGTTACCACCGAGCCACGCAGCCAGTCGAGAACGATATAAGTGCAATGTATAATTTCCTTGTAAAAAGCATAGAACGTAGTTATTTATTTATTTATTTATTTATTTATTTATTTATTTATCGTATGGCTGTTAGTGCCGGGAGTGTCCGAGGATATGTTCGGCTCGCCTGAGTCTGTAGCTGCTTCCAGCGGACACCCTAGAGGGTGAGCTACAAGTTCCGTTCAATTTCAAGTAGTTCCAACTTTCGCCACCATATATCAATGATACCGAGTGGTGAACGTTGGAACTTTGATAGAGCGTTCTGACGAAATCTAACCTAACAAATTTTGCTTTACACAAGTTTAGTATGAGAAAGGATCTTTTACATGCCATAAATCTATGATATGGGACCACCGGCTTTACTTCCCCTCCGAAGGAAGGCATACTGAAGGATTTTTAACGCTCTTAAAAAATCCGACGACTTCGGCTGGGTTTGAACCCGCTATCTTATGCATAGCAGTTCAGCATGCTACCGACTACGCCACCGAAGAACGTAGTGATTTATGTGAACAATGTTTGCTCTTCTCACTGACACAGATCCTTATAAAACCATACGTGGTATCCATGAAATCTAACATTGCCAGGAGGACTTTCTCTTTCTCAGCCTTTAAAGAGTTTTCAGGAGGCTGCAAAACATACTTTTCCAGATTTGTAATAGACTGCAATGTTCGCCCTTTTCTTCGTATCTGACGTGTCTTCCACTTCTGGATTAACAGAAGTAACTCGAATGCATATGGTGGCTTCATTTTTCCAGTTTTCAGCGCTCCTTAGCCATGCTTTGCTTGCAGCCGCAGCCTCAAATGAAACAACAACAACAACAACTGCTTTCTACCCAAATCATTCCCCATATAAAAGTACACCATTAGTACAGACATCACAGTGACATAATGTATCAGACAACTTCTGTTATTATCCATAATAAATGTTACAAAGCTGTCCCAATCATTACAGATCAACACAACTAGTAAACCTCCATACACTACAGTAGGTAGCGACGCGAAATTAGATATTGAAATTTACGTTTCCCACGATCTACCCATCCGAGAGCAGTGAAACTTTGTACGGTAAATGCATATACAGATTTTAATCCACTGACTTCTAATTAATTTCAATTGTTTTCATAACCATAAGATGGCGGCTGTGCGAAATTTTAAAATCTCGTATTTATTTCTTGTGTCCTAATCATGCGATTGAAGTTTGAATAATACACCTACGAAATAATCTTCATGTAATAGTACATACCTCTATGGCCTACATATACAGGGTGTAACAAAAAAGTACGGCACAAAATGCAGGACACATTCCTCACACGTAGACGAAGAAATTATATTATATGAACATGGGTCCGGAAACGCTTTCTTTCCATGTTATACCCCATTGTCTCCAACTGATTTATCATGGGAAATACACACGAAGAGAACGTGAGAACCATGGGGAATATGCACTCTTGGTTACGTCTGATTACGTTGTCATTATTGAAGGTGCTTCGCCAGTGTTTTGTTTTTCATGGCCCTGTTGCCATGCGACGTAGCGGTGCGACAAAACATGTTTTTCATGCACGATGGAGCACCTCCACATTTTAGTGTTAATGTCCGTCGGATTCTAAATAACAGATTTGGTGACAGATGGATAGGTAGAGGTGGACCTATTGCCTGGCCTCCACGCTCTCCGGACCTAAACCCGCTGGACTTTTATTTGTGGGGGAATTGAAAGCTCTTGGGTATTGCACCCAGTACAATATGTTCAGAGTCTCCGTGCCCGTATTATGGTAGACTGCGAAACCATATGCAACACTCCATAATTCATCAGCGCATCCGAGATTCACTACGACGGTGGGTTGATGCATGCATCAATGCGCACGGATGGCATATTGAACATCTCCTATGAGAAAGAGTTGCATGTGGTATGCTCTTACGTTCTGTTCTTGTGTGTTTCCCATGATTAATGTGTTGGAAACAATGAAGTATAACATGGAAACAAAGCGTTTCCGGGCCCATGTTCATATAACAAAATTTATTCGTCTATGTGTGAGGAATGTGTCCTGCATTTTGTGCCCTACCTTTTAGTTACACCCTGTATAAAAATTAAACATGGTGACCAACCGAAATATTTCGATGGTTCTCATTATCTACGAATATATTACAGCAATCAAACTGAAATTTTGTATGCTGATAGAGGCAATCAACATAAGTAGGATAAATGATAATGGGCTACTTAGTTCTTCACGGAACTACTTACTGTATTTATTCTTTTAAAGAGTGTGTATAAAACACATCCACTTGCCGTCCGCTGATCCTGGGGCGGGTACTACTAAATAATTAAATTTACAGGAAAGTTTTTTTTCTGCCAACCACCAGTTATTTTGAAGGTCTTTTGCCATTCGCAACTATTCTACAACTGATGGACCGTTCTATTTAAGAAGAGGAAATCAAAATCTCTTTATTGTCTTGCTTGACACTTGGCTTATGGCCCATTCCACTACAGCGCAGCGTGTTTAGAACAGGAGTGTGGTGGCGGTGAGGTGCGGGCTGTGGAGTGGGAATGGAAATGAAGATAAGAGATAGGTTGGTAAGATACTTACTAAAACATCCAAGAATAGCAAACTTAGTCTGCCCCGGAGCGAGTCTCGAAGAAATCAGAAGCCCCTAATGACGCTATATTGGTAGGTGGAAAGTTAAAGGAAGTATGAGACTTCTGCTACTAAGAAAGCAAAACAAGATGTTCAGTAAAGAACATATAGCCTACTTACTCCTAAATGCATGGGTATTGTTATAACTCTTTGTCCTTTTCAAGGAGTATAATTGAATGTTGGTTGTAGTAGCTTGTTGAAATACAACGTGCTAAACGGATATTAAACATTGATCACTTTTGTGATATTTTCAATGTTTAGCTTGGCCCATTTGTCGGTCAAATTTTATTTATTGTTACTGAGATCCCCGAATGGTAATTATTTCTTTACAAATGTTAATTGCTTAAACCATATGCATAATCTTGTTATCAATCACTTATTCATAGATATTATAGTTCTCACCTCGAGTGTTACAGTCGCTCGCTACCTCAGGCGTCCTCACTCACGACATACCGGACATCTACTGGTTGATCCACTGTCCGCTGAGTAGTGTCGACTGACGTCACCCTGACTTTCGTTCGACCAATGGCAGGTCTTTGTCTGGTCGGGCGATCTCCAAACTTCGAGAGAGTTCCATGGTCCCTATTTAAGACGCCGCTTGCTGGCGTTCTTCACCACTTCTGATCAACCGCCACTTCTGATCCATCTTCACTTTGGATCACTTCAACCTGCTGGTCACCGCTACTGCATCTCATGACACCATCGCTGATATCTACGCTACCGAGCAGTTACGTCACAAGATCTGCACCATGACGTATTGCTCAAGATGGCAAGAATAATTGCCAGCCGCTGTACTCTTCACCTTCACCTTAAAGAGGATACTTGGAATCTTCTTTCGAAATATTGCTGGACCAGCTCTTGGAAACTATAAATGTCATTCCTGCGCAAGAAAAGAAGAGAGAGTTGACATTTTATTGATGGTGCACAAAACTCTAGGCCATGTACGACTCCTTCCGAGAAAACCGTGAAGACTTTTAAATCAACGTGTGCTAGCTGGAACCTTTTTAAGGAGCTGGCTCTTCAACCCTCTTCAAAGATAAGTTTACTTTTATGAAGAACTTATATCATACCAGTTATTACACTCTTAATCATTTTTTATGGTTCTCTCTTTTTATAAACTGCATTTTTATATGTTAAGCTCAACTTTTCTCCAATCAAGCAAGCTTTTCATGGACCTTTCTATAATCTGGGTTTCTGTCATCAGGCCCTCACACTTTGCTACATTTATAATTGTTAATTTCTGTGATAAGCACTTAAGTGCAATTTGTTTGTTTTTATGGCCCATTCCACTACAGCGCAGCGTGTTTAGAACAGGAGTGTGGTGGCGGTGAGGTGCGGGCTGTGGAGTGGGAATGGAAATGAAGATAAGAGATAGGTTGGTAAGATACTTACTAAAACATCCAAGAATAGCAAACTTAGTCTGCCCCGGAGCGAGTATCGAAGAAATCAGAAGCCCCTAATGACGCTATATTGGTAGGTGGAAAGTTAAAGGAAGTATGAGACTTCTGCTACTAAGAAAGCAAAACAAGATGTTCAGTAAAGAACATATAGCCTACTTACTCCTAAATGCATGGGTATTGTTATAACTCTTTGTCCTTTTCAAGGAGTATAATTGAATGTTGGTTGTAGTAGCTTGTTGAAATACAACGTGCTAAACGGATATTAAACATGAATATGAGGTGCCCTTTGTAGTGCTACCTCTGTACCAAATTTCGTTCAATTCGGTTTTACCGTGTTTGAATTGATAGGGGGAATCTATTTGAACACATACATGGCCACCATATGCAAACTATTGGACTGATGACCTTGTAGCTTGGTCAAAGAACGCTTCTCACATAAAGGTACGTTGTTGCGAAATTTGGTAGAGATCAGATGATTAGGTTGGTCGTAATTTGATTTAAGATGGCGACGATATAAAACATGACACTGAGGTGCCCTTTGCTAGTGCTACCTCTGTACCAAATTTCGTTCAATTCGGTTTCACCATGTTCGAATTGATGGGGGGGGGGGGGAGACAGACATTCAGAGTACACACACTCACACACAGACTCACACACGCACACACACACAGACATACACACAATTTTTCGCCCTGTGTTGATCTCATAAGTCTACTTTCATTTTTTGCAAAAATAGAAAGTAGGCTAATAACCAGTGATGGACGAAGCAATGAGGATATAAAAGTAGCCTGGGATAAGCAGGGAAAGCATTTCTAAAATAAGAAATTTGTTGATATCAAATAGATTTTGATTGCCTTTGTATGTACCGTGGCACTCTCTGGAAGTGAAACTTCGACTACTGTATTGGCGCAGCAGAAAAGAAGAGGATAAAAGCGTTTGAAATATGGTGTTACAGGAGAATGATGAAGATCAGATGGGTAGATAGAGCATCAAGTGAAGAGGCATTATAACGAGTGGGAGATGAGAGGTATTTCTGCCGACTGGAAATGAAGATAAAAGATAGGTTGGTAAGACTGGTACTAAAACATCCAAGAATAGCATACTTAGTTATGGAAAGAACGGTCGAGGACATAAACATTAGGGGGAGACCAAGGTTAGAATATGTTCAACAGTTTGCCTCGGATGTAACGATGGTAGCTATGTAGAGATGAAACGATTAGCTCAGGACAGGAAGGCATGGAGCGCTGCATCAAACCAGTCAAAAGACCAAAGGCTCAACAAACAGCAACAACAACTTTATTATTTACAATCCTGATCTCTATGAATAAAGTTGGCTATACTGTTGCAACGCTATGCTTTGTTAGCCTGGTAGCTTTAAAGTACTAAGTGTGTTTTAAATAGACTATTCCTTCCTGAATCTGGACTAAAGAGCACCGAACTCTCGGCTTCGGAGTGCCTGGCACATAGCCCTTGGCAGATTAATTTCATTATATTTTTGAGTAGCTTTCATCCTTATACTGGCATTTACCAGCAGAAAAACAAGTATCCATTCTTCAATATTTAGCATTAAATTTCAGCATAAAAGATTACTGTTTTAGCGGGGATTTAGTAGAGTGCTGGCTGCAAAAACAACTTGTATATTCATCAGAACATTCTTTAGCAAACTGGTGAGCACACTGGTGCAAAGAGCTTTTTAATTCGGCCTGCAAATAACTTTAATATCTTTGAGCTAAGCAGTCAAGTAATCGTCTTCTTTTAATACCAAGAGCTTGCTATCCAAAAGATACTGTTTACTATGAGGTTGATAAAAAGAGGGTCCATATTTAGAAGGGATCTACTTTGTTTGAGGAAACATTTCAATAAAGCTTCTGCCCTATTAAGGGGCCATTCACAAATACATTATGCGAAGGATGCGCAATGTATAATTATGTGCAAATGCAAGGGAGCCGTGTCAGTAGATTTACTGGCACGTTAAAAATCCCCTTCGGGGCATAATTCCGGAACCCCGGCGTCTATAAAAGCCAGAGTAGTTAAAAGGGATGTAAAACCAATAAAAGTAATATTGTGTATATTAAGGCTTTCACGGCCCGAATTATATAAATAATTCATGTTTTTGGGGCTAATGCCGTGTGTATTTAGATTAGAACCAAACGTTTCGGAGAAACCTTGCCTCCTTTTTCAATGGAAATCCAACAATGTCATTAGCCACCATTGTCACCAAAAGGAAATAATAGCATAACAGTAAATGGTTTGGCGGAATTTCGCTAATATTTACAATTGGAATCCACCATAACCGATCCTATGCCCGGAAAAGGAAGGCTGTGGGTGTGTGTGTGTGTGTCGGAGGGGGGGGGGGAGGTAGGGGGGGTGTATTCTTTGGAATACACGGTTAGTTAGACTTAGCTCTTGCTGCTCTTTGCATTTCCTTTTTCATTATTTTCTCTTATTTCCCTCGCAGACGCCAACAGGGACCCCTTATTTTGTATTTCCCATTTTCTTTGAATGTACATTAAAATTCATGTAAGTTTGTTTAAGTTTCCCATTTTCTTTGAATGTACATTAATATTCATGTAAGTTTGTTTAAGTTATGTATTCCTTGCAATGTAATGGCGCTCCACGCGGCAACATGCCGGAGGTTTTGGATTAATCGATATCAAGAGGACTTACAAACCATTCCAGCAGACGTCGTCTTTGTCGTCAGCTATCATATCCTTGAAGACCCTACTCCATGAAGAAAACTATATTTCTAAAGGGTTTATATTGCTCAGATATTACCTACCCAGTTTTATGTCCCTTTGTCACTCCCCTCCTCCCCTTCGTCTTCTCGCTCGCCGTGTGTTCAAATTCTCCTTTCACTTCTTGTCTAGACGTTTGAGTGAACAGTTTGTCCTCTCTCAAAGGCCCGCCTCCTCTTAAAAAGAGGTAATTTTCAAATCGACGCCAAGTGCAACGGCTGCAGGAATCTTCGAACTTCAATCATCATGCAAGTTAAGTAACCACCTACATTGATTTTAAACCATTTTAGAAGGTATTAAATAATATTTTGAATGCTTCTAATGCAAGATATAGGCAGTGTTGGGATTTCCGCAAAATTGAGTAATAACTGCTCCAAGTGAGAACCGTCATTCTTCGCCCACCAGGCTTGCTACTAAAGTTATAAAATTCAGCATTTCTTGAACTAGCTAAAGGAATACTTTTCCTGCAACGAGGGAATTCTGTTAAATTTATAGCTGTCAGAAACTTAAATTGTCTACCTCAGTGGGATGTCTACTTGCTCCTTTAAATTGCCACTGTTCTAAGATTATTTATAATATTATTTATAATTTTAAATATATATACTTTTGAATTATTTTTTCAGTTCTAGAACTTTCCATTCAAAATAAACTCTAAACAGTGAAGAACTATACTTAATGCCGTCAAAATTACTGCAACTTTTTAGTTAAAGTGGATTCATTAAACTGCAATATCAAGATTACATACCGCTAAAACCCGTCAAAGTGTAACTTAATGAACCTATAAATACTGCAATAGTGAAAATGTACAATCTATCAACAAACTCCAGTGCTACATACAGAGTCCGTTCAACAATCTACCGCGTCGCGATTCGTTCGCATTAATAAGATTGGCCAGAACTCCATCATATAATTCCTAAACTCACAATCCCTTTTACTAACAATTTCATGTATATTTAAACCAGCTACTTCTTGTCTACGAGGCCTCGCCAAAACATAGGCGCCCTACCAAACTTTACTCCATTTACCATTTATTCATTCTGTAAAAATAACCGTGGTTATAATCCACATTTTAATAAGTATTTTTTCCTCTTTCAACCAGGAAGTTCTGATTTTTCAATTGCTAAACGTTTATCTAATTTGTGTAATCCAGGTTTCGTTAATACGGCCTGCCCTATTTAAATTTAGAATTTCTAAAACTCTGTGCAAATAAAAGGGGTTATAGAAACCTCTTATTAATCTCTTTTTTCTTCTCCTGCTTTGGCCAGGAATTCACAGCCTTTTCGCTTATAAAAAAGGGCACATCTAAGTATTTGGTATTCTTACTAACCAATACAACGAAATATTAAACAAAATTGTAATTTCTTTACTTTATTGTTAAGTGTTTTAAGCCCTTTAATTGTACGTAAAATTTGAAAACTATTGTAAAGTTTCTTATTGTTACCATAGGTCTGAGACCTCAAAAGTTTACTGAAACAAAATAAATTGTTCTTAGCTCAAAGTAGATTTGAAATCTAATTGTTACTATTCATAAACTTCCTCAATTTGTTAAATAAATTATTTATTATTTGTTTTCTATCTCTCTTGCTAGAAAAACGGTTAGGCAGGACCTTCTCTTCCTTAATTTTTATCCTGAATTATTATATATTCAAAGAAAAAGGAAAATCATCGAATGATAAGTTTATTAAAACCTCTATCACTTGTTGCGGTATAACAAAACTTCTATTAACAACATTTACAAAGTTTCTGTTAGCTATCTCAGCTAATCCTAGTAAATTATTAAGGCAAGTATAGCTTGCTCCGCTAGCTTCCTACTTGTAGAGACTTTCTCTCCGGCTTGTGGTTTACTGTCTAAGATTTTGATTTTGTTTAAGTTAGGTTGAGATTATCATCCTTTCTAAACTGTTAGTCGGCACCTTGCTGGGTAACAGTCTAGCCTGCTTTAAATGCAACAATTGCTAATCTCTGAAGATTTCTTCTAATAATAACAAAAATATTGCTAAAAGCACTAGAGTTGCTTTATATCTGCCCACTCTAGGGGCATTCGGCCTTTCTGTCGGGGATCCGACAGTGTCGGGAAATAAAATTATTCCGGCTAATTTAAATATTACTAGCATTTTAGAATGCTTCAGAAAATCTCACCCTTTTGAAGAAAAAGTACATAAATCCTTCTTATTTGGCACACATTGCCTTGCCAGAGCATCACCCTTACCCCCATAGTCCCAAATAGTTGCTTGGGAGCGAAAGAGCACTTAGCGATAGCCTGCAGATACCCGTAGCTCACGCCGCTCTCTACGTTAACTGTGCTCAGGCTCCCGCTTGTTTAAAATTACTTCACGGGCTTCGCGCAGTGTAATTATTCTTTATATCATTATTTATTTATTAATTTGATTTGGATTCTCTTCCCCTTTGCCTACGATCGTTTCCACTCCTAAACTTTTCTTCTTTTCTTTCAATCATCTTCCCTCAGGTAGTGTTTAGCTCCGGATTAACCTACCAGAGGAGGGGGAGGGGAGGGGGGGGGGGCAGGGTCGTTGGATCAAATGCGGCAGGGGTTGAGCATTTTAATTCTCAACTTTCGTCTGAATGGGTTTTCACTGTTTGTTCATTACATGACATACTACCTGAAAACCTTCATTTTACTTATGACAGTAATAATAATAATAATGACAATAATAAGAACAATGATAACAATCTTAAGACCATCCTTCAGATCCGTAAAGCTAGACAAACTGTGATCACATTTGTAGACTTCAAAAAAAGCCTATTACTCAATATACAGACCGACTCTTTTTCGTGTATTAGAAGAATTCAATGTAGACAGGAAAACAAGAGATTTAATCATACAAACATTAACCGGTACTATTTCAAAGGTAGGGGGCGTTGTGGTGCAGCGGTCAATCTGATTGGCTCTCACCCAGGTGAACTGGGTTCAATTCCCGGTCGATGCATGTGAGATTTTCGAATTGAAAAGCCTTGTCCTGTGGTTTGGGTTCCACATAAAAGGAGGTCCCGTGGCTCATAACCAGAAGATTCACGGTCGCTCAACAAAGAAAGGAAGTAAGATTGTTTTTTTACGTAACCGTGAATCTTGTGATTATGAGCCACGGTACCTTCATTTTACGTGGAATCCGAACCACAGGACATGACATTTCACTTCAAAAATCTCACATGCACCGACCGGGAATCGAACCCAGTCCAACTTAGTGAGAGGCTAACAGCTTGACCGCTACGCCACCACACCCCTGGTGGCTCAGCAGTGAAGCAGTCAGCCTCTCACCAAGTTAGACCAGGTTCAATTCCCGGTCAATGCAAGTGAGATTTTTGAAGTGAAATGACATGCCCTGTGGTTCGGATTCTACGCTAAAAGGAGGTCCCGTGGCTCATAATGGTGAGATCTACGGTCACGTAAAACTACAAGATTCCTTTCCTCATTTAAGGATTAATTTCTTAGGCGAAATGTCTGGACTGTTCGATGTTAAAACTGGATTGAGACAAGGAGATGTTTGGTCTTTGTACTAACACCAATCAACTAGACCAATTTGTTTTCAGGGGTGAATCTATAGAAGATGTGGATAGCTTCACTTACCTGGGCAGTGTAGTTGCCTGTTGGAGGAGGAGCACAGGATGTCTCGCAACGTGTTCCAAAAGCGAATGGTGCCTTTGTTCGGCTCGATCTGGTGTGGAAGAACAGCATAATATCTTTAAGGACCAAACTCCTCATTTTCAGAAGTAATGTCAAATCCGTTCTGTTATATGGGAAAGCGACTAAAGTAATTACCTCCAGGTTGAAGACCTTTGTCAACCTCTATTTACGGACGATTCACAACATCTAATGGTCGGAAGTCATTTCCAACCATGAACTTTGGAGAAAGACGTGAGAAATTTATATGGCCATACAAATCAAAAGGCGGAAATGGAAATGAAGCTATTGAAAGAGAGGCATTGGATTGGAGCCGCAGGGCACAAGGAAGAGAGGGAGGCTCAACGTTACGTGGCGAAGATCAGTACACGTGGAAGAAGGCAAGACTTGGAGCGAGGCTGTCTATAGGACCAGTTGGAGATGCTTTGTTGAGGGTATTAAAATGCAGTAGCTCCACAGCAAAAGAATTAGCTATTTGACCCTGGTGAGGCCAATCTTGGAATACGGCTCAGCGGTTGGGACCCATATCAAGTAAGGATCATCAATGAACTGGAGATGGTGCCAAGAAAGGCACCTAGGTTTGTGCTTTAATCCTAGAAGAAGTGTAACTCGAATGATAGAAATTCTCGGGTAGGAATCTCTGAAAGATGGACGAAATCCAGACTATACGCTATGTTTAAAACTTACACATCAACCAGCAAACCTGAGTAGACCAGGTCATCCACATAAAGTTAAGGGCTGACCGCATCGTGAAAATATGCTTTCATTAATCGGAATTCATTACCTGCCACAGTCTTAGAACCTTTCCCCAAACATGTTGATGTGTTTATAATAATAGTTTATTAACCAAAAGTGAATATATGTTGTACATTAAAACCGTACCGGATTCAGTCACATTATGACCTTCCTCAGCGACCTCAGCGTAATTATGTAAATGTGCAAGAACATACACAATATAAATGTTGACATAACAGAGGATTCTAAAATTACTCTTGTTCCAATTATCACAAATTAAAATAAAATAAAACAGATCTGTTACAAAGTGTGTTAAGAAAAACATGAAAACATGAAAAAGTCTTGATAAAAACAGCGTGGAATAGAAGGGATGTGGATGTGACAATAGATAAGTTGAAATAGTTAGGTTATAACAGGTAGTTTGGTATGTATTTGCTAGGTAGAAAAATAATGGACTGAAAACGTTGGAATTACGTGTTACGAGGTAATGTTATGAATGGGAAAGAAATGTATTGATAACCGGAACGGTTTTAATGTACAACATATCTCCCTATATAATTCTGCAGAGGTCCCATTCTAGTTTTGTACCGAAAAGGAGGTCCCATTAACACCAACCTACACATGTGGGGTACCTACAGGTTCAGCATAACCCAATGCGGAAGCGAAACGCACTCACTTACTCTTTATATGCCTCACAATTAAATAAATATCTTAAAACATGTATATTTACAAAGAAATAATGAAAGAATGCAACACGGTAACCATGGTAACAGAATCTCACAGGTCCATTTATTTCTGTAAGATGCAATGCAATTCCAATTATTACATTACTGTGAAAGTTTCCAGACGGTTATAAGGTTATCACTGAACCAAATTAAGCTGTAAAATTCATCAATACATACAGTATAATGCGCTTAAGGGGGTCAAGGGGCACTCTAGAATTTTTTCACGCAATTTTCACGTGTGAGTGTGGTACGAAAGATCTTTTTCACCCGACTGTAAAGGGTCTCCAAAAACCACATTTAAAGCCCCTTAAATTAACAGTGTCTGTGATATTCCCAGAAAACTAAATTCGCCCTGATATACCTATGAAGGAATGACAAACCTCTAACCACTGCACCAGTAGCTGAATTGATCAAGTATGGTTATTCATACCAAGGATAAATCAGTCATAGCATTCATGATTGAGATTTTGCAAGTGTACTCTTTACAACTAGAATATTCGCGGGCGAAGCCGCGACGGGTAATGCTAGTATATTAATAATACTTTTATTGCATCTAAACAGCCAAATAATACATTTATATACACTATGTTTGCGCACCTGCGCCGTGGGTAGCATAGTCTTTTATGGACTTTATCCCTTTGCAGCATTTTTAGCCTATTTTCAATTTAAAAAAATAGGCTTATGAGATCACCTTTTGTCCGTGTGTGTGTGCGTGTGAGGTGTGTGTATGTCCGCCCCTAATAAATTCTAAACGGCTGGAGCGATTTCAATGAAACTCGGTAAGTTCATAGCACTATTCCGGGCGACCCCGACCGTGCCCTTCAAATTTTGCTACGTCTCACCAATCCAAAATGGCGGCTGTGCGAAATATTACGCCAGCATTCAATATCTCCGAAACGATTACCGATATCACCCTGGAATTTTTACGGTGATAAAGAGAACTACTAGAAGTTCACCTATGTGACTCTTAAAAAACTGGTAACTACAAAAACAAACATGGCGGCCAAGCGAATTTGCGGCGTTTAAATAGACGTTTTGTGCGATTTAACCAACCAAACGCAATAAAACTTGGTACAGTATATGGTTATACACATTGTAATGCACCGACAACTAACTTCGTTCAATTGTTTACATAACCACAAGATGGCGGCTGTGCGGAATATTTCACCGGCATTCAATATCTCTGAAACTATTAGCGGTATCACCCTGAAATTTTGTACGGAGATAAAGGGTACTACTGGAAGTTTATCTATAAGATTTTCAAAAACCGGTTAACTACAAAACGAACATGGCGGCCAAGCGAATTTGAAAATATAATAGACCTTTCTCGCGATTTAATGTTCCAAACGCAACGAAACTTGGTACAGGAAATGTTTATACACATTGTAATGTACTGATATCTAATTTATTTCAATTGTTTACATAACCTCAAGATGGCGGCTGTGCAAATTTTAAAATTAAGTTTTTATTTCTTGTGTCGTTATCATGCGATCGAAGTGAAAGTTTGAATAATGAGCCTGCGCAATCATTTTCCTTTAATGGTACATGACTCTATGGCCTATACATTTCACAATCCAACATGGCGACCATCCGAAATATTTAGACGGCTTTGAATATCTACGAATCTATTATAGCAATCAAACTGAATACGTATTTTTATGTTCATAGGGGCTATGAACATAAGTTCACCTATAGGATTTTCAATAACCTGGTGATCAAAAATCCAACATGGTGGCGACGCGAAGTATAAATATTCACATGGACTTTTCTCGCAATTTAACCATCCGAGTGCAGTGAAACTTGGTACAGTAAATCTTTATACGAATGTTAATCCTCTGGCATCTAATTTATTTCAATTGTTTCCATAACCACAAGATGGCAGCTGTGCGAAATTTTAAAATCTCGTTGTTACTTCTTGTGTCCTAATCATGCGATTGAAGTTTGAATGCTACACGTACACAATAATCTTCATGTAACAGTACATAATTCTAGGACGTAGAAATATAAAGTCCAACATGGCGACCATCCGAAATATTTAATCGGTTCTCAATATCTACGAAACTATTACAGCAATCAAACTGAAATTTTGTATGTTGATAGTGGCAATTAACATAAGTAGGATATATGAAAATAAGCTGTATAGTTCTTCGCGGAACTACTTATTTTATTTTTAAATAATGCCATTGCTGTCTCGAGGTCGAGTGTTCTTATATATCTCATATATTGACTTATGGTCAATAAACTTTTATTATAACTACATCGTCAATAAGTAATCGGGCTATCATGGTGGTTTTTATGTAATTTTATATTGATGTGTTGAAGAGAAGATGAAATTCTGTGTAAATACTACGATGTAATTACCTGTAGGCCTACTATAGTTCCCAAATCGGGACTTATGCATATTGTGTTCGATATTATTACTGGTAATTTTCTATAGTTGTTTAATTTGCCACCGGGGAAATACTCCATTTGAAAAATTAAATGAATGAAATGAATGAATGAGGGATAGGCTAACAGAAATTAAGTCAAGATGTTTGACCTTTGCAGATGAACTGCCAATTTTGTCCGACAATAGGCAGAAAGCGATTGAATCCATTGAAAAGCTCCTTTTAAATTGCCGCTAATCCCTCACCTAACCATAATATCTAAAGGTCTGGTACAATATCGACAACGAGGTTGATTGCCAATGTGATAATGGCAAGGAGGAGCCTCTGGCCTACAAAATTGGCAGAAATATCGCGAGTCAGTCAATTGATATTCTTCCCACCTGCTGCGACCGAGTACAGCATGCTCCTACCAATTTGAGACACAATAGCAGTAGCACAGCTAGGGTCCACTAACTAACGTTTATCTACAGTGGCTCCCGTAAGTGCATAATAGTACATTATGCAAAAAGCCTATAATGGGAATGTAGGCGAGTTGCATACGACTGTTTATGTTCGACGATAATTATAACTTTATTATACGTTTTAACATAAATATTCATAAATAATATCTGTGTGATTCAGTTACTTCAGATAGTGAACAGGGCGCGTTGGCTTTGCTGACTGAACAGAGCGCATGCGTGGGTCAAAGATCTTCGAAAGCAGTGTCCATTTACTTTGCTTGGCAATGTTATTGTTTACAGCCTGCATGATGACTAGTGCCGTCCAGCTCTAGCATTCACTAATATTGTCACCGAAGTCGTTTGAAAGCAATGCGCTGTGTAGAAATTGGAGTTGTGGATATTAAGGTACAGTGCTATTTCTTGTCTCATATTTGCCAGTCGGTAATTTTTGTAGAAGGATGCTGTGTTGCTAACTTCTGGACGTAGATTCATAAATTTCTTGTATATGTCATAGTATTTACTTGTTACCGTAAACGTTCGTTCCGATTTTGTCTTTGGGATTGTAACTACAATGGTTGATCCGATATCCAATTCGAACTTTCAAATCATGTAATTCATGTCCGATATGTTGGATTTTGAGCGCATGCGCGAAGCTATCCTTTCCTAATTGGTCAGACAACTGTTTATTGAGCTCTGATTGGTGGGAGAAACTGTATCATAATGAAAACTTGTACAGTACTATAATGAGCCTCATTATAGTACAGTTTTCTGACATATAATATTTACATTTCGACAGGGTCGAACATAAATACTATTGCACACTGAACATGCTCTGGTATTGCGTTACTTAATTATTCGGACCATGTTGAGGTGTAGCGGCTAGCATCTTGGCTGTCGCCCTCGAGGTCGGAGTTCAATTCCCGACTCTTTCAGGAAATGTATTTCTGATCTGAGGTCTGGAATAAGGGCACACTGAGCCTCGTGAGGCAAAAGTGAGAAGAGGTTGATTAGATTCCCATCTCAGCCATCTTGGAAGTCGATTTCCGTGGTTTCTCCCACTTCTACTCCAGGCAAATGCAGGGATGGTTCCTCACCTAAGGTCAATGCCACCTTCTTCCCAATTCCCACTTGAATTACAAATACACACACTACCACACTTATCACATAAATACAGGCTATCAGACAAGTTCAACACAACTATACGGGGCTGATGACCAAGATGTCCCAATTTCCAAAAACAAAACATCAACAAGTGTAATTATTAAGATTATAGTTCGGGTAGTTGCTGCTGCAGTTGAAATAAGGCACTAATAACCTAGTGCCTGAAATAATAATTATTTATCCACTTAACTAGCAACCCGCCCCGGCTTTGCCCGGGAACAGTTGTGAATGCATTACGTGATAAGCGCCTTTAATTTCGATGTCAATGAACTACGACCTATATCCGTTTTACGTCTCAGAATTAAGGGTTAAAATCACTGACTGGACTATTAGTTATATTATCATGGAGATGCATGTGCAACTAATTCTTGTCAGACGTAATTTAAGAATAGCGAGGTGCATGAAACTCAAATCACCCTTCCATCCAATCTAAAAACACTTATAGTAGGCGATGTATTGAAGATAGAGATATGCCCTCGTGGCATTTTTGTAGAACTTTTAATTCTTACATTCATGGTACATTGATATTTTTACCGGTTTGACCAGCGTAAGCTTAAAAAGCGCACAGACGCCAGGTTTTTCTTTCGACTTTTTCACTGAAATCGTTACTGATTGGCTTCCTTTGATCATAAATAAATTATTTTCTACAAAACCCTTCCTGGAGATATCCTTGACCGAATGGAGAAAACCACATCAAAATCCACCCAGTGGTTCTCGAGATTACCCAAGGCATCCAGGAATCGGGGACTTTATTTTATACTAAGTAGAGATTATATGCCAATCAGTATACGAGTCTAAACTTAACTTGACTGTGTTTCACAGGTGAAATGAAGGAAACCCGAGTTGCACTTCCAGGGAAACTCCAAACACAACCACCCTTCTCAGAAGTCTTAAATCAACACGACTCGATGGTTTGCTGCTGGCTGTATCAGGGGCAATAGGTTCGCCCGCTAGCTAGGCTGTAACAGGGATGATAGACTCGCCCTTAGCTAGCTCGTAAACTGTCGCCTCAGTAGTTGAGTGGACATGGTTGGAAGAAATTAAAACGAAAAAACACTTATAGTGGGCGATGTATTGAAGATAGACATAAGCTCTCGCGGACTTTTTAGTAGAACTTATCATGCTGAACAGTTCTTACACTCATAGTATTTAGATATTTTTAACGGTTTGCCCAGCGTAAGCTTACAAAGCGCTCGGACGCTAGGTTTTTTGTCGACTTTTCCACTGAAATCGTTACTGCTCGGCTTCATTTGATCATAAATAAATTATTTTCTACTGAAATCATCCTCGTGATATCCTTTACAGAATGGTGAAAACCGCATTAAAATCCATCCAGTGGTTCTCGAGTTTACACGTAACATCAAGGAATCGGGGACTTCGTTTTATACTAACAAGGGAAGTCTCTGAACCGGGGAATCGCGGATCTTGCTGGAACTTTGCAGATACGTTGCATGAGCCCAACTAGGCAGAGCCGTGAAGAAAAATCTTTCGGAAATTAACTTCCCCTTGTATTAGATTAAAAAAATAAGATTTACACGTTTAAATTGGCGCGCCAGTAGCGTGAGCTACATTGGCTGCGTCAGAGGTTGCTTCCCAACCCTATGTGCTTCCCGGCCTACGGCGTACAGTCACCGAATGTGAGGTGACAGACCCGGCATACGCACAATTGGAGGATTAGTTTAATAATGTTTTCAAACAGCCTGTACCGTCCGGCAATGTGGCACTCCTTCTGGATTCCTTTTCTGGACATAAATCGTTAGAAAGTGAAGAGCGCATACGACTGATGATGATCCCTCCTGGGGTCACAGCCTATTGTGAACCACTGGATGTATACGGCTTTAGGGCCAGGCAAAGCTTTATCCGTAGATTTTCTAACACAGTTCGGTTATTGAATTTTGATATCAATTTGGCCCATAGAAATACACTCTTGAAAATGCAGTCTCTGGCATATCACCAATTGTCGTCCCCTCCTTTTACTTCAATGTGGCAATACGCATGGTACCGAAGTCAGTATCTGTCCGACAACCCCGGTTGTTTTGAACACCCTGTGCCATATTGTTTCGATATCAGTGCAATACAATGTAGTACTTGCACTCGCCCGTGTTTCGTACGGTGTGGATGGTGTAAAACCAGTTTGTGTTTCCAACATTATTACCACGAACATCACTGTTTTCAAAACTATGTGAAGTAGCTTGGTCACTTTCTCACTTGTGTGACCATTGGTTCAGTTTATTCTGTGTTGTGTTGTAATGATGTGTATTTGTGATACACCTTACATTGCATGATTAATAATACAGCACAACGTACAATGTATTGTAAAACTGCAGCATTAATGTCCCATGCCGCAGCGCAGCTTGTGAGCGCATGTACGGGAGGGCAGTCGTTTGGAACGTGATGTTTTGAGCCACCAATCAGGCGTGAGGAACACTCCCGCTTGACCAGCGCGCACAGTTCAAAATTGTAGTACTTACTGCCGTCTACGGTGGGTAGGAGTTAATTTCCGAAAGATTTGTCTTCACGGTTCTGCCTAGTTGGGCTCATGCAACGTATCTGCTAAGTTCCAGCAGGATCCGCGATTCCCCGGTTCAGAGACTTCCCTTGTAAGTAGACATAACGTATCCAACTCGTTAAAAAAATTGAATTCCGTTGGTCTATTGCACTTCTATAAACGGTGTGTATCTAGTTGTTAGTACTGTTTGTGTAGTTAAATTATACACTTACTGGCTAAAAGTTATGGGAAGGAACGGAATATGATATTAATGATGTGTCTCCTCCGCGAGCCCTCAAAACGGCAGCAATACGGCGAGGCATCGACTCGACAAGAAATGGGTTCCTGACTCCCAACATTCAACTGAGCGGTGATCCGACTCACAGTAGCCCTTCGATCGTCCGGTATGGTTCTGCTGAGGTGACGTGATGTCTGTGGTCATCCCGTGCGGTGGTCTACGTGGATGGTAACATTACCTCTGCGATATTAAAGATCCACCCTCGACACTGTTGATCTAGGAAACCCGAATTCGCGTGTAATCTCCGAAATGCTTTGACCCATGTGCCAAGCGCCGATGATCATCCCACGTTCAAGGTCGGTTAACTAGTGACGTGTTGCCATCTTCACTACACTCGTGTCTGTGACAGACTGCTCTACTCCGCCCCAGCTAGCCGCAACGCTCAGGAGTCATACACAGCACATTTTCTCATGAGACTATCCTTCTCGTGACTTTTGGCAACTCAGTGTAAGCCTAAATATGCCTTGATTCTCCAACATTCACCATAGCGAGCTGTTGATATGATTGCCGTTAAAACTGTTTTGTTATTTTATGATATAACAAGTTTTCAATAGGTCAACACAATATAATTCCAATTACTGAAAAATGCGAAAAATATCCTGTAACTTCTGGTTACATTGTATGCATCGAATAGCCGCAGTAATGGACGGAATGGAAATGGTGATGTGGTTGAAATAAATTGTTTATAAATGACTTAAAATGATACTGTGGTGGTTATTACCTATCTCCCATGAACAATAAATTGAACGAATAGTTTGCAAATAAACTATGCAAATTCCAGGCAGCAAAAAACGAACAGGATGTATGGAATTTCAAATGCGTACAGCTGCATTCCTAATGAATTCACGATTGCATCGGTCCGGTAAAAATTGTGATACTGTAACATTGTAATAATTTAGTTTTTATGTGAATGGAAGGAGGGGGAGGCCTAATTGGACTATTAAAAATTATAAGAATTATAATTCAGCTTAATAAGTATACTCTAATTTGTACATATACATCATCCAGTGTGTCGTGAACCACGGTAATATCGAGCAATTTTCAAGCAGAGTTATATTACGCATAATTTATTTTGCTTGAATAATGGAAGGTGTTGCTTCCAAAGTGTCTAAAATCCATAAAACTGTTTCAGGAAACAGATTTTCTTATTTTGTTATTTTCTAGAGCACTAGTTAATTTGTGTTTAACTCGCATTCATTATTTCTGCATTTCTGTGAACACATCCATGACAAATCGAGCTTTGTACACAAGGCTCAATTACGTACTTGCATGTGTATGGCTTTTATTGCTTAGCAGGTTAGGATTGGGCTACAAAATTAGTTATCAGATTTTGTGGCTATGTTCATAAAAATGTAATGTGCAAGAAATGGCGTATAGGTTAAATAGGCAGAATTGAATCACTTTGCCACATACCGGTGTTGTGAATTACTATGTTGGTTAAATCCTGAAGAATACATTTATTACTAAAGTCTGTTCGCCGAGTCGAGATAGTGGAAGTACACGTGATTGCAGAGCTGCCCACAAGGGGTGCATAGAGCTGTGACTGATGAACGTACGACAACTTCAGTGCTGTGTATAGCCTACATGTGAAGCGGGCTGACTTATCGGTTATATGCTACAGTGCAGTTTAGTTATTGTTCGTTTATGTATTTATTTCATTAGTTAATTAGTTCTTGACTGCTTAAGTCAGGCAACAGTATACAGTGCAGCTAGTCTTTTCTAGGGCTACGGCATAACTAATGATATCGGAGCTTCTTCGCTACCCCTGTCCGGCAGTGCCATTGACTAGAACTGGGCGTGTTTCCCTGTCCGAGTAGCCAGGGGTACTGTCTCGACTCCGCGAATAGACTTTAGATCAAAATATCGGCCAAGAGCGCTAACGTGATAGCTAGTGTGTCGCTGGCATCGGGAGAGCGTGGGTTAGACTCCCACCTCGGCCATCCTGGAAAATGGTTTATGTGGTTCCTTTCAATAGGTCCACGGCCGACTGCCTTCCAAAATAACTTCCCTTCCTTATTTAGACCCGAGTTAGTGGTCGCCTGAACGATCGGCCTCTCACCACCTCCAGTTGTATCTGGTGACAATGTGTTTGGTTGGTTCCTCAGTGAAGGGGGCTGCGACAACGCGGTCATGTAGCCCCGTGTACTTTGGGTGTGTGTAGAATCCGTCTGGTCCGATAACCGGTGTTAATTGTGATGACTGTATTAGTGTGTGTTATCTGTTTTTTTTATTCAAGTTAGGACTGCAGACATTGCATTTTTTAAAGTAGTTCCTACTTTTGCCGCCAATCACCACCGTCAACAACTACTAGTTCAGAACTTGGCTACTGGACGCCACCACAGTCGGCTCCTGACGATGAACGTAGGAACCTAAGAGCGTTGTTTTAAACTTAACCTACAATTTAGCTTCACACAGGTGTAATTAGTGGAAGGTTCTTTAAAATACCATAAATCTATGATATGGGACCGCCGGCTTTACTTCCCCTCCGAATAGATTTAATAATACATTATGTAGGTTATTTGTTTATTTATTAGAGGGCTTGGTGGCTCAGCGGTCTAGCTGTATGCCTCTCACCAAGGCGGTCCGGGTTCGATTCCCGGTCAATGCATGTGAGATTTTCGAAGTGAAATGCCATGTCCTGTGGTTCAGATTCCACGTAAAAAGGAGGTCCCGTGGCTCATGATCTCGCGATTAACGGTCACGTTAAACTACACGCTTCCTTTTTTTGTTTATTTATTATATTCTAATTTGCATTATTCATCTTGTATAAAATGTTTGCTAATTGGTTTATTTAATAATAAGTGTATTCTATATTTTGCTCTGTTAGTTATTAGGCTAGGTTTAGTTTCTTATTACAAAATCTCAGGCAAGAACATTGTATACGCTACATAAAGGGGCTCTTTAGCCTCAGTGGCATTTCTTTATGAATAAATTCAAATTCAATTCAAATTCAAAGGAAGGCATACTGAACGATTTTTATCACTCTTAAAAAGTCCGACGACTTCAGCCGGGATTGAACCCGCGATCTTGGGCATAGAATCTCAGCATGCTACCGACTACGCCACCGAAGCCGCTGGAGAGGAAGACGGTTCTTGTTGATAGGATAGTCATTTCTAAGTTTTGCAACATAAAAATAAATAGTTCCTTTCTTGGTGCTTAATGCTTTAATATTTATCAGTAATAATTACCACACTTCCTAAGTTTTGAAGGAAGGAAGATTGTAGTTGTACGTAACCGTGAATCATGTGATTATGAGCCACAGGTACCTCCTTTTTACACGGAATCCGAACCACAGGACATGGCATTTCACTTCCAAAATCTCAAATGTATTGACCGAGAATCGAACCCAGTACACCTTGGTGAGAGGCCAAAAGATTGACTCCTACGCCACCACGCCCCACACACTTCCTAAGTTTTATGCGGGTTTTCTTGTATTTTGTTTTGGGAGGGCAGATACTATCTGTGGGTGTCACTGTAGGTGTGGCAGTGTTTTGTAGAGCCATCTGTCTTCCACATTTTGATCTGATGATGCTCGTTTGACGAGCGAATCATGTCATCCCTTAGTTATCTTCTTCTTCTCTTCAATAGGCCGTAACAATATATAAATCTTAATCACATGCCATTTATTTCAGGTTATATTTTCACATAATCCAGTAATTGGAATGATTTTGTTTTGACCGATTGAAGGCTAAAATATTAATTGTTTTTATGTTCGATGATGTCGAATTGTAAATATTATATGTCAGAAAACTGTATCATAATGAGGGTCATTATAACACAATTGTTTTTATTATGAAACACTTTCTCCCACCAATCAGAGCTCAGGAAACAGTTGTGTGACCAATTAGGTAAGGATAGCATCTCAACTGCGCTGACGTCCACTGCCTTCTATTTTAAATTTCACTGCGTGGCTTGTAGTGTCATAGTGGGGTATACCACGAGGCCATGGTATTCTCTGCGTCCCATGCGTACTGTTCAGTACATAAAACTGGCGAAATCTCGACAGATATAAAACATAAAATATTTATATCGTAACTATCGTCGAACATAAACAGTCGTATGCAATTCGCCTATAATGGTAATTAAGACACTCGTATGGAAATGATAAAACTCGCTTCGCTCGTTCTATAAACATACTCGTGTCTTAATTATTGCCATTATAGGCTCGTGGCATAATGTACTATTATTTTATGTTCTCGTGTCGGAAACATGCAAATGTAGAGTTGCAATACATATAAGGGTAAACTTGCCTATTTTGTAGAGGCAACACTGAAAAATGGCTTCAAAGCTATCTTTACACACACCGAGTAAATTGTTTCCAATTGGCCTATTGTTGAGCAAGGCACATTGTCCATGTGTGTTTCGTGTGCCAGTAGTTGAATTGCGGTAATGCTGGTTAAGAGGCAGTGTGGTCGTTATCAGACGCTGTGCAGCTGACAGCAGATGGACGCAGCTCCTTTGAGTGATAATCCCGCACGACTATCCTAGCTAAGCCCTAATGGCCTAATGGCCACATTAAGTGTGAAGCCTGCCATCATAACGCTTATCTATGCGTTTCCTCTACCCTCACATAGCAGGATATTCCTCAAGTAATTGGGCCACTCGCCTTACACCTCCAGGACTAAGGATGAGGAATAGGAAGCGGAAGATGGCCCCGTCGATAGGTTCGCAACTGCAGAAAACTAATTTCTAATCATGTTAATAAGAATACGACCTTGTAACTACTGCATCATTAGGGACACAGTGCTGGGGTGTCGGTGTTTTGCCCTGAAAGGGATCATATATGTGCCAAGGAATACACTGAAATAGGCCTTTTACATTTTAAAACTGCGCTACGCAGGCAGCCAAAACGTATTATTATATAGTGAGTTGTATTTTACAGCAACAGTCAGATGTTCTTAAAGTTAAAGAACAAAGCAATCGCCTTACAGGACGAAAAGAAGAAGGACACAGATTCCACAAATGATTCAGGGTCACACACCCAAGTCATGGTTATAATTCAAGTTCATTCCTCCAGGCCATTAAAAAGATTGAGGTTCATTCCTCCAGACAATAATTAAGATTGAGGTTTACTCCTCCAGACCATTATAAAGATTGAGGTCCATTCCTCCAGACCATTATTAAGATTGAGGGTCATTCCTCCAGGCCATTATTAAGATTGAGGTTCATTCCTCCAAGCCATTATTAAGATTGAGGTTCATTCCTACAGACCATTAGTAAGATTGAGGTTCATTCCTCCAGACCATTATTAAGATTGAGGACCATTCCTCCAGACCATTATTAAGATTGAGGTCCATTCCTCCAGACCATTATTAAGTTTGAGGTTCATTCCTCCAGATCATTATTAAGAATAAGGTTCGTTCCTCCAGGCTATTGTTAAGATTGAGGTTCATTCCTCCAGACCATTATTAAGATTGAAATTCATTCCTCCAGACCACAATTAAGATTGAGGTTCATTCCTCCAGGCTATTATTAAGATTGAGGTTCGTTCCTCCAGGCTAATGTTAAGACTGAGGTTCATTCTTCCAGACAATTATTAAGACTGAGGTTCATTCCTCCAGACCATTATTAAGATTGAGGTCCATTCCTCCAGACCATTATTAAGATTGAGGTTCATTCCTCCAGACCATTATTAAGATTGAGGTTCATTCCTCCAGACCATTATTTCGATTGAGGTCCATTCCTCCAGACCATTATTAAGATTGAGGTTCATTCCTCCAGGCCATTATTATGATTGTGGTTCATTCCTCCAGGCCATTATTAAGATTGAGGTTCATTCCTCCAGACCATTATTATGATTGAGGTTCATTAATCCAGACCATTATTAAGATTGAGGTTCATTCCTCCAGACCATTATTAAGATTGAGGTTCATTCCTCCAGGACATTATTAAGATTGAGGTTCATTACTTCAGACCATAATTAAGATTGAGATTCATTCCTCCAGGCCATTATTATGATTGAGGTTCATTCCTCCAGGACATTATTAAGATTGAGGTTCATTCCTCCAGACCATTATTATGATTGAGGCTCATTCCTCCAGACCATTATTAAGATTGAGGTTCATTCCTCCAGACCATTATTGAGATTGAAGTTCATTCCTCCAGGCCATCATTAAAATTGAGGTTCATTCCTCCAGGCCATTATTAAGAATGAGGTTAATTCCTCCAGACCATTATTAAGATTGAGGTTCATTCCTCCAGGACATTATTAAGATTGAGGTTCATTCCTCCAGGCCATTATTATGATTGTGGTTCATTTCTCCAGGCCATTATTAAGATTGAGGTTCATTCCTCTAGACCATTATTAGATTGAGGTTCATTCCTCCAGGCCAATATTAAGATTGAGGTTCATTCCACCAGGCCATTATTATGACTGAGGTTCATTCCTCCAGACCATTATTAAGATTGAGGTTCATTCCTCCAGGCCATTATAAAGATTGAGATTGATTCCTCCAGACCATTATTAAGATTGAAGTTCATTCCTCCAGGCCATTATTAAGATTGAGGTTCATTCCTCCAGGCCATTATTATGATTGTAGTTCATTTCTCCAGGTCATTATTAAGATTGAGGTTCATTCCTCTAGACCATTATTATGATAGTGGTTCATTCCTCCAGGCCATTATTATGATTGAGGTTCATTCCTCCAGGTCATTATTATGATTGTGGTTCATTCCACCAGGCCATTATTAAGATTGAGATTTATTCCTCCAGACCATTATTAAGATTGAGGTTCATCCCTCCGAAGCATTATTTAGATTGAGGTTCATTCCTCGAGACCATTATTATGATTGTGGTTCATTCATCCAGGCCATTATTATGATTGAGGTTCATTCCTCCAGGCCATTATTATGATTGAGGTTCATTCCTCCATGCCATTATTATGATTGAGGTTCATTCCTCAAGGGCATTATTATGATGGAGGTTCATTCATCCAGGCCATTATTATGAGTGTGGTTCAGTCCTCCAGGCCATTATTATGATAGAGGTTCATTCCTCCAGGCCATTATTATGATTGTGGTTCATTCCTCCAGGCCATTATTAAGATTGAGGTTCAATCCTCCAGACCATTATTAAGATTGAGGTTCATTCTTCCAGGTCATTATTAAGATTGAGGTTCATTCCTCCAGGCCATTATTATGATTGAGGTTTATTCATCCGGGCCAATATTATGATTGAGGTTCATACAACCAGGCCAATATTATGATTGAGGTTCATTCCTCCAGGCCATTATTATGATTGTGGTTCATTCCTCCAGGCCAATATTAAGATTGAGGTTCATTCCTCCATGCCATTATTAAGATTGAGATTCATTACTCCAGACCATTATTAAGATTGAGGTTCATTCCTTCCGACCATTATTATGATTGAGGTTCATACCTCCAGACCATTATTAAGATTGAAGTTCAATCCTCCAGACCATTATTAAGATTGAGGTTCATTCCTCCGAACCATTATTAAGATTGAGGTTCATTCCTCCAGGCCATTATTAAGATTAAGGTTCATTCCTCCAGGCCATTATTAAGATTCAGGTTCATTCCTCCAGACCATTATTAAGATTGAGGTTCATTCCTCCAGGCCATTATTAAGATTGAGGTTCATTCCTCCCGACCATTATTAAGATTAAGGTTCATTCCTCCAGGCCATTATTAAGATTCAGGTTCATTCCTCCAGGCCATTATTAAGATTATGGTTCATTCCTCCTAACCATTATTAAGATTAAGGTTCATTCCTCCAGGCTATTATTAAGATTGAGGATATTTCCTCCAGACGATTATTAAGATTGAGGTCCATTCCTCCTGGCCATTATTAAGATTGAGGTTCATCCCTCCAGGCCAGTATTATGATTTAGGTTCATTCCTCCAGGCCATTATTAAGATTGAGGTTCGTTCCTCCAGGTCATTATTAAGATTGAGGTTCATTCCTCCAGGCCATTATTAAGATTGAGGTTCATTCCTCCAGGTCATTATTAAGATTGAGGTTCATTCCTCCAGGCCATTATTATGATGAAGGTTCATTTCTCCAGGCCATTATTAAGATTGAGGTTCAATCCTCCAGGCCATTATTAAGATTAAGGTTCATTCCTCCAGGCCATTATTAAGATTGAGGTTCATTCCTCTAGGCCATTATTATGATTGAGGTTCATTCCTCTGGCCTTTATTATGATTGTGGTTCATTCCTCCAGGCCATTATTAAGATTGAGGTTCATTCCTCCAGGCCATTATTATGATTGAGGTTCATTCCTCTGGCCATTATTATGAATGTAGTTCATTCCTCCAGGCCATTATTAAGATTGAGATTCATTCCTACAGGCCATTATTAAAATTACGGTTCATTCCTCCAGGCCATTATTAAGATTGAGGTTTATTCCTCCAGACCATTATTAAGATTAAGATTCATTCCTCCAGGCCATTATTAAGATTGAGGTTCATTCCTCCAGACCATTATTAAGATTAAGGTTCATTCCTCCAGGCCATTATTAAGATTGAGGTTCATTCCTCCAGGCCATTATTAAGATTAAGGTTCATTCCTTCGAACCATTATTAAGATTAAGGTTCATTCCTTCAGGCTATTATTAAGATTGAGGTTAATTCCTCCAGACCGTTATTAAGATTGAGGTTCATTCCTCCAGGCCATTATTAAGTTTGAGGTTCATTCCTCCAGGCCAGTATTATGATTGAGGTTCATTCCTCCAGGCCATTATTAAGATTGAGGTTCATTCCTCCAGGCCATTATTAAGATTGAGGTTCATTCCTCCATGCCATTATTATGATTAAGGTTCATTCCTCCAGGCCATTATTAAGATTGAGGTTCAATCCTCCAGGCCATTATTAAGATTAAGGTTCATTCCTCCTGGCCATTATTAAGATTGACGTTCATTCCTCCAGGCCATTATTAAGATTAAGGTTCATTCCTCCGAACCATTATTAAGATTAAAGTTCATTCCTCCAGGCTATTGTTAAGATTGAGGTTAATTCCTCCAGACCGTTATTAAGATTGAGGATCATTCCTCCAGGCCATTATTAAGATTGAGGTTATTCCTCCAGGCCAGTATTATGATTGAGGTTCATTCCTCCAGGCCATTATTAAGATTGAGGTTCATTCCTCCAGGCCATTATTAAGATTGAGGTTCATTCCTCCAGGCCATTATTATGATTAAGGTTCATTCCTCCAGGCCATTATTAAGATTGAGGTTCAATCCTCCAGGCCATTATTAATATTAAGGTTCATTCCTCCAGGCCATTATTAAGATTGAGGTTCATTCCTCCAGTCCATTATTATGATTGAGGTTCATTCCTCTGGCCAATATTATGATTGTGGTTCATTCCTCCAGGCCATTATTAAGATTGAGGTTCATTCCTCCAGACCATTATTAAGATCGAGGTTCATTCCTCCAGGCCATTATTATGATTGAGGTTCATTCCTCCAGACCATTATTAAGATTGAGGTCCATTCCTCGAGACCATTATTATGATTGAGGTTCATTCCTCTGGCCATTTATTATGATTGTGGTTGAATATTCCAAGCCATTATTATGATTGTGGTTCAATCATCCAGTTCATTATTATGATTGAGGTTCATTCCTCTGGCCATTATTAAAATTGTGGTTTCATATTCCAGGCCATTATTATGATTGTGGTTCATTCCTCCAGACCATTATTATGATTGAGGTTCATTCCTCTGGCCATTTATTATGATTGTGGTTGAATATTCGAGGCCATTATTATGATTGTGGTTCAATCATCCAGTTCATTATTATGATTGAGGTTCATTCCTCTGGCCATTATTAAGATTGTGGTTTAATATTCCAGGCCATTATTATGATTGTGGTTCATTCCTCCAGGCCATTATTAAGATAGAGGTTCATTCCTCCAGGCCATTATTAAGACCCAGATACATTCCTCCCGGCCATTATTATGATTGTGGTTCATTCCTCCAGGGCATAAATACGGTATGATTCAGGTTCATTCATCCAGGCCATTAATATGATTGAGATTAACCATGAAATACTGTAGACTATATGATTGTTTACATTATATCGCCTAGAAACAGTACTTGCATTACCTCCCATTAACTGTTGTAATTTTAACTTCATGAAAGGAAAGTATCTAGTTTAAAGTATAAAGTGCTCAAATTTTACTTAATTCAAATACCTATTTACATAGTTGTCACAACAGACTCAAATTCTGCAATTAATTAATACATAATTCGTACATAATCTGAAATATAAAACTCATTTTACAAAAGCTCCTCAAACTACAAGAATTGGTTGGTGATTGTGATTCATTAACTTTCAGATTTTCTTAACACCAGAAATGTCTGGGCGGTATGGGGTGGAGAGTAGGGACGCAGGTGCACGGCAACCAGCCAAACTCAATCCCAGTTGTCACAAGACCCGCGTGTGCACGTTTTTTTTTCTCACTAATGTATGTGAGCTAATTTCACCATGCGCTTTTATCATGTTCTAAAATTGCAGCTTTACAAGAATTGGAACTGAATATACACTGTTTGTCCACTACAAACATAGTTTGTGTCTTAAGCTCTTGAATAACTCGCGGAAAAATCTGTGCTAAAAATGTAACCATCCAATACCTGATAGACACCTGAATAAATTCACAATTCTGTTACTTTTTGTATTGACAACTGGATCTTGGTTAGATCAAGATTTCTAATGTTTTCTAAATGTTGTTTAAAGTTTTATACTTCCATTTGCATTGCAATTCTTCATTAATTTTAGTAGCCTGTAGTTATTGCAAACTTTTCGCCGGCCCCATAGTGTAAGAGTAGCGCACCTGCCTCTCACCCGGAGACCCCGGGTTCGATTCCCGGCACCGTGAGGGATTTTAGAAACTGATGTGAGAGATGGAACGGGGTGCACTCAGCCACGTGAGGACAATTGACTACATTTGGGGCATAGCCCCGGTCACGAAAACCAAGATTAACGGCTGAGGGAACCCCATGCACTGACCACGCGTCACCCCAACATATGCATGCTAAATGGCGGGCCAGCGGTCGCTTGGTAGTCCTAGGCTCTTCATGGGCTTTAGTGCCACGAAGTTTGGTTTGCTTTGCTAACATTTCATTTAATTATTTTTCGAAGGTTGCTCAACATTATTGTATACGTCACTTTACTTATAGCATTTCGTTTTTGTTGGTATTTTTCATATTCGCTATTTTAAGAAATTGTTAATTTTTATTATTTAAAGGTTATTTGTATTTTACCTTGTGTACACTTTCCATCTTATTATTATTATTATTACAAATTGTATATTTTAATAATTCGTTTTATATCCTCTTAATTAGTAAGGATTACTTATTTTAAGATAAATAGTAGACACACAATTTGCTAATGATCTCAACAAGCTTTGAAGCGTGCTCTAAAATGTCTAACGTTTTGTTTCATTACTTATTGACTGGCAGAAAACACTATCCTTTAAAATCTTCCAATTCATGAGTGGTTTTATGAATTTTCGCATTACTTCAGTCCTCCCCGTGGTGTAGTGGCTAGCATTCTAGGCTGACATCCTGCATGCCCAAGTTAGATTCCCGGCATGGTAAGAAATATAATTCAGATCTGAGGGCTGGAACATAACTGGGAAGAAATGGCCCAGATTATCTAGCTCATCCACTCTAAAAGTGGTATTCCATGATTTCCCCACTTCTACCGTCAAGATAATGCCGGGATGGTGCCCAACTTAGGACTAAGGCCACCACCTAGGTAACCCTAGCCTGAATTACGAATACACACACTACTGTAGAACAGTCGTGAAAATGACACAGGTTTTCAGATTCCAAACATGCCAAGTCCCTAAACGAATCAACAACTACAACAGCATTATTCGACGGCAAGATAGAATTTTTGCCTAGTTTGTGACTAAGTGGTAAGTATAAAATATGTTTATCCAACTTTTGATTTTTGCAAAAAATGAAAGTAGACTCATAAGATCAACACAGGGCCAAAAATTGTGTGTATGTGTGTGTGAGTGTGTGTACTCTAAATGTCTGCCCCTCCCCCTTATCAATTCGAACACGGAGAAGCCGAATTCAATGAAATTTGGTACAGAGGTAGCACTGGCATAGGGTACCTCAGTGCCATGTTTTATGTTGCCACTATCTTTACCAAAACTTAATGGCGGCCACTCAAACTTAATAATACTTTACGACCAAACTAATCATCGGATCTTTACCAAATTTGGTTAAAAAAAACTTTCATATGTTACGTGTCTTCTGTCCAAAGTACAAGGTCATCAACCGTACCACTTCAGGATGGTGGCAGTCTGAATTATGCAAACTTTATAATCCATAAGAAGGGTCCAACCAGTTCCGATTATCGAACCAAGAATCGTTTGAACTGTTCTAAAGGACGTGGCCCGTTCGAAATTAAAAGTTTATATTTTAATATAATAGTGCAGAAGTGACTTGAAAAAGCTGAATTGTCTTGGTTATTTGACAAGACGGCAGCTATTCTCTCGTTCTGGCCTATATTTCACTAATTTGAGTATGTTGCATGCAATATAGCCTACTGATAGAAATTATATGAACTTTATATGAATTGAACTCGGTTTGAAATGTACTCCAGTGAAGAAATCGTTTAGTCCAAGTCATTATTTGCTAAAACGTTGTATGTAAATTGATTGATAAACGCTTGCGTAGGTGTGCACGATTGGCTGTGTGGCTTTGGTATTTCACCCGGCTGGCCGCGTTCAAATATATCAGAGTTGAATTTTTTTGCCTGAATTTGCTTCTATTTAATGTTTCTTGTGTACTGAGACGTTATAAAATAAAGCGTTATATGGTGTATTTTGCAATGGAAAATATACATTTAATTAAAATAGCATTCTTCACCGGAGTGACATCTACTCGCAATCAGTTGAACTATGCAGGGGCTAACCACAGCCTTCTAGATGCGAACTGCGCTAAGTACCGGCCAGTTAGTGAACCCATGCCTACAGTATAATTGAAAAGTTTCTCTTTTTGCCGAGAGAGCGCATACATCCCCAAGAATAGGCTCGATTACAAATTAGCTGTGTAATAGGTATATTGAACATGTTTCTCCAGTGATACGTTTAGAGCAACGAAGTTTCAATTATTGTAAGTCAGTCTGTGTTAATATTCTGAATACCTACGTTGTTTGGAGTGTTTACTGATGAAATTGCAAAATTCTGGGGTAAATTATAAACTATGGTTTGAACACCACTGCTCAAATCCAGTGTGCCAATTTGCACTTCGAATTGGAAGAAATTAGGAGGTGATAAGGACAAGGATTTATAACTATACCCATACATTTAGGAGAAACTAGTCTATATGTTCTTTCCTGAACATCTTGTTTTAAATATATTTTTTGCAAAATATCACTCGTTATGTAGTTCATAGCGCCTAAAATGAGCTGTTATAGGGTTTTTATATTGTATTGTTTTAAGGGAAGCAACGGAGAGGTCATCTTCCCAATAGTTATAGAGATTATAATAATAATATTATTAGTCTATTATTATTGGTCTTACGTCCCATTTAACTACTGCAGCTTCTAGAGACGCTCGGGTGCCGGAATTTCGCCCCGAAGGGGATCTTTAACGTGCCAGTAAATATACTGGCACGGTTTCCTCACATTTGCGCACCCTCAAATGCCAGATGACTGCGCCAGGATTTGATCCTGCAACCTTGGGTACAGCGGGCGAGAATATACCGCTGAGCCACGCAGACAACCAAATGAAGAAACTATATTAATTACATAATACATCACTTATTTTTAAAGATTTAGTGGCAAATGGCCTCATTGTTCCGGCCCTTTAAACAACAACAATAATCATTTTTAGCATCTAAATTTCCACCGTTTATTTCTCAGGAACAATACAGGGTTCAAGCCGGAACTTCACGGTCTGTCTATTATCGTACAGGTACTTACTTTCAGTGTGATGGTTGAGCTATAGCACACCACTCAGACTCACCTGCAAAGAGAAAATACAGTTATATATAGAGAGAACAGTATACAGTTGTTTTTTGAGCTAAAATAGTGTTCATTCACAAATGGTGTAACATTAATCAGGAGAAATGATTTAGCATTGGTTAACAAGGAGCACTTTGCACGCGCTTATAAACTACCTATCCATCTCCTGCACCCACCCGCGTGGTAGTGTAGTGGTCAAGCTGCTTCCATCTTACCTGGGTTCTATTCCCGGGCAATACATACCAGATTTTCGAAGTGAAATATCACGTTTTGTGGTTCGGCTTCCATGTAAAACTGGAGGTTTTGTGGCTCTGAATCGCGAGATTAACAGTCACGTAAAATACAAGCTTCCCTCCTTCCTCCCCACCCGCCAGCCTTTACTCAACACGGTAAGTTACACGAGATGGACCACGGTGCATCCAAAATCCACCGCCAGAAAACGAAGCAGTTAATTGTAGTTTTAAGTGATCGGGAATTTACGTGGAATCCGCACCATGGGACGTGACATTTCAGCTCGAAAATCTCACATGCATTAATCGTGCAACGAAACCCGTCCGCCTTGGTGAGATATATCCAACTTTAACAACTACACCATAACGGCCATGAACCATACACCTTTATACAGAATTTAACGCAACTTTTATGAATAACAATAATAATAAATTATTATTATTATTATTATTATTATTATTATTATTATTTCAAATTCCTCCTATGAGTTCTACAAGGTTGAACAATAGGATCTTCAGTTTCTTTTCTTAACAAGAAAACCAAGGAGGCTTGGTTTACCGAGGTTGAAAAGGACCTGCGTGAAGTAGGGATAATCCTGGAGAATTTCCAGAAACGTGTTCCACTAAATCATGGTGTCCAAGAAAAGTTAAAACTAAAAACGGACAAAACATGGACTGATGCGAAGAAGGAACAGCATAGGAAACGAATGTGGGAACACTGGGCGAAAGTTGAAGCGCAGGCGCAAATACATGGAAAGGGACAGTTGAAATAGCGTGGTCCAAAGATTGCGAAAACGACAGCAAGAACAAGAATAATTAATCCAAAATGCTGTCACCCTAAGGGGTTCTATAACGTGCCAGTAAACCTAATGACACCGCTCCCTCGCATCCTAAAATGCCACCTGACAGCACTAGGATTTGATCTTTCAACCTTGGACCAAGCAGGTGAGAACGTAGCCATTGCACCACGCAGCCAGTACTAAATGAAACAACATCAATAATTTGTATTATCTGTGTATAGAAAGCTCCCATAGAGGTGCTCGTATATTGATCAGGTCACAGAGATTGTGTTTCCCTGAAACATGATAATAGTTGCAGCTAGAAGTATGACAGCAAGACGTGTTGTAAGCAGTTGGTAACGAGTTCTGTAACTCGAGTGAAGCGTTCAAAGTTGAAAATGTCAAACGCAGCAGCCGTAAGGCAGATAACAGAATGCCACAGTTGGTGACTAATTAAAATGCTTGAGTCAGGCGTATGTAGAAGAGAATTAAGTTATAATTTTGTAACCAACAACTTCTGACGAAATCAGAAATGTCAAACTGATTCACGTGCAATGAAGTATTCTGGAATACATGGAAAACAATCTGAACACGTACCTTTCAAACACACTCGTAATTATCAAGCATGATAATACTGTATGTTTGGTTCGAACATAACATCGAAAGGCAATAGAATTTTGAGGTCGTGGAGTGCAGTTGTACAGTATATAGCAGCAGGCGGAGGATTGAACCCCCCCCCCCACCCTGGCACTACAGCCCGTGAAGGGCTTAGGCCTAACAAGCGACCGCTGCCCAGCCATTTGGCCTGCAGATATTGCGGCGACGCGTGATGAGCGCATCGGGTCCCCTGCCGTTAATCTTGGTTTTCGTGATCGGGGCGCTGCCTCACCATCAGACAGCTACTCAATTGACCTCACGAGGCTGAGTGCACCCCGTTCGAGCCCTCACGTCAGTTTCAAAAATCCCTGACGGAGCGGGGAATCGAATCCGGGGCCTCCGGGTGAGAGCCAGGTGCCCTACCCCAACACCACAGGGCTGGCGGAGGATTGGTTAAGGGCATGAAATTAGTTCCAGAGCTGTGTTCGGGAAATAATCTTACGAACAATAAACGCATTGCGGAGGTTTGGGTTCAATTCCCGGTCAACTGAGAACATAAAGACATAGCCGAGGGTTCGATTCACTCATCGATCCTATTCCAAATGTAATGTTTTTCAGTCGGTCAACGCGATTGTACCCAATCGTAATGGGTGTTTCGCTAATCATGAAAATATAGTTAGTTATTGTTGTTTCTAGGGGAGGAACTACGAGGTCATCTGCCCCCCCTGAAAAGAATTACATGAGATTAATAAATACACTCGGATGACCAGTTTCGATCGTCAAGCAATCATCATCAGATCCTGTATACTTAGGATATTAAATCTATTTCTACAAGCATGGGTGATAGTATTTAAAATGTATACACACTTCTTAGTTATATGTTAGTTATATGCAGTGTTTTTTTTTTCAAACAATATTTATGGGGTACCTCTCAGTTGCAGTCGACAAAGCATCACGATCTTGCAATTTTCGGCAATTTGCAAAGTCCGGTCATTGTTCGTGTTCGAATCATTAACTTTGAGATTTTTCGATGCCTGGGTGGATAACAAATAGTTCGTTATTTCCTTCATCCTTCAAAACTAACCACACGCACAAAATAACAACCTACCGCGCCTCCAAAAAAAATGCCTGCGTGATTATAAGAACGGAGTGCCGAGTTGCCGACCCAAAGAAACTGATTAGATAGACCGATTAAAAATCGAGGATTAATCGAAATTTCCTCCAGTTGTTGTGAACAGCGCGTTGACGCCAGCTGATCGATGAACTTTCAAGTAGGAAGTTATATTTGCCGGACTAGATACAAATGTACCATTAAATTTATTAAACAGTTTTCAACCCCCCCGCGTTTTCCCTAAAAAAAAATCACTGGTTATATGTGATGTTTGTGTGTTTGTTGAGATACTGTTAATGGTTATTGATCCTCAAGTTTGCTTGCTTAGTTTGATACCTGTGATTGTTATTAACTGGTCAAGTTGGAGTGTATTGTGAACTTTGCTGATTGTTTAAGCCACGTGTTGTCTGTTCTCGTGCAGCTGCTAACACTACTGCTTGCACTGAACTGGTTAAATACACTTGGATGACCAGTTTCTATCGTCAAGCGATCATGATCAGATCCTTTACACTTAGGCTATTAAATCTGTGAACTTATGACGTCATACCCTAACTTTGATTGGACATAGTATATATATTCTTCTTCTTCTTTCGAATAATCCATTTGGAGGGTAGGATGAATCAACGTTGGCTATTGTCCATTGTATTCAATTTCCTTTGTTTACAAATTTCTTTCATCTTTCTACTGTAGAGTGACTATCTTTCTCCACTTGAGTCCATTTTCTGCGAGTTGTTTGTTTCTTCATTTCTTGAAATTTTGCCTTTTGAATAGCTTCTATGAAGAGTGATCTGTTTGCTATTGTTTCTGTCTGAATTCTGGCGTTTGTCAAATCTTTGTCAATTTCATTGAACCATGTGGGTTTGGATTATTTTTGTAACTAGTCTGTAAGTTGAAGATCTGTTTAGTTAGTGTACTATTTTCCATTCTATCTATTATCATATTTGAATTGCGGCCAATGGCCATAGCAGAGTATTTAATTGAACGCCCGTAGGCTCCCCATCAAGTTCAATTTCATGTAGTTCCAAATTTGACTTCCAGACACCACTGTCACTGATACCCAACGGTGAACGTTGGAACTTCATATGCATTTCTAACCAAATAGCCTACACATTTTGTTTACACATGACCAATTATAGTGGTAGGTTCTTCTACATGCCATAAATGTATGACATGGGCCCGCCATCAGATTGAACGAATACTGAAGGATTTTAACGGCCTTAATAATCCAACTACTTCGGCCGGGTTTGAACCCGCGATTTTGGGCATAGCAGTTCAGCATGCTACTGATTACACCACCGAGACCATTGAAATAGTATATTTCGACAACAGTTGCACCCCTTCCCGTTCATAAACCTATAAATCGTGTCTTTCAGTCTACATTCTCTCCCTCAACCCATTAACTTGAGTGAGTGCAACTCGACTCATCCCGACTTGCACACACAACACCATTGCAGTTGGTGATACTCCGTGATTGTAAGAATTTCATTCCGCAGAGACTCCTGAATTGTAATTTAGCTACAGGGACACCACGTTCCGAGGAAGGTAGGACAGAACACGAGAACACACTCCGGGGAAATTTCAGACCTTTACAATTGTAACCGCATGGCTAGACTCGGATACATAAAGCCAAGGAGAGCAATTGAATTTCCGTTGACGTTTGCTATACCAATTCACGAAATTTATTTTTCAACGAAGGAAAGATTCTTCGCTCTTATGTCTTCTGTGCGAAGCTGTCTGCGCCGGTGATTGAACTTCAGATCTCTGAACTTTGAGCAATTCAATCTGGCCGTGGAACGTACCGAAGACTATTCCGCTTAAGCTGGTGGGTAATTTTCATAAAATTGCGTGCAGGGTAAGTCCGTGTAATTTGGACTGATATTATTATGACCACCCCCCGTCTCAGACAAGGTCAACAGGACAGTTGAGGGTCCCTTTCTCTCAGCAAGTTGTTTTATTCTTGGACTCAAGATTAAGGGGAAAGAGAAACAGAAGTTTATCACTAACATTCCTTGTAAGATTATAACACCATGAGTAAGTGGACCGTGTAGTAATTATTTCCACAAAGAGGGCATTTTGCTTTCGCTAGTACAGTTGGGATATCGTACTAAGCTCTAACACAATTTAATTCACAAATTTTACATACGGCCGGGAATCGAACCGAGGACACGTCGGGTCAAAGCCTAGTGCGCTAACTGTTTAGCCACGGAGCCATTTACTCCAATAAAATCCTGGGACACAATGTTAATATATGAGTCATTTTTCTCAATTTTATTTCACCGGATTATTAATTTGATCATACTTTCATCTTAAGAAATATAGACTTGTGAGATCACCTTGTATCCGTGTATATATGTGTGTACGAGTGTGTGTCCTCGTTAACGCTAAACGGTTTCAGCGATTACAATGAAACTTGATGAGGTCGTAGTACTATGTCCTCCAACCACGACTGTGCCTTTCAAATTTTAGTACCTTTTACCAATTCAACATGACGACCACGCAAATAATTACTCTAGCATTCAATATCTCCGACAGGATTGTTTTACTAGTCTAAATTGCACAATGTCCTAAAGTTACCGCTATCATGCCGAATTATTACATTTCAGTAAAAACATTAATTTTAAGTAATATATTAAGATAATATTAACATTTAGTTTTAACAAATAATCTGATACATGTTTTTTGTATAAATGGGCCCGTCATTCGTGGCCGCTCGTAAGCGCGTGAGAATTCTTCTTAAAGCCCGAGTAGAACGCTGAGACCACTGAATATGAACATGCGCTGCCGAGGAAACATTGTGCACTTTATTTGCATTGATCACAAAGGTATGAAGGCTCACTGTGCGTGAAGACACCACTGCGAACGTAATATGTACCGGCCAAGAAGGAACGACACACTTATAGATCATAATAAGCAATATACTGTTTAGTGGAGTATTCGAAGTGCCTAAGCAATATTTCGCAGTGAAGAAGAAAGAAATAAAGACGAAGGTAAGGAATAGGGAGACAAGTGGAGCGGGCGAGACAAGCTTAAGGATAGAGCGAGACAGCGTTATTGCTCAGAATCGTAGAGAAAGGATTTACAATGTGGTCAAAATAGCGCGGTCGTCTTTTACACCTCACAATGCAGCGGCGCATGCAGGTGGATGACACTCCATCAGGTGGTCTCAAACTTTTTGAGACTCTGAGCACCATCTTCATGCCATACAAGTAACCGAGAATCACTAAATCAAATGTAACAATAATAATAATAATTATAATAATAATAATAATAAATATGCAACAAGCATTCACCTGTCTTTCCTTTTCCTGTCTCTCTCTCCCTTTGAAGTGCTGAAATAGCTAGGGATTCACCACTTACCATGCATGCTGCAACTGCTTGCATGACTCCTGCAGATAAGATAAATTTACGTATGGACAGTCGATTCGAATCAGCATCTTCCGTGTTACTCATAGAACAGGGATGTTCAATTAATTTTATTGTAGATTAAAAAATAGGCTACTATTTCACAAAATGATTATAATTTCTCTCCGTCAAAACCTGTAATGAAAACACTATTATTCTGGTTCGTGCAACAAAATTTGAATTACAGAATGGATCGCAAGGGAGCTCGTGAGCACTTTGGACACGTATGATGAGAGCAGCAAATTTCATATAATAAGCACAGTGTTGCACTAGGTTGAGAAGGCCACTCTTTAGGAAGCGCCCAGAGCAATGTAAAGCTGCGCTCGGGCAGTTCTGCTAACAAATGAAGAGAACTCTACTTTTAACCCGTATAGTGCCATAATAGTTATTTTAAATTATTTCCAATCAACCAGTGCTATCACTATTAAATACAAGTTTTTCGGGCTTGTAGGCCGTGGTCCAGACAGGATATCTCTGTTGTAACCAAGACAACACAAGAATAATTTTCTCTCTGAATATATTGATGTATTTTTAGCCTATTTTCATTTTATGAAAAAAATAAAAAAGGCTTAGGAGATCACATTTTGTCTGTGTGTGTGCGCGTATGTGTGTTTGTTTGTTTGTTTGTTTGTTTGTTTGTGTGTGTGTGTCCCCTCCTAATAACTTCTGAACGGCTGATGCGATTTCAATGAAACTCGGTAAGGTCATAGCATCATTTCGGCCGACCTCGACCGTACCCTTCAAATTTTATTACGTCGCACCAATCCAACATGGGGGCTGAGCGAAGTATTTCACCGGCATTCTATATCTCCGAAACTATTACTTATATCACACTGAAATTAGTACGGAGATAAAGGGTACTACTAGAAGTTCAGCTATGAGACTTCCAAAAACATGTAAAATACATGGTGTATTTGATATGATGGAAGTCCGTTACACTGGTGATAGAAGAGACTATTCTAAGCTTCCTAGGTAAAAAATTTGTCACCTATCTTGAAATTGATAATTAATCATTAAAAAGTCAATGTTTTTAGTTATTTCAGAAACTAATCAGGAAGAAAGGGGTGCGGCAGGCTGGTGGAAACGAGGCGGAGCCAGGTGAGACGACGCGCGAAGGGGAAGTTGTCACGTAATCGGAGCATTGACCTTACCGGTTGACTTGAGGGGTTGTAGGCTATCAGCTGTTCTGAGGCTAAGCGGTACCGTCTCGTAAGAAAATGTGCATTGCTCTTGTTCTTGTTGTTGTTGTTGTTGACAACGCACGCAATGGCTTGGGACGTTAGGACCGGTAGTATTGTGTAGCCTACTTTGTAAGTGTGGAATTCATTGACTGATGTTCATGTATAAAATAATTTCGATACTCAGCCCTGGTGTATCATTGGCGTCCGTGTCGGACCTTCTGTTGACAAGTTTCACTTAATGAAATACAGTGCGACAAAATTCCGACATCCAAGTAGTCTGTTCGGAACTAGGCATTTAAGACGGAAGTAAAATACTTGATGTTTTGTTTGGGAGGCTTGGCGATTTTGGTCATTTAGCCCCATGTAGCTGGGTGTAGGTTGAATTTGTGTGATAACCTGTGTTTTTGTGGTTTCTGAAGTAATGTGGGTATTTGTAATTCAGGTGAGGATTCGGAAGAAGGCGCCGGCCCTGTGGTGTTGGGGCAGTGCAACTCCCTCTCACCCGGAGGCCCTGGGTTCGATTCCCGGCTCCTTCAGATATACTAGAAACTGACGTGAGGGCTGAAACGGGGTGCACTAAGCCTCGTGAGGCCAATTGAGTAGCTGTCTGACAGTGAGGCAGTGCCCCAGTCAGGAAAATCATGATTAATGGCCGAGGGGACCCGATGCACTGACCACGCGTCACCCTAATATCTGCAGGCCAAATGGCTCGACAGCGGTCGCATGGTAGGCCTAGGCCCTTCATGGGCTGCACTGCCAGCGGTTATGGTTATTAAGAAGAAGGCGGCCGTGGCCTTAAGTTAGGAACAATCCCGGCATTTGCCTGGGGTAGAAGTGGGAACTCATGGAAAACTACTTCCAAGATTTAATACTAGTACGGTACCACATATGCATATTGTGAATTGTCCCATCCCATCTCCGGCCCTAGGGTGGCCATAAACTGGAGAGGGGGAGGGGGTTGATATATTGGTCAATCAACAATGTACATACATATGAAAATGCGCGAAAATGAAAATAATATACAAATACATTGTTATAATACAGTGTTATAATAATAATAATAATATTAATAATAATAAGAGTCAGCATGTGTAGTTCTGGTGGTAGAGTGCTAATCATCCCAAGGGTGCGATCTACGTTCAGTCATGTAGTAAATGAATGGGATCTAATACGATCATGTCCATGGATTTCATGGCACATACAAGAGATTCTACGTACATTAAAGTCTGGCAACTCAACATACCAAACAGAAACATAAAAGAAGTTAGTGTGTCTAAAAGCCTGTTATTACTATTATTAGTATTATTAATATTTTTATTACAGTTGTTGCACTATCTTCACACAAAGATAGACCAACAGTTCCTTAAATTAATTTACCAAATCTTTAGGATTTCTATTTTCTATGCATAGTCCATGAAGCTGGCAAAATCCTAGACAGATCCACCATCACTAGTCATGCAGCCACTCCCCATGAAGGAGTGAAACAGCTGTTCATAGGCTTGGTTTGTGTATTTCAATGTCATTGGCAGACAAGACGAGGAGGTCACTCAACTTCAGACACTTGTGAACATTCCTCAGCGTTGTAGGGGAGGGTGACGGGGAGAAGTCAGCTGTGCTGCTGAGGGTAACGAAGTGAAAGCCCGTTTCCAAGACATTGACCGACGATTTTTGTGATTTAATTCCACCTGCACTAATTAAGATCCGACTTAATTTCATGAAGATATTTGCTTAGAATACCATCTTCTATCACCAGTGTAAAGGACTTCCATGATATCAAATACACCCTGTATAAAACGAACATGGCGGCCAAGCGAAGGTGAAACATTTTAATAAATTTTCTTGCGATTTATGTACAATTATTTATTTGTTATGTATATTTAATTTGCCACCGGGGGACACACCCCCAATTGCAAATAAACGAATGAATGAATGAATGAATTTAACCATCTGAGCGCAGTGAAATTTGGTACAGTAAATGTTTATACACATCGTAATGCCCTGGCATCTAATTTAGTTCAAATGTTCACATTACCTCAAGATAGTGGCTGTGCGTAATTTTAAAATTAAGTTTGTATTTCTGGTGTATTAATCATGCGATCGAAGTGAACGTTTAAATAATGAACCTACGCAAAAGTTTTCATCTAATGGTACATAAATCTATGGCCTACACATATACAAATCCAATATGGCGACCAACCGAAATATTTAGACGGTTCTCAATATCTACGAATCCATTACAGCAATCAAACCGACATTTTGTATGTTGATAGAAGCAATTAATATAGGTAGGATATATGAAAATAGGCTGTATATTTCTTCACGGAACTACTCGTTTAGTTTTGTGAATAAGTGGATTAGTAATATGTATTCTTTGAACATGCTGCAGTCAGTTAATTCCCGTGCGTGCAATCTTTTTAAGTTTTGTTTCTTTACGTTCTCAATCGGAGTTAATTTAGATACTTGGCGATAAAGTATCTGACAACGACTTGGAAACATTTCCAATACAAACTTAAAAAAGTAATTATTTTAATGAAAATCAATAAATGAAAATGAAAATCCACAGCCTGCTTCCAGTCTCCGACCGGGTCAGGAATGGAATGAATGAAGCCCCTATCTAGCGGCGAGGATATGAACTGTGCCGGCTGCCGAGGCCTGACGCACTCCTCTGGGGCAATGAGTAAATGAATGACATATGAAATGAAATGATAGTGGAGAGTGTTGCTGGAATGAAATTTTGACAGGGAAAACCGGAGTACCCGGAGAAAAACCTCTCTGCCTCCGTTCTGTCCAGCACAGATCTCACATGGAGTGACCGGGATTTGAACCACGGACTCAGCGGTGAGAGGCCGGCATGCTGCCGCCTAAGCCACGGAGGCTCTAATGAAAATCAATAAATACTAAGTCTTAATTATTTTGGATCTGTATGTATGACTACCCCTTATTATTCCCGTTTTTTCCAACGGGGTCGGGGATGAGATGCGATGGAAGTCTTTGTGGCGATGATTTTTACGGCCGGATGCCCTTCCAGACGCCAACCTCAGGAGAGGAGTTAATGAGAGATGAAATGAATGATGGTGAATGAAACTGGGCAAGGATGTGGAAGGAAGCGGCCGTGGCCTGTCAGAAGGTACCGTCCCAGCATTTGCTTGGTGTTGAAAATGGGAAACCACGGAAAACCATTTCAAGGACGGCCGACGGTGGGGCTTGAACCCACGCGTCTACCGAGTCAGCAGAGAGCTTGGCCCCATGACCTAATGCTGCACGTTAGCCAGCGTAGCCACTACTGTCGGTAATTATTAGGGTCTAATACGTTTAAAATATTCACCTGCTGCGGATAAATATCAACAATAAATATGGGTATAACTGTTATCAAATACTTGTAATTTCACGAAACTTGGTTGGCAATTGTAACGTAACTACTCAAAATAGCTTAGCATTAAAAGGGTTAAACCGACTTCATAATATCATCATGTTAGTTCCAAGGCGTAGCTGTGCTCACTAAATCGTACACCACGAACGAGATGGGCATCTGCAGCAAGTCCAGGGATCGTAAGTTCGAATCCTGGCGCCGAGGGCAACTATCCTGAGTAAGGTGTTCCCCCAGGTTCTTCCAGGCAAATGCCGGGTCATCTGGGGCATCTATCCTATCCCTGTCTCTAATAGTCACACACACTACTACTGCTCGAGTCCGAACTCTATGAACTTGAGGGGTGAGGTGAAGTGGTAGGCGGGAAGAGAAGGGCCTGTCAACAGCCCGATGTGTTATTTGGAATTCCTGTCTATTCCAATACTGCTAACATAGGCCCGTTGCCTAAACACCAATGTACCTAGGTTCTGGTTTTTTTTTTTTTAGCGTATGGCTTTTTTAGTGCCGGGAGTGTCCGAGGACATGTTCGGCTCGCCAGTTTTGTAGCTGCTTCGAGACGGACACCCAATGGGTGAGCTACAAGTACCGTTGGGGAGGGAAGGAGGGAAGTTGGAATGTAAGGGCGAGGAGTTGGAAGGTAGCGGCTGTGGCCTATAGTTAGGGACCAACCCCGGCATTTGCCTGGAAGGAAGATGGGAAACCACAGAAGACCATCTTCAAGGTTGCCGGCGGGGGGATTCGAACCTCCTCGCCTCCCGGATGTGAGCGACTGCCATCAGTCATGCCGTAACCACCACGGCTAACTCACCCGGTTAGGTTCTGTTACTACGCTTGGAACGGGTACCCCCCTCCCGCATCTCGCCTCATCATCCGCGTTCCACATTCCTCTCAGGTACACAGAGCTTGGAGTCGAGCAGTACATTCGTCACATAAATACAGATCATCAGACAAATTCAAACCACACGGGGCTGATGACCAAGATGTCCCAACTTATTATTCTTATAATTTGACCACGTCTGAATTCTTACTTCGTTTTCTTAAAACTAATGCGATATAATCAGTATAACAACAAAACAGTAAAGTAAACAACCCGTACTGTTTACAATCGTTCACATGATTTGCTGCTGCAGGGTGTTCACCGGAGATTAAACGAAAATAGAGGATTAATTTATACTAAAGCATTTTGTGCCCCAGGCTATAATAGTATAATGAAGTTAAATCAGGTGTCAATTCTTTCACTTTCCGATAATAATTTCGCCGCTCGTTACGCAGTCCCTCGAGATATATCTATACTAATATAATAAAGCTGAAGAGTTTGTTTGTTTGATTGTGTGTGTGTTTAAACACGCTAATCTCTGGAACTACCAGTCGGATTCAAAACATTAATTTTGTATATGATAGCCAGATTCACGAGGAATAGTTTAGGCTATGTAGCATTAGGCTATACCTCTCAGGTAATCTTAAAGATTGATTTTTGTTCAGTAAGTCAGAAGAACAAGCGCTCCCGAACAGCTTCAATAATACCTGGGTCTATTGTTGCCTGGCAATTCGGGCTGCATCACCTCGCCCCCACCAATGTGCTGGTGCAGAATTGCGAGCTGCTAATAAATTGCAGTCACGGGAAGTAATTAGTGCAAAACGATTTCTCAGGCCCCTTAAAACAGTTATCATCAGGACAATAGTATGCCTCTGTACTGTATGAGGGCGATGGTGTTGGTGCAGTATACTGAGCTTATCAGCTGCAATAAGCGTTGATGCTTTCGAATTTACTTGCATTTATTCCTATCCTTATCCATGAGCGCTCCAGTTCTGTAGTAGTATTCACTATCATCCTTAAAACAAATAAATCCACCGGGCGAAGCAGGGCAGTACTGCTAGTGGTCAATAAAATTCAAGCGTACAAGCGATGTTATGTAGGGGAAACTTTGCTAATTCCACAGCACTCGAAACATACTTTTCTGCAAAGATAGCCCAGCGCAAGGGACGAGTTCATCTCACCAGTTGTGTTAAGCCAACTATTACATTTCTCTTGGCTATAAATTTCGATAAAGTAATATCAATTACCATGATAGGCAATGCAAGACATTTCCCGTATTGCTTTATACATGTTGTTGTTGTTGTTGTTGTTGTTGGAGTCTTCAGTCTTTTGACTGGGTTGATGCAGCTCTCCATACCAGCCTGTCCTGAGCTAATCGTTTAATATCTACATAGCTACCACACCCTACGTCCGAGGCAATCTGTTTAACATATTCTAACCTTGGTTTACCCCTACAGTTCTTGTCCTCGACCCTTCCTTCCATAACTAAGCTTGATATTCCTGGGTGTCTTAGTACGTGTCCTAGCAACCTATCTCTTCTCTTCATTAGCAGTCGCCAGAAACATCTCTCCTCTGCCACTAGTCTTAATACCTGTTCGTTTGTAACCCTATCAACCCATCTGATCTTCATCATTCTCCTGTAACACCACATTCCAAACCCTTCAATTCTCCTCTTTTCTGCTGCACCAATAGTCCAAGTTTCACTTCCATAGAGTGCCACGCTCCAGACAAAGGCCTTTAAAAATGACTTCCTAACACCTAAATCTATATTCGATGTCAACAGATTCCTTTTCTGTATAAATGCATTCCTTGCCTGAGCTAACCCACTTTTTATATCCTTTTTGTTTCATCCATCACTGGTTATTTTGCTTCCTAAATAACAAAAGTCTCCTACTTCCTTTAGTTTTTCACTTGCCAATTTGATGTCCATAGAGGATTCTGATTTATTTCGGCTGCATTCCAGTATTTTTGTTTTACATTTATTGATTTTCATCATGAATTCTTTCCAGAAGAGGGAGTCCAAACCATTCAAAGACTCATTCAAATCCTCAGGCGTGTCGGCTAAGATGATTATGTCATCGGCAAATCTCAGAGTTGAAATTATTTCTCCACGAATCTTTACTCTCACTTTAAATATTTCTCCAATTTCTTTCTTTGCTTGTTCAATGTAAAGATTGAAAAGTATGGGTGATAAGTTGCAGCCTTGCCTACTGCTAGTGGTTAATACAATTCAAGCGTACAAGCGATGTTATGTAGGAGAGACTATGCTAATTCCACAGTACTCGAAACATTCTTTTTCTGCAGAGATGCACCGGTGCAAAAAACAGAGTACATTTCACCAGTTGTGTTGAATCAACTATTGAATTTCTCTTGGCTATGAATTTCGAAAAAGTAATAAGAATTACCACGCTAGGTAATGCAAGACATTCCCCGTATTGATTTACAGATAACCCAAAAAGAAGGCAAATGCTGGGATGGTTTCTAACTTAAAACTATGGCTACCTCCTCCACTATCCCACTTTTAATTTACAAATACACACAGTAGTACAGACATCACAATAACACAGGTTATCACTCACAAATTATACAGGCGGCTTCGGTGACGTAGTTGATAGCATGCTGAGCTTCTATGGCCAAGATCGGTGGTCAAACCCGGCCGAAGTCGTCAGATTTTATAAGATCATTAAAATGCCCTCAGTAGCCTGTGCCTTCCTTCGGAGGGGAACTAAAGCCGGCGGGCCAATGTCATAGAATTATGGCATGTAACAGAACCTTCCACTAACTACAATTGTGTGAAGCTAAATTTGTAGGTTAGATTTGATTAACGCTCTATAAGTTCCAAAGTTCGTCACCAGTTGCGGTGGCATCTAGTAGCCAAGTTCAGAGCTAGGTGTCGTTGACGGTAGCATTTGATATCAAAAGTAGGAACTACTTGAAATTCATCGTCTGCAGTCCTTAACAGATTTCGTTGAAATGCTCATCAATGATTCAACGTTCACCACTAGGTGTCAGTGACATCTGGTAGCGAAAGTTGGAACTACTTGAAATTGAACGGAACTTGTAGCTCACCCTATGGGTGTCCACATTGAAGCATCTACAGCCTTTAGCGAGCCGATCATGTCCTCGGACACTCTCGACACTAAAAGCCATACGCTAAATAAATAAATAAATAAATAAATAAATAAATAAATAAATAAATACGTTAATTACAGATAACACACACTAATACAATTAACACCGGTTATCAGACAGATTCTACACGCACCCAAAGTACACGGGGCTGCATGACCGCGTTGTCGCAGTCCCTAAACTGAGGAACCAACCAACCAACAAATTACACACACACACACACCTAAATACTCACGGTTATATGACCACGATGCTGCAGCCCCTAATATAAGCAACAACAACAACCTATTTCTGGAACTATATGACCAAAGCTTATGATTCTCTTTCAGGTACATAAACTGAACTGGTACGCTGGTCTACCCCATATTATTCCTGTTTCGCGGGGCAGAGGAGGGAGGGGCTGAGAAGTTATGCATTTCTGTGTGTCGGATGGCTTTTACTCCCGGAATGCTTTAGTGACTCCAACCTTATGAGAGGAGTTAATAAGAGATTAAACAAATGAAGGTACGCCCTAAGTAAAACTGACGGCAAGCGACTGTACCCTGTGAGAAGAAAATTCTCTGATGCAGGTGGAAGGGCTTTCAGATGTACAAATCATCCGTCACATATAATAGCCTGCTCATTCTCGACTCCGTTAAGAAGCAAATCAATTGTTGTTGTTGATTCATTTAGGGGCTTCGCGACATCGTGTCATGTAGCCCGTATAATTGGGAGTGTGTGTGGAATTTGTCTGATAACCTGTTTTATTGTGATGGCGGTATTAGTGTGCGAATTTGTAATTCAGATGAGGATTGGGAAGGAGGTCGCTGTGGCCTTAATTTAGAACCCATCTCGGCATTCGTCTGGAGTAGAAGTGGGAAACCACGGAAAACCACTTCTAGGATGGCTGAGGTGGGAATCGAACCCGCCACTTCTCAGTTTTGCCTCACGAGGTTGAGTGTACCCCATTCCAGCCTTCAGACCAGAATTAAATTTATTTGCAGGGCCGGGAATCAAACCCGGGCCTACGTGGGGACAACCTACAGTAGAGTGCTGGCCAATACGCAACGAGACGGACGCAAATCAATTGGGTGGGGTAGAGGAGTATTCCTACTGCATACATAATGTTCCTGTCAGTTAATCATTTCTTCATAAATGCAGCATTCTTGCATCTGTCTGTCGGCACAGGCTACAGTAAAATGAAATAATAATAATAATAATAATAATAATAATAATAATAATAATAATGTTATTGGTTTTACGTCCCTTTTAACTACTCTGACTTTTAGAGACGCTGGAGTGCCAGAATTTTGCCCCAAAGGGGATATTTAACGAACCAGATAATCTACTGACACGGCTCCCTCGCATTTGCGCACACTCAAATGCCAGCTGACTGCGCCAGGATACGAACCTGCAACCTTGGGTTCAGCAAGCGAGAATGATACCGCTGAGCCACGCAGCCAGCCAGAGAGTAAAATGTGGCTCAGTCTCATTCATGGCTGTGATTATGTTGTTGTGATTGTTTCATTTGAGGTGATTGGACACGATGGTCATTTAGCCCCGTGTACTTGGGTGGGTGTAGAATTTCTCCTCGTGGTGTAGGGGCTAGCATTCTTGGCTGTTGCCTCTGGGGGTTCAGGTTCTATTCCCGGATCTGTCTAGAAATTTTAATTCTGATCGGTGAGCTGGGACGGGGTTATACCCAGCCTCGTGAGGCAAAACTGGAAAGAGGAGGGTTCGATTCCCAACTCAGCCATCTTGGAAGTGGTTTTACGTGGTTTCCCATATATACTCTAACTTAAGGTCACGGCCATCTTCTTCCCAATTCTCACCTGAGTTACAGGCATTTAGGGTGCTTACCCATTATTTAACATAAATTTTGCGGTACTTATGGGTAGCTATATATAAAGCCCTGCGCGGATGCGGATATCCGTGGATAAACCCGCGTAGGCTATATCCGCTAAATTCTTCGCCATGCGGATATAGTTTGCATGGCTGTGCGGATAGCGAATAAGCTGCGGATATTGATTGGAGAGAATTTGCGGATAGTTTTTAGGATAAAATCGGAACTTGTTTAGGCTTAATATCATTACTACGACCCAGATGTTTATTATGACATATCATATTCTTCCATTACCGGGTGAATTAGCCGTGGTGGTTACGGCATGACTGATGGCAGTCGCTCACATCCGGGAGGCGAGGAGGTTCAAATACCCCCGCCGGCAACCTTGAAGATGGTCTTCTGTGGTTTCCCATCTTCCTTCCAGGCAAATGCTGGGGTAGGTCCCTAACTATAGGCCACAGCCGCTACCTTCCAACTCCTCGTCCTTACATTCCAACTTCCCTCCTTCCCTCCCCAACGGTACTTGTAGCTCACCCATTGGGTGTCCGTCTCGAAGCAGCTACAAAAACTGGCAAGCCGAACATGTCCTCGGACACTCCCGGCACTAAAAGCCATACGCTAAAAAAATATATATTCTTCCATTATGTTGTTTTTTTCATGACAAATGTAAGATGATGATTTAAGCTAATCTCATTCAAATTATGTCATTAAGCTTAATTAATACTCCGAACAGGAAATGGTTGAAATTCTGTCTGTATAACATTTATTTTAGACATAGCAAATGACATTCAAAGCCCAAGGCTCAAATGTCTTAATATGTTGGTTTAGTAATTTATACTTCATCAAATTACAGATGTTATTGTAATGCCAGTAGATTCGGATAACAAACGTGGGAATACGAAAAAAAAGTCGTGCGGATGCGGGGCTGATGCGGATATCAGTAGTGTGGATGCGGGGCGCATGCGGATATCAGTAGTGTGGATGCGGGGCGCATGCGCATAACAGTTGTGCGGATGCGGGGCGAATGCGGATATCAGTAGTGTGGATGCGGGGCGCATGCGGATATCAGTTGTGTGGATGCGGGGCGAATGCGGATATCAGTTGTGCGGATGCGGGGCGAATGCGGATATCAGTAGTGTGGATGCGGGGCGAATGCGGATATCAGTTGTGCGGATGCAAGGCGCATGCGGATATCAGTAGTGTGGACGCGGGGCGAATGCGGATATCAGTAGTGTGGATGCGGGGCGCATGCGGATATCAGTAGTGTGGATGCGGGGCGCATGCGGATATCAGTTGTGTGGATGCGGGACGTATGCGGATATCAGTTGTGTGGATGCGGGGCGAATGCGGATATCAGTTGTGTGGATGCGGGGCGCATGCGGATATCAGTTGTGTGGATGCGGGGCGCATGCGGATATCAGTTGTGTGGATGCGGGGCGCATGCGGATATCAGTTGTGTGGATGCGGGGCGAATGCGGATATCAGTTGTGTGGATGCGGGGCGCATGCGGATATCAGTAGTGTGGACGCGGGGCGAATGCGGATATCAGTAGTGTGGATGCGGGGCGCATGCGGATATCAGTAGTGTGGATGCGGGGCGCATGCGGATATCAGTAGTGTGGATGCGGGGCGCATGCGGATATCAGTTGTGCGGATGCAAGGCGCATGCGGATATCAGTAGTGTGGACGCGGGGCGAATGCGGATATCAGTAGTGTGGATGCGGGGCGCATGCGGATATCAGTAGTGTGGATGCGGGGCGCATGCGGATATCAGTAGTGTGGATGCGGGGCGCATGCGGATATCAGTAGTGTGGATGCGGGGCGCATGCGGATATCAGTAGTGTGGATGCGGGGCGCATGCGGATATCAGTTGTGTGGATGCGGGGCGCATGCGGATATCAGTAGTGTGGATGCGGGGCGCATGCGGATATCAGTAGTGTGGACGCGGGGCGCATGCGGATATCAGTAGTGTGGATGCGGGGCGCATGCGGATATCAGTAGTGTGGACGCGGGGCGCATGCGGATATCAGTAGTGTGGATGCGGGGCGCATGCGGATATCAGTTGTGTGGACGCGGGGCGAATGCGGATATCAGTAGTGTGGATGCGGGGCGCATGCGCATAACAGTTGTGCGGATGCGGGGCGAATGCGCATAACAGTTGTGCGGATGCGGGGCGCATGCGCATAACAGTTGTGCGGATGCGGGGCGAATGCGGATATCAGTAGTGTGGACGCGGGGCGCATGCGGATATCAGTAGTGTGGATGCGGGGCGCATGCGGATATCAGTTGTGTGGACGCGGGGCGAATGCGGATATCAGTAGTGTGGATGCGGGGCGCATGCGGATATCAGTAGTGTGGATGCGGGGCGCATGCGGATATCAGTTGTGTGGACGCGGGGCGAATGCGGATATCAGTAGTGTGGATGCGGGGCGCATGCGGATATCAGTTGTGTGGATGCGGGGCGAATGCGGATATCAGTAGTGTGGATGCGGGGCGCATGCGGATATCAGTAGTGTGGATGCGGGGCGCATGCGGATATCAGTTGTGCGGATGCGGGGCGAATGCGCATAACAGTTGTGCGGATGCGTGGCGAATGCGGATATCAGTAGTGTGGATGCAGGGCGAATGCGCATAACAGTTGTGCTTATCCGCGCAGGGCTCTAACTATAGACCAGTCATGGGCTAAGTACGGCCCGCGGGCCAAGTTTGGCCCTTGAGCTAGTAATGCGGCCCGCGACATGGTTTAGAATTATACTATCTACAATTACACATAGGTCTTATTTTCTGTTCTGTGTACCTAGAAGTGAAAAACTGTATCAATCTCATTGCTTTTATGCGTTTTGTGTAATAGAGTAGCAGCTAGAACTGATTGAGTTACAATGAATTGAAGCAACTATTCCTCACCGTTTCGAAAATTGAGTTCTACAAGGACCTACTAAAATAAAGCTTCCCAAACTTGAAATCTCATGCACAGGAGATAACTGTCATGTTCGCATCTTCCTATATCTGTGAACAGGTCTTTTCTACAATGAAGTTTCGGAAAAATAGCGTCAGAAATAGATCGACAGACCATCTTTTAGCTGCGCTACTAAGAATCAGTAGTAATCACAGTGCCTATGGATGCTGTGAAAGGTTCTACTCATAGGGTTAGTACTGCTGTTCTGACTCAGAGAGGAAAGCAATAGCAAACTACCTCACTCCTCATCTTGCCTAGTACGCCTCAATATAGCGCTGCCTTGGGCTTTAGTGGGTATCTACCCACATAACCTAACAGCGGTACTTTTTGAGGATCAAACCAACCTTCGGGCTGACTAACAGACAGACTAAGAATCAGTTCATCCCAGATTATGAAAAACATTTAGAAGCACAGTCACAGTTTCACTTGGTCACTTACTCCTTCCTCTTCTAACAAATAATGAAGGTGTGTTCTTTTTTCCTAAGTTTTCTATCTTTATAGAGTGAGACAAGGTTGCGGTCTTTCCCTTCTCCTGTTCATAATACAGTGAAACGTGGCTAATTCGAACGTCTATAATTCGAAATCTTCTTTAATTCGAATTTTCCTCATGGTCTCTAGCATTTTATATACAATCATTGCTGAAAAATCGTGGTTAATTCGAATTATATTTTGGATAATTCGAAGTTTTCATGTGTAAAAAGCCAATCGGAAGCCAAGCAGTTGGGTCAGGAATTCTCGAAAAAAGACAAACCACATCACAGAACTTATGCGTTTTTAGCCTACTTTCGATTTTTGCAAAAAATGAAAGTAGACTTATGAGATCAACACAGGGCGAAAAAAGTGTGTCTGTCTGTGTGTGTGTATGTGTGTGTGTGAGTCTGTGTGTGTGTGTGTGTGTGTGTATGTGTGTGAGAGAGTCTGTGTGTGTGTGTGTGTGTGTGTGTGTGAGTGTGTGTACTCTGAATGTCTGTCCCCCACCTATCAATTCGAAAACGGTTAATGCGAATTTAACGAAATTTGGTACAAAGGTAGCACTAGGAAAGGACACCTCAGTGTCATGTTTTATATCGCCGCCATATTTACTAAAACTGAATGGCGGCCACTCAAACGTTCAAAACGTAAAATCAAATAACGACTAACCAAATCATCCGATCTCTACCAAATTTGGTAACAACATACCTTCGTATAGGATGCGTCTTGTGACTAAACTACAAGGTCGTCCGCCATACCATTTCAGGATGGCGGCCGTGCGAATTATGCAAACTTTATAATCCATATCATGGGACCCACCAGTTCTGATTATCGAGCCGAGAATCGTTTTAACTGTTCTAAAGGAAGAGGCACGTTCGAAATTAAAAGTTTATTTTGTAATACTATAGTGCAGACGTGATTTTAAAAAGCTGAGCCGATTCAGTAATAAGACAAGATGGCAGCGGATATCTTGTGCCTGACTTATATTTCACTAATTTGAGTATTGCATGCAATATAGCGTACTGATACAAAATAAATAAACTTTGTATGAAATGCTTTATATATAAATAATATACTCCAGTGATTAAATCGTTTAGTATAAATCATTATTTGCTAACAAGTTCTATGTAAGTCATTTTATATAGAACGATATTCGTTGACACAATTAGCTCAGTGGTAGAGCGTTAGCCTATCGCTCAAATGCCTATGGTTCAAACCCGATCAGAGCTAGGTTTTTTGCATGAAATGTTATATGTTTATTGTTTTGTAATGACTCAGATGTTTTAAAATTAAGCGTTATATTGTGCATATTATGGTGTGAAATATATATTTAATTAAAACATAATTCGCCAGCAGATTTACTGGAGACATCTAGCTGCCAAAAAGGTAACTGCACGCAGACCTACTTATTAACTTCCAGATTTTATTGAAAAGTTTCTTCTTCTGGCCGCTAGAATGCCCTCGCTCTGTTAGGATTATATTGTTCGATATTTCACCACTAGATGTCACGAATAGTCTACGTGGGGCTCCATTGATTACTATACCATTGGCATTCTATGCGCATCGAATTTGAAGAATTACAAGATGATACTACGATACATTTTTACTTTTTATTTTAAAGGGTTTGTAACAGCCTATTTTGCGTTACTTGAAAATGTTATTTGAAGTAAAGAACAAAACGATTTCACATAGTAACTGAATTCAAACCGTTGGTGTTAGTTCAGGTTATTAATTACTACTTTTATTTCAGGCAAATAGCAATCGAAAATATCCACATAGTTTGTATACACACGTCTCTGTAGGGTCATGGACAGATTTGTTAATTCAATTAGGGTTGTGAAAGCCATGTACAACCAGACGTGTAAAGACATGCCTCAACTCAAAGTTGGATGTTGCCCACGGCAGGTCGTATATGTAATAATAATAATAATAATAATAATAATAATAATAATAATAATAATAATAATAATAATAATAATGTTATTGGTTTTACATCCCTTTTAACTACTGCTGCTTTTAGAGACACCGGGGTGCCGGAATTTTGGCCTGAAGGGGATCTTTAACGTGCCAGTAAATGTACTGACACGGCTCCCTCGCATTTGTGCACCCTCAAATGCCAGCTGACTGCGCCAGGATACGAACCTGCAACCTAGGGCCCAGCAAGCGAGAACGTTACCGCTGAGCCACGCAGCCAGTCCGGTCGATTATGTCTCCAGATCAATAACATTCTTGATATACTTCTTATCTTTCTTTCTTCAATGATGGTAGCAGTTTTTATCTAGGTTGTGGCGTTTGGTAGAGGTAAATCGTTTCTAAGGTCTTCAACAAAGAATAGTTCTATTATACTCTTTGATAATAACAACGAGTTATAACTATACTCATACATTTAGGAGAAAGTAGGCTATATGTTCTTTACTGAACATCTTGTTTTTAGTGGAAATGACGCAAGAGATTCTGTTTTCCGTTTCTTAAATCTTTTGTGATAGCCGAGATACTTAATTGTAGGAAACAGGTAAAAACAAACTTTTTGAAAACCTGTAAAATTCTCTAAGACTTAATAGATTGCTGGATTACTACTGTCATTAAATTGGTGAATAGTACATTTTGGTTTTATTTTATCATTTGAAACATTTGAGGTTAATCACGATACAGTCATTGTACAGTACCGTTGTCTGTTAATCTGCTTTGTTGAACGTAAATCATTATGTAAACCTAATACAATATATTTTCTCTACCCTTTTCGAAGAACTTTTTTAATTCGAATTTTTGGATAATTCGAATTCTTTTACTGGTCCATTGAAGTTCGAATTATCCAAGTTTTTAGACCATCATTAGTTCAAAAACACACCCTTACAAGAATTTGCAAAACCTTAGCAAGACCAGTACTTTGCTATGTTAGCGAAGCGTGGACCCTGAGGAAATGCGATGAGAGACGAATAACTACCGCCGAAATAAAATATATGCGACGAACAGCAGGAGTCACTAAGTGGGATCACAAACGAAACACAGAAGTGCTGAATGGTCTTAAGAGCAGACCTATATTGGAATACATCCATGAATACCAGAGAAATGGCTAAGACACCTCAACAGGATAGACAGAAGCAGGATCCCTAAAGCAGTCGTCAACTACTGTCCCGGTGGGAAGAGATCTCTAGGTCGCCCCAGGAAAAGATGGCGTGAAAATTCAAATCTTTTGTGTATACCGTAACAGTTCTTCTAGGACTAACACACGAAAGGATGATGATGATGATGATGATGATGATGATGTAGCCTGTAAGTTTTGTTTGATTAAAAATGCAGAAATAAAAAGTTTATAATCTATAAACAAGTATTGTTCATTTTTTCGTCCCGTCTAGATTATTTTGTATTGTAACTGGCCCTGCCCTTAAAAAGTTTGCCCATGTCTGCTATCGACTATGCAGCAACGAAAAATATAATAATCATGTCTGAATGTGTACCATTATATACGAATATATTGTATAGTTCTGATATGTATACGTGTTAAAATATGGAAGTGAGGGAGGAGTGTTTGTTTTCCTTACTATGGTCTCGCTTTAGGCACGTTTCTTTTTATATCCAGTTTGTTTCTCGCAGGCCAATTCTACGGCGGAGTGAAAGCCAGCGAGAAGAATCAAATAAGAATATCTTGTTTCACCGCTCGACTTCCTCTCAAACTTACACAAACCACGAGGCGCTTAGCTGTGGTCTCCTGCAGACACCCAACTTCCCCGAGGCTTATCTTGTTTCCTTCCCACTTGCTCGAGATTAGCGATTGGAAATAAATTGCACGTGTGTGGAAACTTCGATCAGCTACACTGAAAGTTTATTTTCAAACCTAGAGTGAATGAATGCCATCAGCACTTCAGATACTTTCATTCTTTAGCATATCTAACCACAGAGTACTATCAGAAACATGAAGCATAGCTTCAGTCAATAATATTATTTGTTTCATTTAAGGTGCTTGGATATCATGGTCATTTAGCTCCGGGTACTTGGGTGTATAAATAAATAAATAAACATAGATCTTGTGTTGAACAGATATGGAATCTTAAAACTATTTTGCAAATGAGACAATTAAGAAATAAAGACACGACAGTTACTTTTATAGATTTTGCAAAACCTATGATTCCATTGACAGAGAATCTCTCATTAACATTCTAAAAGAATTTGGTTTGGATCCTAAAACAACTAACATTATTCAGGATACGCTAACAAATACCACGTCCAAAGTCCGATTTCGTGGGGAGTTCTCCAAGGCTTTTCAAATAAACATAGGAGTCAGACAAGGGTATGGATTGTCACCATTACTTTTTAACTGTGCTTTGGAGAGGGTGATCCGAGAGTGGAGGAAAACAGACACTAAAGGGGTTAAAATAGGATATCAACGAGATAACATATATATAGATTGTTTGTCTTTTGCTGACGACATTGCCCTAATTACTGATGCACCGGAAATGCCAAAATTCAAATTGATAATTTAATACGACAAGCAAATAAAATAGGTCTACAAATTTCCTTCACAAAGACAGAATTTATATCCAATGTCAAAAACAGACCTGATAAATTATGTATTCAACAAAACGAAATCAAAAGAGTGAATTCTTTCAAATATCTCGCTGAATGGATTACAATAAATAATAACGAGAAAAACAGCCTAACAGTTAGAACAAAGAAAATGAATATCGCTTTCCAGCTCACCAGGAACATTTATAAGAAAAAAAAAGCATTACCTAATTCTATTAAAATTAAACATTATAAAACTGTTGTGAAACCAGAGGCCTTATATGGATCTGAAACGCTCAAATTAATGAATAAAGGCGAAATTAACAAAATCATGGTCATGGAAAGGAAAATAATTAGAAGTATACTCGGCCCTAGAAAAGTAGGAGCAGATTACAACAGACCTAGACCAAATGTTGAAATTTATGAGCATGTAGAAAACATGCTACATACCATGCGAAGAGGAAGATTATCCTTTTCTGGATATTTGCAAAGAATGAACGAAGATAGAGTGACAAAGAAAATTTTCAATAAAATCATGAAACTTAAGATACTGCCAGCTTGGTTTCAACAGACCTTGAATGACCTTAAAGAGGCCAATATACATATTGAAGACATACCTAATAGACAACTCTTTCGGAACAAAGTTAAAACAGTCACCTTCAAGGAGGAACTAGAGAGAAGCGGGAAACAGCCACACAACATTGAGGAGCTCCGGCATAACAATCTGAAAGAATGAAGCAATTTTGGGTGACCAAGAAGAAATCATATAGCAAAACTTGATGTATTGATTTAACGTGCTCTATTAAAGGCTATTCGATGAAATAAATAAATAAATAAATAAATAAATAAATAAATAAATAAATAAATAAATAAATAAATGTCCTTGTCGTGTTTTAGATAATAAATGAAGTGACAATGCCTCTTACAGGGATAGATGGAAACTTGGATGTCTCGTCTTGAGCTACTGTTGCCATGGCCATGGGCTTGCAATTCCTTCATCAGTTTATCAGAGCGAAAATAGTATTCTGGGAATCTGAGAAACTTTTTGTTTTATGGCCTCAAAATGTAGTTTTTCGGGTATTTATCTTTGCATTGAGGGGCGTAAAATTAGCTATGTCCGGCCATTATACGACAACCTCGATATTTTGCCTATATTAGCCTAAACTCGAGTAACAAAAGTCCGAAATCAGAAGTATGGAAAAGACTATCGAAGAGTCAGGTCACCAGCGGTTTTTTCAGGACCGAACTATGTGTAGGCCTTGACAAAATTTGTTTGAGATTGATGGATCGGTCTAGATGTGTATTGAGCAGAAGCACATATACCCACTTAGAGATTTTCAATTATATATATAGGTAAGAAGATGAATAACAAATACCTGCAATACTGTGGTCCTCTTTGGACGTTGATGAACAGCGAACCTGGCAGAAAGTGTTTCTAGCAAACAGATACGTGGTTCATTTCAATATTAAATAATTGTATCAAATGTTAACATAATTAAATAATAATAATAAATAATAATAATAATGCTTTGTCAGCATTCGGAGAAAATCTCCGATACATTCAGGAAGGACGTTTGAAATTTTATGGGCAGGTTCTCAGAATGAGTGTTCACAGGCTGACTAAAAGAAATATAAATCTTACTCGCTCAAAGAAAGCTGAGAAAAATTGGCTGCATGAAGTTGAAAAAGACCTTCCGGAGATAGACATCTCACATGATAAGATACTGGACAGATCTAAATTCAGAGAACTAGTTGATATTCATAAATTTTCAGACCACCCAAACATTCCATCCAAAAGAACCTGGATGGAGGAGCACAGAAAGTGATATCGCAAGAAGATGAAGAGATTTTGGGAGGACAAGAAAGCAAGATCGTATTGGTTCAATCGTTCTCCTTAGGCCGGCATAACAAAGTAAAAAAACAGTTTTTTTAGCGTATGGATTTTAGTGCCGAGAGTGTCCGAGGACATATTCAGCTCGCCAGAGTTTGTAGCTGCTTCTATGCGGACACCCATGGGGTGAGCTATAAGTACCGTCACGTGTGGAGTGTTGTCTGGGGAGGAAAGTATGAATGTAAGTACGAGGATTTGGAAGGTAGCGGCTGTGGCCTATAAGGGACCAACCCCGGCATTTGCCTGGAAGGAAGATGGGAAACCACAGAATATCATCTTCAAGGTTGCCGGTGGGGGGATTCGAATCTCCTTGCCTCCCGGATGTGAGCGACTGCCTGCAGCCACGCCGTAACGACCACGGATAACTCACCCGGTATTGGATAATTGAGTGTCATAAATTAACTCGTAAAATTGAATTTACGTAATCAAAAGCTTATGTTAACTCAGAGAAGTAGACGTTGCAATATTCAGCGGAGAGAAATTCTTTCGGAGAGAGTCTTTAGGAGATGGTTGCTCATATGTCTCAAGACCTGATAATTCCTTGTCTTGGGAAAGATGACCTAGATGTTTTGTCTCCTAAAGCAACCACCACCAACCATATATAAATAACCCTGTTCCTCCTTGAATGGGTAAAGCCCTCCTACAAGAGGTATAACGATGTAAGCAAAAGGAAAATAAGGTAGCTCTTATACACTAATGTGGTGAGCTAGTAGATGGTTGAATCTTTCAGTTTTATTTACAAATTTCCTTGTGGAAATATTTATATTTGGTTGGTTGGTTCCTCAGTTTAGGGGCGGCGACAACGCGGTCATGTACCCCGTGTACTTTGGGTGCGTGTAGAATCTGTCTGATAACCGGTGTTAATTGTGATGGCTGTATTAGTGTGTGTTATCTGTTTTCTATTCAAGTAAGGACTGCAGACATTGAATTTTTTCAAGTAGTTCCTACTTTTGCCGCCAAACACCAATGTCAGCGACTACTAGTTCAGAACCTGGTTACCAGATGCCACCGCAGTTGGCTCCTGGCGACGAACGTAGGAACCTAAGAGCGTTTGTCAAATGTAACCTAACCTAATTTAGCTTCACACAGGTGTAATTAGCGGAAGGTTCTTTATCATGCCATAAATCTATGACATGGGACCACCGGCTTTACTTCCCCTCCGAAAGAAGGCATACTGAAGGATTTTTAACGCTCTTAAAAAACCGACCACTTCGGCCGGGTTTGAACCCGCGATCTTGGGTATAGAAGCTCAGCATGCTACCAACTACGCCACCGAAGCCGCATAATATGTATATTTCTGAAAACCATGGTCCAGATTATTTATTTGTACTGCAGTGGTCTTACTTATACTAGCCTGCATCACTAACGCTAGCTCATGAAATTGTTTATTTTAACCTGATACTAGTCCCCCGGCTTGCGCGGTAGCGAGTTCAGTCCCCATGGAAGGCACCACTCACGTAGCGCTCAGCACCAAGGGAAATTAAACAAGATCACAGCGTCCTCGCTTGCCGTTAATCACAGTCTCTTTGCGTCAAGAACTACTTGCTCAAGCGGCACTTGTGAGGGCTCTTTACTGTGTCGACTAGTGAATGATAAAAAATAGTGTATTTCCTAACAAAGGTGTTCAACGTATTCTTAGCACCTCCAGCGAAGTCCAGCAGCCTACGGCAGGCTTTACGACTACTGTCGACCAAAGTATTATGTGTACTCGAGTTTGAAGGTTGTTTGTTAAGTAACCAATAGACCTACATAAAATCCAATACCATCAACATTTTCGTCGTTCTATTCTACGTAAGTTCATGTAGGTTTGGATTTTTAAATTTATATTTTAATATTTTTTATCGCAGTTGGAACACAAAATGTGCACGTTTTTAAGCGTGTTTCAACCATGCGTCACATTTAAGAATTATTATCTCAAAAGCCCGTCATCAGATCGAATCAAAATTTTATAAATATAAATTAAAAATTCCAAACCTACATGACCTAACGTAAAATAGAACGACGAAAATGATGATGTTATTGGATTTTATGTACGTCTATTGGTTACTTCACAAACAACCTTCAAACTCGAGTGCACACAATACTTTGTTCGACAGTAGTCTGAGCGATTTCGAACGGAGGTCAAAAGTTTGAACTCCAGCAATGCGCTGTAGCGGGCAACCAAAGTGTTATTATCCAGGGAAATGAAGGGATAGATCCGTTATTCATGTCCGGGAGCATCTACGCTAATCCTACAGTACCTGGACAGATTATAACCAGTACCGGTACACGTTTGTGGTGATGTTTTTCTTGGTGTTCTGAGTCTCTCCACCTTCTGATATAATAAATCTTTCCCATTTCACATAACTTTCTTAGACTATCCCACAGACATTTGATACCTGCCTATTCGTTGGCTTGGTTCTGTTTGTAAAGGATCAGAATTTGCAAGTTGCACGAAAACAGATGCTCTTTTTCCAGGCAAATTATTACTTAATTTTCCATCATACCCTCAAGAAGAAAGGTCCTGCATTTTTTCAGAATTCGTATGTTTATACCAAAATGATCCCCAGCTATTGCTAAGCCTAAAAAGGAAATTGAGGACAATACCTGCAAGCAGTTGGAATATACAATACATTATACCTCTGAAAATGGTGATTTTTTGTGTGAACTTCCAAAAGTTAAAAAATCATAACTTCTACAATACTTGGCCCAATTGAACGAAATAAAAACGTATATATTCTATCAGATGTAAGAGCTCAGTAAAAGTCCTCTCGGCACGCCGGAAGGCGGAGATAGATTTCACCGGGCAAACTTGGGGATAGGCGAAAATAGGCAGAATATGCAGGTTTTCGTAGAAAGATCAGACCTCATTTATTGTGAGAATTTTTTTTTATAACTGGAGCTTAATTAACTTTGTTTTTCATCATTTTATGCATATTATAAACATTCTATTGTCTTATGGGGACGGTAACCTTCTTGTCATTTGGGGTCCATTTTTAAACTCGTGGTCACACTGTCCTGATGCAAGGTTTCGACACTGATGTGTAACTATCTAACTGTCTGTTACTTCTTCACGCAAAACTTAATGTCACGCAGAGATTTTGGTTGGTTCCTCAGTTTCGGGGCTGCGGCAACGCGGTCATGTAACCCCGTGTACTTTGGGTGAGTGTAGAATCTGTCTGATAAACGGTGTGAATTGTGATGGCTGTATTAGTCTGTAATTCAGGTAGGGACTGCAGACGGTCAATTTCAAGCAGTACTTCCTAATGAAAATGAAAATCCACAGCCTGCTTCCAGTCTCCGACCGGGTCAGGAATGGAATGAATGAAGCCCCTATCTAGCGGCGAGGATATGAACTGTGCCGGCTACCGAGGCCTGACGCACTCCTCTGGGGCAATGATTAAATGAATGACAGATGAAATGAAATGATAGTGGAGAGTGTTGCTGGAATGAAATTTTGGCAGGGAAAACCGGAGTACCCGGAGAAAAACCTGTCTGCCTCCGTTTTGTCCAGCACAGATCTCACATGGAGTGACCGGGATTTGAACCACGGACCCAGCGGTGAGAGGCCAGCCTGCTGCCGCCTAAGCCACGGAGGCTCTAGTACTTCCTAATGTTGCTACCAAATACTACCGTCAACGGCACCTAGCTGTGAACTTGGCTACTAGATGCCACCAAAACCAGCAACTCGCAACGAACGTTGGAACTTACCCTCCAAAGGAAAGCATACTGAGGGATTTTTAGCACTCTTAAAAAACCGATGACTTCGGCCGGCTTTGAACCCGCGACCTTGGGCATAGAAGTCCAGAATGCTACCAGTTAAGTCACCGAAGCCGCTTCACACTTAGTCAGATGGAAAACTGAATGTGATCTCGTGCAAGTGCGTTGTCATGGCAACGTCTGATGGCTCATCCCTCATCAATTTAGAAGTGTTGTCATGGCAACCTCTGATGGCTCTTGACATTTTCTTATAATTCCGAAATTATTTTTCTCATCCCTTGGCGTAATGGTGGGTCATATCAAAAATTCTTTCAGACAAAAGTTTTAGGTAATTATTAGGGGAATATTGTCCATTTTGTACGGTTTTGATATATATGATTAATGTTTCCCGAAAAAACCAATTTTTCTCTCCCCTTTGGTCAATGGTTGGTGCTATCAAAAACCTTTTCAAACATAATTTTTGGGCCTTATCCGACACAAAGTATGAACTTTGAATGGATTCGATATTTGAAATATTAAGAGGGTTATAGCGATATTTCACTTATTCGAAGAAAAAAAAACATTTTCACCCCCGTCGACCGATTGTGTCCATTTACGAACTCGACCGAGATTTTATAGGGATGCATATTATGTAAATATTTCAAAGTGATTGGTGCAAAATTGCGGTAGTTATCGTGTCCACAAGAAAGTGATATATATAGACTATATATATATATATACTAGCTGACCCGGCAGACGTTGTCCTGCCAATCAAAAAAGTGTTGTAACTTTGTTTCTTGAAGTGCTTTCAGATACACAATATTATTTCCAATTTCTGTTAACTGCCTCTAAACTATCGTAAAATGGATTAACTAATTTAGAAACATTCGTCGGAGCGTGCACAACTCATCAAAGTTTCATCGCAATCAAATGAATGGCATATGAACGCATACGGAATTTTGTTGAAACGATTCGTGCGCTGTCAGTCACTTGTTGAATCTACTCGTGCGCTACTACTGAGAAATGGATTTACTAAGTTAGAAACCTTCACGAAAGTGTACACAACAACTCATCAAAGTTTCATCGTAATGGATGAATGGTATATGAACACATACGGGATTTTGTTGAAACGCTTCACGCTTAATCACTCATCCGTTCCATCTACTCGTGCGTTACCTATTGTAAAATGGATTTACTAAGTCGAAAACCTTCCCTGGCGTGTACACAACAACTCATCAATGATTCTTCGCAATGGGATGAAAGGCATATGAACGCATACGGGACTTTGTTTAAACGATTCGCGTGCCGTCGCTCATTTGTTGAATCTACTCTTGCGCTACCTATTGTAAAATTCATGTACTAAGTCAGAAACCTTTCCTGGTGTGTACACAATAATTCACCAACGTTTCATAGCAATCAGATGAATGGTATATGAACGCATACGGGAATTTGTTGAAACGATTCACGCGCCATCACTCATTGGTTGAATGTACTCGTGCGCTACCGATTGTAAAATTGATTTACTAAGCCAGAAACCTTTCCTGGATTGTACACAACAATTCGCAAAGTTTCATCGCATTCGGGTGAATGGTATATGAACGCCTACGGGACTTTTTTGAAACGATTCGCGTGCCGTCGCTCATTTGTTGAATATACTCGTGCGCTACCTGTTGAAAAATGCATGTACTAAGCTATAAACCTTCCCTCGAGTGTACACAACATTTCACCCTAGTTTCATCGCTATCGGACGAATGGTATATGAACGCATACGGGACTTAGTTAAAACGCTCCACGCGTCGTCGCTCATTTGTTGAATCTACTCGTGCGCTAGCTATTGTAAAATAGATTTACTAAGTCAGAAACCTTGCCTGTAGTGCACTCAACATCTCATCCATGTTTAATCGCAATCGGATGAATGGTATAAGACGCATACGGGATTTTGTTTAAATGATTCGTGCGCTGTCACTCATTTGTTGAATCTACTCGTGTTGTACCAACTGTGAAATGGATTTACTAAGTTAGAAAGCTTCACGTAAGTGTACACAACGACTCATCAAAGTTTCATCGCAATTGATGAATAGTATACGAACGCATACGGGATTTTGATAAAACCCTTCGCGCGTCGTCACTCATTTGTTCCATCTACAGTGCGCTACCAATATTGTAAAATGGATTTTCCAAGTTGAAGACTTCCCCGGCGTGTACACAACAACTCATCAAAGTTACATCGGAATCAGATGAATGGCATATTAGCGCATACGGGATTTTCTTTAATTGATCCGCGTGCCGTCACTCATTTGTTGAATCTACTCATGCGAACTATTGTAAAATGAATTTACTAAGCCAGTAACCTTTCCTGGAGTGTACGCAACAATTCACCAAAGTGTCATCGCAATCGGATGAATGGTATATGGACGCATACTGTACTTTTTAGAAACGATTCACGTGCCGTCATTCATTTGTTGAATCTACTCGTGCGCTACGTATTGTAAAATGGATTTATTAAGCCAGAAACTTTCCTTAGGGTGTACGCAAGATCTCACCCAAGTCTCAACGTAATCGGAGGAATGGTATTTGAACGCATACGGGACCTTGTTGAAACGCTTCGCGTGTCGTCGTTCATTTGTTGAATCTACTCGTGCGCAACCTCCTGTGAAATGGATTTACTAAGTTAGAAACCTTCACGTAAGTGTACACAACAACTCATCAAAGTTTCATCGCAATCGATGAATGGTATATAAACTTATACGGGATTTTGTGTAAACGCTTCACGCGTCGTCATTCATTTGTTGCATCTACTCGTGCGCTCCTATTGTAAAATGGATTTAATAAGCCAGAACCCTTCCCTGGAGTGTACACAACATCTCACCCAAGTTTCAATGCTATCGTACGAATGGTATTTGAACGCATATGGGACCTTGTTGAAACGCTTCGCGCGTCGACGCTCATTTGTTGAATCTACTCGGCGCAACTTGCTGTGAAATGGATTTACTAAGTTAGAATCCTTCACGTAAGTGTACACAACAACTCATCAAAGTTTCTTCGCAATCGATGAATGGTGTATATACTTATACGTTTTTTTGAAACGCTTCGTGCGTCGTCGCTCATTTGTTGAATCTACTCTGCGCTATCTATTGTAAAATGGATTTACAAAGCCAGAAACCTTCCCTGGAGTGCACTCAACATCTCATCCAAGTTTCATCGCAATCGGATCTATGGTATGTGAACGCATACGGGACTTTGTTGAAACGCTCTAACGTGCAGAGACAAAGAGAAGAATTCGACATCACCGCCACCTTTGGTACAAAACATAACTTTGCGCCCCGGGCGGAGTGTAAGTTATGGCGGTAGTTGTACAGGTTGTGACCAGGTGGCTCTAACGTGCAGAGACAATCCGTCCAAAGACATCAGCTTTCACCCAGGCCAAGGCTATTGGTTTCCATGACGACTGTTTTTGACTGTATATTGTGGTTCTAAAATTGTGTGTGAATTGTGGTTCTAAAAGTGTGTTTATTCCACCTACCGTGTCAGATTGTGAATCTAAACCATACAGGGACCCACCCTAATATACATACCAAATTTCATCAAAATCGGAGCTGCCGTTTAGGAGGAGTTCAGTGACATACACACGTGTCGAAGAATTATATATATATATATATATATATATATATATATATATACTAGCTGACCCGGCTGACGTTGTCCTGCCAATCAAAGAAAGTGTTGTAACTTTGTTTCTTGAAGTGCTTTTGGATACACAATATTTCCTTCAATTTCTGTTAACTGCCTCTAAACTATCGTGAAATGAATTAACTAGAAACATTCGTGAGAGCGTGCACAACAACTCTCCAAAGTTTCATCGCAATCGAATAAATGGCGTATAACGCATACGGTACTTTGTTGAATTGATTCACGTGCCGTCACTCACTTGTTGAATCTACTCGTGCGCTACCTGTTGTAAAATGGATTCATTAAGCCACACAACTTCCGTACGGTGTACTCAACATCTCACCCAAGTTTCATCGTAATCGGACGAATGTAATTTGAACGCATACGGGACCTTATTGAAACGCTTCGCGCGTCGTCGCTCATTTGTTGAATGTACTCGTGCGCAACCTCCTGTGAAATGGATTTACTAAGTTAGAAACCCTTCCCCTGGAGTGTACACAATATCTCACCATAGTTTCTTTGCAATCGGATGAATGGTATATGAACGCATACGGGACTTAGTTAAAACGCTTCGCACGTCGTCGCTCATTTGTTGAATCTACGCGTGCGCAACCTCCTGTGAGATGGATTTACTATGTTAGAAACCTTCAGGTAAGTGTACACAACAACTCATCAAAGTATCATCTCAATCGATGAATTGTATATAAACTTATACGGGATTTTGTTGAAACGCTTCGCGCGTCGTCGCTCATTTGTTGAATCTACCCGTGCGCTACCTATTGTAAAATGAATTTACTAAGCCAGACGCCTTCCCTGGAGTGTACACAACATCTCACCCAAGTTTCATCGCTATTGGACGAATGGTATTTGAACGCATACGGGACCTTCTTGAAACGTTTCGTGCGTCGTCGCTCATTTGTTGAATCTAGTCGTGCGTATCTATTGTAAAATAATTTACTAAGCCAAACACCTTCCCTGGAGTACACTCAACATCTCACCCAAGTTTCATCGCAATGGGATGAACGGTATATGAACGCATACGTGACTTTGAAACGCTCCAACGTGCAGAGACAAACACTAGAATTCGACATCACTGCCACCTTTGGTATAAAACACAACTTTCCGCCAGGGCGGAGTGTATGTTATGGCGGTAGTTGCACAGGTTGCAACCATGTGGCTCTAACGTGCAGAGACAAACCGTCCAAAGACATCAGCTTTCACCAACGCCAAGGCTAGTGGTTTCCATGACGACTGTTTTTGACTGTATATTGTGGTTCTAAAATTGTGTGAAAATTGTGGTTCTAAAATTGTGTTCATTCCACCAACCGGGTCAGATTGTCAATCTAAACCATACATGGACCCACCCTAATGTACATACCAAATTTCATCAAAATCGGTCCAGTCGTTTAGGAGGAGTTCAATGACATACACACGTGTCGAAGAATTATATATATAAAGATATATATATATATATATATATATACATAAATTATATACAAACTTTTGAACTGACGGTGGTTTTGGGGTCTAGGGGATGTGAAACGCGAAGATATGTCGAAATTTTCCGGAAGTCGAAACATGGTACCCATTGCAATAGTTAGCTTTCTAATGAAATCTACCTAAAATCGCAGAGTTCTAGTGCCACAATTTTAGTTCTTAGATGACATATCATGATTTCCCTATGTGGTACTGTAACTCCAAGCCCACATCAAAAACGCAAACAAACGTGGTAGAGCGTTAATGACATTTCTTTAACTAAAATCTTGTATGGAGGGAACAAAGTTAATAACAGATAAATACAAGAGATCTAAGAATGACATAATAATCTGGCCAAATACTGTGAACCCTAAATTACATACACTACTACAGTCACCAGAATGACTCTAGTGGTCTAATCAGACAAATAACTTATATATGCGCAAGCACACGGGGCTAATAACCAGATGTTCCTAACTTCTAATTGAATTATTAAAAAGATCAGCTATCACCTGTCTGACAAAACCTTGCCGGAGGTAGGCAGAGCAACTTTGAGCTGTGACGCAATCTGTTTTTCTGAAGATAGTGGTCGAGTCTGCACCGTATGAATCATTATGTAAGAAGAGCTTTGCTGTTGGTCAGTTTGGTATTTCTAGTTTGTTATATATTAACTGTCTCAACCCTTTGTAAGACTATCAGAGAAACAAAGTACGTGTTCAAGTATATCAGCAAAATTGCTGACGGTTGAATCATTCAGTTTATTTACGAATCTCCTTGTGGAAATGTTCGTATTTCTCAAAATCAAATATATTATCTGAATCTCCTTGATCTACTCGACAAAGACGAAGACAAAAATAAACAAATAAATAGAAGCAAAAGCCAAACCCACAACAAAACCCACAACTAAAGCAAAAACCCAAAGTTGAAACCAATGGGTATTGGTAGTGCACACTGTGTCCGTGTGCTACATATTTTGATCAAAATTGCGTCATTCGTTCAAAAGTAAACTCTAAGGTTGGTACCACCTATTATTAACGATTGGTAACTCTCACGTGGACGGAAATTATGAGTTGAGGTTGCCTTCTATGTCCGTACATATGATTGTCTAAATTGGGTCAGTCGTTTACAAATTCTTCAAGTTCAATATTCTTAAGTTGTTATCGCCTGGCATTTACGGCGGGCAACAATGGTGTTTCTTCTTCTTCTTATTCTTTCGGATGGGGACCACGCTTGTTCAACTGTGGGTTTTGAATTTTGCCCAGTACTGACACATCTCTTCCTGGTGTATTCTTTTTCTTTCCTCGGACCAGGGGCTGCCTTTCTTTAGAGGGGTTTCCTGAAATCCATGGATTTCTTCAAGAATCTGTCTGATAGTTTGTCCGTCTTGTAGGCCCGTTCTTTGATGTCTTTCTCAGCTTCAGTCATCCAAGTGATACTGATCTTCTTGTTCCGCCAGAAGGTTAACAGGCGATTGATCAGTCTGTTCGGAGGCGATCTTGTCACATGACCATAAAAAGCAACCCTTCTTAACTTGGCACAGTCAGAAAGCCTCTCTATTTGCACTTAGAGCTCTGAGTTGTGTTGTCTCCGGTATTTCCCGTCTTCTAGTACTGATCTTTCTGAGAATTCTTCTCTCTACGGCCTTCAATTTATCCATCAAGCATCTTTTGTTCATTGACAGACATTCTGGCAGACAGACAGACCCAATTCTGGTCGGATAACTGTAGTGTTTATTACAACAGCAAAATACTAACATTATATGAATTTTTCTTGTGATCAGGGGAATCGTTCAGAAGTTAATAGGGGTAGTACAAACACACACACTTTCCGCATGATTGATCCTATATTCCTACTATCTACATAATAATGTAGCATACGATAAAATTTCTCCATGTATATTGTTTTGAAGGTCTTCCTAATATTCGGTTCACTCTAATGGAGTTTTAAGAAGTAGTTGAATGGTTTGCTGAGAGGTGTCTGGTGCTCTTTGGAATATTCAAACCCTCCTCTCCGACTTGTGAATACTTAATTGATTTCCACTCTTTCTTTATGCAGAGAGCTCAAAGTTTGTCTGGAGAGTTTCGGGGTGTGACATGCTGAGAGAGCTGTGAACGAGAATTAAGCTGCCACGCAAAGTCTTCTCCTTTGTTCGAGTCAGTAGAACTAGTGATATAAATACTTCAGGTTAGTAATTTAATGAAACAACATGATAGTCCACAGTAAAAACATAAAACGAAACCATGAAATAACAAATATTAAAAGACCATACACTACACTATTAAACAACTGTATTCAGAATCTGGCTACACTTACGACGTTATCCGTAGTCCGTGTACAGCACCAGTTCAGAGATAGGAACTTATATGATATCGCAAGATTCCTTCTTCTCCACACGTCCCACTTTCTTATGTTGTCCTTGGAATTTGCGACGCCTGTCCGCAGTCTGATTATGGACTTCCAAGTTATCCAGATCTCTTCATGCCCAAGGGGTAGTTTCCCTTCAGTTATTAAGTGTCCCAGATGTTCAGAATATCTACGTTTCCATACATAAAGCCTAACCTTCCTTGGATCTCTTTTGAGTGAGGTATTTGATTGTACAGAAGTGTGCAAACTCTTAATAATAGAGGAAAGTACCCAAACCCGGGCCTCCAGTTTGTTTTAGAATATTTTAAAATCCAATGTTGTCCAAACTTAAATCAAATCATTTGCAACTTATACCTTACTTAGTTCTCCAACTGTCATATTTTACTTAAAATCATTGATCAACTGTTGTAGGTGTAAATCATGTTTTTCATAAACATTACGTTGTGTTGATTTTTAAATATGGATTCCTAATGTGGGCCTCAGAAAAAATATTCAGAAATGGGTTAAAATAAAGTAAACAAATGGAAAATAGGTATGTGTCATTATAAAAAGATAGATATTTAACAGTTATGCACACAGTCTATGTATTCAAATGCGACAAAAGTCACATAAGTAAGCATCATTTGCCGCCCCCGCACATTCTACATCATCCACAGTCATTTTTAGATTCCTCTGATAATTTCACACGGCTAAACATGCACTCTGCATGTTCTTCACAAAAGAGGGAAGATACCCGTAGTGGAATCTGCAATTCAGAAGAGCCTGAGGACATGTCAGTCCAGTCTTCATCAGAACCAGAACTGGATTCTTCCCAATGTTTTTGTTGAACTCTACACGTTTAAAAAATCTCTCGATCGAGTGCTGCCTTAAGGTTTGCAGGTTGTTTACTGACCTTAGATCCTTTATCCTACCTACGTTATTTAGCCTCCTGCTAATCGGTTTTGAACAGGGAAGAAGTTGGGAGTGCGGAACTACGCACTTTACACCCTCTTGTAGATGCCCTCTTCTTAAGTTTTGGTATGGAATTGACTTGATATGGACTTGTCTCGAAAGCCTTCCCATGTTTCTCTGATAAGTTAACTTTTAATCATTTCAAATGATCTTGTCGACCTCATCGTTATGCTTAGGTCTACCGTTATGTGTCACGGTTACGGTGTGTATGACGTCATCATGTTGTTCTGTGCATATGCACCGAGTCTGAGTTTACTCCTGGGGTCTGGCGTTATGCGAACGGAGACGGCGAGTACGTGACGTCATGCAGCAGAGTGCACGGGAAGCCTAAGTAAATAGGTAATGGAGTCTGTTGAAAGAGTCCTGGGGCTTCGATCGAAGCGAGAAGCCCTCCTGACTCTTTCTAACATGTGTAGCATTTGTAGCATGCGTCATTTGAAATGATATAAAGTCTAGTCTCTCAGACTGACTGTATCTTTTCCCTCTACAGTATATTGCGCCCTTATCCTACGGTCATAGGCTAAGTTCGCATGGTTTTGAGTAATGGTAGAAACAGCGTTTAAATGAGCCTCGATTTACAGGGAAAAGGAAGTCTGATTTTGCGTCATTTTAATCATGTTAAGCTCCTGCCGCTGTGTTATTAGGGCGAGTCATGCAACTGGCCACTTGACGAACCAAAGGTACGCCGCACGGAACTCGCAGACAAAGGCTAGTCGAGAACATACTTCTATAACGCGCATTTACCACGCAGGTGTACGCTCAAGAACTTTCGGAGGGGCTTGCATCAGATTACTTTCTGGAAAGTTCTGTAGTACGTCTTATTCTGGTTTCACCACGCCCCTAAGTAGCGAAATTAATTTATTTCTACGATACGGCAGCACCCAGGATCGAACCATTGACTACAATAAGCCGGAAGTAATCCTGAGATTTTTTGCAGATGAACAGAATAATTAAGTCATCAAGAAATTAATGAATCAGTGGTCCAGAACTGAGATCCTTCCGCGGATCCGTCTGGGTTGAAGAGTTTGTTGTGAGAGTGGGGATGGCGTCTATTTCGCCATAAATAGTCCGGAGGACGCAGTGTTGATATCCCCTAAAATTACGATCGATTATCGATGATAATCCTATGATTCGACAGACCTTACTATCACGAATAATGTGTACACAGTGTATTGAAATAGATGTGTTGGAGTACGGAGCTCTTGCTTGTGGAACAATCTTCAGGTGCTCTGTCGCCATGTTTTAGATATATTGCACCCCTGCGCAGTCCACTGCGTTAGTTACCAGAAGACCACACGGGGAGGAGTTAGTTTTCCAGCAGACCACACAGAGAGTTGTTAGTCTTCCGCAGTTTGGTTGTCACGCAGTTAGCGCGCGAGTGAATGTTAGTTGATGCATAGTTTGGCGAGCCCGCTCGAGACTGTTAGGGTGTTCGCAATGTGCTATTGTGCAGTTCGACACGTTTTCGACAAACAGTTACAAGCACTCACGATAAGTCAGTTTACAGTCAGTCGTCATGCAGTTTTCACGCTACAGAAAATGACACTCAGTTGCATGTAAATGGTCAGTACGACTCAAGGCTGCAGGTTGAACATTTCAGAGAAGCAGTCGTAGCTTTAGTGAATAGCATATGTGTGTAGGCAGAGTTTGCAGTGTTAAAAGTTAACACAACTTGTATAGCTGTAGAAACAGTACCGTCAGTCGCAGAAGTTGGGAGGTGCGCAGTTGATCGCCCGAGACTCGAACCCTCGCCGCTGGAACAAGGACAGTTCCGTGAATGAACAGTGGGAAGAGAAAACGCATCGAGGTTGCCAGTCCGGCACGTATGAAGAGCGGATTAAAACAGAAGAATTAGTGCATGATTTAACGAGTGTTGCGTAATCCTAGCCCGATTTTATGTGAAAAGTGTATTGTGATGCAACGTACGCGTGTTGGATAAGGTGCTGGAGTACAACAAACGTACCAGTAGTGTTATTTTTTTTGTAAGAATAAGGTGAAATTTAGTGCTAACCATGATTATCAATCACTCAGTGGAGTAGTGCATTGAATGTGAATATGTGTAGTGCCTGTATGGTGTGAAAGGCACATGGCTAGGGGTTGCTGACATCTATTGCTGGAGAGGATGACGGCCAACGTTGGAAATATGATGAGTATTAATTTCCATTAATTATCTATGTCATAGTTTTATGGGGCGTGTTTATTATAGTTCGATACAGGAATAGGTATTCGTCTTAGTGTAATATTAGATTTTTTATTTTTTTAGTTTAAGTATCATTTGTCGTAGGTTATGTGTCTCCGTGACGAAGGAACGCTATTTGTTTAGTTCAGGAGATGCTTAGCGATGATGTTTGTTCGCAAACCGCGCCAAATTGTACATTGATAGGGATGCATGTGTTCGCCCCATTATGTTGTATGTATTTCAGCCCCAAGATGGAGTTGCCGGAAAGAGGAAAGGCACGTAGAGTTAGAAAGAGAGAGAGATTTAAAGAATGTAAAATTTATAGACGCACTAATGACGCAGGTTATTGATAATCATAATAATAATAATAATAAGCATGACGTCAACTAGGGATAATAATAACAATATCGAGAGCATTAATTATATCAGGTACGGATAGAAGGGGAGGAAGTTTAATGTTAATGCCCTTATTACAACGGATGTGGTGGTAATTATTCATACGGATGCACTCTGAACTGTGTCAGGGATGATTTGACGCGTCCTTTCTCTTAGATTAACGCAGGTAAGTGTGGTATTGAGTGAGAGAAGTATTTAGGGTATCCATTTGAGTGTATTGGGGGAGCAAGCTGAACATCGGCTTAATCGAGGTATGTTAATGAGAACATAGTTGAATGTATGCCAAAAGTGATACCGGGAGGTTCCGTGAGGCCCCCGGGGTTCAACGAGGAATAAATAAAATGGTATAATAATATTGAAAAGGTATAAGAAGTTGCAGGTGACACAGCCATATGTCACTCGACTGCCAACTGAAAAGGAAAAGAAAGGTAAGTGAGGTGTATTGGGCATACCCTGTGAAACAGGCAAGACTAAACTATGCGTACAGGGTTTGTGTGATAAATAGAACCACGATAATGATATTGCTCCAAAACCAGGTTCCACACAGGTCGAACCAAAGACTATCTAGATGGTAAGGTCATTTCTCCTTGTGTTTCCATTATGCCTGTGTAGTTTACTACGAGTGCAGTTTGGGAGCCCACAGCATTTAGTGTCTGAGCTGCGGTGGCACTCGCCAAGGTCGTACACTCCCCGCCTCTCTCCATACCGGGACCCTTTGTGTTCAAATGAGGCTAAGTTTGACGGTCATGTGGACAGCTGACTCCCTTGTCAGAGAAACTTATATAATATTCAGATTCATTTCCAAACTTAATTCATGATTGAGATTTACATATGGTACTGTATTACACTAACCTTGTGATCCAAGTCTATTATAAAGGTATTAATTATGATAATATTTATGTTAATTATAATAATAATAATAATAATAATAATAATAATAATCTGTTATCGAGTTGAGGACAAACTTATGTAAAGGGTACTTTAATCCAATAACCTTTTGTGTCCTGGCATTGCCGCGAAGATTTTATTCAAATAGATTAATAACCAGATGGATCTTAATAATAATAATAATAATAATAATAATAATAATAATAATAATAATAATGGTGACTTTTATTATAATGGGATCCGTTTGGTGACTGATTTTCCTTTTCGTGAAGTTAATTGCTCTCTCGGATAGTAGCAAGCATCTGTGAACTTGCAATGCTCTGAAAAAGGTAGGTGAGAGTCCTTGCTTCGAAGCCTACGACTGCGTGTTGTGTCTCCTCCCATAATTGATGACCATTCAATATAAATTCATTCGTATCCGTGTAATAGGACGTGTATCAGTTTAGATACTGAGTAAGGTTAAGTATTCTTCCACTTAACCTAGAAAATAACAAGGCTACAGGTTTTCTACATAATCCGATCAGCCCAATATACTCTATCCCTGGTTTACACTTAGATGACGTCCACTATTGCATTACAGCTTACAATTCCAAATACCTTTGCAAGATAACTATACAGTACCCGAAGATCATACTTAAAAACTGGATAGGCTGGTACCGGGCAAAAGCGGGCACCATTATCGACTTGATGCACGGAGCAAATGATGCTTTAGTTGGATCAAGATCGAAGACTAATGGGCGAAATCAATCTGAGTCTGATTCTTCGGTCATGATACTGCGATGTGGAAAGGAAATGGAAAGACTACCACATTATTATAATTCCTGAACGTCGGAGGACGGAGAATAAATTATGGTACTTGCTGGAGTACCCAAGGTTTCCGGGATCCAATACCGGAAATGTCGTTTTGCTATGTGAATTGAGTGACATATTTACTCAATAACGGAAAGGAAAGGGAGAGGGTTTAACGTGGCCATTAATCTCGCAATCATGATCCATGGGATCTCAATGCTTACGTGGAATCCGAACCACATGACGTGATATTTCACTAATAAAATCTCACATGCATTAACGAGGAATCTAATCCAGTCATTGTCAACTCAGTATTGCCGACTTTAATGGCAAGGTACGAGTAATAACAATTATTACAGGTATATTTTTCCTGTTAGCGTTTCAACTTGTAAATACATATTTGTGTTATGTTGTTTATTGCAGGGTCGCTGGCATCGTTGACAATATACACACACCGTTGTTTAATTTTTGTCGCTCGGTGCGGTATGCGAGCATAGGATGTTTTTTTTCTTTTATGTATCTGGAATATGCAAATTTTCTGCATACAGATGGTATTCATTTTGGTTCCCTTATTTTCTTGCCTTACGGTAAGCTATTGTTTTTGCCATGATACTCGCAAGCATCTCGAGTTGTATTTATGTGTATAGTTAAGCACACGCCCATAAGACTTTGACAGACGGTATTGAATCCGGGACCCGGATCATTTTGTTACGAGTCCTGAGTTCAATCCTCTGATGATCATATTTCTAAGGTATTTTGTGTTTATTTTAGGTATCAGTGTAGCACATCTCAAACTCAAATCTCATTGAGGTCATATGAGTGTAAATTTGCCAGTTGGTATAATAAGTACGCATTGATGTATGCTTAATGGCTCAAAGGTATAAGTGTGCCAAATGTCATATTCATTCATTTGAAGGGCCGCTTTGTCCGTGTGGTTGCAGAACGCTGGAGGAACTTTCTATGCATCCGGCATCGACAAGTTGGTTGTGCGTTCGCAGAAATGTTTGGAGTCTCCTGGAAACTATGTGGAAAAGTGACGTTATATTGTATGTCGTTATAGGCGTGTTGCTATTGTATAGATGGTGAAATAAATGGACATAACTGGGAAGTGATACTTATTTTTTGATCTGCCCTCGTAATTAACACAAGGTGTAATACAATTATTAAACACTTATTGGTATTTAATTTAGATTAACCGTCAATGAGGAAACTCTTAAAATCATTACGTTTATATAACTACGAAGCATACATGTTAAAATCTTAGTAATACGACTTTACGTACAAATATTAACCTAACCCCCTTGCTTGTGTTACAAGCAGTAATTTTCGTCCAGACAGTCGTCTAACTTACTAGCGACAAATCACTTTATCTCACACGGCTTAAAAGAGTACAGTTTAAATGCAATTCCACAGCCTGCTTCCAGTCGACCAACCGGGTCACGGAATGGACTGAATGAAGCCCCCATCTAGCGGCGAGGATATGAACTGTGCCGGCTGCCAAAGCTTGTCGCACTCTACTGGGGCAATGATTAAATGTATGACAGATGAAATTAAATGATAGTGGAGAGTGTTCCAGGGATGAAATTGTGACAGGGAAAACCGGAGTACCCAGAGAAAAACCTGTCTGCCTCCACTTTGTCCAGCACAAATCTCACATGGAGTGACCCGGGATTTGAACCACGGACCAGGCGGTGAGAGGCCCCTGCTGCCGCCAAAGCCACGGAGGCTAACAAAAGAGTACAGTGCAACTTTTCAATTAAATTGAACAACTAAAAGTAGTTTGGTTGGTTCCTCAGTTTAGGGGCTGCGACAACGCGGTCATGTAGCCCCGTGTACTTTGGGTGTGTGTAGAATCTGTCTGATAACCGGTGTTGATTGTGATGGCTGTATTAGTGTGCGTTATCTGTTTTAATTCAAGTAGGGACTGCAGACAATAATTTCAAGTAGGCTAGTTCCTACATTTGCTGCCAATTGCTACCGTCCACGACACCTAGCTTGCGGACTTGGCTACTATATGGCATCGCAGTCAGCACCTGGTAGCGAACGTTGGAACTAATAGAGCGTTATCAATTCTAACCTACAAATTTTGGCTTTACACAAGTGTAGTTAGTGGAAGGTTCTTTCTAATGCCATAAATCGATGACATGGGACCGCCTGCTTTACTTCCCTTCCGAAAGAAGGCATAATGAGGGATTTTTAACGCTCTTAAAAATCCGATGACTTCAATCTGGTTTGAACCTACGACCTTTGGCATAGAAGCTTAGCATGCTACCAACTACGGCACCGAAGCCACCTGAAAGTAGTTTATGAACATTCTTAACTCACCCTCAACCCTCGCACTTGAACACATGTGACTGCATCCGCACGGAACGACGCACTGTTTGAAATCTCACGCAGCTGAGTAATATGCTGGCAATTCGAGCCACAACATGAAACAAATGAACGTCTACGTAATCCGTGACGTCATCGACTACACTAAAAATTCCCCTAGACACGTAGGCTATCGCGGTACATACATGAACCAGAATTTGAACCCTGCTGTTGAAAGTTTTGTCTCACTGTACTGGGTGTAGTCCATCAAACCCCTAAACCAGAATTAAACATCTCGGCCAAGCCTAGAATCGAATCCTGCCCACCGTTGTCTTAATACGTACCCCGAGGCCCCAGGTGTTAACTACTTCACACTTTGGCTACAAACTGCAGGACTTATGCGGCTTCGGTGGCGTAGTTGGTAGCATGCTGAACTGCTGTGTCCAAGATAGTGGGTTCATATCCGGCCGAAGTCGTCAGATTTTTTAAGAGCGTTGAAAATCCTTCAGTATGCCTTCCTTCCGAGGGGAAGTAAAGCCGGCGGTTCGATGTCATAGATTTATGGCATGTAAAAGATCCTACCACAGACTAAACTTGTATGAAGCTGTTGGTTATATTTCGCCGGAACGCTCTATCAAAGTTCCAACGTTTAGCACTATTTATCATTGATATCTGGTAGCGAAAGTTGGAACTACTTGAAATTGAACGGAACTTGTAGCACACCCTCAGGGTGTCCGCTGGAAGCAGCTACAGACTCAGGCGAGCCGAACATGTCCTCGGACACTCCCGGCACTAAAAGCCATTCGATAAATAAATAATCAAGGCTTACAATTTTCTACAACGTTCTACCAGTAACGAAAGAGCAAAGGGACACACACATCCTTGTACTGTTTAGAATATTGCCCCTCACTGCAGGAAAATGTGTAAATGTTCCATAATGAACGTCACTCGTGACCTTTGTGTAGGCTGGATGTAAAACGAACAAGAGTTGAATTGAAAAGAAGAAACAACACATGGAAATTACATGTAAAACGTTGAATATATATCCAGAGTTGAATGTAAGCTTATTATTCCGTTTGATGTACCTGCGTTTCAAAGAGGTCTACATTAATTAGCAATAATTGTGTAGCTCCCGCTACGAGACAAAGGAATCTTTAATTGGTCTTTATTAGACTCTAATCCGTTTCAAATGAACGCTAATACCGTTAATTCATTAACTACGCTAAAGATTTTGAATGTAGGCATGCCTGACGTGTTTTATTTTGTAGCTTGAGTTCTTGTTCCTGAAAAAAATGGAAAGGTGTTTGAAGGAACATGTCGCAGCCTGTTGGATGGTACCGTGATGATGACGATGATGATAATGATGAAGATGATAATTATTGTTGTTTTACGGGGCCTAACATCTGGTTTATCGTCCCCTAATTGTTTGGGTGGCTGGGAAAATGATGGAATGACTAACTAAAACAAACTACAAAACTTACAACTAACTAAGGCCTCTCGTCCATTGGGAGCGGAAAGCTCCGAAAAGGTGTGAAATCGAATTCGTCCGAAGTCGCACGAATATGTACGAACAATCCAAAGACGTGGCTTGGTGGGGGACCGTGTCCACAGAGCTCGTATCGTTCGTCAGATTATGTCCGAACAGCTGCGAAGTGCGAAACGATCCCGTTCTGTTGGGATTTTAGTTGCGAATGAGTGTGAAGAGCTTACTTGTGCAGGGCTCCTCTCCGTCTTCTTTCCTGTCAACCTCACTTGGTCAACTCGTGTTCTCTTCAGACCCCGACGGTATTAGGGTATCCGAGGCCTAGAGAGACACTTCCTTTCCCGCCTTAATTGGCCCTTGTCTCATCTTTTCTGATACCCTCCTTCTGCGAGGAGCCAGCCATCTCTTTCTTTTCCTTTTATCTCCTGCCTTCTGCTCAAGGCCCTTAAGGAGGCAGGGTGTATGTAGCGCTACCACTTCTGGTGCACCCTAGATATTGCTACACCCTCAGGGACTCACGGCTGGAGAGTTCGTGAGTTGGCGACCCCGAGGGATTCCTGAGCTGGGTCTGGTTTTCCCTCTTTTAACCATTACCTGTGGGGTGGACCCTCTCCTCTTTCACTTTCCCATCTGCCTTTTATGGCTCTCCTTCCTTCCAAGTCCCTCAATCCACATTCTTCGAGGGTTGAGTGCATCTCTTTTCCTCCTGTCCTTTATTTGCCTTATTCTCCTATTGTTTTCCATTTCTTCTTCTAGTATATAAGTTAGTAGTTAGTTTTAGTTATAGTTTACATTTTATTATCATCTTCACGATCACCCAAACCATTAGGGGCCGATAACCTAGATGTTAGGCCCCGTCAAACAACAATTATCATCATCATCATCACCATTGCTTATTGATTTGAAAGAATCTCCATCACTGGGAACTGTACTGCGCAACACTGGAAAAATTATAGCATGCAATTAATGCAGAACGTCTGGAAAAACTGTGACAAGGTGTGCTGCTGCTTCATGATAACGCACGTCCCCATACCGCATTGGTTGTTATGCAGAAGGTCCGGCAACTCCAGTGGGAGACACTGGAGCATTCATCCTAGAGTTCAGATCGCTCCCCATGGAATTACCATGCTTTTGGTCCGTTAGAAAAGGCATTGAAGAATCGGTGATTCCTATTGGACGAGGATGTGCAGCAGGCTGGTACGGACATCTTCACGCAGCAAAACACGGTGGTTTACCACACGGGGTCCTGAACCTGGTGTGTCAGTGTATCAACACTCACGGCGATTTTGCCTGATTGGCATATCGATTCTCGACTGTAACAAGGATAAGTTGGACAGCCATTTATTAATCTTCCATGCAATTCTTTTTTTTAATTTAACGGTAAAGTGGTCCTAGAAAATACACGGATTTTATTTAATTAAGGGTTACTGCCAGAAAAAACATGGCATACTAATAATTTACTGCTTGGTATAGCTATTATAAAAATGAACAGTGTTCGTAAAAGAAAGGAAGACAAACTGTTGAGCAATTTTTAGTAAGAACATTGTTATTTGTCTGACAATGGGCCAATAAGAAAAATAATGGAGCCAGGTTCGAGATTTGATCTCCGGATCATAGGCTCCGCAGTCTCTCGTTGTCGCCCCAAATGTCAGGGTTCGAATTCCGGCTCTGCGATACATTTTATTTCTGGTTGGAGGGCTGGAACGGGGTCCACTCAGCCTCGTGATGCAAAACTGAGAAGGGTTTGATTCAAATCTCAGCTATTTCGAAGTGGTTTTAGTCGTGGTTCCCACTTCTACTCCAGTCAAATAACAGGATGAACTTAAGGCCACGGCTACCTCCTTCCCAATCCTCACCTGAATTGCAAATACACACACTACTACAGATACCACAATAACACAGGCTATAAGACAAATTCTACATACACTAAAGTAGACGGGGCAAAATGACCATGATGTCCAAGTCCCTCAAGTAAAACAACAACAACAGCGGCATGTTCGGAGGTCGGTGTTTGAATCCCGGCGTTGAGAGCAGCCATCCTAAGTGATGTCTTTCCCCGCATTTTTCCATACTGGGGTTGTGCAATATTTGCACCTATTACAGCGAGTCCGGGAATGTTCTCCGTAGCGCCTACATGCGTCTGCGAGAGCTAGATACAACAGTTACGTTGGTAGCACGGCTGCCGCTTGCATCATAACAAACAGTAAACTTTGTACTCACCACAGTCATTCATAACAGATGCTGGAAGTGTTGTCCTTGTGTTCGAAGACAGACATCAACACGTCTACACATATTGTCGAAGTCTTTCACTAAAGTTACTTGCAGAATGGACTGCATAAAATTAATTATATTCACTTTAAGTTCCTCAATCGTTTTTGGATTAGTTTTGTATACCTCAGATTTCGTGTTGATTTACTTGGACAACGCAGCATTAACTTATATCGGTGATTTCATATCAAGTTTTTCGTCTGTTAAATGAGTAGGCCTGCCTGTTCCCGGGACATCGTGCACTGAGCCAGTCACACGAAATTTACTTATCAAATCCTGAACGGTATCACGGTTTGGACGCTTTTAATTAGGAAACCGCGCCTGAAATATTAATTTTACATTTTCTGTAAACCGATCGCCTTCGCGAAAAACATATTCCACCAAGAAAACTCTCTCTTCAGTAGTAAACATTACCGCCTGATCACTGTTGCACTCTTCCGATAATCTATCTGAACTCTCGCTTACTGCAATACCCACTGAAGACATGCACGGTCGCTTATCTGACGATTTCGACAGCCTACGGCCCACACGCGTGGGAGTCCCCATTTCTAGGACACAGTGCTGCCAACTAAACTGATGACGCAACCATCGCAGCTGCACGTAGCCACTGCGGAGAACATTCTCGGGCGCCCTGTACAATCCTTTCCCTTAATAATTACAATTAAAGTAATTTTATCTTCACCAGAGAAACAAATGTACCTGTAATTATACGAATCCATTAAAATAATATTGTTGTTTTTACATCCTTTTAACTATTTTTGTGGATTTAGAGATGCTGGAGTGCCGAAATTTCAAACCGATGGTGAACTTTAACGTGCCAGTAAACATAGTGACACGGCTCCCTGGAAATTAAGCACCGTTAAATACCAACTGGCCGTGCCAGTATTGGATCCTGCTACCTTGGGGACAGCAGGAGAGAACGCCACCATTCTTATAAGGAGGGGAGAGTCGAAAAAGTGGTTGGACAGGCTCTCTCCCTCTCCTCGTGACAGGCATTCTCATGACCTAACTGCGTGATCTTTCCCTGGATACAAGCTGTCTACAGGTCAGTTACCGGTACGATTCGGGTTGTTGAGAGAACTACTGCCTTCTGCATTAGTTTGAACATTTGAGTATCCAGAACCAGTTATTAAGGTCTTGGAGCAAGGTACTTGGGATCGCGCCCGTATTTGAGACAATGATAGGTCTTTACCCAGTCTACATGCCATTGCCTTTTGATAGGGCCCACCAACTCGCTATATTTGCTTTATTGTTATTATTATTACTATTATTATTATTGTGTACATGTGGTACCATACTAGTACTAAATCTTGGAAGTAGTTTTCCATGGTTTTCCACTTCTACCCCAGGCAAATGCTGGGATGGTTCGTAACTTAAGGCCTCGACCGCTTTCTTCCCAATCCTCACCTGAATTACATATATCCACATTACTAAAGAAACCACAAACACACAGGTTATCAGACAAATTCTACCCACACCCAACCACATGGGGCTAAATGACCAAAATCGCCATGCCTCGCATACAAAACATCAAGTTTTTTCCTCCCGTTTTAAATGCTATTTCTGAACAGCATACGGAATGTCAGAATTTGGTCACACTGTATTTCATTAACGTGCCGGACGCTAATGACACACCAGGGCTGATTATCAAAATTATTTTATACTTACACTTACAAAGTAGGCTACACATTACTACCGGTCCTAACGTCCCAAGCCATTGCGTGCAATTTCAACAACAACAACAACAACAACAGCAATGCAAATTTTCTTTCGAGACGGGTATCGCTCGCTATCCTCATAACAACCATCGATCATGTATTCAATATTTATCAATCTTATACTATGGGTCGTAAAACGGCAAAAAAAAAACACGTGGTGGTAATAGAAAACCTGATGAATGGACTCTGTATTTATCGTGGATATTATGGTCCTTCGGAACAGATATGTCAATCAAGTACGTGTGATGGTTCTTCTTATCAGTTAAAATTATGTCTGGTCTATTATGAGGAGATGTTTTGTCAGCTTGAATAGTGCGATCCCAATACAGCTTACAATCTTCGTTTTCCAGAACACTTTCTGGAGAGTATTTGTAATAAGGCGTCCTGTCGTGTATGAGAGATTGGGTTAGGGCGAGTTCTTGATGAATGACTTTGGCAACATCGTTATGCCTCTCTGTGTAAGATGTTGGCGCTAGTTTTTATTATTATTATTATTATTATTATTATTATTATTATTATTATTATTAATATTATTATTGGTTTATACAGTACATATAACACATTCCTGGTACATTGCAACGTAACTATACGGGCTTCAGGGAACCAAAGTATAGTTACTGAAACAGCAACTTCTAAGCTGGAATGTCGCTACCCATGAACGTCCGAACGATTCTGGTTGTTGATAGAACTACTGCCTTCTGCATTAGTTTGTATAGTTGCGTATCCAGACCCAGTTCTTTAAGGCCTTGGAGCAAGGTACTTGGGATCACGCCCGTACTTGAGACAATGATATGTATGGTCTTTACTCGCTCTACATGCCATTGTCTTTTGATAGGGTCGCCCAACTCTCTGTATTTGCTGATCTTTTCTATGTGTTTTGACTGGAGATTTTTGTTGTTAGGAATCGCAACATCAATCTAGGTAGTTTGCTTGATTTTCTTGCTGACAACCACCAGATCCGGCCTGTTGAGTGATACCGATTGATCAGTCAAAATAGTTCGGTCCCAATACAACTTGTATTCCTTGTTTTCAAGAACACACTCTGGTTGATATTGGTGGTACGAAATTTTCTTTCCTTTTAGAAGCTGAAACTTATCAGCCAACTCCTGATGCAAGATTTTAACAACTGCATCATGCCTTTGTTTGTGCTCCGTCGCCAGGAAATATCTACATACAGATGTAATATGCTGTATTGTTTCTGACTGATGACAGCCGTAGCGGCACTTATCATCAGGTCCAGCGGGATTTTTTACAATGAACTTTATGTAGTTCCTTGTAGGGATGACTTGGTCTTGAATTGCAAGCATAAAACCTTCAGTTTCTGGAAATATCTGTCCTGAAGTAAGCCAGTAGTTTGACGCATTTATATCAAAAATTGCTTGACTCGCCTCATTTGGATATCTTCCGTGCAAAGGTTTTGCTTTCCATGCTTCCATCTTCTGAAGGTCAGTATGCAGGTGGTGTTGAATTTCCTGTTGACACAAGACCAGTGGTGTTGATCTGTCCGCCTCACTGATGGCTCTGTGAAGTACAGATGACCTCGCTTCTGCGTAGAAGTACTCCCTAAGGCTGTCTATCTGTCGTTTCATCTGGTTATCAATGTCAACGAACCCACGTCCACCTAGGCTTCTGGGTAGAGTCATTCGCTCTATTGAAGATCGTGGGTGGTGTTTTCTTCCTTTTGTGAGCATCGTTCTCATTTTTCGCTCAAGACCTTCGATGTCCGTTTTACACCATTTGATTATGCCAAAGGAGTAGCTCAGCACAGGTATAGCGTACGTGTTAACAGCTTTCACTAGGTTTTTGTTGTTCAAGTGCGTTTTTATGATTTGTTTTAATCTCTTGACAAATTCGCTGGACAGATCTTTCTTTATTGACACATGGTAAATATGCCTAGTTTGGTTTACTCCTAAGTATTTGTAGGTGTCTTCTGCCAACATAGCCTTAATATGCTGTCCATCTTCCAGCTCATACCCAGACTTCTGTACTTTTCCTCTCACCACCTTTAGTGTCCGACACTTGTCCAAACCAAATCCCATTTGTATGTCTCGTGCGAATGTTTCAACTCTTCTCAGCAAGTTTTCTAGATGCGACTCTGTTTCAGCATAGAGTTTAAGGTCGTCCATGTATAGCAGATGATTTAGCCGAGGACCAACTCTCTTTCTATTCTTGATAGAAAAGCCGTAGTGAGTCGAGTTAAGCTGGGTAGATAAATGATTCATTGGCAGGACAAACCATAAGGGCCTAAGGGAGTCTCCTTGAAAGATGCCTCTCCGAATCGATATCTCATCTGTTCGTATGTCTCCGCGTGGTGTACTGAGACACAGTCTAGTTTGCCATGCTGACATAACCCTTTCCAAGAAACTGACAAATACCTCATTGATCCTATACAATCACAGCACTGCTACAAGCCAGTCATGGGGCACAGAATCAAAGGCCTTCTTATGATCGATGTACGCCATATGAAGGTTTCGGTGATATAAGTGTGCCTGGCCACACACAACTGAGTCAATTATTACTTGTTCTTTGCACTCTTTTGAACCCTTCTTACAACCTTTCTGTTGCACGGCAATTATGTTTTTTTTCACAGTGTGCATATATCCTGTTAGCCATGGCATGATGTAATGATCTTATACAACATGGGCAGACATGTAATGGGACGATATTTGGTAGGATCCAATGTATTCTGAAGATCTTTTGGAAGCAAATATGTGATGCCACGTGTGAGGAATTCGGGCAAGCTATCAGGATTAAGGATGGCATAATTATTGAACTCACCTAGTCGATCGTGGATGCTCCAGAATTTCTTATACCAAAAATTCTGAATCTGGTCAGGGCCAGGGGCTTTCCAATACGCTAAGTTGTTCCTTAATATCATTTGTGGTGAATTTCTCGTGCTGCATTTGCTCAAATCTTTGGGAAGCTTGCTGTTCTTCTCTTACCCAACTTGATTGAGTGTCATAATGAGATAGTGTAGACAGTTGTTTGCCCCAAAATTCTTGAATCTCTTCTTTAGCCGGATAGGTTTTTGTCCGCAAAAATCTATATCTTACCAGAGTCTGATAAAATTTTCTCTCTGAGTTGGCGAAAAGGAAGTTATCTTTCTTCCTCTTCATACTCTCCCTATACTTTGCAAGTCTGGCGGATAGAACAGACAGCCTTTGTTTCAAGGTATCTAATCACTCTTCAGGTGTTGAATTCGGTACATATCGCTGGGTGTGGTCTGTTTTTTGTCTCATTATATGCTCAGCTTTCCTCAGTAATTTTCTTGTTCTTGTACCACGAACATATTGTGTCATTCTAGCAATATCTGCCCTGGGCTGTTCAATCCTTAGAACAAGATTCCTTTCCCAGTTTGGCATCGATGGCATTTGCTTTTTCCGTTCATGTTGTTCAATACTCATAGCTCTCACAACAGTTACGGCACCACAGTAAATAATAGTATGAAGGGATTCCAGATTTGCAGATGCTTCAACATCTTCCGGCAAAACAACCCGATTCATGATTCTTATTATCTTTGTCAGCTTTCTTGAACCATTGACTTTCGGTATTTTCGGCCTGCAATTTGCATCAGTACCATAAAAATCTATGACTGTAGTCATCACTTCATTCTTCAACTTTCCAATTTGGTGATGATCGATAATTAGCATGGGAACTGGATCTACTTCTTGAGGATTATGGCTATCAACTTGTGCCGACTCCAGTTCTTCAGGAAAACTGTTCTGGGTATCTCCATTACACTTTCCTTCTCACGCCGTACCTCTTCTTTAATAGTGTTCATTCTAGCTACAGGGATAAGATTATTCCGGAGAATAGTCCTGTATTGATCAGATACTTTTTGTTCAGTCACAGTTAGTTCAGGGTGATGCAACCGAAATTCAGAATGTAAGCGTTGCCTATAACCAACTGAATTCTGTCCGAAGTCAGTTACCCTAAAATATGTGCGTATTATGGTTTCGTTCATGACATTTGTCCATATAATACGCTGTTGTGGCAGTCCTGCCTGGGTGAGCACAGGTTGAGTTACCTGTGCAGCACCTTGAGCAGGTGAAGTACTAGGTAATGATTCACTTCGCTGCTCAGGCTCTTCTTGCAAACGCTTGTCGGCTGTAGTGTTTTCGGGATCTTGCCCGGTCGGGGCCCGCCTGTTCAGCCCTCTACCACCGACGGCTCGCATACTGTCACGTCCAGCACCGGCTCCAGACATGCCCTGGCGCTCCCCAGGCAGCGGCATTTCATCCGAGGCATTACTCGTTAATTTCTCCATCATGCATTAGATGGGTTTGCCTTTTATACTTACAGCCAGGTTTTGTTATCAGTCGTCCCTAACATGGGATACAGACGCTGTTGGCAGCCGCCCGTTCTGGGTCAGACGCTACCATTGTAGGTTTAATTTTGGAGTTTCCATCTCCTAGGCAGGTTGTCTTCACCACGGCTCAGGAGTTCTGCCTACCCCACACTTACCAGGTACTACCCTCCAGGCCAGAGGGACCTGGGGCTGCATGTGCAGGGGCTTCATTCCCTGAGTGAAGCTATCTACACCTGCTACCCTTTTATTATTATTATTTTAATTGGAGCCAAATTAATACACTACAGCACGGTTGTCAAACCTGAAGCATTATATGCTTCGGAGACTTTGACTATGAACAGGCGGGGACTAGTCGACCAGTTGGTCAAAAGAGAACGCAGGGTATTGAGAAAAATTTTAGGCAACAGATGGGTTGACGGGCACATACGTTTGAAGTCGAACGAAGAGTTATATAGAAAGATAGAACCAGTCACGTCAACAATAAAAAGGAAAAGGTTGTTGTTCTATGGACACATTTTCATAATGTCCAACGATCGTCTAACAAAGAAAATTTGGAATTTCGTGAAACCAAAGAAGAAAAAATTGGCATGGTTTGAAGAATGTAACAAAGACCTTCTAGAAATTGGTATTCCGGACTGCAAAATTATGAACAGGTGTGAATTCAGACACCTAATCAAAAATTACCAGGGATTTAAGGTAGGGGCAGAACCCAAAATACGGAGGGGACCTCTTTCAGAAGATCGGAAGAAGGCGCTGAGTGATGGGCTCAAGAGATACTGGCAGGACATCAAAGCTGGCAGACGATCTAGAACGAAACATTGATTTTGATTGTTACTCCGTAGTCCGTAGTGGCTCAATTCGAATGTAAAATAATATTATAACACCGTTTATCATACTACTCATTTTTTTAGAAATATATAAATAATATGCACATACACGGTGTTAAATGATCCCTATGACCAAACCTCCCAAATGAAATAAGCTAATTTACAGCCAGCACAAGGACGCATGAGACGAATTTTATGATGACTGAGTTATCAGTGTCTTAGTAGGTTTTACAGTTTTCTCGTGACCCAAACCTGAAACTCTTACAACAACATAAACTCACTTTTTAAGCAAATGATTAAGGCACTCAAGATAGTGTTTATGCTCATAATGACTGACAAGGTGGATAACTTGAGTGGTTATATATTGTCGTGAACACAAGCTAGTGTTGTTCAGTTCACACCTGTCCACTTTAAACTATAAGATGTGGTCATACGCTCGTCCTGTAGGCATCGTCATCGTCACTCTTACGCTTGAGGAAACCGATACTCGCGAAATTACTTTCGGTACGGTAAGAAAAGTGTTCATCTTTCGTTATACTTCATGATCATTATAATTGTTGCTTAAGGGGAGTTGTATCAAGGTTTTTGGCCCTTAATAGTTTGGGTGATAGTGAAAAATGATTATGAAACGAATAGCTACAATTAAGGTTACTACTGACTTACAACTAACTCAATATTGCAAAATAATTCCAATCACTGCAATATGTGCAATAACCTGAATTGTGATCAAGATATTGTACCCTTTTAGGTCTTCTAGGATGCACACTCTATCTCGGTTGGTGGTCTGTTCAGTGGATCTAATTTTACATACATCCCATTACTATTATTATTATTATTATTACTATTATTATAACACCGGTTATCATACTACTCAATAATATTATTAATCTAATATATAAAAGTGAAAGTCTGTATGTATGTATGTATGTATGTATGTATGTTGGTTCCGTATACAAATCTACACCGTTCCACCAATCTCAATCATATTTTGCATACACATAGTTTAGGACCCAGAAGGAACCGCTGGCTACATGAATTTTCGATAGTCTTTCTCATTCTTCTGATTTCGGCCCTTTTTCACTCAAAAACAGGCTAATCAAATCATAAAATATACTCATGAAGGAATGGCAAGGCAGATAGTTTCCATGGCAACATAGCTCAAGTCGAGACACGGCCGTCTGGATGCCAATTGCGCTCTGCACTACCGGTATAGAAAATGAGGATCTTTACTTGAAATCCCGTTAGTTACTCAACTGCTCACACAGCACTGTCAACCGAGTATAGCATAACACAGACTTGACACTATCTACTAGATATTTGTCAAATACCACTCACTCACTCACTCACTCACTCACACATTCATCACGAAATCTCAGAACCCACCCAACGGATTGGAATGAAATTTGGTATGCAGCTTACTCAAGGGCCGCAAACGCCCACTAAGAAAGGATTTTTGGATATTCAGGTTCTAAAGGGGTGTTAAGGGGGTAGACCTGCATTTCATCGAATAGCAATATCTCCCGATTGGTTTCACTGGGGGATGTGATACTCGGCATATAAACTCATCATTAAAAATAAGAAGACATGTGTCTGAGGGTTTTTCGATGTGGTGTATATTATGAGGTGAAAGGGGTGAAAAGTGGGGGTTGAAAGATTCCTAACGGAGCCTGTATCTCATAAACGACATAGGCGAGGAGTTTGAAACTCAGCGGGAAAAATCAGCATAAAAAATAAGTAAATAGGTGTTTGACCGTTTTTTTTTTCATAAATCCAATTTAAGGGGCCTATGGCGAGGGGTGAAATTCTGTGTAAAAGAAAAACAGGAAAGAAAGTGTCCTAACCGATTGACTCACTCGCTCTTCAAACTCGGGGGGAAAAACTGCTTAAAAATAAGTATAACTTATATGTGTTCGACAGTTTTTTTGATAAACCTAATTAAGGGGTTCATCGGGAGGGGTGAAATTCTGAAGAAAAAAATTGAAAAAAAATGTCCTGACTCACTCACCCACTCATCATCGCCCAGCCAAAAATATTGAAGTTGGAAACATGTCATTTTCGGGATATGTTCGTTGTATGTCAAAACCATACACTAAGGGAGGATTTTTGAATATTCAGGCTCTAAAGGGGTCTTAAGGGGGTTAAACCTGCATTTTATTGAATAACAATATCTCACGAGTGGTTTCATTTGTGGATGTGATACTCGGCATATAAACTAATCATTAAAAATAAGCAGACATGTGTCTAAGGGTTTTTCGATGTGGTGTATTATTATGAGGTGAAAGGGGTGAAAATTGGGGGTTGAAGGATTCCTAACGAAGCGTGTAGGCCTATCTCCTAAACGACATAGGCGAGAAATTTGAAACTCGGCGAAAAAAAATCAGCATAAAAAATAAGTAAGTCGGTGTTCCACCGTTTTTTCATAAATTAATTTAAGGAGCCAATGGGGTGGGGTGAAATTCTAGGGAGAAAAAGGAGAGAAAGTGTCCTAACTGACTGACTAACTCACTCAATCATCAAACTCAGGGGAAAAAGACAGCTTAAAAAATAAGTTAATAGGTGTTCAAGCGTTTTTTCATCAATCCAATTTAAGGGGCCCATGGGGAGGGGTGATATTCTGGTAAAAATAATTGAAAGAAAATGTCCTGTCTGACTCACTCACTCGTCACGCCCAGCGAAAACTATTAAAGTTAGAAACATGAAATTTTGGGAATATGTTCGCTGTATATCGAAAACGTCAACTAATGAATGATTTTTGTTTTTCGGGTTTTAAAGAGGTGTTAAGGGGGTAAACGTGCATTTCATTGAATAACGATATCTCATGAGTTGTTTCTTTGGGGATGTGATATTCGGTATATAAGCTAATCATTAAAAGAATCAGACATATGTCTAAGGATTTATCGATGAGGAGTATATTACGAGGTGAAAGGGGTGAAAATTGGGGATTGAGGGATTCTTAACGGAGCGTGTATCTCTTAAACGACATAGGCGAGAAGTTTGAAATTCGGCGGGAAAAAACAGCTTAAAATATAAGTAAATAGGTGTTCGACCGTTTTTTCATAAAACCAATTTAAGGGGCCCTTGGAGAGAGGTGAAATTCTGGGGGGAAAACAGGAAAGAAAGTGTCCTAACTCACTCACTCATCAAACTCAGGGGGGAAGAACAGCTCAAAATAAGTAAATAGGTGTTCGACCGTTTTTTTTTTCATAAATCCAATTTAAGGGGTTCATGAGAGGGGTGAAATTCTGAAAAATAATTGAAAGAAAATGTCCTGACTTACTCACTCATCATCCCCCAGCCAAAATTATTGAAGTTAGAAACATGACATTAAGGGGCTATGTTCGTTGTATGTTGAAAACGTCCACTAAGGAAGGAATTTTGGATATTCAGGTTCTAAAGGGGTGTTAAGGGGGTAGACTTGCATTTAATTGAATAACAATATCTCCCGAATGATTTCCTTTGGGATGGGATACTAGGCATATAAACTCATCATTAAGAATAAGAAGACACATGTCTGAGGGTTTTTCGATGTGGTGTATATTATGAGGTGTATGTGTGAAAAGTGAGTGTTGAAGGATTCTTAACGGAGCAAGTATCTCTTAAAAGACAGAGGCAAAAAGTAAGAATCTCAGGGAGAAAAATCAGATTGAAAAAGTAGTAGATAGGTGTTCGATCGTTTTTTCATAATCCAATTTAAGGGGCTCATGGAGAGGGATGAAATTCTGGGGAAAGAAGTCCACTAAGGAAGGATTTTTGGATATTCACTCATCATCCCCCAGCAAACCTATTGCAGTTAGAAACTTGAAATTTTGGGGATATGTTCGTTGTTTGTCGAAAAAGTCCACTAAGGATGGATTTTTGGATATTCATGTTCTGAAGGGGTGTTAAGGGGGTTAAACTTGCATTTAATTGAATAACAATATCTCACGAGTTGTTTCATTTGGGGATGTGATATTCGGCATACAAACCAATCATTTAAAATAAGCAGACATGTGTCTAAGGGTTTATCGATATGGTGTATATTATGAGGTGAAAGGGGAGAAAATTGGGGGTTGAAGGATTCTTAACGGAGCGTGTACTGTATATCTTATTCAACATAGGCGATAAGTTTGAAATTCAGCGGAAAAAGCAGCTTAAAAATAAGTAAATAGGTGTTCGACCATTTCTTCATAAATCCAATTTAAGGGGCCCATGGGGAGGAGTGAAATTCGGGGGGGGGGGGGGAACAGGAAAGAAGGTGTCCTAACTGATTGACTTACTTACTCACTTATCAAACTCAGGGGGAAAACAGCTTTAAATAAGTAAATAGGTGTTCGACAGTTTTTTTTTCATAAATCCAATTTAAGGGGTTCTTGGGGAGGGGTGAAATTCTCAAATATTAATGAAAGAAAATGTCCTGACTGACTCACTCACTCATCATCGCCCAGCAAAAATTATTGAAGTTAGAAACATGAAATTTTGGGGATAAGTTCGTGGTATGTCGAAAACGTCCACTAAGGAAAGAGTTTTGGATATTCAGGTTCTAATGAGGTGTTAAGGGGGTAAACGTGCATTTCATTGAATAACAATATCTCACGAGTGGTTTCATTTGGGGATGTGATACTTGGCATATATACTAATCATTTAAAATAAGCTGACACATGTCTAATGGTTTTTCGATGTGGTGTATATTATGAGGTGAAAGGGATGAAAAGTGGGGGTTGAAAGATTCCGAACGGAGCGCGTATCTCTTAAACGACATAGACGAGGAGTTTGATTTTCTCCGAGTTCCAATCACCTTAAAAATTAATAAATGAATAAATAATTAAAATAAGTAGATGTTCGACCGTTTTGTTTTCATAAATCCAATTTAAGGGGCATATGGGGAGGGGTGAAATTCTGGAATAAAAACGTCCACTAAGGAAGGATTTTTGGATGTTCACTCTCATCGACCAATCAAAACTATTGAAGTTAGAAGAAGGGGATATGTTTGTTGTGTGTCGAAAATGTCTACTAAGGAGGGATTTTTGGATATTCAGGTTCTAAAGGGGTATTAACGGGGTTAAACCTGCATGTCATTGAATAACAATATGACACGACTATGACGCGAGCGAAGCGAGGCTAAAAATGAGATGGTGTGTGTCTGTGTATTACTCAATCACGCAAGAACCACTGGTCCGACTTACATGAATTTTACATGAAAGTAGCTGATTTAACTTGTTAACATATAGGCTACTTTTGATTTCAATACTTTGCACTATGGCGACCATTTTAGTGACGTCACTACACCCTTTGGTTCCAAACTTTCATATTTCCATTTCAAATAAAAAGTGAACGCTAAGAAATAGCAAACTTTTGATGGCATATACGAGGTTTAAAATTACATTTTCTATCCGAAAGGTATCTCCAACGGTTAGCGAGTAAAACCTAAATTTGTGCTATAAAACACGGTCAACGCCGAACGGTGTAGTTGGACAAAATGTTCCATCCTTAATCTCCCTCTGCGCAGCACCTCGCCTATCCCCTGTTTTAACTGTCACTTTCACATTTTAATTTATTTATGACGCGTAGCGAAGCACGGGTACTTCAGCTAGTAATAATATAATTATTTGGTTATCATTGATACGATGTCATTCACACTTAAATGAAGTACTGTGAAAATAATTGATGTACTGAATCAGGAAGACTCGACAAAGGAAGGATACTGGTGGTAACTAGCGGAAGTCCCATAAGTATTATCGTTGATGTTGATGTCAACAGCTATAAACATGTGGTTAATTATCCAGATTTCCACTGCCACAACTTACCGGAAGTGCTATCACAAGCATGTAGATTGAGTGCGACTGTTCTATCATAGCGGCAGGCAGAAATCAGAATCAACATGAAGTGCACACAGTTGGCTGCTCTGTTCTTGATCGTTGTGATAACAGGTAACATATATTTATTTTACTACGCATGAAGTCGGTCTTTCTTTCTTTCTTTCTTTCTTTCTTTATTCGTGTCAGAAGTATCATCTTTACATACTAGTACATTATTCAACGAGCCTATAATGGCAATAATTAAGACACGAGTATATAATTTCCATACGAGTGTCTTAATTACCATTATAGACGAGTTGCATACGACTCTTTATGTTTGACGATAATTATAAATTTATTATATGTTTTAACATACATATTCATAAATATCTGTGGGATTCAGTTACTTCAGTTAGTGAACAGGGCGCACTGGCTTTGCTGACTGAACAGAGCGCATGCGTGGGTCAAATCACTTCGAAAGCAGAGACCATTTACTTTGCTTGGCAATGCTATTGTTTACAGCCTGCATGATGACTAGTGCCGTCCAGCTCTAGCATTCACTAATATTGTCACCGAAGTCGTTTGAAAGCAATGCGCTGTGTAGAAATTGGAGTTGGGGATAATAAGGTACAGTGCTATTTCTTGTCTCATATTCGCCAGTTTATTTACGCGAACATATGGGACGGAGGGATGCTGTATTGCTAACTTCTGGACGTAGATTCATAAATTTCTTTCATATGTCTTAGTATTTTCTTGTTACCGAAAAGGTTCGTGCTGATTTTGTCTTTGTGTTTGGGATTGTAACTACAATGGTTGATCCGATATCCAATTTGAACTTTCAAATCATGCAATTCATGTCCGACATGTTGGATTTTGAGCGCATGCGCGGAGGTATCCTTACCTAATTGGTCAATGAATGAGCTCTGATTGGCTGGAGAAACTGTTTATAATGACAAACAGTACTATAATGACCATCATTATGATACAGTTTTCTGACGTAAAATATTTACATTTCGACATCGTCGAAAATAAAATATTTAAAAAAGAATATGATGAATACAGGATATCTACATTTCGACCATACATATATACAGGTCTATTATACAAACAAATTACATATTGAGCAACAAATTTGAGGGCTAGATGATTTTTGCCCAATATTGGGTGACGTCAATAGCGCTGGAGGAGGCTGCAATCAAATCTTTCATAGTGCACTTTGAAGAACATAAGTCACACTGGCATAAATGTTGGATTGTCTGCAGCTCTCCACAGTCATAGAGTGATGAGTCGCTTGAGAAACCCCACTTCCGCACATTTACTTTTTCTGCCGACTCCTGTACGGAGTCTGTTAAGGACTTACCAATTTGTCCACTTCTCCTGGTGTCCACATGGAAGACTTTCCTTCGGCTACATCCAGTTAAAAGGTGGTTAGTTCTTTCTTTCCACATATTGATCCTAGCATTCTATGCTTTCCCATGAAGTTTAACTGATGTGCGGAGAAAACACTTTCTGGATTTTAGCCTCCGTGTGGCAGGATGATATCCATAGAGGGGATGTGCTTCTGAAGTAGATGATTGGAGCCTCTCTTTGTTAGCTGCTACCTCCCTACGAATCTCACCAGGAGCAATACCAGCTGGAAGTATGAAGTAGGTATGAATAAGAAGGTTAATGTGGGCACATTTTAACTCACGTTTTTCCAACAGAATTTCTCTTAGGGTTGCTAAACTGTCCAGCTGCCTTATACGACAGAGATAACTACTGTATATTGTGTTGGAGAATCGTAACGAGTTTCTCTGGTATCACCAATCAGGGCAAGCCAATCGTCCAGGCAAGACAAAGCAAGGCATGCAAGTACTGTAATGGGGAAACACGGAGTCAAGTCGATATTTACTGTTTTTCAGTCAGTCAACACGATTGTACTCAGTTGCAATGGTTCGTTCGCTAATCCTGAGAAAAAAATACATGAAATTAATAAATATACTTGGATGACCTGTTTAGATCGTCAAGCGATCATCATCAGATCCATTACACTTAGGCTATTATTATATATGAATTGCAGCCAATGGCCATAGCAGAGTATTTTAATTGAACACCCGAGGGCTCCCAGAAAGTTCAACGAAGTAGTTCCAACTTTGGCTACCTGATGCCACTGTCACTGACACATAGCGGCGAACGTTGGAACTTGATAGAGAGATTCTAATCAGCCAAATAGGCTACAACCTAAAAGTTGGGCTACATACTTCTAATTTTAGTGGTAGGTTATTTTACATGCCATAAATTATGACATGGCCCCGCAGGCTTTACTTCCCCTCCGAAGGAAGGCATACTGAAAGATTTTAACGCTCTTAAAAATTAATCCCGCGATCTTGGACATAGCAGATAAGCTTGCTACCGACTACGTCACGGAAGCCGCTTAGGCTATTAAACCAATGTCTAAAATTATGTGTGATCTATATATATAAAAATCAATGTTACGTGATAGTTTGTATGTGGGTGTGTATGTCTCCTATGCGTTCATATACTATTCATCCGATTGTGATGAAACTTGGCTGAGATGTTGAGTGCACTCCAAGGAAGGTTTCTGACTTAGTAAATCCATTTTACAATAGGTAGCGCACGCATAGATTCAACAAATGAGTGACGATGCGCGAAGCGTTTCAAACAAGTCCCGTATGTGTTCATATACCATTCGTCCGATAGCAATGAAACTTGGGTGAGATGTTGTATACACTTACGTGAAGGTTTCAAAATTAGTGAATACATTTCACAGTAGATAGCGCACGAGTAGATTCAACAAATGAGCGACGACACGCAAAGTGTTCAACAAAGTCCCGTATGCATTCATATACCATTCGTCCGATAGCTATGAAACTTGCGTAAAATGTTGTGTACACTTCAGGGAAATTTTCTGGCTTAGTAAATCCACTTTACAATAGGCAGCGCACGAGTAGATTCAACAAATGAGCTACGACGCGCGAAGCATTTCAACAAAGTCACGTATGCGTCCATATACCATTTGTCCGATAGCAATGAAACTAGGCTGAGATGTGTGCACTCCAGGGAAGGTTTCTGGCTTAGTAAATCCCTTTAAAAATAGGAAGAGCATGAGCAGAATCAACAAATGAGCGACGACGCGCGAAGCGTTTCAACAAAGTCCCATATAAGGTCATATACCATTCATCCGATAGCGATGAAACTTGGGTGAGATGTTGTGTACACTCCAGGGAAGGTTTCTGGCTTAGTACATACATTTTACAATAGGTAGCGCAGCAGTAGATTCAACAAATGAGCGATGACACGCGAAGCGTTTCAACAAAGTCCCGTATAAGATCATATACTATTCGTCTGACAGTGATAAATGTTTGGTGAATTGTTGTGTACACTCCAGGAAAGGTTTCTGGCTTAGTAAATCCATTTTACAATACGAAGCGCACGTTTAGATTCAACAAATGAGTGACTACGTGCGAAGCGTTTCGACAACGTCCCGTATACGTTCACATACCATTCATCCGATTGCGATGAAACTTGGGTGAGATGTTGTGTACACTCCAGAGAAGGTTTCTGGCTGTGTACATCCATATTACAATAAGTAGCGCAAGAGTAGAATCAACAAATGAGCGACGACACGCGAAGCGTTTCAACCATGTCCCGTATGCATTCATATACCATTCGTCCGATAGCTATGAAACTTGGGTGAGATGTTGTGTACACTTCATGGAAGGTTTCTGGCTTAGTAAATCCACTATACAATAGGCAGCGCAGAAGTAGATTCAACAAATGAGGGACGACGCGCGAAGCGTTTCAACAAAGTCCCGTATAAGGTCATATACCATTCTGCCGTTAGCGGTGAAACTTGGGTGAAATATGGTGGACACTCCAAGGAAGGTTTCTGGCTTAGTAAATACATTTCACAGTAGGTAGCACACGAGTAGATTCGACAAATGAACGACGACACGCGGAGCGTTTCAATACAGTCCTCTATGTCTTCATATCCCATTAGTCCGATAGCGATGAAACTTGGGTGAGATGTTGTGGACACTTACGTGACGGTTTCTAACTTAGTAAATACATTTTACAGTAGGTAGCGCACGAGTAGATTCAAAAAAATGAGTGACGGGGCACGAATCGTTTAAACAAAATCCGGTATGCGTTCATATACTATTCATCCGATTGCGATGAATCATTGATCAGTAATTGTGTACACGCCAGGGAAGGGGTTTCGACATAGTAAATCCATTTCACAATAAGTAGCGCAAGAGTAGATGCACAAATAGGTGACGACGCGCGAAGCGTTTCAACAAAATCCCCTATTGGGTTCATATAACCTTCGTCGATTGCGATGAAACCTTGATGAGTTATTGTGTACACGCCAGGGAAGGGCTTCGACTTAGTAATACATTTCTCAATAGGTAGCGCACGAGTAGATTCAACAGATGAGTGACAGCGCACGAATCGTTTAAACAAAACCCCGTATACGTGCATATACTGTACCATTCATCCGATTGCGATGAAACATTGATGAGTTATTGTGTACACGCCAGGGAATGGTTTCGACTTAGTAAATCCATTTCACAATTGGTAGCGCACGAGTATATGCAACAAATGGGTGACGACGCGCGAAGCGTTTCAACAAAATTCCCTATGCGTTCATATAACCTTCTTCGATTGTGATGAAACCTTGATGAATTATTGTGTACACGCCAGGGTAGGGTTTCGACTTAGTAAATCCATTTCTCAACAGGTAGCCTACGAGTAGAATCAACAAATGAGTGACAGCGCACGAATCGTTCAAACAAAATCCCGTATACGTTCATATACCATTCATCCGGTTGCGATGAAACTTTTGAAAGTTGTTGTGCACGCTCCCACGATTGATTCTAAATTAGAAAATCCATTTTACGATAGCATAGGGGCAGTTAACGGAAATTGAAAAACATGTTGTGTATCCAAAAGCACTTCAAGAAACAAAATTTCAACGCCAACACTTTCTTTGATTGGCATTGCAACGCATGCCGGGTACAGCTTGTAGTATATAAAATATTATAGCCTACACTTATTTAGTTCCAGTAGTAGCCTAGTTAAACTAGCACAATTAATCAATATTTGTTACTTATAGCTAGAGCCCTTCGGGGATAAGAAAAACGTTAACTGCATCCGCCCCGCATCCGCACGACTGTTATCCGCATCCGCCCCACATCCGCACGACTGTTATCCGCATCCACCCCGTATCCACACGACTGTTTTCAGCATTTGCACGCTGTTATTTGAATCTACTGTCATTATAATAATATGTTTAATTAGATAAAGCATAAATTACTAAAACAACATATTTAGATATTTGAGGAAACAATAATTGATCCCTTAGTCTTTGTATGTCATGTGCTATGTTTAAAATTAATGTTATACAGACAGAATTGCAACCCATTCCTGTTCGAGGTGTCAATTATGCTTAGTGACATAATTAGAATGAGATTAGTTTAAATCAACATCTTATATTCGTCACAAAAAAAAAAGGAAAAATATGATATGTCATATACAACCGGGTCTTAGTAAAGATATTCAACAAGCTCGGATTGTAATCTAAAAACAATCCGCAAATTTACTCCACATTATCCGCAACTTATCCGCTATCCGCACAGCCATACGAAATGTATCCGCATGGTGAAACATTTTGCGGATATCCGCGTCAGTGCAGGGCTTTGCTTATAGCCTATGTGATACAGTGGAACGTGGCTAATTCGAACTTCTATAATTCGATATTTTCTTTAATTCGAATTTTTCTCTTAGTTCCTAGCATTTTATATACAATCAATGCTAAACAATCGTGGTTAATTCGAATTTTATTTTGGATAATTCGAAGTTTTTAGTGTAAAAAGCCGATCGGAAGCCTAACAGTTGGGTCAGTTCCCGAAAAAAACTGCTCCGAGTGCAGCCCAAGCAACAAATCACATCATGGAAATTAGGTGTTTTTTTAAAGTAGAATGACGTAAATGATTCTGTTTTCCGTTCCATAAATATGTTAGATTCTTTTGTGATCGCCGAGAGACTTAATTGTAGGAAACAGGTAAAAATCTCAAACTTTTTTGAAAAACAGTAGATTTCTCTGAAACTTAACTAGATAGGTGGACTACTACTGTCGTTAAATAGGTGAATAGGCTAGTATATTTTGGTTTTATTTTTCATTTGAAACTTTTGAGGTTATTAAGTACACTTGTCTGTTAATCTGCGTTGCTGAAAGTAAAATCATTAAGTGAACGTAATACAATATATTTTCTCTACCCTTTTCAAAGAACTTTATTAATTCGAATCTTTGGATAATTCGAATTTTTTTACAGGTCCCTTGATGTTCGAATTATCCAAGTTCCACTGTATTTTGATAAGATACAGAAAGTGGTGATTGACCTCCAAATTTGCTTGCTTAATGTAAATATGTGGTTGTTGTTAAATCAGTTCAGATTGGATTGTTTACTTAGCTGCTGGAGTTGCACGCGGTCAGAATGCGAGCAGTTGACCTTGTCACTGTCTGCACTAACTAGTTGCGTTAATTTAACTACTACTGCAACTAAATATTTGTACATATTGTAAATACTATCACTCATACGTTTAGACATAGATTTAATAGCCTGAGTGTAATGGATCTGATGATGATCGCTTGACAAACGAAACTGGTCGTACAAGTGTATTTATTAATCTCATGTAATTTTTCAGAAATACGGAACCACCCGTTACAATGGGGTACAATCGTGTTGGCTGACTAGACACGAAATTTTTATTACCAAGACAAAACTGAACACGTAGTTCTGCGAAGAACTAAATAGCATATTTTCATAAATCCTACTTATGTTGCCTCTACCAACATACAACATTTCCGTTTGATTGCTGTAATAGATTCGTAGATATTGAGAACCGTCTAAATAATTCCGATGGTCGCCATGTTGGATTTTAGCCTATTTTCATTTTATGAAAAAAAAAATAGGCTTATTAGATCACCTTATGTCCGTGTGTGTGTGCGTGTGAGTGTGTGTCCCCTAATAACTTCTAAACGGCTGGAGCGATTACAATGAAACTCGGTAAGATCAAAACACTATTCTGGCCGACCCCGACTGTGCCCTTCAAATTTTATTGTGTCTCACCAAACCAACATGGCGGCTGTGCGAAATATTTCACCAGCATTCAGTATCTCCGAAACTATTACCGATATCGCTCTGAAATTGTGTACGGTGATAAAGGGTACTACTAGAAAATCACCTATGAGACTTTTAAAAATCTGGTGATAACAAAACCAACATGGCGGCCAAGCGAAATTGAGACATTTAAGTAGACTTTTCTCGCGATTTAACTATCCAAACGTAATGAAACTTGGTACACCAAATGTTCATAGACATTGTAATGCACTGGAGTCTAATTTAGTTCAAATGTTTACATAACCTCAAATTGGCGGCTGTGCGAAATATTTCACTGACATTCTATATCTCCGAAACTATTACAGATATCACCCTGAAATTTTGTAGGATGATAAAGGGTACTGATGAAAGTATATCTATGTAACTTTCATAAACCTGTAAAGTACAAAACGAACATGGCGGCCAAGCGAATTTGAAACATTTTAATATACTTTTCTCGTGATTTAACTCTCTGAGCGCAGTGAAATGAGGTACAGTAAATGATTTTACACATTGTAATGCACTGGCATCTAATTTAGTTCAACTGTTTACATAACCTCAAGATGGCGGCTGTGCGAAATTTTAAAATTAAGTTTTTATTTCTTGTGTCGTAATCATGCGATCATAGTGAAAGTTTGAATAATGAACCTAGGCAATAATTGTCCTTGAATGGTACATAACTCTACGGCCTATACATATAAGAATCCAAAATGGCGAACATCCGAAATATTTAGACGATTCTCAATATCTATGAATCTGTTAGAGAAATCAAACTGATTTTTTAAAATGTTCATAGAGGCTATGAACATATGTTCACCTATAGGACTTTCAGTAACCTGGTGAGCACAAATCCAACATGGCGGCGATGCGATGTATAAATATTTAAATGGACCTTTCTCGCGAATTAACTATCTCAGTGCAGTGAAACGTTGCAGGTTAAATGCTAATACAAAAGTTAATCCGCTGGCATTTAATTTAGTTCAATTGTTTACATAACCTCAAGATGGTGGCTGTGCGAAATTTTAAAATCTCGTTTTTACTTCATGTGTTCTAATGCGATTAAAGTTTGAATACCACACGTACACAATAATCTTAATTTAATAGTAAAAAATTAAAATCCAACCTGGCGACCATCTGAAATATTTTGACGGTTCTCAATATCTACGAATCTATCACAGCCTTCAAACTGAAATTTTGTATGTTGATAGAGGCAATTAACATGAGTAGGATATATGAAAATAGGCTGTATAGTTCTTCACGGAACTACTTGTTATATAAGTAGGCCTTAGAGGTATGTAGTCTACTATTACATGAATATTATTGTGAAGGTGTATTATACAAACATCAATCTCATGATTAGAACACAAGAAATAACAAGTAGTTCCGTTAAGAACTATACAACCTATTTTCATATATCCTACTTATGCTACTGCCTCTACCAACATACAAAATTTCAGTTTGATTGCTGTAATAGATCCGTAGATATTGAGAACCGTCTAATATTTCGGATGGTCGCCATGTTGGATATCTATATATGTACAGTAGGTCTTAGAGTTATGTACTATTACATGAAGATTATTGTGTACGTGTAGTATTCAAACATCAATCGCATGATTAGGGCACAAGAAGTAAAAAAGAGATTTTAAAATTTCGTACAGCTGCCATCTTGTGTTTATGGAAACAATTGAAATAAATTAGATGGCAGTGGATTACTTTTGTATAAGGATATACTGTACCAAGTTTCACTGCATTCGGATGGTTAAGTTGCGAGAAACATCCATGTGAATATTTATAATTCGCGTCACCGCCATGTTGGATTTGTGGTCACCAGGTTATTGAAAGTCCTATAGGTGAACTTATGTTCATAGCCCCTATGAACATAAAAAACATTCAGTTTGATTGCTGTAATAGATTCGTAGATATTGAGATCCATCTTAATATTTCGGATGGTCGCCATGTTGGATTGTTATATGTATAGGCCATAGAGTCATGTACCATTAAAGGAAAATTATTGCGTAGGCTCATTATTTAAACTTTCACTTCGATCACATGATTACGACACAAGAAATACAAACTTAATTTTAAAATTCGCACAGCCGCCATCTTGAAGTTATATAAACAATTGTACTAAATTAGATACCATTGCATTACAATGTGTATAAACATTTGCTGTACCAAGTTTCACTGTTTTGGGTGATTAAATCGCGAGAAATGACTATTTTAAACTTGCAAATTCGCTTGGCCGCCATGTTCATTTTGCAGTTAACCGGTTTTTGAAAGTCTCCTAGATGAACTTCGAGCAGTAAACTTTATCTCCGTACAATATTTCAGGGTGATACCGGTAATAGTTTCAGAGATATAGAATGCCGGTGAAATATTTTGCACAGCTGCCATCTTGGGGTTATATAAACAATTGAACGAAGTTAGATGTCGGTGCATTACAATGTGTATAAACATATACTGTACCAAGTTTCATTGCGTTTGGTTGGTAAAATCGCGAGTAACGTCTATTTAAATGTCGCAAATTCGCTTGGCCGCCATGTTGGATTTGTAGTTACCAGTTTTTAAAAAGTAACATAGGTGAACTTCTAGTAGTTCCCTTTATTACTGTACAAAATTCTAGGGTGATACCGGTAATAGTTCCGGAGATATAGAATGATGGTAAAATATTCCGCACAGCCGCCATGTTGGATTGGTGAGACGTAACAAAATTTGAAGGGCACGGTCGAGGTCATCCGGAATAGTGCTAAGAACTTACCGAGTTTCATTGAAATCGCTCATGCCGTTTAGATTTTATTAGGGGGGAACACACACACACCACACACACACACACACGCACACACACACGGACAAAAGGTGATCTCATAAGCCTATTTTTTTCAAAATTGAAAATAGGCTAAAAAAGAGGTTTTAAAATTTTGCACAGCCACCATCTTGAGGTTATGTAAACAATTGAACTAAATTAGATGTCAGTGCATTACAATGTGTATAAACATTGTCTATACCATGTTTCACTGCGTATGGATGTTTAATTCGTGAGAAAAATGTATTTAAATGATTCAAATTCGTTTGGCCACCATGTTCGTTCTGAAATTAACAGATTTTTGAAAGTTACATAGGTGAACTTTTAATAGTGATCTTTATCACCGTACAAAATTTCAGGGTGATATCAGTAACCGTTTCGGAGATATAGAATGTCACGGAAATAATTCGCAAAGCTGACATGTTGGATTGGTGAGACGTAATAAAATTTGAAGGGCATGATTAAAAGCTATGACCTTACCGAGTTTCATTGACATCACTCCAGACGTTTAGATGTTACGAAGTACGTCCCGAAAGTAAGTTCCGTTTGGTAATAATATTGAAATGTGTACAGATACAGAAAATTATTTATTGCACAAAATTCTACAACCCTTAAACTACTTTTCCACATACTTGCCGAAATGTTGCAGGCATTTGTCGTAGCGTGGCACGGGTTTTTGTATACCTTCTTCATAGACGTGTGCCGCCGGTGTCTTCAACTAGTTGTACGTTCCGCTGCAGCGCAGTTCCGCATATGCGCGGTAGACGCTCCGTATCAAGGAGAAAAAACGTGCACCATTTGGAGAGCGCTGTCAGCCACGTACGCAATGTTGTGCATGTTTATTCGTACAATGTCGGTGTTGATTGAAAATCCCACCGCTTGTTAAATCGGATCTGTGATTCGTTTTCTGAATGCTAGGAAAGTGAAACCAATTGAAATTTATCGGCAAATTTGCGAAGTGTATGGACAAAATGCGATGAGTGATTCAATGGTGAGAAGATGGGTCCGACAGTTCAATGAAGGACGTAGTGAAGTGCACGATGAAGAACGAAGTGGGCGTCCATCTTTGGTTACAGAAGAACTGGTTCACGGGATTGATGAAAAGATCCGGGAAAACCGCAGGTTTACAATTAGTGCTCTCGCTATGGAATTTCCCCAAATCTCACGATCACTAATTCATGAAATTGTTACCGAAAAACTGAACTTTTGTAAACTTTGCCGAAGTTGGGTACCAAAGATTCTTACGGAGCAACACAAAACAAAACGGATGGGTAGTGCACTTCAGTTTTTGACCCGTTACAATGAAGGCGGCGAAGAATTTCTGACACAGATAGTCACAGGAGATGAAACTTGGGTTTCTTACGACACCCCTGAAAGTAAGCGGCAATCAATGGAATGGAGGCACACTTCATCCCCAGCAAAGGTTAAGCCGAAACAAATCTTGACACCTCGGAAAATGATGTGCACAGTGTTCTGGGACTGGAAAGGCATTTTACTCATTGATTTCTTACCGCGTGGCCAAACAATCAACGCAGATGCTTACTGCGAGACACTTAGGAAATTGCGCCGCGTAATACAGAATAAGCGCCGAGGGTTGCTGTCAAAAGGTGTTGTTTTTCTTCACGACAACGCACGATCACACACTGCAAATGTGACGAAAAAACTCCTACAAGGATTTGGCTGGGACGTGTTTGACCACCCTCCGTACAGCCCTGACCTCGCTCCTAGCGACTTTCATCTGTTCACACATCTCAAGTCTTTCCTTGGCGGTCAACACTTCAACAATGACGACGAGCTGAAAGAAGATGTTTCCAACTGATTGAAGGCACAGGCGGCATACTTCTATGAAGAAGGTATCCAAAAACTTGTGCCACGCTATGACAAATGCCTGCAAAAGTTCGGCAGTTATGTGGAAAAGTAGTTTAAGAGGTGTAGAATGTTCTGCAATAAATAATTGTTTTGTATCTGTACACAATTTAATTTTATTACCAAACGGAACTTACTTTCTGGACGTGCCTCGTATTAGGAGAACACCAACACACACACACACACATGTATAAATGAAGATAGTCTAAATAAGACTTCGAACACCATAACGGAGTCAGTGGACCGCCTGACTCCCGAGACACACTGGTACTGAGTTTTCAAATTTCTATATTTTCTTTCGAAATTCGCACAGGATAGGTGAGTACAATTACACACACTGCTACAGTAATATTGATAACGCTGGTTATCAGTCTTATTCAATAAGAAAACACACAAAAGGCTGATGACCTATAAGTTCCAAACTCTTAAGAGCCAAAAAATTTCTACAGTAATGCTCATTAAAGTTTAGACTATATTATAATAGGCATTTAAGAATTAGGTATTCATGTGATCGTTGTCTTCCGTAGGTGTAATGGCTGAAAATGCATGCGATCTACCTTCTGACACCGGACCATGTATGGCCTATATGCCTTCCTTCTATTTTGACAAGAATATTGGTGGTTGCCAGAAATTCATCTATGGAGGTTGCCAAGGGAATGCAAACAGGTAAGGTTTAATAATTGAAATATAACTAGAGGAGATTTCGCATGTTCATAATAGAATATAACTAGAGGAGATTTCGCATGTTCATAAACTACACTTTCCCCAATAGGTTTATAATGAGTGACTTAAAGGTTGTTATGTTTTTATTTCAACCAAATGATTATAGAACACTATTTACATTTCAGTTAGAATTCCAAGATGTACGTTCCCTAACTTAAGAAAGCAATCACTGAAAATTGGATCATCATAACACTCGCCGGTTATTCGATATTTATGAAATTATACGATTTGAGTACTCATTACATTGATTTACTGTTTCTGAAAATCCATGCCAAATGATAAAGGAAAGAACTCAGAATGTTAAAATGACATGAAACAGGCATCACAGCGGCCAAAATCTGAAGTGGACAGCAATTATGGAGCGTATTTTCCTACAACAACAGTATCTGCAAATCTCACATTATTTTGAATTTTTTTTTAAAATAAATTATTTTACTTATGAAATTAGAGGCCAATTCGTCACTGCTAATGTCTATTCTCTTTCATTTGAATGCTCATTTGTCACGATTGGTCGCTTGTGAGCGCCGCAGGAGGGATCTATACTACTGAAATAATATATATAATGATGATGTAATCAAATACAATTATCATTATCATGATTATCATTATATCATTATTATCATCACCGTTATCTCAGATCATTGTCTGGTAAAATACAAAGCAAGTATGCCGAACACATTTAATCAAACATTACATCACCTTAATTTAGATCACTGGCAATGAATTTACGAACTATCCTAGTTGTAGCTTTCAGTTTTAATTTATACAAATTAGTGTCGAGATCAAGCTCTTTTAGCCCCTGCAGAAGATATTTAGGAACCACACGAGTGCTTGAGATGACTATTATTATATAATAATTATAATTTGAACTCTCTTGGACTGCCATTGCTCCTCGATAGACTGAACCAGTTCCAAATATTTGGACACCTTTTGAGCATATTTAGCGTGCAGCTTGTGCATATTTGGAATAGCAATGTCAATATGCGTGACTTCCTGCAATCTTTTTTTGAACATCACTATGTCAGGCCTGTCCTTTCGGTGAGCACAGTCCGATTCCAATACAGTATGATATGTTCAATTTCAGCCAACATACTGGAAAATACTGGCAGTACGGAACCTTGTTCTGTTTTAAAGTTGGAGTTTCGCAACTTGCTCTTAATGCAGGATTTTTGATACAGCATCATGCCTGTCTTTATATTCAGTTCCTGACAGCTGTGGGCATCCAGAGGTGGTATGTTGAATACTTTCAGAGACTTGAACCCATTGCGACATTTATCGTCACTAACTGACGGATCTCTGATCATGAACTTAAGATAGCTTCTAGTAGGGATGACTTTGGTTTCGAATTGCCAACATAAATCCTTCCGTCTCAGGGAAGATCTGGCCCGCAGTCAGCCAAACGTTCGACGCATTCCTGTCGACATGCGATTGGCTTGATCCATGATGGTGTCTTCCATGCAGATGATTGGCTTTCCACATTTCCAATTTCTGCAAGTCATTGGATTGGTGGTTTAAAACAAAGTGTTCACTCAAGATCAAAGGTGTCAGATTATTTGTTTCACAGATGCCTTGTGCAACTCACAACTGCTTTGATTTTCGAGAAAATATTATCTCAGTCCGTTCATGCATTCATTCATGGTAATATGGTAATATACATATGGAAGTCGCCGAATCATAAAATACACAATTACAGGAGTATGTAAATAGAATGATCTTTTGGCGAGTTTTGCGTTTCTTTGAGTTATTTCATTTGTATTTGATGTTCGTTCAATGATTATAACGTCTTAATTTTATTCCCGGTTCGTTGCTGAATCTTACTACTTTCTGTTTTTTAATTTGAATATTCCACTTTTGAATATTGTATATATACACCAAACCCCTCTCACGTGTTGGCGGCATGGTGACACAAACTAAACTGGCAAGTCATGGACACCAAGTGTTAGACCACATTCTTGGTCGTACGTAGTTCACTAAATCTATTACTACGACTGCTAGTGTTGACACATACATGGTCAAATCAAAATCGAAATATCTACTTCCGTTTTGACTGACAAGTCATGCACACCAACAGTTAGACCACATCCGATGTGGCCTAAATCTATCACTACGAGCACTAGTGTCGACCCATTCATGGTTAAATAAAAATCTAAATATCTACTTCCGTTTTGAGAAATTCAAAATCTGATTCCCACAAATTGAAGATAAGGAATCTAAGAATAGATTAAAGCAATCAAACTTAAATTTCATTTAAATCTGCAGACGAAGTTCCATTTTAAAAACAAGCGTTTTTGTATCTTTTTTTAATTCAAAATATCATTTAAGCCGGAAAAAATTATCAAACATTTATTTTGAAATATGATAGAGCTTCTTAAAACATCATTGGTGGTGCATCTTTAACCAAAGACATAGAGAAAGAAGAAAGTAAAATTTTACGCAGCATTTTTGGGCCAGTTTGTATAGAGGGAACAAGGAGGAAAAAATCATCCCAGTCAATCTGAAAACATCTCTCACACTTTTCGCAAAAGACGATTGAAATTTTACGGACATTTTATTAGAATGGACAATAACAGACTAAGTAAAAGAATTCTCAACCTAGCCTTTCATTAAAAAACAAGAACAGCTGGATTCGTGAAATTGAAACAAATCTCCAGGAAATCAACATCTCAGAAGACATTGTACAGGACAGATGTAATTTCAGAACCAAAATCGACAATCACCAATTTGGAGACAAACCCAACACCAGAGCCACTATAACTTGAACAGAAGAACGAAGGAAGAAGCTTAGCGAGAGAATGAAGAGATTTAGGGAGGAAAAGAAGGCCAACACATCCTGAGTAGGGCATAACGATGTAAAAAATAAAAAGAATAGTAATAATAATAATAATAGTGTCCATAAACTAATGCATGGAATTTTTCCAGGAGTGTTATTTACATTCTACGGTACTGTAGTAATAAATACATGTTATCCATCTCAGTCATTGGGCAAATTCATGTTCACCGACTGAAGAGTTACAAATACCAGCTTGTATAGGAAACACTGAAAGAATGACTTCAAAACTTTACATTACTACAGGGCATGCACTAGTACCATAGGAAGTCTATTTTGCTATCTAAGAATATTTGTTTTATGTATGTTATCCAAAACTGAGTTTGAAATTGTTGCCCAATAATTTACCACCATGTAGTTATTTACAGAGGTTGCAAATTATTAGATTCTATGGCTGATTTCTAACATTTATTTTGTACGTTTTGTGACTTAATACAGTAGAAATGTTTTGAAAGACGAAGAAATTATTTCAAATGTTTAATGAATAGTCTTAATAACATTTTTTAAACAATCTGACAGTAAACTAAGTTTTTACAGTTTCACTAAAACAGGAGTCTTGTTAATGCAGAATGTCACACGTTTGGTTTGATTACTTTATTCTAGATGCTGTGTGAAATTAGACCAGAAAGCTTGGAAGTCTTTTATTACTGATTGCCCACTCTTGAACTTTTCAAAGATTCATGGATAATGCATTGAAATCATCCGATTTAGAGGATACATTCCAAAGTCAACGACATAGAGAAGAAACGGACCCAGCTAAAGTGTCCCTCAGAATCTTCAAACTTGAAAAATATTCAGATGAAATTCCTTATAGGAAATGTTGTAAGACTAGATGATGATGATGATAATGATCGTGTGGCCTCCGAAGAGGCCGAGTGCAGGTCTTTCTAGTTGACGCCCGTGGACAACCTGCGCGTCGTAATGAGGTTGAAGTGATGATGAAGACGGAACACACACCCAGTCCCCGAGCCACGGGAATTAACCCCCAGGAGATTAAAATCCCTGATGGCTCGTCCGGGAATCGAACCCGGGGCACTTTGGGCCAAAGCCTAGCGCGCTAACCATTTAGCCACAGAGCCGGACGTAAGACCAGAGGGGAGACCTCATTATTAGTAACATTCTTCTTCTTCTTCTTCTTCTTCTACTACTTCGTTTGGGCCTACTGAGGACCACGGGGCTCGCATCTCCTCGTCGATTTGTCTTTTCTCTTCTTCCAGTACTTTTTCATCATCTGACTATGAGCCAGCTTTCTTTCCTCCGTCCATGGAGGTCTGCTGACCCCGGTGTTCTTCATAGCTGTCAGTGATACAGGAAAAACTCCCTGTCGGATGGCTTGCCGGAATTGGTGGCTGTCCTGTATGGACTTAAGTGGGATCCCTAGGTCGTCTAAATCCCTCCTGACCGTAGAGATCCACATGGTCCTAAAGGCCTTCCCTCTTCCTGCCACTGTGAAGATCTTACTGGTGAGCCGGCAAGGGATCATGAGGGTCAAGTGTCCATAGTAGGCCAGGCGCCTTTTTCTTATACAAGTCACAATGTCTTCTTGATGGCTGTAAGGCTCATCATTGTGCCGAATTCTGTAGGTGCCTCCCTCTTCCCGTATGGGTCCTAGTATACTCCGCAGGATCTTTCTCTCCTTGAGTTCGAGTTTCCTGAGTGGTCCTCTCCTGGCCATCACGAGGCATTTAGAGGCGTAGAGAACAGTTGGTTTTACTACTGAATTATAGTGCCTGAGTTTGAGTTTTTGGAGAGGAACTTTGATTCGTAGTGGCTGCGGCAAGAGTAATAACAAAAAAAAAAAAAGAATTTCAATAAAACATTGTGACTAATTTAAATCCTTTATTTGAGTCTAATCATTTGCACAGCTCTGTGGTTATTTATTGTTGTTGTTGTTGTTTTTTAAATGCGCGGAACAGCTAGGTCTTCTGTCCCTTTTTTTACTATGTAGGTCATGTACCAAAAACTAATTAGTTCATCATATGGTAAATTAATGAACTAACGTGAGAGCTTTTGCGATCGAAAGAAGTAATAGAATCAGTGAAAATAGACCATCCTAAATCCTCATGGAACTGCACTAAGTTTTTACAGTTTCACTAAATCAGGAGTCTTGTTAATGCAGAATGTTAGGCTAGAATGGTAATTTTAATGCAATCCTATGTTTATAGATTTCGGACCCTCAGGGAATGTCACGACAAGTGTCTAAAGAGATCCCGGGGAAGAACACACACGAAAGGTGAGTTATTTATAGCATTCATTAGGTTAGCTTTCATTCATATGACTTTAATTTATGAATCACTAGCTGTACCTGGCATGCGTTGCAATGCCAATCAAAGAAAGAAAGAAAGAAAGAAAGAAAGAAAGAAAGAAGGAAAGAAAGATAGAAAGAATGGGTTTGAGTTGTAATTTTGTTTATTGAAATGTTTCTGTGTACAAAATATATTTTTTTGTTTTTCCGTCTGGTGCACACATGAATAAATGAGAAGGCGTTCCGACGGGTGAGCAGGCCACAAACAGCCGTCTATGTGAGAAGCATAGATTTTCCAAATTTAGTCCACACACTTATAGGGATTGCCCCTGTGCTTTGTTGATGGTCATTGAAAATGCGATGCACTCATACAAAGAACCACCGATAAACTGCATGATATAGCTTACACCCATTTGTTGAAACGACTCATGAACCACCATTTGTTAAATATATTTACTAATTCAGAAACCTTCGCGGGTGTGCTCAGCAGCTGATCAAAGTTCATTTGTTGAAATGAATTGCGCACCACCTACTGTGCAATGGATTTACTAATTCAGAATATTTCACAGGCATGCACATGACTACTAACTATAACTCATTTGTTTAAGTGATTCGCTCGCCAACTTTTATTTGTTGAAACGACTTGCGCGCCACCTATTGCAAAATGGATTTACTAATTCAGAAACCCACATGGGAGTGTGCACAACAACTCACCAAAGTTTCATATTAATCGGATGAATGGTATTTGAACGCATACGGAGCTTTGTTGAAATGATTCATGCGTCGTCAGGCATTTGTTGAATATACTCATGTGCTACCTATTGTGAGATGGATTTACTAAGTCAGAAACCTACAGGAAAGTTTCATTGCATTCACACGGGACAATCACACAAACAAACAATATTATCAATCAATTAATCAATCAATCAAGAAACATTCATTTTATGTATAGAGATTATCACGAGAACAACATAAATAATTAATTACTTGATATTTCACATAGGGTTCGCTCATCTCCTTAGCATTTCATGCATATGCCACGGACAGTAGATTAATATGGCCCTTCATCAATCCTTTTGGCATTTAATAGGGTTACGATGCCTTTAATGTGCGTTTATCTATTCCAAGAATCAATAGACTTAAAATAATGTGTATGGCTACAATTCAAGTGGTCTAATATTGATCAAATGCACACACATCAAAAAAAGTTTTTCATATTGCTGGCCAAGAGTCGTAGTAGTCTCAAACCCATTAGTAGTTCTTGCGTGCGTGTATATCGGGTGTGTACACTCGTCTGTGTCAATGAGGATAGATCTGTGCGAGTGTGGAGTCGACCTGGTGATGATGATGATGATGATGATGATAATTGTTGTTTTAAGGGGCCTAACATCGAGGTTATCGGCCCCTGATGGTTTGGGTGATCGTGAAGATGAATAAATGCAAACTTAAAACTTAAACTAACTACTAACCTACATACTAGAAGAAGAAATGGAAAACTAAAGGAGAATAAGGCTAATAAAGGACAGGAGGAAAATAAATGCCCTCAACCCTCGAAGAATGCGGATTGAGGGACTTGAAAGGAAGGAGAGCCATGAAAGGCAGATAGGAAAGTGGAAGAGGAGAGGGTCCTTCCCGAAGGTAAGGGACAAAAGGGTAATACGGACCCAGCTCAGGAATACCTCGGGGTCGCCAACTCCCGAACTCACCAGCCGTGAGTCCCTGAGGGTGTAGCATTATCTAGGGTGCACCAAAAGGGGTGGGGCTACATACACCCGGCGTCCTTGAGGGCCTTGAGCAGAAGGCAGGAGATAACATGAAGAGAAAAAGAAGGCTGACCCCTCGCAAAAGGATGGAATCAGAAAAGATGAGACAAGGGCCAATTATGGCGGGAAAGGAAGAGACTCCCTAGACCTCAGATACCCGAATACCGTCGGGGTTGGAAGTGAACAAGAGTTGACCAAGTGAGGTCGACAGGAAAGAAGACAGAGAGGAGCCCGGCACAAGTAAGTGGAAGCAATGCCGGACTCAGCTGGGGCCCCATGGTCGCCAACCCACGTCCCACTAGATGTGAGCCCGTGGGGGAAATGGAGTCCACCTGGTGAACGTATGCACGACCAATAAATAGTACATCCGAGACGGATACCTACAGGGAAGAAGTGGTGCAATGTTTTGGGGTGGCATCATGTATGGTCGCCGAACCCCTCTTGTACATCCCAGGGCGTATGACAGGTATACGTAACAAGGATACTACCCTGGCATTTGTAGTGAAAGGCTATGCTGACAATTTCAGCCCAGATTTCACTTTCGTGGACGAATGCTTTTCTTCACGAGAATGGTATTCAGAGAATGGAATGGCCTACCTATTCTCCCGATCTCATTGTGTAGAGCAGGCGTGGACACTGCTTAATAAATAAGTCCGTCCTCACTTTCATCCATGGCAATATGCAAAACTTGTTGTGATGTGTGTAATTGAGAGTCTATTCTTGACACGAAAGAGGTACAGCCTGTTCCGATTCAACACGGAACTGTAAAATGGGTTGCCTACCCACTCGCAATCGGCTTGAAAACTGCTCGCAGCGGTCTAGCGACGGGGCAGAGTTCGGGCTTTGAAGTAAGACTAAACTGCCTGTGTTCGTCGTTCTATCATTTTACATTATTACAGGTAAATAGTTCTGATATAGAAATCGTTGAAACTTATTTTAATTTGATGGATTGCCACCTTCTTATGCAGCATTCTAAAGTATTTTGTTCTTTAAAAATATATTTACACAGGCTTCACAATAAGTTTGAACGATTTCTGTTTCAGGACGTGTTATTTTACACTTCTCTTAATGGCTTTTGCAGAGCATTTCTATCAAATAAAATTTTATTTTACAACATAGCATATTAAAACAGAACGTATTTTATCTACAACACAATATATTGCTCTTTAACCCAACACTACAAAACAAGATAGCATTTCGAAATGATTTGTTACAAAATTGAGTATAATTAAGAATAAGTTTCAACTATTTCTTTGCGAACTTTGTGTATCTCATCTCTAGTTTGATGGTTCTGAAAAGAACCGTTACTTGTTATATTTCTGAGCATATTGTATGTCACCTTTAACGCTGTTGCTCGTTTAGCACCACCCAGGGGTCACGGGTAGGGTAACTTAAAGGTAATACCTACGGACGTGAGCAACTGGACACGGTTGCTGCAATTATTTCAGGTACAAGTGGGGCTGGATCAGCTCACTAATGTGTGAGTATAACCTGGAAGAACAGACGATCGAACATCTGATCCAACGATGTCCTCTTTATTCGTACCCTGGCATTCTTGACGATTTGTTCGCTCTCACACCCGATTTAACCGAATGGTTGAGAAGGATGGACTTTAAAGTTTGAATATTACCTTGTTCTGTATCATTGTATATTGTATAAATTACCATACGAATAAATAAAACGATTTCTATTTCAGAACTATTTACCTGTAACAATCTAAAATGATGGAACGACGAACACAGGCAATTGAGTCTTACTTCAAAGCCCGAACTCAGCCCCGTCGCTAGCGGGCTGCGAGCAGATTTCAAGCCGATTTTGCGGGTGGGCAGGCAACCCATTTTACAGTTCCGTGTTGAATCGGAACAGGCTGTACATTATCTGGACATATTATAAGACTCCTACATGTCTTTATTAACACTAGTTTCAATTATGGTCCACTTTCATAGCAATGCAATTGCATGGTTGAGACGCAAATTATATGGATGAGTATTCTTGATAATAATATCATGTTTTAATCCTACTTTCTGTTTAAGTTCCCACCTTTTTTGGCCACTACAGTATGGTAGAATACAATTCATTATCAATTAATCACCGAGTAAGTACTGTGCGATTTTTTACTTTAGATTGGCATTTGTGTCAGGTATGCTTGGCTAACTAGAAGAAAAGTTACGTGAGTGGTCGCCTGTTGAGCAAAATGCCCACAGTGCTATATGCCATGTTTACGTAATACATAGCAACTGAATTCACGCGTGAATGTATTTTTAGATGAAATGAATATCTCTGAAATACACACATCAAAAAAAGTTTTGCATCACCTCGGTTCCCAGATCTCCGGCATATAGACGTTGACTGTGTATATTGTATCCAAGATACAGTCCCTTTGACTGTTCATAGATGTCACTAAAACTGCTCAAAGATGTAAACAACCATGCATGAGCAGGGCCTATTAGACGGAGGGGGTACGACAGCCGATCAGTTCCAGTCATTCCACCAGGACGAAGGTACGCTGCTCATGTTGTCTGTAGTTCTACCATGCCTAGAAGGTCAATACCGCAGTTCGATCGCGTCCGCATTGTTACTTTGTGTCAAGAAGGGCTCTCAACAAGGGAAGTTTCCAGGCGTCTCAGAGTGAACCAAAGCGATGTTGTTCGGACATGGAGGAGGTACAGAGATACAGGAACTGTCGATGACAGGCCTCGCTCAGGCCGCCCAAGGGCTACTACTGTAGTGGATGACCGCTACTTACGGATTGCCGCTCGGAGGAACCCTGACAGCAATGCCACCATGTTGAATAATGCGTTTCGTTCAGCCACAGGACGTCGTGTTTCAACTCAAACTGTGCGCAATAGGCTGCATGATGCGCAACTTCACTCCCGACGTCCATGGCGAGGTCCAGCTTTGCAACCCCGACACCATGCAGCGCGGTACAGATGGGCCCAACAACATGCTGAATGGACCCCACCGAATTGGCATCACGTTCTCTTCACCGATGAGTGTCGCATATGCCTTCAACCAGACAATCGTCGGAGACGTGTTTGGAGGCACCCTGGTCAGGCTGAACGTCTTAGACACACTGTCCAGCGAGTGCAGCAAGGTGGTGGTTCCCTGATGTTTTGGGGTGGCATTATGTGGGGCCGACGTACGCCACTGGTGGTCATGGAAGGCTCCGAAACGGCTTTACGATACCTGAATGACATCCTCCGACCCATAGTGCAACCATATCGGCAGAATATTGGAGAGGCATTTGTCTACATGGACGACAATTCTCGACCTCATCGTGCACATCTTGTGAATGCGTTCCTTCAAGATAACGACATCGCTCGACTACAGTGGCCAGCATGTTCGCCAGACATGAACCCTATCGAACATGCCTGGGATATGTTGAAAAGGGCTGTTTATGGACGTCTTGACCCACCAACCACTCTGAGAGATTTACGCCGAATTGTCGTTGAGGAGTGGGACAATTTGGACCAACAGTGTCTTGATGAACTTGTGGATAGTATGCCACGGCGAATACAGGCATGCATCAATGCAAGAGGACGTGCTACTGGGTATTAGAGGTAGTGGTGTGTACTGCAATCTGGACCACAAATGCTGAAAGTCTAGCTGTATGATGGTACAACATGCAATGTGTGGGTCTCATGAGCAATAAAACGAGCTGAAATGTTGTTTGTGTTGATCTCTATTCCCTTTGTATTTAACGGTTCCGGAACTCTTGGAACCGAGGTGATGCAAAACTTTTTTTGATGTGTGTAGTAAGAAAGCACAAAATGTATAGGCTACTCTTAGAACTTAGTTTTTTCAAGTTTATGTAAGCAGCAAGATATTCTCGTTTCTTTTCCTAAAATCAAATTACAGTTTAAACAGTCTCATTGATATTGCTGCCCAGGAATAATCCTGAACTGTTCAGGCGTAGCGCTATACAGGGTGAACAAAAATGCCGCACTTGGATGTCGGCATGCGATTCCTCATCCAATTGCAAGACAAAAGCTTCTATAGCAAAATCGGATCGGGTGCTGTTTGAAAACACAGGTGTGAAAACGAGAAGCTGACAACACTGCCACATACTGCAGTGCAGCGGAATGTACAGAGAAAGCTCCGGCAGAGCGCAGAGTTCCTGCGACCTGTTTTTGGCCACGCTGCATGCAGTTACAGCGTTGCCAGAGCCTCGTTTCTTAACACTCATTTCTGTTAAACCTATTGGCGGAACTAGGTCTTGCAACTTAAACTTTTGTCGTGAATTTCGACGAGGAACCGCATGCCGACCTCCAAGTGTGGCATTTTTTGTTCACCCTCTATGTTCATTTATTTCACTATCAAATTCAGTATCACTATTTGTGCCCTTGATCTAACTAGGTCGACTTTGACCAAACCTATCTAAAATGCCATGACTTGAATTCATTTTCACACAATAATTGAATCGGTCAGTAGAGAAAGGAACTAAGTCACATTTTCGCATTTTTCAGGAGAAGGAAGAAACTATTTTCTCACCAAATTTCAACAGCCGTGTTCTCCTATTTTTTATGGCAACTACGGTCGTTTTGCAATATTATAAACAGTTTGAATTAAAATATAGTGCAACGCATTTGAAATATAATGTTTTGAAATGAATGAACTTCATTCATTTCTCCACTTGCTGGCAGTTTGCCAGCAAGAATTCAGTTAAGTGTCTTTACTACAATAAATATGTGCTTATGTGACTATTAGTTTCAACATGATTCCTATTAAGTAATTCCGATATACGTATTTGGCACAAACTAGACAGCATAAGAACAATAGTTGTTCCTTTTCACAGGTCACTATTGTAAGACTTAGGCTATCACTGTAAATGCCTTATTAACTATATCGGGCAAGAAGAAACAAAATAAAACCTTCTTTTAGCACATTAATAACCCTACACTAATCAAACTGAGATACTGAAAGACGAATGAAAATCCAACATAGCATTCAAGGTTCATTTCAGCCTTGGTAACACTAAGTTCATTTCACTACAGTAGGGTGTGTCTTGCACACCAGAATACATATACGTGAAAAAATGAAAAAGCTATAAAATGGAGTTTGTTCATTTCTCCACTGACCGATTCAATTGCATATAACTTTGATGTTTCGAGGAACGCTGTTACAACCATGAAAAAGCAAACCACAGTAGTCAGATGTATAGCTAGGTAGCCTACACAGACGCTCAAGGTCAAAATCACATGCTGTTTAACCCTTTATAGGGCAGAAGACTGGGGGTTTATATATTTTATTTTGCACATTTGTAATTGGGGGTGATAGATGAGTAGGAATATGCAACAATTGTATGGGTGTGGATTCTATTTTATGAAATATCGAGTGGGAAATTATTATCCCACTGCCCACACCGGACAGTATGTTTTGTTAAATGAGCAATGGTGTAATAATCTCCCACCTCCAAATTATGATGATACTGTGTTTATCACTCAATAATGAGGTTTATTTAACAGGATATACAGTAATATATAAAAACACCCATCACGCTCTATAATTTAAAAGAAACGTAATTCCCACGCAACATAAGGTCAGTGACCTATATCATCCTTGCCGAAAACTGCACAAAAAATATAAAAGTGATTTTGGAATTTTAAAAGTTAGTATATTAGAATATAATTCAATAATTTCAAAATAGTATTTACTAAAAACACAGAAAAATAATTTTTAAAATCTTCCATTCTGTGGCAAACACCCTGAGCAGGATAATTATTGCCATTCTAGCTGAAATATATTTACTCAAGTGACCAAACCCATTATTAACATTGTATTTCATTTATATACCAACGTTTATAAATCTCGTATCTTCAATAAAGACACCTTTTTCTGTAAAATAATGCATTTCATTCACTCAACACAACCGAACTGGCGAGCACGTGCACTGTGGAGACCACTGGGATATATGCTTCCCACCTTTGGTTTCTGATGACAGTTTACATCAAATTAATGGGTTTTCAATATTTCTCTGCATCTAGCTTGTGGATGCATGTGGAACTGTTTGATAAGAAAGGGATGGGAAGATTCTCTCCCTAACACAGTTTTATAAATACATGGTGGGAAGATATTATCCCAAGGCCACATAAAGGGTTCGCAAACTAATTTTCAACCACCGTGAGCATTTTGCTAATATAGCGACCACGGGCGGGTTAAAGCAATACCCATTCCAGACAAACTCCACTGAAGGATATTGTGGCAGATATGAGTACCTTCTTCTTTGATCGTTTGAGCCACCAATGGACCACGGTGCTTGTGCTTAGCTGTTGTCTGCCACTTCTGGTGTAGTTGGTGGATTGTTTGGCGACTGCTTTAGTGCTGAAATTTTGAGCCTTTCTATTGGACCACTAAACTTTCATTTTCTTGCTGAACTATATATTACGTTCCACGGACCATTTCCTGGAAGCGTTGTAGTGAACTTCTGTAATGGCAGTGAGGAAAGGCCTGGTCTCACCTGGGAGACGGCAGCGACTCCTGTCATTTATTGTTTCTTGCTGAATATTAAGGTGTAAGGCAAGGCTGCAACTTATCACCCATACTTTTAATCTTTACATTGAACAAGCAATGAAGGAAATTGAAGAGTAATTTAAAGTGGGAGTGAAGATTTAATGAGAAATAATTTCAACTTTGAGATTTGCTGATGACATCGTCATCTTGGCCGACACGCCTGAGGATTTAAATGAGTTTTTCAATTGTATGGACTCCGTCTTGAGGAAAGAATTCATGACGAAAATTAATAAATGTAAGACAAAAATATTGGAATGCAGCCGAAATAAATCAGAAACCTCTATGGACGTCAAATTAGCAGGTGATAATCTAGAGGAAGTAGAAGATTTATTTTAGTTAGGAAGCAAAATAACCAGTGATGGACGAAGTACAAAGGATTCAAAAAGTAGGTCGACTCAGGAAAGGAAAGCATTTCTAAAAAAAGGAATCTGTTGACATCGAATATAGATTTAGGTATTAGGAAGTCATTTTAGAAAGCCTTTACCTGGAGCGAGGCACCCTTTCGATGTGAAACTTGGACTGTTGGTTCAGCAGAAAAGAGGAGACTTGAAGCCTTTGAAATGTGGTGTTACAGCAGAATGATGAAGATCAGATGGTCAGATAAGGTTACAAATGAAGAGGTATTAAGACGAGTGGGAGAGGAGAGATGTTTCTGGTGACTGCTAATGAAGAGAAGAGATAGGTTGGTAGGACACATAGGCCTACTAAGACACCCAGGAATAGCAAGCTTAGATATGGAAGGAAGGGTTGAGGACAAGAACTGTAAGGGTAGACCAAGGTTAGAATATGTTAAACAGATTGCATTGGATGTAGGGTGTGGTAGCTATGTAGAGATGAAACGATTAGCTCAGGACAGGAAACCATGGTGCTGCATAAACCAGTCAAAAGACTGGAGACACAAACAACAACAAGATCCTTCTCAATTTGTTGGCTCCACAAGGACCCAGTGGCTTTACCCGTCTTGGCTACCTTGGAAGCTAAGCGTCTCCTTCTGTGGTATCGGTGAGGTTATCCTGGTGTTTATAGAGTTCACAATTTGGTTTGTACCATCGTCTTCCATTTGGTAAGATCCTTGGTCCCACTATTTTCTGCAAGAAGATATGGGTATCGCGTGTACAGTTTTAATAAATTCACATTAATTAGTGTGTCTGTATATGCAGGTTAGTTTGTTTATGTGAGATATTTACCAAAATTCGTCTCCTTTGTAGGTTTCAGCAAGCAACTAAAAACTCGCTGACTGAATTCTATTGGCCCGGACTGTGGACTCTTATCCCTTGTGTAAGAAGAAGCTCAAGATTGGAAAGAATGTGTCTAAGCTTCTACAATGTCTTCTTTTTATAAAAGCTTTCAGAAATAGTATGCATACTTGTAATCCAGAAACTTTTCATCAATTTCTTCAAAGAAGTGACTTCTATTTAATATAATTGCTTGGTTTATTATAATAAATGTAAATGCTTGTTTTCCAAACTGTGGGAATAAATTCATTGTTCGATTATGTAATGTTTCTTAAAGATGCTCCACAGATGAGTGACCATTTTGATGTGATTGCTCCAACTATAATGCTTATTACTTGCCTTCTCCCATTAGGCTGACCGACATTTAACTAACGCAACGAATTAAAACAGTTTCAGGAAGTGAAGGTTTGACATTGTAGAGAAGTTAACGTCTGACTACATGAGGTAATCCTCCGAAGATAGACATTTTAAATCTAGCAAGATGATTATATTCTGTATAATTTGAAAAGGCAAGAAATTTTGTTCCGTACAGACTAACGTTTGGCCCTAAGACACGATTACATGGCAAAGGCATTTTATGACTTCAACCCTCGGATGGAAGATTGTAGTACAGATGAAAAACTTTCAGTTATTTATTAATTAATTTTTTATTTAGCGTATGGCATTTAGTGCCGAGAGTGTCCGAGATCATGTTCGGCTCGCCAGAGGCTGTAGCTGCTCCAAGGTGGGCACCCATTGGGTGAGCTACAAGTTCTGTTCAATTTCAAGTAGTTGCAACTTTCCCTACCAGATGTCACTGACACTTAGGGGTGAACGTTGAAACTTTCATAGAGCACTTCAACGAAATCTAATCTGCAAATTTAGCTTCATACAAGCTTAATTAGTGGAAGGTACTTTTACATGCAATAAACCTATGACATAGGACTGCCGGTTTTACTTCCCCTCCGTAGGAAGGCATACTGAAGGATTTTTAACGCTTAAAAAAATCCGACGACTTAGGCCGGGTTTGAACCCGCAATCTTGGGCATGGAAGCTCAGCATGCTACCGATTACGCCACCGAAGCTGCTAACTTAAAGTTGTGATGCTATCTCTGGAACAGGACACTATTGTAGGCTATGTCTCTACTGATTCTGGGGTTAATTTTCCCAAAGAATTAGACCTGTGATTACTTGCTTAAGTTAGAAAGTTCTACCTGAATTCACACGTGTTTTTAGAACATGCTATTATCTGCCGTCTAAAGGATGCCGCGTCTTGAAGTCCGCTGGCACCATCCAGTCTCGGGTTATTCTGGCGAGCACGACAGGCAATTTGTCATAGTGACACAGATCCATTATCGCAGAACAACATGTCACTATTTCGGCTGAATTAGATAACATCTCCGCTCGTCTACTGAAGTTTTCCGTGTACGGGAATAAAACTAGGATTCTGCTAGTTACGATATAACACATTTAAAAAACTCCTTGTTCGCGATTGTAGAGAACAGTAGGTTAAGCACAACAAGCGACTGCTCCGACAATTCATACTAAGTCAGAACAACTCAAACTCCACAAAATAGTTAAGTATAAACCTCCCGTTCAGACAGCAATTAGAACTCGAACAATCGACAATCCTAAACAATCGGAAATAATAAGCTACAATCCGCTACACTCAGAAAAATCAGAAGAAAATCTCTCGAACAATCAGAAAGCTTTCCACCTCTGCCACATCTTAAATACTCATGACTATTTTCCCACCTTCTCGTTCCTCAACCAATCCCAATGGAAGCGTCCCAAGACGACTGGGCGAGTCATTACAGCAGTGGCACATTGTCCCAAGCAAGCTACACTCTCCGTAACAGAAGTCACGTCCCAGAATAGGCACGCATTTTCCTGATTCTGTAGTTGTGGCTGGATGTCACAATACTTGAGCAACTAACAGAGACTCTCCAAACCATGAACAAAATTTACAATCTGAATATACAGTAACCTAATCCTGACGCGGCAGACAAATACTATTAACTATATGAAAAAATCCACAGCCTGCTTCCAGTCTCCGACCGGGTCAGGAATGGAATGAATGAAGCCCCCATCTAGCGGCGAGGATATGGACTGTGCCGGCTGCCGAGGCCTGACACACTCCTCTGGGGCGATGATTAAATGAATGACAGATGAAATGAAATGATAGTGGAGAGTGTTGCTGGAATGAAATTGTGACAGGGAAAACCGGAGTACCCGGAGAAAAACCTGTCTGCCTCCATTTTGTCCAGCACAGATCTCACATGGAGTGACCGGGATTTGAACCACGGACCCAGCGGTGAGAGGCCGGCGTGCTGCCGCCTAAGCCACGGAGGCTTATTAACTATATGATATAACATAATGTGACATAAAATGATATAATGATGATGATCATCATCATCATTTCCCCTTATCCAGCTCCTGCCGGGTCAGGGTATTTATGGCACTTCTCCACTTTCCTCTTTCCTTAGACCATTCTTCTTCCACGATCTTGTCCCAGTCCAGATTTCTTTTTCTTACGCTGTTCTTCACTGAATCAATCCAGCTTGTTCTAGGTCTTCCTCTTGCTCTCATACCCTTGCACTTCGCCTCCAGCATCTGTCTTGGTATTCTATTTTCCTCCATCCTCTTTACATGTCCAAACCACCTTAGTTTATTCTTCTCAATTCTCTCATTTAGTTTTGCCATCCCAACATCCTTCCTAACATCTTCATTCCTCACTGTCTTTCCTTGTCTTTCCTATCATACATCTTAGGAATTTCGTTTCACTGGCTTGGATTCTACTCTCTTGCCTGCTTGTCAGGGTATAAGTCTCAGCTGCATAAGTTAATATGGGAACATAGTACACTTTATACATTACCTCCTTGCTTTTCCTTGGTACTTCCTTATCCCAAACAAGTTTTCTTACGCTTTGATAGAATGCATTGCTCTGCTGTACCCTCCTGCCAATCTCCATGTCCAACCTACCAGTTTGCATCAATTCACTTCCTAGGTATTTGAACGTGTCCACAATTTCCAAACTCTGACTTCCAATTTTCACAGTGCCCTTTCCTTGTCTTTCCCCTCTTGTCATCACCATGGTCTTGCTTTTCTCTATACTGATTTTCAGGCCGTACTTCTGAATATTTTCGTTCAGTGCATCTAGTTGTTTTCTACGGTGTTCCTTCCCCAGACCACAATAGCATCTGCAAATAACAGTAACTTCATTTCATTATGTCCATATGCTTCCTTTGTTTCCTTTACAATTTCATCCATCACCATTATGAACAAGAGAGGTGACAGCACACTCTCCTGTCTTAGTCCAGTCTTGTTCCTAAATATAATGATATGATATAATGATATAAAATATAAAATCCTCCTTTGAATGTTATTTACAAATTCAGGTCCGAGAATCGCGGTTTCGTTCACACTTGTAACTTAGCACAGTCAAAATTACATATTATTTGACTATTAGTCTCATCCTTTCTTAAAAATCCTATGGTTTTGTACTGCAGTAAGTATAAACTACGAAATACTATTAACAGTTAAACAAATATAGTTTTTACTTCCCCTTTATATTTTTAAATTTTAATCATGACAGGTATCACCTTTCGGCACAGGAAATATAGTGTATTAATTTGTATTTTTCCTTTTTTTTTCATTTTACTACTAGTTACAATTATTATTGATTGATTTTTATTAGGCCTACGTTATTCTGAAGGAGAATAGCAGCCTTTCATAATTTGCCAATGTTGACTGTTTGTCTTTTGAGTTACACTGAAAGACACTGATGATATTAGTTTATTAATGGATAAACTGCGTAATGCTGCACGGCTGAAAACAAAGGTAAACTATCAGCCATTATGTGCTTTCAAGGACATGCCCACCTTGATACATAAATACAAGTGAAGGTAGCCTCCTCTCCTGTAAAATTTCAAATAGGAAAGCACTATAAAACTAAAATACTCGAATGCTGTCGGAAGAAATTAGAAATACCTATTGACACCCAAATGACGGAATAAAAGATAACCTAGAACATTTCTGGTAATTGGGAAGCAAAATAAGCCGTGATGGATGAAGCAAACAAGTTTAATAGATGGGTTAGCAAAGCAAGGAAAGATTTTCTACATTAGAGGAATCTGTTGGTATCAAATATACAGTACATCTAGATATTAGAAAGTTATTTTGAAAGCCTTTGACTTGAGCGTAGCACTGTATGGAAGTGAAACTTGGACTGTAAGTGCAGCAGAAAAGAAGAGATAAGAATCATTTTAATGTGGTGTTAGAGGTGAATAATGAAGGTTAGATGATTAGATAGGTAACAAATGAAAGGTATTAAGATGGGTGGAGGAAGAGAGATATTTATGGCGTGTGCTAATGAAGAGAAGAGATAGGTTGGTAGGACACGCACAAAGACACTCAGAAATAGCAAACTTTGTTATGGGTGGAACGGTCGAAGATAACAATTGTAGGAGTAGGTCAAGGTTAGAAAATGTGAAACAGATTGCCTCGGATGTTAAGTGTGGTAAGTGCGATTGTAGAAATGAATTGACTAACTTTGGACAGTGACGTATTAAGTGCTGTATTAAGCCATCCCGAAGACTGATGACTCAAACAAAACCTTAAGTGTCCCGTATTCCAACCACATGACCGGAATTACATTTCCTTTCAAAGCAAACATTTGATTCCAGGACCTTAGGGGCAAGTGTACTAATACGCACATCTAAACCCTAGCAGCAGAACGAGAAGAAGAAGGACCTCAACCTTGAGTCTAAACGGGCGGTATGGCATACAATGGAATTGAAGTACATAGATCCATTTGTTGGTTGGTTGGTTCCTCAGTTTAGTGGCTGCGACAACGCGGTCCTGTAGCCCCGTGTTCTTTGGGTGTGTGTAAAAAATGTCTGATAACCGGTGTTATTGTGATGGCTGTATTAGTGTGTGTTATCTGTTATTCAGGTCATGGCTGCTGAATATCAATATCAAGTAGTTCGTACTTTCACTACTAAATGCTACCGTCAGCAACACCTAGCCATGAACTTGGCTACTTTTTGCCACCATGACCAGCACTTGGCGGCGAACGTTGGAACTAACAGAGCGTTAATGAAATCTAATCTAATAATTTTTAGCTTCACACAATTGTAGTTAGTGGAAGGTTCTTTAACATGCCATTAACCTATGACATGGGCCCACCGGCTTTATTCCCCCTCCGAAGAAGGAAGGCATACTGAGGGATATTTTACGCTCTTAAAAATCCGACGACTTAGACAGGGTTTGAACCCGATATCTTGGGCATAGAAGCTCAGTATGCAACCAACTACGCCACCGAAGATGTCTACATAGATCAATTATTATTAGAAAATCATCTTTCATCCTAAATGCAGTGAGGTTTAGCTGAGGTTTGAATGATAAGGACCAAATTTTAATTAACGCGCTAGCGTGGCACTGTATGGAAGTGAAACATGGACTGTTGAAGCACCAGAAAAGAGGAGAATTGAAGCGCTTGGAATGTGGTGTTACAGGAGAATGAGGAGGATCAAAATGGGCAGATAGGGTTACGAATGAAGAAATATTATGATGAGTGGGAGAGGAGAGATGTTTCTGGCGACTGCTAACGAATAGAAGAGGTAGGTTGGTAGGACACATAATAAGACACCCAGGAATAGCAAACTTAGTTATAGAAGGAAGGGTCGAGGATAAGAACTGTAGGGGTAGACCAAGGTTAGAATATGTTAAACAGATTGCCTTGGATGTAGGGTGTGGTAGTTATGTAGAGATGAAACGATTAGCTCAGGACAGGGAAGCCTGCGGAGCTGCATCAAACCAGTCGAAAGACTGAAGACTCAAACAACAACTACAACAACAACAACAATAAGCTACCAAGTAACTTAGCAACAATGATTTACACTTAATTATGTCGATGCTCTCTGACAGGAATGTGTTTTGTTTGTGTAACCTTTAGCTAGGTAATTAATGAACGACTGAGCCCCATTATAGAACTGGAGTTGATCTTAATTACCGTTCACAATCAACTCCTCTCCAAAGACAGTAATTCATTGGCAAACGATTAACTCTTGAAAATGCATGTCTGATTATGATTATGATGATGATAATTGTTGTTTTAAGGGGCCTAACATCTAGGTTATCGGCCCCTAATGGTCTGGTTGATAGCGAAAATGATAATTAAATGGCAACATAACGAAAATTAAGCTGGACTCAAAATATTTACAAAATGGACTCAGATTGAAATAACTCACAATATGTAGAGTGGTAATACTTACAAAAGGTCATTTACAAGGAACATACAAAAGGAATTTAGATTGAAAAACACGCACAAAATGTAGTATAGGTTCAAAATACGTACATAGTGCAATGTAGATTCGAAATATCGGGCGGCTTCGGTAGCGTAGTTGGTAGCATGCTGAGCTTCTATGCCCAAGATCGCGGGTTCAAACCCGGCCGAAGTCGTCGGATTTCTTAAGAACGTTAAAATCTCTCAGTATGCCTTCCTTCGGAGGGGAAGTAAAGCCGGCGGTCCAATGTCATAGATTTATGGTATTTTAAAGAACCTTCCAGTAATTATTTCTGTGTGAAGCTAAATTATATATAGGTTAAACATTTGACTAACGTTCATCCTCACTGATGTTTCGTATCTCCGCTGTTATTTCGTTAGCATGAGCCTCCAGAGTACGTGGATTGTTTCTGGATACCTTTTGTTTGAGGTTACCCCACAATTAAAAATCGTAAGGCGCTGAAACTGCGGTAGATGGCCTCGTAGTCCCCCCCCCCCCTTAAAACAACAATAACTAAATAACTAACGCTGAAACTTGCGAACAAATTTACTGCAAACTTATTCTTCAGAAGATAAGTCTTCACTAGGAAAATTCGATGTTTTGTTCTATGCCTTACCATGTTCATGGGACACGAGGTAGTCGACAGTACTTAACAGCAAGTCTTAACTATCACAACTAAGGTATCCTGCCAGCTGGTTATGTAATAAATGCCATGACAGCATCCAAGGGTTCACGGTACGCTGTTGTAATAGGTACATGCTATAAATGAGACGGAGGCATTGTGTCCTGCCCGCGACACGGTCTTTGGGAAGCCCCGTTCTATAGCAATTTCTCGTTTTGCTGTCGCTGCGATTCTTGTAACGAGCTGAAAATAACCTATTCTGAACTGGATGATAACCATATGATGATATTTTGAGGTTAGAAATTGAAGAAAATGATTACTAGTCTATTATTGCAACAAATGAGAATTCAGAAAATGAAGTGACATTGCTTAATTCAGGTACACTTATCTCAGATGGTTTTCAACAAAATACTCATTATGGTATTTCAAATATTGAAAATAGCTATCTTCAGAATTTTAACCTATAATAATTTTAATCAGATATTAGCATAGTAAAAAAATATTAATATATTAAAAATATAATTTAAACCGAATAACTTGGTTGGGATGTATTTTCTTAGACTGTGTTATAATATTATTGAACTGAATAATTTAACATTCTGAAGTTAGCTATTTTCATTATCTGAAAAAAAAACTCAACTTACAGAGCATTTGGTTGAAAAACAACTGAGATAAAGCATTTTGAAAGAAATCAATGTTACTTATTTCTGTTTTTTTGTGGTTAAAATGCCTGTATGTTAACCATGTTAGATTGGTACCGGTAACGGTTTTATCCGTATTTACTAATGGTAAAATATAAGTAAGACGCCATGTTAATAAAATGAAATGTTTTTATTAACATTTTAAACGTACTACATGTTTCGACATAAGAGCGTTAATAGTTTAATATACACATCAAAACAATTTTTGCATAAAATTACCACAACAAGTGGCGGTTATACAAAACTTTCTTCAGAGGTCCTCCAATGCACGAATGGAATGGCCTGCGTTGTCGCCGGACATGAACTGTATCGAATAAGTCTGGATTGTGATGAAGCGTCCACGCCCTCTCATAACCCGCCGAGAGGTAATGGAGGTCGCCGATGATGAGTGGGATCGCCTGCCTTATAAGGACCTTGACAACTTCATCTGTGGTATGCAATGGCAAATAACAGCCTTGCTGGACGCCCGTGGTGGCCATGTTCCTTACTGAAACGTCACATTTTGGTAAGATTACAACACATGTTTATCAGGCCAAACGTCTTTCTGTTTTTAATTTTCTTTTCACACATGAATAAAGTGTGCAGGATTTGTCAGAATGCAGTCTCTTTTGTAATATCCTCAACCACAATCCCACATACGCACTGCATCATGGAAACAAGTGCTATGCAAACCTTTTTTGGTGTGTGTAGTTTAACATTAATAATATAAAATGAAATGGGTATCCTTACAAATTTGAATTCAAATAAAATGAAAAATTCACACAACAATTACATTTTTCAACACTAGAAATATGTTACTAAAATGGAGTTGCGATTGTTTCTGGCGAAATGTAAAAACAATGATACAGGAAAATTTTGAATGAAACAGTTTCATAAGGTAGAATTCTAAATTTTCCTATATCATTGTCAAGTGTGACACCACGTATACAACCTTGACACTCGATAGTAGCAGTGAAGACTACAGCGTACAATCTTGGCAATTTGCGTATGACTCAGTACCACAAACTGAAAACGTCTGTTTATGTTATTATTGTAGTTCCCACATTTAAATGCATTGTCCTTATCGGACACGGTTATTATTAGTACTATTCACTCAGTCAGTATTCTATCGCCTCTCACAGCAGATACCTTCGACTGAATGACCTGGTAATCTTCAGTTGAGGACCTTGTCTTCAAAACTGAATGTCTCCAACAGGCCAAATTGGATGGTAAAATATTTTTGATCAAATTTTAATATTTTCCATTGATAAGGCTGTGAGAAAACATGCTTTTCGTTCAAAACCGAATATATCCATCACTTATAATATATTGAACAAAATGAATATATTTTTAGCCTACTTTTCACATTTTGCAAAAATGAGGAAAAAGTAGACTTATGAGATCGATCCGGGAAAATGTGTGTCTGTCTGTCTGTCTGTCTGTCTGTCTGGCTGGCTGTGTGTGTCCCCCCCCCCTATCAACTCCTAAACGGCTGCAGCAATCAAAACCAAATTTAGTATGCGTAAAGATGTGCACCGGAATAGCTCACGTCCATATTTGAAAATGATGTTAGTGCTACCAACTGCTGAAAAAACGCACTAAAAATTTGATCTCCATGTTGGATATCATGCAAGGTATGCATGGGAGCTATTCCAAAATTGGCACACATGTAGATAATACTATTTCAGTTTAATTTCCAGGAGGCCAACCATGACAGTGTTGCCAAAATAATTTTAAGCCCTCTGATAGGTGCAATGTTTAAATGCATATTATAACTTCTACACTATCAATTGGATTTCAACCAAATTTTGTATGTAATATCTGTACATAAACAGATATGACTGAGCGTATTATTAAGAGCCACCAGGGCTGCCAACTGTTAATAATTGCTCTCTCTATTTTTTTAAATCCAAATACCAATATATCAGAAAGTATGCAAGCCAACAGCTTTAAACTATGCACACGTATATTCTGACATTTTAGATTAATTTGGAGTAACTTATATACGTCAGTTCTACCAACATGATTATAAGCCTGCTGATAGTACCAATTTTTAAATACATGTAACTTCTATACTATCAGTTGGATTTCAACCAAATTTCGTATGTGCTATGTGTACCATAACAGATATGACTATAAGTATTGTTAAGAGCAATCAGGGCTGCCAACTGTTAATAAATGCTGTCTATATTCTTTTTACCCTAATATCAATATATCAGAAAGTATGCAAGCCAACAGCTCTATACTTTGCACATGTATAGCACCTGACATTCTAGATTAATTTGGAGTAATTAATACAAGGCAGTGCTGCCAACATGATTCTATGCCTGCTGATATGTCCAATTTTAAAATACATGTAACTTCTATACTAACAAATGGATTTCATCCAAAATTAGCACAACAAGATATCATAATAATTCAGATTATTTCTGACCAGCACACGCATGGTATTGTTGGTAACATGCTTTTACGCGGGCTGAGAGATCCAGTGTCTAACTGCATGTAACGTCCATTGGACTTAAACCAAATTTTGTATTCTGTAGATTAAGAGGTGGAACTAAGAATATATTCAGTCACCAGGGCTGCCAACTGTAGTGCTCTATTAGGCTACATTATACCAGGTATATTTTGAACTAATTAGATATTTCGATATTACCAACTCAATTTCGTCATTATTCTAGATAAGCTCATATACTGTAGAATAATCATTGGCATGAAAAGTAGGCTGTATAGTTCTTCACGGAACTTCTTGTTTTAATTAGGGCATTTAATTTCTAATTGCACCTATTAATATTATGTTCAAAATAATTATCGCGAATTAGGATAAATAATTGAGATTATATGAAAAATCCTGCTTTCCATAGCTAAACACAACAACAATTTTCTCCAAAACTAAATATATCCATTCATTTTTATCAGTCTTTAATCAATAACTTTTTATGTACTATATATAATTTGGTGCACGTTTGGTGAAATTATGTTGCTCTTTCTAGCTAGCATTCAAACTATATATTACTCCATTTTGATAATCGTGTCTGAAGATACATATTTTGTCCTCTTTCCTGTAAAATTGATGATTGTGGAGATATTCAGATTTGAAAACAAGCACCTGAGTTATCCACTGACTCATTAGCACACGCTTTACAATAACCTGACTGTGTAAGTTACTTGCTATCTCTATTTCTTGCGTACTAGTAGCTTCAGAACTCTATACTGACGTACGATAACGTTTGATTCCCTGTAATGCCACAGTAACAAATTGTCTACGGAGTTAATGATTTCATATTTCAACGGGTATGTTCCTACAGGGCATGCTGTGATAAGACCGCCATTTTGTAACATCATGCATAATTTGAACACTCAATGGTTCTCCACGAGGTGTTTGACATACGACCCCAGGGGCTGATATAAATATAGCTCTAAAATTTAGAGTCCTGACGTACATGAATCAGTCACTCATGAAATGCAAAGTTAAAGCGAAACTTGACTTTTATTGGTATTTATACTTTGTTTCTGGAAGTGGAGTTATATTTAATACGAATGCATATTTCACTCAATATTGAGCAGAGTCAGCGAAATAAATATTCATGATAAGAAAAATCGCTATTCCACAAGATTGCTGAAATTTCAACTCTCCGCATCCAGTATCGTTGGATGAGTGGAAATTAATCTCTAAAATTCCTCAATGACTAATTGATTAATGTTTTCAATTAATACATTATTACAATATTAGCATAACTAATAATAATAATATCGTATGGCCTCGGGTGTCGGGTGCAAGCTTTGTAATTTGACACCCAGAGGGTAGCTTGCATGTCAAATTTAGTTGTTCCTTGAATCACTATCAAAGTCAAGGAGGTTAGATATCTAAGATCCATGAACACTATAGCGCTTTCTAGTAGAGAAATGAGGAACTTTGTGTCGGTGGAAACTCCCGAGCTTAATTTTGCCATTATGAACACGACCTACTGAATTCAAATGGATTCTTTGACATGCCAACATCGTATGACATGCGTGTCGTATTTTTGCCGCCTTTCAAAAATCACTTACCACGGCCAGGAGCGAACCTGCCATCTTGGGGTTAGTAGACCGACACGCTATCAACTCACCCACCTTGGCAAGCTAGCATAACTTAACAATGGTACTTATATCTAACAGGAATACATTTCAGATCCAATCACAATACATATAATGGCAGGTAATCATGGCGTAGGAAAATTATGTCAATTAATTAATTATTGCTAAAGTAAGAAATTAATAGTGAAATACCAACACTAATAAAACAGAAACTAATGATGATGTGATGATGTTAATGATGATGATAAGCATCATGGCTGAGTTATTACTATAATATTGATTTTGAAATGCGCATTTAAAAGGATGTAAGAAAACAATTAGGTATCTAAACAGAAATAAAACAAGAAGTTCCGTGAAGAACTATACAGCCTACTTTTCATGCCAATGATTATCTACAGTATATGAACCTATCTAGAATAATGACGAAATTAAGTTGGTAATATCGAAATATCTAATTAGTTCAAAATATACCTGGTATAATGTAGCCTAATAGAGCACTACAGTTGGCAGCCCTGGTGACTGAATATATTCTTAGTTCCACCTCTTAAGGTACAGAATACAAAATTTGGTTGAAGTCCAATGGACGTTGCATGCAGTTAGACACTGGATCTATCAGCACGCGTAAAAGCATGTTGCCAACAATACCATGCGTGTGCTGGTCAGAAATAATCTTAATTATTATATCTTGTTGTGCCAATTTTGGATGAAATCCATTTGTTAGTATAGAAGTTACATGTATTTTAAAATTGGATATATCAGCAGGCATAGAATCATGTTGGCAGCACTGCCTTGTATTAATTACTCCAAATTAATCTAGAATGTCAGGTGCTCTACGTGTGCAAAGTATAGAGTTGTTGGCTTGCATACTTTCTGATATATTGATATTAGGGTAAAAAGAATATAGACAGCATTTATTAACAGTTGGCAGCCCTGATTGCTCTTAACAATACTTATAGCCATGTCTGTTATGGTACACATAGCACATACGAAATTTGGTTGAAATTCAACTGATAGTATAGAAGTTACATGTATTTAAAAATTGGTACTATCAGCAGGCTTAAAATCATGTTGGTAGAACTGACGTATATAAGTTACTCCAAATTAATCTAAAATGTCAGAATATACGTGTGCATAGTTTAAAGCTGTTGGCTTGCATACTTTCTGATATATTGGTATTTGGATTTAAAAAATAGAGAGAGCAATTATTAACAGTTGGCAGCCCTGGTGGCTCTTAAGAATACGCTCCGTCATATCTGTTTATGTACAGATATTACATACAAAATTTGGTTGAAATCCAATTGATAGTGTAGAAGTTATATGCATTTAAACATTGGACCTATCAGAAGGCTTAAAATTATTTTGGCAACACTGTCATGGTTGGCCTCCTGGAAATTAAACTGAAATAGTATTATCTACATGTGTGCCAATTTTGGAATAGCTCCCATGTATACCTTGCAAGATATCCAACATGGAGCTCCAAATTTCTAGTGCGTTTTTTCAGCAGTTGGTAGCAGTGACATCATTTTCAAATATGGACGTGAGCTATTCCGGTGCACATCTGTACTCATACTAAATTTGGTTTTGATTGCTGCAGCCGTTTAGGAGTTGATAGGGGGGGACACACACACAGCCATACAGACAGACAGAAGGACAGACAGACAGACAGACACACATTTTCCCGGATCGATCTCATAAGTCTACTTTTTCCTCATTTTTGCAAAATGTGAAAAGTAGGCTAAAAATAATAGAAACACGAATATAACTCAGCATAAGGATTCAAGATCTAGTATTAGCACCTAGGCATTCCACGCAAACATTGCAATAGGTTATTTCCATGAACATTTACAACAATAAATGTCAACGTATGTACGTTGAATTTGGTGAGTTCAATAAGCATTTACAGTTATATGTTAATTTCTGAAGATTAGATGGGTCAAGAGAGTAACAAATGAAGAGGAATTGAGATAGATGGAGGAGGAGAAATATTTTTGGCGAGTGCTAAGGAACAGAAGAAATATGTTGGTAGTATTGTAGGGTTTATAGTAAGGTATCCAGGAATACCAAACATAATTATGGGAGTAAGGGATGAGGAAAAGAACTACAGTGGTAGGTCAAGGTTAGTATTAAAATAACAGACAATAGACGGAGGCAATAGAGTCAAAGACCTACATACAGTAATTGGACAAGTTACGAACGGACTATGAATTAATCAGTTTTGGCCTCAATCAATCACTTGAGAGCCAATACAAAAACTCGATTGATCCTAGCCGCAATTACTTTGGAGTTTGTACAAGAATGTAAAGAATGTGTACTATCCATTGTCTTGCCTTGTGTGTGTTTTTGTTGCTCCACTTAAGGGTAAAAAGAAACGACATCCTACCAACTTTAATTGCTTATCGTAACTGGAGTTTCTTGCGAGTAAGCGGTCGGGAGTGAAGAAGTAAAGTGATGCAGAAAGGCTGCGTTGGCAACGAGTCTACTTCGGCAGGGACTAGCAAAAAGTCTGGATGTTGGTGACTGAGTAAGAAGTTTACTTATCTAGCTAATTTATGTTTCTGTCCACCATGAAATGATTTACACTGGATCTCCCTGTTTGGCCTACATTACAGAAAGAGAAACGAAACTTTACGAGGACATAAGTGTTTACGTTCGAGGATGATTTAATATTTAAAGGAACTGGCTTTTCTTACTAGTACCGATTGCCAAGTAGGTCATGACAATTAATTGCACATTACGATAAATAAGAACTGTGATCAGACAAAAGTGCCAAACAGTCAACAGCAGACATTAATATGCAATAATAATAATTGTGCCAGCCTTGGCACACACAGAGGTCCGTAAAACCGATGACACGTCGAGTGTACTCAGAAGATGAAAGAGATGGGAATCAACTACGGAATGAAAACACGTTTCTTAAGAGGGCCGAAAACCAAAAGTAACAAATTTATTAAACATATTTGAAAGTTACAAATAGACAAGAGGATTAAAATCAGCATTTTTTCTAGGTTTATGCCGTGTCTTGTGCGGGGTTTCGCCTAGCAACACCAAGCTGGTTCATCGGTTGGCTCTTGGTGTCCGCACCCGGACCCCACATGAGTAGCAAACTGTGCACTACCTATCTTCTTATGTAACGAACCGATAATTGAATCGGTACAATAATAATAAAATAGAATCAAGCACCGGCATCAAATGACGTCAAGGTCTATCACGAAGAAGGAAAGCTGAACAGCGGGAGGACAGAACAAATGGACAGGCTACCAGGGAACGAATGCAACATACGGGGCTGCAAATAAGTCTTCTATGATTGTTAACAGTTGTTTAACGGGGCCTCCTTTGGCTGCAAAAGAAATGAATAGGAAAGAAAATAGAAGGAAAAAAGAAAGAAAAATAGAAAAGAAAGATAAAAGTAAAGTAAAGAAAAGACAAGAAAAAGAGAAATTAAATGAAAAAAGAAAAAGAACAGAAAAGAAAAAAGAAAAAGAAGAGAAAAAAGAGAAAATATAAAAGAAAACAAGAAAGAAAGAAGAAAGAAAGAAAGAAAAGTAAAGAAAATAAAGTAAGGAAAAGAAAAGAAAAGAGAAAACAGAACAGACAAGTAAAGAGAAGATAAGTAAAATAAAATACAATAAAATAAAATAAAATAAAATAAAATAAAATAAAATAAAATAAAATAAAATAAAATAAAATAAAATAAAATAAAATTAAATTAAATGAATTAAATAAAATTTTAAAAAACAGTTATTGGTTTTACGTCCCTTTTAAATACTGTGGCTTTTAAACACACATGGGTTAATGAAGATTGCCCCGAAGAGAATATCCAACGTGCCAGTAAATACAGTAAACTCTCGATTATCCGCGGGCGGTTTATCCGCTTTGCGCATTATCTGCGGTGCCTGTAGGAGAACATTTTTTTTTAAAGAAGGTATTGAAACCGAAAATTATTTCTCAAAAATTGAAATAAAGTTACTAAATACTTAAACGCAATAAAAATCGTAAATCACAAATACAGTACAGTATACTTAATAATGCACAGTACAAAACGTGTACAGTAGTACACCTCACAGATGAAAATATCATAAATTAAGTACGAGGGATTGAATCGGTTGAATCGGAAGGCAATGAGGAAACGCAGATGCAGAAGACCGTTACTCATGATGCAGCATAAGGACACATTGACAGGATTCATCAATACCTTGAAGAGCAAGACGACGCATCACTTTGTGACAAGATGGTGTTGAGAAAACTCAAATCACAAATAAAGAAAAAGTATTTCTCTACGAAAAAGCAAAAGCAAATGACCGATTTTTTGGATAAACAGTAAACAAGACTTTTTAATAACACACATAACATCGACTGAGTTTTGTTATCATGTACGTCCATTTAACTTATTTAAAGGACTTGTGTGTTGTTTTTTAGTGCCTTCGACTTTTTTTTTAGCCATTACCAGCAATTTTCAGCTTATCCGCGAAATTCGATTATCCGTGGTTTCCGCGCCAGTCAATTCCGCGGATAATCGGGAGTTTACTGTATAATGACAAGGCTTCCTCGCATTTGCGCAGCTTTAAATGCCGAATGACTGGGCCGGGATTCAATACTGCAACCTTGGGCACAGAAGAATAGAACGTTGCCGCTGCACCACGTAGCCAGTTACAATAATATTCACTCATATTATCAGGAGCATATTCAAATTGTTCCGCAAGATAATTTCATCCAACTTGCATGGAACCCCCTTAACTTATAGCAATCTCTACAAATGAAGTAAGAATTCTGTCTGGATATTTTGAATTTTAGGTTAATGCTTTGTATTCATCCCTGAAAAGGTACCGTATATAATAACCTGACCTTCACAGGTATCAGAGAAGAGAGGTATGGGGTGGTGCGGAGATCGTGCTGAATACTCCACTGTCTGAGAACATTGACTCGGACACTGTTTCGTCATCAAATTTTTTAATAAAACAGATAAAGATTAATGATGGAAATCAACAAGAAGTTCCGTTACCAACTTTCTTAAAATTTAAGATTCATGCCAATCTATATAGACCTATCTAGAATAATGACGAAATCAATTTGGTAATACTAACATTTCTAAGAACTGCACAACGTTTCAAGGTACTAAGTACTGCACCTGAAATAGTGCAGCCTAATATAGTAACTTACTACAGTTGGCAGCCCCGGTGACTGAATATATTCTTAGTTCCATCTCTTAAGGTATATAATGCCCATACAAAATTTGGTTGAAGTCTAATGGATAGTATGGATGTTACATGCTGTTTGATATTGGATTTATCAGTGCACGTTAAATCATGTTGGGAACAATGTCATGTAAATGATGCTCAGAATTAATCTGAAATAGTATAGTGCCATTTTGGATAAAATCCATTTGTTAGTATAGAAGTTACATGTAATTACAAATTGAAACTAGCAGAAAGCTTAGAATCATGTTGGCAGCACTGAGGTATGTTAGTTACTCCGAATTAATCTAGAATGTCACGTACTATACGTGTGCAAAGTTTAGAGCTGATGGCTTGCATACTTTGTGATATATTGATATTAGGATTAAACAAATAGAGAAAGTATTTATTAACAGTTGGCAGCCTTGCTGGTTCTTACGAATACACACAGTAAGAACTGTTATGGTACAAAAAGCACGTATGAAATTTGGTTGAAATCCATTGGTTAGTATAGAAATTATATGTATTTAAAAACTGGACCTATCAGCAGGCTTAGAATTGTGTTGGCAGCAAAGATGTATATAATTTACAACAAACTAAGGTACTACACATGTGCAAAGATTAGAACTGTTGACTTGCATACTTTCTGATATACTAATATTAGGGTTAAACATAGAGAGAGCATTTATTAACGGTTGGCAGCCCTGGTGGCTCTTTAGAATACGCATAGTCATATCTGTTGTAGTACACTTAGTACACACGAAATTTGGTTGAAATCCAATTGATAGTATAGACGTCACATGCTTTTAGATAATGGTCTTATCGGCAGGCTTAGAATCATGTTGGCAACACTGGCATATATTGAACCCGAGGAGGTTATGCTGACTGGAATCGAACGTGGTTCTCAGAGACTATGATCTCAGTATAAAGGTTCCACCAGGGAACGAACCCGAAGTCTGTGGAGGGAGTTTCATTGTAAAAACCCCTCGAGAGAAGTGTATATTAAATCACTGGTGTGATTTCCGTTGCAGTGACATTATTTATTAAAATAATGAAGGGAAAAGGAGCAGAATACTGCATTATTAGACTACTTGGTGTAGGCTATATGGGGCTTGGAACACTGCAAGTGCAGAGTTGACATTTTTACAAATTGGCCCAGAATTGTGGGAGGTGTTCAGTGGAGCCACGTCCATCTCTCTGACCTCGGTATGTCGTCTGGGAGAGGGTGAGGGCCTGAATAATGACCCAGTTCTTCCCCGACGGAGAATAGCATTGAGTTTGGTGGGGAGAGATAGCCAGGAAAATCATTGATTACTCGTGATTGGAGTAACGGATTGACTTGAGAGTTGTCCGCAGGTGAATCTTTTGCCAAAAGGCTAATTTTAGAGCCTTTAATCTGCGAAATTGACACATATTTAAGGAAGTGCGGAAGGACCGTAGAACTATCATTGTTCGCGGCGAGTTTGGAGAAGGTTGCCTGGGATTCCCAAGAAGATAGCGTCCCCAAGCCATGGAAAAAGGAATTAATATTAATTAATTGGACGAGCGATTCTTCTGCACGCAGGTAGTTCTGGGATCTGTGATGACAAAGGAACCCGATGAACATGGTTTCGAGACCAGAATCACGCTGTGAGAGGAGCCGAGATGACGCGGGAAAATTTCGCCCTACTTTTCGTGGGAATCCAATATAAGGGAGTCGACCCTTGACGGAGCGCTCAGTCTCGCTCAGTCTTGCTCAGTTGAAGTCAGTCTCGCTCAGTCTGAAGTCAGTCTTACTCAGTTTTACACAGTCATCATGCCAGGCGCACGCCAGTATTGCAGCCTGTTTTAACGCAGTTTACACAGTTGGACATAGTTTGTGACCGAGAGTTGAAAATAGTCATCGCTACACAGTTTTGTAAACAGTATGAACAATGTGTGTTCATTTAGGAAGCAACGTGTGAAATAAGTTGCAGAACTATTGTAAATAATAATCTATGTAAAGTTATGCACAGTGTTAGCGCAATGTAAAATATTTACTGATCGTATATGTGTAATTACGATGGAATGCACTAACAGAAACGTTACGAAGCAGTTGGAAATGTCATAAGTATACCAAATAACCACGCTCAGGACGGTTGTTAGCATATTTATGCAACGCAGGGAGCTTACCGGAGGAGTATGGATAAGAACTGTTGGTGAATTCCGAGAGCAGGTAAACCAGACTTTCAATCAGGAGTTGATAGGAGCACGGGAGATGCCATCGATACCTGCAATTTTGATCCTTGCTAGGGAATTTCAACAATGAAAAGTGTATAAAGTGTCGTGTGTTATGTGTAAAGCATATGTAAAATATCTTTTAAAGTAGTGATTGAATAAGTATTATAAAGTATCACATGTGTGGGAGCGATAGCTTCCTTAGAGAAATGCAACGTGCCGTGTTGTTAACAGAAAATATGTGTCATAAAATGTGTGTATTCAAGATAAATATGTCACGTTAAACCTGCAAATGGCAGGCCAACTGGAAGAATATGATTGGTTGGAGCCACCATAAGGAGCCTGTAGAGATATGTGAGTACCCCACAAATTATGTTTAATTAATGAACATAGGACACTGCATGTTGGTGATTTCCGTAAAGATGCCAGTAAAAATCAGTTTAGGAGGTAGATCCTCCATGTTCAATCATTATTGTGTTGATTTTTATAGAGTTGAGATGTTAATTTGCATCATTAAGTGGAGTAATCATTCCCACTATATATTAAGAATGGCAATCAGTTATGTAAATGCAACGAACACGATTGTTCGAATTTTAAGACGTTTAGTTATGTCGGATTTTTGGTAATTTATGTGAGAATAATAATAAAGAATGATTTTGGTCATTTATGTCAGTGAGATTAATGAATAAGAAGTAATGATTTTGGTCATTTATGTCAGTGAGATTAATGGTAATAATAATAATGAATATTAAAAGTATGAATGAACACATCAGGAAACAAATAAATGTTGTAAGCGAGATAGTTACGCTAATTGCAAGACTTATCAATCTAGGCAGTAAGATGATACAGTAAGATTACATTACAGTAATTAAGGAAAGAAGTTTTATATCAGAATATTGCATATATTCAATAATGAGGCCAGGAATGAAAGAGCTTTTAGTGAATTGAATTTGCAGCTTATATGAGAAGCTTATAGAGTAATTGATAGATTTCTCTTAATATTAGAGGGCGGAGGTCGTACATTAGTTAAAGGGGCCAGGTGGTCTATTCTACGTATGAAATCTCCTATGTCATGGGCATAAGTGGAGATATAATTTATGCCAGAGTTTTAGTGTGGTACCCTAGCTCTGAGGAAGGATATGAAAGTGTTCCGGGTTGGAATCCTGTGGTAGAGACGAGGAAAACGAGGACACCTCGAAACTCTATGGATCCCCGAGAACTTATTGATGAGTTATTCAGCTCGTGGGAGCGAAACTCATGGCGACAGCTTGGACTGAGCGCCTATTTTATTTGAGACACCGGTCACCCGTCAGACTAATGTATTACGAACCCCGAACCTTCATGTTTAATGGACCTGTGTGAGGCCAGTAATTATTATATCCTCAGTGTAGGAGTAATTTAAAAAAGCTCATTCAATACCTGTTTGCATAATAGTCAATTAAGATCCTTTGGGATATGTGTGTCGTTCAGACAACAGTATTTGTATTGTACATCTTCTACTGCTTAGTGAAGGAAAGCATTCAAACCTTTAGGGAGGGTCGAGATAATTGGTGGAACCCCCATCCCACATTCTATTGTGTGCCGACTCCTCGAGCAGAGGGTCTGCGGACGGTCACCCGAACCGTCAAGGCAAGTTGAAAGGAACAGATTGAGACCCTGTAATGACATGTATTGAAATATTGTTATGTTGAGTAACGTAGCCATGTGGTTTAAGAACACATGGATAATTATAGATCATCCTGATGGTTCATTATTTTAGCTATCTGACGAATGGTTAGACGATGTATTTGCACTGTCACTGACGCCAAGTTAATGAAGTTGGTTACCAGATGCCACAGGCTACGCACGCAAGGTAGTCTTATGGTACTATCCGACACAGCTATAATTTAACGTCTTTAATATGAAATCACAACAGCATGCAGTGGGACTATATAAATAGTGGAGTAGGGGTAGCTTACATAAATATGGAGTTGCACGTAGTTTGCGGTGCAACACCAGAATAGGCTAATGCATGACGCATTTGGTGGGAAGAGAAAGATCAAAACACACACGGTACACATATTTGTCAAAACTAAAGAGGTTTAAGGAATAATTAATTTGTGAAATTAAAGAAGTCACAATGGATGACAGTAGTATGTCAATGTAAAAGTTGTTTGTGAAGTTGTACGTGCATCAGCGCACTAGAATATCTTTGTGATATTCACATAAGGGTAAAGGTTTGTGGTATGATATGATTTATTATGATTATATTTTGCTCATAGTAGTGGATTGTGGAAGTAATTTTTGTTTGCTTTTGTTTTATGGTTATGGGGATTGTTTTATTTGTTAAAGCCATGATTTTATTTACTGAATTAAAGTTTTAGAATAGAGTTGTGCCTTATAATTGTAGAGTTGATACCTTGTAGCCTCAAATCCAAAATATGCACTGCTCAATTGGGGAGACGGTACACGCCTGAGACCTGAAGCTAGCTGGAGGCAGAAGCATATTTTCCATCGAGATTATACGCATGGGTACAATATGGACTTCTAAAAATTAATCTGGAATGATATTATCTATATGTGTGCCAATTTTGTTATAGTTCGAATGCATAACTTCGGAGATATCCAACATAGAGCTCAAATTTTAATTGCGATTTTCAGCAGTTGGTAGCACTCAGGTCATTTCAAATATGGCCGTGAGATATTCGGGCATAGATCATTACTCTTACGAAATTTGGTTTCGATAGCTGCAGCCGTTTAGGAGTTGATAGGGGGTACACACACACACACACACACACACAGACAGACAGACAGACAGACAGACAGGACAGAAAAACGGACAGACAGACAGACATTTCCCCGGATCGATCTCATAAGTCAACATTTTCCTCATTTTTACGTCAAAACTACCGGAGAGAATACTATGAAAATTCGTATTTAAATTGAAGGCATTGCTATAATGAAACAGTCCCGCGACGTAGCCGTACACGTTAAATCATGCACCACGGTCGTGAGGGCAGCTGCAGCAAGTCCTGAGATCACGGGTGTGAATCCCAGCGCAGACATTGGTACTGCTCGAGTCCAAGCTTTATAAACTTGTGGGGTGAGATGGCATGGGAGGCGGGAAGACAGACAGTCAACAGCCCGCCGTGTTATCTGTAATTCCTGTCTATTACAATATGCTAGCATTGGGTCTTAGCCTATGTCAGTGTGGTGTTGCAAATGAGCGAGTGAGTGACCGACCAATGTATTTAGTTCATTTACTACGCACAGACTGGGAACCCCCCACATCTCTCCTCATCGTCCGCGATCCACATTCCTCTCAGGTTCCCAGAGCTTTGACTCGAGCGGTAATCGTGAATGTGGCTTTTACCAATTTTTTCCACACTCCCTCCAGGAAAATACATGACTTTAAATAAAACGCAGGCCTTTTGCCGTTTCCTAATGTCACACCGTTTCAATATTGTACCCGTAGGTTGGTTGGTTGGTTCCTTAGTTTAGGGGCTGCGACAACGCGGTCGTGTAACCCCATGTACTTTGGGTGTGTGTAGAATCTGTCTGATAACCGGTGTTAATTATGATGACTGTATTAGTGTGTGTTATTTGTTTTTAATTCAAGTAGGGACTGCAGACGATAATTTCATGTAGTTCCTACGTTCGCTACCAAATGCTACTGTCCACGACACCTAGCTGTGAACTTCGCTACTACTGGATGCCATCGCAACCAACCAGAGCCTAATGACGAACAATGGAACTTATGAGCATTAATCAAACCTAACCTACCACTTTTGGCTTCCACAAGTGTAGTTTGTGGAGGGTTCTTCTTCATGCCATAAATCTGTGACATGGGACCGCCGGCTTGACTTCCCCTCCGAAGAAAGGAATACTGAGGGATTTTAACGCTCTTAAAAAATCTGACGACCTCGGCCGGGTTTGAATCCGCAACCTTTGGCATAGATGTTCAGCATTATACCAACTACGCCACCGAAGCCACAACGTGACCTGCAATTACAGCATTGCTACCTAGGGACATGACTTGGTTGTTATTTAACTACTAACTAATTATTGTCCCAGGTATTGGAGATATATGGCTTATTATACTGGAATGAACACACACAGTTACAACTAGACTAGAATTTACATAATCACAAGCTACACAAGTTGACATGGGATTGAATAACATTTGCAAATAAACAAATTACGTGGCGCAATGATGCAACTCCCCAAAAAATATTAATCTGTGATGAATCCCCAATATGCCCATTTTGAATTCTGTGACTAGTTAACAACTCGGGTAACAGTAATCAGCAGCCGTTGTTTTTTTCCTATTGTAGTTGAGTTATTACTGCCAGTTAATTCTATTCAATATACCTCCTTTTCCTCCTGAAAGGCGTGGGGTGATAATGGACAGCAAGACACATGGCTCTGCGCTAAAAGGCGATAGCATGTCTCAAGAAGTTATGGTTTGAGCTTGTGCTCTCATTATGACTCTGTGTCAGACAGATGAAAGTTGAAGCAAAGCCACTCAGCATAGCGGTTTACGTCACCACTCATCACCTTACGGCTCTTCAGATACGTCTATTAAACCTGACAGCTGACAAACTCGAAGTTTCAGGAAGGCAAAAGCCTGATGGTTCATATTTAACAGATCTTTAAGATGCCATTAACATCTCCAGTAACTTAACTATTAGAGGGCCTTCTTCAAGAACGTTATCACTTTTCCGTAGCTGTCTACATGCCAAAATAACACCGCGTGGGAAAAAAAAGAGTGGTTAATGGTGTGCTATCAAGATCCTCTAGAATTTTTGACAGTGCAATGAAACCTGATTTGCATACTCACTTCACTGAATATATCGTGCATGAAACCCAAATGAGTACAAAACTAGAATAGTCGCGTGGCGAAGCGGGGAGCTTATTAAGTCGTACACCACGGCCGCGAGGGCAGATGAAGCACGTCTAGAGATCGTAGGTTTGATTCCCGGCGATGATAGTACCTTACTTTAATTTCCGGGGGACCGTGTCCCCGATACAATTACATACACTACTATAGTCATCATAGTAATACAGGTTATGAGACAAATTTCACCCACACCCATCTAAACGGGGCTGATAACCACCAAGATGTTATTAAAGATTCTCTCCTTACTTTGACACAGGCTTTTTGAAAAATGTATGTTTCAATTTTCATGTAGGCTATATGTTCTAAATATTTTATAACTTAAACAGCAATATCATAAACATTTCTATCTGGTAAAATTAAACTGAAGTTTTTTTTTTTTTTTTTTTTTTGTCGTTTACCTTCCAGGTTGGTGGAACCCACGGACTGAGCGAGGGAACTGACCACTACTACCTCTACGGGCAGTGTCCTAGAGCTGGGAACATCGAATCGGAAGGGATACAACTGGTGAAGTGTGATTGGCACCTCGCCCAGGCGGCCTCACCTGCAAAACGAACAGAGGCCTCATGAGGGAAGGTAAGGGATGGTGAGGATGGATAGGCAAGGAAGAGGGAAGGAGGCGGCCGTGGCCTTGAAGAAGTTACTATCCCAGCATTTGCCCGAAGACGAAGTGGGAAACCACGGAAAACCACTTCGAGGATGGCTGAGGGGGAATCGAACCCCCTCTACTCATTTGGGCCACCCGAGGCTGAGTAGACACCGTTCCAGTCCTCGTACCACTTTTCAAATGTCGTGGCAGAGCCGGGAATCGAACCCAGGACCTCCGGGGCGGCAGCTAACCATGCTGACCGCTACGCTACGGAGGCGACACTTTGAAAAATTACCATGTTAAAATAAAGAACATATAAGGAGGAATTATGGAGCCTCCGTGGCTTAGGCGGCAGCATGCCTGCTTCTCACCGCTGGGCCCGTGGTACAAATCCCGGTCATTCCATGTGAGATTTGTGCTGGACAAAGCAGAGGCAGACAGGTTTTTCTCCAGGTACTCCGGTTTTCCCAGCCACTGTTTCATTCCAGCAACACTCTCCACTATCATTTCATTTCATCTGTCATTCATTTAATTATGCCCCAGGGGAGTGCGAGAGGCTTCGGCAACCGGCACATTTCATATCCTCGCCATTCCCTGACCCGGTCGGTCCACTAGAAACAGGCTCTGGATTTCATTTCATTTCAAAAGGAGGAATTTCATTTAAAAATGTCAGCTTTGCATGTTGAAAAGTTCTTAAAACATAGACAAAAGTTTTATGTAGAAACACATTTTAGCAAGAAATTGAAATAAAAGACTTTTCCAGTTTTCAGAACATAGGACCATAGGAGTCCTCTTCCCTTTTTGCTGTTGTTCCATGTGCCTTCCCCCTTGCTTCTAATGCAGCCTCTTTCTTAAAGTTTGTTGTTGTTGTGTATCTACCGTTTATGGCATGTAAAAGATCCTTCCTCTAACTAAACTGCTTGCTACGGTGGGTGAGTGGTTAACGTGTCTGTCTACTAACCCCAAGCTTGCAGGTTCGCTCCTGGCCGTGGTAAGTGATTTTTGAAAGGCGGCAATAATACGACACCATGTCATACGATGTTGGCATGTCAAAGAACCCATTTGAATTCAGTATGCCGTGTTCATAATAGCAAAATTATCCTCGGGAGTTTCCGCCAACACAAAGTTCCTCCTTTCTCTACTAGAAAGCGCTATAGTGATAAGGAGCTTAGATATCTAAACTCCTTGACTTTCATAGCGCTCCAAGGAAAAACAAAATTCGACATGCAAGCTGTCCTCTGGGCGTAAAATAACAAAGCTTGCACCCGGCTCCCGAGGCCATACGATATTATGGGTGTGTAACATCTTTCCGCTCGGTTGCTGGAGAGTTTTATGGGAGTGATTTTAAAAATTGGGGACGGAAGTGGATCGGAACGATCGAGCTGGCAGTGGGGGATCGAGTGGAAGTATGCACTGCCCGCTCGCTCGATCGAACTGAAGTGTACTAGCTGGCAGAGGTGGAAAACGGAAGTATGCACTGCCCGCTCGATCAATCGAACGGAAGTGTACTAGTTGGCAGTGGTGGGAAACGAAAGTATGCACTGCCCGCTCGATCGATCGAACGGAAGTGTACTAGCTGGCAGTGGTGGAAAACGGAAGTATGCACTGCCCGCTCGATCGATCGATCCAGCGTGCAGTGGTAAGATCCAGCTGGCAGTGGTACGAGAAACAATGAGCGCGTGGTGACGGAAATTGATACCATGACGTACTCTCGGCCAAGTGGAATGTATATGACATACTGAACGAAAAACACTCATGTAAACTCTGTTGTCAAGTGATTGAAACAAATGAAATGGTACATGTTCGACGTCTTCGTATCAGTATTTAAATGGTAAAATGCCTTAATATCAAACATTGTAAGTAGTCGGCATTGCCGGTATTATGTTTCTGCACAATGGCTATTCAAATATTAAACCACATAACGGTAATGCAGTAATCAATATAATATAATCGTTGTGGTTATACGAGAATTGAGCAAGCCTTCATGAACTATTACTGAATATATTCTCTTTACCCACAAGAGGGCCTGTTCATAAGGCATTTTAAACTCAATTTCACGCAGGATCATTAACGAAACAAGCAAAATATAAATGAAACTTAATTCCGTAATGCAGTATTATTGGAACGTGGAAATAAGTCACCATCTTTTGCACAAAATAGCCGTGGGGTTAGAGCTTATGACTGTGAATCTAGAGATCTTGGGTTCGAATTGAGGACGGGGTAGATATTTTTGCTACCAGATTATCATTTTAACGATATTTATCATATCAATATGACTCATTTTAACAGAATCCATATGAAATTACGTGTTGGTCTGTGAATGAAGAGGACCTGTTTATAAGGAATTTAAGGTTATGAGCGGTGTCGCGTCTATTAATCTAGTTGATCCATATCGTATTCTTTATTGAGGCTAGTGCTGGTGGGAGCTACAAATCATCTAATAAAATGAGTTCCGTATTATAAACTTCAATATCTGTAAAACACTCCCTTTTACAATAGATTAATATGTGTGCCAATAATAGTATACAGTAAAATACCGGTGTATCAACAATTTCACGTGAGGTTTCTTCTATGTCAGATGTTACACATCATTATGCAACTACTCTAAGGCTCGCAATTTTTAATTATTATTATTTTATAAAATAAATTTATTAAGAAAGACCAAGCGTAAATATCCTTTTTCAAAAGCTTTTCTCGCGGTTTAACATTAGCTTTTTCTTTGCTTCAAAAAATTGAGGAAAGCCATAATGTGGCCAAAACTGGAATTTAAACAATAAATATTAATTTAAAACTATTTATTGACTAAGGTGTATTATATTTATTGTATACCTGCCGGCATATCTTTTTAGATTGAATGTCATTAAGGAAATATTGAATATGATTAACTCCCTATATTAACCAAGAGTTTAGTGCTTTTCAGTCGGTCAACACGAATGTACCCAAAAGAGATGGGTTATGCCCTAATCCTGAAATAAATTACATGAGATTAATAAAACACTAGGATGACCAGTTTCGATCGTCAAGCGATCATCATCAGATCCAATACACTTAGGCTATAAAATCTATGTTTGAAATACAGGTGAAAATATTTACAATATGTACAATTATTTAGTTGCAGTATTGGTACTGCAACTGTCAGTGTATGCTAAATGCAGTATATATGTTAGGTGAAATGCTAAATGGTGATGGCTATCCGGAGATTGTACTTTAGAGAGATTATATGGTTGTAAACTATGGTTAAACTATACAATTTTAGGCTAACTACTTATCTGATTGTCTTCCGTACTACAGCTATTCGCAGTTTCCGTGCTCACTTGAACTCGCTGTGCGGCCGACTGCGGTGGTTATCTTAACGACTGGTTTTTCCCTGCCTTCCCCCCCTGTCCCTACGTGCTGTGGGGAGTGATCGCGATGTGTTTATGTGAGGTGTTGCCAACCTAGATAAGATGTATGTTATTGAATGAGGTGGATCTACAACTATTAAAGACCGTGGATTAGTCCTCGCCACGCGTGGAGCATAACCCATTCGAACTAAGCGTTGACGGTCTTATGAGGACGTCCCGGCACCTTTAATACTGCCTCTAATATGGGCCTTGGTGTATTGCAGAAGAAAAAGTACATCGTACACCTGATCCAGATAACATTTACCTATTAAAAACCCCCTAATTTCCCCCCTTTTTTTTATCTAGCTTGGCTGTGTCGCTAAATTGAGTTTTGTTTCCGACAGGGTGTGTTTTTTAGTAGCGTGAAGAGGGGTGAGCTCTCCATGAACGTGTGTTCATTTAGATTGTTGGGATTGTTTCGTTTGGCTAGGTGTATCTCGATTGCTTCCTTTATGTCAAGAGCTCTGCCTTTCGATTCGTGATGGATTATTTTAAGGTCCGACTCTATGTTGGTAAAGCTATGCCCTGTGTCACACATATGTTCGCACACGGCTGAATGTGTTCCGTATCTTATCGCATTTCTATGTTCATTATAACGTGTGTCTACTCGCCTTCCACTCTGCCCGATGTAATTAGCTTGACAATCGGTGTCTTGGCACGTTATAGAATATACCCCTGACCTTGAATACGGGTCACGTTTATTTAGATTACTATTTAGGAGGTGCCTAGCGGTTGTGTTTTTCGTTGTGAAAGCTAT